>CM022705.1:78627452-80074952 GCA_012295165.1 Asparagus setaceus | reverse complement strand
CAAAAGATAAAATTTTTACACTCTGATGGAGCAGGTGAGTTCACCTCACAACATTTTCAAATAGAATTAAAGCTAAATAGAATTGGTCATCGACTCTCGTGTCCTCATGCCCATCATCAAAACGGTGCTGTTAAATGCAAACACCGACATATTGTTTATATTGGGCTCGCTATGCTTGCAGTCATATGTACATGCTCACTTTTGGGATACCACTTTTGAATCTACTGTTTATATTATTAATAGACTTCCTACTAGATCTCTACAATTTTGTTCTCCATGGAAACTCTCTTTCATTCTCCACGATTATAATTTCATGAAGGTTTTGGATATCGTTGTTATCCTTGTCTTTGTCCATATAATTCTAATAAACTTCAATTTTGTTCTCTTCCATGTGTATTTCTAAGATTTCCAAATGGTCATCATGGTTATCGTTGTTTTCATCTTGAAACAGGACGCATATATATTTCTCGAGATTTCGTATTTGATGAGGGCACTTTTCCTTTTACTTCTCTCCAAAACCCCACTGCTCCCTCTCCTATATTAACTTTACCTTTCCCTATCCCAGTGCATGGACAATCTTCTATCACTAATAGTCACTTATCACCACTTTGTTCAATTGCAGCTACTACTCTACTCAACCAAGCAGGTATTCTTAGCACCCGACCTTCTACATCTTCCCATGATCCTAACAAGGCTCCACTATGTTCTGACAGTTCTTCACAAGAAGGAATCGATAACTCACCCCAGATCATTCCTCACCATTGTTGCCTGTTATATCAAATGATACTTCTTCCTTATAACAACCCATGTCATCTTCTCCAATTGGTGAAGCTTAGGCCACTGTAGCACCAAATTGTTCCTCTAATGATGCTATCGATTCTGTAGTCAAGCACCCAATGAACACAAGATCATGTGATGGCTCACTTCTTTCGCCAAGGTTCCCAGTTAAAGGTCGACATCACATTGCACTCATTACCGATGCTACGATCCATGAACCCATTTGTTATAATCCAAGACTTCTCATTGGTGTGATGCAATGTTAGAAGAATATCATGCTTTAATTAACAATGGTCTCGGATCCCTGTTCCTCCAAAGCCATCACAACCCATCATCATTGCAAATGGGTATATCGGATTAAGCACAAATCTGATGGAATGATTGATAGATACAAAGCTCATCTTGTAGAAAAAGGCTTCAATCAATAAGAAGGAATCGATTATGAATAGACGTTTAGTTTTGTTGTGAAACCAGTGACCATTCGTCTTGTTCTTACATTGGCCTTTTCCAATGGCTGGCATATACGTCAACTTGATGTTAAAAATGCCTTTTTCTACGGTCACCTTGATAAGGAGGTATTTATGCAGCAACCTCCTTGTTTTATAGATCCCCACCATTCAAACTTTGTTTGCTCTCTTCGTCGATCTCTCTACGGACTCAAGCAAGCGTCTCGAGCATGGTACAATGACTTAGTTTCTTTTTGACTAGTTTTGATTTTCATGGCTCTCAAGCTGGCACTTCCCCTTTTATCAAGCATGGAGCTAACTATATCATGCTATTACTAGTCTATGTGGACGATATTATACTCACAGGAAGCACAAAAGCTCCATTCTTAGATTTGATAGTTGCCCTTAGACGTGAATTTTTTATTAAAGATCTTGGTTCTCTCACATATTTCCTTGGTATTGAGGCTCATCACTCCTTCTCTGGCCTATTACTTACACAATGCAAGTACATTGGCGATATTCTTTAGCAAGATGACAGCCTCCAAACCCATCACTACTCTGGGACCCGGTGGTTCAAAGCGCTTCTCACTTGGTAGCGAACTATATAGTGATCCACCAGAATATTGCAGCATTATTGGTCCCTTACGGTATTTGAGTCTAACTCGACCAGATATAGCTTATTCTGTGAATCAAGTTTGTCAGCTTCTTCACAAGCCTACTTTGGACCACTAACAAGCGGTCAAACGTATTCTGTGATATCTGAAACATACTATTAATCATGGGCTATTGATCACTCGTTCCTCCTCAACCACCCTGCATGCTTTTTCTGATGCCGATTGGGCAGGCAATCCAGATAATCGAAGATCTATGAGTGGGTTTGGAATATTTCTTGGTCCGAACCTTCTTTCCTAGAGTTCCAAAAAGCAACTAACTATTTCACGTTCTAGCACCGAATCTAAATACAATGGACTTGTAAATGCTACAGCTGAAACTATTTGGATTCTATCTCTGCTTCTTGAAGTTGGAATTCTGAACTCTCAACCTCCTATACTATTGTGTGACAATCTTTCTGCAATTTAGCTTACTTCTAATCCCATATTTCATGCTAGAACCAAGCATATAGAAATTGACTATCACTTTGTTTGAGGAAGAGGAGCTGCCAAGCAACTTCAAGTATGTTTCATCTCATCTGCAAACGAGATAGCTGATATCTGTACCAAAGGCCTATCATCACACAGATTTTGTAGACTCGCTCCAAGCTTGCGGTTCAACCATTGAACCTTCACTTGCAGGGGAGTGTTAGTCATGATCTTATCTCCAATCAACATGCTGATCAAGTTATTAAACATAACCCTATCTCCAATCAAAAGGATGAAGCCAAATCAAGCATAATTGCAAATCAAGTTTAGGTTCATATCTGCAAGGATGAGAAAGGATAAGCACAAATTAAGATTTGTTGTTGTGACTTAAATATTTTCTCTTATATTTGAGATTTCATATGTGACTGTTAACTATCGATAAATACAGATTTCTTCTCACAAAATTATTGAGAAAGAGAATTCCTCAATCTTTCAAAATGATCTAATTTAAAATTTAAAATTTTGAAACACAAAATATCCACGCGCTTATTCAACAAGCCGAGTTTTTCTTTTTCTCTTTTTATATTGGAATATTGTAAATAAAGTGGAATATTGTAAAGGAGGTCTGGTGTTTAAACTATCTCACTCTAAATTTTAAATTTTAAAATAAAAAGTCATCCACCCTCTTATTTTGAATTTCTTTTAAGTTTCAAACTATTTGAAAAAAGCTTCAAATCAGTTATTTAATTTTAATAATCTATTTATTATAAGTCATTGGTATAAGTCATTTTATGCTCATATCCATAAAAATAAAGTATATATAAATAATAGAAAAGAAGAAACATTAGTTCAAAAAATTATGTTGAATTTAGTTTAGAAGTACATGCATATGACTAATAAAAAAATTCATAAAACAAATAAATTCAGATATACAAAAATTAGACTTCTAGCCTTCTAAGCTGATGATGCGAATTCAATTCTCGCTGCTCACCCTATATTTTTTATTCTATATGTAAAACTTACCCGTACTTACACGGACGAAATAGTTGTATATAAAAAGAGGTTAATTAGTAAAAAGAAAGAAAGAAAGGTGGGGGCACATCCCATCTCATCTTGCATCGTCGTCGTTCCTCTAAATAGAGCAGGGCCCACCCACACCCCCGCAGTCGGAGTTTGTAAGTCGTCTTCTTCTTCTTCCTCCTTGTTTACCCGACGTTAATTCAATTTTCGTTCTAAAATAAATAAAACCCTAATTCCTCTATCTCTCCCCTTTCTTTTCTTTAATTTTTCCGTTTCCCTTGGTTTCCTCTCATTCGGAGACTTGAGAGAGGGAAGTCAGATGCTCCAATTCCAATAATAATAATTCCAGTTCAAATTATCAATCATTCAATCTTCTATCATCGTCGCTTATAATTGATTGATTGATTGATTGAGGGATATCCTAAAAGGGAAGAATTAGAAGAAGAAGGAGAAAGAAAGAAAGAGGTAGATCGATCCAATTCCAATCGAATCCTGGTTGTTGTTGTCGTCGATGGCATCTACTCAGCATCATCAAGTAGTCGTCGTCGAAGAACAAGGGGAAGGAGTTCCAGATCGAATAGGTACGCTACGCCTTCCATCTAACAAACTTCTTCTTCTTCTTCTTCTTATGAGATATATAAATTATTATATATATATATATATAGGGATATAACAGTTCCTCTCCTTTTCTTTCTGTGCCTTCCGCCTTCTTTCAGTTTCAGTTTCGCCTTCCCTTTTATTAATTATTAATTTCTCTTCTTATTTATTTCTAAATAACTCCTGTTTCATTCAATCCATTCCCTCCCCCAAATTCGATTCCCTTTTATCCATTTGTTTTATTTCTTCTTCTTCATTAACTTCTTCAGTTACTCGGCTCCTCTTCAAGGAACGTTCCCTTCCCCTTTATCGATCCCCCTCCCTCCCTCCTAAATAAATAAAATGAAGTAAGTTTTGAAAGAAGGAATTTTTTATAAAGAAATTAGGTCGGTTAGCGTGTCTCCATCTCGTCTCAGGATTCAAGATCTGCTGCGATCAAGGTTTTGCTTCCATCGATCCGTCTTCCTTCTCTGTATTTTTTTTCTTCTTCTTCTCTTCTTCTTTTTGGCTCTTCTTCTCCTCAGATCTCCTCTTCAATCTTTTCATAGTTAAATTTAATAATAATATAGAATAATTTGCGACTTAGCAAATATATGGTGGTTGGACTCATCCGTGGGGGACTATCTGCTCACTTAACCTTGATGCATGAGCGTCTAGTCCAGTTTATCAGTGCCTGCTAATTGTTATTATTATTTTTTAAACCTGTGCACGTCATTAGATATTCTACTCTTCTTGTTTGGATTTCTCTAAATAATCGGGTGTTTCTACGTGTGTGTGTGTGTCTTCATGCTTTTCGTGCTAGGTAGTGAAAATTCAACAACCTTTGTGCTAGACTTCTGTTTCTATTCCCAAACAAGAGTCTTAACCTTGATGCATGAGCGTCTACTCCAGTTTATCAGTGTCAGAGGCTTATTGAAGGAATCTTTAATTTTGAGGTTCGTTGTATATAAATACTAAAGATTTATCCGACCATTGGAAAACAACTTTCGTCAGTAGATTCCTACCTTACAGTTGCATCCTATGCATTATAGTCTATGACTATTGTTTTTCATTATTAATTAAAATGGTTGGCATCTCATCAGAGAAACCTTGCTCTATTATCAGAACGTCCATATTGCGACATAGTCTAGTTTTTTGTCATAGAAATTTATTTTAATTGCCAATGTTTCTATGGCTATTTAGTAAAGCCACAAGCAACAGGTCCTTCTCTTGCAAATTGGTTTTGGTTGAAGAACACAATTTTACATCTAATGATTATAGGTTCAAATCAAGCTGGTCAATCAATGGCGCTGGAGGTGGTCCTAAGAGATATTGTTACATTTAAGAGAACTGTTTAGATTACTTATACAATAAATGCATTTGGTTTATATACTTACACATTTGTTTGTTTAGACCAAATGGAGCCATTGAACGCATCGGCCGTAGATGCGAAAGACAAACCAGCCAGTTCAGAGAACTTGACCGAGCAGGTATCTGCATTTTAGGCTGCCATATTTTCCCATATATGGTATTAAAAGTATACTAGGAGATCCTGACCACATTACTTGCCTGACAGACACTTTCTGTTAAAGATGAGAAATTGGTTCCGATAATGTTTCACAAGATGCAAACAATGTGGATGCATCAAGGGATACTTCATCTCAGCTGGGACCTTTGGATGGCAGTAGAGACTGCAGTGATATTAATCAACCCGTTGTCTCTGCACCTCAAGCACAGTCTGCCTTATATGGAGGTTAGTTTGTATTTTACTTCTTCAGGACCTGCTTGTTTACCCGACGTTAATTCAATTTTCGTTCTAAAATAAATAAAACCCTAATTCCTCTATCTCTCCCCTTTCTTTTCTTTAATTTTTCCGTTTCCTTGGTTTCCTCTCATTCGGAGACTTGAGAGAGGAAGTCAGATGCTCCAATTCCAATAATAATAATTCCAGTTCAAATTATCAATCATTCAATCTTCTATCATCGTCGCTTATAATTGATTGATTGATTGATTGAGGATATCCTAAAAGGAAGAATTAGAAGAAGAAGGAGAAAGAAAGAAAGAGGTAGATCGATCCAATTCCAATCGAATCCTGGTTGTTGTTGTCGTCGATGGCATCTACTCAGCATCATCAAGTAGTCGTCGTCGAAGAACAAGGGGAAGGAGTTCCAGATCGAATAGGTACGCTACGCCTTCCATCTAACAAACTTCTTCTTCTTCTTCTTCTTATGAGATATATAAATTATTATATATATATATATATAGGGATATAACAGTTCCTCTCCTTTTCTTTCTGTGCCTTCCGCCTTCTTTCAGTTTCAGTTTCGCCTTCCCTTTTATTAATTATTAATTTCTCTTCTTATTTATTTCTAAATAACTCCTGTTTCATTCAATCCATTCCCTCCCCCAAATTCGATTCCCTTTTATCCATTTGTTTTATTTCTTCTTCTTCATTAACTTCTTCAGTTACTCGGCTCCTCTTCAAGGAACGTTCCTTCCCTTTATCGATCCCCTCCTCCCTCCTAAATAAATAAAATGAAGTAAGTTTTGAAAGAAGGAATTTTTTATAAAGAAATTAGGTCGGTTAGCGTGTCTCCATCTCGTCTCAGGATTCAAGATCTGCTGCGATCAAGGTTTTGCTTCCATCGATCCGTCTTCCTTCTCTGTATTTTTTTTCTTCTTCTTCTCTTCTTCTTTTTGGCTCTTCTTCTCCTCAGATCTCCTCTTCAATCTTTTCATAGTTAAATTTAATAATAATATAGAATAATTTGCGACTTAGCAAATATATGGTGGTTGGACTCATCCGTGGGAGACTATCTGCTCACTTAACCTTGATGCATGAGCGTCTAGTCCAGTTTATCAGTGCCTGCTAATTATTATTATTATTTTTTAAACCTGTGCACGTCATTAGATATTCTACTCTTCTTGTTTGGATTTCTCTAAATAATCGGGTGTTTCTACGTGTGTGTGTGTGTCTTCATGCTTTTCGTGCTAGGTAGTAAAAATTCAACAACCTTTGTGCTAGACTTCTGTTTCTATTCCCAAACAAGAGTCTTAACCTTGATGCATGAGCGTCTACTCCAGTTTATCAGTGTCAGAGGCTTATTGAAGGAATCTTTAATTTTGAGGTTCGTTGTATATAAATACTAAAGATTTATCCGACCATTGGAAAACAACTTTCGTCCAGTAGATTCCTACCTTACAGTTGCATCCTATGCATTATAGTCTATGACTATTGTTTTTCATTATTAATTAAAATGGTTGGCATCTCATCAGAGAAACCTTGCTCTATTATCAGAACGTCCATATTGCGACATAGTCTAGTTTTTTGTCTTAGAAATTTATTTTAATTGCCAATGTTTCTATGGCTATTTAGTAAAGCCACAAGCAACAGGTCCTTCTCTTGCAAATTGGTTTTGGTTGAAGAACACAATTTTACATCTAATGATTATAGGTTCAAATCAAGCTGGTCAATCAATGACGCTGGAGGTGGTCCTAAGAGATATTGTTACATTTAAGAGAACTGTTTCGTTACTTATACAATAAATGCATTTGGTTTATATACTTACACATTTGTTTGTTTAGACCAAATGGAGCCATTGAACGCATCGGCCGTAGATGCGAAAGACAAACCAGCCAGTTCAGAGAACTTGACCGAGCAGGTATCTGCATTTTAGGCTGCCATATTTTCCCATATATATGGTATTAAAAGTATACTAGGAGATCCTGACCACATTACTTGCCTGACAGACACTTTCTGTTAAAGATGAGAAATTGGTTCCCGATAATGTTTCACAAGATGCAAACAATGTGGATGCATCAAGGGATACTTCATCTCAGCTGGGACCTTTGGATGGCAGTAGAGACTGCAGTGATATTAATCAACCCGTTGTCTCTGCACCTCAAGCACAGTCTGCCTTATATGGAGGTTAGTTTGTATTTTACTTCTTCAGGACCTGCTTGTTTATATTAATTAAATCACTGAAGATATGGTTCTATGCCTAGCATGTTGATGTTTTCTCATTAGAGTTTGTCTATTTTGTATAAACAATCTGCATTAATATTAATTACACAATAGATTGACATATTTCACTTGTATAAATGAGGTGCATATGAAATGCAAAGTACAGGAAATAATTGTACACATCCGTGGGAGAAAGCTTATTAATGATATTATCCTTTATGAGCTCACCTTACTATTTGGTTAATCTATATCCTTGTATTTTGTTTCCTAACCACTCTTCATCCAGTTGTTTTCTCATATGGATTCCTAATTTCTGACCCTTTTTCATCTCTCTTGTAATAAGTTGCTTTAAAGCCCTTGATTTAAGGCTAAAAAACCATAAGCTTTTAGCACTTATGTACATAACTACCAAGAACTTGCTTTATTATGCTTAACTACCACAAACTTTGCTGGACGCTACAGAGTCCCTGATGGCAAGATTTGTATTTGCAACTTGTTGACCTTTTAATCATTTTGTATAATATTATAGGTCCTTTCCAAAATAAATGAAGGTAAATAGGCCATGTTTGGATTGGGTACTATTTTGAGTTAATAAACCTTTATCCTTTAAAATGAAATAGTGGGGTATTTGATTCAAAATTTTGGAAGGAATTAGGCATTACTAATTACTCCTTTAAAATGAAACAGTGTACAGATTCCAAACTAAATAAAGGAGGGGGAGGGGTTATTATAGTCCTAGGACTACTTTCTAATTGGGATTAGACTCAAGACACCCTTGACCCTTAATTTCCCTATATTTACATAGGATTTTCCTCTCTAATTATTTCTCTCCACTTTTCTCACCATCATCTGCACAATTATAAAAATTAAAAAAGCAAATCAGAACACCACAACCCACCGGAAATCACTCAAAAAACACAAGCATCCTATGATAATGTCAAATGGGAATACATAATACCACAACCTTAACAAAAAACACTACGAAAAGTCGAAAACATAAGCATCCCTATGACAATGCCAATCGAGTTCTTTTTTTAGCCTTCAATTAAAGTTGAATTCATCTTTTATAATAGTGTTTGGATTATTGGGAAATGTAAATGGAATTCAAATTTTATGGTAGTGTGCGCTTCTTAGGCAGAGTTCGTTGTTTTATGATAATGCTGGCTTTTCTTAGGCAATGTAAGCAGAGTTCACTTTTTATGATAATTATGGTAAGCTTTCTTAGGCAACGTTAGTGGAGTTCAATTTTTATAATAATGTTGGCGAAAATTATTGTATTTGAGTGGTGATGATGATTGGTCTGAATTGCATTTATACTTCCCTTTAGTTTTCATATTCGTGTTAGAACTTTGTGGACACAGTGGACATTTAATGTTATGTCCTAATCCTATACCCCCTTACAATGACAAATTTCGGACATGACATAGGTATTAGAGGTAGTAATAACAAATTAAACCAAACATATTATTAAAAATTTAACTCACTATAGTGCATTTGGATTATTATATCAGGGATTATAATGAGTTAAATTAGTCTCGAATAAAACAAGTTCTCCATCCAAACATGGTCATAGGTGTGATGGTGTATTTAGTAAGATGATTTTTTTCCAGTTTCTGGGAAATAAATATCTTATGATTTTTTGGTTATTTTTTGTACTTAATTAAGGGTGTGATGCAAAAAAAAGGTAAACCATCAATCAGAAGATTTTAGGATTTACTAGAATCTTTTTTATTTGAGTAAGAAAAATACTTTTTGGACCCAAAATTTGGGATAGGTTCATGGGACCACTGACATGTCAACTTTTTTTTAAAAGTGTATTATTTTTTTCTCTTGCGAAGTTCTTTCTTCTCCTTTGTTCTGTCTTTTGTCATCTCCATTCTTTTTTCCCCAACCTCTCATCTTCGGCTTTCTTCTAACTCATTTTCATTCATTCTTTTCTAAATGGAGAACAACTGAACAAGTGAAAGTTTATTTTTATTTTCTACACGATTCCAATTAATAGGGCCCAATTTGGACTATGTATAAACTAAATTGAGTTTTTGATTGGATGCAATGGTCATTGGAATGGATTTAATTAAGCCACAAGCAACAGGTCCTTCTCTTGCAAATTGGTTTTGGTTGAAGAACACAATTTTACATCTAATGATTATAGGTTCAAATCAAGCTGGTCAATCAATGACGCTGGAGGTGGTCCTAAGAGATATTGTTACATTTAAGAGAACTGTTTAGATTACTTATACAATAAATGCATTTGGTTTATATACTTACACATTTGTTTGTTTAGACCAAATGGAGCCATTGAACGCATCGGCCGAGATGCGAAGACAAACCAGCCAGTTCAGAGAACTTGACCGAGCAGGTATCTGCATTTTAGGCTGCCATATTTTCCCATATATGTGGTATTAAAAGTATACTAGGAGATCCTGACCACATTACTTGCCTGACAGACACTTTCTGTTAAAGATGAGAAATTGGTTCCCGATAATGTTTCACAAGATGCAAACAATGTGGATGCATCAAGGGATACTTCATCTCAGCTGGGACCTTTGGATGGCAGTAGAGACTGCAGTGATATTAATCAACCCGTTGTCTCTGCACCTCAAGCACAGTCTGCCTTATATGGAGGTTAGTTTGTATTTTACTTCTTCAGGACCTGCTTGTTTATATTAATTAAATCACTGAAGATATGGTTCTATGCCTAGCATGTTGATGTTTTCTCATTGGAGTTTGTCTATTTTGTATAAACAATCTGCATTAATATTAATTACACAATAGATTGACATATTTCACTTGTATAAATGAGGTGCATATGAAATGCAAAGTACAGGAAATAATTGTACACATCCGTGGGAGAAAGCTTATTAATGATATTATCCTTTATGAGCTCACCTTACTATTTGGTTAATCTATATCCTTGTATTTTGTTTCCTAACCACTCTTCATCCAGTTGTTTTCTCATACGGATTCCTAATTTCTCACCCTTTTTCATCTCTCTTGTAATAAGTTGCTTTAAAGCCCTTGATTTAAGGCTAAATAACCATAAACTTTTAGCACTTATGTACATAACTACCAAGAACTTGCTTTATTATGCTTAACTACCACAAACTTTGCTGGACGCTACAGAGTCCCTGATGGCAAGATTTGTATTTGCAACTTGTTGACCTTTTAATCATTTTGTATAATATTATAGGTCCTTTCCAAAATAAATGAAGGTAAATAGGCCATGTTTGGATTGGGTACTATTTTGAGTTAATAAACCTTTATCCTTTAAAATGAAATAGTGGGGTATTTGATTCAAAATTTTGGAAGGAATTAGGCCGTACTAATTACTCCTTTAAAATGAAACAGTGTACAGATTCCAAACTAAATAAAGGAAGGGGGGGGGGGGGTTATTATAGTCCTAGGACTACTTTCTAATTGGGATTAGACTCAAGACACCCTTGACCCTTAATTTCCCTATATTTACATAGGATTTTCCTCTCTAATTATTTCTCTCCACTTTTCTCACCATCATCTGCACAATTATAAAAATTAAAAAAGCAAATCAGAACACCACAACCCACCGGAAATCACTCAAAAAACACAAGCATCCTATGATAATGTCAAATGGGAATACATAATACCACAACCTTAACAAAAAACACTACGAAAAGTCGAAAACATAAGCATCCCTATGACAATGCCAATCGAGTTCTTTTTTTAGCCTTCAATTAAAGTTGAATTCATCTTTTATAATAGTGTTTGGATTATTGGGAAATGTAAATGGAATTCAAATTTTATGGTAGTGTGCGCTTCTTAGGTAGAGTTCGTTGTTTTATGATAATGCTGGCTTTTCTTAGGCAATGTAAGCAGAGTTCACTTTTTATGATAATTATGGTAAGCTTTCTTAGGCAACGTTAGTGGAGTTCAATTTTTATAATAATGTTGGCGAAAATTATTGTATTTGAGTGGTGATGATGATTGGTCTGAGTTGCATTTATACTTCCCTTTAGTTTTCATATTCGTGTTAGAACTTTGTGGACACAGTGGACATTTAATGTTATGTCCTAATCCTATACCCCCTTACAATGACAAATTTCCAGACATGACATAGGTATTAGAGGTAGTAATAACAAATTAAACCAAACATATTATTAAAAATTTAACTCACTATAGTGCATTTGGATTATTATATCCGAGGATTATAATGAGTTAAATTAGTCTCGAGATAAAACAAGTTCTCCATCCAAACATGGTCATAGGTGTGATGGTGTATTTAGTAAGATGATTTTTTCGGTTTACGGGAAATAAATATCTTATGATTTTTGGTTATTTTTGTACTTAATTAAGGGTGTGATGCAAAAAAGGTAAACCATCAATCAGAAGATTTTAGGATTTACTAGAATCTTTTTATTTGAGTAAGAAAAATACTTTTGGACCCAAAATTTGGGATAGGTTCATGGGACCCTGACATGTCAACTTTTTTTAAAAGTGTATTATTTTTTTCTCTTGCAAAGCTGGATAAATAAGAAAGGCAACTGGGGTTAGTTTTGGAATTTGTTTGAAGTTCTTTCTTCTCCTTTGTTCTGTCTTTTGTCATCTCCATTCTTTTTTCCCCAACCTCTCATCTTCGGCTTTCTTCTAACTCATTTTCATTCATTCTTTTCTAAATGGAGAACAACTGAACAAGTGAAAGTTTATTTTTATTTTCTACACGATTCCAATTAATAGGGCCCAATTTGGACTATGTATAAACTAAATTGAGTTTTTGATTGGATGCAATGGTCATTGGAATGGATTTAATTAAGTCCATTCAACTTGTGAAACTGATTGTCTTGCTTCTAATAGAAGAAGATGAACTTTCATCAGCAGTGAAATTTGGCGAAACACAAATTGAGTTTTCATCTACGTTCTTTTTTCCCCAACCTCTCATCTTCGGCTTTCTTCTAACTCATTTTCATTCATTCTTTTCTAAATGGAGAACAACTGAACAAGTCAAAGTTTATTTTTATTTTCTACATGATTCTAATTAATAGGGCCCAATTGGGACTATGCATAAACTAAATTGAGTTTTTGATTGGATGCAATGGTCATTGGAATGGGTTTAATTAAGTCCATCCAACTTGAGAAACTGATTGTCTTGCTTCTAATAGAAGAAGATGAACTTTCATCAGCAATGAAATTTGGCGAAACACTGTTGCCTATAGAGGAGATAAGATCTATTGACGACATGATCTATTTAAGTAATAGAAAGCTAAAAGCTTCATTGTCAATGAGGGAGGAGACGAGGGCAACGATGTAGACGAAGGCGACGGAGATGTATGGGAATTTGGGCGGAAGCGTTGGAGGTTCCATTTGCTAAATTGCAAGCTGGAAATCTAATGAGATTTTTTCTGACAAAAATACCCTTCATCTGCTATTAATTACGATTAATTGTAACTAGATGTAATTCCACATTGGCAATGCCATGTCAACTGTCCCATAAAATTGTCCCATTTTCGGGTCCTTCTAGAAGCACTCTTTGAGTAATATTTGATGAAATCTTAAATTTTAGCTAAGATTTTCTTAGAATTTAATTTTAGGATTCTAAGTAGCTATGAGATTTTATTTTGTTAGAGATTTTATTTAGTTTTCTTTGTTAGGATTTTATTTTTATTTTGCTTCCTTTTATTAGGATTTGGTTAAAGTTTGATTTAGTTTCCAAATTTAGTTTTTCTCTTTTATGAATAAAATTGTAAGCATCTATGAGGAATAGACTATTGATTTGTGAAATGATGCGGCATGTGAATTGTTAAGCTTTGCCATGTGAAGTGTTGGGTTGTGAAACCCCTTGGTGTAAAGCCTAGTTAGTTATCTAAACCATCTTCTTTCAAATCCTAGCCCTCCATTCAAATGACTATTTTAATCTCAACCTTCCCTTCACAAAAAAGGAAAAAATATATTCTTCAAAACACTTTCCTCTCAAATTTCCCGAGAAATTCTTAATAGGGTATTGTTCATGGAACCAAAATTGAAAGTCAATTCCGATCAAGAAACAACATCATAATTTGAGTTTGAGCCAGAAGAAGTAAACAAATTAAAAGATCAACCTTGAGTGAGAGACACAACTTGAGCTTGAGCAACTAAAGCAGAAAATTGATTAAAAGCCCAAACCTGAACTCAAAATTGAACGAGAACCAGAACTTAATCTTGGGCCGAAAACAGAGTCGAATGTAGATCCAAAAGCTAAGCACAAATTAAGTTCATGGCCCAAAATGGTGTCAAGCCTAGAATACGAATGTAAGATCGATATGCAATGCAAACTCTCGGTTCAAGACTAATCATATTATTGAGTTTGTTATTTCAATCCTTCTACAACCAACTCAATATCAGGTTTTACAGCTCATATTGAATATCTTGCAATCCACGGCAGAACATTCCACCAGTCAAATTAATCATCATACAATATCATTACAAAACTCGAGGTCTACTTTTCTCTAACAAGGAGAGATTTGATGCAAGATGATCATGGACAGTCAATCTGAAGATTTTAGGATTTACTAGAATATTTTTTATTTTAGTAATATTTGATGAAATCTTTAATTTTTGGTAAGATTTTATGACGATTTGATTTTAGGATTTTAAGTATCTCTAAGATTTTCTTTTGTTAGAGATTTTATTTAGTTTTCTTTTGTTAGAACTTTTTTTTAATATATTAGGATTTTGTTAGGATTTGATTTAGTTTCCATATTTAATTTTTCTCTTCTATGAATAAAATTATAATCTCCACGAGGAATAGACTATTGATTAATGAAAGAAAAATTCCTGAGATATCACATGTGAATTGCTAATTTTGACATGTGAAGTGTCAGGATGTGAAGTCATTGCGTGTAAATCCCTTAACTGTGATGCCTAGTTAGTTATGTAAACCCTCTTCCATATCCTAACCCTCCATCCAAAGGGCTATTAGAATTGCAACCCTCCCATCAAAGATATTGTTCATGAAAGAACAATAACCGAAGTTATTGTTAAACGAATGAACAATGAACAATAATTGAAGTAACTATCACAAATGAGTAGTAAATAAAGTTAGTAACTATGGTACTGCTCACGCTCTCTCTTCCTCTTCCATTTCTGATGTTGCCGATCTCTGACCATTGAGTGAAACTTTTCTTGTGCGCCCGAGCGATCACTTTCTTCAAAAAAGTTGGATCTCATCCCCTCAAGTTGTCGATGATTCGTATCCTCGGGCAAAGTTTCGAGGAGGCTGTCCGGTATCCATCGAAGTTTGTATAGCTCCAGATCATATCCGAACACAACTCTGGATAGTTAACCAAAGCTTAACAATCTAGAAGCTCCTTTTTAAATCCTGATCCGATTCGATTAGCCGCCAAAGTCCGCAATTTTGAGATCCTCATACTTTTCAATTGGATCTAGATAGGTATGGAAGACCTCACATTCGGAAGCCTCCTCCTTTTGGATTGGAGCACAACCTGCGTTCTGCATCATCCATGAACAATACCCGAATTAAGGTTTATTGGGAAATTTGACAATATGATAACTTGAGGATTAGGTTTTTTTTAAGGGAAGGTTGACATTAAATTAGTTTTTGGATGGAGGGCTAGGATTTGAAAGAAGAGGGTTAAGATTACTTTCTAGGCTTCGCACCTCGAGACTTCACATGTCAAAACTAAGCAATGGACGTGCCACGTCCAAGGAAATTTCATTTTATTAATCAATAGTCTTTTCCTCATGAACGATTATAATTTTTTTTATAGAAGAGAAAAACTAAATCCGGAAACTAAATCAAATCCTAACCAAATCATAATAAAATGAAACAAAATAAAATAAAATCCTAACAAATGGAAACTTAATAAAAATCTCTAACAAATAAAATCTCAAAGATACTTAAAATCCTAAAATCAAATCCTCTGAAAATTTTAGCTTAAATTAAAGATTTCATCAAACATTATTAAAATAAAAAAGATTCTAGTAAATCATAAAATCTTTTGATCTATGGTCTATGATCATTGTGCACCGCGGTGCTATGTTGCTAGTGCTATGTAACTCCTTATTTCGCATTATGTAATGTAGCAAACCTTAAATGTGGCATAGCATTTTGAAATAGCATAGATGTAACTCTACACTATTATCCTTTTACAATATATTATGTAACATTCCTATTTCAATGTAACATACATTTTTAATATATCATAGGCAATTTCAATAAATTCGTATTAGAGGCTTGCAAGCATTTTCCGTGTTTCTAATGTTTAGGTCTTAAAGTGCACAAGTATTTGCTTTTGGATTGTTTGTTAAACCTTGATGACTTCATTACGTGATTGGTATTTAGCGATATCATTATGCTTGTGATTGTGAACTTGTGATTTGTGAAGAATGAAGTGAACTCGAAGCTGTGAACGAGATATGTGAATTTGTGATGATATCTTTGAACATTTTATCATCTTGTTTGTAAATTAGTATATCTTGTAATAGATTTTAGGATTTTTATTAAATATTCTGAAATCATGGTCCTACAGGTATTTCTATACATATATATTTTAAGTTACAAACATAACAGAACACGTAATCTGCACTATGCTCGTGTTAAGCTATCGAGAAGCCGAGTGTTATGTTATATGCTCTCATTCTTTTCAACATCGCTGCTGATTGTTAAGTTATGGGTGTTTTGATCTAATGGAGTCATTTCGCAAATGTGACATCTTTTCAAATAGGAGTAGAGATTGTATTTTCAGTGGAAAACAAATGCAATGTTTCAGGTATATCAGATCATAGAGCAAGTTTAGTGGCATTTTTTGGCGAAGTCGATGCCAGTTCATAGTAAGTAATAACTTGAAACTGTTGAGGTTATACTGCCTCCAGGAGGACCCTTTTGCTGCTAATTTGTTGTCCTTGTTGATTTTGGTTATCCTTGTTCTTTTAACACCTTAATGTCTTCTATTTCTGAATTTTGAATGTAATATGTAAGTTTTAAGCTTGCTTTCTTTCTTTCTGTTTTTTTCAAAAAAAATTTTTTTTTGCAGGATATGAGAAAGCTACTGGTGAATGGGAAGATTATTCTCGTTATATCAATGTTGAAAGCATTGAAGCTGGCTCTACTGTAAGTATTTCTCCACCTATTCTCTTTTTTATAACCCTTTTTTTTTAAAATATATGTGTTAGGAAATGTTTTTGTTCATATGAAGGGTGTTTACAATGAGAATCCCTCTGTGATGTTCCACACTGGTTATGGATACAGTCCTCAGATACCACCTTATGGACCATATTCTCCAGTGACAACTCCTCTTCCTTCTGGCAGCAGAGATAACCAGCTCTACTCTCAGCAATTCCCATTCCCTGGCCCTTATTACCAGCAAACACCTCCTCCTAGCATGTCCTATCTTACTTCGCCAACTCCAATGTCACAACCTGATGTGACTATGCCAGTTGAAAAAGGTTCATTTCTTGGTGATAGTTCAAATTCCCATGGCATGCTGTTTGGGCCAGGACCAGACTATTCTCTTCCATATAGTCCTTTTGGCACGGAAAATTTTGGTGGGGGTTCTGGTAACCCTGCTTTATATGATTTGCGACAAGGGTTCGATGGTTTTGGAAATAGTGGGTTTTGGTCAGATTGGTTGAAATCTCCAGATGGGGCAGGATCTTTGAATCCAATGCCTTCGCCAGCAGCTTCACCACAACCTGTTGGTGGATTTGGATCATTTGGACAGGGCATTGGACCCTTATCTTCTGGGATGGTATGGCTTCTTATCTGCAATCCTTATGCAACTAATACAACCTAAAGTAACAACCATCCAAGATGTTATTATGTTTATATTCACTTCTTATTTCTGGCCATGATTTATATTAGGCTAGGTATATGTGTTTGCTGAAATGGTCACCCAGCGTAAATGAAACTTCTCATGCAATTAGCTAAACCGATGAAAATGTCTGCTGCTTCATGTCTTGTATGAGCCATTTCTTTGATATTTATAGACAATAAGAAGAAAAAAGAAAGGGAAAAAAAAGGAAAGTACAGCTAAAATAAAGGTAATTAAGATGAGAAATTCTGAAAGTTGTTTAACTTTGTTTACATTCTTCTTCTTACTATAGTTAAGATGTTCTTGATCGCATAACTCAGATTGCAAATACACTTTCAGACCAAATCATCGGTTATAACTTATAAGCATGCGGGTGTGTATGTAGAGGTGCTAACTGGTACTTCTACTGCTTTCCATGAATCAAAGTCTGAGTTTCAGTTACTTCTACTGCTTTCCATGAATCAAAGTCTGAGTTTCAGTTCTCTCTGGACATCATTTGCTTCCAACACTTACTCTTTCATATTTCAAACATTTCAGACATTAAGAAGGTACCCTTGCGTAACTAGTACTGGTGGGGCATCCATCCTAAGCCGACATGCTATTTAATCTGGGTTTTCCATTCCCCTGATCAATACCAACCCCACCCCACCAAAAAAAAGAAAAAAATAAAGGAAACCCTCCCGAAAAGATAAAAAAGGAGTAAGACTCGCAAACAAACAAGCCTCTGAGGTCCTAGTTATTATGCTTTTTTATATTGATCTAAATAGTAAAATTAATTTCTATTTTTGTGTTAGCCTGGAATGATCATGTTAGCTAGACTCTTTATCTAACATACCTAATCTACGCATGACACTGTTCAGGTCTCTCAAGAACAAAAACCTATGTATGGTTTTGGATCATCACTCGGCTCCTATGATGGAGGGTACTTTCATGGTGGGGTGTATCATCAGGGAAGTAATTTTGGAGGATCTATTCACAGCTTAGGAACTAATGGGCATAGCTTTCTCGCAGTCGATAAAGGAAGAAGGAGAGGAAAAGGGAGTGCCTCCTTATGTAATTGTAATGGTGCTCTTGATTTTCTCAATGAGCAAAACCGAGGGCATGAGCCAGTAGGCGAAAAAATTGATCATGGAGCACAGCTTTCCAGATGACAGTAAGAGTGGCAATTCTCATGCACGGCCTGTCAGTGAGTTATATAATAGTCCAGACTTTTCTACTGACTACACCGATGCCAAGTTTTTTATTATCAAATCTTATAGTGAGGATAATGTTCATAAGAGTATCAAGTATGGTGTTTGGGCGAGCACTGCTAATGGGAACAGAAAGTTAGATTCTGCTTATCATGAAGCAAAAGAAAAAGGACACTCCTGCCCAGTTTTCCTCTTTTTCTCGGTAACTTCATATTTCTGTCAGATTATGACCTTTAAATCAAGGTTCACAAGAAGCAGACAGTTGATGACCTACTTATGTTTATTTTCTGTAATCGCAGACTTCTTTCCTATTTTAAATCTCTAGTTTGGATTCACAAAAACAGTTCTACATTCCTCTTATTTTCCTTTCTATTTCATCTTTTATTTTGGCCAATGTTTTTGTTCAGTTGCAAGTCCTTTTTCTTATTTTGACTGGTATTTGCAGGTTAATGCCAGTGCGCAATTCTGTGGAGTGGCTGAGATGATTGGACCTGTTAACTTTGAGAAGAGTGTGGATTACTGGCAACAGGACAAGTGGAGTGGCCAGTTTCCTGTCAAGTGGCATATCATTAAAGATGCTCCTAACAATTTGTTTCGTCATATCATTCTTGAAAACAATGACAACAAGCCTGTAACCAACAGCAGAGACACCCAAGAGGTGAGTTTTTTTCCTCATCATGTTTAATGTTTTCATATTGGGCTTATTCCTTTAGATTTTTAATTCAGCTTGTGGCTGTAAAAATAATGCTCTAATTCATTTCATTGACCTCATGTTGAGTGCTGGATGAAAAACTAATTAACATGTTACTGAAAGCCTGAAATGACTCAATTTCAAATGGCATTAAGACTCCCATATTCTACTTTCAGCACTCCTTTGCTTTCTTAACTCCCCCTTGAAGTTGCTTTAAATTTTTTAATAAATTGTTCATTTGAAATGTACTAGTTATAGTAACAGTTTATTCCCAAATAAATAAGATAAGTCATAATTGAGGTATTTAAAGTTTTGAACTTGGGTAATAAACTGGTATTTATGTTTGATAAATATTTTAAATTTTCAATCAGCTAGATTTGGACAGTTTCCATAAATGGTTAGATTACATTACAGGACTAAAAAACCTCTTAATACTGAATAGGGTCAGGACCCTTAAGTCATTTGCTTAGTTTGAAGGTTTGTTTGTAAATTATGATAAGCTTTCTGGTAAGCCTCATGGACTTTCTTTTCTTGTTATTTTTTTCTTTGGAGATTTTTTTTTCATCATCATTTCTACACTTTTGGTAGTTTCTGTAGGATTTCCTAGTTGTATGATTACCTGTTGGACTGCCTTATTCACCACTGGTCCATTAGGGACTTGTTTGGTAAAAAAATTTGCAAGCGTCAGTGCATGGGGGAGTTAAAGGACGGGATGACATTATGAAAATATTTATAGATAAAAACACTGCTTTTGGAGGAGACCCTCGGGTTTTATGCTTCCACCTCTTGGATGGAATTAGCTTAATCCCTACTTAGTTCTTCTTGCTAACTCCCTTTAGTTGGTGATTCATTACCTTTAGGGTGTGTTTGGCAACTTCAAAATTGAACTAGGCTAGACTAGTTTTTGCCCTCTCTTAGCTAGGCCAAAGTTGAACCTTATAAGGGTTGAGTTCACTAAAGAACTAGTTTAGGGGCAAGTTTTTGAACTAGAAAGAACTAGTTCAATTGGAACTCAATTTTTTGCCAAATTAAAAAAAAAGGTTTTGGACCAATGTTGTACCACTTAAAGCAAGTTTTGTGGAGTTGCCAAACACACCCTTTTAGATTCTCTCATTATACTGTTTCCACAAATTATTCTGTAGAATTTCAAATTTTCTATATCTCCAAATACTTTTTTCTTCAACATTTTATCAATACATTTTGCTAGTTGTTGACCTCTTGGTCGATTTAGATCGTCTTCAATATAGATGTCCACGTCCTTCTGTCAATGTTGTATGGTGCTCTCTCATGCTATACTTGATAATCTTTGCATGGTATCTAGTCTTCATAAAAGGAAAAGGAATATATTGACCATCTTTCTAAAAATATGAAACATTTTCTCTTTAAAGATTACAAGATCACATCAAATTACAGAAACCCAAAATAAGCCTTTGAATTAGTAGAAAAGTCAGGGGGCTTATGTTTGAAACTCTTTATGATTTCCTTTTTTTCAGAAACCCGGAATTTCCATAACAGGACTTGAGGGCTGTACCATATTTTTTTCTCTTGTAATTTTGGTTCTAAATACAAATTGATTTCATTTTAGGATTTTATATTGAATTGAAATCACGAAACATGTGAATTCCAATTCTAGGTTTCCCTCAAAGAACTTTGTGTGCTATTAAGTTAACCTAAACTACATCAGTTAAGATTCCCAAGCTTCCAACTACATGTTAAGAACTGGAATCCTGTGGCATCATCTAAATCTCTCGTTCAAATCCATAGGCAACTTCGTGATTCTTGACTTCCTGAATCCAAAATACATTGAATTTTTCCATCAAAAGTATGCACTGTATAATGCAATGCCTTGGGAGATTTCAATTTGCAATTGAACTTTGTTCCATATTCCCTGGTGTCATGAATTGTCCGTTGCACATTTGATGCTAGGGTGTGCGACTGTGTGCTATACCATGTTAGTATTTGTGTTTATTTAATTTTTGTCAGAAAATCTGCAGGTGAAATTGGATCAGGGTCTGGAGATGTTGAGCATCTTCAAGAAACATGAAGCTGATATGTCAATTCTTGATGACTTTGATTTCTACGAGGAAAGGCAGAAAGCCATGCAGGAAAGGAAGTCTAGACAACAGCATGGACAATCCAACCCTACATTTCCTGTCTTGTCAGCTGCCATCGATGAGCTAAACTACTCAGCACCAAAATCTGGGGAGGTGATGAGTCAAATTTCAAAGACCTTTGTTGAGGTGGTACGGCTGGAAGAAGGTAAAACTGCAGAGTCAAAGGCAGATAAAGGTAACTCCACCACCACCCTAGCTGCTGCTGCTGCCGCTTCTGCTAAGACTGAGGATTTTAAGGAGGAAACTACAGCAGAGATTGCTCAAAGTAGTTAGAGCAGTCAGCCGGAAGCTTTACGATCCTCTCTGTCATGCATCCATCTGTTTCTTGTTTATTCATCATAAGTTTGGACGCAGTGACTGCTGGAATTACCATACCATGACAAAGACCGTGGAAATGATCACTTCTGGAGGCTGCAACAAGCATGGTTGTAAAGTATACAGATGTTTCAGGAACCTTTGGTTGTAACCTCGGTTTTTTGTCTTCTTCCTATTTGTTACTTTGCATTGTGCTTGTTGGTTTTGTTTTCTTATTCAGTCATCTTTCCTTGTTCTTTATTGGCAGAGTTTATTGGAGCTGATGTTTCTCCCAGCTCTTTTAAAGTTCTAGTTCTAGATGAATAAAATTTCAGCCCACTGGGTACTAGTTTGTATATTGAATCTTTGCATCTTTAAAACAGTACAAGGACATTGTGTTGAATGAGGCTGCAAATTTTTATGTAATTGAATATTTGTGCTGCTAGTTTTTAACCGATATACATACATATATGTATAATATATCATGATGCCCTCAGTTCCATTGATAATTCAATGAGGATATTTTGGCCAGTGAAATGGTGCAGACTTTCAGGAAACCTGCACGCTAAAAGGGAAAAGAACCCTATAGAAGACTCCTCTCATGTAGAGAGTCCGGAATAGGGATAAGAGTCTATCATAAATCTTAATACATGTATCACTATCAATTACAGTACATAAACACTGTTTATCAATGCAATTTCCACCGGTGCGGTTCACATTAACATGAACTGATTATATTGATAGGTGATTGTGGTGTTTGTATTAAGAAGCGTGTTAGGTTATATATCTTTATTTTGCTATATTTTCCTTTGTGATTTTCTGAGAGCCCCCTCCACAAGATATTTTTCCCTAAAAGGCACAGGTCAAAAATCATCCTAATGCGGCGCTCAATACTAATTTTCTTTTAACACCTTAATGTCTTCTATTTCTGAATTTTGAATGTAATATGTAAGTTTTAAGCTTGCTTTCTTTCTTTCTGTTTTTTCAAAAAAATTTTTTTGCAGGATATGAGAAAGCTACTGGTGAATGGGAAGATTATTCTCGTTATATCAATGTTGAAAGCATTGAAGCTGGCTCTACTGTAAGTATTACTCCACCTATTCTCTTTTTTATAACCCTTTTTTTTTAAAATATATGTGTTAGGAAATGTTTTTGTTCATATGAAGGGTGTTTACAATGAGAATCCCTCTGTGATGTTCCACACTGGTTATGGATACAGTCCTCAGATACCACCTTATGGACCATATTCTCCAGTGACAACTCCTCTTCCTTCTGGCAGCAGAGATAACCAGCTTTACTCTCAGCAATTCCCATTCCCTGGCCCTTATTACCAGCAAACACCTCCTCCTAGCATGTCCTATCTTACTTCGCCAACTCCAATGTCACAACCTGATGTGACTATGCCAGTTGAAAAAGGTTCATTTCTTGGTGATAGTTCAAATTCCCATGGCATACTGTTTGGGCCAGGACCAGACTATTCTCTTCCATATAGTCCTTTTGGCACGGAAAATTTTGGTGGGAGTTCTGGTAACCCTGCTTTATATGATTTGCGACAAGGGTTCGATGGTTTTGGAAATAGTGGGTTTTGGTCAGATTGGTTGAAATCTCCAGATGGGGCAGGATCTTTGAATCCAATGCCTTCGCCAGCAGCTTCACCACAACCTGTTGGTGGATTTGGATCATTTGGACAGGGCATTGGACCCTTATCTTCTGGGATGGTATGGCTTCTTATCTGCAATCCTTATGCAACTAATACAACCTAAAGTAACAACCATCCAAGATGTTATTATGTTTATATTCACTTCTTATTTCTGGCCATGATTTATATTAGGCTAGGTATATGTGTTTGCTGAAATGGTCACCCAGCGTAAATGAAACTTCTCATGCAATTAGCTAAACCGATGAAAATGTCTGCTGCTTCATGTCTTGTATGAGCCATTTCTTTGATATTTATAGACAATAAGAAGAAAAAAGAAAGGGAAAAAAAAGGAAAGTACAGCTAAAATAAAGGTAATTAAGATGAGAAATTCTGAAAGTTGTTTAACTTTGTTTACATTCTTCTTCTTACTATAGTTAAGATGTTCTTGATCGCATAACTCAGATTGCAAATACACTTTCAGACCAAATCATCGGTTATAACTTATAAGCATGCGGGTGTGTATGTAGAGGTGCTAACTGGTACTTCTACTGCTTTCCATGAATCAAAGTCTGAGTTTCAGTTACTTCTACTGCTTTCCATGAATCAAAGTCTGAGTTTCAGTTCTCTCTGGACATCATTTGCTTCCAACACTTACTCTTTCATATTTCAAACATTTCAGACATTAAGAAGGTACCCTTGCGTAACTAGTACTGGTGGGGCATCCATCCTAAGCCGACATGCTATTTAATCTGGGTTTTCCATTCCCCTGATCAATACCAACCCCACCCCACCAAAAAAAAGGAAAAAATAAAGGAAACCCTCCCGAAAAGATAAAAAGGAGTAAGACTCAAACAAACAAGCCTCTGAGGTCCTAGTTATTATGCTTTTTTATATTGATCTAAATAGTAAAATTAATTTCTATTTTTGTGTTAGCCTGGAATGATCATGTTAGCTAGACTCTTTATCTAACATACCTAATCTACGCATGACACTGTTCAGGTCTCTCAAGAACAAAAACCTATGTATGGTTTTGGATCATCACTCGGCTCCTATGATGGAGGGTACTTTCATGGTGGGGTGTATCATCAGGGAAGTAATTTTGGAGGATCTATTCACAGCTTAGGAACTAATGGGCATAGCTTTCTCGCAGTCGATAAAGGAAGAAGGAGAGGAAAAGGGAGTGCCTCCTTATGTAATTGTAATGGTGCTCTTGATTTTCTCAATGAGCAAAACCGAGGGCCGCGGGCCAGTAGGCCGAAAAAATTGATCATGGAGCACAGCTTTCCAGATGACAGTAAGAGTGGCAATTCTCATGCACGCCTGTCAGTGAGTTATATAATAGTCCAGACTTTTCTACTGACTACACCGATGCCAAGTTTTTTATTATCAAATCTTATAGTGAGGATAATGTTCATAAGAGTATCAAGTATGGTGTTTGGGCGAGCACTGCTAATGGGAACAGAAAGTTAGATTCTGCTTATCATGAAGCAAAAGAAAAAGGACACTCCTGCCCAGTTTTCCTCTTTTTCTCGGTAACTTCATATTTCTGTCAGATTATGACCTTTAAATCAAGGTTCACAAGAAGCAGACAGTTGATGACCTACTTATGTTTATTTTCTGTAATGCAGACTTCTTTCCTATTTTAAATCTCTAGTTTGGATTCACAAAAACAGTTCTACATTCCTCTTATTTTCCTTTCTATTTCATCTTTTATTTTGGCCAATGTTTTGTTCAGTTGCAAGTCCTTTTTCTTATTTTGACTGGTATTTGCAGGTTAATGCCAGTGCGCAATTCTGTGGAGTGGCTGAGATGATTGGACCTGTTAACTTTGAGAAGAGTGTGGATTACTGGCAACAGGACAAGTGGAGTGGCCAGTTTCCTGTCAAGTGGCATATCATTAAAGATGCTCCTAACAATTTGTTTCGTCATATCATTCTTGAAAACAATGACAACAAGCCTGTAACCAACAGCAGAGACACCCAAGAGGTGAGTTTTTTTCCTCATCATGTTTAATGTTTTCATATTGGGCTTATTCCTTTAGATTTTTAATTCAGCTTGTGGCTGTAAAAATAATGCTCTAATTCATTTCATTGACCTCATGTTGAGTGCTGGATGAAAAACTAATTAACATGTTACTGAAAGCCTGAAATGACTCAATTTCAAATGGCATTAAGACTCCCATATTCTACTTTCAGCACTCCTTTGCTTTCTTAACTCCCCTTGAAGTTGCTTTAAATTTTTAATAAATTGTTCATTTGAAATGTACTAGTTATAGTAACAGTTTATTCCCAAATAAATAAGATAAGTCATAATTGAGGTATTTAAAGTTTTGAACTTGGGTAATAAACTGGTATTTATGTTTGATAAATATTTTAAATTTTCAATCAGCTAGATTTGGACAGTTTCCATAAATGGTTAGATTACATTACAGGACTAAAAACCTCTTAATACTGAATAGGGTCAGGACCCTTAAGTCATTTGCTTAGTTTGAAGGTTTGTTTGTAAATTATGATAAGCTTTCTGGTAAGCCTCATGGACTTTCTTTTCTTGTTATTTTTTCTTTGGAGATTTTTTTCATCATCATTTCTACACTTTTGGTAGTTTCTGTAGGATTTCCTAGTTGTATGATTACCTGTTGGACTGCCTTATTCACCACTGGTCCATTAGGGACTTGTTTGGTAAAAAATTTGCAAGCGTCAGTGCATGGGGAGTTAAAGGGCGGGATGACATTATGAAAATATTTATAGATAAAAACACTGCTTTTGGAGGAGACCCTCGGTTTTATGCTTTCACCTCTTGGATGGAATTAGCTTAATCCCTACTTAGTTCTTCTTGCTAACTCCCTTTAGTTGGTGATTCATTACCTTTAGGGTGTGTTTGGCAACTTCAAAATTGAACTAGGCTAGACTAGTTTTTGCCCTCTCTTAGCTAGGCCAAAGTTGAACCTTATAAGGGTTGAGTTCACTAAAGAACTAGTTTAGGGCAAGTTTTGAACTAGAAAGAACTAGTTCAATTGGAACTCAATTTTTTGCCAAATTTAAAAAAAAAGGTTTTGGACCAATGTTGTACCACTTAAAGCAAGTTTTGTGGAGTTGCCAAACACACGCTTTTAGATTCTCTCATTATACTGTTTCCACAAATTATTCTGTAGAATTTCAAATTTTCTATATCTCCAAATACTTTTTTCTTCAACATTTTATCAATACATTTTGCTAGTTGTTGACCTCTTGGTCGATTTAGATCGTCTTCAATATAGATGTCCACGTCCTTCTGTCAATGTTGTATGGTGCTCTCTCATGCTATACTTGATAATCTTTGCATGGTATCTAGTCTTCATAAAAGGAAAAGGAATATATTGACCATCTTTCTAAAAAATATGAAACATTTTCTCTTTAAAGATTACAAGATCACATCAAATTACAGAAACCCAAAATAAGCCTTTGAATTAGTAGAAAAGTCAGGGGGCTTATGTTTGAAACTCTTTATGATTTCCTTTTTTCAGAAACCGGAATTTCCATAACAGGACTTGAGGGCTGTACCATATTTTTTCTCTTGTAATTTTGGTTCTAAATACAAATTGATTTCATTTTAGGATTTTATATTGAATTGAAATCACGAAACATGTGAATTCAATTCTAGGTTTCCCTCAAAGAACTTTGTGTGCTATTAAGTTAACCTAAACTACATCAGTTAAGATTCCCAAGCTTCCAACTACATGTTAAGAACTGGAATCCTGTGGCATCATCTAAATCTCTCGTTCAAATCCATAGGCAACCGTGATTCTTGACTTCCTGAATCCAAAATACATTGAATTTTTCCATCAAAAGTATGCACTGTATAATGCAATGCCTTGGGAGATTTCAATTTGCAATTGAACTTTGTTCCATATTCCCTTGTGTCATGAATTGTCCGTTGCACATTTGATGCTAGGGTGTGCGACTGTGTGCTATACCATGTTAGTATTTGTGTTTATTTAATTTTTGTCAGAAAATCTGCAGGTGAAATTGGATCAGGGTCTGGAGATGTTGAGCATCTTCAAGAAACATGAAGCTGATATGTCAATTCTTGATGACTTTGATTTCTACGAGGAAAGGCAGAAAGCCATGCAGGAAAGGAAGTCTAGACAACAGCATGGGCAATCCAACCCTACATTTCCTGTCTTGTCAGCTGCCATCGATGAGCTAAACTACTCAGCACCAAAATCTGGGGAGGTGATGAGTCAAATTTCAAAGACCTTTGTTGAGGTGGTACGGCTGGAAGAAGGTAAAACTGCAGAGTCAAAGGCAGATAAAGGAAACTCCACCACCACCCTAGCTACTGCTGCTGCCGCTTCTGCTAAGACTGAGGATTTTAAGGAGGAAACTACAGCAGAGATTGCTCAAAGTAGTTAGAGCAGTCAGCCGGAAGCTTTACGATCCTCTCTGTCATGCATCCATCTGTTTCTTGTTTATTCATCATAAGTTTGGACGCAGTGACTGCTGGAATTACCATACCATGACAAAGACCGTGGAAATGATCACTTCTGGAGGCTGCAACAAGCATGGTTGTAAAGTATACAGATGTTTCAGGAACCTTTGGTTGTAACCTCGGTTTTTTGTCTTCTTCCTATTTGTTACTTTGCATTGTGCTTGTTGGTTTTGTTTTCTTATTCAGTCATCTTTCCTTGTTCTTTATTGGCAGAGTTTATTGGAGCTGATGTTTCTCCCAGCTCTTTTAAAGTTCTAGTTCTAGATGAATAAAATTTCAGCCCACTGGGTACTAGTTTGTATATTGAATCTTTGCATCTTTAAAACAGTACAAGGACATTGTGTTGAATGAGGCTGCAAATTTTATGTAATTGAATATTTGTGCTGCTAGTTTTAACCGATATACATACATATATGTATAATATATCATGATGCCCTCAGTTCCATTGATAATTCAATGAGGATATTTTGGCCAGTGAAATGGTGCAGACTTTCAGGAAACCTGCACGCTAAAAGGAAAAGAACCCTATAGAAGACTCCTCTCATGTAGAGAGTCCGGAATAGAGATAAGAGTCTATCATAAATCTTAATACATGTATCACTATCAATTATAGTACATAAACACTGTTTATCAATGCAATTTCCACCGGTGCGGTTCACATTAACATGAACTGATTATATTGATAGGTGATTGTGATGTTTGTATTAAGAAGCGTGTTAGGTTATATATCTTTATTTTGCTATATTTTCCTTTGTGATTTTCTGAGAGCCCCTCCACAAGATATTTTTCCCTAAAAGGCACAGGTCAAAAATCATCCTAATGCGGCGCTCAATACTAATTTTCAACATCAGCCTCATAATAAAGCAAAGGGTTTTGTCTTTTACCCCAAAGCTTTACTCCAACTTATTTTAAAACCCACATACTTCTATTAAGACTCATACACCCAAAATACAAATCCCACTTATTTTTAAACCCAAAGTCTCAAATACATGATATTTGTATATTGTTTTACCCAAAACTTGAAGACCCCAAAATACCCCTCTTCATTAATTCTCTTCTTCTCTACAACTGGGTTCACCTCCTCCCCACCTCTTCCTCCCAGCTAAACATCACTACTCAGGCGGCTTCGTCGCCTCGGCCTCTATTTCAACAAAAATATCACGATAGCTCATCAATTCTTCACTCTCCCCTCCAGGCTACCATGACTACACTTTCATCCTCGTGGAGTGGTAAAACCGTAAGAACCGGCCAGTGCTCTGTTGCCGCCGCGTCGCTCGCGGACCTCGGCGATGGTGACTGAAAGCTGCGATCGTAGAAGTGGGCGGTCACGATTCGCCTTGAGCTCAAAGCCGGTGTCGATGGCGCTAATGCGAAGGCCATCATCGAGTGAAGCGTCGAGGGCCGGTCACATGAGGGACCATCTGAGGACGGCAGCCGCGAGGAGGGTTGTCATGGCGGCCGGACTGAGGAGGGTGAACGTAGTGAGAGAAAGGGAGAAGCGAGGAGGAGGGTAGGGGTTATAGGGGATTGTGGAGGGCAAATTGAGAGATGGGTAGAATTCTACACAACAGCATGGGCAATCCAACCCTACATTTCCTGTCTTGTCAGCTGCCATCGATGAGCTAAACTACTCAGCACCAAAATCTGGGAGGTGATGAGTCAAATTTCAAAGACCTTTGTTGAGGTGGTACGGCTGGAAGAAGGTAAAACTGCAGAGTCAAAGGCAGATAAAGGAAACTCCACCACCACCCTAGCTGCTGCTGCTGCCGCTTCTGCTAAGACTGAGGATTTTAAGGAGGAAACTACAGCAGAGATTGCTCAAAGTAGTTAGAGCAGTCAGCCGGAAGCTTTACGATCCTCTCTGTCATGCATCCATCTGTTTCTTGTTTATTCATCATAAGTTTGGACGCAGTGACTGCTGGAATTACCATACCATGACAAAGACCGTGGAAATGATCACTTCTGAGGCTGCAACAAGCATGGTTGTAAAGTATACAGATGTTTCAGGAACCTTTGGTTGTAACCTCGGTTTTGTCTTCTTCCTATTTGTTACTTTGCATTGTGCTTGTTGGTTTTGTTTTCTTATTCAGTCATCTTTCCTTGTTCTTTATTGGCAGAGTTTATTGGAGCTGATGTTTCTCCCAGCTCTTTTAAAGTTCTAGTTCTAGATGAATAAAATTTCAGCCCACTGGGTACTAGTTTGTATATTGAATCTTTGCATCTTTAAAACAGTACAAGGACATTGTGTTGAATGAGGCTGCAAATTTTTATGTAATTGAATATTTGTGCTGCTAGTTTTTAACCGATATACATACATATATGTATAATATATCATGATGCCCTCAGTTCCATTGATAATTCAATGAGGATATTTTGGCCAGTGAAATGGTGCAGACTTTCAGGAAACCTGCACGCTAAAAGGGAAAAGAATCCTATAGAAGACTCCTCTCATGTAGAGAGTCCGGAATAGAGATAAGAGTCTATCATAAATCTTAATACATGTATCACTATCAATTATAGTACATAAACACTGTTTATCAATGCAATTTCCACCGGTGCGGTTCACATTAACATGAACTGATTATATTGATAGGTGATTGTGATGTTTGTATTAAGAAGCGTGTTAGGTTATATATCTTTATTTTGCTATATTTTCCTTTGTGATTTTCTGAGAGCCCCCTCCACAAGATATTTTTCCCCTAAAAAGGCACAGGTCAAAAATCATCCTAATGCGGCGCTCAATACTAATTTTCAACATCAGCCTCATAATAAAGCAAAGGGGTTTTTGTCTTTTACCCCAAAGCTTTACTCCAACTTATTTTAAAACCCACATACTTCTATTAAGACTCATACACCCAAAATACAAATCCCACTTATTTTTAAACCCAAAGTCTCAAATACATGATATTTGTATATTGTTTTTACCCAAAAAACTTGAAGACCCCAAAATACCCCTCTTCATTAATTCTCTTCTTCTCTACAACTCAGGTTCACCTCCTCCCCACCTCTTCCTCCTGTACTAAACATCACTACTCTCAGAGCCGCAGCTCGTCCGCCTCGGCCTCTATTTCAACAAAAATATCACTGATAGCTCATCAATTCTTCACTTTCCTCCAGCCTATCATAATTACACTTTCATCCTCACTGGTTAGTAAAAACCCAGAGAATCACTGACCACTGCGTTTCGCCGCCGCGACGCGTCGCCGCTGACCCTGCGATGGTGACCTGGCTGCGAGATCGTAGAAGTGGACGGTCACGATTCTTCCTGAGCTCAAGCAGTTTGTCGATGGCGCCATGCCGGGCCATCATGAGTGGGGCGATCGAGGGCTCTGGTCACATGAGGGGACCATGCCGAGGACGCACGCGACGCGAGGAGGGTTGTCATCGGCATGGACTGAGGAGGGTGAACGAGTGAGAGGGAAAGGAGAGGCGGGAGGAGGGGGTAGGGTATAATTTTGGGGATTGTGGAGGGCAAATTGAGGAGATGGGTAGAATTCTACACCCTCGTGCTTTCTAAACTTATCCTCCAAGAAGTTCACAAGGTGGATGGCTGTGTGATAAATCTTGGGCTTGCGATACGGTATCTTAAGAATAATTTTGCTCATATGTTTCTAAGTTTTAGTGACAAGATTGATGTACGGAAGGTGTTTGATGGAATGATAAAGAGGGATATAGTTACTTGGAACACCACGGATAGCGATTATCTGAGGTTGGGGTTGGTTGAGGAGGCAATGCAGTGTTTGATGAAATGTTTGAGAGGAGTTTGGTTTTATGGAATGTGATGACTGGGTTGTGTGCAAGTAGAATGTCAGAGAGGGGTCATAGAATTGTATTATGATTGTAAATAGTGTATGTCTTTGCAAGAGGTTGATATTGTGGTGATGTTGTTAGAGTTTTATTTTCAATTTCTTGAATCAATGGTGATGGTTTTATCAATGAAAATACTTATTCTTGAAAGGTTCACATGATCTCCTTTTTACATTTTAAGGGCCATTAGTTTTGAATGATATTTTTCTTTTGTAGGAAAAATATTACACAGAAGAACGTCTAGTCAACATAAATAATAGACCAAAAGCTCACATTGTACACATAATCACTAAGATATATTGCCCGGAAAAACTGAATTGATATATTCGATGTAGCTCGTAAAAATCCAGAGGCCATAAAGTGCTATACTTTTGCGATAAGTAGCTATACTTATGCCATAATGTGCTATACTTTAGCTGAACGTGCTATACTTTGGTCATAAGGTGCTATATTATCGTATAAAGTGTTATACGTTTAAAAATGGGGAAATTGTGAGCGAAACCCTCGTCAACATAAACAATAGACCAAAAGCTCACATTGTATACATAATCACTAATATATATTGCCCGGAAAAACTGAATTGATATATTCGACGAGCTTCCGAGAAAAATCCAAAGGCCATAAAGTGCTATACTTCGCGATAAGTAGCTATACTTATGCCATAATGTGCTATACTTTAGTGAACGTGCTATACTTTGGTCACAAGGTGTTATACCATCGCATAAAGTGTTATCACGTTTAAAACATGGGAAAATTGTAGGCTAAAACCTCCGTCAACATAAACAATAGACCAAAAGCTCACATTGTACACATAATCACTAAGATATATTGCCGGAAAAAACGAATTGATATATTGACGTAGCTTCAGAAAGTCAGAGGCCATAAAGTGCTATATATTTGCGATAAGTAGCTATACTTTGGCCATAATGTGCTATACTTTTAGGCGATGCTATACTTTGGTCATAAGGTGCTATACTATCGTATAAAGTGCTATCGTTTCAAAATGGGAAAATTATGAACGAACCTCTAGTCAACATAAACAATAGACCAAAAGCTCACATTGTACACATAATCACTAAGATATATTGCCCGGAAAAACTGAATTGATATATTCGACGCAACTCGAAAGTCCAGAGGCCATAAAGTGCTATACTTTTGTGATAAGTAGCTATACTTTGGCCATAATGCTACACTTTAGAGTAGCGTCTTTGTACTTTGGTCATAAGGTGTTATTCTTTTCATAAAGTGCTATACTTTTGAAAATCTAAAAATTATGAGCCAACCTCTCCTCAACATAAACAATAGACCAAAAGCACATTGTGCACATAATCACTAAGATATATTGCCCGGAAAAACTGAATTGATATATTCGACGTAGCTTTAGAAAGTCCGAGGCCATAAAGTGCTATACTTTTGTGATAAGTAGCTATACTTTGGCCATAATGTGCTATACTTTAGTGAACGTGCTATACTTTGGTCATAAGGTGTTATTCTTTTCATAAAGTGCTATACTTTTGAAAATCTAAAAATTATGAGCCAACCTCTCCTCAACATAAACAATAGACCAAAAGCACATTGTGCACATAATCACACATCTACTACTAAGCAATCACAATGAGCAAGAAATGTGTGTAAACAATTACAACTGAATTTGATACAACACGATTGGACATGTCGGTAACATGAAGAATTGATCAAACAACATATTGTATATATCGTCACAAACTTTTCATTGTTCAAAAATAAGACTGACAATTTTTTAACATAAGCCTCCTATTAGGAGGGGCCATCGAGTGGCATCATATCATATATATATAAGGATAGATTACAAAAGTATGATACTTGATACAAGGACTCGAGCATCGCAAATCCAAAATACAAAATGCAAACAAGAAATTACCAAGACTACGCACGTATTTTATGGAGTTCAAGGGTAGGAACTCTTCCTAGCTCGGTTGAACATCCAAGGGAATGTTGGGGAGGCATTTGTTGATCTTCAGCTTGAGGCATGATGGTCGGTTTCTTGTTTTTGTTCAAGGCACGATAGAAAGGAGGAAGAATGGATTGATCATGATGTACACTCGGATTCGATTGGAGGCATGATGCATATGGGTTATTAAGCCGGCATAATAACAAACACTAGGTGTGCATGCTTCAACAAGCAAGACGCGGATGCTGTCTCGTGGGCTCGAGGTGCCGATTTTGGAATCGATACATAACACATTAGCATCTTCCACACCATTCCCTCAAGCAAGATTTGTCCCCGAGGGTATAAATGTCAAAGATAGGTTGGGTTGTTACGTATGTCGGGTTCCTCCCCTGCATAATCATAAGAGTTTGCATGAGAATCAATCCACTAGCATCCCAAGAACCTAAAACCAAGCAAAAAAAGAACTTCAAATAAAATGGGAAGCATGTAAAAGGACCCAAGTGAATTCAGACCTCAAGTTGGCCATCACACGATGTGGAGGAAGGAGAGGTGGTTGAAGGCTGGTTAAATGAGCATTGGGGCTTGGTGGAGAGAAAAGATGCCATGATCTCAAGTCTCTAGCTTGAACAAGATTAAAAAAAAGGCTCATCACTTAATGGGCGCACGTTAGAGACTAGCCCATTCACACCCCTTACTGCCTCACTACTACGTACCACTATCAACCCGCCTGAGTCTACCAGAGCACGACAAGGGCAAAGGGTATTTTGTGCCGGGAGAGACTTTGAGGAGTGGGGAGTCTCATGGGTTTATCTAGAGAAGAAAGAGAGATGAGTTTATCTAGAGAAGAAAGCATCTCGAATTTTGTATTTATTGGGGAAATACAGTATAAAGTTGGAGGTTATTGTACAAATTGGGTTTGAAAATAAGTGGTGTGGGGTACATTGGGTTTATGAGTGTTGATAAAAGTTGGTGGGTTTTTAAATAAGTGGGGGTAAAGATTTGGGTTAAAAGAGTTTTTTCCCTAAATCAAATGTCAATCACTCTTGTGCCCACTTGGGCTGCTTTCAAGGTCACTGCACTCCAGTCAAACACCCAGCTCAACAGTCAACTTTTCCGAGTAGTTCTCTCCTACGCTGTAACACACAGCTGGCCGCCCTGTTCAAGAGAAATTGATCAGTGCAAACTTGTCATCTGATTATGAGTTTTGCGTCAGCCCATTTTGTCCAAACTCCCCCCTGTGATTGTTGTTGTATTAATATAGTCTCTGAAAAGTCTGATCACGACAACATCCAACATGAGTGCACCCAGCAGTATTTGACCTTGTGAATTTGGAATGAACGTGTTACCTAAAGTTATAGTTGTGTTACAATGAAACAAAATGCTATGGGCAGGGTGACAATACACACAGGAGTGTAACTAATTTAGTTGCATATACCTGTAAAATACAGTTTTACCCACCGATATTAATAATCTACACTGTTCATTGTTATCTTCATGTCATCAAGTATAAGTGAATCAAAAATTATATGGTTTGAATTTTTTTATCTCATAATTCAAGTAAGTCAAAATAACTGACATCTGAGACGGTTATAGGCTGTTCATTTTTAGGTCATTAGATGAATAAAGTAGAAAATTTTGAATCTATGTGTTTTTGGTCTCCATGTAGTTTTGGGTGCGTAGATCACTATGAACAATGTTAATCATTAATATTGATGATCAAATATGTATTTTTACAAGTAAATGCTTGAGTTAGCTACACTTTGTGTGCATTGTAGTCATTAAATACTATATATATATATATATATATATATATATATATATATATATATATATATATATATATATATATATATATATATATATATATATATATATATATATATATATATATATATATATATATATATATATATATATGATATGCTAAAGCATTTTCAGAAAATCAAAAAGCCATTCATATTTTGTATTTTGCAAATCCTAAGCAATTTTAAATTTCAAAGATCGTAGGATTTCCATTTAGTGACATATTCCTACAGTATAGTATTGTCTTTTAGAAGAAACTGTGAGGCCTAAGCCCCAAGTGTTTGTACATTATTGCCTCTCTCATTAATCAGATTGGAAATAAGTTATTGGGTACATTTCAGATTAATATATGCGTTAAATATATATATATATATATATATATATATATATATATATATATATATATATATATATATATATATATATATATATATATATAAGAATATGGAGAACTTGCCAAAAGTTTAAAAGGCTTTATTGTGAGGGTGGACAAATTTAGTTCACCACTTATGAGAAATAAAGAGAGAGAGAAAGAGAGAGAGAAAGATTTTTTAAAAGCAGACTTATTGACCAAATTTAAAGCGTCATTACCAAGTTCCTTTAAGAAACTTGCAGAGTTTTTCATTTTTATACTATATATATATATATATATATATATATATATATATATATATATATATATATATATATAGAAGCGAACCACTATGAGCTTAAGTTAATATGAATAATCAGTCTTGTGCAACTTTTTATCCATTTCATCTTCTTTGAGATTTGTGATGCACAAATCTCAAAGTGGTACTATATCTTCAGCGGATCACAAGATGGAAAAGTTGGTGCATCCAATATTAATATAATTTAAGTTCATAAGAAGCATTTATATATATATATATATATATATATATATATATATATATATATATATATATATATATATATATATATATATATATATGTTAAAGAGAGGTTTTGTGTGCGTGTGATGATAGAGAGTGTCATTATTTAGAGGAGTGATGATGGACTAGTATTTCCAATGTGTCTTGTGATGCAACCCGACCCGATCCGATCCGGTGGGAGGAGTTTAGATAGATTATTGGGAGAAAGTATCCGCTGGAGAGCATGGAGTTAAAATAAATAAATAAATATGCACCAAATTTAAGAATGGAGGGAGGACAACACGGTGACGGGAGGTGAATTTAATTTTTAATTAATTAAAGCGAGACAAGTCTACTGCATGCGGAGACTTGCTTTTGGTTTGGTTTGGTAGCAAAAGAGAAGAAGAGAGAGAGAGGGGGGGAGAGGGGGAGAAGAAGAAGGAGAAGAAGAAGGAGGAGAGGAGGTAATCAAATCTCAAGATAATAAATGGGGAATTGCATGGCCACCGCATCTGACAACCTTCTTCGCTCAGATCCACCTACTTCAACTTCAGGTTCCATTTTTAATTAGGGCTTCTTCTTTTTCATTCATTCATTACTCTGTCGTCGTCATCATCATTTTCATTTCTCTCTACTACTATCATTAATTAATTAATGGGTTTTACTAATTTTTACAATTAATTACATGCTTCCATTTATCTTATCCTGCACGTTTCTTATTCTTTCTTGCACTTTGAGCTGCAATCAATCTTAATCAATTTAAGTCTACACATTTCCCCTCCTTCATCTGGATCTGCATTTGCCAACTCACAATCAATCAAGTCTGAAATGGCCAACGGTGGTTTTGATGGAGAACAACATCAGCCAATCGCCGTCATTCATTACATTACTTCAGTGATGACAGATATAATTTAGAAGGACTACGAGGGTGCTTGGGAGGCTTATTTTTTAGTCAAACTAGCTTTTTTAGCTTATAAGTTAGCTTATAAGTCCCTTTTTAAAAAGCTGATATACCCCAGCTTTTGAAAAATTAACTTATAAGTTCACTTAAAAAAGTTAAGTCGCTATTCTACTCAAGCAATTTTTATAGTTTTTTTATCAAAAAAACCAAAAGTCATTAAAAGCCAGCATAAGCTTCAAAGAAATAAGCCTTCCCAAAAACCCTCTAACTTATAAGAAGAGCTTATAAGCACTTTCCATATTTAAACCTGTTTCATTTTCCCCTTCCTTTTCAATTTCAACGAGATTTATCCTGGTGGCATATGATAGAAGCTCTGTTGTGGCCTACATCTACAATGATTTCCAAATTCATCTCTATGCAGACTAGCGACATTTCTTACTTCTCAAGTTTCTTTGTTAGGTTTGGAAAACATAATTCAAAGATTCAGAGCGTAAACAAGCCTATGAAAATACATATATATATACTTTTAATGATAACAGTCAGGTGTTTTGCTTTGTGCCCGTATCTAGTAAAAAAAATGCATACCAATGCCCTTTCTATCTCAACAGTCAGGTGTTTTTCCCCTTTTTCTAAATAGTTGCAGATGGAAAAGGTGGCAACCAGAGTGAAGCAGGTCAGGAGAACTATGGTTCTGTAAGTGTTATGGCAGCTCCCAAGGATGTGGAAGACTTGCGGCAGACAGGTGGATACAGAGATGTCTTCACATTCACACATGGTGAATTAAGAGCAGCCACCAAGAACTTTCGTCCTGACCAGATTCTTGGAGAAGGAGGGTTCGGAATTGTCTACAAAGGTGTTATTGATGAAACTGTCAGACCAGGTTTCAAATCCTCTCTAGTTGCTGTTAAAGCGTTGAACCCTGATGGCTTACAAGGGGATAGGGAGTGGTTGGTAATTGTCTTCTTCTTCCATTCTCTTTGTCTCGGCTGTATAGGCATAATCACTATAGTTGCCTGCATGAAATTCCCGAGCATTAGTAAACACAAATGCAAAATGACAATTGTTACTTGTTTAAGAAAATGCAAATTAAAAAAATTAGCCATTCAGAAGGCGACATCTTTTTACTTTCTTAGTCTTCCTTTTGTCAGTCTTGACAAGTTAATGATGAGCAGAAAAATGTCAAAGGCTTTCACTTAAATCGCCTTAATCAGAAACCTATGGTGATACTTAAGTAACTGTTTTATTAAGTAACTGTTTTATTTATTAATTACATCAAAGTTTCACTCTTTTGGTGAAGAGATTACCATGGATAACCATAGAAGATTTCCGAAAAAGGGAAGCTTCTTGAAAATTTATGATGCCAGCATGAACTGTATGGAACTTTATTTAGTTAAGGAGCTGTGTGGAACTTGTGTGAGTTTGATCTTCTATGGTTTCGGGAGTTTGTCTTGTAGGTGTCTCGGCCTGGAGTTTCTATTAAACTTGACAACCCAAAGGGTTCTTTTTGAGGAATCAACCTAAAATCATGTTAATCCCAAAAACTCTTCCTCCTAAAAATATTCACTTGCAGATGAATCCACTTAAGTTCTTGGGACAAACAGACCCAGGCAATGTACATTCACCTTGAAACTTTTCCTGGTGTGCACAGTAGGAGAATTAGCAGGTCAGATATAATTGTTTTCCATTTTCAAATAACCTTTAGAAATAAAAAGGTGTGTGGTAATCAATAACATGCCAAATATTTTGTACAGAGTGAAGGACCTAGTAGGCTTTCTAGTGCTAGATTACCATGAAGCCAACATATGTCATAATTCCTTGATGTTTGAACAAATAATTAATGTTTTTCCTTACTTCATGCAGACAGAAGTAAACTATCTTGGGCAGCTTAGCCATCCAAACCTTGTCAAACTTATTGGCTACTGTTGTGAGGGTATGCACAGGCTACTGGTCTATGAATACATGGCATGTGGAAGCCTCGAAAAGCACCTGTTCCGACGTATGTATGGTGAAATGCTTATGTATACTTTACTTCACTGCCATTGTTGATGGTCTTTCTTAGTTTAGTCACATATTAGAACGCAAAGTTCATAAAATGAAGTTTAGCTATCATCATGGTACTGCTATAGTCTTCATTTGTTCAAACTGTCAAATCTTGGCTGGTTACGATACATTCCTGATTAAATTATACAACAACGAAGCCTTTATCCCAAATTTTTTGGGGTTCCTAATTAAATTATAATCGATAATTTACTAAAAAAAGAAAGGTTAGCCCCTTGAAAGCAAGGGCACATAGCATGGGTATGCATTGGCATAGGAGAGAATTTTAAGTAAAGAGAACCTTCAGGAGCAATTAGTAAGTCCAATCAAAGAGAACTGTATTTAGGACTTAGATTATTGTATCTGATAATTCAATCCTTTATTCCAATTCCTCATAAGATGTCGAAGATTCCATTTATAGAACTCGGACTATCTAATGGATACAAAGGTTAGGCTATGAAGCGCTCAATGCGGATTAGAGTTATTTTGATCATCCATTGCCCTCCCTCAAAATGTTCATTAACGCTAGCCACCACATTTATGCCACCATGTGTGATCTTGCTTTATGTTACAATTGTTGGAGATGTAATCCATGATTGCATGCCTTGTTCCACATTGTTCTTCAATTCAAAACCTCAAGCTGAAGCATAGAGTACTGAGAGCCCAATATATCTAATCACGGTGGTAGAAGAGATGGCTATTAGGTTCCTTATTGAAATAGGAAAGAACACTTGATGCCTCCTAAAATATTTCCAACTTTGATCGTGAGGCCCCTTCTTTTTTGAGATTCAGAAGGTAGTTTGCCACCAAGAAATTCTTTAGTTACCAATTTTTAGAACCAAATGAAACTTTTTTTTAGCAAACTTTGGTTGTGGATTAATGACAGAAATTAATGACTAGGAAGAAAATTTTCAAAAGTGGCCAGCCTCCAAGTCTTAGCCATGTTTGACCAGTTGTCATCGGATAAACTGATCAAAGACCATGACTTGTCTGCAGTTCCTGTGTCTACTTATCCACATTCTTGCCAATATAGAAGCTTCTAAGAAAGTTTTACTGCTGTGGCTTTCGTGCATATTTGAAGGCAGCTGAATTTCTTAGGTTGTTTGGCTTATGTATGTACTTTTGGGGTATGAGGATTATGTTAGCCTCCCCGAAAGAAATTGTAGATGCATTTCATTATTAAGAACACTTGTCAAATGGAAAAGAGCATTCACATGGATAGGCTACCAAGTGTTGATCGACAAGGTCAAATATCCCAACTTAGGTTGTCAAGTTTCAGCTTCAACCTATGAAACTGATATGACATTGTTGAGCTTGTGTTTGCTAAAGCATATAATTTTAGTAACTAATTCTCATATAGCGTGATATTGTAGTTAGTAAGCTACGGAGAAAGTTCGAACTGAAAACCGACAATTATAAACAAAACTAAATGTAAAAGATTGATATGAAAGAAATTCTCTGCCTAGGTAGCATGGACACAGATATGGACACGGGACACCGGAAATTTGTAAAATGTAGGATAGGGACACGGATACACACATACAATTAAACATACATGATCAAATATTGAATGAAAATATCAATAACATTTGTATTTGTATGTTTCTTTTATTATCTATGACAAGTTTAGTTTTGATTGCATGGGATAATACGATGGGTGTTTTCAAATATTTAAATCATGAGTTTTAGTTTTGGTTGCGTAGATCACTATGAACAATGTTAATCATTAATATTGATGATCAAATATGTATTTTTACAAGTCATTGTAGGTAGCTACACTTTGTGTGCATTATGCCGTACCAAATACTATATATATATATATATATATATATATATATATATATATATATATATATATATATATATATATATATATATATATATATATATATATATATATATATATATATATATATATATATATATATATGATATGCCAAAGCATTTTAAGTAAAATCAAAAGCCATTCATATTTTTGTATTTTGCAAATCCTAAGCTTAATTTTAAATTTCAAAGATCGTAGGATTTCCATTTAGTGACATATTCCTACAGTATAGTATTGTCTTTTCGAGAAGAAACTGTGAGGCCTAAGCCCCAAGTGTTTGTACATTATTGCCTCTCTCATTAATCAGATTGGAAATAAGTTATTGGGTACATTTCAGATTAATATATCACGATTATATATATATATATATATATATATATATATATATATATATATATATATATATATATATATATATATATATATATATAAGAATATGGAAAGATGCAAGTTTCTTAAAAACTGATGAGGTGAACAATTCGATTAGCATTACTCGAGGGAGAAATAAAGAGGAGAGAGAAAGAGGAGAGAGAAAGATTTTTTAAAATAGGCTTTGTGGACCGGAATTTGTCCGTCATTCTGGGGATTCAACTGAAACATTAGTGGGATTTTATTTTTCTACATCGTATATATATATATATATATATATATATATATATATATATATATATATATATATGAAGCTGAGAATTTCACATGAAGCATATTAATGTGGTGCCATGATGCATTTTTATCATTTCATTGCTGAGATTTGTGATCACTGAATCTCAAAATTAAGCTATATCTTTCAGGATCAAAGCAAGATGAGTGGTTAGAAAAGTTGATGCATCCTATTATTAAATTATAATTAAGTTCATGTGCCTTCTTCTATATATATATATATATATATATATATATATATATATATATATATATATATATATATATATATATATATATATATATGTTAAAGAGAGGTTTTGTGCGTGTGATGATAGAGAGCGTCATTATTTAGAGGAGTGATGATGGACTAATATTTCCAATGTGTCTTGTGATGCAACCCGACCCGATCCGATCCGGTGGGAGGAGTTTAGATAGATTATTGGGAGAAAGTATCCGCTGGAGAGCATGGAGTTAAAATAAATAAATAAATAAATATGCACCAAATAAGAATGGAGGGAGGACAACACGGTGACGGGAGGTGAATTTAATTTTTAATTAATTAAAGCGAGACAAGTCTACTGCATGCGGAGACTTGCTTTTGGTTTGGTTTGGTAGCAAAAGAGAAGAAGAGAGAGAGAGGGGGGGAGAGGGGGAGAAGAAGAAGGAGAAGAAGAAGGAGGAGAGGAGGTAATCAAATCTTAAGATAATAAATGGGGAATTGCATGGCCACCGCATCTGACAACCTTCTTCGCTCAGATCCACCTACATCAACTTCAGGTTCCATTTTTAATTTAGGGCTTCTTCTTTTTCATTCATTCATTACTCTGTCGTCGTCATCATCATTTTCATTTCTCTCTACTACTATCATTAATTTTTACAATTAATTACATGCTTCCATTTATCTTATCCTGCACGTTTCTTATTCTTTCTTGCACTTTGAGCTGCAATCAATCTTAATCAATTTAAGTCTACACATTTCCCCTCCCTCATCTGGATCTGCATTTGCCAACTCACAATCAATCAAGTCTGAAATGGCCAACGGTGGTTTTGATGCAGAACAACAACAGCCAGTCGCCGTCATTTAGAAGGACTACGAGGGTGTTTGGGGAGGCTTATTTTTTAGTCAAACTAGCTTTTTTTTATTTCTACCTGTTTAGTAAAATGCCAAATAAGTTAGCTTATAAGTCCTATTTTAAAAAGCTGATATACCCCAGCTTTTGAAATACTAACTTATAAGTTCACTTAAAAAAGTTACGTTGCTATTCTACTCAAGCAATTTTTATAGTTTTTTTATCAAAAAAGTCAAAAGTCATTAAAAGCCAGCATAACTTATAAGCTTAAAAAAAATAAGCCTTCCCAAAAACCCTCTAACTTAAGAAGAGCTTATAAGCACTTTCCATATTTAAACCTGTTTCATTTTCCCCTTCCTTTTCAATTTCAACGAGATTTATCCTGGTGGCATATGATAGAAGCTCTGTTGTGGCCTACATCTACAATGATTTCCAAATTCATCTCTATGCAGACTAGCGACATTTCTTACTTCTCAAGTTTCTTTGTTAGGTTTGGAAAACATAATTCAAAGATTCAGAGCGTAAACAAGCCTATGAAAATACATATATATATACTTTTAATGATAACAGTCAGGTGTTTTGCTTTGTGCCCGTATCTAGTAAAAAAAAAATGCATACCAATGCCCTTTCTATCTCAACAGTCAGGTGTTTTTTTCCCCTTTTTTCTAAATAGTTGCAGATGGAAAAGGTGGCAACCAGAGTGAAGCAGGTCAGGAGAACTATGGTTCTGTAAGTGTTATGGCAGCTCCCAAGGATGTGGAAGACTTGCGGCAGACAGGTGGATACAGAGATGTCTTCACATTCACACATGGTGAATTAAGAGCAGCCACCAAGAACTTTCGTCCTGACCAGATTCTTGGAGAAGGAGGGTTCGGAATTGTCTACAAAGGTGTTATTGATGAAACTGTCAGACCAGGTTTCAAATCCTCTCTAGTTGCTGTTAAAGCGTTGAACCCTGATGGCTTACAAGGGGATAGGGAGTGGTTGGTAATTGTCTTCTTCCATTCTCTTTGTCTCGCTGTATAGGCATAATCACTATAGTTGCCTGCATGAAATTCCCGAGCATTAGTAAACACAAATGCAAAATGACAATTGTTACTTGTTTAAGAAAATGCAAATTAAAAAAAAATTAGCCATTCAGGAAGCGACATCTTTTTTACTTTCTTAGTCTTCCTTTTTGTCAGTCTTGACAAGTTAATGATGAGCAGAAAAATGTCAAAGGCTTTCACTTAAATCGCCTTAATCAGAAACCTATGGTGATACTTAAGTAACTGTTTTATTAAGTAACTGTTTTATTTATTAATTACATCAAAGTTTCACTCTTTTGGTGAAGAGATTACCATGGATAACCATAGAAGATTTCCGAAAAAGGGAAGCTTCTTGAAAATTTATGATGCCAGCATGAACTGTATGGAACTTTATTTAGTTAAGGAGCTGTGTGGAACTTGTGTGAGTTTGATCTTCTATGGTTTCGGGAGTTTGTCTTGTAGGTGTCTCGGCCTGGAGTTTCTATTAAACTTGACAACCCAAAGGGTTCTTTTTGAGGAATCAACCTAAAATCATGTTAATCCCAAAAACTCTTCCTCCTAAAAATATTCACTTGCAGATGAATCCACTTAAGTTCTTGGGACAAACAGACCCAGGCAATGTACATTCACCTTGAAACTTTTCCTGGTGTGCACAGTAGGAGAATTAGCAGGTCAGATATAATTGTTTTCCATTTTCAAATAACCTTTAGAAATAAAAAGGTGTGTGGTAATCAATAACATGCCAAATATTTTGTACAGAGTGAAGGACCTAGTAGGCTTTCTAGTGCTAGATTACCATGAAGCCAACATATGTCATAATTCCTTGATGTTTGAACAAATAATTAATGTTTTCTTTTTCCTTACTTCATGCAGACAGAAGTAAACTATCTTGGGCAGCTTAGCCATCCAAACCTTGTCAAACTTATTGGCTACTGTTGTGAGGGTATGCACAGGCTACTGGTCTATGAATACATGGCATGTGGAAGCCTCGAAAAGCACCTGTTCCGACGTATGTATGGTGAAATGCTTATGTATACTTTACTTCACTGCCATTGTTGATGGTCTTTCTTAGTTTAGTCACATATTAGAACGCAAAGTTCATAAAATGAAGTTTAGCTATCATCATGGTACTGCTATAGTCTTCATTTGTTCAAACTGTCAAATCTTGGCTGGTTACGATACATTCCTGATTAAATTATACAACAACGAAGCCTTTATCCCAAATTTTTTGGGGTTCCTAATTAAATTATAATCGATAATTTACTAAAAAAAGAAAGGTTAGCCCCTTGAAAGCAAGGGCACATAGCATGGGTATGCATTGGCATAGGAGAGAATTTTAAGTAAAGAGAACCTTCAGGAGCAATTAGTAAGTCCAATCAAAGAGAACTGTATTTAGGACTTAGATTATTGTATCTGATAATTCAATCCTTTATTCCAATTCCTCATAAGATGTCGAAGATTCCATTTATAGAACTCGGACTATCTAATGGATACAAAGGTTAGGCTATGAAGCGCTCAATGCGGATTAGAGTTATTTTGATCATCCATTGCCCTCCCTCAAAATGTTCATTAACGCTAGCCACCACATTTATGCCACCATGTGTGATCTTGCTTTATGTTACAATTGTTGGAGATGTAATCCATGATTGCATGCCTTGTTCCACATTGTTCTTCAATTCAAAACCTCAAGCGTGAAGCATAGAGTACTGAGAGCCCAATATATCTAATCACGGTGGTAGAAGAGATGGCTATTAGGTTCCTTATTGAAATAGGAAAGAACACTTGATGCCTCCTAAAATATTTCCAACTTTGATCGTGAGGCCCCTTCTTTTTTGAGATTCAGAAGGTAGTTTGCCACCAAGAAATTCTTTAGTTACCAATTTTTAGAACCAAATGAAACTTTTTTTTAGCAAACTTTGGTTGTGGATTAATGACAGAAATTAATGACTAGGAAGAAAATTTTCAAAAGTGGCCAGCCTCCAAGTCTTAGCCATGTTTGACCAGTTGTCATCGGATAAACTGATCAAAGACCATGACTTGTCTGCAGTTCCTGTGTCTACTTATCCACATTCTTGCCAATATAGAAGCTTCTAAGAAAGTTTTACTGCTGTGGCTTTCGTGCATATTTGAAGGCAGCTGAATTTCTTAGGTTGTTTGGCTTATGTATGTACTTTTGGGGTATGAGGATTATGTTAGCCTCCCCGAAAGAAATTGTAGATGCATTTCATTATTAAGAACACTTGTCAAATGGAAAAGAGCATTCACATGGATAGGCTACCAAGTGTTGATCGCACAAGGTCAAATATCCCAACTTAGGTTGTCAAGTTTCAGCTTCAACCTATGAAACTGATATGACATTGTTGAGCTTGTGTTTGCTAAAGCATATAATTTTAGTAACTAATTCTCATATAGCGTGATATTGTAGTTAGTAAGCTACGGGAGAAAGTTCAGGAACTGAAAACCGACAATTATAAACAAAACTAAATGTAAAAGATTGATATGAAAGAAATTCTCTGCCTAGGTAGCATGGACACAGATATGGACACGGGACACGGCAAATTTGTAAAATGTAGGATACGGGGACACGGATACACACACATACAATTAAACATACATGATCAAATATTGAATGAAAATATCAATAACATTTGTATTTGTATGTTTCTTTTTATTATCTATGACAAGTTTAGTTTTGATTGCATGGGATAATACGATGGGTGTTTTTCAAATATTTAAATCATGAGTTTTAGTTTTTGGGTTAAAAAACTAAGGACAAATTTTCGTTTTAGACCCTTTTACAACTTTATTTTCAAAAATCAACCCCTTGCACATTTATTTGCCAAAATCGACCTGGCTGAAACTGGGTCGATTTTGGCGAAAAAACTTTCGAAACTTCACGGGAAATCATTTCCCGTGAAGTTTAGAGGCGTATTAGCGCCACTAATGCGATCCAAAACTTCACGAGAAATGATTTCCCGTGAAGTTTTTGGTAGCTGGGTTGCTAATTAGCGACCCGGCTTAGATGCTATCGCCTCTAAACTTCACGAGAAATAATTTCCATGAAGTTTAGAGGCGATTAGCCACTAATGCGATCAAAACTTCACGAGAAATAATTTCCCATGAAGTTTAGAGGCGATTAGCCACTAATGCGATCAAAACTTCACGAGAAATAATTTCCCATGAAGTTTAGAGGCGATTAGCCACTAATGCGATCAAAACTTCACGAGAAATAATTTCCATGAAGTTTAGAGGCGATTAGCCACTAATGCGATCAAAACTTCACGAGAAATAATTTCCATGAAGTTTAGAGGCGATTAGCCACTAATGCGATCAAAACTTCACGAGAAATAATTTCCATGAAGTTTAGAGGCGATTAGCCACTAATGCGATCAAAACTTCACGAGAAATAATTTCCATGAAGTTTAGAGGCGATTAGCCACTAATGCGATCAAAACTTCACGAGAAATGATTTCCGTGAAGTTTTGGTAGTCGGGTTGCTAATTAGCGACCCGGCTTAGATGCTATCGCCTCTAAACTTCACGAAATAATTTCCCATGAAGTTTAGAGGCGATTAGCCACTAATGCGATCAAAACTTCACGAGAAATAATTTCCATGAAGTTTAGAGGCGATTAGCCACTAATGCGATCAAAACTTCACGAGAAATAATTTCCCATGAAGTTTAGAGGCGATTAGCCACTAATGCGATCAAAACTTCACGAGAAATAATTTCCCATGAAGTTTAGAGGCGATTAGCCACTAATGCGATCAAAACTTCACGAGAAATAATTTCCCATGAAGTTTAGAGGCGATTAGCCACTAATGCGATCAAAACTTCACGAGAAATAATTTCCCATGAAGTTTAGAGGCGATTAGCCACTAATGCGATCAAAACTTCACGAGAAATAATTTCCCATGAAGTTTAGAGGCGATTAGCCACTAATGCGATCAAAACTTCACGAGAAATAATTTCCATGAAGTTTAGAGGCGATTAGCCACTAATGCGATCAAAACTTCACGAGAAATAATTTCCATGAAGTTTAGAGGCGATTAGCCACTAATGCGATCAAAACTTCACGAGAAATAATTTCCATGAAGTTTAGAGGCGATTAGCCACTAATGCGATCAAAACTTCACGAGAAATAATTTCCCATGAAGTTTAGAGGCGATTAGCCACTAATGCGATCAAAACTTCACGAGAAATAATTTCCATGAAGTTTAGAGGCGATTAGCCACTAATGCGATCAAAACTTCACGAAATGATTTCCGTGAAGTTTAGAGGCGATTAGCCACTAATGCGATCAAAACTTCACGAGAAATAATTTCCCATGAAGTTTAGAGGCGATTAGCCACTAATGCGATCAAAACTTCACGAGAAATAATTTCCCATGAAGTTTAGAGGCGATTAGCCACTAATGCGATCAAAACTTCACGAGAAATAATTTCCATGAAGTTTAGAGGCGATTAGCCACTAATGCGATCAAAACTTCACGAGAAATAATTTCCATGAAGTTTAGAGGCGATTAGCCACTAATGCGATCAAAACTTCACGAGAAATAATTTCCATGAAGTTTAGAGGCGATTAGCCACTAATGCGATCAAAACTTCACGAGAAATAATTTCCATGAAGTTTAGAGGCGATTAGCCACTAATGCGATCAAAACTTCACGAGAAATAATTTCCCATGAAGTTTAGAGGCGATTAGCCACTAATGCGATCAAAACTTCACGAGAAATAATTTCCATGAAGTTTAGAGGCGATTAGCCACTAATGCGATCAAAACTTCACGAGAAATAATTTCCATGAAGTTTAGAGGCGATTAGCCACTAATGCGATCAAAACTTCACGAGAAATAATTTCCCATGAAGTTTAGAGGCGATTAGCCACTAATGCGATCAAAACTTCACGAGAAATGATTTCCGTGAAGTTTAGAGGCGATTAGCCACTAATGCGATCAAAACTTCACGAGAAATGATTTCCGTGAAGTTTTGGTAGTCGGGTTGCTAATTAGCGACCCGGCTTAGATGCTATCGCCTCTAAACTTCACGAAATAATTTCCCATGAAGTTTAGAGGCGATTAGCCACTAATGCGATCAAAACTTCACGAGAAATAATTTCCATGAAGTTTAGAGGCGATTAGCCACTAATGCGATCAAAACTTCACGAGAAATAATTTCCCATGAAGTTTAGAGGCGATTAGCCACTAATGCGATCAAAACTTCACGAGAAATAATTTCCCATGAAGTTTAGAGGCGATTAGCCACTAATGCGATCAAAACTTCACGAGAAATAATTTCCCATGAAGTTTAGAGGCGATTAGCCACTAATGCGATCAAAACTTCACGAGAAATAATTTCCCATGAAGTTTAGAGGCGATTAGCCACTAATGCGATCAAAACTTCACGAGAAATAATTTCCCATGAAGTTTAGAGGCGATTAGCCACTAATGCGATCAAAACTTCACGAGAAATAATTTCCCATGAAGTTTAGAGGCGATTAGCCACTAATGCGATCAAAACTTCACGAGAAATAATTTCCATGAAGTTTAGAGGCGATTAGCCACTAATGCGATCAAAACTTCACGAGAAATAATTTCCATGAAGTTTAGAGGCGATTAGCCACTAATGCGATCAAAACTTCACGAGAAATAATTTCCCATGAAGTTTAGAGGCGATTAGCCACTAATGCGATCAAAACTTCACGAGAAATAATTTCCATGAAGTTTAGAGGCGATTAGCCACTAATGCGATCAAAACTTCACGAGAAATAATTTCCCATGAAGTTTAGAGGCGATTAGCCACTAATGCGATCAAAACTTCACGAGAAATAATTTCCCATGAAGTTTAGAGGCGATTAGCCACTAATGCGATCAAAACTTCACGAGAAATAATTTCCCATGAAGTTTAGAGGCGATTAGCCACTAATGCGATCAAAACTTCACGAGAAATAATTTCCCATGAAGTTTAGAGGCGATTAGCCACTAATGCGATCAAAACTTCACGAGAAATAATTTCCCATGAAGTTTAGAGGCGATTAGCCACTAATGCGATCAAAACTTCACGAGAAATAATTTCCATGAAGTTTAGAGGCGATTAGCCACTAATGCGATCAAAACTTCACGAGAAATGATTTCCGTGAAGTTTTGGTAGTCGGGTTGCTAATTAGCGACCCGGCTTAGATGCTATCGCCTCTAAACTTCACGAAATAATTTCCCATGAAGTTTAGAGGCGATTAGCCACTAATGCGATCAAAACTTCACGAGAAATAATTTCCCATGAAGTTTAGAGGCGATTAGCCACTAATGCGATCAAAACTTCACGAGAAATAATTTCCCATGAAGTTTAGAGGCGATTAGCCACTAATGCGATCAAAACTTCACGAGAAATAATTTCCCATGAAGTTTAGAGGCGATTAGCCACTAATGCGATCAAAACTTCACGAGAAATAATTTCCCATGAAGTTTAGAGGCGATTAGCCACTAATGCGATCAAAACTTCACGAGAAATAATTTCCCATGAAGTTTAGAGGCGATTAGCCACTAATGCGATCAAAACTTCACGAGAAATAATTTCCCATGAAGTTTAGAGGCGATTAGCCACTAATGCGATCAAAACTTCACGAGAAATAATTTCCCATGAAGTTTAGAGGCGATTAGCCACTAATGCGATCAAAACTTCACGAGAAATAATTTCCCATGAAGTTTAGAGGCGATTAGCCACTAATGCGATCAAAACTTCACGAGAAATAATTTCCCATGAAGTTTAGAGGCGATTAGCCACTAATGCGATCAAAACTTCACGAGAAATAATTTCCCATGAAGTTTAGAGGCGATTAGCCACTAATGCGATCAAAACTTCACGAGAAATAATTTCCCATGAAGTTTAGAGGCGATTAGCCACTAATGCGATCAAAACTTCACGAAATGATTTCCGTGAAGTTTAGAGGCGATTAGCCACTAATGCGATCAAAACTTCACGAGAAATAATTTCCCATGAAGTTTAGAGGCGATTAGCCACTAATGCGATCAAAACTTCACGAGAAATAATTTCCCATGAAGTTTAGAGGCGATTAGCCACTAATGCGATCAAAACTTCACGAGAAATAATTTCCCATGAAGTTTAGAGGCGATTAGCCACTAATGCGATCAAAACTTCACGAGAAATAATTTCCCATGAAGTTTAGAGGCGATTAGCCACTAATGCGATCAAAACTTCACGAGAAATAATTTCCCATGAAGTTTAGAGGCGATTAGCCACTAATGCGATCCAAAACTTCACGAGAAATAATTTCCCATGAAGTTTAGAGGCGATTAGCCACTAATGCGATCAAAACTTCACGAGAAATAATTTCCCATGAAGTTTAGAGGCGATTAGCCACTAATGCGATCAAAACTTCACGAGAAATAATTTCCCATGAAGTTTAGAGGCGATTAGCCACTAATGCGATCAAAACTTCACGAGAAATAATTTCCCATGAAGTTTAGAGGCGATTAGCCACTAATGCGATCAAAACTTCACGAGAAATAATTTCCCATGAAGTTTAGAGGCGATTAGCCACTAATGCGATCAAAACTTCACGAGAAATGATTTCCGTGAAGTTTAGAGGCGATTAGCCACTAATGCGATCAAAACTTCACGAGAAATGATTTCCGTGAAGTTTTGGTAGTCGGGTTGCTAATTAGCGACCCGGCTTAGATGCTATCGCCTCTAAACTTCACGAAATAATTTCCCATGAAGTTTAGAGGCGATTAGCCACTAATGCGATCCAAAACTTCACGAAATGATTTCCGTGAAGTTTAGAGGCGATTAGCCACTAATGCGATCAAAACTTCACGAGAAATAATTTCCCATGAAGTTTAGAGGCGATTAGCCACTAATGCGATCAAAACTTCACGAGAAATAATTTCCCATGAAGTTTAGAGGCGATTAGCCACTAATGCGATCAAAACTTCACGAGAAATAATTTCCCATGAAGTTTAGAGGCGATTAGCCACTAATGCGATCAAAACTTCACGAGAAATAATTTCCCATGAAGTTTAGAGGCGATTAGCCACTAATGCGATCAAAACTTCACGAGAAATAATTTCCCATGAAGTTTAGAGGCGATTAGCCACTAATGCGATCAAAACTTCACGAGAAATAATTTCCCATGAAGTTTAGAGGCGATTAGCCACTAATGCGATCAAAACTTCACGAGAAATAATTTCCCATGAAGTTTAGAGGCGATTAGCCACTAATGCGATCAAAACTTCACGAGAAATAATTTCCCATGAAGTTTAGAGGCGATTAGCCACTAATGCGATCAAAACTTCACGAGAAATAATTTCCCATGAAGTTTAGAGGCGATTAGCCACTAATGCGATCAAAACTTCACGAGAAATAATTTCCCATGAAGTTTAGAGGCGATTAGCCACTAATGCGATCAAAACTTCACGAGAAATAATTTCCCATGAAGTTTAGAGGCGATTAGCCACTAATGCGATCAAAACTTCACGAGAAATAATTTCCCATGAAGTTTAGAGGCGATTAGCCACTAATGCGATCAAAACTTCACGAGAAATAATTTCCCATGAAGTTTAGAGGCGATTAGCCACTAATGCGATCAAAACTTCACGAGAAATAATTTCCCATGAAGTTTAGAGGCGATTAGCCACTAATGCGATCAAAACTTCACGAGAAATAATTTCCCATGAAGTTTAGAGGCGATTAGCCACTAATGCGATCAAAACTTCACGAGAAATAATTTCCCATGAAGTTTAGAGGCGATTAGCCACTAATGCGATCCAAAACTTCACGAGAAATAATTTCCCATGAAGTTTAGAGGCGATTAGCCACTAATGCGATCAAAACTTCACGAGAAATAATTTCCCATGAAGTTTAGAGGCGATTAGCCACTAATGCGATCAAAACTTCACGAGAAATAATTTCCCATGAAGTTTAGAGGCGATTAGCCACTAATGCGATCAAAACTTCACGAGAAATAATTTCCCATGAAGTTTAGAGGCGATTAGCCACTAATGCGATCAAAACTTCACGAGAAATAATTTCCCATGAAGTTTAGAGGCGATTAGCCACTAATGCGATCAAAACTTCACGAGAAATAATTTCCCATGAAGTTTAGAGGCGATTAGCCACTAATGCGATCAAAACTTCACGAGAAATAATTTCCCATGAAGTTTAGAGGCGATTAGCCACTAATGCGATCAAAACTTCACGAGAAATAATTTCCCATGAAGTTTAGAGGCGATTAGCCACTAATGCGATCAAAACTTCACGAGAAATAATTTCCCATGAAGTTTAGAGGCGATTAGCCACTAATGCGATCAAAACTTCACGAGAAATAATTTCCCATGAAGTTTAGAGGCGATTAGCCACTAATGCGATCCAAAACTTCACGAGAAATAATTTCCCATGAAGTTTAGAGGCGATTAGCCACTAATGCGATCAAAACTTCACGAGAAATAATTTCCCATGAAGTTTAGAGGCGATTAGCCACTAATGCGATCAAAACTTCACGAGAAATAATTTCCCATGAAGTTTAGAGGCGATTAGCCACTAATGCGATCAAAACTTCACGAGAAATAATTTCCCATGAAGTTTAGAGGCGATTAGCCACTAATGCGATCAAAACTTCACGAGAAATAATTTCCCATGAAGTTTAGAGGCGATTAGCCACTAATGCGATCAAAACTTCACGAGAAATAATTTCCCATGAAGTTTAGAGGCGATTAGCCACTAATGCGATCAAAACTTCACGAGAAATAATTTCCCATGAAGTTTAGAGGCGATTAGCCACTAATGCGATCAAAACTTCACGAGAAATAATTTCCCATGAAGTTTAGAGGCGATTAGCCACTAATGCGATCAAAACTTCACGAGAAATAATTTCCCATGAAGTTTAGAGGCGATTAGCCACTAATGCGATCAAAACTTCACGAGAAATGATTTCCGTGAAGTTTAGAGGCGATTAGCCACTAATGCGATCAAAACTTCACGAGAAATAATTTCCCATGAAGTTTAGAGGCGATTAGCCACTAATGCGATCAAAACTTCACGAGAAATAATTTCCCATGAAGTTTAGAGGCGATTAGCCACTAATGCGATCAAAACTTCACGAGAAATAATTTCCCATGAAGTTTAGAGGCGATTAGCCACTAATGCGATCAAAACTTCACGAGAAATAATTTCCCATGAAGTTTAGAGGCGATTAGCCACTAATGCGATCAAAACTTCACGAGAAATAATTTCCCATGAAGTTTAGAGGCGATTAGCCACTAATGCGATCAAAACTTCACGAGAAATAATTTCCCATGAAGTTTAGAGGCGATTAGCCACTAATGCGATCAAAACTTCACGAGAAATAATTTCCCATGAAGTTTAGAGGCGATTAGCCACTAATGCGATCAAAACTTCACGAGAAATAATTTCCCATGAAGTTTAGAGGCGATTAGCCACTAATGCGATCAAAACTTCACGAGAAATAATTTCCCATGAAGTTTAGAGGCGATTAGCCACTAATGCCAAATGAATCAAGCAATCACACGGCATCTCTAATATGGGTGCAATCCAATTATATGCATGCAATGATCATTTAAACAAGATCCACATATAGAAAACAGTAACCAATGATATTCATAAATCGACTACATGTTCTATAATGTTGCAGGAACAAGGTTTGAATGTGCGATTCTGATTAGAGATCACCTGATACGATTTGGTGTGAGTTCTTTACACCCTCAGGTGATCTCTAATCAGAATCGCACATTCAAACATTGTTCCTGCAACACTATAGAACTTGTAGTCAATTTATGAATATTATTGGTTATTGTTTTCTATATGTGGATCTTGTTTAAATGATCATTGCATGCATATAATTGGATTGCACCCATATTTAGGATCCTGTTAGACTTTTGCATACATGGCTAGTTGCATGTCCTTAGTTGTTTTCTAGGTTATCATCCGTTTTCTTCTTTCTCACATAGACTTTCCAAGGATTCCCATCACCTTCATAGCCCTATATGTAATTCATTATGCGTTTTACATAAAACAGGATTACAATGCAAAGCTGTCAGACTTTGGGCTGGCAAAGGAAGGACCTATGGGAGATCAAACACATGTTTCTACTCGGGTGATGGGCACCTATGGCTATGCAGCTCCTGAGTACGTAATGACTGGTGAGTCTTTCTCACTGTTCGGAAGAGTATTACAATCATCTTTTTTTCTTTCTTTTTTTCTTTTTTTCTTTTTTTTTCCTTTTTGTGAGAATACAGTCACTTATTTTCTTCCCTTCTATTTTTAGGTTTGATCATATTTAGCCCATATCTTGAATGTTATTGCACGCGAGTTAATTGCATCTGAGGTGTTAATATTTTATTTTATTTTATTTTATTTTATTTTATTTAGACAAGTTCATAATAACAGTCATGGCGTCATGCTAGAATAATGACTTCAGTATTATAATTTTTAGCTGTATATATTTGAAATAGCTTTATTCGAGTTAATATGTTTGAAACAAACAGGCTTCAATATAGTTTCTTCCTTTCTACTTTGATCTAAAGGTGATGTGTTTTGTTTTACAAACTCTAAATATTAATCCTGTATTGGCTATTGAGTTAATATTGTCTTGACTACATCCTATATGCACAATTAATTTGGGAAGCAAGAAAATTGTTTGTTTCCTTTTCTCATAGCACCTGCTATTTAATCTTAAATCTATGTACCTCATCACCAACACCTTAAAACTTGGACAATCAGCAGCAGTTTGTTCTTAGATTAATCTGCATGATTCAATTAATATATACGAAACAGGTCACTTAACCGCCAAAAGTGATGTGTATGGTTTCGGAGTTGTGCTTCTTGAGATGCTGATTGGAAGGAAAGCAATGGACAAGAGCAGGCCAAGCCGAGCACAACCTGGTAGAGTGGGCTCGCCCACTCCTCATCCACAACAAGAAGTTGCTGAAGATAACAGATTCAAGAATGGAAGGTCAGTATACGGTTAAAACCTTACAGAAGGTGGCTAACATAGCATACCAATGCCTTAGCCAGAATCCAAAAGGGAGACCGGCCATGAGCCAGGTAGTCGAGACCCTGGAAAGCCTCCAGGACCTGCCTGAGACCACACAAGATTTGCTGCTGCAGGGCAGCGAGACTGCTGTCACCCTCTATGAGGTTCCTAAAGAAACAGGTGCCATTGTCAATGGGGATAAACCCAATGATGCACGAGAAGAGGGTAATAAAAACTCAAGCGACAAGAGAAAGCAGAAATGGAGGAAGGAGAAGAAGGACAAGGCCAGCAAATGGAAGAAGCAAAAGTGAACCCCCTAAGGAACTACAGCTATTCAGCCCATCGCCAGATTCTGATGGCCCTCCCCCACCTTCTACTTGTAAGGCAAATGCAAAGCCATTAATTGATGAGATTGATATGCATAATAACTCTAATAATATTTGACAGATATTTTCCAGCCAGTCCGTTGAAGTTGCCTTCAGTACTTCTTAATATATAAAGTGTTTCAAATTCACAACCTCGATCTGGACGCTGTACCATGCGTTGTCTAGATAAGAAGTAATTTATTTTCCCAGGAACATAAATAATATCAATAGATCCTGTGCGAGGGTTCAAAGTTGAATGCAGAAAGACTATAAACCAAACTCAACTCTCTGCAAAAAAGGGCTTCTCTAGTTTTGAGAAATAGCAACTATTATTATGATGATGATCCGTACGAAAGAGAGATATTGTCACTGATTTTACTTGTATTATTTATTTATTTTCCTATCCTTTTGAGCTACACATAGAAGAGAAAGATTTAGGCAATCGCATTAGCAATAACAGACCCTTATCTCTTGCATCAGTCAAACAACTGTTAATTTGGATTCCATACTTGCCAACTTAAGGTGCAAATATTATAAGGGTCACTAATCAATAATCTATTGCAGCTAAGCAAGTAACCATAATTCCAGACCTTGAAGTAGTTTAACAGGTTTCGATATAGTTTCTTCCTTTCTACTTTGATCTAAAGGTGATGTGTTTTGTTTTACAAACTCTAAATATTAATCCTGTATTGGCTATTGAGTTAATATTGTCTTGACTACATCCTATATGCACAATTAATTTGGGAAGCAAGAAAATTGTTTGTTTCCTTTTTCTCATAGCACCTGCTATTTAATCTTAAATCTATGTACCTCATCACCAACACCTTAAAACTTGGACAATCAGCAGCAGTTTGTTCTTAGATTAATCTGCATGATTCAATTAATATATACGAAACAGGTCATTTAACCGCCAAAAGTGATGTGTATGGTTTCGGCGTTGTGCTTCTTGAGATGCTGATTGGAAGGAAAGCAATGGACAAGAGCAGGCCAAGCCGAGAGCACAACCTGGTAGAGTGGGCTCGCCCACTCCTCATCCACAACAAGAAGTTGCTGAAGATAACAGATTCAAGAATGGAAGGTCAGTATACGGTTAAAACCTTACAGAAGGTGGCTAACATAGCATACCAATGCCTTAGCCAGAATCCAAAAGGGAGACCGGCCATGAGCCAGGTAGTCGAGACCCTGGAAAGCCTCCAGGACCTGCCTGAGACCACACAAGATTTGCTGCTGCAGGGCAGCGAGACTGCTGTCACCCTCTATGAGGTTCCTAAAGAAACAGGTGCCATTGTCAATGGGGATAAACCCAATGATGCACGAGAAGAGGGTAATAAAAACTCAAGCGACAAGAGAAAGCAGAAATGGAGGAAGGAGAAGAAGGACAAGGCCAGCAAATGGAAGAAGCAAAAGTGAACCCCCTAAGGAACTACAGCTATTCAGCCCATCGCCAGATTCTGATGGCCCTCCCCCACCTTCTACTTGTAAGGCAAATGCAAAGCCATTAATTGATGAGATTGATATGCATAATAACTCTAATAATATTTGACAGATATTTTCCAGCCAGTCCGTTGAAGTTGCCTTCAGTACTTCTTAATATATAAAGTGTTTCAAATTCACAACCTCGATCTGGACGCTGTACCATGCGTTGTCTAGATAAGAAGTAATTTATTTTCCCAGGGAACATAAATAATATCAATAGATCCTGTGCGAGGGTTCAAAGTTGAATGCAGAAAGACTATAAACCAAACTCAACTCTCTGCAAAAAAGGGCTTCTCTAGTTTTGAGAAATAGCAACTATTATTATGATGATGATCCGTACGAAAGAGAGATATTGTCACTGATTTTACTTGTATTATTTATTTATTTTCCTATCCTTTTGAGCTACACATAGAAGAGAAAGATTTAGGCAATCGCATTAGCAATAACAGACCCTTATCTCTTGCATCAGTCAAACAACTGTTAATTTGGATTCCATACTTGCCAACTTAAGGTGCAAATATTATAAGGGGTCACTAATCAATAATCTATTGCAGCTAAGCAAGTAACCATAATTCCAGACCTTGAAGTAGTTTAACAGGTTTCGATTTTCTCACTAGAGTGAACATTCAACTCGAGAATTCCCCAAATTGTGGCAAATCAACTAGACTCGTCCAAAGGGAAAACATAAAGAGGAAACGGAATGAGCAATTCATCAGCCTTTACATAGAAAATAAAATTCAGTACAGCTTGGAGAGCAAAACAGAACATGCAGCTCCAGCATCCACCTTAAGAACATCATGCTTCTTTTTACGATACCAGATTCTAACCTGCGCAGTCTTAAGCATCAAAATCCAAGCAAAACTGACATCTTACATCACTGCACACCAACAGGAAAAGGCAATGATGTTAGCATGCTAGTCTTCTGCGCTGTTACCATGTATTGCTAGAACCAACCAGATGAAAACCCATGCGTTTCTTCTTGTCAAAAGTCGAAGGAAAAACTACAAACTAGCTACATGGCAACGATCAACTCCTAGTAGCAGGTACCAAACTTTTGCTTCCTCGGGATCTTCTGGGTGCAAGCATTTTCCTAAAAGAGAACAAGTAGGAAACTTCAGTTGAGGTAGCAAATTCAGATCTGTCAGAGTTATCTGCACCTACAGGTATCTAGACAGACGAAATATTATCCTTTCTATATTACTTATAAATAACTAAAGATATAACATACCAAGAATACAGGAATGCGTGACTTAGTGTATTTTTAAGATAACATTGACTGTGAAGGAATGAGTAGAAATTTATAGTTCGTTGAGGTTGATGTTAGAAAGAAAACACCAGGAGTAAAATTGAAGTAGAAGATCAGTAACAGAAACAAAATCCTGGAGTATTAGCATTACTTCATGGTACATTGATAATCTCTGTTTGCAGTGTTAGCATTACTTCATGGTACATTGGTATCTATGTTTGCTGTCATATGACACTTGCATAACCTTACAAGTGTTTGGTATCTTGGCATGTTCTCTGCAGCATTTTGCTTTAAGATATACATTTGATTAACTTGAGTTGTGAATCTTTGGATGAAATCCATGGTTTTTCCTTGTGTGTGTGTGCGCGCGCATGTGGACAAGAGTAGAAAATACAAAAATATCTTACCCAAAAACAGTATACAACTAAAACAAATCCTCTACCTGTAGTTCATTCAGCCCTATTAGTGGCCAATGCTCCTGCCAAATTAGCAACTATTGTCTTTAATTAATAAATCTTATCTGACAAAGTACATGTATTCAATCACATAACATATCCACCAACACGCCCACCCAAAATTCCACAGCAACCAAAAGATAAGAGGGAGGAAAAAAACAGAAAGATCCTCATTGGCAGCCCATGGCTTACCAGTATACCACTGCTTCAGTGTGAAAGTGTCATCTTATATATACCGTCCAACTTCCAAATATACTTTTACACTACAACCTAAATGCATTGAGAGTTGCAACTTTAGAAAGAAAAAAAAAATCAGTGCTTTGCAAAAGTAACATTTATAATTGTGCACAAATTCAACTTAGTGCACCTTTGTGCATATATGCCTATCTATCAAGTAAAACTTTGCATCATATGCCTTCTGTCCGTTTGGCATATCTATCCATAGTATACATGTAATTAACTTAATTTTAGGTGGATGTCACCAGATGTGCCAGAATGCGCTAAAAAGGAGATTGGTAAACAGCAATCTGGTTTACATGGAGAATAATTCTGCATGTGATAGATTATTTCAAAAGAAAACTCTTCAAGATTGTTAGCAGTAGCAATCTGAAAGAAAATGATTGAAAAACTTAGGCAATATTATGTACATATAAAAATATGGAAAATTATATAAAAGAAACCAAAATGGAACAGCAAGAGTAGGCAACAAAAAAGTTTTGTATCCTGAAACCTATGTTATCCAGGTACTTCTGTCGGAAGATGTAACCGTATCCGACACGTACCCGTACCCGACAAGTACCCATACGGAATCCTCTCAGACACTTCTTGAACATATGGATATGTTTATTCAGGCGTATACTCAATTGTATAATACAAGATTTAATTTAAAACACTCGTCACTCTTCTTGGATGTATATATTGATCTTATGTAATTGAAAAAACGATGTTGATCTTATGTAAATTATTAACTTTAATACATATGTATATACATAAATATAATCGTGTCCCCGTACCCTACCTTTCACAAATTTGTCATGTCCCGTACCCGTGCCCCATACCCATGCAACTAAGCTGCAAACGCTTTTATTTCATTAAATAGCAAAAGAAGAGCAAGGAAGTATGCATGCAGGCATACGATATGTACAACTAATCAATCCAGCAGAACAAAGATAGTTGTTTCTAGTTACCAAGATTTCACAGTTGTTGGTGGGCCATCTATATGGATGATCCATGCAAGAATAATCTGCCACCAGTAAGTTTTGAGGAAAATCTCCTAAGTATTAAATTATGTTGAATCTTTACTGGAAATCTAATAATTAGGTTGAATCTTTACTGGAAATCTACATGGTTATACTTCCATTTATACCTAAAGCAAAAGATTTTAAATGTTCTACAGGTCTTCTCCAATTAACCCTAGCTTACAAGATGAATAGTTTGAAATAGAAAGAGATATATTGAGGGTATACTATGGCTCTAAAGCAACAAAACCTACTAAATTGAAGTTTATATATGTTTCTATCTGTCCAGAACATGATATATGTTTCAATATACATTGCACGCCATCGTTTTTGATAAAGTAAATTAAAGTGCCTATTAAGAGTCTATAACTTAGAAATGCAACCAGGCATATAGTGTGCAGATACCTGCTTGAAGCTTCACCCCATAATTGGCTCAACTTTGCTGCACATTTTGTGATTGCAGTTCTGTCTACTTGATCAATGCTGTCTAGGGCTGCTGCTTCTTGTAGAGCATACAAGAACTCCATCCGAGTCTTGCTAGACATAACAAGGTGTCCAGGTTCACAAGCACCACTTAAATTCACCGCCTAGATTGCAGGAATTAATCAAGTTGAGTGAAAATTAATCTAATAATCTATTTAATATGTAAAAGCCAGTAAATGGACAAGGAAAATGAATAAAGAGATGTCTACAGGGTAGCTGAGATTCATAGCAAAAAGCAATGCATCATTAAATACTATTATCAGGACTATGGTAGAGGAGTAACTACCAGATAAACCATCTCGTTTTCGGTAAAGCCACAGGGGGCTATAAATCTGACTCAGATGAATTAATTGATATGCAGTCAGGACACGATGGTTCTACTGTATTGATGAATCGTTGTAGGCGTCATCAAGGAGACTAGACCTTCTAATCGAGATAGATCAATTGGCATTCAGTAAAGATATTGAGGGCCTTACTGACATGTTGTTGATCACTTTTGATCTTGTTTTCGAATTTCGATATATCCATTGTTTTTTGGGGTTTGTTGGGGTTAGCAAAATTGATGAGCATCACTTCTTATTAGCTACCTTGAGGAGAAACTGAATGGTATACGTCATAGGGGTCATCATTTAATGTTGTTGTCAAGGATGTCTTGCTTCTACCTATTATCGTCCATGATATTAGGTTTTTTTTCTTTTGGGTTAGGTTTGATGAGAGTTGTCATATTTATACTTGTATCCCTCCATTCTGGAGTTTGTTTCGTTAGTTTCTTTTTAATGAAACGCTGGGGAGCTATGCTTCACAGTTATTTCTCAGAAAAATTTCTCAGAAAAAAACATGCAATTCCAAATGTAGTCAATGAGGGGGAAAGCAAATATATCATCAGTTCCACGCAAAGAAGTTATTCAGACCCCACTAAGTTGAATCTATAATCGTAACACTGAAATATTCTAGGCATCTAAACAAGCAATATAAGTTGTATTCGAACTGCAAAGGTGATAGGTGGCTGATGCAAAAAAGAGGAAGGTGAAAGAATAAAAAAAAAAGGAAAACTTCAGCTTACGAAGGATTACAGCTTACCTGTAGAAACCATGGAATTACGAAGTCGATGAATCTTTGGTTGAGGAAATGTTTAGTCAGAATACTAATAACTACACTAGCTGTCTCACAAGATAACCTTTCCAGCACGGGTCCAGTTTTATCCATAAGCTCAATCAAACAAAGATCATCACCAATACACAATGTCTCTGCATAAGCTGACTCCATGTCCCCAGAATGTAAGAACTCCTTGATATGTTTCCAGAAGCCACTCATACCTTCCATTTTTCCCAGCTTGGTACTGGCATTGCAATCTGAAACCGAAAGCATATCTTTAGTCCCTCTTGTTTGACTGCTTGCTTGGTTCTGAGCACTTCTTCCTGATTCTTTGTGGAGAGCATTGTTTCTAATTATGTTAAGTGTTGGATCTCTCCATCGCTCCATACCATCTTTGACTGAGGTGCTCAATCTATTTTTTGAAGACGCATCAACACCCCAAACCTCTTTGTTATTCAAGGACGACAGTGAAGGCTGCCTGTAGTTAGACTCCACAGATTGCCTAGGAGTGCTGGTGGAGAGCCTAGGTGAAGAACAGACATTTGGATTTTGCTTCGTAAGTCTAGAATTAGCCATGTTAGAGTAATTTCCATTCTGGGAAATGCTTTTTCCTATTTTAACTACAACATGTTCCAGGTTATGCCTTCAACTGTAATGATGACAGGTTATCTACTGAGTTCCCCATAAAGACCTGAATATGTAATCAATAATTAAACAAGCAACAAAGGTAGCATCAATAATGATAGCAAGATTTTCAATCAAAAAATGTACAAACTTCCAGAAAGTAGGAAAGTAAACAGCTCATGACATAAGTTTGGGAAAATTCATCAACTGTTTGTGACATTTGTTAGAGTTCTAGAAATAGAATTTACATAACTTCTAGTTTTAGACAACAAGAGACAATTGTGCAACTACAAAGAGTTCAAAATAATCCAAAAATGTTCAGTACTTCGTACAGTACTGGTAGGTTTGTAGTCTATATGTTTTTCAGAAGCACCTACCACATATTAACTTCAAAACCTTTGGAAGATTTCGACATACAGAATCTTGGATAACCAAAGAGAAAAGAGACAAAAAAGCCCTTATAGTTTAAGGAGAACTTTTATACTATGCTCTAACCATCTGCAGAGCCAAAAAGAAGTAAAGGAATTTCAGGAGGTTGAAAGACAATCTAAGAAACTGTATGTATACTCAGTGAATCAGCATGTAATGGCAGAGGGCTTGAAGATTTGCAATAAAAGCCCAGAGGATTTGAAAGGAGAGTTGAGGAGTGTTCTTAGAAAGATGCACTTAGTAACTAAAATAAAACTTTTACTACTCTGCTATACTAAGAAGTGTTACTGACATGTAACATATTAGCAGGAACTGCATAACAAATCTGAAGAAGTAAGAAAAACTATATATGAACATAATATAAAGAAAAGATCCTAATACTCACAAGACAAATTTACATAAGAATTATGCAGTATTTTGACAATATCCCTGGGCTTCTTATCTAATCAATATATCAAAAATACTTATCTAGCAATTTAACAATTTCATGGAATTATTAAAAACACTAATCCCAAGTCCTCAGTAAGAGATTATCAATGATCATAGTGTCAACAATAAGTATCCCACTCATTTGGGTTTCAATAATCTGTTTCGAGTTTTTGTTTCTTTTCATCCTTTATAATGGCTAACTAAACATAATCAATCCAAAAAAGTACCTGTAGGAGATCAAGTAAGTTTGACTGCTTGGTTTCAATCTCCAACAGTTGTTTCTTGATGAAAGCTAATTCACTTGCAGTATGCAAACAACATCCCTGCATACCAGTTGAACTTAGGTCTGTGACAGTGGAGTCTAAACTCTTACGCTCCTGCATTCTGGGGCCTTCAGAATCAGCATCTTCAACCACAGATCTGTGATCAAGCCTACTTAAAGTTGCAGGGCTCTCACTGACAGTTACATGCTTGGTCTCAAAGCTCCCACTAACAAGATCTGACGTTGAGTAGCAGTCAATGTTATCATCTGCTGGGGCATAATCATATTTGTTGTCATGTACCTTATTAGCATCTGCAGCTCTTTCAAAAGTCATTTCAGTGGAGTATCCTTCAAATTCTTTAAGGTGGTCCCCAACCGTAGACATGGCACGAACCTTTGGAAGTGATATATCAATATGCCAATCATTTGAACTCGGATGGTGACTGTTATGTACATAATTTGAACAAGCTTTTCGAACGGTTAAAGGATTTCTTTTCTGTGATGTAAGGGTGGAAGTGGCACTAAGAGCAGAAGCAGGACCAACTTTCCTGCAAGATAGATCTCTCCATCCGCCATCACTAGCACTAGTAACATCAGAATAGTCTCCATTTTCTGTCACAAGACGCTATTAACAATGAGCTCCACAATAATGTGTCAAATCAATTAAAGAACTGAATATGTAATCAATAATTAAACAAGCAACAAAGGTAGCATCAATAATGATAGCAAGATTTTCAATCAAAAATGTACAAACTTCCAGAAAGTAGGAAAGTAAACAGCTCATGACATAAGTTTGGGAAAATTCATCAACTGTTTGTGACATTTGTTAGAGTTCTAGAAATAGAATTTACATAACTTCTAGTTTTAGACAACAAGAGACAATTGTGCAACTACAAAGAGTTCAAAATAATCCAAAATGTTCAGTACTTCATTACAGTACTGGTAGGTTTGTAGTCTATATGTTTTCAGAAGCACCTACCACATATTAACTTCAAAACCTTTGGAAGATTTCGACATACAGAATCTTGGATAACCAAAGAGAAAAGAGACAAAAAGCCCTTATAGTTTAAGGAGAACTTTTATACTATGCTCTAACCATCTGCAGAGCCAAAAAGTAAAAGGAATTTCAGGAGGTTGAAAGACAATCTAAGAAACTGTATGTATACTCAGTGAATCAGCATGTAATGGCAGAGGGCTTGAAGATTTGCAATAAAAGCCCAGAGGATTTGAAAGGAGAGTTGAGGAGTGTTCTTAGAAAGATGCACTTAGTAACTAAAATAAAACTTTTACTACTCTGCTATACTAAGAAGTGTTACTGACATGTAACATATTAGCAGGAACTGCATAACAAATCTGAAGAAGTAAGAAAAACTATATATGAACATAATATAAAGAAAAGATCCTAATACTCACAAGACAAATTTACATAAGAATTATGCAGTATTTTGACAATATCCCTGGGCTTCTTATCTAATCAATATATCAAAAATACTTATCTAGCAATTTAACAATTTCATGGAATTATTAAAAACACTAATCCCAAGTCCTCAGTAAGAGATTATCAATGATCATAGTGTCAACAATAAGTATCCCACTCATTTGGGTTTCAATAATCTGTTTCGAGTTTTGTTTCTTTTCATCCTTTATAATGGCTAACTAAACATAATCAATCCAAAAAAGTACCTGTAGGAGATCAAGTAAGTTTGACTGCTTGGTTTCAATCTCCAACAGTTGTTTCTTGATGAAAGCTAATTCACTTGCAGTATGCAAACAACATCCCTGCATACCAGTTGAACTTAGGTCTGTGACAGTGGAGTCTAAACTCTTACGCTCCTGCATTCTGGGGCCTTCAGAATCAGCATCTTCAACCACAGATCTGTGATCAAGCCTACTTAAAGTTGCAGGGCTCTCACTGACAGTTACATGCTTGGTCTCAAAGCTCCCACTAACAAGATCTGACGTTGAGTAGCAGTCAATGTTATCATCTGCTGGGGCATAATCATATTTGTTGTCATGTACCTTATTAGCATCTGCAGCTCTTTCAAAAGTCATTTCAGTGGAGTATCCTTCAAATTCTTTAAGGTGGTCCCCAACCGTGACATGGCACGAACCTTTGGAAGTGATATATCAATATGCCAATCATTTGAACTCGGATGGTGACTGTTATGTACATAATTTGAACAAGCTTTTCGAACGGTTAAAGGATTTCTTTTCTGTGATGTAAGGGTGGAAGTGGCACTAAGAGCAGAAGCAGGACCAACTTTCCTGCAAGATAGATCTCTCCATCCGCCATCACTAGCACTAGTAACATCAGAATAGTCTCCATTTTCTGTCACAAGACGCTATTAACAATGAGCTCCACAATAATGTGTCAAATCAATTAAAGAACTGAAATCTAAGAATTGAGGAGAAAACCCTTCAAATATCTGTGCACAGCATCCATCAACAGTTATCATTGTAGAGAAATAGAAAAAAGGCCAAGATCTATTATTCATCTAACCCTAACCTCCTTTAAATAGAGGTTAGGAGGATATTACAAAATAAATATAAGATAAAATCATATCCAATCATATCTCTCAATATCTCATAATATATTCACTAACACTCCCTCTCAAGCTGGAGCATGTATATCATACATGTCCACTTATTAAATAAAGTGCACACACTCTAATCTGTGACGATGCTTCAAAAAACTCAAAGTAGTCTTGATCTTCTTGTCTTTGAAGGATCATTTGGATCTAACAACAAATGATCCTTCTTTAAGGATCTGACAAATAAATGATCCTTCCTTAAAGGATCCAATAATAAATAATCCTTTTTTAAGGATCTGACAAACAAATGATCTAAGAGGTGGAGTTGACTTTGGGCTCCATCAAAGATCAATGAGGTCAACAAGGCACAGGTCAACGAGCAGTGAGAACGGAGTCGGCTCTGACCGGAGTGGATGGGGGAACAGTAATCCGCGGGGGAACAGTAATCCGCAGATATGAACAGTACCCGCATATGGATGAACAGCAACTCGATGAACATCGCTGATGAACAGTAGCTGTGGACAGTAATAATATGTCAAGGCTGCGAGAGGAAGCACGAAGTTTTCAGCAAAAACCCTATCGGCTCGATGTAGACAATGAAGAAAAAGGTCTCTCTATGATCAAGAGGATGGCTCGATACCATGTAGAAAAAGTTCAAGATCTATTATTCATCTAACCTTAACCTCTCTTAAATAGGGTTAGGAGAATATTACAAAATAGGTATGAGATAAAATCATATTCAATCATATCTCCCAATATCTCATAATATATTCCTTAACAAGCATGCAGTTGCATGGAAAGTTGGTTGATCTTAACTATGCAACAAAATAACAGAAAAATACCTTAAACCTACTAGCACCTGTAATTGGCATTGCAAAAGTTGAACTCTCAAACTGGCAAAACATTGGGGGTGCTACAATTCCAATTCTGATTGCAGTGTAAACATGCCTTCTAATTTAAATGCATTTCATTGTGTTTCTTAATGACCGACTAAAAGGATAAAGCTCTCCAATTGCTTTTGAGCAAATCTGGAAAGTAAATTAAAAGAGGTTTATGGATGTCTCCCTATCTTCACCTGCACACAAGTTTTTCTTGGCAATTATTTTATGCACCGAACGTCCTTAAATTTTCAGGGCTCTCACTGACAGTTACATGCTTGGTCTCAAAGCTCCCACTAACAAGATCTGACGTTGAGTAGCAGTCAATGTTATCATCTGCTGGGGCATAATCATATTTGTTGTCATGTACCTTATTAGCATCTGCAGCTCTTTCAAAAGTCATTTCAGTGGAGTATCCTTCAAATTCTTTAAGGTGGTCCCCAACCGTGACATGGCACGAACCTTTGGAAGTGATATATCAATATGCCAATCATTTGAACTTCGGATGGTGACTGTTATGTACATAATTTGAACAAGCTTTTCGAGCGGTTAAAGGATTTCTTTTCTGTGATGTAAGGGTGGAAGTGGCACTAAGAGCAGAAGCAGGACCAACTTTCCTGCAAGATAGATCTCTCCATCCGCCATCACTAGCACTAGTAACATCAGAATAGTCTCCATTTTCTGTCACAAGACGCTATTAACAATGAGCTCCACAATAATGTGTCAAATCAATTAAAGAACTGAAATCTAAGAATTGAGGAGAAAACCCTTCAAATATCTGTGCACAGCATCCATCAACAGTTATCATTGTAGAGAAATAGAAAAAAGGCCAAGATCTATTATTCATCTAACCCTAACCTCCTTTAAATAGAGGTTAGGAGGATATTACAAAATAAATATAAGATAAAATCATATCCAATCATATCTCTCAATATCTCATAATATATTCACTAACACTCCCTCTCAAGCTGGAGCATGTATATCATACATGTCCAGCTTGTTACAAATAAAGTGCACACACTCTAATCTGTGACGATGCTTCAAAAAACTCAAAGTAGTCTTGATCTTCTTGTCTTTGAAGGATCATTTGGATCTAACAACAAATGATCCTTCTTTAAGGATCTGACAAATAAATGATCCTTCCTTAAAGGATCCAATAATAAATAATCCTTTTTTAAGGATCTGACAAACAAATGATCTAAGAGGTGGAGTTGACTTTGGGCTCCATCAAAGATCAATGAGGTCAACAAGGCACAGGTCAACGAGAGCAGTGAGAACGGAGTCGGCTCTGACCGGAGTGGATGGGGGAACAGTAATCCGCGGGGAACAGTAATCCGCAGATATGAACAGTACCCGCATATGGATGAACAGCAACTCGATGAACATCGCTTGATGAACAGTAGCTGTGGACAGTAATAATATGTCAAGGCTGCCGAGAGGAAGCACGAAGTTTTCAGCAAAAACCCTATCGGCGGCTCGATGTAGACAATGAAGAAAAAGGTCTCTCTATGATCAAGAGGATGGCTCTGATACCATGTAGAAAAAGTTCAAGATCTATTATTCATCTAACCTTAACCTCTCTTAAATAGGGTTAGGAGAATATTACAAAATAGGTATGAGATAAAATCATATTCAATCATATCTCCCAATATCTCATAATATATTCCTTAACAAGCATGCAGTTGCATGGAAAGTTGGTTGATCTTAACTATGCAACAAAATAACAGAAAAATACCTTAAACCTACTAGCACCTGTAATTGGCATTGCAAAAGTTGAACTCTCAAACTGGCAAAACATTGGGGGTGCTACAATTCCAATTCTGATTGCAGTGTAAACATGCCTTCTAATTTAAATGCATTTCATTGTGTTTCTTAATGACCGACTAAAAGGATAAAGCTCTCCAATTGCTTTTGAGCAAATCTGGAAAGTAAATTAAAAGAGGTTTATGGATGTCTCCCTATCTTCACCTGCACACAAGTTTTTCTTGGCAATTATTTTATGCACCGAACGTCCTTAAATTTTCTTATACTCTATATTTTGGCTACAGGTCAGGTTTCAAGAAACATATGTACTAGTTATGATGGTTTTTAGGCTCTTCCTGTCAACATCTTAATCGACTTTTGGCATTCTTCCCTTTATGCCCTTCACCATCCTTGTTGCAACTTATCTTTTTTCTTTTCTCCTTTCCACACCTTAATTCATCTTCATCCTCTCACTTTCTTTTTCCTTGTCCTGTGTTTGTTTCATCTTAATTACCCTCTGAAGGAGGAAATTGACATGCTGCTCTGGTGAATAAGCGCTTACCTTAGTATTTGTTAATGACATGAAATGTAATGTTTTCTTTGTCACATGAATAACAAAAATATAAGGATTTCCCAATTTCTTGGTGTAAACATCTTATATGAAAACCCTTAGTCAGTATCGAATTCTACACATCTGGAACATTGTATGACTAAAACAATCTGATTATATCTGATGCTTATGTAAGAATGTGACCCTTTTTCTTCAAGGTAACATAGAAATAATAAGGTGTTGGAGGAAAATGCATGCAATCTGAGCAGTTATGAAATATCTTATCAAGTGGGATGAACTATAATATCAAGTGGGATGAACTATAAGCTGGAAACCTAAGCGTATAGTCTATAGACTATGCTTTTGAATTAGTTGAGACAAAAAAATGTGTTTTTTCAATATCGGCCCCTTAAATCTCAATATTTGAAATTAATCCCTCAAATCATTGCAATTGATATTACGTCCCTTAAGTCTTATTAGTTATTTCAAATTAGTCCCACTATTGGCTGTGCCGTCTAAAATGCTTGCTTAGATTGGATTAGTTATTAACCACATATGGTAAGTTACATTTCTACTCTCAATTAGTTGTTCCCCCTCTCAAATCGCAAGAAATTTAAAAACATGAGTTTAAAGAAACGGGTTTAAATGAGTCTACTGAACTCAGATATTTGGGATTTAACAGGTTTAAAAAGATGAATTTGGGTTTGGAGTTGACTTTGGGCTCCATCAAAGATCAATGAGGTCAACAAGGCACAGGTCAACGAGAGCAGTGAGAACGGAGTCGGCTCTGACCGGAGTGGATGGGGGAACAGTAATCCGCGGGGAACAGTAATCCGCAGATATGAACAGTACCCGCATATGGATGAACAGCAACTCGATGAACATCGCTTGATGAACAGTAGCTGTGGACAGTAATAATATGTCAAGGCTGCCGAGAGGAAGCACGAAGTTTTCAGCAAAAACCCTATCGGCGGCTCGATGTAGACAATGAAGAAAAAGGTCTCTCTATGATCAAGAGGATGGCTCTGATACCATGTAGAAAAAAGTTCAAGATCTATTATTCATCTAACCTTAACCTCTCTTAAATAGGGGTTAGGAGAATATTACAAAATAGGTATGAGATAAAATCATATTCAATCATATCTCCCAATATCTCATAATATATTCCTTAACAAGCATGCAGTTGCATGGAAAGTTGGTTGATCTTAACTATGCAACAAAATAACAGAAAAATACCTTAAACCTACTAGCACCTGTAATTGGCATTGCAAAAGTTGAACTCTCAAACTGGCAAAACATTGGGGGTGCTACAATTCCAATTCTGATTGCAGTGTAAACATGCCTTCTAATTTAAATGCATTTCATTGTGTTTCTTAATGACCGACTAAAAGGATAAAGCTCTCCAATTGCTTTTGAGCAAATCTGGAAAGTAAATTAAAAGAGGTTTATGGATGTCTCCCTATCTTCACCTGCACACAAGTTTTTCTTGGCAATTATTTTATGCACGAGCGTCCTTAAATTTTCTTATACTCTATATTTTGGCTACAGGTCAGGTTTCAAGAAACATATGTACTAGTTATGATGGTTTTAGGCTCTTCCTGTCAACATCTTAATCGACTTTTGGCATTCTTCCCTTTATGCCCTTCACCATCCTTGTTGCAACTTATCTTTTTTCTTTTCTCCTTTCCACACCTTAATTCATCTTCATCCTCTCACTTTCTTTTCCTTGTCCTGTGTTTGTTTCATCTTAATTACCCTCTGAAGGAGGAAATTGACATGCTGCTCTGGTGAATAAGCGCTTACCTTAGTATTTGTTAATGACATGAAATGTAATGTTTTCTTTGTCACATGAATAACAAAAATATAAGGATTTCCCAATTTCTTGGTGTAAACATCTTATATGAAAACCCTTAGTCAGTATCGAATTCTACACATCTGGAACATTGTATGACTAAAACAATCTGATTATATCTGATGCTTATGTAAGAATGTGACCCTTTTTCTTCAAGGTAACATAGAAATAATAAGGTGTTGGAGGAAAATGCATGCAATCTGAGCAGTTATGAATATCTTATCAAGTGGGATGAACTATAATATCAAGTGGGATGAACTATAAGCTGGAAACCTAAGCGTATAGTCTATAGACTATGCTTTTGAATTAGTTGAGACAAAAAATGTGTTTTTCAATATCGCCCTTAAATCTCAATATTTGAAATTAATCCCTCAAATCATTGCAATTGATATTACGTCCCTTAAGTCTTATTAGTTATTTCAAATTAGTCCCACTATTGGCTGTGCCGTCTAAAATGCTTGCTTAGATTGGATTAGTTATTAACCACATATGGTAAGTTACATTTCTACTCTCAATTAGTTGTTCCCCCTCTCAAATCGCAAGAAATTTAAAAACATGAGTTTAAAGAAACGGGTTTAAATGAGTCTACGAACTCAGATATTTGGGATTTAACAGGTTTAAAAAGATGAATTTGGGTTTGGAGTTGACTTAAACAAAGGAGTAGAACTAGAAATCATGAAAAAAGTTCAGTCAGACACTATAGCAAAGACTGCAGATCTCTTATTATGTGGTATAGCAAAGACATAATATACACAACTAGTAGCTGAATCAAGTGAAGTTAGTCGACACAACAATATCTGCAACAGAGAAAGCCATGCATTAGTTAGAGTGCTAATAAACCTTTTGTAGAGGATCCAGCTTCGGAAGGATCATGAGAGCCAGTTCCTGGAAGAGTTTTCCAGCATTGCAAAGCATGCATGATAGTGTCTCTCACTGGTTTCACCTAGAGAGAGAGGGGAGAAAATTCACAGGTTGTAAAGATGGATATACAATAACAAAATACAGATCATTTAGCTGACCTTGTCAAAACGGCAGCTTTCTAGGGAGCGAATGCAGGAAGTTCTACATGATCCCAATGAAGGTCCGACACAGACAGCAATACTTGCTAATGCTACTGAAGCAGCCTTACGTGTTGTCCAATCAGCACTTTTGAGTGTTTCCAGAATGCTGGTTACTACTGTAGAAAGAGCATGCTCTGTTGAAGCGCCTCCTGCCTGAAAGACGGATTATCTCATGAGACAGAAAACAAGACACGTGCGTGCGCGCATGCACAGACAAACACGCGCGCGCGCAGACACAGAGAGAGGGCGAGGGAGGGGAGAGAGAGAGAGAGAGAGAGAGAGGAGCTAGTATCCACTTAAGCAGGTAGGAGATTTTGTTCAACCAACTTTTTTCACCGTTAGATGGACTTGATAGATCAACATCTACCAAGCCTACCTGCTCCCTCATTAAAAGATGACAATTCATCTCCCATTAGATCTTGATCTATCCATTTCATCTACCGGTTAAAAAGTTGGATGGACAAAATCAACACACGTGCATCCAAACACGTGCACACACCACACGCATCTGCACACAAACATACCCCCAACCACCCACCAACATCCCCCAAAAAAACACGCCTCAAATACACACATAACCCCAACCAATAATAATAATAATAATACTCACACACACTCCAACCCACATGCACACACGTACGCGCACACATAATGATGAGATAGTAATTAGTTGCATCTTTTATTCTGAGAAGGATATCCCTAGTCAACAAAAGTTGTTTCATCTAGATCCACCTATCACCCACCTACCAGAATGTCAAATGAAGGTCAAGCTAGCAAGCTATAGTTAATGATCAAGAGAAGAAAATGACAAGGGTAAAGTTTCCTATGTATATGCTTCAAACACAAACCTTAAAAATCAAAAGAATTTGCTTTAAAAATTAATGATTGTGTATAATTAAAAGTTGAGTCAAATGGGCATTATAGGCTAAGTAATGATAGAAATAACTAGGAAATTAGTAGGAAATGTGCTCCAAACTACAGGGACTAACATCCACTGAAAAAATTAATATGAAACAATCATGTTAGCCATTACCATGTACTAAGCCATGAGTTGTCACGTGGGTATTTTGATATTTTCATCGCTCTAATTTCTGTGCTGTTACCAATGGACAAGAGAAGTCTTCTAATTTTAAAGACCTATTATTTCTAATGCTAGTAATGTCTCTTTCTATGCAAAATCGTGTACAAGAGTTCCTCAAAATTTGAATGGCAAAGGATATCCGAACAAATGGGCATGGTCAATCATAACTACCTATCACTAAAGAATAACAATTAGAAATAAACTAGAGATGTATATCTCAGGAGAGCGTAAGCAAGAGCAAAGTAATATAGGGAGCTAATAAAATTAGCTGTGTCCTTCAAATCTGTTATATTAAGGAAATATACTAGTTCTTTGTTTATTTTCCTTTCTGCATGGAAGTTTCCTACCGCTACTTCACGTTATGCTTTTATTGAAAATATGAATGGATGTAAATCACTATGCTTCTATGGTCCATATTATTGAAGCATAGAGTGGGCTAATCTGCAGAATGTGATGATGCGTAAATGTACTTTGAGGAAACAATGCAAAGAAGGAAAATATGAAGGTTTTGATTTTGATGATTATGATGTGTAAATGTACTTTGAGGAAACACAATAAACCAATAGAAAGGAGGAGAAGATGCAGCAGTATTTTCCTTATATGAAAAGATAGTTTTCAAATTAACCTGAACAATGCTTCTGATGAGGTCGATGACAGCCGGTTTGGCCATGAAGGGGATTCTTTAACAATCTAATAACACGAGTGAGCATCTGCGGGAAGACCGAGGTTGGGGGTCACTAGTGTCATCAATTACCCTGGCTAGCACAAGGCAGAACCAGTCTGCACATATCTGCTCTGTTCACCTAAAGCTTCAAAGAGAGGCTTCACGATGGCAACAAAGGCAGCCTCAGCCCCTTCCGTACTGCTGCGAGAGCCACAGTTGTCGCCAAAACGCCAGCAGTTTCGACGCAGGCATCCCTGACAACTGAATCAGAATCCTTGAGACGCCTGACGATGCTTGCCAATATTTTCCCAAGGGGCCAAAAGAGGGCCATGGAAACGAGCCAAAGTGCCGGTGAGCCTGACACACTCCTTGCGGACTGTACTTTTGATCAGAATCGGTGTCGGTGATGCAGGAGAGGAAGGAGCTATCCCTTCTGGGGCCAGGCCCTGGCTATCACGCTGCAGACACAGAGAGAGGGCGAGGGAGGGGAGAGAGAGAGAGAGAGAGAGAGGAGCTAGTATCCACTTAAGCAGGTAGGAGATTTTGTTCAACCAACTTTTTTCACCGTTAGATGGACTTGATAGATCAACATCTACCAAGCCTACCTGCTCCCTCATTAAAAGATGACAATTCATCTCCCATTAGATCTTGATCTATCCATTTCATCTACCGTTAAAAGTTGGATGGACAAAATCAACACACGTGCATCCAAACACGTGCACACACCGCACGCATCTGCACACAAACATACCCCCAACCACCCACCAACATCCCCCAAAACACGCCTCAAATACACATAACCCCCCGCCCCCCCAACCAATAATAATAATAATAATACTCACACACACTCCAACCCACATGCACACACGTACGCGCACACATAATGATGAGATAGTAATTAGTTGCATCTTTTATTCTGAGAAGGATATCCCTAGTCAACAAAAGTTGTTTCATCTAGATCCACCTATCACCCACCTACCAGAATGTCAAATGAAGGTCAAGCTAGCAAGCTATAGTTAATGATCAAGAGAAGAAAATGACAAGGGTAAAGTTTCCTATGTATATGCTTCAAACACAAACCTTAAAAATCAAAAGAATTTGCTTTAAAAATTAATGATTGTGTATAATTAAAAGTTGAGTCAAATGGGCATTATAGGCGAAGTAATGATAGAATTAACTAGGAAATTAGTAGGGAAATGTGCTCCAAACTACAGGGACTAACATCCACTGAAAAAATTAATATGAAACAATCATGTTAGCCATTACCATGTACTAAGCCATGAGTTGTCACTCGTGGGTATTTTGATATTTTCATCGCTCTAATTTCTGTGCGTTGTTACCAATGGACAAGAGAAGTCTTCTAATTTTAAAGACCTATTATTTCTACGTTAGTAATGTCTCTTTTCTATGCAAAATCGTGTACAAGAGTTCCTCAAAATTTGAATGGCAAAGAATATCCGAACAAATGGGCATGGTCAATCATAACTACCTATCACTAAAGAATAACAATTAGAAATAAACTAGAGATGTATATCTCAGGAAAGCGTAAGCAAGAGCAAAGTAATATAGGGAACTAATAAAAATTAGCTGTGTCCTTCAAATCATGTCATATTAAGGAAATATACTAGCTCTTTGTTTATTTTCCTTTCTGCATGGAAGTTTCCTACCGGCTACTTCACGTTATGCTTTTATTGAAAATATGAATGGATGTAAATCACTATGCTTCTATGGTCCATATTATTGAAGCATAGAGTGGGCTAATCTGCAGAATGTGATGATGCGTAAATGTACTTTGAGGAAACAATGCAAAGAAGGAAAATATGAAGGTTTTGATTTTGATGATTATGATGTGTAAATGTACTTTGAGGAAACACAAGAAACCAATAGAAAGGAGGAGAAGATGCAGCAGTATTTTCCTTATATGAAAAGATAGTTTTCAAATTAACCTGAACAATGCTTCTGATGAGGTCGATGACAGCCGGTTTGGCCATGAAGTGGGGATTCTTTAACAATCTAATAACACGAGTGAGCATCTGCGGGAAGACCGAGGTTGGGGGGTCACTAGTGTCATCAATTACCCTGGCCAAGCACAAGGCAGAACCAGTCTGCACATATCTGCTCTGTTCACCTAAAGCTTCAAAGAGAGGCTTCACGATGGCAACAAAGGCAGCCTCAGCCCCTTCCGTACTGCTGCGAGAGCTTGCCACAGTTGTCGCCAAAACGCCAGCAGTTTCGACGCAGGCATCCCTGACAACTGAATCTGAATCCTTGAGACGCCTGACGATGCTTGCCAATATTTTCCCAAGGTGCGGGGCCAAAAGAGGGCCATGGAAACGAGCCAAAGTGCCGGTGAGCCTGACACACTCCTTGCGGACTGTACTCTTTTGATCAGAGTCGGTGTCGGTGATGCAGGAGAGGAAGGGAGCTATCCCTTCTGGGGCCAGGCCCTGGGCTATCTTCTCGAGCTCGTCGACGGCAATTTGATGAGTGTCTCGGTCGGAGAGCTTGTTAAGAGAGAGAAGCAGGCGCTGCTTGAGATCAAAAACGGCCTGTTGTGCAGACCTAGCACCGGACTTTGGCTTTGAATTAAGCATGGGATGGGGATGGGAATGGGACCTCATTTTCTGAGTGGGGATCTCTCTTTGTTTTCTACTCCTTTTCTTTCTTTCTTTCTTTCCATTGTGAGAATGTAAATGAGGGGGGTTTGGGTTTTCTTCTTTAGTCTGCTGAAAGAGTTTTGGGGTCTTTTGATTAGATTTCTAAAACAGAGATTCGTCAATGGAATCCATCCATCTATTCAATTCAGAAAGAGGCATTGCTAGCTGAGTAAAAAGATTGAGAAATTACCTGATTGTTGAGATTGAGCTTTTGAGAGAGAGAGAGAGAGAGAGAGAGAGGAAACCCTAAATGAATTCAAACTTGTTGCCCCTTCTTCTTCTTCTTCGAAAAGGGGAAGAGGGGAAAAAGGACTATTTCTCTCTTTCAAGTGGAAAAAAGCTGCTGCTCATCTCATCGGGTTCGCTGTGGGCCTCTTTTTTCCCCTTTTTGGCGCTCTTTCCCATTCCTCCTTTTCCTTGGTTAGCGTTGCCGATTCAAATTTTATTCTTCCCCCGTCCAGATGACAGCCACGTGGAGAATCGTGCGATGCTGTTTAAACTAAGGATCTGGGGAAACAAACAAAGCTTTTGAATTTGAAAATTAGAGGCTAATTTCACATAACGCCCCCAAACTTTTAGATGTCTCACAAAATCTCCTCTGAACTTTAAACTTTTCTCCCCGCACTCCCTACTTGTAATTTACAAATAACTAAAATTTCATTGACAAGAAAATATCAAAAATTTAAGAGAGGGAGTATATTGTCTATAAGTGACAAATGACAAATATTGGAATTTTTTCTCTCAAGAAAATTTTAGTTATTTTCAAATTACATGTAGATGACCCGGTGAGAAGAGTTCAAATTTTAGGAGGGTACCCTATAACTTGGGAAAATGCCTCAAGCCCCTCTAGTTTACACCATGCTTGGATTGGGGGTAATAAGAGGTAAGGGAAGGTAAGTGAACAACTTACCCGGTTTGGAAACTCATTTGAGTGGGATAATGAAGGGAAGTTAACTAAAGTGAAATTTTGTGGGATTTTATTTCCTCCAAATCGGATTGTAATTGAGAGGAAGAGACTTGATCAAAGAAAAAAGTTGTCCAACATGGACAACTTTGACCTCTCAAGATCAAATCCAATGCCTAAGATTGAGTTTGAAGTTCTTTTCTTTTCCTTTATTAAAGTCCCTAAATGAGACAAATTAAGCTCTCATCAATTCTCTTTGTTAAAAGTTTCTCAATGGGGTAAATTTCCAAACAAAGTGCTAAGCTTTAGAACTTACCCTCCCTTGAAAAAGTCATGGGTGAAATCCCTTGCCTTGACCATAGTTTTTTTTTCAACTCCCAACACAATTTTTGTTCATTATACTTATCCTTTCTCTCTGAATTACACTTATCCCTAATCTCTCATTTTCCTACTCATCTTCAACCTCTCACGTTTTGTTTCTCTTCACATATGCCCTCCTTTATCCTCTCTCACATCCTCTCCTCCTTCACCTCTACCTTGGAATTTTTTTTGAAATAAACTATTATTCAAATTTAATTAGCAAAATTGACCTAATTTTTTTAATTAGCAAAATCAATCATTTTTCAGCCATGTCAGCATGACTAGATAAAAATTTATCGATTATAAAATACAAATTTTGAAAATTACAAAACTATTAGTCAGTATAATTAGTATTCACTAATTACAATATTTTAAGAATACGGGACTAGCCGTCCGTGTTTAATTCAAATCAATCTGACCATTATACTACCACCACCACCCCTTATGCTTCAAACCCCACTCTGCCACTTCCATCTATTTGGAACCAAAATCCAGCCATCACACAGCTATAATCCCTACACTAAAACACCCCTCACCAAAGCCTACTCCTTAGCCAGTAAACCTATTCAAATCTTACCTAATTCCCACAACACACACTAGTCACCCACCAACCTGCAACACCCATGCAATCCAAATCCTTCTGTAAAAAAACCCACATCACACGTTGCTTATGTACACCTACTCGGCTGGACTCAGAACCCTCCACACAGCCTGCCACCAAAGTCTTGGGTTTCATAGGTGAAGTTAAAAGGTAGTAGAGGAGGAGGAGAAGGCAGCATCGGCATCACATCAGAGGGGTTCGGTTAGAGTAAAATCGATGGAGTCGAAGTCAGTGAGATTTGGGGGGGCGGGGGGAGAGAGAATATGAGGAGGAGGAAGATGAATGATATTTTAGGGATGAGAGAATTGGGTTGCCGAGGGGTTGATCACATGAAAGCTTGAATTTTGGGGCTAAAGCACATGGAGAAAAATATGCATTTTAGGAGGAGAAGAGGACGAGAATAAGGGTAGAAGGACGGACGTCGAGGAGGGCAAAGGTGGAGAGGAGAAAATAAGAAGTTGAAGATGAGGCATTTTAGGAAGCAACAAAAAGAAGTAGATGGAGGTTGTGGAAGAAGAAAAATTCTTAAGCCTCGGAGCACTACAAAGACACCAATAGGAAAAGGCTACGTGACACAAATCACTTGTAAGTGAGAATGTGATGTGATTAAATATTTTTCTTGTACTACACACCTTCCTCCTGGCCAAGCACAAGGCAGAACCAGTCTGCACATATCTGCTCTGTTCACCTAAAGCTTCAAAGAGAGGCTTCACGATGGCAACAAAGGCAGCCTCAGCCCCTTCCGTACTGCTGCGAGAGCTTGCCACAGTTGTCGCCAAAACGCCAGCAGTTTTGGACGCAGGCATCCCTGACAACTGAATCTGAATCCTTGAGACGCCTGACGATGCTTGCCAATATTTTCCCAAGGTGCGGCCAAAAGAGGGCCATGGAAACGAGCCAAAGTGCCGGTGAGCCTGACACACTCCTTGCGGACTGTACTCTTTTGATCAGAGTCGGTGTCGGTGATGCAGGAGAGGAAGGGAGCTATCCCTTCTGGGGCCAGGCCCTGGGCTATCTTCTCGAGCTCGTCGACGGCAATTTGATGAGTGTCTCGGTCGGAGAGCTTGTTAAGAGAGAGAAGCAGGCGCTGCTTGAGATCAAAAACGGCCTGTTGTGCAGACCTAGCACCGGACTTTGGCTTTGAATTAAGCATGGGATGGGGATGGGAATGGGACCTCATTTTCTGAGTGGGGATCTCTCTTTGTTTTCTACTCCTTTTCTTTCTTTCTTTCTTTCCATTGTGAGAATGTAAATGAGGGGGGTTTGGGTTTTCTTCTTTAGTCTGCTGAAAGAGTTTTGGGGTCTTTTGATTAGATTTCTAAAACAGAGATTCGTCAATGGAATCCATCCATCTATTCAATTCAGAAAGAGGCATTGCTAGCTGAGTAAAAAGATTGAGAAATTACCTGATTGTTGAGCTTGAGCTTTTGAGAGAGAGAGAGAGAGAGAGAGAAAACCCTAAATGAATTCAAACTTGTTGCCCCTTCTTCTTCTTCTTCGAAAAGGGGAAGAGGGGAAAAAGGACTATTTCTCTCTTTCAAGTGGAAAAAAGCTGCTGCTCATCTCATCGGGTTCGCTGTGGGCCTCTTTTTTCCCCTTTTGGCGCTCTTTCCCATTCCTCCTTTTCCTTGGTTAGCGTTGCCGATTCAAATTTTATTCTTCCCCCGTCCAGATGACAGCCACGTGGAGAATCGTGCGATGCTGTTTAAACTAAGGATCTGGGGAAACAAACAAAGCTTTTGAATTTGAAAATTAGAGGCTAATTTCACATAACGCCCCCAAACTTTTAGATGTCTCACAAAATCTCCTCTGAACTTTAAACTTTTCTCCCGCACTCCTACTTGTAATTTACAAATAACTAAAATTTCATTGACAAGAAAATATCAAAAATTTAAGAGAGGGAGTATATTGTCTATAAGTGACAAATGACAAATATTGGAATTTTTTCTCTCAAGAAAATTTTAGTTATTTTCAAATTACATGTAGATGACCCGGTGAGAAGAGTTCAAATTTTAGGAGGGTACCCTATAACTTGGGAAAATGCCTCAAGCCCCTCTAGTTTACACCATGCTTGGATTGGGGGTAATAAGAGGTAAGGGAAGGTAAGTGAACAACTTACCCGGTTTGGAAACTCATTTGAGTGGGATAATGAAGGGGAAGTTAACTAAAGTGAAATTTTGTGGGATTTTATTTCCCTCCAAATCGGATTGTAATTGAGAGGAAGAGACTTGATCAAAGAAAAAAAAGTTGTCCAACATGGACAACTTTGACCTCTCAAGATCAAATCCAATGCCTAAGATTGAGTTTGAAGTTCTTTTCTTTTCCCTTTATTAAAGTCCCTAAATGAGACAAATTAAGCTCTCATCAATTCTCTTTGTTAAAAAGTTTCTCAATGGGGTAAATTTCCAAACAAAGTGCTAAGCTTTAGAACTTACCCTCCCTTGAAAAAAGTCATGGGTGAAATCCCCTTGCCTTGACCATAGTTTTCTTTTTTCAACTCCCAACACAATTTTTTGTTCATTATACTTATCCTTTCTCTCTGAATTACACTTATCCCTAATCTCTCATTTTCCTACTCATCTTCAACCTCTCACGTTTTTGTTTCTCTTCACATATGCCCTCCTTTATCCTCTCTCACATCCTCTCCTCCTTCACCTCTACCTTGGAATTTTTTTTGAAATAAACTATTATTCAAATTTAATTAGCAAAATTGACCTAATTTTTTTAATTAGCAAAATCAATCATTTTTCAGCCATGTCAGCATGACTAGATAAAAATTTATCGATTATAAAATACAAATTTTGAAAATTACAAAACTATTAGTCCCGTATAATTAGTATTCACTAATTACAATATTTTAAGAATACGGGACTAGCCGTCCGTGTTTAATTCAAATCAATCTGACCATTATACTACCACCACCACCCCTTATGCTTCAAACCCCACTCTGCCACTTCCATCTATTTGGAACCAAAATCCAGCCATCACACAGCTATAATCCCTACACTAAAACACCCCTCACCAAAGCCTACTCCTTAGCCAGTAAACCTATTCAAATCTTACCTAATTCCCACAACACACACTAGTCACCCACCAACCTGCAACACCCATGCAATCCAAATCCTTCTGTAAAAAAACCCACATCACACGTTGCTTATGTACACCCAACTCTGGCCAGACCCGCAACCCTCTGCCTCGCCGTGCCCACCAAAGTCTTGGGTTTCATAGGTGAAGTTAAAAGGTAGTAGAGGAGGAGGAGAAGGCAGCATCGGCATCACATCAGAGGGGTTCGGTTAGAGTAAAATCGATGGAGTCGAAGTCAGTGAGATTTGGGGGCGGGGGGAGAGAGAATATGAGGAGGAGGAAGATGAATGATATTTTAGGGATGAGAGAATTGGGTTGCCGAGGGGTTGATCACATGAAAGCTTGAATTTTGGGGCTAAAGCACATGGAGAAAAATATGCATTTTAGGAGGAGAAGAGGACGAGAATAAGGGTAGAAGGACGGACGTCGAGGAGGGCAAAGGTGGAGAGGAGAAAATAAGAAGTTGAAGATGAGGCATTTTAGGAAGCAACAAAAAGAAGTAGATGGAGGTTGTGGAAGAAGAAAAATTCTTCGGTGCTTCGTGAGCACTACAGCACACCAATAGGAAAAGGCTACGCGACACAAATCACTTGTAAGTGAGAATGTGATGTGATTAAATATTTTTTCTTGTACTACACACCTTCCTCCTATTTAGTATGGTGTATTCTCTTGGACCACCTAAGAATTTCTTGTGGAAGAAAGGCTCTTTGGTCAATAATTTTTTCCATCCTTAACTTTTTCTAGAAAGGGAGAAAGCTCTAAAGCTTAAGTTAGAAGGATTTGAGACTTCATTAATTTGCAACGAAATCTCTCTCTACTAAAACAAATAAGAAACTAACCCAAGAGGGTCTAGTCGAATTGGAAACTACCTATGAGTAGTACTCTAGTATCTCAGGTTCTACTCTTTTGGAGATCACCTACATGAATTTAATTTTCTGGAATATCTAAGGCAGTATGTTGGGAAGTGCCCCTTAGCCACAAGGCCGTGTGTTTGGAGGTGCCCCTTAGCCATGCCCACATGGGGAAGTTCCCTCAACAAAAAAAAAAGGAAAACTACTTTGAGGCCCCTTTTTGTGAAATGGAACGTGACAAAGCCCCATGACCAAGTCAACTTGTGCCAAGCCCCTTAAGTGAGAAAAGAATGTAATTCGCCCCTACTATACGCTGCTACCTCATCAAGCATTCAAAAAAATTTATTCTCCATTCTACCCCTCATTATAACCCCCTGACATGTCACCTTTTGCTGGAGTTCGTGCAATGTGGTAATTTCTTTTCCTCTTTCCACATATAGGTTAACAACCAACATCTTTGGAGGTTTTACGCAAAGTTTTAGGGGTTATTTACAATTTTTTAAAACTTTTTGCATGGTTTTCTATAAATTATTGGGGATTTATTTGCAAAATTTTGAAACTTTTAGGGCTTTCTATAAATTTTAGGGTTTTGCAAGTTTTGAAACTTTGGGGAGGGGTGGGTTTGCAAATTTTGAGGATTATTTGCAACTTTTGAAAATTTTAGGATTTTTATAATTTTAGGGTTAATTTTAATTTCTAAAACTTTTGGGGTTTTTTGCAAATTTTGAAGGATTATTTGCAATTTGAAAACCTTTTAGGAGTGTAACACCCGTGAATTTGCGATCGTATTTTTCTAATATTTTTGGTACGTATTTTTCTAATATTTTTCGATCATTATCTTCTAATATTGCTTTTCTAATATTAAATATTATTTTCTGGTATTTGAATGTTAAATATTATTTTCTAGTAATTAAATATTAAATATTATTTCTAAAGGTATTATTAATATTTTCTCAAATTTTCGAATTCTCTCGGAATTTAAAATATAGTTTTACATTCATTTTTTATAATTTAACTAAATTATAAATTTAATAATTTTGGTGAATACTTTCAATCATAATCTTGATTATTGATATTATTAATGATTTTGTAAACCTGAGCTTGGTATCCAGTGCATTACAAAATACATATATATGTGTGATAATTTTTATGATTATCACTCTTGTTAATTATCAATATAATAATTAATTTTCTACTTTATATGTTGTAATATAGCATTAACCCTAACCCTATATATATATATATATATATATATATATATATATATATATATATATATATATATATATATATATATATATATATATTATTTTAGAGTATTCACGATGAAAACCTAATTTAAAAGGGATTGTTGGGAAAAAGTTTATTTTTATTATTTTAATTGGGAAGAAGATTTTTTGATTATTTTAATTGGGAAGAAGATTTTTTGATTATTTTAATTGGGAAGAAGATTTTTTGATTATTTTAATTGTGATCGTATAAGTGATATAAACCGTGACATTTCATGTATGAAACGCACGTTATTTTCAGTTTTCTTTTACGCTGTTATTAAGCTATGTGTTATCCAGTTATCAATGATTTTATGAGACGTTTCGGATTCCGAGTAGTGAGATATTGATGATTTCAGTTTGCATGCGTATTTAACTGTTCTTAGATATTGTTCATGCATACCGTATTTTGTTCAAATTATTATTCTTGTTTTACGAACATTTTCATGTACTTGTTAGGCCATTTTGATGTTGCATGGAGTCGGTCACATTATTCACTATCTTGTTGCATTGAGAACCATTAGTAGTTCATGACTTACGACTTGTGCGTCATGAACGAGACTTAGTGACATGAGTTGTGTTGATTAGGAGGTGAACCAGTGATCTGATTGACCGTATCGTTAACTTGGAATTACTCGAGATCTTGGGATGGGAAAGTCTTGGTTCATGTGATCGGATATGGCTGTTGATGTATCTTCCAGACTCGCTCTAAGTGAATCGTTTCGCACTTGGGGTTGGTTTGTTGGGCCAGTGAATCGTTTCGCACGTGGCCAGTAAAATCGTTTCGTCACCTGAGTCCTGCTTGTGTCCGGACAAGCCAGAATCAGATTGCGTGTAGTCCTTTGACCGAAGGGTATCGCGACATTGGATGTATGTAGAGAATTTGTGAACAGTCAGTTATCCGGTGATATGAACTTCGACTCTATGAGAGTTATGATCCAGTGACCTGTTATAGAATGGCTAGATATGGACATCGAGTTGAGATATTTGACAGTTAGGGCACCTGGTTGTACGGACACATGAGATGCACATGTTGATGCTTCATTTCCAGTTATATGTTCCATCCATGTATAGTTCGGGGTTAATATTTAGTTATTTACAATCCGAGACATATGGTATATACATGAAGGTTTCCTTGTTTAGATTATTTCGCTCGACGTACTACATCTCGTTTTGTAGATTTCTAATTATTAATCTCAACCGGAATTTCATGGTTGGTTAATCAGATTTCTATACTTGGATCGTTCACAGTTTCTGATTACTTGCATTCATTATATTTATTATTATACTGCCATCTCGTTGTGGGATCTTGCAGGTGTGTTATACGGCGTACTCCATTCTCTTGGTGTACGCCGATTTAGATGACGGACAGTCCAAGATGGAGATGCACTTGAGCCGAGTTTTCGCCAGAGAGCCTCCTGCACGACGGAGTAGATCGCTGAAGCTTAGTTTTCTTTTTATTTTCAGTAGTTTGATGAACCTTAGACTGATTTCAGTATTTTTTTTAGTTTAGTTGACATTGTTTAGGATTCTCTTGTTTCTTTAGCTACATGTATTGTTTCAGACATGTGGACTCTTTTATAGTCTGGGATGTTATTTTTATTCTGGTGATATGTACTTCCTGTTCTGGATATTTATTTATTCTTACTGGCTGTGATTGGGATTGTGACTGTGATGTACTTTTATTATTACTTGATGCTTGGCGTATTAGATTGAGGAGAAATATTTTTTTTATTTGTATTTCTTATCAACCTAATACGTCACGGACTTGTTCACGTACCGTTTCCGGGTATTTTGGGAAATGGGGCATGACAGGGAGTTTTGTGTAATTATTGGGAGACTATTTGCAATTTCTTAAACTTTTAGGAGGCTATTTGCAATTGTTGTAACTTTCAGGGTGGTGAAAATTGATAGTACAAAAATTGCCTCTCAAAAGAAGTATATTTGAACGAAGTATGTCAAATATAATGCTTGGATATTAAATTTATGGGTTAATTGTTAAGTTTAAAAGTTAGTTGTTAAACTTAGTATTTAGTTATTAAGCTTACTGATTAGTTGTTAAGTTTAACATTTAGTTATTAATGTTAATGGTCAAATGTTAAATTTAATACTTAGCCGTTAAAATTAATAGTTACTTGTTATGTTTATTGCTTTTCTATTAATAGTTAATTTTCGTAAATATTTTGCTACTTATGTATAGCATGGACGCTAACAAGGTTTAATTTTGTTCAATGTTATCTGTAATATTTTTTCGCAATATATGGTGTAAATCATTTTAACAACCGACTCTTAAGCGTAACAATTAATACTTATATCGACATATAATTCATAAGTTTAACAACCGGCACAACATCAACAATCAATACTTAAATCTAACAACCGACTCTTAAGTTTAAGAGCTAATTCTTAAGTTTAACTATTGACTGACAATATTAACAACCAATATTTAGTTAGTTGTTAGCTCTATCTCTTGGATGTTAAACTTATATGTTATTTATAAGCCTAACCAATAGCGCTAAAATTAATAGATAAGTTGCAAATCTAACAATCAACACATAATATTAACAACTAACTTTTAAATTTAACAACTAATTAATAAGTTTAACATCCAAGCAATAAGTATAATAACTAACTAATAAGTTTAACATCCAATCAATAAGTCTAATAAGTAACTTATGAGATTAACAATTAATCTTTAAAGTTAACAACTAACTAAGTCTAACAACTAACTAATAAAATTAACAACCAATGAACAAGTATGATCTTCATCAAAGCCGAATACTTAAACTTATTCGGGTCACACCCATTCCTCCTCATAAACCCCAATATCACCCTTCCCTTGCCTAAAAAACCCGTTGATAAAAATATTGTACACCAACGGGTCCGATACAACCCTATCCGACCTATCCATCATTTCCTCAAACACCTTGAATGCATCCTTCATCATCACCTCCTTACATAACCCACCCATCAAAGTCGAGTAGGTAATCAAGTTGGGTCTCAGGGACATCAATTCGAGTACTTTAAACCCCTCATCGGCCCTCTTAGCATGACAACAACACTTGATGGGTATATTATACACGCAAATATTTGAATTCATTTTAAGATTATCTCGACAATACCCAAAGAGGACATTAACAAGGTTGAATCTCCCATCATCAACAAAGAGGTCAAGGGCTGTGGTTAGAGCCTTTTGGAAGGGCTTTCGACTAGTGATGTGGGGAACAAATGAGAAAAGTATTAGGATTTTTTTGGGGGAATTATATTTGGCGAAGAAGAGTATTAGCTCCTAGTCAAAATGTTTATTAAAAATAAAAAACAAGCTAAAAAAATTTAAGTTAATATGTGAGTTGTGTTATGGTCAATAAATGATCCCGATGCTAATCCTCATAGCGAAGGTAATATGCGACGAGACAAGACTAACCCCAAGAACGTAGGAAGTAAGCCAGGTCAACATGAGGATGAGTCGATGCACGATCAGTGCAAATCATGTCGGATCTATGCGGTCGACCTAGCTCCGTGGCAACCCTCATGTCGATCCATCTCCAAAGCTAGTCGAAGCAGAGGGGCTGCCATCTTGGAATGTCATCCTCGCCTCGACAATGGATTAGACTGGCGGGGTCATGACAACTTACAAAGGACTGATCAGTCAAATTATCACCATCGTTAATGATTTATCACTTAAGTCTCAAGACACAGACCATGAGAGGAGGAATGGAATGGATGGAAGGAAGATTTGGTGGGAGAGATGGAGAGGATTAATGGAATGAATGGTGGTGGAGGGAAGGAAGGAAAGGAGGAGAGGAAGTGGAAGGATGGAAATGGAAGGAATGGATGGAGGAGGAGGGAGGAGGAAGAGGCCATGGGAGAAGGAGGAGGAGGACATTAGGATCCGCAATTTGTTCACGCACGTTTAGGGTATTTTGGAAAATGGGGCATGACAGGAGTTTTGTGTAATTATTGGGAGACTATTTGCAATTTCTTAAACTTTTAGGAGGCTATTTGCAATTGTTGTAACTTTCGAGGTGGTGAAAATTGATAGTACAAAATTGCCTCTCAAAAGAAGTATATTTGAACGAAGTATGTCAAATATAATGCTTGGATATTAAATTTATGGGTTAATTGTTAAGTTTAAAAGTTAGTTGTTAAACTTAGTATTTAGTTATTAAGCTTACTTGATTAGTTGTTAAGTTTAACATTTAGTTATTAATGTTAATGGTCAAATGTTAAATTTAATACTTAGCCGTTAAAATTAATAGTTACTTGTTATGTTTATTGCTTTTCTATTAATAGTTAATTTTAAGTAAATATTTTGCTACTTATGTATAGCATGGACGCTTAACAAGGTTTAATTTTGTTCAATGTTATCTGTAATATTTTTTACGCAATATATGGTGTAAATCATTTTAACAACTGACTCTTAAGCGTAACAATTAATACTTATATCGACATATAATTCATAAGTTTAACAAGCTGGCAGACAACATCAACAATCAATACTTAAATCTAACAACCGACTCTTAAGTTTAAGAGCTAATTCTTAAGTTTAACTATTGATGACAATATTAACAACCAATATTTAGTTAGTTGTTAGCTCTATCTCTTGGATGTTAAACTTATATGTTATTTATAAGCCTAACCAATAGCTGCTAAAATTAATAGATAAGTTGCAAATCTAACAATCAACACATAATATTAACAACTAACTTTTAAATTTAACAACTAATTAATAAGTTTAACATCCAAGCAATAAGTATAATAACTAACTAATAAGTTTAACATCCAATCAATAAGTCTAATAAGTAACTTATGAGATTAACAATTAATCTTTAAAGTTAACAACTAACTAATAAAATTAACAACCAATGAACAAGTATGATCTTCATCAAAGCCGAATACTTAAACTTATTCGGGTCACACCCATTCCTCCTCATAAACCCCAATATCACCCTTCCCTTGCCTATAAAACCCGTTGATAAAAATATTGTACACCAACGGGTCCGATACAACCCTATCCGACCTATCCATCATTTCCTCAAACACCTTGAATGCATCCTTCATCATCACCTCCTTACATAACCCACCCATCAAAGTCGAGTAGGTAATCAAGTTGGGTCTCAGGGACATCAATTCGAGTACTTTAAACCCCTCATCGGCCCTCTTAGCATGACAACAACACTTGATGGGTATATTATACATAAATATTTGAATTCATTTTAAGATTATCTCGACAATACCCAAAGAGGACATTAACAAGGTTGAATCTCCCATCATCAACAAAGAGGTCAAGGGCTGTGGTTAGAGCCTTTTGGAAGGGCTTTCGACTAGTGATGTGGGGAACAAATGAGAAAAGTATTAGGATTTTTTTGGGGGAATTATATTTGGCGAAGAAGAGTATTAGCTCCTAGTCAAAATGTTTATTAAAAATAAAAAACAAGCTAAAAATTTAAGTTAATATGTGAGTTGTGTTATGGTCAATAAATGATCGATGCTAATCCTGCGTAAGGTAAATACCTGCAGAGACAAGTAACCAAAACGAGCGGCAACCCGTTAAGCCATGTCAACATGAAAGGCGGGATGAGTCGGCATGCCGACCATTTCGGTCGCCCCCAAATCATGTCGGCATCTATGCAGGCTCGACCTAGCTCAGCGAGGCTCATGTCGATCCATCTCCAAAGCTAGGTCGATCTCAGTGCCTAGGGCGACCCTCGGCCATCTTGGAATGTCATCCTCGCCCTCGAAAGATCCATTCGGAGGCTGAAGGCTCTAGAATGGACAACTTACAAAGCCTCGATCGATCGGAAATTATCACCATCGCATTTAATGCTACGATGGACTATCGGACTAAGGAAGAATGGTCAGGATGGAGAGGAGGATTCATGGATGGAGGAAATCGGTCAGAAAGAAGGTGGGAGAAATCGATATGAGGTCAGAGGAATTGGTAAATGTCGTCATAATGTGAGATTGAGGAGATGAGGGAGGAGAATGGGAGGAGGGGAGGAAAAGGAGGGAGAGCATGGAGAGGTAAGATCCATGGCCATGGGAGAAGGGAGGAGGGAGTGACATTAGGATAGGAGGAAATTTTTCAATGTTTTCATCAAGTTCATGAGAGAGAGAGAGAGGGAGGAGGAGGAGGGAGTGGGAATGGGAGATGAGAGAGTAAGGCCATGTTTGGATTAGGGATTTGTTTTATCCTGGGACTAATTTAACTCACTATAATCCCGGGATATATTAATCCGGGAGACTATAGCGAGTTAAATTTTTAATAATTTGTTTGGCTCCATTTGTTATTAACACATCTAATACCAATGGCATGTTTGGAACTTGTCATTGTAAAGATGTATAGGATTATGAAATAACAGTAAATATTAAAAATATCATTCTTCCTACCAAGAGTGAAGTATAGCTTCTTAATGGTGTAACAAGCAAAATAACCTCGAGTTTTGGGTGTATAACTTTCTTCTCAATTATGTTAGACATAAAATTTTTATTAATACTATAGAGAACCGATAGTTTTTTTTATTATTTGAGATAGATTTCTTCCCATTTATTTTAGATGCAAATAGTTTTATGCTTCAATCATATGTTCTCACGTATATTTGGGAGAGATGACAAGAGAGGATTCAGAGAGATGCATGAGAGGATTAAGAAATGTAGAGAGAGAGAGAGAGAGGGAGAGATGATGTTTTAATCATATGTTCTCACGTACATTTAGGAGAGGTGACGAGAGAGAATTCAGAAAGATGCATGAGAGGATGAGGGAGAGAGGGAGGGAGAAATAAAATGTTATAAAAAGAATGTGGGTGAAAGAAATAATGATAACCCTAGGTTTTTTTTTGTGGAAATGTTAAGGAGTAATATGGTCATTTTAGGTATAATCCCAATAGGATAATAATACCAAGACTATAGTAACACCCCTTCCCTCCTTTATTTAGTCCAAACTCGGACTATTTCAATTTAAAGGACTAATTAGTCCAACCTAATCCCTCCTAAAATTTTAAACCAAACACTTTCATTTTAAAGGATAAAGAGTTATTACGAAATAATAAATCAAACATTTAAGGACAAGGAATAAACAAAGGGTGTTTTAGGAATTTAGGCAAAATATATTATACTATTGTTATACTTAGTTGGAGGAGAAATGCATTAGGATTTTTGGGGAATTAAATATGGCGAAGAAGAGTATTAGCTCCTAGTCAAAATGTTTATTAAAATAAAAACAAGCTAAAAATTTAAGTTAATATGTGAGTTGTGTTATGGTCAATAAATGATCCGATGCTAAATCCACCTGGCGTAAGGTAAATACCTCCTTGCAGAAAGATAACCCAAAACCCGAAGGCAACCCGTTAAGCCATGTCAACATGAAAGGCGGGATGATTGGCATGCACACCGGCTCGATTAGCCCCCAAATCATAATAGGCATCTATGGGCTCGACCTAGCTCCCAGCGGTACCGAACCTCATGTCGATCCATCTCCAAAGCTAGGTCGATCTCCAGTGCCAGGTAGACCCTCGACATCTTGGAATGTCATCCTCGTTCCCTCGGCCAGACCGACCCCTCCTATTCGTGCGACTTCGAAGGCGGTACTTCTCGACCCTATACGGACAACTTACAAACCTTTCGACCTCGATCCCGCATAACGGGAATTATCACATCGCGTTTAATGCTACCCGGACCATGTGCCGCCAAAGTCTTCGAAACAGGACATAAAGGACCTGGGTTGTCGGGAAAATTGGTGGAAGGATGGAAGAAAGATTGTTTCAGAATGGCGAAAGGTAAATGGTCATTAAGCGGTCCAGCAGAAGCGATTAGAGAAAAGGCAAATCAGCGAAAGGTAAATCTTAAAGCAGGTCAGCGAAAGGGAAGAAAAGGATTAAGAAAATCGTCATAGTAAAGTCGTGGAATAAAAGAAATCTTTTGAAAAGTCAGAAATCAAAGTTCGGTTAAATGGAAAAGGGGGAAGCATTGGAGAGTAGATCCAGCATGGGAGAAGGGAGGAGGGTGACATTAGGATAGGAGGAAATTTTTCAATGTTTTCATCAAGTTCATGAGAGAGAGAGAGAGGGAGGAGGAGGAGGGAGTGGGAATGGGAGATGAGAGAGTAAGGCCATGTTTGGATTAGGGATTTGTTTTATCCTGGGACTAATTTAACTCACTATAATCCCGGGATATATTAATCAGGAGACTATAGCGAGTTAAATTTTTAATAATTTGTTTGGCTCCATTTGTTATTAACACATCTAATACCAATGGCATGTTTGGAACTTGTCATTGTAAAGGTGTATAGGATTATGAAATAACAATAAATATTAAAAATATCATTCTTCCTACCAAGAGTGAAGTATAGCTTCTTAATGGTGTAACAAGCAAAATAACCTCGAGTTTTGGGTGTATAACTTTCTTCTCAATTATGTTAGACATAAAATTTTTATTAATACTATAGAGAACCGATAGTTTTTTTTATTATTTGAGATAGATTTCTTCCCATTTATTTTAGATGCAAATAGTTTTATGCTTCAATCATATGTTCTCACGTATATTTGGGAGAGATGACAAGAGAGGATTGAGAGAGATGCATAGAGGATTAAGAAATGTAGAGAGAGAGAGAGAGAGAGAGAGATGGAGAGAGGAGAGATGATATTTTAATCATATGTTCTCACGTATATTTGGGAGAGATGACAAGAGAGGATTGAGAGAGATGCATGAGAGGATGAGGGAGGGAGGGAGGAGAAATAAAATGTTACAAAAAGAATGTGGGTGAAAGAAATAATGATAACCCTAGGTTTTTGTGGAAATGTTAAGGAGTAATATGGTCATTTTAGGTATAATCCCATAGGATAATAATACCAAGACTATAGTAACACCCCTTCCCCTCCTTTATTTAGTCCAAATTCTCTGGACTATTTCAATTTAAAGGACTAATTAGTCCAACCTAATCCCTCCTAAAATTTTAAACCAAACACTTACTATTTCATTTTAAAGGATAAAGGGTTATTACCTGAAAATAATACCCAATCCAAACACAGCCTAAAGGACAAGGAATAAACAAAGGGTGTTTTAGGAATTTAGGCAAAATATATTATACTATTGTTATACTTCTTAGTTGGAGGGGCAGAAATGCATTGTTTCTTTACTTTTGGGTTTGACTTAGTCTTGAGGGTTTGTCATATTCCATTTCACAAAATGGGGACTTAAAACATTTTTTCTGAAGAAAAAATGAGTAGATTTAGATATCTTTTTAAATACTACCTTTTTATTCAATCAAGAAAAACAAAAAACAAAATATGTTTTGATAAGAGTGGATTTAGAAGCCTAAATAATATGAGGATGAAGAAACAAGGCGGGATAAATTATTTTCATGAAAAGCATAATTGACCTAAATGCATCACTTACTAAGCGCATGATATAATTTTAACGAAAAATGTAGCATAATCTGGACGGGATATCAAATAAACGGGATTAAAACTTTGGGATATCAAGTGCGAAAAAAAAAAAATCAAAGTAAAAAAAATGTATAAAATTGGTATATACTAAAATGAAAATAAAAGCCTGAAAATAATAAAGAGAGTTTGGTGTGAGAGTGCGACACGAGTCAGAAGTACCAAATGTGGGACCCACGTTGCCATGGATTCCGTTGAAGGAAACAGCCCCAGAGTCGGTGGTGAGTGGAGTGCCAAAAGGGAAGAGTTGAGAGATCGGAGGCGTCGGCTTCTGCTGCGATTCAACCCAATCTCTCTCCGCTCTCTCAATTTTTTTTCAGGAGGAGGGAGGTCAGCATCTCTTTCTCTCTCCCCTTTCCCCCTCTTTCTAAACCCTAGCAGCAAAACATAACCTAGTTTGATTTCTTTTCTTCATTATTAATTAATTTTAACTTATAATTAAAAAGATAATGTCGCCTCTGTTTGATTTCTTTTATCTCTCTCGTATATTATTTACGTTAGCTATCATTTAAAATAAAATAAAAAAAAAATTGTCCCCGCAAACCAAATGAAAGAGCGAAATCCCCAATTTTCAGATATACGTGATGTAACTATTTAGCATGTTGTTGTTATTATTAGCTTTTTGGAACCATCATCTCTTTGTTATTGTTGTTTATAGATGTTGTGTTGTAATTACCTAACGGCAATAATAGCACCCAAAAAACCCTCGTCTAGACAAATGCTGCTCCATTTTTGATGAGAATTAACTTAAAACAGGCGAAAGGAGTGAACTTGGGCATTGACAAATATGGATGAAGAGGCACAACACAAGATACAATTACAACAAGCACAACCGGATACTTCAATCCAAGCTATCATACCTCTGCCACCCTCAGAAGAGAAAGGAACTAATAATGGGAACACCAGCATCACAGCATCACCACCACCGACAACACCCTCTCCAGAAAGGCGAGGAGGCAAGAGCAGCAGCAGCAGCTGTAGTAATGCAAGATCAAGCTCTCGCTGCACTCGTTCTCAAGCGGCTCCCCTATGGACAGTTGAAGAAACACTGGTCCTGTTGAACGAGATTGCTGCTCTCGACGACGAATGGTTCACTGCCCTCTCTTCCTACCAGAGATGGAAGATGATCTCCGACAACTGTGTTTCCATGAAAGTCAACAGGTCTTCCAACCAGTGCAAGAAAAGATGGGAATCCCTCCTCTCTGATTACAACAAGATCAGGATCTGGGAGGCCTCAAACTCTGCCTCTACCTATGGACCCTATTGGTCTCTCAAACCCGGCAGGAGAAGGCAGCTTCACCTTCCTTATTCCTTTGACCAGCAAGTGTTTTGCTCTGTGGATGCTGTCATCAAGACACAAGAGGCTAGAATTGCTTCTTCAGCAACCGACATTGACTCAGAAGACCTTATAGGTTTGCACGAGGAGGATAAGAGCAATGGTGGCTCCCAAGGCATGGTTGAGGCTGAGGCTAGTGATCCAGATTATATTATCAGTATGCCTGAGGCTAAGTGTCAAGCAGAAGAGGTTATCGGTAGGCTAGACGCTGAGATGGCTGAAGCCGATGCCGATTCAGGTACCTCAATTGAGTTACTAGTCTCCTACCATTTGAATAATTATTTCCTTGCAAAATTTAATGCCACTTTAGTCATATCAATAGTTTCAATTCAATATGCCGTGTCTAAGTATTCCAAAGGGATATAATGGATAAATAGTCATAGGTGTAGCAGTTTGTTAGTCAAGTTAGTTATAACTTCAAAGTGCTTCATAGGCAATGCATCCTGCCAAATTGACTTTATAGGTTTTTAGGAAGCGACATGGATGCACTAATCATAGCACCTGGTTCAGCTGTCTCTTATTTAGTAACAAATGGCGTCAATATGTTTATTTCTCTTAATGGTGGATATATGTTCCTTCAACATATACATTTGAAGTTGTAACATCAATCTTTCAACTTGCCCTCTGGTAACAAATGAGACTAAGGGGAGAAGAGTAGAAGCAAGTATTTGGACGCACATATGATAAACCACAAATACAGCTCCTCATGCTATTATGTCACAGATTCCGCTACTTTTAAGTGTGCAACTGTTTATGCATCGTTTTTCAAAACGATTATATCAACGTTCTGTCTGAAGCTAGTCACTGTAATTTAATCTTGTATGCAGTGTAGAATCCTTGTATTCAGAGTTTGAAACTGTTAGTATAAAACTATAACCCTCAATCCTCATCACAACTTCATCACAACTTCAGAGCTAGGGTGTAATGGTTAGGGACTACGGACTTTAACACTTATCAGAGCAACCCAGGTTCGAATATTGCTGGCCATGAATTTAATGTAGATAATAAAAAAAAAGATTGTTTCGCAACGTGAATCCAAGTTTCAGCCCATTAAAAAGGCGCTCAACCTGCGGGGGCATGTTAGAATATAAAACTATAACCCTCAATCCTCATCACAGCTTCAGAGTTTTGGTGTAATGGTTAAGACTTTAACAGAAACTAATCAAAATTATAGGTTCGTTAACTTCTATTGCCTGGGACTTAAAGAGTGATCTTTCTGCATGATAGGAAACAAATAGATCTCTTGATAGACTCATCTCTTTTTTCCCCTGTTATTTCTTCAATTTTCTCTTGAAAATGCATGTGGAAGAATGCAAGTAACTTTCTCTATGATTGCCTATACATAAATAAAAAAGAATTAGTTTTCAAGATTGTGTAAGCCTTCTTGTTTCACTCTTCTGACTGGTTCAAATATGATTTGTATCTAGCGTATCAGAGATGCAATTATTTTAAGTGGACAATTGTTTAATTCTCATCTCTCAAAATGATTGAATCATACATTGAATCATACTGCAATTTAAAATCCTGTACAATATTTTTAAAATTAACCAACATAGAGGTTTATTAATTTCTGTTGTCTGAGGCTTATAGTTATACAGATATAAATATTTTTGTTGTCCAAGGCTATTAGAGATGTAATCTTTCTCATAAAAGGAAACAAAGAAATCTCTTGCACGACTTCTCTTTCTTTTTATTTTCTTTTTCCTAACTGGTCCAAATATGACTTCTCAATGCTCACCCTTGTTCTTCTGCCTTTTTGTTCTTAACTTTTAGGTCCAGAGAAAACAGGGACTGATACTACTAAAAATACAAAAAGGAGCATGAGATAACTAATAAGCTGAAAGAAAATGCAAAGGAGATACACGCCATATTGAGAGGTGAGCTACCAGATAATGTCAACCATGGTTGTGGTCTGGTGGATTTGTGAAACCAAATGCTGCTGAGACTGAGTTCACAAGGCGACAAGCTGACGAGCTTATCAAAGCATTTGGGGTGCTTGCTAGCACTCTCAATCAGTTCAAGGAGCTAATCAAGGATGGTGAATGCAAAGAAATCAATCTCATGAACCCGATGGCCTTGTGAGAGCTGTTCTTCTATGAATAGCTTATTTGTTAATTGGACGAGTACAGTCTGCAAGGAGAATTTCTTGGTTAGAATATGACTATAACCCTCAATCCTCATCACAACTTCATCACAACTTGAGCTAGGGTGTAATGGTTAGGGACTACGGACTTTAACACTTATCGAGCAACCCAGGTTCGAATATTGCGGCCATGAATTTAATGTAGATAATAAAAAAGATTGTTTCATAGCGTGAATCCAAGTTTCAGCCCATTAAAAAGGCGCTCAACCTGCGGGGGCATGTTAGAATATAAAACTATAACCCTCAATCCTCATCACAGCTTCAGAGTTTTGGTGTAATGGTTAAGACTTTAACAGAAACTAATCAAAATTATAGGTTCGTTAACTTCTATTGCCTGGGACTTAAAGAGTGATCTTTCTGCATGATAGGAAACAAATAGATCTCTTGATAGACTCATCTCTTTTTTCCCCCTGTTATTTCTTCAATTTTCTCTTGAAAATGCATGTGGAAGAATGCAAGTAACTTTCTCTATGATTGCCTATACATGAATAAAAAGAATTAGTTTTCAAGATTGTGTAAGCCTTCTTGTTTCACTCTTCTGACTGGTTCAAATATGATTTGTATCTAGCGTATCAGAGATGCAATTATTTTAAGTGGACAATTGTTTAATTCTCATCTCTCAAAATGATTGAATCATACATTGAATCATACTGCAATTTAAAATCCTGTACAATATTTTTAAAATTAACCAACATAGAGGTTTATTAATTTCTGTTGTCTGAGGCTTATAGTTATACAGATATAAATATTTTTGTTGTCCAAGGCTATTAGAGATGTAATCTTTCTCATAAAAGGAAACAAAGAAATCTCTTGCGACTTCTCTTTCTTTTTATTTTCTTTTTCCTAACTGGTCCAAATATGACTTCTCAATGCTCACCCTTGTTCTTCTGCCTTTTGTTCTTAACTTTTAGGTCCAGAGAAAACAGGGACTGATACTACTAAAAATACAAAAAAGGAGCATGAGATAACTAATAAGCTGAAAGAAAATGCAAAGGAGATACACGCCATATTGAGAGGTGAGCTACCAGATAATGTCAACCATGGTTGTGGTCTGGTGGATTTGACGAAACCAAATGCTGCTGAGACTGAGTTCACAAGACGACAAGCTGACGAGCTTATCAAAGCATTTGGGGTGCTTGCTAGCACTCTCAATCAGTTCAAGGAGCTAATCAAGGATGGTGAATGCAAAGAAATCAATCTCATGAACCCGATGGCCTTGTGAGAGCTGTTCTTCTATGAATAGCTTATTTGTTAATTGGACGAAGTACAGTCTGCAAGGAGAATTTCTTGGTTAGAATATGAGCTCTTAAGCGCCTAACTCTCAGCATTTTCATGTGGGAGCTTGAAGTTAGAGGTTACCTTTAAAGTTCATTTTGGTGGCATAGTTTTACTAAATGGCTAGTTCTCCAAAGTGAGATAGATAATCATTTTAATGTTGTTGCAGTATTAACCTCTGGAAATGAGAGGTTAACAGTAAAAAGAACCTCTTCTTGTTTGTCTTGCATTTCAATGGAAGTCTCTTGCTGCTTTTGAAAGCTTACCTGGATGTATCTTCTTGTGCTTGAAATTTTTTGGCAACTTTGATTTTGAAACTTTAATATGTTTATGGGTTGTGTTTAGGGTCAATTATGGATAGACATCAGAATTGCTGCCTTAATCAAAGGTTTGTTAGAATATGACAAACATCATTCTGGGTGTTTAATCCTTGGTTAAAGGTGTGAAAGAACTTACCCTTTCAGATTCTGTTTTGATATTCCTTGTAGAGTAAACAAAGTTATAGCTTAAAGCCTCCAACCTGATATTATGAATGATTTGACAATGGCCTTCTAGAAATAAGAAGTTTTGAACATACTGAATAATTGCTTGATAACTGCAGGATATGGTATCTGAACCAAAATTGGCGTTACAGACAAAGAACTTATCAAAGGATTGTCCGTCCGCGATACTGTATATGTCACACACTGTTCATGGATGTTAGCGAATAATTTTTCTCATGTCCTCAGGGAGGTTATTTCCACTAGGTTTATATTTTTTGCGACTTCTCTTTCTTTTTATTTTCTTTTTCCTAACTGGTCCAAATATGACTTCTCAATGCTCACCCTTGTTCTTCTGCCTTTTGTTCTTAACTTTTAGGTCCAGAGAAAACAGGGACTGATACTACTAAAAATACAAAAAAGGAGCATGAGATAACTAATAAGCTGAAAGAAAATGCAAAGGAGATACACGCCATATTGAGAGGTGAGCTACCAGATAATGTCAACCATGGTTGTGGTCTGGTGGATTTGACGAAACCAAATGCTGCTGAGACTGAGTTCACAAGACGACAAGCTGACGAGCTTATCAAAGCATTTGGGGTGCTTGCTAGCACTCTCAATCAGTTCAAGGAGCTAATCAAGGATGGTGAATGCAAAGAAATCAATCTCATGAACCCGATGGCCTTGTGAGAGCTGTTCTTCTATGAATAGCTTATTTGTTAATTGGACGAAGTACAGTCTGCAAGGAGAATTTCTTGGTTAGAATATGAGCTCTTAAGCGCCTAACTCTCAGCATTTTCATGTGGGAGCTTGAAGTTAGAGGTTACCTTTAAAGTTCATTTTGGTGGCATAGTTTTACTAAATGGCTAGTTCTCCAAAGTGAGATAGATAATCATTTTAATGTTGTTGCAGTATTAACCTCTGGAAATGAGAGGTTAACAGTAAAAAGAACCTCTTCTTGTTTGTCTTGCATTTCAATGGAAGTCTCTCGATGCTGCTTTTGAAAGCTTACCTGGATGTATCTTCTTGTGCTTGAAATTTTTTGGCAACTTTGATTTTGAAACTTTAATATGTTTATGGGTTGTGTTTAGGGTCAATTATGGATAGACATCAGAATTGCTGCCTTAATCAAAGGTTTGTTAGAATATGACAAACATCATTCTGGGTGTTTAATCCTTGGTTAAAGGTGTGAAAGAACTTACCCTTTCAGATTCTGTTTTGATATTCCTTGTAGAGTAAACAAAGTTATAGCTTAAAGCCTCCAACCTGATATTATGAATGATTTGACAATGGCCTTCTAGAAATAAGAAGTTTTGAACATACTGAATAATTGCTTGATAACTGCAGGATATGGTATCTGAACCAAAATTGGCGTTACAGACAAAGAACTTATCAAAGGATTGTCCGTCACGATACTGTATATGTCACACACTGTTCATGGATGTTAGCGAATAATTTTTCTCATGTCCTCAGGGAGGTTATTTCCACTAGGTTCATATTTTTTTGATGACTTAATCTCATGTAACTGTATTTTTTTCCCTTTCAAATTCAGCAAATAGATTAGAGCGCAACTCCAACAACATTGGGAGGGCTGTTGCCACTGATGATCTAGCAGGAATGGAGTGCCAGTATCTAGGGCATGCATAATGCTCAAGGTTGTTACTTAGATTGGCCCAAATGATTTGTTTTTTGTAGCTGTGCTTGTTGGAAACAACCTTTTGTAAAAATGCAAGGAAAGGCTGTGTACAATAGACCAAACATGGGCCTACCCCTTCCTGAACCCCGCACATTGTGGGAGCTTCTTGCTGCGGGCTGCCCTCAACCCTGATTCTATGCATGTGCACACATACAAACACTCGTCACATACACAAACATGGTGTAAGGAGAACTTAAAGACATTGCGGTAGGACTTCAACTAATTTCTTATTTTCTATTGTCAGAACGGGAATCAGTTGATTGTGGACACACAGTAAACGTTGATGCCTGAAGGTTCCTACTGTTGACCTCTCCATTAAAAGATTGTCCATTTTGTTCTGGATGAAGTTTATGTGTGACAGTCTGTCCATGAATGCAGGAAATTTTGCAATGTTGAGCAGCAAACATCTTCTTCACAGATGGCTAGAGGTGTGTGCTCTTAAGTTTCTGCCCTAAGAACCTTCTTATTCTTGAGGTGGTGCATTTTCAATTGATCTGTCTCTTTGATAGTTAATCTCTCTACTTAGAGAATTGTAGTCTAGAATTTATGAAAGAGTTTATGCAGCTAAGGGTGCATGGTTATTTACAGTGTTATGTGATGCCAGAATCAAAGTGTTCAGTCAATGATTAATAGTATATGTGCATGCATGCACGGTTGTGTTTGTATCATGTGTGTGTGCTATTCTGTGTCCTAGTAATTTATAATGTGTGTATGTGTGTGCTTTAAACATGTGCAAAATATAAGTGTAGCAGAAACAAGAATTTTACAATGGACTTGGGCTCCTGTAGATATACATCAAGAGATAGGACAAAATTGAGTGCACTCATAGGAGGTTAGAAGTTTCTCCTATTGATGATAGAATGAGGGAGAACCAATTTTGATGGCTTGTTCGTGTGCAATTGAGGCCACAAAATCCACCAGTTAGAAGAAGTGATAAGATTATAATTAATGGAGCTAGGAGGACTAAAAGTAGGCCTAAGAGAACTTGGTTAGAAGCAATTAAGAAGGGTATGATGGTGGTTAACTTAATGAAGGTGATAATCCTAAACAGAAGTAAATCAAAGATTGGATATCAAGCCAACCCCAAACATTTGGGATTGAGGCTTTGTTAATTGTTGTGTATGTATGTATTTTGGTGGAATAAAACCCAAGACCCATAGATATCTCATGTATGATGGATGCTTCAAGTTATATGAACCATGAATCACGTGAACAACCATAATCCTCATTATTAATGCCTTATTACGAGACTAGGTAAATTATAAAATGCACTGCATTTACAAACCAGATAGAACTGCCTGTCAATTATACATTCAGTTTTTTACCTCTTAGTTTCAGATACTTCTATGTTTCATTTTTTGGTTCGTCTAGGATATGTTGTAAATTTCATGATAAGTCAACTAGAGTATCTGGCACTCCAATATGGGTACATCATCTCCTTTATGTCTCCTTTATCAGGATATCCTTACAATGTACCTAGCGTTTTAATGTTTACAAAAGTAGCCCTCTTTGTAGCATGTGCTCATTTAGGTATTATTTGCAGATTTCGACATGAAAGAGGACGCATGCTTTTCTTGTTTTAGATCCCATCCTCATGCAGGACTTGGATATTTAGAGAATCCTGCAAGCTTCTTCTTTTCTTCATGCTATGTTTATCCTCCTAGGCAGATGATTCATCATAATTCCGAAATATCTTGGAACATGATTCATTCCAAGGCTCGTTTTATAGCACTTCTCATCTCATACAATATGTATCATTTCTGTCCTGCTAGTACCTTTCCAAATCCTTACTAACCTGCCTCAATGATTTCACTATGAATACTATCAGAACTGCACGTCTGGGCAATGGAAGTGGGTGTGGGCCCCTTTTTGCCCCTGAAATTTTCCACCAACTTTTTCCATTGAATGGCTCAGAACAGCCCATCACATGCAGGCCGTCTTAAGTTATGATGGGGAAATATTTTCTCTTTCATCTATGTTTTATCTTGTTTTTGAAAGCTGATTGATGTCATGTATTTTGGAAGAAAAACATGTCATTTTGCATATTTATGATCATGAAAGTAGGTAATTACTGATGAGATGCCTGGGGAGAATATAGTGTCCTCCACCAATGACTATATGCCAAAGTGATTCATTCATCCTCAAGCAGAAAAAATGTAGACGTCATTTCATATTCACTGCATTCAAATTAAAGGTTTTTTTGGTGGAGGTGCATAGTTCATGCAACAGACTTGGCTCAAGGGTAGTCGTAATCTATCAAGTTGTTCTTTGTTTGACTAAATAACAGTAGTTTAAGTTTGAAACATAATGGTGCTGATATTCTATACAAAAATGTTATCAACTGCAGAAGTATTGGAGTTCCATAGAAGATGCTTCCGATACTCTCCAAGAGCCCATATTGGGAATATGTTCCTATATGATGCATAGTTCAACACCCCATTCTTGCCAAGGCTTCCCAGCATTTCCTGCCACAAATGGTCAATAAATTAGCAGATCACTGTTGAAAATTTTATTGGCCTTTAAAATTTATTGTCAGGCAGTTTCTTGGCCTAGAAGTTTGTTCAACTTTAATATATCTTTTGTCTCCTAATATTTTTGGACCTCAAACGAATACGGTCAAGTTCCATCACTGTGTGTTCGTCTTATTTTTCTTGTGGAATGTTGAACGTCACTGACACTAAATAGTCAAAAGAGCTTATATTTTCCAATCCTGGACAGAGTCACTTAAGTAAGTTATACATTTCGTGCTCTGGTATGTTTTATTTAATAATATACTAGGATAAGTTCGCCTTTCTTTAAATTTCTCTTTTGCTAGAACAAGAACTCTGTAATCTTCAGTTGGGAGGATTAGGATAGAAGGAATCATATGTTAATTTCACAAGTATATGCATTCAAATAATTTGGTCCAAGTTAGAAACATTAACTTGCCTAGGATTTAGGGTGAGTTATGCAGTATTGAAATGGTTGAGAAATCAGAATTATAAAGAAAATGGTGAAGCTGTACCTTTTATACAGTCAATCTCCTAAAAAATGATAGTTAAACTTATCTAAAAGATAGTTAATAGGAAATATTATCTTCTTCCTGTGATGGTATACTACATCTCATTCTTTGTTTTCCTTCAGATAGAGCTTTCCGCTTGCGTTTACCAAAATTAGAAACATAATGGATTACACCCTAGCTAAGACACTGAAAGTATGAAATATTGAAGATGTACGTATATGGTTAACAGATGGTATCATGATGGTAGGAGATTTGGGTTCATGTGCTTCATTTATGGCATTTGTTTCTATGGATAAAGCTGTGCATAGGTACATGCAGGGTAAGGAACAGGAAATTAATCATTGTACTAAACAACTACTGCTGAAAGTGCACTGTAGTCAGTTTACCTGTTGAGGGAAATCCCCGTTTTCTCGTTGCATATTTATGAGGAATTTTGCTGCACGATGCAAAGGTGCAGGATCTCTGGCAACCTATTTTTTGATTTCGGCCATGAAAAAGCATTAGAATGTTCAAATAGCATTTCTTCACACGCGTGTTCCCGTAAAAATGAAATACCTATATAAGGGATTTTACTTTGAATACTAAGTCGAAGATGTTGCCACCTATTCAGCTCTGAATATGTTCTCCAAAAGAAAAAAGGTTTTCTAATATTTAAGTTTTGGAGAACTGTGCTCTATGACCTAGATGTGTTCTCTTAACATTCACAAAATGAATTTGTCTGTACACATGGGAGATATTAACAACATATATTAACAACCGTGTGGGTTCTTTCTGTGCAATATTTGGATATATCCTCTTGCTATATACTGATGGTGAATAATATTTCTCTCTTTTCCCTGTGTTCATTCATATGTAACTGTTACATTATTTCATATTTTTACTTTGTTTTCATGTTGTTATTCCATTCTATTGGTCGCTTCGGTGTATTGTTTGGACATGTCATGTTCTCTTTCTCTTTATCTTACATGTGGAAAACTGATACAGATATGTACCATAGTGACATGAAATGCTATATTTATTGTTGGAAATTCAAATTAGGCAATTACCCAAAACTCATCTTTATCTCTTTGAATTTTCTGTTTTATCAAGAAATTTTGCATTGGTGACATTGTCCATCACCTCCAAGATTTTAGTCGTCATTGCAAATTATGTCAGGTAAACATGCCGTGTGAACACGCTCTCCTACAACCACAATGTTGGTGATATTGGGGATAATTATAGAGGTGGTGTAACTTTTTTAATGATAGTTGAGATTTTCTAGTCTACTGTCTTCATCATGGACGACAATCATGGGTACAAAGTAAAATTGAAAAGAAATTGCAATTTTGTTGTCGGTCAATGCATCATAAAGAATGCAGAACTATAGAATTTTGATGCTACATTGAAAAACTCTATTCTTGTGAACCTTGAATAACCAACACAGAACCGAAATGATAGCATTTCATGTGTCGGGGTCAAGTTTACTTGGGAAGCCATGTCTATCTGAAGCCAGATGCAAGTTGTCATCTTAACCACTGGTCCACCATCAGCATTGTCTGAATCTTTTCTCATCAACACTGATTTCTGCTAAGAAGCACAAACCAATTTTTTGAAGGAGTCCAAACTGACATTAACCTCTTATTGTTTCATCAATGTTATAAAAAGGTAGTGCCTAGCCTGCCTTGGCGCCTGCCTAGGCCTAGGCGGTACCTAGGCTGCCGCCTGGGTCTTGGGAGCACCTAGGGGTGCGTGGACCGCTTACACGGACAACACCGCTTAGGTATTGGTCGTCAAATTCTCCGCTGCAACCTCCATGTCGTCTAACCTCCTCCGAACTCCTCCACTAACTATGAACACCTTCTCCACCTCCTCCGACTTTCGAAAACCCTCCACCACTACTTAAACAAAGAAGGAAATCTACCAAGGTACCTAGGCGCTAGGTGCCAGTCCAATGCTAGTAGCAGTGTCTAGTACTTTCTATAATATTGGCATTTATTATCAATTATTTTAACAAAAATATTTATAGGAAAACTGCCTAGGCCCTGCCAAGGCTCCCGGCTAGGTGCCGTGTCTGGCGCCAAAGCCGCCTAGCGCTTTCTGTAACCTTGGCTTCATGCCAAATTCCTCATTGAGGCAAGTATGGTCAAGAAAGAACCAAGACATAGAACCTTAAGAGCCTGTTTATATGTAGGGGTGGAGTTAAGTAAAATTTCAGATCGGTTTCAACTAAGTTGCTTGTTCCCGTTGTGTCAAGTGGAAGTTTCGAGATCAAGTATACATGCTGAAATTTTCTAAGGAAAGTTTGTTTGCAGAAAGAACCTGGAGGGTTGGATGCTTAGAGCTTGGCCTGACCGAATGTTTTCTTTGGTTAGGGTTAGGATTACACTAAGATGATTACGATGCTTACATTTGCTCTCTTGTACACTTAAGGTATAGCAGTACCTAGTATTGGCATGGACGGTTGGGTTCTTTGTTGCACAGCTTATAGTTTTAGGAATTGACTTTCGAGGACGAAGTTCATGATGCCAACATCTTAGCTTCGATATATTTTTGAAATTTTTTTACTTTGTGGTCTATAGTCAATCAATTACTATGAAATTTTTTCTTAGCAAATGTTTGAATTGTTAATTTATGGAATACTCAAATATCTTCAAGTCTACTAGCCCTAAATACTGGATTATAGAAAGGAAGTTCACTTCTTCCTTTTTACCTGCAGGAGATCTCCGGAACAATGGTAATCATTTGTCGAAGGGCTGCAATTCTACAGATGATTAGTCCTCTAGTAAGTTGCAGATTTATGTTAACTTTTAACTCATAATGTTTACGTTTAAGGACAACACTGGCTTGCAGTTGCAAAACTTGGGAAGTGTATTAACAATAGCAGAATTTGAGATCACAGGAGATCCATAGATAGGTTGTTATGGGAATTTTTCTACCATTCTCTACTTCACTAAGTCCATCTTTATACCATGAAACTTGTTTATCTAAAACTGTGCAGAACCATATGTTGCATTATGAGACTTTTACGAAAGAATGTATGTTGCTGTCTGAACTAACCTGGCCAGATTTCACAAGAGCTAGCATTGCCCATGCTGTATTTACGAGATGTGAACAGTTACCATCTAGATTTGTATACACCTGTTTCAGAAGATAATTAGTGAAATTTATATCTAAAGCATTAATGGAAGAGATGGGTCAGTAAAATTCTGCTATGCTACTTCAAAGGCTTCCATGATGCAGTTTTTGCAATCAACTTGGAAGATCTTTGAATGCCCAAATCCCAATTATGCTTAATATTGGGAAAGTGGAGAACCGAGAAAGATATGATTGAAGCTAGAGGATAAGGCATTTAGGTCACTTGTTATGAAGCTGACAGTTAGAGCCTCTTGTGAGCAGTCTGGCAGTAGCAGTTTGACCCACCTTATGGCTCCTAAAGTCTCGACTATCTGTTATTTCACTGAAACAGAATCATGTTTAAAAATTGTCTACAAAATGAAATCGGAGGAAGATATGACCACAAATAAAGGATTAGGTCATTTAAATTAATTATACGTGGGGGTTGGCGATGTAACCTATCTTTACGTGGCATGGAGCCGATGTCTACAAACAGGCCGGGTAGCTTCAGAGATTCTAGTTATATTAAGTTTTTTTTATCATACTGATCAAATTGTATTTTAGACTCGGGGCAAAACAGCACTAGTCAGATTATTCTTTTTTTCAAAGAAGCTTTGTCTCTCAAATTTCTCTTTTCCATACTATCATATCTACAGGAGATACATAAAAGTCAACAAACAAATGTATCTGTTTTATTTAGTTGTAGTTGGCATTTCAAATGTTTACCTTATTTTTTGATGAAAGATAACTCTCTCCCCAACCACCGGATGCTAATTGCTTTGACAATAAAAAGTGGCAAGCTCTACGGATGCTGGAACTTGTGTCATAGGTCTTCCCACTAGCTAGAAGACCCTCCACTCCGAACCATGTGCCGTAAGTGTAGCATATTCCCCAGGAACCATACCTGAGCAAATTTCAAGTTATGTTATGCGAAAACCTGTTTTAAAAAAAAAAAACATATGTGACATCCAACTGAGCTGTATGGAGATGAGTTGTCTCTTATTCCTACTCGTGCCTCTAAATTTCATTCAGGAAAAGACACTGACTATTGTGTTATATCTCATGCAAATGTAAGCTATAGAGTCAGAAAGACAGTCTATCTGTGTTTATTAAATATAATATCAATAGAAGAAGCAGACCATGAACCATCGTCCTCTTGTGTATTTTCTATAAATCTCGTTCCTCTTTGTATGCAACTTTCTACTTCTTCTGTACGATATCCAGGGTAGATTTCCTTAAATAATGCCAATGCCTGTATGGCTGATGAAGTGCACTCCACATACCTGAAAAAAAATGCATGAGCTTTAACGAGCGTCTGAGATAATTATTTGCAAATGAAATCATTTTTGGTGCAAGATCTTACTGATACTCAAGAACAATGTCTGCAAAGAACTCCGAAGCATTGAAAAACTGGAAAAAAAAAACCATATTCAGATGAATGAGTGGCCAGTACTTGAAGAAAATCTCCATGACTAGTAATACTTATTTGAAAATGTATCAAGGAACTATGCTACTGGTAAATATCATTTTGTCTAAACTATTTATGGTATGGGAAACAAGAACATGCTGGATGTAGTTCTGCTTTTCTCCAGTTATCCAACCAAAGCCTTTCGTTAATTCTTAGATTTTTTTCTACGAAATAGTTTTTTTTTTTTTTCAATTCAGATCTAGTCAGGCTCATCTGTTGAGTTATTTATCAGGGAGTATGTGGGCATGTAATATGCACCTAACTCATCTTTCCTGATTGCAACTCCTTACCCGTCTAGCTATCTTTGTGCGTATCAGTTTTCAGAAACGCAGATTTGTGTTCATATTTTTTCAAATTACAGGGACTTGATTATTTATATCCGTTTACACACCTGACTAAGAAGAGGCTAATACACCCCTGACTAAGAAGAGGCTAAACCCACTATTATATCCTATTGAGTCAATCCTGGTCATAGGTGAGTGGGCACCAAAAAAGGGTGTGGGATTTTAAAAAGGGCCCCATATAAATGTAAAGGTCTCTTGAAAAATGTGTATGCATATCATCTGACATGAGAGCCTTCAGGAAATATGACATGTAGACATGGATACTTGGTTGAAATTTATGTGAAATATGTCCATGTAAATGCTGTTTATGTATTCAAATGCAAGCACCAGTCAGTTCATATTCTCATACAAACAGTTTATCCTTTCCTTAGTGTGATTCAGACGTGTGATTCAGACTCACCATCCTTCATGAGAAAATTCAAGGCTTTCATTATCTCTAAGCAATATGTCCTTTAGAATTTATAGTTTCATGCAATCTGTTTTGTCAATTGTCCATGGATATGTGTACCTTAACAAATTTGTTTTAGCAAAATGACAACTAACCTTGTGCTTTAATATAATCAGATAACCTCAGTGTGTTGTTGACATAACATATGTTTTTTTCGTCTTTTTTAGCCACACAACATTTTATTCAAAATCAATTGATGTTCATATGCATCCAAGTTTGCTCCAGATCTCAAGGCAAATAACCAAGTACTTCAAGCTAAGTATTTTCACAAATTCTGCCTACCTTTTTTTATATTCAAATATTCAAGCATCCATTACTCTACAGAAAAGAAATCTCTCTAAATAATCGTCAATGCTAAGGCAATCACACACAGACATGCATGCTATGTGTTATCTTATAGTTATGTGGGTGAGCTTTTCAAGTTTTAACTATTCCGTGAAAGAGTTTTTATTTCCAGTATATGAATAAAATGAAAGATGTTAAATTTTAGATCTTTTGCAGTTACCTCCATCCACCGATATGTACGTGTTAACTCCCATGTAGAGAATCCCCCGTTCCCATTCTGCATTCAAGAACCAATGAGCTATAGAAGAGAAGAACTTCTCCAACACTTATAACCAATGGACAAGATATGTGTGTGCTGGTGCGTATGAGATAAATGGTTATCATATGTCATATGAGAGGATTCTCTCATAGTTGAATCTCATGCAAATGTGGTTATGAGGGTTCTTCTCATATGAGTGAATCCTCTCATATGACAAGGATACCCAATATTCTCAATGCGCACACACATATTCACATATACGTTTGGCTGAGATTCAGTCACATCATTATATATGAGAGAATCCTCTCATATGACAAGGATACCTCATATTCTCTATGCACGCACGCGCGCACACACACATATACACATGTACATGCAGTGGCGGATCTAGAAAATTTTTCTTGGGGGGCAGAAACAAGTATCTTTTTACTGAAAGATAAAAATATAATATTATAAAAGATAGTACCTGATGGGAACGCACTTGGTGTATTTTTTGGATTTCTAATGTTGTAGTTTTGGATTTTTTGTGTTTGAGCCCATTTGGCTTATATTGTTGGGAATTTAAATGGGTTTTTACTTTACAATGGGCTAATTCATTTGCTACTAATTAGTATTTAAGATAGGTTGGGGTCCTTTTTTTTTGAGGGTTGGTGGGTGGGGGGGGGGGAGCAATATTGTATACATTACATGAGCTTGCAGGTGATTTTTTAATTGTGAGGGGTGCAACTACACTCTACTCATGTATCTACGTCCGCCCCTGTATACATGCACACACATCGGTATATATATGCATGCACGCACGCACACATCCCCCAACCACACTCCGCTCACATGCACACATGCACACATATGCACATGAATGGAAATCTTGTTGCTCATTATTTACTTTTTGAATGTGATGAAGGTTAAACTTTCAGTACTAAGATTTTTCCTTGTTTCTCAAACATGAGCTTGATACCGTACTAACCTATGTTTAAGTCTTTTTGGTAAAAACTTTGGTTCGATAATGCCTTTATGTCACATCAGCATGGAGAATATTCATGTTTCTATATTTAGAAAGTTAACTCCTTTTAACCTTTATTCTTGCGATCCTTTTGAACAAAAGACCATTAGTTTAAAGAAAAGAAGTTCAACAGTTAGATTTACCAAAAGTAGCTGGAGTCATAAGAAATCTAGTGATTTCGTTGCTCTGGTCTGTCTTGAGATCTATTCTTTCAGAAGAGTTGTGCAAATGTAGGGTGTTTATATCTTGTAATCCATATAGCGGTGTTCCGTAATTGACTAGAACTATATGATAATGTAGATGAAAATGGGAATCTGTTTCCTCACAAGGACAATCTTCTGTAACATTTACCATTGTTCTTTTAAGATAAAGGTTACCAGAGCCACAGTGATGGATTGCTATCTTACAGATAAGTGAAGGGAATATTGACATGGATTTAGTTTTTTGAATTGTGATAATAGAATCTTAATCAATTTTTTGTTACCATTTTAATATTCTTTTGACTTACCTGCAGAGAAAGAATAATGTTTAAAGCATTGTTTAATTGCTCGGTTGCCATTGGCTGTCCCACTATATTCTGTGAAATCCTTGATAATAGCAGCGCAGCCTATAAAAAGAAGTGATGAGAAAAATGAAATGTTCAGCACCTTTGTGGAAAGGTTGAACTAATAGGTTAAGTATCTTTATATTTTACCTTGAAGGAAGAGTGAAGATCTTTTTCTTTACTTCTTATTACTGAAGTACTTACAGCATGTGATTAAAGAGTGGCTAGTTACCTTAAGAGCCTCAGCTGTGCAGTCAGATACTGGCCATCCATGATCTGGAATTGTGAAAGCCCACCCACCTTTGGAGATGTGACGGTGCCGACGCCTGAAGTCACCAGAAGGGTTCTCCAAAATCTGCAGATGAAAGCAATATCATTAGTTAAGATTGTATTTTGCCAAGAATGAGAAAAGTTAAACTTAAGTTGGGACCTGTGAGAGTTTTATGAATTCATGTGCTTTCATTAGAGTAGTTCCATATTCCTCTACAAGCATGCTTGACAAAATTGCTTGGACTGCAAGTGCGGCATCCCATAGCTGACTTCCACAACCCTGCCAAAACAAGACAACTAGAAGGGACTTGTACATTGATATTTTAGGAAACATTAGGAAAGACATAATTAATGAAATTATTTGGTTTACTTTGAGACTACATCTTAACCATTCTTAAAGATGTGGAATCACATTAGCAATAAAATAATAATTGAACTGTGTTGAAACATGTACTTTTAACGCTGGCTGTCGTCTATGGCAAAGAATTTGTAAAAACTAAATGGATACTGTTGGTATCAGCATCTTATAGTTTTCATAATATGACTAATCTAGGTTATGATACCAACTTTTTATGACCACGCAGGTATTTCTTTTTCCTTTCCTTAGAGAAGTTGGTTTCCGATGGCTTATAACCACCACTTGTTGCGGTGTTTATCTGTCTCTTGTGGTTTATTTGGAACTAATCTGGCAGCTTTCTTTCCTTTCTGTTATGAAGTTGTAAGGAAGGCATTGGTCTGCATTCCCTTAACATCTTTGATGTGTTATATGCTAAAACACATAGTGTTAGTGTCTAAATATATCCTCTTTTTTTTAGTTGAATCAAATAAATTAATCTTTATTTCGTTGTCATAGGAAATAATGTCTTGGTTGCTTCTGCCTATGTTTGTACTCCCAAGCTGCCTATGTTCGTTCTCCTGTGAAACGAAGTTGATGAGAAATAAATATTTCCGCCCTTAAGGGCTAATCTGTAGGAAAAAGCACATTTGTCAGAAACTACACATGAAGTTAAGAAAGCTAATGCATTAATGCAGCAATTCTGTAATAACTTATAGTATAAAGGGCTGATGTCTTCTATATGTCATTAGCTCCTAGGAAATTTGAGTGGAAGACTGAAAGGTGGAGCAAACGAGTCATATTGCAACTCACTTCTTCTACCAATTGTCAATATTGTTCAAGTATCTGGTTGTGCTTCCATCCATTCTTCTTATTTCTTTCTTCCATCCCATATACCAATCTTCAGCCATTTAAAATCAATAATAACATAACTGACCGTTGTTTATTGTAATTTTTCCCTTTCAAGTTCAGGAATCCTACAACTACAAAGCGGTGTTTTCACTTTTCTACTACAACATACTCTATACATATGCTTTCGGTGCCACTTCCTCATCTTGGTATGCTTATAAGTTGTTCTCTATGATCGACTTCTCGTGTGACGATACTTGTGTCAGTTTCATATCACATACTTCTTTGTTTTCTATTTTGCACTCTTTTTGGTTTGAATATGTCAGTTGTCCAGTTTTACTTTTATTGACAAAATGTGTTTCGTATACACAATTAATGATACTCATTTTAGTAATTATCTATTGCGAGATGGATAAACCACTTAACAACACCACTAACAGAACAACTGTATTTGACAGGTTGTAGGATTTGTGTCTTGACCTGCATTTTCATGCCCTCTTCCGCAATCCATAAATAATCAGGTATTCTTGCAAGATGAAGCTTAAATGAATCTGAACTTGGATCTTCCACCCAACAGCAAAGCATACATAAAACCTGCATGATCATACAGATTATTATCTGTTAATAATATATATTCCCTATGATAAATACTCGTTTTTTCCTTGCATCCTTTGTGCAGTGTGGGTGTGCACGCTTGTGTAATATCAGATTTTGATGCCATATTTTCTTTTTCATGCTGATTGCTGGCAATTTCTAGTTGTGAAATTAATTACCTTTTGTCCAGCCCCAACACAAATATATACAGAATTCTCATCTTCGTAGTGTATATACTCCATTATGGCTTGCAGAGCCTTCTCTCTCAATTTAGAAAGAGGCCAGCGTGTCAGAAGTGGTTCACCAATTCTATGTAGGCATTCCCACAGAACATTTTGTGCTAGAGGATGAGGGTAATAGAGGTCTTCCTGCAGCAAAGTCATGCAAAGCTTCAGTTTGTAAAAAAAAAATTCTTAATTTTTCTGTCAACTTGTTAGTTAAAATTAGCACTTTTAAGAATGCATTCTCCCATTTAATTTTTAATAAATAGCCGCATGAGCTCTATGCTAATGTAACAGAGAATACATATAGACTACTCAATATTGTGCAATGAAGGCTTTGTCATGTTGTTATGTTCTGGATAGACTGCTCATGGTGTTTTACTGAACGTTACCAGCAAAAACTTTGGAGTATGCCATTAACATAGATCACATTCAGACACACGTGCGCACGCATGCGCGCACACACGTATGATGTATGGGTTGGTCAGTTGGTCAATAGACAGATAAAGGCATCAAAGAGAAAAGAGTTACGCCTTAACGTGACTGGACTTCTGTCAACCAATTATTTGTTTCTTCCTCCAACTCATTAGACATAAGCTTACAGATAGCAGTGGGGCCAATTTGTTGCAGGCCCTGCCCACAAAAAAATCATGATGCAAAAAGGTGATTCGGACATGGGAGAAGCAAGAAAAACATGTCAGGCTATAGCAACCAAATAGGTGCCTAGAAAGTTGTGAATTATCTGAATCATTAATAACAAACCTTTGCACATAGCTTACGTGCCAGATTCCAGTCTATATTATGGTAAGGATGATTGTGCAGCTCCTCTCTCAGTGACAGAACGGTACTTGTAACTGGACCAACAAACTTCTTCCCATATAAATAAGACATAGGTAGATATGCCAGTCTAAAATGACACCAAAATCTCCCTGCATAAGCGTAGCGGAAAAGAAGTTTGTTACAAAATGAAAAACAAATTCATTCATACATCAATCTGTAAAAATAACTTCCTATTAACGTCAAGCAAAAGCGGATATTTATCAAAACATGGATCGCAGTGCGGCATTCAGGTTTCTGAAATCTTCTGCTTGCTTTGTTTTTTTCCAGCCTTGTTTGTATGAGGGAGGCGGGAGGGGGAGGGGGAGGGGGAGGGGGAGAATTGTGCATATTTATTATTCTATAGTATAGTATTTTTCTTTATTAGCATTCATTTTACGTATATTGAATTACTGTATTGAAATACTTAAAACACATAAATTTTTAGCTTATTCATTTTGTAACATGTTGATGAAGATGAGAGGTATGACACAGTTGTTGGGTTTGATCTACCATGTGAGTTTGTACTGGGAACAACTTTAAGTTTGTTCAAGAGAACAGCTCAGTCTTGCCTATTTATATGTTTGTGTGTGTATTTTTTTAATATTTACAACTTTGCATATATGCATGGTACTATGATGTTCAATGGCTCTAATCTATGTTATGTTTCCTAGTAGATGGATTGCTTTTGTTTGATGAATTCCCAAGTAGAAAGGTAACATAGGTTGCTTATGTATGTCTTCATGCATGTGTGCAATATTGAATTCTGTAATTATGTATATAATTTTTTCTGCACCTATGGAATTAAGGTGTGATATGACTATCATTCATGAAGACTCCCTAATCCCTATTGAATGGCTTGCTTATGAAGATTAAGTGTACATTAAATCTATAATGCATATGTATTTATCTGCATCGTACCAACACTTGACGTAAGTATCATCTTCTTTGAATTCCCTTGTAGTGAGTTGCTAATTAAGATGTTTGCACATGTGTATTTATGTATGCATGTATCTATACATGTGCATGGTATTAAGATGTTCTATGATTATCATTTGTTGTGCATTTTCCTTAGCAGATAGGATGCTGTTTTTGAAAGTGGAGATGCAGAAATGACTGTTGAACGGAGCCTTGGTGATGCAGTAAGAGTTGTCTCTGTGTTAGCTAGAGGTCACATATTCGAGTTGTGGAAACATCTTGTAAAAATGCAAGGTAAGGCTACTCATAGTAGACTCAAAATGGTCCGACCCCGTCTCGGATCTTGTGCATAGGGGAAGCTTTGTGCATCGGGCTGCCCTTTTTTTAGATGTAGATGTGATTGTTCATGGAGACAAATTTTTGAGATGTTATGCTTATATTCTTTTATTAGTAGAATCGTCGTTTTAAAACATGAGAAAATAAACTTATGTTAGTCATGTTCAGTAATAAAAGAAGTGATCTAATTAGGGGCTAAATTGCACTTAAATGCCCTATAGTTTCACCAACATTGCACTTAAGTGACCCCTATTTTAAAACCGAGCAAATAAATACCCCAAAGTATTTAAATGTTGCATATCACTGCCCTGAAGTTAAAAAAATCCAGATGGTGTTATCATTTCTCTACGTATCCAAGTATATCATATAACACGGGGTACTAAAGTGTAACTTTTAGAAACTTTAGGGTATTAAAGTGAGGTTATTTACAAATTGAGTGTATATATATGCAATATTGGGTAAACAAGAGGGCACAACATGCAACATTAAGTAAACAAGAGGCACCAAAGTGCAACATTTTGAAACATTGGGGCATTTATCTGCAATATTTAAATACTATGGGGCATTTATTTGCTCGGTTTTAAAATAGGGGTCAATTAAGTGCAGGGTTGGTGAAACTATAGGGAATTTAAGTGCAATTTCCTCTAATTAGGACTAGGAGAAGTAATCTATATAAATACTTATTGGATTACCAGTGTAGCGGGTTTGGATCCTTAAGGATCTGTATCTTTATCCAATAAAGAAGCAGATAGATCTCATAACATATTGAGTGTCATATGGATCCAAAACTGAAACTTCTGGTTGGTTTATATAAGAGAAGTTGGGTTTATATAAGATTATCATGCCCAATCACCATGCCTAATCGTAGAATGAGGATATCTTTGGAAATAGATAGGAAAGTTTCACCCTTGTATTACTTTTAGGGGCTGTTTGTTTCGCTCTTTCACGAGCGTGAAAACCCTTTCACGCCTCTGACAACGAAGCCAGCTCGGTTATTACTCCTCTCCTTGGTTTTTTCCCCGCTTTGGTTCATTTCTCCGCCTCTTTCCTCCAGCCGCGAAAACCCTAGCCACCTCAGCTCTCATCCTCTCCCCCATTTCCTTCGAAAAAGAGAGGCAATCGGTGCAAAACTCCCCAAATTTGTACTATTGTCAGATCTAAGGTTATCATGCCCAATCACCCAACGTGTCATATATGTCTCATATAACCAATAGGAGATTTTTTAAAAAAGACCATTTTTAAAAAATAATTAGCAAAACGACCTTAAATATATTAACGACCTCTTTTGGTCACTCACCAAGGTTGACCAAAAGAGGTCGATTTTACAAAATTAGGAAAATACACGGACTACTAGTCCCGTGTTTAGCGCTCACTAATCACACAGCATAATTAAACACACAGAAGTCCGCGTGTTTTCTCGCAGATCAAATAATACCCAAGACCTTCTCCTCTTACAATACCCAAAATAAAACCTAATAATCATCATCTTCCTACTTTATCATCTCCTCTCCAAAATTGTAATGGAAATCCTAGCTGCCGCTATCGCCCATGGCCGGACCTCAAAATCCTCTCCTCGAGATCATCCCGAGCACCTCCCCTCTCCACCATCCGCTTCTCTCCTGCCTCCCGCCATTTCCTCCCACCAAGAGAGTCGCCCTCTCCTCCGGTATGAACACTTTTTAAATCTGTCCTTTTGGTCAACCTTGGTGAGTGACCAAAAGAGGTCGATTTTAACTATTTAGCAAAAGGTCGTTTTGCTAATTATTTTAAAATGGTCTTTTAAAAATCTCCTAACCAATACTATTTTCCTTATTATGTTAGGTCAATTACGATCTTATTTTCTCGTGTCATATAACTAGTCAGATGTTTGTTTCATGGATGTTTTCCTTCTCTAAGGGGCTGTTCTACAATCTCAGAACACTACCTGTCTAGTGTCTTGTAAGTTGACTTGACTCCATCGTAAATGAACACCGTGTCAAGTTACTCAAGTATTTTGATTGAAGATTCCATGAATTTGAGCACTGACTCGATTTTGTGTGACAAAAGCTTGTATAATGGTGCTGATTTATGCTAGATCTTGTTAGAATTGGGTACTTATGATGAACTGTACAGAATGGAAATTCGTACGTTAAAGCACTACTATGTCAATGTTAGCAAATGTGTACTAATTATCCCTTGAAAAGGGATATTTATGTTAATTACCTGGATGAATGGGAAGAATGGTTGGAAAGATAAAAAGCTCTGGTGGTATGGGATTTACTCCCGACCATTCGAACACTCCAAGTATCTGCATCAATGAAAGTTGGGTGTTAACCATTCAATATGTCATGTATGATATTATCTAATTTCTGTAGCATAGCAGAAATCTTTTCCAATGTGAGACTTTGATTATCTTTAATCTTTTCTTTTTTTTTTTGGGGATGGTTTTTGTGCTACCATAGGTAATGTGGATCATTCACATTATATTCTATGTAGACTAATGGCGGTAGCACAGTTCAATATATGTTCTTTTCAGTGGAATTTAGTAATATACATCCATAAGAGAACTTACTGAAAGCCACATTTTCCCCAAGTTGGTATAGCTGTTACCCCTCCATGGTCATGTATCCAATTTCTCCCTTTCACCATAGCTCCATCTTCGTTGTAATCAACCTCCTCACCGAGTAGCCTCAATGCTGTGTAGCATAGAGCAGTGCTAAACATGACGCTTAGGCCCTCTGTGTGGAAACCCCAACCTCCATCTTCATTCTGTTAAATAATACTAAATGGTTGTTAACAAGTTTGGTTTCTCAAGTCTTGTGGCAACTGTAATTGGATGTGAAGTCATAAAGAGTACATTTTGACAAGTAACACTTATTATTGGTGAGAATTTTAACTTCAACAGGAGAATACTCTTTTGCTCATTATTGAATCCTCTTTTTAAAGCAAGATACAGGATAATGTGTCCAACTACAATCTTCCCCCCTCCAAAACTGCAATCTTATAGCAATTGGAAAATTTTGATTTACTTATTCAGCAAGCCTCCTGGTAATTAAAACTTAGAAGACATGCCGTTTTGTTAAAAAAGTGTATTCCCTTTTTCTTTGATTTCCTATTGTGCAAAACATTGTAGTGTTCTTAATGCTAAAGCTTACAAAACCTGGCTACTAACCTGATGGTTGTAGATGTAGCGGCATAACTCCTTCTGGTGCTCTGCTGATAAAGCACTGTTTACTGCTCCAGTAACATATAAAGCAATGACCTGAGCATTTAAGATGTCTTATCAATATAATATGGTAATAGCAGGAGATTTGTATTACCACAGGCTTGTTACTTCTGTTCTAATTTCACATTAAAAGAGACCACAACAATACAGATATGCATCTCTACTTGGTCTTTTTTGCTTATAAGATTGTGCTTTAAGTGCAATTCTCTTTAGCAAATTATGCCATCTGACTTCCTTGTCTACATTTATTCCTTTTGCAGGTAAAAGACAGTCCCTTTGGCTCACAACCATTTTAGGTAGGCCGCTCCATCCAACTTTTTTTTTTTGGGTCCCAAAACATAGAACTAATTCATGAAGGGCACTGTCTCTGGTTAATTGCATGAACCTTTTTAGACTTGTATTCCATGGCCTATCAAACTTTCATAAGAATAGTCGTGGAAAGTTCAAAATGAACATAGTTCCGAGAAGTGTATATTCAGCTTCACATCGGAAACGTGGTAAGATAGCAGGCCTTAAGAAGGTAACAATGCACATTGATGTGATCAGAAGGCACCCACCTATCAGATTGCACTCAAGGTATTAAAACTAATAATGTGATCCATAGATACTCACCAAGGTCGGAGTTAGAAATAAGGGTCCTGGAAAGTCTGCTGGCCAATGCCCATCATGTGCCTGAATGGTTGAGAAATAGCCAATAGCTCTTCTCAATGTAGTTCTGACGGCCTCTTCAGAAATTTCCTGATCTTCTTTAAGTTTCACTTGCGGTAGATTTGTATCATCATGATTATTCTCTTTTGCAAACTATAACATAGAAGTTAAAAAAATTCATGTATAATTGATATGTAAATGCTTTAAGATTTTCATAACTTGAAGATCAACAAATTCATCAACATTTGTGTCACTAGTTCAATGTAGCTGTACAGTGCCTAGTCTTTTCTGTGTTACCATATATTTGTTGATGAGATGTTTCTAAATAGTATTTATTAGTTTTGATATACTTTTGAAGTGTCCAGCATAAAGGGATAATGAATAGAAGTGGATGTGATAATGCAACACGCATGTCTATTTCTTTCATATGAATAAAATACCCACACAAAAAAAAGCTCATTTATAGAGGAAAGGGTGTTCTACAAACTGAAGTTAGACATATTCTCTCTTTTCCTCCCAACTCCGTCCTTTTTCTGATGCACATGAGTTGTGTTGCCTACGGTACACAGACGAACACTGAAATCTGCATTTTCACCTTGCACTGACATTGAAAATAGTTTTTCTATATTTATGGAAATGCTTATTGATTTACAGAATTTTTATCTGATTTATTCAATACAAATGCAATGATCACATTTTCATTTTCTTACTTGACAAAAAAGATGGGAGGTAAAAAAACAAAATGCAGGAGATCGCATGTTCATCAAATATAAGTGTTTGATGATAAATGATTCAGAAAAAATTGCAGGGATGAATTCTGCAATTGTCCTAGCCTACCAGCTTTTGTTTGTATGTATTTTAAAGTTTCTGGATTATTGTCAATGATTTTATACGTAGGTTTATATTTTTTGAACTTTACATAATAGTAAGAATTCAGTGCCTGCTTGCTTCTTTTTTTTTTGGTCCATAGGCATTTCAATTGCTGATTTAGGTGGTGCATGCAGGTGCTGAGCATTGAGGTAAGATGCCCTAACCTGCATCCGCATTAGCAAGTCTGATGCTTGTTTCTTCTGAAACCTATGCCTCCGAAATTCTTGTCGAGCCCTTTCTACAGCCTCTCGTTCTTCAAGGGATCCAAGTTTTGGATCAAACTCCCACACTTGTCTTCCTATGAAATCATATCGACTCTCGAGACATGGGCCTCGTTCACCAATCTTAAGCTTCCACATTTTGCTTTTCAGCTATCTTCAGTCTACAAACATAAGTCACTGCAACAATAGTTGCATGTGTCTATACTTATTTCATGACACATATAAAAGTGTCATTTTATTTGCAAAGGATTAAACAATAGTAATACAAATAAAAAGTGTGGCAAATCACGACACATATTTGTGTCATTAGATATACAATTAAATATAATTGAAAAAGGCTAATAGTCCAACATGGATCGTGTGAGGATCTATTGATAGGCCTAAATAATAAATCTTAGCTTTTAATTATAATGATGATCAAACATTTATGATGGTGTATAAGCTAAACAACTCCATAGTTAAGTGTGCTTTGGTGAGAGTAATAATTCTAAGATGGGTGACCTTTTGGGAAGTTATAGTGTTGAATGGTGATACTCTTTATATTTTTATGGTCTAAACATAACTATGTGTCACCACTCTTGACATATGTATGTGTCGTGAGTTTTGCGACACATGTATGTATCGCAAATTTTATGATATATGTATGTGTATGTGTCACAAGTTTTACGACACATTCTCACATGTGTAGAAAGACGCTCTCCACATGCTCTACCCATACTTTTGGTATGTGTCGCGCTCTATTTGTGCGACACAAAAATGTGTCACGCGGAGACAAAAAGTATATTATAATTTACAATTTTTATTGTAGTGAGTGCACGTTATTGGCATGCAAAACCAAAATGAACAGTTCTGTTGGAAATTAAGTGTTGTTTGCACTGAGCAGCCTGATTTCTATTTCTCCCCTCTTTGTGCATGTTTGTTCATCTGCATACATGAATTTTTTTCTGCTCTACTTTTTTTTTCTTTGGGTGTTGTTTGGGGGTGGGCACGAATAGTTTCCATTATACATGCATCACACGTTGCAGGGCTGCAGAAGCTCACGGTACAGTTTCATCTGTTGTGTTTCCTTTAGTCTTATGCTAATGCTCCTTGGCGAGTGATACGAATTTGATGAGGTATGCCTAAGTTTGTAAGAGATGTTATGTTATTTAATGTTAGTGTCGTATTTCCATGAGATAGGAATATATGGGGATATTGTGTATCAGCTGGAGGTTCAGTTAGCTAAATGAAGTAGCTATCTCTTATCCTTTTCACAGCCAAGATTACAGTCCTCAACTGAATGCTGAACTAGTGATGACAATACTTCTGATGCATCGGAATTGCAATATTTTGCAGCCATCTTCTCTGGTTTGGAACTTTATTGATAATCTAGGCAGGTACGTATCAGTGCTGTAGAGGGTAGCTAGCACAGCCAACGGCATCACAGGGTATGTGTAGTATGAGTAGTGAGAAGCATGGAAATTAGAAGGTACGTACGCAGCGCCGCAGGGTGCAAGTATGGTGATTAATTAAATAAAGACCAGAATTTGCATGAACAAAACCTGGTCCGTACAATGGTGTAGATATTATCAGAAGAGAAGCCGAAGCTGTGTTTGAGATAGTTTTTCTGCCTTGTGGCGGCGCCGGAAGAGAAAATTGAAGTTGAGACCTTGTTAGGATTGAGGCTGACTGATGTGCAGCTAGCTGGCGACGGGAATTAAAAGAGCTTATGAAATGTATATAATATACTGAGACAAGAGTAATGTAAGTAAATAGAACCACCCCCTTACTTATATATATATTATAAAACAATGTCCGGTCATGCGACAAGTGTGGCTGCTGAAAACCAGCAAAACGAAAGTCACGCTTGTCAACCAACCTCCCTCCCTCTCATGATACCTCTCATCACGGAACTGCCATTTAATTTTGATTACTGCGGCTACCAAATATTTTCATTCTAAAACTCAAGTGATTAATTAGATGTTGTGTTGTGCTCTTCTCTTCTCTATATGGTCGATTTGACTTCCCTCACTTTTACTCAATCATATGCAACATATATATACCAGTACGCGGCTGGGAAAGTTATTAAATATTAATGTTACCATTATGATTAGCATAATTCTAATATAAGGGACTGACTATAATCCGAATTGTAATGACTTGCCTTCTTAATTTTAGTTTTGCCTCCTTTTAGTTGTATGTAAAACCCTCTTGTAAGATGAAGGTGTTTTTCCCCCTATAGTTTTCCTTTTTCTTTAATGTTTGCAGATAGATATTATTAAGGGTCAATTTGGTATTTTTTTAGGGCCAGTTTGGTATTGCTTTTTTTTTACGGTGCTTCTACTTATTTTTTTCAAGAAGCCACTAATCATGGTGTTTTTTGGCATGTTTATTGAAACTGCTTCTGCTTTTAAGGAGATGTTTTTAGAAACAATTTGAGGATGCTTAGCTTCTGCTTTTTTTTAGTTTATATACCATATATTTCTTTTATCTTTTAACAATGATCATCAAGCACATTTCTATCAAACACCTTAACTATTTTTTAAGTAATTTTTAATATTTGATTATCCAATAGCTATTTTCAGCAGCTTATATAAGTTACTTCTATAACCTGCTTTTGTAAGTATTGTATCACAGAAATTACTAAGTGTAAGCTACTGCTGAGAAGACGACATGTGTCTCAATTATCTAAACTTAAGCATCATAACGCTAACCCGACTCAGGTCTCACAAACGCCGGCTCCCCTTCTTAATGCACCCTGAGACTCGAGATGTAAGGCCCTTACTCGGACTCTCTCGACGGACTGAGACGAAAGGCGTCATCATCTAGGGTTTCCCTCTAAAGCCAAAGGCGTCCTCTCTCGAACCCTCTCGAAGGACTGAGACGAAAAGCATCTCAACTTGGACCCGGCAATGCATCTCGAACCACGAGAGAACCTATCTGCTTCGTCTTCCCCAGTGACATTAGCTAGTCACCGTCGCATTAAATGCATGATCAGAGCCATCATTACATCCCCGCGGAAGTCATAATGACTTCGGACTATGCCAGCACTTCAGTCGTTCTGTCGCCGCCGCATTAAATGCAAGGATGACTTAGACCACTAGCTGCCAACACATGCAAAGTGTCGGCTGACTAAGCCGACTGCATGGACCCGACCGAAGTTACTCAAATACCCTTTTTCGGCTCACTATAAATATGCAGACTGTGTTTTGCATGGAGGTACGCTGTCCTCTACAACTAAAAACCCTTGAAACTATTTCTTTTATACATCCCTCTCTCTTAAGATCATCACTAACTTGATTGTTGGAGGAACCACCGGAGAACCCAACTCCGACCCTCTAACGTTTCGTATGTGTAGGATTTTATATTCTGCTCAGATCAATCAGTCATCAAAGAGGATCGAGGGACCCTAAGCTTTCCTAAATCAACTCTAATCCCTACAATTAAGTTTCTAATATAAACAATAAGCAACTTATTATAAGCTCTAGCAACACGAGACTGAACATTGTCCCTTAAATCTTTAATATTTTGAACTTAGTCTCTCTAATCATTGAAATAGTTATTTTAGGTCCCCAAAATATAGTAAGTTGTTTAAAATTACCGGCATCTTTTGATTCATGAATGGCGGTAATACCGGGTATTAAACGGGTGGTCGGATCGGGTATCCGTTAAAAGGGTTTAGGGATCCCTAATAAGTGGGGGAGACATGAGATGAAACCCGATTGGAATAAATGATATTATTATTGTCGGGAGCATCATCATCATCGCTGAGAGTGTTGGGCGGCGGAGGAGGAGCTGTAGTTGCGAAAATCCCCTTCCCCTCGGCAGCCTGGAGGAGGAGGGCGATGATGATGGAAGGAGGAGAGGATGATTCTTCAAACGATAATAGAAAAGGATTCAGACACTATCCCTACAACCACAACGATCCTTTCGATCCTTTCCGATGGACTGTCAGGTATTCTCTATTCCTTTTTTATATTTTAGGGCTGACGACGATGAGTAGTAGGAGGGTTTAACAAAACAAAACAAAATAAAACAAAATAAAATAAAATAAAATAAAATAAAATAAGATGATGCTGCGATTTATTTTTGATCATATACAATTGCAATTCTCGCAGGGAAAGTTTCCAGTTTATGTACGGAGGAGGAGGAGGGAAGACCACAAGGCCATGGAACAAAGTGTCTGACTTGTATTCTCATTTGATCAATCATCATAATGATCCCCTTGATGCTCTTTCGACACTCTTCCCTCACCACCTGCAGGTTCCCCCTCTTTTCTTTTATTTATTTATTGCTTACACCCCTAGTTATGTACAATCTATTACTTGTTACTTTTACCCCTCAGAAACAGAAGCAGAAGCAGGAGGAGGAGGATGGTTTTCAAGATTCCACTAATAAGACAACAGGGAGATGGGAAAGGCTTACATTTAGGATAGTTCTTTCGTACCACGGCGGCTCCTTTGACGGCTGGCAGAAGCAGCCTGACCTCAACACCGTTCAAGGGTATCTTTCTCTCATTAAAGACCCTCCTCCTTACCTGCACAACACAACCTTCTTTTCCTTTTTATTTTACGACTTCAAAAATGATTGCTCTTTTATTTATTTATTTATTGCTTACACCCTAGTTATGTACAATCTAATACTTGTTACTTTTACCCCTCAGAAACAGAAGCAGGAGGAGGAGGATGGTTTTCAAGATTCCACTAATAAGACAACAGGGAGATGGGAAAGGCTTACATTTAGGATAGTTCTTTCGTACCACGGCGGCTCCTTTGACGGCTGGCAGAAGCAGCCTGACCTCAACACCGTTCAAGGGTATCTTTCTCTCATTAAAGACCCTCCTCCTTACCTGCACAACACAACCTTCTTTTCCTTTTTATTTTACGACTTCAAAAATGATTGCTCTTTTATTTATTTATTTATTTATAATGATAGATATCTAGACAGACAGACTGATAGATTGTCATTTTCATGACCTTGCTCATTTGCAGATTACTGGAGAAGAGTCTTGGAAGATTTGTTGATGATAGAAAAGCTAATCAACTCAGAGAAAAGTCTTTGCCGCTGGAAGGCTGTGCTCTTGTTGCTGGCCGCACTGATAAAGGCGTCACTGCTCTCCAACAAGTTTGTTCATTTTGTCAGTTTATCAATTCACCCCCCCCTCCTCTTTTCTTAGTTCAAATTTCATTTACAGGAGCTGGAGGCAGCATTAGAATGTTAGTTTTTCTGAATTTATGTCTCCATTTGGGCAGCGCAAAAAAATTAAAAATCAAAGATGAAAATCAAAATCTGTCATATGCATTGGTTGAAAAGTAAATCAAGTATAAAGCTACCTGTGGGGCCCATTATTCATACCAACTGCGGACATGATAACGTTGCTGGCAACCTGTCAATAGCTACGGATTTATTGTTCATTTTGTAACAAGCATGCCTAATGTAGTTACTATAGTACACACAGAAGGATATCTAGGTCGGTTTTGTAAATCAGGGTTAAAGAATTGTTCTTTCATCATTTTGTTTGTTTCATCCGTTCTTACTGCAATTTTATTGTAAAACCTTTTCCGTCGTGTTAGGAAATGCAAATAATGTCGGTACATAGTAAAAGTGGTATCCATGTGTTGTAGAATGATGGTGTGTTGGCAAGAGTTGGAGACTGTGACACACTGGTTATCTCTTTAGTTTAATCAACTTGCTTTGGATCTTTGCTAATGAATTCTTATGGATTACTAGATACTTGGAGGAAAGATGTTACTTGTGAAGATATAAAGGATGCAGTTAATAATTCTGCACCGGGAAAGATCAGAGCTCTTTCTGTCTCCAAGGTAGGGTTTCATGAAACTGGACTCTCTCTAATCTGTTCTGTTGTAGATAACACTCTTGATTATGAAGTTCGGTTGTCAATTAAATTTATTCCTCAGTTAATTTTACTGGCTGGTTGGTTGTAAGTATACTTTGAAAATGTGGAAATGGTGTGTGTACTAGATGTTTGTTTAGTTTCGTTGTTGATGGTGCTAAAAGAAGTACAACTCCACTGTCTGATTAGCTGTATTTACTCTGCATGCAGTTGCCTTACTGTTATGGTAAGTGAGGAGACCCTCGCACATTACTGCTAACAGACGAGTTAAGTTTTGGCCAATTTGGCTGCAACACTGCTAATGCTGGCTACAGTCTGCATCCTAGCTTGCCTTTAAGCTTTAATTACCTCAACACCAACACCAGAAACCAGTTAAATGTTCTAAGTGGTTTTGCTGCAACACCATTTAAAACAAACTAACAATCTAAGTTGTTCTTTGCCTTGACTTTTTTGGAATGAATCTCAGTCATATTGTCTGTTAATGGTAATTAATGTTTGTATCCTGATAGAGAATCATCTCTGCAGGTGTCACGTGTATTCCATCCAAATTTTGCAGCGAAATGGAGACGTTACTTTTACATTTTTCCTCTTGATGATGGTGATCAAGACCAAAATAATGGGGGCATTGTGACTAGTAGCGACGAGGATGATGATCGCATGAAAGGACAGACTGAAAGCTATGAGGTTGATAGATTGTCAGGTGTTTGGAATGGTAATGAAGATCTCAAATATGAAATGAAACCAAAAGACTTTGATGTAAGCAAGGTGAATGAACTTCTACGCCAATTAGAAGGGAAGTCTTTATCATACAAAATATTCACACGGGATACAAAAGCTTCAAGAAGCATGTAAGGCGAATTTACTAACTTCAAATATAAACAGGGGAAAAAATTATTTGCTTCTGATGATATATCAGGCACTGAAGTGACTTAAGAAACCATTTAAACAATTAAGTGTGCTCTTGGCACGTCACCTTTGTGAAGCTGAGTAATGATTCCTTTTAATCATAAACATCTGCACTTTCTTCTATTCAGTTGTGTGCATAATGTTGCGGTTTAATACTATGATAATTTCATCCTTTTGTTTTATTGCAAGGGCATCTCACTAAAAACAATCAGAAGTTTATCATCTCTTATTTACGTTATTTTTGCTATTTCAGTGGACCACCAACAGAGTGTTTTATGTTTCATGCTCGTGCTGCAGAAGCCAAACTTCCTTGTATTAACCAGGTATTTATGCCTCCCTATTTGCTTAATACTTGTAGTAATGGTGCATGTTGTACCGGGTAGAATTTGTCAAATGTAAGCATTAGTGGTCATGCTTATTGCAGTGTGTTGATCATCCCTAGATCATGTTTGTCTTGGTTACACGTTAAAATATTTTCTTTTAAGTTCTTGAGCAAAGTGAAATCTCACCGTTGTTCTGATGGTAATTGTTCATTCATAGGGTTGTAAAGAACTGAGGGTGATGTGTGTGGAACTGGTTGCAAATCGCTTCTTGCGCAAGGTATTATTTTGCATCCTTAGATATTACATGTCTACCGTAATGATTCAGTGGAACGCAAATTACAGGCCACTTTTAGATTATCTCACAGCTGTCTCTAGAACATGCAGCCATCGACAGGGGTGACGTAATCCATAGTTTGGTTACTGTATTTTACACCGTTGTTAAAGCATATTGATGTTGTTGACTCGGCTATTGGGATTATTCTCTTAACTAGGTTTAACCTTAACTAATGAGAACATTATCAATAAAATGATGCAAATATAGGGAGTTAAGCGTGCAGCTCGGCAATCGGTCACTTAGGTTTTGTTGTTGTTGTTTTGTGCAGATGGTTAGGGTGCTTGTTGCGACGGCCATAAGGGAGGCAGCAGCAGGTGCCAACAATGATGCTTTACTAAAGCTGATGGATGCTCCATGCAGGCGGGCCACAGCTCCTCCTGCGCCTCCTGATGGTCTCTGTCTTGTTGACGTTGGTTATGGAGATTTTATACGAGAAAATTGTTTTATTCAATAATCAAGGTATATGTCACATTGAGTCTTTAGGTTAACGCGGGATATGCATGAAACAAAGAAGAATGAACTCCTAAATTGTTTTCTTAATGTATCAATGCGGGAATCGTCTGCAGATGATCACAATGTACTACATTACATACTCTGGATTCAATGCAGCCTGTCAACCTGAACTTGCAATTTCCCAACAGTATGCAATGCAACGATATGTTGGTGGATTGTTTTAAAATTTAGCTATCACTCCATTATGAAAACCAAAGACGGAGAAGGGGGAAGAAAAACAGAATGTGGGTGGGAGTCTGGAGTCGATGCCAATAATAGGTAAGGGCCGGCCGGCCGGCCTGGTATGTCTCTGGCAACAGCTGCAGAAGGAAGAGGAGACGAGTGCCAATTTATGTAACTGCTACAAGTTGGACTCCACGAAGCCCTCCCGTGAATCTCTAATCCCTTCAATTTCCGGATTTCTTGTCGTCATTGTCTATTCTTAGACATGTCCTCCACCCTCATCCAATATCCTCCTAATTTGCATTATTTCCCTTTTTTTTTAACTTCTTCCATATATATGTTTTAAAATTAAAAAAAAAAATGCCGTAGCCATCCATCAATTTTAATAACTAACTCACAGACAAGCCTCCCTCCCTCCCTCACATTACCATTTCTCATTTCGTCCCCCACAATTTTAGCATTACCACCTGAACCTCCCATTAGTTATTTTCTTTTTCTGTTTTCGTCTTTCCTTCTATTCTCTCTCCCTCTCTCTCATCCCTTCCGGCAACCATGGCCGGAAAGGGCTTGACGGGCCCTCGGTATCTCCTCCTCATCGCCATCATTGACGCTGCATTCCTCTCCGACACGCACCACGTGGCAGCCGCCTCATCGTCAGATGCCGACTCCCTCCTTGAATTCAAGTCGACGTTGTCCGGGGATGGGGGCGATGAGGCTCTGCGCAGCTGGACAGCCGGCTCCAACCCGTGCAACGATCAGAGTCACTCCACATGGGTGGGCGTCTACTGCACCAACGGCAAGGTGTGGGCCCTGCAGCTCGAAAGCATGAGCCTCACCGGACACCTCAACCTCACCTCCCTCGGCGGCCTCTCCAGCCTCCGCGCCATCAGCTTCATGAACAACGACTTTGTGGGACCCATGCCCGACATAACGAGCCTCGGCTCTCTCAAGGCCCTCTACCTCTCCAACAACCAGTTCTCCGGGGTCATCCCTGAGGGGGCTTTCCTGGGGACCAGGTCTCTGAAGAAGGTTTACATATCCAACAACGAGTTCACCGGGAAGATCCCTTTGTCCCTCACTCAGCTATCCAAGCTCATGTTCCTCAGGCTTGATGCCAATCAGTTTGAAGGAGAGATACCCGAGCTCAAACAGCCCACTCTCCAGCTCCTCAACGTCTCCTATAACAAGCTCGAGGGTAGAATTCCAGAATCCCTCAACAGCATGATGGATCAGAGCTTGTTCACAGGTCCTCATTAATTCCCCCCAGCGCGCAAATCTCTTTCCCAGCTTCCCTTCAATAAATTTAGGTTTTATATAATTACGACAATGTTTTGGCTGGTGCAGGCAACGAGAAGCTATGCGGGCCTCCCCTTTCAAATGAATGCCCAGGAGCTCCATCGGAAAAAAAGTCGCATGGGCTAATGATTGGGATAATAGTGGGATGTATCGCAGCCGTGTTGATCATAGCCTTGATTCTTGTTGCTCTCTTCCGTAGCCGCCGTGGAAGCAACGAGGTAGACGATGCTTCCTCTTCTACTACCTGTACATCCAGGAATCTGGACGCGTCTGATGAGGACAAGCTAGAGCAAGGATCGGCTGCTGCTGCTGCTGCTGGCAACCATGCTGCAGGTACTGGCAGAACGCGCAGTGGGAGGAGAGGTCACAGGGAGGAGAAGTTGACATTCATACAGGAGGGTGGGGAGAGGTTCGAGTTGCAGGATCTGTTGAGGGCTTCAGCAGAAGTGCTGGGCAGCGGCAACTTTGGGTCTTCGTACAAGGCAGTGCTGATCGATGGGCCTTCGGTGGTTGTGAAGAGATTCAAGGAGATGAATAGGGTTGGGAGAGAGGACTTCCAAGAGCACATGAGAAGGCTTGGCAGGCTATTTCACCCTAACGTCCTGCCTCTTGTTGCCTATTACTACAGGAAGGAAGAGAAGCTCATCATCACCAACTACATTCTCAACGGCAGCTTGGCTCACATGCTTCATGGTGCGTAACATAAACCAGATCACGTCATTTCATTCCTTTAATCGCTTGTTCCAAACTAATCATATTTTATCTCCTGATGCAATGCCATGGCTCAGGCAATCGCGGATCGAACCTTCCTCCTCTGGGGTGGCCGACGAGGCTGAAGATAATAAAGGGGGTAGCAAGAGGGCTAGCCTACTTATACGAAGAGCTCCCCATGCTAATTCTGCCACATGGACACCTCAAGTCGTCCAATGTGCTCATCGACGACAACTACGAGGCCCTCCTAACCGACTACGCCCTTGTGCCCTTGGTCAACAACTCACATGCCTCCCAGGTCATGGTCGCTTATAAGTCCCCCGAGGTGACAGAAACAGGCAAGCCATCGAAAAAGAGCGACGTGTGGAGCCTTGGGATATTGATACTGGAGGTACTGACAGGTCAGTTTCCGGCTATTTACCTGCAGAAAGGAAAGGGAGGCAGTGATTTGGCGGGGTGGGTGAATTCGGTTGTTAAGGAGGCGGCGTTTGATAGCGAGATGAAGAGTGCCAAGAATGGGGAGAGAGGGCAGATGTCTAAGCTGTTGCACATTGGATTGGGATGCTGCGAGCCCAATGCCGACAAGAGGTGGGACATCAAGGAAGCATTGGACAGGATTGAGGAGCTCAAGGAGACGGGAGCCGATGAGGAGGAGGAAGATTCTTCGTTGTTGAGCGAGGTGGCGTTGGGTTCCTCAAGTTAATTAAAAAAAAAAAGAAACACCACTCTTGTTGCAAACGAAAACAAATGATGAGAGAATGATCATTTTATCTCAACTTTAAAAATTAAAAAGAAAAACAATTAATTAAGAAAAGAAAAGAAGAAGAAGGGAAGAGGTCATTGTGATGCTTGATTCAGATTTTGGCATTCATCAGTCTCAACGGTGTGGCTCTTTGTCAGTGTTTTAGCTTTCTTAATTTGTTTCTTGTAACTACATATTTTGGAGCCGCATGTAAAGTGGTGGTGGAATTTGTAAAGATTTCTTTCCCCCAAACCAAACATGTCAATTTTTGCAGTGCTTTTCCCCCTCTTGTTCTGGATGGATGTTAAGCGTACGTGTGAAGTTTATGTCCAATATCTACACGGAAGTTTGATCTGGTGTCAAGGCAACAAAGACTACGGAACAGCTTATCATATGGATAATTAATATAAACTTCTTTGTGTTCAAACACACAAGAGATATAAATCACACAAAAAAGAAAAATAAGCTCTGCACGCTCTGACCAATAAAAGATTATATAACATAGTACATTGGTTTTGCTAGTTATACCCAAAGTGACACATGATAGTACCAGAAAGCACTCCAGTTGATGCTAAAGTTACAGTTCCTTCTGTTATGTCTTACTCAAAATCCCATAAAACACACACAACCCTTATGAAATTCATGGATTTGGATTTGAATTCAAGGGTTTTGAATCTAAGATATGAAATTCATGGATTTTACAAATTGCTAGTTTGGATGCATTTCTTAAGTGAAAGGATACCAAATATTAGATTTCAAATGTATTGATCGAAATCTAATATTTGACTTTGTTTACCGCTATTATCACAAGCTGGTAATCTCAATCTAGATTACATTAGCAGTAAAACGGTACTACATAACAAAGTGAAATTTTCTGGGACCTGCAACCAAACGCTTCTCCAGAGCTATTTACACGAGGAAAAACCAAAGTCTTACAAAATGTCAAAGTGGCAAATGTTACCAATTCTCATCCATTAAAATCCTACCGATTAATATTGCTCTTTAGTTCGTGGAGGCTTAATTACAGAACCATAAACATCTTTTGCCTCCTGACCCAACTCTAGATGATGAAAACTTTACCCATCCAAGACACCAAAAAAAAAAATGTTGATTGATGGTCAGAGAGGTCTCCATTAGATCCAATTTGATCGCTGCCAGTGCCGGAGGACTAATGATTTTGTACCAGCTATAAGCTTTGTGTTGTCACAGCGTAGCATCAACTACTACTGTGTGTGTCAAACGTTTGCATTCTTTTTTTGGGTTATTTTGTTCAAACTAATGAAATACGGGGTAGTTACTCAAAAAACTGAAATAAGCCTCAACATGACAACACTCAGTTTAGCATACAGAAACTGACAGGAAAAAGACAGATTAGTAGTCATAATATTAGCACTATACGACATTGAGGAAGAGGTATAGTTCACTCCTTGGATGAGTAAACGAACAATGCATGAAAGCAATCACAAGAATTTAAGAGTACCTTACTATTAAATAGATTGTATCAACAATCACCAATCAACTTAAACTCTTCATACAAACAAAACTCACATACCACTTCCAAGCATAAGTAATTCACTGTTAAACAAGATCGTAACTGTGAAATCTCAAAATGTCCATGATAAAGAGAGAGGTGATACAATTTTGTAGAAGAGCAATCACCTGTATGATAAAGAGAGAGGTCGCACAAACACCCTTCCTCACCACAATCCTATCACCTTCCCTCTCTTTATTGTCTTCAAAATTACTTATTACTGACATGCTTTCAGTCCCATCAAACACCCTCACTTACCTTACCCACTGGCCATGTCCCAGCCAGTCCCATCACATTCCCTCCTCTTCTGTGCTCAAATGGCTGAAGCGGGGGAGAATGAGGAGCGTATGATGAAACTCAGGGTGTGTTTGACAAACTACACAAAACTAGGCCAGGATCAGTCCTGGCCCGGTTTTGTGCTAAACCAATTTTTTTGGGGGGTTGTTGTTTGCCAAACAAAAATTCTTTCAAAACTGGGCCGAGTTTGAACCTGACCCAGTTTTGAAAGATTGCCAAACACACCCAGTGACCAGTGGAATCTGAAATTTGGACCACTATTTTCCCAAAATACCATTAACCCAAAACCATATCGCTAAGTTAGAAATTGCAAAAAAAAAAAGGTAATAGGTGAGGGTAGAAACGGAAAGCCAAAAAACAACCTTCTAGCCCGTGGTGGAGGTAGGAATTTAAAATAGTGGTGTCACAATATATATAAAAAGATGATATAATTAATTTTTCTCTCATATTCAATATATAATTGGGAACTTTAATAATGTACAAAAGATATATTTAACTTTAATCAGATATATTCCCAAAAAATGTCCAATCGCAATTCACCACTAGCTGTTCATTTAGCCATTTGGGTCTGCAGCTAGCTGCCAACAAAGCCAAAAAGTCATGGGTCTTTGGCTCGTGGGACTTTTGGCCTATTGAGAAACATAGCTGCGATATTTAAGCTCGCTGCTGTCTACTTGGAAGGATTAAAAAGTTTAATACAAGTTTAAATTACTAAAAGATAAATTAGAAATAATTTTACAATTATAAATACAAGTTTAATATAATTAAAAAGGTAAAAAAATAGGAAAAAAAAGTTGGACGAAAAAACCCGTGGGTCGTGGGACGACCAGGTCATGGAGGTCGGACGGCCACTTTATCAGGCAGTAGTGGTGGTGGGTTCGATTCAGGACCCATATCAAAGAAGTAAGCCCGGCCCACTCTGACCCGATCGGGCCCGGGTCAAGCCCGGCCCAGCCCAGCCTTGAACCCGGCTGGCCGGGTCACGAGCCTGAACCGGCCCGGCCCACGCCCACCCATAGATAAGCTAGTTCCTACTAGTTTGACACCACCCTCTACAGTGTGCCTCCGCCCCAGCCTCTAGCTTTTAGACAATATGCTATTATGGAGGCATCAAAGGATTCAATGGTCTATATTCTTGAAGAGAGATGCAGTTTTGTTCTTCCTCCAGCATGCACCTATATATGGATCAACCGCATTTATTATATGCGCATGCAGGCGGTCATGCTAAAACCCATTTAGGCTTGGCAGCAGAGCAGCCTCCAATCATGTGTATGTAGACCGTGGAAGTGAAGCAGCATGTACTAAAAAGAAAGATTAATTCTACCAAACGGAGTGAAGGAGGTCTCTATATCCAGGCTTCAATTCCCAGCTGGTAACTTTAGGTGCATACTGATTATAGTAATAAACATATGAACGTTGGCGTACAAACAGTTATGCGAATTAATTATAGAAAATCACGAGAATCTCATGTATAAAGAAGGTGAGACAGGAAAGGGTTACATACCTACGGTCTAAGAGGGCAGCATTTCGCTGGTGAGCTGTAACGCGTACTTACCAAAAGAAAGCACCCGTTGATTTTATGTACCACTACAAATTAAGCAAAAAAGGACGATGTGGTAAACAAACAAACAACAAGGAGATAAAAAAGGACGAGTAGTTTATAAATAGTAAATTGAAAGGAGAAGAAGGTGAAATCTAGGTGCACGGACAGCATGCAATTTACTATAACAGGAAAGGAGGAAGTTTAAGGTAATAATTGTAGGAGGCAAAGTGGACATATAATAGATGAATGACATTGGCTAGCTACAGAGGAGAAAAGGGAAACACAATCCATTGAGGCCGCATCTAATGCGGGACCCTACACAGAACAGCATTCACAAGTGTGTAGGGGAAAGGATAATAGAAAGAAAAAGAGGTAGGCAGGGCCAAACAGCGTCAATATTTCTCCCCAAATCCCTCTCTCTTTCTTCATGCTGCGGTTCGTTTGACAAGAGAAAGCAACAACACCTAACAGCAACAAGACGTCCACCGAAAGAGGAGGGGGAGGAGGAGGAGGTGGGTTGTAGGATAATGGGTCAGCAATCACACGAAGAGGGCGGGCGCCCGTCGGTGGCGGTGGCAATTGACAAAGACAAGAGCAGCCAGAATGCTCTGAAATGGGCTCTTGAGAACCTTGTCTACAGGGGCCAGACCATCACCCTTGTCCACGTCAACACCAAGGTCTCTTCTTACATATATATATATATATCTTAATTTCCATCTCTGCATTTTTCTCTTTTATCATCCGGAGATGCATGAATTTTTCAATTATTGCAACTCATACGGGGGTGACTGACATTAAACATAATACCCTGTTGGTTTTATGACCAGGACAACAAACTGAGGCTTCTGCGAACAACATGTTCCTCCCCTTCCGTTGTTTTTGCACTAGAAAGGATGTACGTCACCTCAACTGCTTGCTTAGTCCGTAACCTCAGTCCTTGGGACAAATTAATACAATCAGCATCAATCAACAACATTGTTATGGAAATGAAAACTTTATATGTGACGCCTGCATGTATCAATCGATAATTAATGCCCCGCACTCCCAACATGCACGCGCACCGGATCGACGGTTTTATGTGTATCTCTTAAAAAGCAACTTACAAATCCCCCCTTTAACAGGTAAAGTGCAATGACGTCATCCTGAATGATAGCGAGGTGGCCAAGGCAGTCGTTGATTTTGTTTCTGAATCCTCCATAGAGAAGCTGGTCATTGGCGCATCATCATCCAAAGGAGCGTTTGCCTGGTAAATTCCTGACTCCAACACCCATCCCTTTTCGTTCTCCATTATTTATGGTGCTTATTACGTAGCTTCTCGCATCCAGGAGAATCAAAAGTTCAGATATCTCAAGTAATATATCCAAGGGAGCGCCAGATTTCTGCACAGTTTACGTGATCTCCAAGGGGAAAGTTTCATCCATCAGGAATGCTACCAGAGCACCACCTTCTGTCTCTCATCTGAGACACCATTCTCAGAGTAAAGCTAGCATCAAACCCGACCCTCGCCAACTCTCTGTGACACCAAGAGGTCTCTACCAATTCTCCACTACTTTTAACCTCTTAGTTTAGATCAACAGATACGTTTCCTTATTTCTCATCAGCTTTCATAGTTTGATCATCATATAAACACTGTCAATATTAACAGGTCCTGCAGTACCAGAGTCTCGTACCCCTCGCCTCAGCAATACCGAAAGAGATACATTCAGGTAGGCACTCGCCACGAAATAGCCATACTAATACATAGTTTCACAATTTCTTAGCCCAAATTTACTTGTGAAACTATAACAGGTCTCCGTTTGCAAGAGGAGCTCATGGTCTGAGCACAAGACCACTTGGGGATTTCTCATCGCCAGACAGTGATATATCCTTTGTGAGCACTGGCAGGCCGAGCGTTGATCGCAACTACCATCATAGGATATCCAGTGCTCAAGAAAGTTACGAACACAGCTTTGAGATGTCACAACCATCATACAATAGTTACTCAGCAACCAATAACTACTCTTCCTCCTCACAGGGGCCCTCATCAATGCAGTATATGGTAAGTCTAATTCGGTACAAGCCCCATTAGTCAGTTTCTGTAGATCCCAACAAATTTCAAGTTTGTTCCTATGAGTCATCTAGCTTCTTTTGGGCCTTTACTTCCAACAAGACATTAACAAATAAGTTTTGCTTAATATACATTGTCGACTAGCAATAAGCTTAGGTTTCTTGCTAATCTAATATGGCATTAGAGAACTAGGTTCTATCTTATCCTTGATAATCAAAATATGTTGATTTTAATATTTAGCATAAAATTTCAATTATTTCACGTTGGAGTAACTGAGCCAAAAAAACATATAGACCAGTTTTTTCTGGAGAGAGACTAACATGAAATATCAAGTTTTTATCAAGTCAATTGCACTACAGCAACAATAATGCCATCCAAATGACAGTTTGTAGATGGTTAAGACCCAATTTGTGTTGAGAGTCGCAGGATGATGTGGAAGCAGAGATGAAGAGACTGAAATTAGAACTAAAACAGACAATGGATATGTACAGTACTGCCTGTAGAGAAGCACTCACCGCTAAACAAAAGGTAATAGGTTCAGCTTCTATCAACTTGTTGCTCGAGGATGCAAACCCTTTATTGAAAATATATTTTGCCTGCAGGCAATGGAGCTCCACCAGTGGAAGATGCAGGATGAGAACAGGATAGAAGAGGCTCGGCATGCAGGAGAAGAGGCAGTGGCCATGATGGAGAGAGAGAAAGCAAAGTGTAAAGCAGCCATAGAGGCTGCTGAAGCATCAAAAAGAATAGCTGAGTTAGAAGCAGAGAAGAGAATCAATGCAGAAAATATGATCGTCCAAGAATCAGACGAGAAGAAGAGAACATTGAACTCTCTAGCACATGCTGATATTCGGTACAGGAAGTACTCGATAGAAGAGATTGAAATAGCCACTGAAAACTTTGCGGAGAACCGGAAGATTGGAGAGGGTGGCTATGGTCCCGTGTTTAAAGGTTTTCTCGATCATACACCAGTTGCCATCAAGGTCCTTCGTCCTGATGCAGCTCAAGGAAGATCACAGTTTCAGCAAGAGGTATGAAGCTCCAAATAGTTGATGGTTGAGACTTGGCATCCAACTTTGGCCTAATTGAAGCAAAAGAAGGTCATCCAGACTCTATTCAAGCTCAGTCTGGATATCTTTAATAAGAAAAACTGTGAATTTGTCTAATAAACAACTTTTAGAGGAGACCTTACTCAATTATAGGATCAGTGTTCATATTGGTCATTCCTATTTAACCTAGCCTATCAAATATTCGGTATAAGGTTAGTATTCGCGACATAAAGATATTTCAAGCCCTAGTTGAGAATTATGATAGTAATAAACAAAATAGTGATAGTATCACCATGATCGAAAAAGCCTTTTCCATTAACATATGATCATTATGAAGCAAGGGAAGATTAATTGCAACTAAACTAAGCAAAATATACAGCCAAAAGAGCCACATAGAAAAGTCACCTACTACAATGATGCAACATAGTGATAGATATAAGTAATAAGCAACTTTGAGGATACTCAAAATCTGACCTTCACATTATCAACTGCATTGATCAGATTGAAATCCTGTGCTGTATTCGACATCCAAACATGGTCCTCCTTCTGGGTGCCTGCCCAGAATTCGGTTGCCTTGTCTATGAATACATGGCCAATGGGAGCCTCGAAGACCGACTATTCCGGCGAGGGAACACGCCCCCCATTCCTTGGCAGCAACGGTTTGTCATAGCTGCGGAAATTGGGACGGGACTTCTCTTCCTCCATCAGACAAAGCCAGAGCCACTAGTCCACCGAGACCTAAAGCCTGCAAATATACTCCTAGATCGCAACTATGGAAGTAAGATTAGTGATGTTGGCCTTGCCCGTCTAGTTCCCCCATCTGTGGCTGACACTGTCACCCAGTATCACATGACCTCCACTGCTGGCACCTTCTGCTACATTGACCCAGAGTACCAGCAAACCGGTATGCTTGGGACCAAGTCTGATGTTTACTCTCTCGGCATCATGCTACTGCAAATTATTACTGCAAAGTCTCCCATGGGGCTGACACATCATGTGGAACGATCTATTGAGAAGGGGACGTTTAAAGAGATGTTGGACCCTACAGTGCTTGACTGGCCTGTTGAGGAGGCCTTGTCTTTGGCCCAAGTGGCACTCAAGTGTGCAGAACTGAGGAGGAAAGATCGCCCTGACCTCAGCAAAGTTGTACTGCCAGAGCTCAACAGGTTGAGAGGAATTGCCGAGGATAATATGCAACCCTATATTATGGGAATCAACAACAACTACACGCAGCCGAGGCATAGCCAGGTCTCTGCTCAGGTATTGATTATAGATAAATTCAGATGATCCTTTAACATTCTTCTAAAAGAAAATGCCCACCATTGTCCGTTTGTGAAGTTTGCAGTAGAGATCACAAGCACATTATCCTTCATAATACCATTGAAAATACTTCTTTATGCTCGATCTCATCCTATACTGCCCTGACCATCCTATTACATGTTCTATCAACTATTTTGCAGGCCGGGTTAGCTGCTTAGGGAGTACATTTAAATTTTCAATAAAAACCTGCAAAGTGGTATGACCCTACCTAAGTTCATAGTATGGTAAAAATGTGCAGGAACTTGAAAGCTCCTCAGCCAATGTGAATTTAATGCAAGGAAAAAACACAGCAAGCAGATAAAGAAAAATGCAAAGCTTTTACATTGAAAATCTTCCTACATTTGAGGGGCAGAGGCATGGGATAAGTATGAATAAATCTACTATCTTAGAAAAAAAAACCTCAGGCATTAACACTGGCAGAAAATAGTTAAAAGTTTTACTCTAACTAATAAGCTTAGGAACTCACATTGAGAAAATTTACAACATCTTAGAGATGAATTGGTTAGCATTGAACCGTGGACCTCTAGTCTTCTACACAAAGCAATTCCGTGGTGAACTTCACCATGGAGGAAAAAATTTAAAGACTCCTATTGGTCGAATAAAGACCCAAGTCCCTAACCGCCCACCCCCACCCCCCAACCCTCATTCATATCCTAAAAACAAGCATAAAATCATTTCCCAATATGATATAACCAACATAACTCACTTGTCTCCTTGTCCTCAACTTTAAAAAAAGTGAGCTATCATCTTCTAGTCTTTGAATAGTAGGAAATAAAAACAAAGCCAAAGTTTAACCAACTGATATCTTTTTATCCAACATTAGAAACGGACCTTTAGTCATTCTGGTAGTGAAACAAGAAGGCGGGATGATAGTAGAAGTTAAGTATTAACAGATGAAGAAAGTATTTTACCATAAACTTTTCAGGATAGATCAAGCTAATTTTCTGCCATAAAATTTTCAGGACATGTTGAGTGGGCCTCTGGCAGGACAATCTGGATATGATAGCAGATCAAGTTCATCATACATGACTGGAAAAGAAACGAGTGGCGTATAAGAAGATGGTGGAGAGAAAAACAGTTCAGCAAGAAGACAGTTGATAATCAAAGTACCTTTGAACGTTCTATGGGTCCATAGTACAGTCGCTATTCAAGAGGGAAGAGGAGCATACCAATTTGTAACATCCTTTTGACTTGTAAATTGTCCTTAATGGTCGAAAAACAGTGGTAGAGGCTATTGGAGACATTTGCAACTAACTGATGAAGGAGTTAATGGAGTAACTCATTACCCGCTTGATAAGTTCAGTTTTCTGCCCCGAACACACAGTTGTATAAATATATTGTTTTCTCTAAATGTTTTCATGGATAGCATTTCATGTACATCTAAGAACATCTAAATTATATATGTAATCAAATTCAAAAATGAAATAAGAAAGTAAGAATTATTCCAGTTTATATCAGCAGCCATTCTAGGTGTTGCGCGCTCTGCTAATTGACAACAATGATATTCTTCCATTTGATGAATGTGTGACTTGGTTGCGTTTCTTGTACTCTCTTTATCTTTTTTTTTCTCTCTTTAATAATTTATTATCTCAATAAAATGGGCTAACGTTACATGCAAGATTTTGTTGGGTCATTTAGGAGATATAATACGCTCATCCGCAAGACAAAGACAGAAAATTGTAACCTTTTTGTAACCCGTGATCTTAAATCATAATCAGTGAGTACTCTTTTTTTTTTTTTTTTTTGTTGGGTCATATTGACAAACACCAGTGATGCTTATGGTGGAATGTGTTAGGCTTTGATGTGATGCTTATGGCATTCACTACTATCTTCGTGTGTAAAGAGAGGAATCCAGATATTCTCCTCTTGAATTTGCATTGAGTGGCTAATTAAAAAATAAATAAGTAAAAATATCATCAGGAGAATGACGACGAATAAAAGAAGAAGACAAGAAATGTGTTTGAAAGAAAGGAATCAATGGAATAATAACGCACCTTTGCAAGCAGTTGGAATTACGAGTAGAAGACCCTGATGATGGATGCTGAAGAGCAGAAATTACTAATTATGAAGGTGAATTCTGAAGCCGAAGAAGAAGAAGAAGACATAGTGAAGGAGAAAATAAATAGAGTTTTTAATAAATATAATTTTTGAAGGCATGTTTTGTTATGCATTTTTGAATGGAAGCATCTAATACTATTTTTATTAATTACTTCATCACCACATTGATGGTTTGGTTTTAGAGAAGCCAAAAGGAATTAATTATTGTTGGATACCGGATAGGAAAAGTGAGCTTCTGTAATGACTTTATGTATTTGTTAACCAAAGAAAGAAACGGCAAAATGTAATGATTAGAGATGCACGAGAAAAAACATTTGCTTCTAAAAACCCCACGCTTTTCTTTGACAGGCTTTTGATTAATAATGTTCAGGAGGCTGGCATGACTATCTCCCCTTTTCTTTGAATTAATATTCTTATTTATTTATTCATCGCCCGCCTTATTGGCTGTGATCAAAAGAAAACCAGTGGGAAGAGCATAAGCAAAAGGCTATAGCCTTACATATTCTTGTAATAATTTCATGATACTAGCTGCTCCTATATATGGTATATTATCGGGAAAAAATAGAGTATCACATGAAAATTAAAGCCTGTGATAAATTGTCATTACCAAGTTTGAGTAGTGGGTCTCATACCAGTCTAACATTAATCAAGCTTAAATTAATTTGGAAGGATTATGATATATATATATATGTCTGCTCATTACTAATTGTCCTAAATTGGCCCACAGTGGAATTGGAGGGGATGAACGAAGCTCTAAGGAATTTGGAAGGTATTTATTTCTCGACTCTGACTGCCAAGTACTATGATTACTCAAATTAAAACTTCACTAAGATTTTTATTTTTATTTTAAAATTTACAGAGTTAATCAATTAATAGGAATGAGTCCAGTCCTCCTCCCCTACTTCCTTTTTTTTAATTAAATGAGAAGCAATGCAATTATTATTATTAGTATTGTTATTTTTAAATGAAAAGCAATCTATAAATTCAACGCCATTCAACTGTTTTCTTTATTTTGTTATGACAATAAAATCCATATAGTACATGTAATTGTACAAAGCACAACGCCTGTTAATAATTTGTGAAGTAACTTGTGAGTGCAACATGCAAATTCACTTAGATTTTTAAACAATAATAATAAATGTTGATGAAGGAATTAATGTTATAAGTAGCTAAGGTGAGAGTTAGCGAATTGAAATGAAGTGAGAGCTAGCAGATGGTGGGTGCGGAAGGAAGCAATTGAAACAAATTAAGCTCAATTTCGAATGGGGAAAGGAAAGGTTTGAAAGAGTGATTTTATAATGGAAATTAATTAAGGCCCATCAACATTCAACACCTTACAAAAACAGAATCGAAAGCTAAAAATTTTCTCCGATCTAGGAATACACAACCCAAATAAGATGAAATTAATATCAAGAACTGTGAGGCTGAGGGTTGTACTAGTTAATTAAGTGCAGGCCCAGATTTTTGTTTTTTTGGTTTTTGTTTATTTGATAGAAATATTTTTCCTTTTTCTAAAGCATGTGCTAATTTGTTTTAGTACTAGCAAGTATGCATAGTATCTGTTTGAAGTAATTATAAAATATTGTCTGTTTAGGATACTCTATTTAGACAAAAATTAAAGTGAAAAAGAAGAGGAGTGGGGCGAAGAATGTAGAATGTGATGATAATAATAATAATAATAATAGTAATAAATTGGCCCACAGTGGAATTGGAGGGATGAACGAAGCTCTAAGGAATTTGGAAGGTATTTATTTCTCGACTCTGACTGCCAAGTACTATGATTACTCAAATTAAAACTTCACTAAGATTTTTATTTTTATTTTAAAATTTACAGAGTTAATCAATTAATAGGAATGAGTCCAGTCCTCCTCCCCTACTTCCTTTTTTTTAATTAAATGAGAAGCAATGCAATTATTATTATTAGTATTGTTATTTTTAAATGAAAAGCAATCTATAAATTCAACGCCATTCAACTGTTTTCTTTATTTTGTTATGACAATAAAATCCATATAGTACATGTAATTGTACAAAGCACAACGCCTGTTAATAATTTGTGAAGTAACTTGTGAGTGCAACATGCAAATTCACTTAGATTTTTAAACAATAATAATAAATGTTGATGAAGGAATTAATGTTATAAGTAGCTAAGGTGAGAGTTAGCGAATTGAAATGAAGTGAGAGCTAGCAGATGGTGGGTGCGGAAGGAAGCAATTGAAACAAATTAAGCTCAATTTCGAATGGGGAAAGGAAAGGTTTGAAAGAGTGATTTTATAATGGAAATTAATTAAGGCCCATCAACATTCAACACCTTACAAAAACAGAATCGAAAGCTAAAAATTTTCTCCGATCTAGGAATACACAACCCAAATAAGATGAAATTAATATCAAGAACTGTGAGGCTGAGGGTTGTACTAGTTAATTAAGTGCAGGCCCAGATTTTTGTTTTTTTGTTTTTTGTTTATTTGATAGAAATATTTTTCCTTTTTCTAAAGCATGTGCTAATTTGTTTTAGTACTAGCAAGTATGCATAGTATCTGTTTGAAGTAATTATAAAATATTGTCTGTTTAGGATACTCTATTTAGACAAAAATTAAAGTGAAAAAGAAGAGGAGTGGGGCGAAGAATGTAGAATGTGATGATAATAATAATAATAATAATAGTAATAAATTAAGAAGAAGAAGAAGAAGATAAAAAAAAAAGACATTCGGGATTGTAAGCAGTGTAGATACGAGAGAATAGTAGTTCGTGTTAAAAAGCTCTTCAATCCCAAGTAATCTAATTCTATTCTTGTTTGTTGAGGGAATGCATAAAATGAAGGAAGGAGGGAAAATTAAGAGGGAAAGGACTCAGGAGCTAGAAAGGGAGGAAGAAGATGAGAGAGAGAGCAGAAAGTGGAAAGCAGGGGAAAGGCTCTTCATCCTCTATTACTCCTTCCTTGTTTTACTACATTTATTAATTACTTAATTACTCGTAAAAATAATATTGTTGTCTCATTGTCTACTCTTCTTGTTATTATTTGTTGTTGTTGATTCTCTCTCAGTTTCCCTCTCTCTCTCTCTCTCCCCCTGTACTCGGCCTTCCAGTAGCTAATTAATAGGAAGCAGCAAGCAATGGCCTTTGAACCCCATTCCCTGCAGTTTGGAAACTCGAGCTCCTCAAAATCCTCTCGAAAGTTGAGCTTCATGAGCTTTGATGATGGAACCGTGGGCCTTGGTATCGTAGCTGCCATGAATGATCAGCCTCCTCCTCCTCCTCTTGCTCGAGTTCCGTCGTCCATACTAATGTCATCAGCAGTACTGGGTGAGATGAAGAGGCCGTTTCTCCGCAAAGTCCCCAGCTCCCTTAATTCCCTTTCAGAAGAAGACTACTCCTACAGTACTACTGAAGGCGGTGATGGTGATGACGATGAGGGGATGGAGATCGACGACCAAGACGAGAGCTACACGTTTGTGACCTCGTACGTGGGAGGAGAAGTTGTTAGCAGGACGGTCTACTTTGATGATGGCACTGGCTGCATGCAAACGAAAGATCAGCATTTCATCTCCTTAAAATCAGAGGAGGAGGCGGCGGCGGTCGTTTTCTCCATTGCCGACCCTTCCTCCTCGCCTCCTTTCCAGCCCCCACCTGCATTCGGTTTCTTGAAAATATGTTCTCTTTGCAGCAACAAGCTCGACGGCAAAGACATTTTCATGTTTAGGTACTTCTACTTCTCTATTACTTACCATTAATTACTTAATTATACTTACACTAGTGCTTCCTATAATTACCTTAATTAATTACTACTACTTCCACTTAATTCTTTTTGTATCTTTTATTCATATATATTTCCTTTTGTTATACATATGTTCTTATTGAAACTGAGATTATTTCTCCGTATGTATATCGCATCTGCATAAATTGCCTTCTTCCAATAATACAGTTGGATCTTTTGAGATACAGATTAATGCCTAAATTATAATGTTTTCCATTTTACTTGCTTTTACAATACCTTTGCCGACTGATATTATTCAGTTGAACTCTCATCATAGATGGTGTTAATTCCTTATTTACCTTCCTTAGAAATACACTAGCTACTTGTCTTCAACTGATACTTTAAGACTTATGGTTTTATATTTTGGATATGTATATGTTGATTTATGGGTTGAATTACAAATGGGTGGGGCCCATTTGAGTTGAGAGGTGAGAACTCACGTGGAGTTCAATTAATCATGAAATCTACTTGGATTCGTTTTTCGTTTGCAGTCAAAAAGAGTGGACTCCAAGGGTCTTAATCAAGATATTTCCTTCATGAGGTGAAGATGGCTGATTGAACCCCTTTGATATATTTGTCAACCACAGCAGCTTGTTTTTCCTACTCTCTGGTTTTGTGCTGAAGAAAGTGACAGAGAGATATTGATTGAAGAGTAGTCATCACTCTCTTACTCCTCACAAGTTCACTCTCTCTTGAACTCTCTGAGTGTGTGTTTTACACTTGTAATTTTGAGCGAAAATTCAGAGAGTTTATAATTGTGCATTGTATAGAGAGATTGATATAGTGAAACCCCCTCTTGCCGTGGACGTAGATCAATTTGATCGAACGACGTAAATCTTGTGTGTTTGTCTTCTATTTTCTGATTTTGTGTTTCCATATTTTGATACACTTGATCAGACCGCTGCAGATTTTTCCCAACAAACTGGTATCAGAGCATCTCGGTTCTAGGGCGGCTTTCAATCTTCCATAATGGCTTCTGTGAAGTTCTCGGTGTCGATATTTGATGGCCAGAATAATTTCGGCCTATGGAGGATAAAGATGAAGGCTTTGTTACGACGAGAAGGTACGATTAAAGCTATCGATGGGAAATACCCAGATGATATGATTACTGCTGAGATCGAAGAGATGGATGAAAAGGCTCACAGCGCCTTGCAATTGTCACTATCCGACAATGTGCTTCGTGAAGTTCTTAGATGAGGAAGCGGCGGGGTTGTGGTCAAAGCTCGAAAGTCTCTATTTGAAGAAATCTCTTACAACGAGATTGTACCTGAAGCAGCGGCTATACACACGGAAGATGAAAGAAGGTACACCCATTCAGGAACACCTTGATGAATTTAATAAAATTATCATGGATATGAAAAACCTGGATCTTAAGCTTGATGATGAAGACCAGGCTCTCATTGTGTTGTGTTCCTTGCCTGACTCTTATGAAAACTTTATTAACTCTATGTTGCATGGAAGAGAATCCATAAGTCTGGAGGATGTGAAGGCCTCTTTGAATTCTGTTGAGTTAAGAACAAAGTTGAATGGGAAAGGTACTGATAGGCAGGCTGATGGTCCACTAGCCAGAGGTAGATCGAAGACCAGAGAGGATAGTAAAGGGCAAGCGAGAAATCATTTGAAGCCCAAGTCAGTCCAAGATAAGAAGCAAGTTGAGTGTTTCTACTGTCACACGAAAGGGCATTACATGTCAGAATGTTATGCTCTAAAGAAGAAAGGCAACCAGCGTGGCGAAACCTCAGATTCAGCAAATACGGCAAAGGCTAATGTTGTCGATGTCGCTGAGACGGTTCTTGCGGTATGTCCATTGGATGTCCGTTCTGATAGAGAATGGATCTTGGATACAGGTGCGTCTTATCATATGTGTCCAAATAAAGATTGGTTCATTACTTACAAACCTATAAGTGGTGGATCAGTTTTGATGGGCAATAGTGCAATTTGCAAGACAGTTGGTATTGGTACAGTTCGCATCAGGTGTCACGATGGGATAATAAGAACTTTGTCAGATGTGAGACACATCCCAGACTTAAAGAAAAATCTGATTTCTTTGAGTTCTTTGGATTCTATTGGGTGTTCTTATACAGGTGGAGGTGGAGCTCTTAGAGTTACTAAGGGTTCATTGATTGTGATGAAAGGAAGCAAAGTGAACAGCCTTTATGTTCTCCAAAGCAGTACTGTGACAGGCTCTGCAGGTATGTCCTATGATGCTGACCGGGACACTACTCAGTTGTGGCACATGCGCTTAGGCCACATGAGTGAGAAGGGGATAACTATTTTGAGTAAACATGGCTTACTCTGTGGTGATCATACATCATCACTTGATTTCTGTGAGCATTGTGTGTTTGGGAAGCAAACTCGGGTTAGCTTCTCGACTGGCTCACATACGATGAAGGGCACTCTCGACTACATTCATTCGGATTTGTGGGGACCTGCTCAGGTTCCATCCAAAGGTGGCGCTCTTTATTTTCTGACGTTTATTGATGATTTTTTCAGGAGAGTTTGGATTTATTTTCTCAGGAGTAAAAGCGAGGTGTTCGAAACTTTTAAGAAGTGGAAAGTTCTTGTTGAGAATCAAACTGGGAAGAAAATTAAACGTCTCCGAACAGATAATGGCCTAGAGTTCTGCAGTGGTGAGTTCAACCAGTTCTGCGCAAATTCTAAAATCGTACGACATCGCACGGTCAGATACACTCATCAACAAAATGGGGTGGCAGAATGTATGAATAGAACATTGACGGAGAGAGCTAGGTGTATGCTCTCAAACTCCTGATTGGATAAAAATTTCTGGGCTGAAGCTGTTAACACAGCTTGTTACTTAGTGAACCGGTCTCCTTCTACCACCATTGAGCACAAGACTCCAAATGAGGTATGATCAGGTAAACCTAGTGATTATTTAAATTTAAAGGTATTTGGATGTCCTGCTTACTATCATGTTAGAGATAGTAAGCTTGAGCCTAGAGCTAAGAAATACATATTTGTTGGTTATGATGATGGCGTCAAAGGCTATCGCTTGTGGAGTCTTGAACCTGATTCTCCTAAATTCATTATTAGTAGAGATGTTACTTTTAATAAAAAATATATGCTTGATCATGAAAAGGTTTCTGTTGAGTCTACAGGAAATTTAGAGAAGGCTATGGATAAGGTGGAGCTTCAGGTAGAGCTCGAGGGAGAGACTTCTCAAAAGTCGTCTACAAAAATTGCTCCTACAGTTGTACAAGAGCAACATGATTCAGGCTCAGATGATGATGACGCTGAGACTGAAGAACCTTATTCCATAGCCACTGGCAGAGAGAGGAGACAGATCAGACCTCCTCAAAGATATGCACATGCTGAGTTAGTGGCATATGCTCTCACGACAGCTAAAGAGATGGGTATTCAAAAGCCATCAAACTTTACTGAAGCTGTCTCATGCAGAGAATCTGGTTATTGAGCCACGGCTATGACAGAAGAACTCGAGTCACTTTATAAGAATCAGACTTGGGATTTGGTGCAATTACCTAAGGGTAAAAGGGCAATTGGATGCAAGTGGATTTTCAAGAAGAAAGAAGGGATCCCAGGGGTTGAAGATGCTAGATTCAAAGCATGGTTGGTGGCAAAGAGTTATAGGCAAAAGGAGGGAATTGACTATGATGAAGTATTTTCTCCAGTTGTGAAGCATACCTCCATCCGCGTATTGCTTATCATGGTTGCTCTATTTGATCTGGAGCTTGAGCAGCTCGATGTGAAGACTGTATTTTTACATGGTAAGCTTGAGGAGACTATCTACATGTCTCAGCCAGAGGGATACTTCATAGAAGGTAAAGAAGATCATGTTTGCAAATTAAAGAAGTCTTTATATGGCCTGAAGCAGTCTCCCAGACAGTGGTACAAGAGGTTTGATACTTTTATGCTTAGTCATGGGTACTCGAGAAGTACTTATGATAGTTGTATGTACTATATGCGTCTAGGAGATGATTCTTTTATTTATCTTCTATTATATGTCGATGACATGCTTATTGCTGCTAAGAATATATCGCAGATTCTTATTTTAAAGAAACAACTCAGTGATGAGTTTGAGATGAAAGATCTTGGTGCAGCAAAGAAGATCTTAGGGATGGAGATCAAGAGGGACAGAAAAGCTAGAACATTATATCTCTCACAGAAGAGTTATATTGAAAATGTGCTTGAGCGCTTTGGGATGAAGAATGCCAAGCCCGTTACGACTCCTTTGGCTCCACACTTTAGGCTCTCAGCTTCAGATTCACTTAAGAGTGAGACCAAGCAGAAGGAGATGTCCCGAGTTTCATACTCTAGTGTAGTGGGTAGTATTATGTATGCCATGATTTGCACTCGTCCAGACATTGCCCAGGCAGTCAGTGTAGTGAGCAGATATATGGCTCAGCCAGGGAATGCACATTGGGAGGCAGTGAAGTGGATCCTTCGGTATCTCAGGGGTACCTCAGATTTGGGTTTGGTTTTTGATAGCAGTACTTCGGGAACCTCAGTTATAGGTTTTGTGGATTCTGACTATGCAGGTGATCTCGATAAAAGGAGATCTTTGACTGGTTATCTTTTTACTCTTTCTGGTTTAGCTATTAGTTGGAGATCGACTCTACAGTCGACAGTGGCTTTGTTTACTATGGAGGTAGAGTACATGGCAGCAGCAGAAGCAGTAAAGGAGGCCATTTGGTTGAGAAACCTCGTGAGTGAGCTTGGGTTTCAGCAGGAAGCTAGTTCTGTTATTTTTTGCGACAACCAGAGTGCTATACACCTAAGTAAAAACTCAGCACATCATGAGAGGACAAAACATATCGATGTCAGATATCATTTCATTCGTGAGGTTACTGCTGAGAGAAGCATCACAATGAAGAAGATTGGTACTGTAGACAACCCATCTGACATGTTGACCAAACCGGTCTCGGCCTTCAAGTTCAAGCACTGCTTGGACTTGGGAGGTATTCGCACGTGTTAGGTGGCCCCGTTTGGAGCATTGTTTGCAAGAGGGGATGGAGTTCACTGATTCTATTATGAAGTGAATGATCATTTTTCTACATCTCTTGTTTCTTACACCGAGTTAGCTCACGTAAGCTTAGAGATGTGTTTATAATGATTATTCAACTTCTTGATGTTTGAGAATTCAACCCAAGGTGGAGATTGTTGATTTATGGGTTGAATTACAAATGGGTGGGGCCCATTTGAGTTGAGAGGTGAGAACTCACGTGGAGTTCAATTAATCATGAAATCTACTTAGATTCGTTTTTCGTTTGCAGTCAAAAAGAGTGGACTCCAAGTGTCTTAATCAAGACATTTCCTTCATGAGGTGAAGATGGCTGATTGAACCCCTTTGATATATTTGTCAACCATAGCGGCTTGTTTTTCCTACTCTATGGTTTTGTGCTGAAGAAAGTGACAGGGAGATATTGATTGAAGAGTAGCCATCACTCTCTTACTCCTCACAAGTTCACTCCCTCTCACTCTCTCTTGAACTCTCTGTGTGTGTGTTTTACACTTGTAATTTTGAGCAAAAATTCAGAGAGTTTATAATTGTTCATTGTATAGAGAGATTGATATAGTGAAACCCCCTCTTGCCGTGGACGTAGATCAATTTGATCGAACCACGTAAATCTTGTGTGTTTGTCTTCTATTTTCTGATTTTGTGTTTCAATATTTTAGTACACTTGATCAGACCGTTGCGGATTTTCCCCAATAGTATACTTTTATATTGCTTGTTTCTTCAGACTGAAATTCTATATCTTTCACACTAGGTTTTTTTTGACATCCTCCGTTTCTAACTCAAGATGATTGATGCATGGGGTTTACTGTCTTCTTTACTCTCCACATAATTTCCTTAGCATTTGTTGGGAGCGCGGACAGCGGAGCCGAGAGAAATCACCACACAAACAATAGCAAATACACAGCAAAACAGTAAAGACACGAGATTTACGTGGTTCGGCAAGTTGCCTACGTCCACGGGGCAAGGAGGGGGGGATTTTACTAATAGAAAAGAGAGAATACAAATTAGGGTTACAAGTTCTCACCAAGAAACCCTAAAAATAAACCTCTCAAATCTCTCACAAGATCTCCTCCCAAAAGATCCACAATACCCTCTCAAAGGCTGCTCAAAACGTGTTCAATACTACCCTAATTAATCAGGTTTAGGGTTATATATAAACTCTAAACGAACCGGGTTTAAAACCAAACCCGTATTCGGAATCTGTCCAGACTAGTCGACTACTACTTCAGAGTAGTCGACTACTAAGGCCCAAAACAGAGCAACACCTTTCTGTCGACTGCAGATTAGTCGACTACTAACTCAGTGTAGTCGACTACTAAGGTTCTAGCGGAAAACCATCTCTCTGTCGTCTGCAGTGTAGTCGACTACTCTGACTTGTAGTCGACTACTAAGCCCGAAAACTGTCTTGTGCATGTTTTTGTGCATGTTCTACAATTCTCCACCTCGTACATCATTTGATAGACCTCAAATTTTGGACGAACACCAGAAGAACACCGCGAACATACCTAGAGAGATCTCCATCAGACAAACCAGGTCAATCCAGCTGCGCCACTATACCGTAACTGCCTACGTACCCTCCACCGGGATCAAGCTAACCGTAGTTCTGCAAATCATCTCCACCTCACCCATTACTGGCCCGAAGGGCCATGCCCTCTTGGGCAGATCAACACGAGCTGATATGAAGCAAGTCCAAGCAATGCTTAAACTCGCTAACTGTGACCACCTTGGTTAACATGTCTGCGGGATTCTCATTCGTGTGCACCTTCATAAGAGAAATATCACCTTCCTCTATGACATCTCGCACGAAATGATACCTGACATCGATATGCTTGGTACGAGCATGATGAACTTGATTCTTCACCAAGTGAATCGCACTCTGACTGTCGCACCACAAGTTCACGCTTTCCTGCTCAATCCCCAAATCATCTAGAAGACCCCACAACTACAATGCTTCCTTCACTCCCTCTGCCATGGCCATGTACTCGGTCTCTATAGTAGAAAGTGCCACTGTAGCCTGTAACATCGATCGCCAACTAACCGGAGCCCCATGTATCCTGAATACATAACCAGTAGTAGATCGCTGTCTATCTAGATCGCCCGCATAATCAGAGTCCACAAACCCATCAATCTGACATGTTTCTCCACCAAAACACAGACCCGTATCAACGGTACCCTTTAAGTACCTCAGGACCCACTTCACTGCTTCCCCGTGCGTCTTTTCCGGATTCGCCATGAATCTACTGACCACACCGACCGCCTGTGAAATATCTGGGCGTGTACACACCATTGCGTATATTAAGCTGCCAATTGCACTAGCATAGGGAACACGCTCCATATGCGCCTTCTCTTCAGCTGTAGTGGGAGATTGTTTACCAGAAAGCCTAAAGTGTGAAGCCAATGGAGTCACCGCCGACTTAGCACTTTGCATCCCGAACCTCGCGATCACCCGCTCTATGTAACCCTTCTGACTCAAGAATAATCGTCGGTTCGCCCGCTCTCTTCTAATCTCCATACCCAGTATTTTCTTAGCAGCGCCCATGTCCATCTCGAACTCTTCACCAAGTTGAGATTTCAGCCTATCTATCTCCACCCTGCTCTTAGAAGCAATAAGCATGTCATCCACATACAAAAGGAGATAGATATAATTACCTCCGCGAAGCTTCCGAATGTAAACACAACAATCATAATCGTTTCGAAAAAACCCATGCTTCAGCATGAAGGAGTCAAATCGCTTGTATCACTGCCGGGGAGATTGCTTCAATCCATACAGTGACTTCCTCAAGCGACACACATGATGCTCCTTGTCCTCAACCTTGTAGCCCTCAGGTTGATGCATGTAGATCTCTTTATCCAAGTCTCCGTGCAAGAAGGCCGTTTTAACATCGAGTTGTTCCAGTTCAAGATCACCATGAGCAACAATACTCAATAGCACCCGAATAGAAGTGCGTTTCACCATCGAAGAAAATATCTCATTGTAATCCACACCCTCTTTCTGTGCAAAACCCTTAGCCACTAGCCTCGCCTTGTACCTTGTACCACTGAGCTTTAAAAGATCTTCTTTTCTTTTATACACCCACTTACAACCAATAGCTTTTCTTCCTACGGGCAATGGGACCACCTCCCATATTTGGTTCTTCCGAAGTGATTCCATCTCTTCCTCCATCGCAGCCAACCAACTCTCACTATCCTTGTCCCGAATAGCTTCCTGGAAAGAGACTGGCTCGTCCTCCTCCACCGAGAGTGCGTATTCAACCAAATTAACCTGCCCATAGTGCTTCAGGGGTTGATCAGCCCCCAGCTTCTGTACCTGCTTGTATGCTCGCCTTGGCCTAGTGAAAGCCAAACTATTCTCGAGCTGCTGTTGTTGTAGTGCCTGTGCATTCTCTTGCTGAACCTTCTCCTGCTCAAGCTCATCATCTACCTGACTACCCACTTGAACACGACTAGAATCTGGTTGGTCTTTAGGTTCTATTTTAATAACCTGAGACTTAGAAAGTCTCAACAGTCATAACACCATCATCCTTGGACGCCCTAGCAATCATGGATTTCTCATCAAAGGTAACATCCCTGCTGATCACGAACTTCGAATCTTCCGTACACCAAAGGCGATAGCCTTTTACGCCCTTCGCATATCCCAAGAATATTGTCTTCTTGGCCCTCGCTTCAAGCTTTCTCTTGTTGAAGTGATAGTAGGTGGTACATCTAAAATTCTGAGCCTATCATAATCTGCATGCTCCCCTGACCACACCCTATAGGGTGTATCACCATCCAATATCAAATATGGTGAACGGTTCATAATGTAACAAGATGTAGCCACCGATTCTGCCCACCATTCGTTGCTCAATCCAGCGTATGATCGCATACTCATTGCTTTCTCCCGCAATGTTCGGTTCAGTCTCTCTGCGACCCCATGTTCTCGGGAAAAGTCATTATCTTTTTCATCGGTGAAATCATTCTACCTTGATGGGATTACAAATGAGTTTCAAATAAAAATCACCTTTTTATAAGGCTTTTTACAATGAAAAAGGATAAAAATTACAACTTTCCTCCTTGTGAACAAAGCGGGACCCGTTTATCGGATCCTCGCTTGCGTGGGATTCTTTGCCTGTGCCGGGGATGTGTTCCGTGGACCACCGCGCGACTCCTTTCCCAAGTGTTGATCAAACGAGATCTGGATCTGGATCTAGATCTAAAAATCCCTCCTTTTTTACGTGGGAATTCTTAGATCGATCAGATCTGAGATCTAAACGAATACGGAGATTAATTCGCCAAGGAACTAATCAACGTAGTGAACGAGATCGGCCAAGCGAACTCGTTACTCTTCTTCGGATCAAGGCCAAGCTTGATCCAAAGGATGGTTTGTTGTTGTAGATCTGGATCTGAAAACTTTGGATCTCGGATCTCACCCCCCGCGCAAGTCTAGATCTTGATCTCCTCTCCCTTGGAAATTCTCTAACCCTTGGCACACACAAGAGTTCGGCAGAGTCTCCTCCTTTTTTATTTTTCCGACCCCTGAAAATGAAACCCTAGCCGTCATATTTATAGGTGCAGCAGCGGATGCGGGCGAAACTGGGCAAAAAGCCCATTCGGCCTTGGTGTCTCGGCCAGGCCGAGACACCTCTGGTGTCTCGCTTCGGCGAGACACCTCTGGTGTCTCGGTTTTGACCGGCGTCGGCGTCTTCTCTCTGCTGGTTTTCCGAGCTTAATTTGAGGCTTCAAAGTCGGGTTTATCCCTTCACTCGCACTCATGGCGCATCAGTTCACCAAGGTTCCGGAATCAGCTGACAGCTCAGAAAGGAGAAACCTCTTTTTAAAAATTTCGGTACGCCGGACCATAAAGGGGCGCCCCCTTGACCCCCCGCCCGCTAACCGGCTAGCGGGACCGTCGAAAACTCTGCGTAGGGCGTCTTAAGGAGAGCGTTTGCGTTGCGTTCACTTGTTGTGTCGTCAACGGTTTGCCATTACTTCATCGGATGACTTGTCGATTATTCTCGTCATCACGAGCTACGTTCGGGGACTTATAGGCAATTTTCAACGCCTACACCCCATTCTGCTGTGGTGTTGACCTGACTGTCCAGTGTCGAACAATTCCCTCCTGATCACAGAACTCCTTGAAAGCACTATCTGTATACTCTATACCGTTATCAGATCTCAGTGTCTTCAATTTCTTTCCCGTCCTGTTCTCAATCATTGCTCTCCACTTCTTGAATGTTTCGAACACCTCATTCTTATGCTTCAGAAAGTAAATCCAAACATACCTCGAATAGTCATCTATGAACGAGATAAAATATCTGGAACCACCCTTGAAAGTTGTCTGAGCCGGACCCCAAATATTCGTGTGCACATAATCTAGTATCCCTCTGCTCTTAGACTTGCTGCTCAGAAACTGGACCCTGTGTGACTTTCCATACACACAATCCTCACAAAAATTCATGCTAGGTTTCTTCATATTCTTCAGCAAACTCTCTTTACCGAACAAAACTAGACCCTTCTCTGACATATGCCCAAGCCGCCTATGCCATAACCGTGTGTGCTCACACGGGTCTCCACCACTTCCTTCAGTTCCAACCGCTGCATCTTCCGTCACCGTCGTACCTGAGAGAGTATATAAATTACCGTGACGAACACCCTTCATCACTACAAGGAAACCTCGAACAACCTTCTTCACTCCGTTCTCCGTCACAATCCTGCAACCGCCGGAGTCTAACGCACCAACTGAGATAAGATTCTTCCGCAAGTCAGGAACGTGTCTCACATCCGTCAAGGTTCGGACCACTCCATCATGCATTTTGATCTTGATATCACCTAGCCCCACCGTTTTACAAGCATGGTTATTCCCCATCAATACGATTCCACCATTAATATCTCTGTAGGTAGTAAACCACTTTCTATTTGGACACATATGGTAAGAGCAACCAGAATTAAGTATCCACTTTCCGGAGATATCCTCGTCACCCGTGACGACATAGCACTCCTTATCGCTCCCTTCCTCTGAAACGTAGCTCGCTTCTTCCTTGCCCTCTCTCCTCTCAGTCTTGTTATTGTTCTTCTTTCCACCTACTCTCTTATTTGGACAGTCGACCTTGAAATGCCCAACTTCACCGCATTTGAAACATGATTTTTCCGCAAGAGGTCTCGATTTAGATCTAGACTTTCCTCCCTTGCTTTTTCCTCGCTCATTGCTCCTTCCTTTAACAAATAATCCCTGCGCTTATTTTTTGTTACCACCAGTAGTCATGTCACTGGTTGCAATCTTCCGAAGGTCATCCGCTAGAAGCGCCGTTCTAGTCTCATCCATCTTCAAATTGTCTCCTACAAGCATCAGTGTTTACACCAGGTTCTCATAAGACTTCGGCAGAGACAGAAGTAGTAGAAGCGCCTGATCCTCATCTACAACTTTCACATTTATGTCTTTCAAATCTGATATGATCCTATCAAACTTGTTGATGTATTTCCGGATTGATGAGCCTTCCTCCATCTTGCAAGTATACAATTTAGATTTTAAATAGATCTGATTCGTTAGACTCTTAGTCATGAAGGTACTTTCTAACTTCTTCCACACGCCCGCAGCCGTTTCCTCTCCATCTACCAAGAAAGCTACATCCCTTTCAAAGCATAGGATAATCGACGCCCGTGCTTCCAGATCCAGCTCCTCCCAATCCTCATCAGACATATCCTTGTGCTTCTTCTCTTTTTCAGCCAAAGCCTTGTGTAATTTTTGCGAAATCAGTGAGTTTTTCATCTGCATCATCCAATAGGAAAAATCATTCTTCCCATTGAACTTTTCAATCTCGAATTTTTTCACTTTGACCGATTTACTGGTAGACGTCATTCTCCGTTTGTATTAATAAACCCGCTTCTCTTAGAAATTACCGAGCACCACCTCAAACCAGAAGCTACACCACTTCCAATCTGAATAACAGCTTTAATACCAATTGTTGGGAACGCGGACAGCGGAGTCAAGAGAAACCACCACACAAACAATAGCAAATACATAACAAAACAGTAAAGACACGAAATTTACGTGGTTTGGCAAGTTGCCTACGTCCACGGGGCAAGGAGGGGGGGATTTTACTAATAGAAAAGAGAGAATACAAATTAGGGTTACAAGTTCTCACCAAGAAACCCTAAAAACAAACCTTTCAAATCTCTCACAAGATCTCCTCCCAAAAGATGCACAATACCCTCTCAAAGGCTGCTCAAAACGTGTTCAATACTACCCTAATTAATCAGGTTTAGGATTATATATAAACTCTAAACGAACCGGGTTTAAAGCCAAACTCGTATTCGGAATCTGCCCAGATTAGTCGACTACTACTTCAGAGTAGTCGACTACTAAGGCTCAAAACAGAGCAACACCTTTCTGTCGACTGCAGATTAGTCGACTACTAACTCAGTGTAGTCGACTACTAAGGTTCCAGCGGAAAACCATCTCTCTGTCGTCTGCAGTGTAGTCGACTACTCTGATTTGTAGTCGACTACTCTGATTTGTAGTCGACTACTAAGCCCGAAAATTGTCTTGTGCATGTTTTTGTGCATGTTCTACATCATTGGTACTACTGGGAATTGCAGATTCCTCAAAAGATTCAAGCTTCAGTCATGTGGGAATTGGAGTGTGTCTGTGTCTTCCGTTAGCAGTTCACCTTTTTATTTTTACTCTTGTTCATTTGCAGTCGTCCACCTGTTTGCACCTTCTTTTACGTGTGCGCATCTTTTGTATCTCCATATGTAGCCAGATGTCCCATAATATGTATGCCTGTTTAGATTGTTTAATTTGATTTTGATGGCTCAAACTTCTGCCGAAAAATATTCGCACGGGTTGTGTTGCTTGTATTCGAATATTTTCATGCCGATCTGTTACCATGTCTTTCGCCTGAGATCTTTTCTTTTTTATTTCTCCTCACCTCCTTGAAAATGGGAATTAAGTTACCAGCTCTTTGTATCTTTAGCTGATTCGGGAAATCCCTTCCTTCATGAAAAGCTTTATGGTGTCTTGCATGTCTCCTTTTGGCGGGGTTTGCTGTGAGAGGTATTAATTAAGTCCTCATATAGTGCAGCCAGTAAATAGTCTGGATATTACAATACTTACAGCCGCCAAGGATGTGGGTCATCGTCATTAAAAAAACCGTAGAAAACTGCATGTTTTCTCCAAACTCCTGAGAGCAATTGCATCAACTCCTTTGAAATTCCCTGTATAAAACATCTCTTCGTGGACATATTCCTTTTAATACAGATCTATCACATAATTGGCATTTGTTGTTGTAAACTTTGTGGGTATATGATTTGCCTATTTAGCATATTGTGTGCTAAGGAGAAAGATGCAACTCTTAATGAATACACATAAAATTATACTATTACCATATCAGATGTATCATATCCGAAATCTTAAGGTTGCCACCACCTGCATACATGTGCTTGTCGCACCATACCTAGTATCCCGTATATCCTTTATCCATGCCAGACAAACAGAGGGTTAATTGTAGTTTTTTTGTGCATGTGGAAATAAACTAGCAGCCTGAGTATGTGCAACGCCACCAATAGGAAGTAAGGCTTGAAGAGCATAGGTCTAATCGGGTAAGTTATTGGGAACATGACGTGTTGATGCATGGTCAAGATGTGTCAATACAGAGTATCATGTATATCAGCATTTAGTTCCATGTTTCGTAGATCTGAACTCTTTAGTCATACTTCTGCAAGCAAGAGGACGGTAGTAGATGAGATAACTGGCATACTGATAAATATGTTGAAGGATAAGCTATACAGTGTTGTTCACATGTAAGAGTCCGACAGGAAATACTTGTTGTCCAATGGTCACAGAATCAAAACTCTGTTTATACGGCAAGTAAAAGTTGCATTCCTCCTTAAATTTCATTATTACATTCTTTCGTATGTAACATTACAAACGTTGATTGGCAGATTGCCAGAACTTGACATGAATAAAAAAAATTCATTATGGTGGGAAAATGTTCTTTCACTAAAATACTTCTCAAATTTTTTTTTTCCAATAATTCCCTTAAGTGGAACAAACTATTCTTTTTAATGATGGGAACCGAACTTTTGCATCTTGAGGACTTCATCATGAAGCCCTCTCCATTTTAGGTATGTACTAGAAGCAACATATGTGATAGTCGACATGCATGCCGCCATGGTTGCAAGGAGACAACCAGGATCTACAGACTCCTCTTGTACCTCTCCTTTAATTAAACAAGTTGTAATTTACATGTACTCATCCTCAGTACCATACAAAATTGTGGAAAACTACCTTATTTTGACAAACATTAGTTCATATTTATGTTAGTAATAAATATTTGACAGGATAATCCATAAAGTGCTGGTTCTTCTTTCCAAATTGAGTTTTCTTGTCAGAGTCCAATATCCTCCATCACATAGTGAAGTAGAGCAGAAAATTGTGAGCTCCAAACCGCGCGTGCAATGGTGGGGGTTGGGGGAAGACTAAGAGGACAACTCATATAGAATGGCTGGTAAGGAAACCTACTGGAGCTATAACAAAAGTGAGTCTTCATAGAGACATTATCCATGTTTATTACCTCAACCCTGGGTGATACATCGATGAACATGATGAAGCTTGGGTGCACTCAAATGTAGAGTCAGCTAGTTCTTCTTGAAATGCATTGAGATACTCGTGGAATATTCGTTGAGCGAAGAAGTTGCAAAAAATTTGCTTGTATGGGAAGTGAAATCTAGATATATACACACTAAACATTATCTCAACCTTCTTCATAGTACACAAATTCATCACTTTGTGGATGCCCAAACTTGAATAGAAATGTGAATTCCGTGCGCAAATGTTTTTTCACCAAGATATTCCAAATTATTATGCATATGTTAGATATAAAATTACAACTCTCAACCCTCATCATAACTTTAGAGTTTTGGTGTATTAGAAGGGACCTCGAGAGGGCACCTATGCAGCTCAAGTTCAAATCTTATTGGCCATGAAATTAAAGTTGATTAAAAAAATTAATACGTGAGTTCAGGTTTCGGCTCATGAAGGGATAATGTAACTAATGAAGGGATAATGTAACTAATGTTGCAAACTATTTTATGCAATAATTCGCTTAAGTGTAAGCTAGACTTTACTCTTGTGAGGGACACAACCGCAAACTTATAAAAGCTTGAACCTTCTATCATGAAGCCAACCCCATTTGGATACATACTATGTTCAATATCTTTTTCATTGTAATACCATTTTATGTCTAATTTAGAAATGTGCATGTCAGTGAATAGTACAAGCCTTTATTGGCATTATTTGCACTAATGCTTCTTAGATCCAAACTCTTTTTATTATGCTTCTGCATGAAAGAACAAGTGTAGGTTATATGCATGACATATATGCAAGGTTCAAGAAGTGGGTATCTAAGGCCTCCTCCCTTGGTCCCTTACATGAATGTCCACCTCAACTTGCTTATTGGACTTGTATCTCAAACTCATTAGCTAAACCCTCATAATCATTCACTTCAAAGATAGTTTATCTATCACACCTTGTAAGCTCTAAATCAATTGCTGCAACTCAAGAAGCACTCATGAAGTTCATGCACAAGATAGAGAGCTAAGGGGGACCAGAGTAGCCATGACCCCCCAGATTTTATACAACGTAGCTTATATAAATGAGTTTTTCCATATTAGCCCCCCAAATCATTTATATTTTACAATTAGTCCCCGAAACCTTCTTATTTTGAAATTACTCCTCCAAATGTTTAAACTGTTAACCACGGTTAGGTAGTAGCTAGCCAGAGACGAGTAATTACCAAATTAGCAAATCAGTCGTAAGCATCAAAATCGAACTCAAAAACACTGGATTTAAGTCTAATATTGCATAATCTTTCGCCATTTTGTGCTCCATTGAAGTTCTTTTAGGTTTTGGATCTGAATGCATAGGATATAATTGCTATTACACCCAAAAATGTCAAAAATAACAGAATATTCCCTTTATTTCAACCGGCCACTAACTAGGGAAATGAGATTTTAATTTGCATGTAGTTTTGCACTTAACAGTAGAGAAATGAAGTTTATATTGTTTAGGGACCCATACATATTGTTTTGGGCCCGACTTACAATTGACATTTTCATTTGTCATAAATGCTCTAGATAATAGTTGTGATCTTTATAGACTATGCATAACATCTGCTTTTTAGCTAAAATTTAGTATTATGATTTTTCAAATATATTAATACTACGGTTAAGGAGGCAAAAGGAAAGATTTAATCCTTCATTGGATCCACCTAGTTTCCACACTATATGCCTTTCTATTCCCTTCTAATATAATTTACTTTATTGCAGCTCAGACACATCTAATAATACACGTCGTGTCGAACACACATTCCAAAAGTGATACTTGTGTGTGTGTGTGTGTGTGTGCATGTTTTTCCCCCCTTTGCATCTTTGTGTCGCATTATGTACATGTTAGCATTTCTGCGTCTCTGCGTCCATGCAATCTTTTTCTTCAAAAAAGAAGGGCAACACAAAGAAGATACTTGTTGCTGATCTGAGCTGGGAAAGGAAAGGAAAGAAAAGAAAAGATGGGGAAAGGAGAAATAATTCTTCAAAACGATGAGCCCTGCCACAACGGTAAGAGTTGTCCCCATGTGACCTGAAGGTCACAGGTTCGAGTCGTGGAAACAACCAACAAATGCACGGTAAGGCTGCATAAAATAGACCCTAGGTGGTCCTCCGTGTATAGCGAGAGATTCTTGCACCAGTCTACCCAATTAATTGTTTTGAAGAAGTATCTGACAACCAGACTAGAGGTTATTTGTGTATAAATGGGGACTAGAATTTAGCCTTGACTTTGCATTGTTTATGTTTGAGCCTTTTCCGGTCATTAAAATTATACTTTTTTAGGCACAGTGCTGTCTTCTTACACAAACTCTAGATAATGGGGAGAATCTTCATAAAGTGTGATTTCATATCATGAGTAAACAGTGCTACTCATTTTTGCGTCTGCTGCTACTGTCATCTTTGAATCAGTCAATTTACGAATTTTGTTCCTCTGATTCTAGTGGCAATATTTCTCGAACCAATCTAATTTGTGAGCAAACCAAATTTAGATGCTTACTTCTCTTTTGCTATTATCTATGTTTGATTACTACAGCAGCTTGATTGATTCTCGTTTTATGAATTAGTCAATGTACAAAATTTGCGCCCGTGATTTTAGTGGCAGTGTTCTCTTGAACCCAACTAATTTGTGAGCAAACCAAATTTATGTGCTTACCTCTATTTAGCAATTATCTATGTTTGCTTGCTACTGCAGCTTGATTGATTCTCATTTTATGATTTTATTTGTTCCTGCAGAGAGAAATCTTTCTGTAGCAAGGAATGCAGATACCAGTCCGTCCTAAATGACAAGAACCTGGACGAGTGTACTCTGGAGGTATTGAAGCCCTCAGATTGTGATGAGGTTCCCTGTGACAAGTCTCTCTGTTCCAACCCCATTGCTTTAGCTGGTATAGCTGCAGCTTAACATAGCTTATCATAATAATTGCCTCAGTGACATATGACTATAAATGAATCCCTTGAGAGAAAAAAAATAATAATAAAAGAGGGATCCAATGGAATAATTGGAAATACCGGCATTATAGGGAAATCAGGTGAGAATTTAGCATATCTCTTAATGAAATATCTCTCAACCTCTCGGGTATAAGACCTGAAGAGAATGAGAGGAAATAAGCAAACTTGGAAATTTTTTAACTTTCAATGTGGCAGATGAAATTTAAATTTTTTTGGTATTCTGAATGCTGCATCTTGTGGAATTATGTGCTTGTTATGCTTACATTTTATGGGAAACTAGAGATACCATTTTTACTGTTATCTATTTTCTGGTTGTGTGTTTACTTTTTGGTTGCCTTGTGCTATCTTTGATATGTTTAAATACACTAGAACTTGAGACCATATTTTGTAATTCCTCCTGTTAAATAATTGTGTTGTTATTCACTCTAACGACAGGATCAAAATGTAACCCAGGTATGCTTCGTTAACTTCCATTTGGATTCCTCAAATCCTATATATATATATATATATATATATATATATATATATATATATATAATCATATACATTATTTCCTATATATATATGGGAATGATGGATATGAGGTGGCGACTCATTTTGCTAAATAAGCTACCAAGAGTGGTGAGGTCCACACCTTTTGATGTGACTAGCAAAGTGGGTCTCACCACATGACTATCTCTTGGTAGCTCATTTAGCAAAATGAGCCACCTCACACACATTATTTCCTATATATATATATATATGGGAATCATATACATTATTTCCTATATATATATATATATATGGGAATCATATACATTATTTCCTATATATATATATATATATGGGAATCATATACATTATTTCCTATATATATATATATATGGGAATCATATACATTATTTCCTATATATATATATATATATATATATATATGGGAATCATATACATTATTTCCTATATATATATATATATATGGGAATCATATACATTATTTCCTATATATATATATATGGGAATCATATACATTATTTCCTATATATATATGGGAATCATATACATTATTTCCTATATATATATGGGAATCATATACATTATTTCCTATATATATATGGGAATCATATACATTATTTCCTATATATATATGGGAATCATATACATTATTTCCTATATATATATATATGGGAATCATATACATTATTTCCTATATATATATATATATGGGAATCATATACATTATTTCCTATATATATATATATATATATGGGAATCATATACATTATTTCCTATATATATATATATATATATGGGAATCATATACATTATTTCCTATATATATATGGGAATCATATACATTATTTCCTATATATATATATATATGGGAATCATATACATTATTTCCTATATATATATATATATATATATATATATATATATGGGAATCATATACATTATTTCCTATATATATATGGGAATCATATACATTATTTCCTATATATATATGGGAATCATATACATTATTTCCTATATATATATATGAAATCTCTGATAAAGAGAGTGTGATCCTGGTAACACTAACAGACAGGGGAATGATCGATGTTGCATTGTTGCAGTTTGAAATGAGTCACAGGGTTGTCAATCTAATTAATGTCGGTGTTGGAGCTGAATAGTCCTACACAGATCTTGTGGCCGTGTAGGATGTTTGTTGAGGCAAGTATTGTCTTAATTTGTCATTTAGTATCCTTTTGTATCACACATGGACTGGATGTTAGGGAAAACATTTTTGGAATGAGGATGATGGACTCTTTATGTAGGGGTGGCAATTTATGACCCTACCCATTAACTCGATTCGACCCGTTATAAATGGATATGGGTCACTTTATATGGGTCGGTCATAAACGGATTGGCCGAAGGACTAATTTATTAATCGGTCATAAATAGATCAACCAATTGATCCTAACATTCAAAATTTACAAAACTACGCCTAGAAAATATCAATACTTACAAGCAGTACAAAATATATAAATTACAAAGAACACCATAAAAATTTTAAAATTTTTGAGAGGTTTGTTTGTAATATTTAGATTTTTAAGTGGTTGTTTATAATTTTTAAATTTTAAAGGGGTGTGTTTGTAAATTTAGATTTTTGGGGTTGTTTGTAACTTTTAAAATTTTAGGTTTTGGGTTCTTTGTATTTTTTAATTTAAATGGTCTATTTTCAAATTATTTTTTAGTGACTATTTACAATATCGGGTTTTCATTATGTTATTTGTCATTTGTTATTTTTATAGGTTTTTGTAATTATCATATTTTTGGTGTTTGTTTCACTTTTTGATTTTTGGACAGTCTTTTGTAATTTTAGAGTTTTCCAAGGGTGTTTGTAGTTTTTATTTTTTCTAGGAGTTCTTTGTAATTTATAAATTTTTGGGGTCATGTATAATTTTAGAATTTTAGGGTCTTTTGCAATATTTACATATTTAGGGGTTTGGTTTTAATTTCAGATTTTGGTTTTAATTTCAGATTTTCTAGGGGCTATATATAATTTTTAAATTTGCAAGGGGTTGTTTGTGATATCCTAATTTGTTGGGGAGTTTTCTATAATTTTAGTAATTCAGAGGAAATTGTTTGTATCCTTCAAAATTTTCTACATTATTGTTTGTGATTTTAGATTTTTAGGAAGCTATTTGTAATTTTTATATTTTTTAATAATTATTTATTATTTTATGGGTTAAGTTGCAAATACAAATGATTTGAGGGGTATATAATGGTTTTGAGGGTTAATTTTGTCAATAAAAAATAAGATAACCCCATTTATGGAGGTTAAGTGCAAAAAAATTAAACATTTTGGGGTTTTCTGTGAGTTTCAAATTTTTGGGGTTTAGTGCTAAATCAGTAAAGATATGGCGGTTTATTGAATTCACTCTTTACAAAATTAAGAAGGGCACTATGACAATTTTTAAATTTTTAATTATAAATTGTTATCACTTGATTAGAATTAACAAAGATTTAATTATTAGAGTTTTCTAATTTTTATGGGTAAAATTTTCTAATTATGAACATGAATAGTTTTAATTTGATAAGAATTCTTGGGAAGATGAAATTAGTTATATACATGTCATTTTCTAATAGGATAGAGAGATACATAATATTTTTTATTAGGGATTTAACAATTGGCGTTTTGTACACATGACATTTTATAGTGCATGTAGGGATAGTTTACCAATTTCTCTTTCCTATATAAAGGAGGATATATATATATATATATATATATATATTATATATATATATATATTATATATATATATATGAAATCTCTGATAAAGAGAGTGTGATCCTGGTAACACTAACAGACAGGGGAATGATCGATGTTGCATTGTTGCAGTTTGAAATGAGTCACAGGGTTGTCAATCTAATTAATGTCGGTGTTGGAGCTGAATAGTCCTACACAGATCTTGTGGCCGTGTAGGATGTTTGTTGAGGCAAGTATTGTCTTAATTTGTCATTTAGTATCCTTTTGTATCACACATGGACTGGATGTTAGGGAAAACATTTTTGGAATGAGGATGATGGACTCTTTATGTAGGGGTGGCAATTTATGACCCTACCCATTAACTCGATTCGACCCGTTATAAATGGATATGGGTCACTTTATATGGGTCGGGTCATAAACGGATTGACCCAAAGGACTAATTTATTAATCGGGTCATAAATAGATCAACCAATTGATCCTAACATTCAAAATTTACAAAACATGACAAAATCTATGAACTATATAAACAGCACCGTAAAAATTTTAAAATTTGCAAAAACACCTTGAAAGTTTCAAAATTGTAAAATACACCCTCAAAAGTCAAATTTTGTAAAACACAACCAGAAAAATCAAAACCTACAAACATTACAAAATCTATAACTTATAAACGGCACTATGAAAATTTTAATATTTGAGAAAACACCATGAAAGCTTTGACCATGGATTTTATGTTAAGTACATGAAATAAGTTGGATTGATTATAATACCAATAAGCGGGTCACTTGGGTAGGTATGGGTAGCTTGTTTAATAAATGGGTTGATCCAATTATTAGATGGGTCGATCGATCAATATTATACGGGTTGGGTCAAATTTTATATGGGTGGTCATAAACGGATTGACCCAAAGGACTAATTTATTAATCGGTCATAAATAGATCAACCAATTGATCCTAACATTCAAAATTTACAAAACTACGCCTAGAAAATATCAATACTTACAAGCAGTACAAAATATATAAATTACAAAAACACCTTAAATTTTCAAAATTTACAAAACTACGCCTAGAAAATATCAATACTTACAAGCAGTACAAAATATATAAATTACAAAGAACACCATAAAAATTTTAAAATTTGCAAAAAACATCCCGAAAGGTTCGAAAATAAGAAATACATCCTCAAAAGTTCAAAATATACCAAATAAACCTTGAAAATATCATAACTTACAAAACATGACAAAATCTATGAACTATATAAACAGCACCATGAAATTTGGCAAAAAAAAACGCCTTGAAAGTTATAAACATTGCAAAATACACCCTCAAAAAGTCAAATTTTGTAAAAACACAACCCAGAAAAATCAAAACCTACAAACATTACAAAATCTATAACTTATAAACGGCACTATGAAAATTTTAAAATTTGCAAGGGGTTGTTTGTGATATCCTAATTTGTTGGGGAGTTTTCTATAATTTTAGTAATTCAGAGGAAATTGTTTGTATCCTTCAAAATTTTCTAATTATTGTTTGTGATTTTAGATTTTTAGGAAGCTATTTGTAATTTTTATATTTTTTAATAATTATTTATTATTTTATGGGTTAAGTTGCAAATACAAATGATTTGAGGGGTATATAATGGTTTTGAGGGTTAATTTTGTCAATAAAAAATAAGATAACCCCATTTATGGAGGTTAAGTGCAAAAAAATTAAACATTTTGGGGTTTTCTGTGAGTTTCAAATTTTTGGGGTTTAGTGCTAAATCAGTAAAGATATGAGCGGTTTATTGAATTCACTCTTTACAAAATTAAGAAGGGCACTATGACAATTTTTAAATTTTTAATTATAAATTGTTATCACTTGATTAGAATTAACAAAGATTTAATTATTAGAGTTTTCTAATTTTTATGGGTAAAATTTTCTAATTATGAACATGAATAGTTTTAATTTGATAAGAATTCTTCTAAGATGAAATTAGTTATATACATGTCATTTTCTAATAGGATAGAGATACATAATATTTTTTTATTAGGGATTTAACAATTGGCGTTTTGTACACATGACATTTTATAGTGCATGTAGGATAGTTTACCAATTTCTCTTTCCTATATAAAGGAGGATATATATATATATATGAAATCTCTGATAAAGAGAGTGTGATCCTGGTAACACTAACAGACAGGGGAATGATCGATGTTGCATTGTTGCAGTTTGAAATGAGTCACAGGGTTGTCAATCTAATTAATGTCGGTGTTGGAGCTGAATAGTCCTACACAGATCTTGTGGCCGTGTAGGATGTTTGTTGAGGCAAGTATTGTCTTAATTTGTCATTTAGTATCCTTTTGTATCACACATGGACTGGATGTTAGGGAAAACATTTTTGGAATGAGGATGATGGACTCTTTATGTAGGGGTGGCAATTTATGACCCTACCCATTAACTCGATTCGACCCGTTATAAATGGATATGGGTCACTTTATATGGGTCGGGTCATAAACGGATTGACCCAAAGGACTAATTTATTAATCGGGTCATAAATAGATCAACCAATTGATCCTAACATTCAAAATTTACAAAACTACGCCTAGAAAATATCAATACTTACAAGCAGTACAAAATATATAAATTACAAAGAACACCATAAAAATTTTAAAATTTGCAAAAAACATCCCGAAAGGTTCGAAAATAAGAAATACATCCTCAAAAGTTCAAAATATACCAAATAAACCTTGAAAATATCATAACTTACAAAACATGACAAAATCTATGAACTATATAAACAGCACCATGAAATTTGGCAAAAGCATGAAAGTTATAAACATTGCAAAATACACCCTCAAAAGTCAAATTTTGTAAAACACAACCAGAAAAATCAAAACCTACAAACATTACAAAATCTATAACTTATAAACGGCACTATGAAAATTTTAAAATTTGAGAAAACACCATGAAAATTTTAATATTTGAGAAAACACCATGAAAATTTTAATATTTGAGAAAACACCATGAAAATTTTAATATTTGAGAAAACACCATGAAAATTTTAATATTTGAGAAAACACCATGAAAATTTTAATATTTGAGAAAACACCATGAAAATTTTAATATTTGAGAAAACACCATGAAAATTTTAATATTTGAGAAAACACCATGAAAATTTTAATATTTGAGAAAACACCATGAAAATTTTAATATTTGAGAAAACACCATGAAAATTTTAATATTTGAGAAAACACCATGAAAATTTTAATATTTGAGAAAACACCATGAAAGCTTTGACCATGGATTTTATGTTAAGTACATGAAATAAGTTGGATTGATTATAATACCAATAAGCGGTCACTTGGGTAGGTATGGGTAGCTTGTTTAATAAATGGGTTGATCAATTATTAGATGGGTCGATCGATCAATATTATACGGGTTGGGTCAAATTTTATATGGGTGGGGTCGGTCGACTTGTTTGCCAAGTCTTATGGAGAGTAATATGTCAAGTCTGTAAAAGCCTCTCGGTTTGACGAACAAGCATTGATACTAGATATCTGATAGGGAAGTTTTATCCGCATTAGAGGTTGAATTAATCGAATCGAATCTGGCTGCTAAACACGAGATGGTACTAAGTACTAACAACATCCATCCACGAACTTGGAGTTGGCTAAAATCGATATTCAGATATAGAAAAATCAATCTATAATCGGATATTAGGATATAGAAAAATCAATCTATAATCGGATATTAGGATATAGAAAAATCAATCTATAATCGGATATTAGGATATAGAAAAATCAATTTATAATTAGATATTCAAATATAGTGAAAATTAAGATGACATCATTTAGAATATCTTTAGTAACTTATTAAAATCGGATATTCGGATATAATCAATTTATAATTAGATATTCAAATATAGTGAAAATTAAGATGACATCATTTAGAATATCTTTGGCAATATCTTTAGTAACTTATTAAAATCGGATATTCGGATATAGAAAAATCAATTTATAATCAATTAGAATATCTTTGGCAATATCTTTAGTAACTTATTAAAATCGGATATTCGGATATAATCAATTTATAATTAGATATTCAAATATAGTGAAAATTAAGATGACATCATTTAGAATATCTTTAGTAACTTATTAAAATCGATATTCAGATATAGAAAAATCAATCTATAATCGGATATTAGGATATAGAAAAATCAATCTATAATCGGATATTAGGATATAGAAAAATCAATCTATAATCGGATATTAGGATATAGAAAAATCAATTTATAATCAATTAGAATATCTTTAGTAACTTATTAAAATCGATATTCAGATATAGAAAAATCAATCTATAATCGGATATTAGGATATAGAAAAATCAATTTATAATTAGATATTCAAATATAGTGAAAATTAAGATGACATCATTTAGAATATCTTTAGTAACTTATTAAAATCGGATATTCGGATATAGAAAAATCAATTTATAATCAATTAGAATATCTTTAGTAACTTATTAAAATCGATATTCAGATATAGAAAAATCAATCTATAATCGGATATTAGGATATAGTAAAATTAATTTATAATTAATTAGAATATCTTTAGTAACTTATTAAAATCGGATATTCGGATATAGAAAAATCAATTTATAATCAATTAGAATATCTTTAGTAACTAATTCAAATCACAAATAAAATCAAATCCCCTCATTTAAGCGTTTCTTTTCAAATCGATATTCGGATATAGAAAAATCAATCTATAATCGGATATTAGGATATAGAAAAATCAATTTATAATCAATTAGAATATCTTTAGTAACTAATTCAAATCACAAATACGGTGATTAAAAATATTTTTAAAAATATTTTTAAAAATATTTTTAAAAATATTTTTAAAAATATTTTTGGTTTTTAAAATATTACAGCAATTATAATAATTTTTGAAAATATATTTAGGCGTTTTCTAATTTTTAGAATATCTTTAGTAACTTATTAAAATCGATATTCAGATATAGAAAAATCAATTTATAATCAATTAGAATATCTTTAGTAACTTATTAAAATCGGATATTCGGATATAGAAAAATCAATTTATAATCAATTAGAATATCTTTGCCAATATCTTTAGCGACTAATTCAAATCACAAATAAAATCAAATCCCCTCATTTAAGCGTTTCTTTTCAAATCGATATTCGGATATAGAAAAATCAATTTATAATCAATTAGAATATCTTTAGTAACTAATTCAAATCACAAATACGGTGATTAAAAATATTTTTAAAAATATTTTTAAAAATATTTTTAAAAATATTTTTGGTTTTTAAAATATTACAGCAATTATAATAATTTTTGAAAATATATTTAGGCGTTTTCTAATTTTTAGAATATCTTTAGTAACTTATTAAAATCGATATTCAGATATAGAAAAATCAATTTATAATCAATTAGAATATCTTTAGTAACTAATTCAAATCACAAATACGGTGATTAAAAATATTTTTAAAAATATTTTTAAAAATATTTTTAAAAATATTTTTAAAAATATTTTTGGTTTTTAAAATATTACAGCAATTATAATAATTTTTGAAAATATATTTAGGCGTTTTCTAATTTTTAGAATATCTTTAGTAACTTATTAAAATCGATATTCAGATATAGAAAAATCAATTTATAATCAATTAGAATATCTTTAGTAACTAATTCAAATCACAAATACGGTGATTAAAAATATTTTTAAAAATATTTTTAAAAATATTTTTAAAAATATTTTTGGTTTTTAAAATATTACAGCAATTATAATAATTTTTGAAAATATATTTAGGCGTTTTCTAATTTTTAGAATATCTTTAGTAACTTATTAAAATCGATATTCAGATATAGAAAAATCAATTTATAATCAATTAGAATATCTTTAGTAACTTATTAAAATCGATATTCAGATATAGAAAAATCAATTTATAATTAGATATTCAAATATAGTGAAAATTAAGATGACATCATTTAGAATATCTTTAGTAACTAATTCAAATCACAAATAAAATCAAATCCCCTCATTTAAGCGTTTCTTTTCAAATCGATATTCAGATATAGAAAAATCAATCTATAATCGGATATTAGGATATAGTAAAATTAATTTATAATTAATTAGAATATCTTTAGTAACTTATTAAAATCGGATATTCGGATATAGAAAAATCAATTTATAATCAATTAGAATGTCTTGATTGCTAGATCCAAATCGATTAAAAATATTACAACGATTAAATTTTTAAAAATATTTTTAAAAATATTTTTAAAAATATTTTTAAAAATATAACTTCTTTTTAAATTTTCTAAAATTAAAATTTATGAATTATAATATTTTTAAAACACCATGAAAGCTTTGAAATTTGCAAAAACACCTTGAAAGTTTCAAAATTGTAAAATACACCCTCAAAAGTCAAATTTTACAAAAACAAGCCCCAGAAATATCAAACTTACAAACAGTTCAAAATCTATAAGTTATAAACAGCACCGTAAAAATTTTAAAATTTGCACAAAACACCCTAAAAGTTTTAAAATTGCAAACTACACCCTTAAAAGCTAAATTTTACAGAAACACACCCTAGAAATAACAAAACTTATAAACAGTACAAAATCTATAACTTATAAAAACACCATGAAAATTTTAATATTTGAGAAAACACCATGAAAGCTTCAAAATTACAAAAACACCTTAAATTTTCAAAATTTACAAAAACATGAAAAATCAAAACTTACAAAGAGTACAAAGTTTATAAATTAGAAAAAGCTCCCTTAAAATGATATTTGCATAAAACACCACGGAACTTTAAAATTTATTAAAACCACCATCAAAGTTCAAATTTTACAAAAAACATAAAAGTATCTAAACTTCTAAACAAGACAAAATCTATAACTTATAAAAACACCATGAAAATTTTAAAATTTGCAAAAACACCTTGAAAGTTTCAAAATTGTAAAATACACCCTCAAAAGTCAAATTTTACAAAAACAAGCCCCAGAAATATCAAACTTACAAACAGTTCAAAATCTATAAGTTATAAACAACACCGTGAAAATTTTGAATTGCAAAAACACCTTGAAAGTTTCAGAAATTGCAAAATACACCCTCAAAAAGTCAAATTTTACAAAAACAAGCCCCAGAAATATCAAACTTACAAACAGTTCAAAATCTATAAGTTATAAACAACACCGTGAAAATTTTGAAATTTGCAAAAAACACCTTGAAAGTTTCAAAAATTGTAAAATACACCCTCAAAAAGTCAAATTTTACAGAAACACGCCCCAGAAGTATCAAAACATAAGAGCACAAAATTTATAAGTTATAAACAGCACCGTAAAAATTTTAAAATTTGCACAAAACACCCTAAAAGTTTTAAAATTGCAAACTACACCCTTAAAAGCTAAATTTTACAGAAACACACCCTAGAAATAACAAAACTTATAAACAGTACAAAATCTATAACTTATAAAAACACCATGAAAATTTTAATATTTGAGAAAACACCATGAAAGCTTCAAAATTACAAAAACACCTTAAATTTTCAAAATTTACAAAAACATGAAAAATCAAAACTTACAAAGAGTACAAAGTTTATAAATTAGAAAAAGCTCCTTAAAATGATATTTGCATAAAACACCACGGAACTTTAAAATTTATTAAAACCACCATCAAAGTTCAAATTTTACAAAAAAACACGCAAAAGTATCTAAACTTCTAAACAGTACAAAATCTATAAATGATAAATAGGACCATGAAAGCTTTGACCATGGATTTTATGTTAAGTACATGAAATAAGTTGGATTGATTATAATACCAATAAGCGGGTCACTTGGGTAGGTATGGGTAGCCTGTTTAATAAATGGGTTGATCCAATTATTAGATGGGTCAGATCAGATCAATATTATACGGGTTGGGTCAAATTTTATATGGGTGGGGTCGGGTCGACCTGTTTGCCAAGTCTTATGGAGAGTAATATGTCAAGCTGTAAAAAGCCTCTCGGTTTGACAGAACAAGCATTGATACTAGATATACAGTAGGGAAGTTTTATCTGCATTAGAGGTTGAATTAATCGAATCGAATCTGCTGCTAAACCTGAGATGGTACTAAGTACTAACAACATCCATCCACGAACTTGGAGTTGGCTAAAATCGAGATATTCGGATATAGAAAAAATCAATTTATAATCAATTAGAATATCTTTGGCAATATCTTTAGCAGCTAATTCAAATCACAAATAAAATCAAATCCCATCATTTAGGCGTTTCTTTTCAAATCGGATATTCGGATATAATCAATTTATAATCAATTAGAATGTCTTGATTGCTAGATCCAAATCAGTTAAAAATATTACAACGATTAAATTTTTAAAAATATAACTTCTTTTTAAATTTTCTAAAATTAAAATTTATGAATTATAATATTTTTAAAATATATTTTGCATTTTTAATTATTACGGTGATTAAAAATTACGGATAAAAATATTTTAAATTTTTATAAATATTAAAACAATAATAATAATTTTTGAAAATATATTTAGGCGTTTTCTAATTTTTAGAATATCTTTGGCAATATCTTTAGTAACTTATTAAAATCGAGATATTCGGATATAGAAAAAATCAATTTATAATCAATTAGAATATCTTTGGCAATATCTTTAGCGACTAATTCAAATCACAAATAAAATCAAATCCCATCATTTAGGCGTTTCTTTTCAAATCGATATTCGGATATAATCAATTTATAATCAATTAGAATGTCTTGATTGCTAGATCCAAATCGATTAAAAATATTACAACGATTAAATTTTTAAAAATATAACTTCTTTTTAAATTTTCTAAAATTAAAATTTATGAATTATAATATTTTTAAAATATATTTTGCATTTTTAATTATTACGGTGATTAAAAATTACGGATAAAAATATTTTAAATTTTTATAAATATTAAAACAATAATAATAATTTTTGAAAATATATTTAGGCGTTTTCTAATTTTTAGAATATCTTTGGCAATATCTTTAGTAACTTATTAAAATCGATATTCGGATATAGAAAAAATCAATCTATAATCGGATATTAGGATATAGTAAAATTAATTTATAATTAATTAGAATATCTTTGCCAATATCTTTAGCAACTAATTCAAATCACAAATACAGTGATTAAAAATATTTTTAAAAAATATTTTTGGTTTTTAAAATATTACAGCAATTATAATAAATTTTTGAAAATATATTTTCTTTTTAAATCAATTTATAATTAGATATTCAAATATAGTGAAAATTAAGATGACATCATTTAGAATATCTTTAGTAACTGTTTGCAAAAAGAATATCTTTAGTAACTAATTCAAATCACAAATAAAATCAAATCCCTCATTTAAGCGTTTCTTTTCAAATCGGTAAGCACTCTAGTATCTATTCATTTGTGTTATCGTTACAAACATCAAGGTTTTAGAGGAGGATGATGATGATATAAAAATACAAATTGAATTTCTTCCTTCTGAGAGATTGAATCAAGAATCGATTCAAAAGAATTTCTTATATGTATGTATTAAATTTATATTCCTCATCGATTATCATGTATGTCAAATTATACTAAATTTTATTTATTTTCTTTATATAAATGTGATTGGAATAGTTGATGAAATTTATGCGATTGATAGCATGGACAGGAATGGAAAAAAGTTTCATTTAGAAGCTTTACAATGCATGATAATGAGTAAGTTATGATTTTATTATTGTTTATATAAAATATACATAAATATATTTTATAACATAAATATTTAATATATATTTTATTCTTTTATCGGGTTCAACACCATAGCTATCACTTTGTGGGAAGATTTAGCATGTGCTCGGAGGAAAAATTGAAACAAGAGAATCAAAGCTCAGTGGTTATTATTGTGACACATTTGTTATACTCTAGATGTAAAGATATGAATTATATATATACATATATATATATATATATATATATATATATATATATATATATATATATATATATATATATATATATATATATATATATATATATATATATATATATATATATATATGTCTAATTATAAACTTGCAATAATTAAATATATACATAATATTATATTATATTTCTGTTCATTTTCTTTGTGATGAAAGGATTGAGTAGCCTTTCATCCACATTATGCTACAAAGTTTTATATAACTGAGTGATAATAAGGATCAAACTCAAGGGTATTTTGTAACTTTTTGTGAAATAATATAATTCCCTTTTCATAAAATTTATTCATAATTATGAGAATTATAAGTAAATATTTTACTTATCTTTTTCTCAGTTATATTGATCGCCAACTCAACACCAAATTTTAGAGACTGGAACAAGATCGCTAAGCGCACAAGTCAAATTTGAAATCGACGATGGTACAATTGATGACATTTTTGAAATAAAGGAATTGAATAACGGCGATGTAAGCGAATTTTAATCTATCTTTGTATTGAATTATTTATTAAACTTTATATATATTCAATTATAGTTTTAACACTATATCAATATAAGAAACATGATACAATGATAAAAGTTGTCTTATTATTACACAATATACTTGATACATTTCATTTAAATCGCTCAAACTGATGTATACATAATTAAAATTAACTTAAAATATAATACAACGACTATATAAATACATTACATAGACCTTGAAAGATGAATACTTTAATTGATTTATCATGCACTTTATTATTTTGTTGCTTTTTATAATTCAATTGATGATGAATATATTATTTATCTATACTATTTTTAGGAGAAATATTTTTTGCAACTCTCAAATCATGGGAATTGAGAAGCTATCAGGTTGGCGATATCCTTCTCATACTTATTGCAATAACAAGTTGAAAGAGATCAATGGGGTTCTTTACTGTAATCGTCGTAAAAAAATCAAGTATGTAGAAGAAAGATAAACATGATATTATAATTTTTATAAATATAAATTATTTATAGTTTGTTCGCGGGAAAAGTCGGTTCGATCTTCATTGGTTGATGTAGGACGCTTAACGAACAATTTCATGGAGGAGCGGGACAATCACGAGCTAAACGCCGACTTATACATATTATTGGCTTCTACAAAGAAACGATCATATCTTTTGATCCGGAAGGCGGATTCTGACAAATTATATATGTAAATCGCCTATCTCGACGAGACGGAGCCAACCAGATTATCAGATTTTTATAATCTCATCAGTAATCTTCAGTTTTGGCTGAAATCCGAAAATAATCAGCTTTTAGTTTATTTTTAGTAATAAAGTTAGAGTCAATTTAGATTAGGAAATAAAATCAATTTTGATTTAATTAGGACTAATTTGTTTCCTATATTATAGGGAGTCTTTTTAGAATAAGATTTGATATTTTTTATTTCTTTGTAATTTTAGTCTTATTAGAGTCTTGTTTCTTTCTTTTAGGAATTCTATTCTTATTAGGAGTCTATTTTATTTTTCTATTTAAGAAGAGTCATGTAACCCTAGAATCAATATATCTTTTCATCAATAAAACTTTCATTTAATATATTTTCTTCGTGGATTCGAAGCTCTTCGTGGATTCGGAGATCTACCCTCGGTGGATTCCGAGATTTCAACTTCCGCGCTGCATCATTGGTGAACTCATTACAGTTTTATGCGTTTACAAATGAATTTAAAAAAATCGTCTTTTTATAAGACTCGATTACAATGAAAATCAAAAGAAAAATTACAACCTTTTCCTTAAAACAAACGCATAACCCTGTTTATCAGACTCCTGCTTGCGTGGGGTCTTTGCCTGTGTCGGGGTTAATCCGTGGACCGCCGCGTGATATGATCCGGTGAAAGATCTAGATCTACAGAATCAAAGAGATTATTTCACGAAGGAAATAATCGCCGAAGTGAGTGAAATCGACCAAGCGAGATCACCACTCTTCTCGGGATCAAAACAAAGTTTGATCCGGAGGAATCACGTGTAGATCGGATCTAAGATCTCTCGAACTCTTTCGCTTTGTGTCGATAGGTTCACCAAAATCTCAGATCTCGTGCAAAAGTTTAGATCTCTCGTCCAAAAGTCCCTCCTTTTTCAGATCTTGATCCGACAGAGCTTCAGCTTCTTGTCAAAAACCCGGATCTGTGAAAATGAGATCCCCCTCCTCTATATATAGGCTCAAAGCGGGTAAAACGGGTCGGGTTCGAAAAAACCGCCTAGCCACCTCTTGGTGGCTCGGCTTTGGCCGAGCCACCAAGAGGTGGCTCGGTCAAGTGGTGGCTCGGCCACCGAGCCACCAAAAGTCGAGCCACCAAGAGGTGGCTCGGTCAAGTGGTGGCTCGGCCACCGAGCCACCAAATGGTGGCTCGGCCTTGGTCGAGACACCAAGAGGTGGCTCGGCCACCGAGCCGCCCAAGTGGCTTCTTGGTGGCTCGGCCACCGAGCCGCCCAAGTGGCTTGTTTTCCGTCGTTTCGGGTTCGATCCGGTTCAGTCTCGTCGACGTTCGCTGATCTGAAGCTTCATGGTTGGGTTTATCCCATTATTCGTATGCGGTTCGTCGCTTCGATGACTTGAACGCCTCGCCGACTCGCTTCATGCGTTTGCGTCGCGGTCACTGGTTATTACATCGTCGATGGCTCGTCGATCGTCAACTCATTGTCACGAGTCATGTTCGGGGGATTATAGGCAATTTTCAACGCCTACATAGTTTATAAAAATTAAATTGAATAACCAATATATAACGCGAATATGTATTTAACTTTAGGTACAAACTTACCTTACAAGTGACGGATGGAACATGCATCACTACATTTGTAATATTCCATCACGACGTTGTTCGTTTGATGAAAATTGGTCCTTCAGAATTAGCATCTTCGCTGGGTTTGGTAAATTATACCGAAATTATACTAAAGTTTTAATATATTTTTAATTTAATAGATGAAATTAAAAATTAATATATATTTGCTTAAACATGATGCAAACAACAAAGAGATTCTGCTTACAATTAAGAGATTAATCGGTAGAAATATGCATTTCCATATTAAGGTTACAGAGTTTAACACAAGTAAACGCATTGATGACTACACGGTTATTAAAATCGTTAATGATGATGTTGACGATGAAAAATTCAATGAAACATTACTACTAACTAATAAAAATGTAACATTTTCATAATCTTATTAATAAAATTATATTCCTCAATTGTATGCAATGTATTCATTGTTCTAATACTAAATTTATTTTTATCAAAGGATAAAAAACCACTCGATATGACGCTGGTTGATAGCGATGACAATCAATCAAGTTAATATACTCCACACTTATCAACACCCGAAAATAGTACTGATAAAAATTTAAAGAAGAATGTGTTTGCTGAATTTAATATTAGTTTCATTATTTTAAAAATTAAGTCATTAACATGTTATTCTAAGACGAATGTATTATTATCACATGATTAGAAACCAATTGAATTGAATCAGGATGGTACCGTTGATAATCAATCTGTTGAATTAACTCCAGACTTATCCACACTGATATCCACCACTAATAGCAAAGGCAAAAAGAAGATTTTAAATATTTTGTCTATTGCTACACTTGACTCTTCTGCATTTAAAACCCCACCTATAATCAGTGAAAAAATAAGGATACAATCGGGTTGGCTTATTTATACATTAATTAATTTTGATATATAATTTTAAATATTAAATTTACTAAATAAATATGTTTTTATTTTGCGAAATGGACAAAGAACCACTCTTTCAACTTTCAAGAAGATGATTAAGACGGAGAAAAATAAATAGAAATTATTAGAGTTTTTCTTTATATTTTGCTTATTACATCCTATGACTGTTTAATTGATTGAGAACTTTTTGGTGATGCATCATTTGCGAATAATATTTTTAAACATTAAACTTTCTTATATCTTAATTTCATTCAAGTTGCATTTAGGATATTTTGATTATCTTCATTTTATTCATTTATTATGAATAAATTAGTCTAAATGATCTTAATTTTAATTATAGCTTTATATAAGTTGTTTAATATCATTATTTTCAGGAGGATACATGTTATCTAACCTCAATGGGGGTGGGTGAGAGTAGGGTTCACGTGTTTCGAAGGGGATTGAGTCGTTAGATCTTTAAAATTATATTCGGATAAGAGTGATTGAAACGCAACGAAATGTAGATGAATTGCGATAAGACCGTTCTTAGCACGGGCTAAACACTAGTAATATTGTAAACGTAAGAGAGGAGAATAAAGAAGATTAAAAAGAAGTAATTATTATTATTATTACTATTTATTTGTTCACCAACCTCTGTTTTCACTTGGAAACCAAAGCAAACATGCCTACCACGTTGGACCAACTTGCTGATCCATTTGATTGGTCGGAAACCAAAGAACAAGTCAATTCCATCCGTCTCCACCCACTAAAAACCATGGGCTATAATGCTATTTGATCCGAAAATGACAAGTATTAACAAATTATGTTTTAGTTGACATACATTTTATAATTACAGTGTACAACACTCTTAGCATATCCAGGCTTACTTGATGTCAATATTGAACACAATTTTCTACTGTAAACTGTTGCAAAAAAAGTTAATGGCTAATCGTATAGTCGGTGACTCGGTGTTCTTGTTTATTGAAAACTAAATTCAGAAAGAAAGGAGATTCTTATAGTTTTCTCACTGTTTTATAAGGTTGAGATGGAAGACATCAAGTTTGAGTATCAGAAACATGATTGGTTTTATCTTTTCTTTTCCCCTAAGAAAACAGAGAAAAGGTACAATACTTTGCTTTTAATACAGTATAAAGACAGGTTTAAAAAAAAATTTTGAATAAAATAATTAAAGATACTAGGTAGTTGGAGAATTCAACACCTACCAAAAATGGGAGCAGAGAAGTGCAGGGAAGCCCGAAACCATGGTCTTTTTGCCCGTGGATTTTCTTCTATGCTCCTCTAGTCAAAACACAGCCTTCGCCTACCAACCCCACCTTGTATATAAATATCCCCTTGGCACCATTCATATCTCCTCAGGCCCAAATCCGTCCGCTTCCCTCTCTTTACTGGCAACAAATGGCTACTTCTCAGATTCACAGATACGCAGCCCTCTCCTTAACACTGCTCTTATTATCATTAATAGCAGCAGCCTCCTCCTCCAACTTGCTGTTGTTCCCCTCCCAACCTCCTCCTTCTTACACTAGTATTGTTACTACTGCTTCCCTCGTCATCATCCTTGCATTTTCTCTTCTCCTCCTCCTCCTCCGACGCAACGGTTCCAATTCCAATTCCAATTCCAACACCCCACCTGGCCCCATTTCCTTCCCAATATTCGGCAACTGGCTGCAGGTGGGCAATGACCTCAACCACCGCTACTTAGCCCAGCTCTCCCACACTCACGGCCCTGTCTTCCTCCTCAAGCTCGGCTCCCGCAACCTGGTTGTCGTCTCTGACCCTAAGCTGGCCACCCAAGTTCTGCACACCCAGGGTGTGGAGTTTGGGTCCAGGCCCCGCAACGTGGTGTTCGACATCTTCACCGGCAACGGCCAGGACATGGTCTTCACCGTGTACGGCGATCACTGGCGCAAGATGCGGCGCATCATGACCCTCCCCTTCTTCACCAACAGGGTTGTCAACCAGTACAGCCCCATGTGGGAACAGGAGATGGATTTGGTCGTCAAGGATCTCTTCAGTGATTCTGAGCAGGCCGAGAAAGGAATGGTCATCAGGAAGAGGCTGCAGCTCATGCTCTACAACATCATGTATCGTATGATGTTCGATGCCAGGTTTGAGTCCCAGTCTGACCCCTTGTTTCAGCAGGCCACCAAGTTCAACTCGGAGAGGAGTCGCTTGGCGCAGAGCTTCGACTACAACTACGGGGACTTCATTCCCATCCTCAGACCCTTCCTCAGAGGCTACCTCAACAAGTGCAGGAATTTGCAGAGCAGGAGGCTGGCTTTCTTCAACGGCTATTATGTCGAGCAAAGAAGGTATTTATCATTCATTAGTGACCACCAAACCAATTCAATTTTTACATTAAAATTAGAAATTAATCAACAGAAAATCAGAACCACTATGTACTTACCAGCAGGTAATTATTAATCCTCATCTATCTGTGTTTTATAACAGGAAGGTGATGGCCTCAAATGATGACAGACAAAAGCTCAGGTGCGCCATAGACCACATCCTGGAAGCCGAGAAGAACGGGGAGATCAGCTCTGAAAACGTCATCTACATAGTAGAGAACATCAATGTTGCAGCCATAGAGACTACATTATGGTCCATGGAGTGGGCCATTGCCGAACTTGTGAACCATCCACGAGTCCAAGGCAAACTCCGACAAGAGATCTTTGATGTCCTGGGACGTGAAGGAGCAGCTGTAACCGAAGCAAACCTTGCCCAGCTTCCATACCTTCAAGCGGTAGTGAAGGAGACGCTGAGGCTCCACACCCCTATACCCTTGTTAGTGCCCCACATGAACCTGGAAGAGGCAAAGCTCGGGGACTACTCAATACCCAAGGAGTCGAAGGTGGTGGTGAACGCGTGGTGGCTGGCAAACAACCCTGAATGGTGGGACAAGCCAGAGGAGTTCAGGCCAGAGAGGTTCATGGAAGAGGAGGCGAAGGTGGATGCATCTGTAGGAGGGAAGGATGTGGACTTCAGGTTCTTGCCGTTCGGTGTGGGAAGGAGGAGCTGCCCTGGGATAATTCTGGCACTCCCGATACTGGGGCTTGTCATCGCTAGACTGGTGACCAATTTCGAGATGAGGCCACCAGCGGGAGCGGATAAGGTGGACGTGACAGAGAAAGGAGGTCAGTTCAGCTTGCACATTGCCCAGCATTCAGTAGTCGCATTCCACCCCATCGACAGCTGAGAGCGGAACTGAAAATGCGAATTTTTTTTTTCCATAAAAAAAGGGGTTTCAATAAGTTCCAAACAAGTACTGTGGACTGTTGTTCTGATTTAATGATCATTCTTCTTTATTATGTAATTTGTTGATGTATTTCATCGAAATGTTCTGATTTAATGATCATTCTTCTTTATTATGTAATAAAACACAGAGTCCTATAGTGGCAATTGATTCTTCCATGTCATGCCTTCTATATATAGTGCTTACTATGGATCAGGACCCAATTTACTAAGGTTTCAACATAAATAAGAATAAGATGATCAGACAAGTTGACAAGGAAATGCAAGAAAACAATCCAATCCAATCCAATCCAATCCAACCAGGTATGTATGTGATTCGGTGTCTTATGTAAACCAACCAACAGACCAATGGTCCCAGGGATCCTAACTAAGCGAGACGAGAGGGAGCCTCGATCGTCAAACTTCAGTTAATGGAGAAACGAAACCCTAGATTGGACAAAGGGGGCCGGCCATGGAGAAATGAAACGTATATTATGAAGAAATTGAAGTATAATTCTCCCTTGTCTAGGTCGGCAAGGATTGGTTAAAATGGAATTTAGGAAAGAGAGAATTTTGAACCATAGATCGATGCATCAAGAGAGAAAGCAAATCAAGAAGCAGAAATATCATCAATTGGGTACCTCATTATGATTATCAGACTTAATTTGTCGTTTCGCTTGTTTGAGCTTTCCCCCAACAGCAAGAAGAATTTCACAAGAAGAGAAGCGGTCATCAGAAACTCTAATCAATGAATAACAGCACGCCTTTGCTCTCTCTTTCTTCTTCATCTTCGCTAATCGTTGCGAATTTTCTCCCCTCGCCACCTCCCTTTCATCATCGCCTCAAATCCCCATTCTACCCCTCTCCGGACCAATTCAGACCACCTCCCTTTCATCATCATGTCCTAGCATCCCCATTCTACCCCCCTCCCCGTTTCAGCAACATTTCCCTCCTAGTTGACACATTTGATTGAGCGTAGGGTATTGTGTAAGTGCGTGGTAGGCTTTCTTAAATGAGGTGTTACATTAACTAATTCCTCATATATATATATATATATATATATATATATATATACTAGTTTTTATGCACGTGCAATGCGGCGTGGTTAAATATCAAAATAATTTAATTTTTATTTATTTCATTCGTAAATAAGTCAAATTCATTTTGAGTTCAAATCGTAAAATTAGATTATTAGATTTGCTATAATTTTTATTTAAACATTATAAAAATCGATGTAATGGATTTTTGTGTACTTAATCGATTAATATACTTAATTGGGATATCTTAATTGATTTCCTAAGAAAAAATTTCAATTGACACAATAATATATTCAAGCGAGAATAGTAAAAGAAAATAAATTAAATTAATGCTACATGTCATATTCCAAACTCTACTAATCCCAAGCTATAATATGGAGTCAAGCATGAATAATAATATCATCATAAACTATAGTTCTAGTAATTAAAAACCACATTTCGATTGCATTAAAAGCAATTACGCACTTCGAGACATTATAAGCTCATGTTTTATAATAAACAATCTAAAAAGCAAACATAAAAAAAAAAAGAAGTATGACAAACATGATATATATATATATATATATATATATATATATATATATATATATATATATATATATATATATATATATATATATATATATATATGAAATCTCGACCTACATCATTTGATAGACTTAAAATAATAAAAAGACAAAAACTAAAGATTAATGGTAACTATAGTATAATTTATATGATAAAAGCAATCACATAAGCATACAAAACTACTAAAAATTTTGTATGAAAATACCTTATAAAAATTCCTAACTCTACTCAAAAATAAGTTATAATATAAAATGTTCAAACAATATTATCCTTTATTCTTTTTGTTTTATATTTTAATTGGGCGAGATCAATCTTTCTCCACCTTTATCTTTTTCCTGGATAATTCTAGAGTGGCGCCTTCATCATCTACGTTGATTGTGATATCAGGCTGGAGTTGGATTTCTTGTGCTATTATATTTCCTTCGCCTCGTTCATCTTTTGTCTTCTCATCTAACTTCACCAAAATTTGAATGTCTTTCAGATATTCAACACAAATTCTGAAAAATGGACTCGATTATTTTTCTATTTCAATGAGAACAAGGTTAATTTAATATATATGAAATTTTTTTTGATTTTCTAATTTATTACTTGAAAAGAGTTAGGAATTACCTCTTCTTTCTCTGCAATGAATTCTTCAGCTATGCATCCAATAAGAGTTTCTGCTGCATCAAACAGTGTAACCCTTACATTGTCCATACCATTTTCTATGAGAATCTTAACTACATACATATAGTTTTCATTGTTGATTTCTAGGCATGTGTTAGTATTGTATTTTAATATGTTCATGTCATAAAAAAAGTTATATTAATTAATATTGGTACTGAGTCAACAGCGATTCTGCGGCATTTATCATTCAGACACTCTTTATTAATATATTTATCTACCTTCTTGTTGTAACCTTTGCAAGCAGAGAACCATGGCTCGAGTCTATTTAGAATGGTAGTTATCTTTGCCTTAAATGTTAGCTTGTCTGTATATTGGCAAAATTTAGTTAGGTTTAACTGTCTTAATAAGAATAACTTTCTAATATTATACTTGTATCAAATTCTGTGATGTGTGTATAATATCACTAATTTGAATTTCTTTTGCATTTATAAAGAGCGTTGATGGGTCATAAATGGGTGGGCTATTGCCCGCCCATTTGCCCATTTAGATATGTATTCTTTCCAAAACAACTTCATAGTTTTAACAATTGCAAAATATACTTTTAAAATTTTAAAATTACATAAAACACCTAAAAACTAATAACCAACACATATAAAATCTGAAAATTCCCGTAGGTTGAAATTTAGAGATTTGCAAAAACACCCTCAAAATTTAAAAATTATAAAATATACCCTTAGAGTTTAAAATTACAAAAACTCCGGAAATTTATAAACTGACAAATACACATGAAATATGGAAATTTCAGTGACCTCCAATACATTTAAAATGTGCAAATAACACCCTTAAAGTTTTAAAAATGCGAAAACACCCTCAATAGTTTAAAATTAGTAAAATATCCTAAAATTTCACAACATACAAATGACACATGAAATCTAAAATTACCAGCAGCCCTTAAAATTTTAGATTTATAAAAACACCCTCAAAGTTTAAAATTACAAAAACACCCTCAAGAGTTCAAATTTACAAAAACTCTCGAAATTTATAAACTTTTAAATAATAAAAATCTAGAAATTTCTGACCCTATAAAGTTAAATTTTTAAAAATACCCTCAAAGTTTTAAAGAATTGCGAAAACACCCTCAAGGGTTTAAAATTACAAAAATCACCACGAAATTTCAAAACCTACAAATAACACATGAAATCTGGAAATTTTCAAGAACCCCTATAGATTTAAAATTGACAAAAACCCTTAAAGTTTTAAAATTGAAAAAACACCCTCAAGAGTTCAAAATTATAAAAAACCTCTAAAGTTAAATGGCGTGAAATCTGGAAAATTTTAGCAAGCCCTGTTTAAAATTGCAAAAATACCCTTAAAGTTTTAAAATTATAGAAAACACCCTAAGTTTAAAATTTATGGAACACTACGCAAAAGATGCTTGTTAAATTTATTGTTAAAATTCACGAGATCATCGGAAGGGACACGTATTAGAGTTTTTGCTGCTTTTATCTATTTTCTCTAATTAATTACTAAAATTATTTTGTTAAATTTCATAAAAGCCCCTTAAAATTAGTCAATTTCAAGATAACCTCCTTAAACTTTGTAAATGTCACTTAATTTCACTTAATTTTGATCAAATAACCAGCTAGTTAAATTGTTACATCGACTATGCCCTTGAAAATCATGTGCATTCAAATGAAAGCAGTTCTAATAATTTTAGGTAAAATTTCACATATCCCCCTGACCTTTTCCTGCCTTAAGGGTTTTAATTTACCACCTAGCTAACATTGTTACCTCTGACTATGCCCGTTCACATAGGTTCGGACCTATTTTTGTGATTTTCATAGATCCTATACTCTAATCGCTCCTACTTCCTAGCGGGTCTATTGTCGCTTGAGCATTTCGAGAATCAAAACTATTTATTGGATTTGTTAATATTATATTTATCGGAATCAAAGTAAACTCAATGAAGAGTTGTAATCAACTCAAATCGATGAGCATCTTATAGAGTAGGGTATTTGAACATCTTATAGAGTAGGGTATTTGAACATTAAAATCAAGGGGTTGTTTCAATATTAGTACATTAAATCTTTAGTATTTCGAAATTAGTCCCTCAGATCATTGAAGCAATTAGGTTTCTCTTGAAATTAGTCCCTCGGATCATTGAAGCAATTAGGTTTCTCAAATCATTGAATATTTTAACATCATAAAACTTATTCTATAAATTTGAATAAGAACACCTAACTACCATAATAATGTGCGTTTTAAAGAGAAAATATATTATTAATGAAAGTCTGAAGTTACCTATATTCATGATGATGGACATGTGCATAATTTTTCTATTAATTCCAATCTATTTTTATGTGATTAATTCTTAATCATGCTAGATTTATCATGGTAAAATAAAAGGTAAAAGAAATTAAGGAAATACAAGCTAGTAAATAACAAATATCACCATTGAATCAAATACACAATATTACTAAAGAAAAACAATGAATGTAACAATAGGACATACCTATTAAAGAAGACACTAACAAAAGAAGTTCAAATAAGAGGAAAAATCGCTATAAACAATTGACAAGTATCACCATTGAATCAAATACACAATATTACTAAAGAATAATCATGAAGATAAAAAGAAACATACATGTTGAAGGAGACGAAGTTACTATGAAAATTGTGTAATTTCTTAGTTTATATATAAGCATGACGTGTTGTGTGTGATAAGATAACAATTACAATTAGAATTCTCTTTGTATAAAGATTGCAAATTGAATGTAGTAGGATAATATTATCGTATGAAATAGTCCGTAGATGAACTTTGAATGTGGGTCCCACACGTTATCTGATTCACGTTCATGCCCTCTGTTATGATATTTAAAAATTTTATCCTATCACATGTAAAGTCACTTTTGATATAACATATGCATATTGAGTTCAAATCTATAACATGTTCAAATCGTCATTAAAATGTATAATTAGTTTAAAAAGCGGATAGTGTTCTTATATTGAATACAGTTCAAGTCGGATAGTGTTCTTATTTGGAATATACATAGACTTGTTATACATAGAACATATGGTCTTATCTATCGTTAAATACAATATTAGGATTAGGATAGTTCAAACTTTAAAGTTCACGTTAATTAGGATAGATTATATATAATTAAAATGTAATACCCAAAGGGTTAAGGGTATTTTTGTCTAGAAAGATTTTCCCAAACTCGTGCTTTTAAAGGGAGTATGATTGTTGCTTAATAAATTATAGTACTTTAAAATTTTTAGTTCTTGGTAATCACAACTCAAAGTTAGCACTCACCTTTACCTAAAAGTCGAACGCGCGTCATCTCACCTAATTCATGAATTCTTGTCATCTCCATATAATATATTAATATAAATACAATCCTCACTTTTTATTACCTAATTTGACTATAATAGGGGGTTTCCCATAGTGGTCATCACAAAATCAACTGCAAAGAATCCAAAAAAAAAAAAACTTTACATCCTTTTTCATATAGCGTATTTCTTGATTATTCTCTGTTTTGCTCATTTATCCTTCGTCTCTTCGAACCCAGTTCAACAATCCTAGTTTGACTGGGGTTCCTCTTCTGTAAGTTTGGATCGATCGAAACAAGCGCAGAGGTAAGCTCTACTCATTTAAATTTTTCGACCTCCCAAAGAAGATTTTACTACTCATTGGCATCCCTAGCCCACACCAAGTGTTTGTGAAATAGGTCCTTGGTTCTCTTTATTTAAAAAGGAGAGAAATTTATACATTAATATATTTTACAAATGGGTCTTGCTTGATTAGCTTCGTAAATCATAAGTTCTTTGAAAATCATGATTTAAGCTACAATTTGAGCGACAAGGGCGAGAGAATATGTTAACTAATTTTACTTAATTTGTAAATATTTCTACATAATCATACGACCTATATTGGAATAATTAACAAATATAATCTTTTATTATCCTATTTGACTGCAAGCAGGGGTATTTCAACAGTGAGAAATTGTGAATCACAAAATCAAGCTGAAAAGAACGGAGACAATAAAAAGACAAGACTTACCTCTTCCTCAAGCTCTTCAATCCTTGAAGGCGGGGCCTCCTATCTTTCCTCTTGGCCAACTCATCAAGCAAACCCTCATCCCTAAACCTCCTCCAAACCTCCACGTCATCGCCACCTCCTCTTCCCCTCAGTCCTCCTCGGCAGCCGGAGGTGGCGCCTCCGCTTCCCGTGACCCCTTTCCCCTTGGCGTAAACCCTAGGGTTAGTCACACACGAAACCCTAAGAGAAAGAGCCCAACTCTTCCTCTGCTGGAGTGAACATGGGCCAAAGCAGGATCGGGAACCCTAATCGGGGCAAATTAGGGAGGTCTAAACCCTAGATTCGAGAGGAATTATTTTGGTTCACATGGAATTAGAATATAATTAGGTTATCATGAAAATTAGGATATTTAGTTTAAGTGGGATTATGATATAATTAGAATATTTAAAGTTGTAGTTCACATGAGATTAGGATAATTAGGATAGATTTAAATTGAAATGTAATATCTAAAAGAGCTAAGGGTATTTTTGTCTAGAAAGATTTTCCAGAACTTCGTGCTTTTAAAGGAAGTATGATTATGATATAATTAGAATATTTAAAGTTGTAGTTCACATGAGATTAGGATAATTAGGATAGATTTAAATTGAAATGTAATATCTAAAAGAGCTAAGGGTATTTTTGTCTCTAGAAAGATTTTCCAGAACTTCGTGCTTTTAAAGGAAGTATGATATATATATATATATATATATATATATATATATATATATATATATATATATATATATATATATATATATATATATATAAAAGATTAATGGGTATCCTTGTCACATGAGGGGATTTTCCACATATACTTAGGTGGCACAATCTCCACCAAGTATACTTTTAATAAAATAAGAGACATTCTCTCTCTACTTTATTAGCATGATGTCATCTTCTAAATGTGATATGAGAATCCCCCATATGACAAGGATACCCATTAATATATATATATATATATATATATATATATATATATATATATATATATATATATATATATATATATATATATATATATATATATATATATATATATATATATATATATATATATGAGTTGGTTTCAATGAGAACCTAAATAAATGTGAGAACTAAGAACCCAATATCAATCATCCATGATATAAAAATAAAGTCTCGGATTACGCCAAAATTAATGTGGCGAGAATTGTAATGTTTGGGTCGAAAGTTGATTCCATTGTAAAACTAGAAAATTACACTTTTGGTTCTCAGTTACAATGAAAATTAAATAACTCTCTTACAAACTCGAACAAAAGGCGCTACAAGTGTAGATCTCTTGTTTTTGTGGACTTTGCCCTGCCGGGACGCCAGACCGTGGACCACCGAAAATGATCGTCGAATCGGCGGGGTTTAGTTAGTGCTTCGCAAAGGAAACAAGAACTTCAGCAAATATCTTAGCAAGGTAAGATATCTACTCTTCTCAAGAATAAGTCAAGGCTTAAACTTCGAGGAATCTCCGTGTGGATCGTGTTCTTGAACTCAGGAAGCTTGGATTTCGATTACCCCTTTCGATAGCCGACCCTTGATGGGCGTAGGAGGGTATTTATAGTCTTTGGGAAGCGTGCCCACAATTGTCATGTGCCGGAGATTTACAGCTTAGCGCTGCACCGAGCCGCTACGCTAAGCCGCCGCCTCGCCATCGGGCGCAGGTTTGCCGCTTCGCCGGGCGGCGAGGTAAGATGGGCCGCCTCGCCGACCGGCGCAGGCAAGGTCGCTCTTTCCACCGCCGTAACGGTTCCGCAGCACGATTAAATGCCCTAGAATTACGCTGTGGGCGATCTTCGCGTAACCGCTTATTAACGGTTCCAACGCTCGCATTGATAAAGTCAAGTGGGCCCCATCGGCATTGATTTAGACCCTAAGAGAAAGAGCCCAACTCTTCCTCTGAGGTGAACATGGGCCAAACACGGATCGGGAACCCTAATCGAGGGGCAAATTAGGGAGGTCTAAACCCTAGATTCGAGAGGAATTATTTTGGTTCACATGGAATTAGAATATAATTAGGTTATCATGAAAATTAGGATATTTAGTTTAAGTGGGATTATGATATAATTAGAATATTTAAAGTTGTAGTTCACATGAGATTAGGATAATTAGGATAGATTTAAATTGAAATGTAATATCTAAAAGAGCTAAGGGTATTTTTGTCTAGAAAGATTTTCCAACTTCGTGCTTTTAAAGGAAGTATGATTATGATATAATTAGAATATTTAAAGTTGTAGTTCACATGAGATTAGGATAATTAGGATAGATTTAAATTGAAATGTAATATCTAAAAGAGCTAAGGGTATTTTTGTCTAGAAAGATTTTCCAGAACTTCGTGCTTTTAAAGGAAGTATGATATATATATATATATATATATATATATATATATATATATATATATATATATATATATATATATATATATATATATATAAAGATTAATGGGTATCCTTGTCATGGGGATTTTCCACATATAGCTTAGGTGGCACAATCTCCACCAAGTATACTTTTAATAAAATAAGAGACATTCTCTCCTACTTTATTAGCTTGGTGGAGATTGTCTTGGCCATCAGCGTATATGAGAATCCTCATGAGATATATGTCTACTATATATATATATATATATATATATATATATATATATATATATATATATATATATATATATATATATATATATATATATATATATATATATATATATATATATATATGAGTTGGTTTCAATGAGAACCTAAATAAATGTGAGAACTAAGAACCCAATATCAATCATCCATGATATAAAAATAAAGTCTCGGATGCACTTAAAATTAATGTGGCGAATTGTAATTGTTTGGGTCGAAAGTTGATTCCATTGTAAAACTAGAGAAAATTACACTTTTGGTTCTCAGTTACAATGAAAATTAAATAACTCTCTTACAAACTCGAACAAAAGACGCTACAAGTGTAGATCTCTTGTTTTTGTGGGACTTTGCTACTTGTCTTAGGGGACGGCGTAATGGTGGACCTGACGTGATCGTCAAATCGACGGTTTAGTTAGTGCTTCAAAGGAAACAAGAACTTCAGAAATATCTTAGCAAGGTAAGATATCTACTCTTCTCAAGAATAAGTCAAGGCTTAAACTCGAGGAATCTCCGTGTGGATCGTGTTCTTGAACTCCGGAAGCTTGGATTCCCTTTTCGATGGTAGCCCACTTGAGAGTGGGCGTGGGAGGGTATTTATAGTCTTTGGGAAGCGTGCCCACAATTGTCATAAGTCTTTGAGATTTACGATTAGCCTGGGCTCGAGCTGCCTCAGCGTACCACAGCTCGCTGGCGAGGCGGTCATCCGCGCTTCTCGGCTAGCGGCGAGGCGATCGCCACTACCTGCGGCGAAGGCGGTAATCTTTCAGTAGCGTAGCGGTTTTCACGCTTTTAGGCGCGATTAAATGCCCAGAATTACGCCTGGTGGGCGTATCTTGATGTAACCGCCTGTGCGTAATCACGAGCGTCTGCATTGATAAAGTCAAGTGGGCCCCATCGGCATTGATTTAGACCCTTCAAGAGCTCGTTCCAGTATTACGGGTGTCTCCGCCGATTAGCGAGACACAGAAGTAAATGCCGCATAGCGAGACACATCAAGGTGTCTCGCTTCGTCGCGAGGCACACACAAGTGTCTCGCTAATAGCGAGACACATCAAATGTCTCTTCGTGCGAGGCACACACAAGTGTCTCGCTAATAGCGAGACACATCAAGGTGCCTCGCTGGCGAGACACAAACAAGTGTCTGCATAGCGTAGCGAGACACAATCTCCCCATATGTTGACTTCTTGAGATTTCGACGACGTTGTTCTTCGATCTTCTCATGATTTAGTCATATTTGAGGTTCTTCAGCAATTTTTGATGCCTACAGATACCCCCTCCAAAGTTTTCAGACTCCTCTGTATTTTGTCGAGGGGTCTGGAATACTTTGGATAAGATCGCCTTGCTTACGTTCAGCGTTGAACTTTGTAGAAGAGGCCCATGTTTTGCTTGATTTCTTGAATCAGGCTCTGGCGTCGTGACCATATTTTGGGATCAATAGCTGTTGCATTTGTATTTGGATTGATTGAAATGTCGAAGTCGATTTTGGACTAATCATCTTCATCTTGAAAGTTACCACTTGGGTTATAATTGAAATGCCTTGAGAGTCATTCAGAGAAAAAGCGTCATCTGGTTTTCTGAATATCAGATTTCCAGGGAAGCTTCTATATGGAATATGGAACCAATTTGTCTTGAATATACTGCCTTGAATCGTCGCGAGAGAATAATTATCAATATCGGAAATTGTCCCACTTGAAGAAAGCGGCGAGGCAATCACGAAGTCTCGCTAAAGGGTTTAGCGTCAGAAGCGATGTAATGCCGATTACAAAGTGCATTAAAATCACGGTAGGAGAAAATGCTTGACCCGACGGGGAAAGTGAACCAGCTGTCTCAAGTTATTGCTTGTATGATAGATATAGGATTTTTGGCAAACCCTCGACCATCAGCAGTTTGATGAGCCTTTACCAACTACCGTTTGAGTTGGGCTAGCATGTAGATTATCACGAGTCCGTTCTACATGTAGCGTTGTGCTAAAAGAGTGAATTCTCTTAGACTTTATGCTCGATATTGAATCGTAGGCTCCGTCAATTATCACGGGAATTGATTACGGCATGTGTTAGATGCAGACTTATCTCTTATAAGGGGCGAGATAATATCTATGCATGAAGGCATAGTTTAGGTGTCATTAGGTAATGACATCTATGCTACGATTTTGAATCGTGAAGCGATCAATTATCCGCGAATTGATTACCGTGGCGTGTATTAGGCGGCGACTTATCTCGATGGGGACGAGATAACATCCTATGCATAAAAGCATAGTTTAGGTGTCATTAGGTAATGACATCTATGCTACGATTTTGAATCGTGGGCTTGTGGAATTTGTGTTTTCTCTTGGGGAAGCGAACCCGTTGTGTCTTCTTTTGGGGCGAAAACAAACCCTGTTGTGTTTTCTCTTGGGGCGAAAACGAACCCTGTTGTGTTTTCTCTTGGGGCGAAAACGAACCCTGTTACCGGAGTAGACCTCTCATTCATAAAAGGAATCGAGAGGGGATTTTGACCGTGGTCCTAACTGTAGGAAGGTTTGACCAAGTGGGAGTGAAAATTAAAAAATGATCCTAACTGTAGGAAGGTTTGATCGGGATAGGAGTTTTGAGACAATCCTAACTGTCGGAAGGTTTGATCGCTCAATCCTGAAGTGGACCTCTCGTTCATGGAAGGAATCAAGAGGGGATTTTGACCATGGTCCTAACTGTAGGAAGGTTTGACCAGGCAGATATTTGAGACAATCCTAACTGTCGGAAGGTTTGATCGCTCAATCTTGAAATGGACCTCTCGTTCATGGAAAGAATCAAGAGGGGATTTTGACCATGGTCCTAACTGTAGGAAGGTTTGACCAGGCAGATATTTGAGACAATCCTAACTGTCGGAAGGTTTGATCGCTCAATCTTGAAATGGACCTCTCGTTCATGGAAAGAATCGAGAGGGGATTTTGACCGTGGTCCTAACTGTAGGAAGGTTTGACCAGGATAGGAATTTTTGAGACAATCCTAACTGTAGCAAGGTTTGATTGCTCAATGTGGAAGTGGACCTCTCGTTCATGGATTATCCACCCCCAGCTTTCTTCGCAAAATTGGGCTGTCGGAATCCAGAGGGAGCAGTTTATACTCATATACCTGTCGGAGTCAAATTTGATTCAGCTTATTTCGGCGTTAAGACGCCGGCTTCAACCAAGGCTTGTATGATGGCCTTGAGAGCTAAGCAATCCTTTGTAGGATGGAGGATCCTCCTGTGGTACGCACAGTATTTAGGGTCCGAAGTTTTGTTAGCCTCCTCTTGATTTGTAATTGGAGGCAACTTGATTTTGTTGTTATCAAGGAGGTGTTTGAAGATGATTGGAACTTCTTCGTCCTTGAAAGAGTATGTCTTGTGGAATTCTGATTTAGAAGCTTTTTGGCGCGGCCATTGTTGCGACGCTTGACCAACAGCAATCACAGATGCCTTTCCTCTATTACGAGAGGAAAAATTTACTCGAGGGTCGACCATCTTTTCGCCTCTTTATTTCTTCCTTCACGAGCGTTGGCTTGTTCTCCTTGTATTTTTAGGTCTTTCCACGTAGTTGGTGGGGCGACCCCATGACTTCGGCAATTCTATAGAAAGATTGTTGTGGCAAGTCTTGATATGAACTTTTCGATGGTGGATCCCGCAATTCATAGCTTTATTGCGGAATAATGCGAAGGTGTCGATTGTCTCCCCACCTTTACGCTTTTCATCTAAGAGTTCCAATTGAGACTTCGGTGTCGTCATCGAAGAAGTTCTTTGAAAGAACTTTCCATGTCCTCCCAATTAATACTCCGGCCTTGAGTCTTCGATACCAATCGGCTGACTCATGAAATCCGACGAATGACCGAACCATCGAGGCTCGTTTCGAGATTACCCCAAATGTGATTTGAAGTAAATCGTGTTGTGAAGGTGACCCTCTCCCATCAAATGGCGTGAAGTTGATCAAATTGAATTTGGCGGATAAGGGATTGAATCCCATTCTCGGATCTGGACCACGGGATACCGTCCTTTTGACTTCTGTGTGGACATCAAAGCATTGATTTTATCTTCAAGCTCTTTCATCCTTTCGCCATCATCTTCCCCTTGTTTTGGATTATTTCCAATAGGAAGAATTGATCATTTCCACCTTGAGCAGCATGTTTCTTGGAGGTTGATCACTGAAATGTGTTCATCAATCTCCCAATCGCCGTCCTCAACATTATGGTGGGTTACTCCACCTTGTTGACTGGATTCGGCCGCTGATCTGACCCGTGTTGTTGTGCAACCGCTTGGGTTTGCAATTTCATCCGCTGCATGGCTAGCTCCATCTCGCTCTCATTTTCGCCTAAGCTCTCTTTGCTTAGCTAAGGCTTCTTGCAACATTTGAGCCGTGACATCGAGTAATGGTAAAAGCTTCTCGGATGGGGACCAAAGACTTGACATTGTGTCATCGGAAGCTATCGCCGAATTGATGCGGAAGCTTCATCATCGATGACTCTCCTCATGCATCCTTCTATAGTCAATGCGCGGTAGCTCGCAATTGTAACCGTGACATCCGGCTGGAAATCCTAAAGCTGACCTTCCTCCGTGAGGAAGTCGTGGTCCTCGCCCATTGTCGCCCTTTTCCTTTGTTCACCATATTAATGGTGACTTCGGGAATTCATCCCGATGAATGGCGTTCTTTTCTTCGGGTCGCCTTTGACTCGTTTCAAGTCTTCCGTTGTTGGCAAGGAAAGCCTCTCAATACCGAAGCTCTTTGAGCGCTTGACTCGTAATGTGCACATCCCCGATAACCACGCCTTAATCGGCTTTGCACATGAGCAAGAACAACATATTTCATCGATCGCCCCTTTCAGGTGTTGCCACACCCACCGATGGTGTGGTTGGTGTGGTTTATCACAAATTGCACTTCCACCCCAAGTGTAACGTTGTTCTAATTGAAGACACGCTTCTTTGGTGGCGCGATCATTCGACCAGCACTTTTGATGTTTTAACTTCATCCGCTGAAGTTGTCTTGGTACAAATCACAAGTGTTTTATCATCTCTTGTGACTTCATGAATCACACGCCGAAGTTCTTCCCTTTAGTAGACTCGCTGACTTCGGGATGCTCAAACGAGATGCAATTGGAATTCGAGACCGAGATATTTTAGCTTGCTCAGACTCTTCTCGACGGGTAACTCAACCGTTTTTCATGGTACCTTGCCTTTATTTCCCAGCCGCGGGACCAAGGCGATTAAACACCGGTTAACGGATTTCTGGACTTAACGGTTGATACCTCACCAGAAGCGAAGAAAGGGCGAATAGCCCATCTTTATCAATGCATGGAGGATCGCCGCTTTGGCAGGTGCCGGACGTTACCGGCGCTGAGATGCTTTACACCGCCTCGCCGCTATGAAATAGGTTGCTCGGCGCGAGGGTACCGAATCGTCTCTACTGAAGAATTCCGGCGAGGCGCACTCGAGCCAATTTTGACGTTGACTTCTGGACCCAAACTTGGCGCATTTTGAGCCGCTGTCGGGTTGATTTAGACTCTCGCCTTTCATAACAATGGCACGCGGCGAGCAACGCAGTAACGGTGTTTTGAGCCCTTCCTTGTCAATCGAGCCCTTTGACGAACCCATTCTTCCTTGGGAGGAGGCCGACGGATTGAGAGATTGCGCTTGTTGATGCCTTTGATCACGCGGAGTTTTGATAGTGAACTCCATCCGCTGACCTGAGCCTTGGCGAACCGACGGGCCATCTTTGACGCCGCCTTTGGCGAAGCTTCGCCGATCGTTGAGATCTTGTTGAGAGGGGAATGCCTCGCCGCAGTTTAACGAAGATCGCTGCACATCACAATGTAACGAACCTCCTCTTAGGGGATGAGATCCTCCGATGTTTGCGGGTGAGGAGGACTTCGACGAGGAAGAGGAGAGATACTCTTCAATTTGGCTTGATCGAAGAAGTAGTCTATTCCATCAACCATGAGGTTTCACCGACGCCAAGGTTTTACACAACGATCCGCTCGAGACCGCTGGCTCCCCATTGTCGCCATCGTTTGGGTCGAAGTTGATTCCATTGTAAAACTAGAGAAAATTACACTTTGGTCTCTCGCCACAATGAAAATTAAATAACTCTCTTACAAACTCAACAAAAGACGCTACAAGTGTAGATCTCTGTTTTTGTGGGACTTTGCCCGTGCGGGACGCCATCCGTGGACCACCGAAAACATGATCGCCGAATCGAGGTTTAGTTAGTGCTTCAAGAAAGGAACAAGAACTTCAAAGAAATATCTTAGCAAGGTAAGATATCTACTCTTCTCAAGAATAAGTCAAGGCTTAAACTCGAGGAATCTCCGCGGGATCGGTTCTTGAACTCCTAAGCTTGGATTGATACCCTTCGATAGTCACCCAAGTGGACGTAGGAGGGTATTTATAGTCTTTGGGAAACGTGCCCACAATTGTCAAGTGCCGGAGATTACATAGCGCGGCAGCCGAAGCCGCTCGAATCTTGAAGCTCTTTGGCGTTTGACTCGAAGCAGGCACATCCCGATAACCCGCGTCTTAATCGGTTTTGCATGAGCAAGAACAACATATTTCATCGATCGTCCTCTTTGGTGTGTTGCCACACGTGGCGATGGTGTGGTTGGTGTGGTTTATCACAAATTGCACTTCCACCCCAAGTGTAACGTTGTCCTTAGTGGAAGACCGTCTTCTTTTGGTGGCGTCGATCATTCGACACAGGAAGCACTTTTGATGTTTTAACTTCATCATTTGAAGTTGTCTTGGTACAAATCACAAGTGTTTTATCATCTCTTGTGACTTCACGAATCCACGCCTCGAGTTCTTCCCTTTAGTAGACTTCGCGGACCCCTGCGGGATGCTCAAGCGAGATGCAATTGGAATTCGAGACCGAGATATTTTAGCTTGCTCAGACTCTTCGACGGGTAACTCAACCGCTTTTTTCATTGGTACCTTGCCTTTATTTCCGTGGACCAAGGCGATTAAACACCGGAAGTTAGCAGTTCCGGACTTAACGGTTGATACCTGGCCGGAAGCGGAAGAGCGGAATAGCCCATCTTTATCAATGCATGGAGGGCCTTCGCTTTTGGCGGCGGTTCGAACTTTCTCGGGCGCGAGCCGGTTGCTTACCTATTGCTTGGCAACCGCTAATCTCCGGTGGCGAAGGCGGCTTTCGCTCTCGGTGAAGAATTACGGCGGCATCTGGCCAATTTTGCGTTGACTCGGGACCCACTTGGCGATTTTGAGCCGTTCTTTGGGTTGATTTAGACTCCTGCGCCTTGCGAACAATGGCGTGTATGAGCAAGCGTACGGTGTTTTGCGCGCTCCTTCCTTGTCAATCGAGCCCTTTGACGAGAACCCATTCTTCCTTGGGAGGAGGCCGACGGATTGAGAGATTGCGCTTGTTGATGCCTTTGATCACGGAGTTTTGATAGTGAACTCCATCCGTTGACTCGAGCCTTGGCGACGGCGAGGCCATCTTTTGGCGTCGTCTTTGGCGACTCTCTTCGTCGAATCGGTTGAGATCTTGTTGAGAGGGGAAATCGCCTCGCCGCAGTTTAACGAAGATCGCTGCACATCACAATGTAACGAACCTCCTCTTAGGGGATGAGATCCTCCGATGTTTGCGGGTGAGGAGGACTTCGACGAGGAAGAGGAGATACTCTTGAATTTGGCTTGATCGAAGAAGTAGTCTATTCCATCAACCATGAGAGTCGGCACGTCGGTACCAGGCTGCGACACAACGATCTCGGGCTCGAGACCGTTGGCTCCCAGCTATGGTGCGTGTTTGGGTCGAAAGTTGATTCCATTGTAAAACTAGAAAATTACACTTTTGGTTCTCGGTTACAATGAAAATTAAATAACTCTCTTACAAACTCGAACAAAAGACGCTACAAGTGTAGATCTCTTGTTTTGTGGGACTTTGCTGTCTTGGGGGCGCGTATCAGTGGACCACCGAAGCCGATCGCCGAATCGACGGGTTTAGTTAGTGCTTCAAAGAAACAAGAACTTCAAAGAAATATCTTAGCAAGGTAAGATATCTACTCTTCTCAAGAATAAGTCAAGGCTTAAACTTCGAGGAATCTCCGTGTGGATCGTGTTCTTGAACTCGGAAGCTTGGATTTGATTACCCTTTCGATAGCCGACCCTGCCCAGTGGGCGTAGGAGGGTATTTATAGTCTTTGGGAAGCGTGCCCACAATTGTCATAAGTCTTTGAATTCTGATTAAGCGGCGGCTTCAGTACCCTGGCCAATACCACAAGCTCTTGGCGGCGATTATTAGCTACCCTGGCGGTATAGAAATTTACTGTTGGCGTGATAATGAATCGCTTTCATTTCTTTAGCGGTTTTCTGCTTTTAGGCACGATTAAATGAATTACGCCTAGTGGGTATCTTCAGCGTGTAACCGCCTATTAGCGATGTCACGAGCGTCTCTCGCATTGATAAAGTCAAGTGGGCCCCATCGGCATTGATTTAGACCCTTCAAGAGCTCGTTCCAAGTATTACGGGTGTCTCGCCCGATTAGCGAGACACAAGTAAGATACCTCGCCTATAGCGAGACACATCAAGGTGTCTTTCGTCGAGGCACCACAAAATCTCGCTAATAGCGAGACACATCAAGTGTCTGCAGCTTCGTCAGGCACGAAATGTCACCAGCTGCAATGAGACACATCAAATGCCTCTGCGTGTGAGAGACACAAACAAGTCTGCGCCTATGGCGAGACACAATCTCCCATATGTTGACTTCTTGAGATTTCGGCGGACGTTGTTCTTCGATCTTCTCATGATTTAGTCATATTTGAGGTTCTTCAGCAATTTTTGATGCCTACAGTAATTAAATAGACATTACAAACTGAAATAAGGGTAAATAAGTAAAAAGCACAGAGATATAAAAGGAAAAAATTGACAAATCTTTAAACACCGAAACCATCTTTTTTTAAAAAACTTTTCATATTCTACTAGTTTACAAATCATAGGGGTCGCTCAACAATTTTCGGAAAATTATCTTCTGAGATTCACGACTAAAAACGGCAAGGTTCTAGGGTTTGACTCAAGACGTGATCGAATCGGCTAGGGATTACTAAAACATTACTGAGAGATTCTGTCAATAAAATATTCAGATTTTGTAAACATCACTGAGAGATTCTGTAACTATAGAAGGATAATTCCGTTAAATAAATTGTAAGAATACTAAAATATTACTGAAAGATTCTGCCAATAAACCATTCAGATTCTCTAAATATCACTGAGAGATTCGTAACTATAGAAGGATGATTACATTAAATAAATTGTAAGAATACTAAAACATTCTTGAGAGGTTACGTCATAAAACATTCGGTCTGTAAAATCACCGAGAGATTCGTCAAAAAATTACGATTACTGTCAAAAAACATTACGATTACGTAAATATAAGCGAGAGATTCGTAACTATAGAAGAATGATTCGATAAATGAGTTGTAAAAATACTAAAACATTCTTGAGAGGTTACGTCAATAAAACATTCGATTCTTTAAATATCACTAAGTGATTCTGTTGCCTATTAACACCTTGCTATTTTTTAAAAAATACTGTGTTGTAAACTAGTTGATGCTGTTAATCTATTATTTGTGATTATGTAAGTTAATCAAAGTGATTCTGTTTTGTAAACGAGGTGATTCTGTTAGATCGTAAATGAGATTCCGTAATTTATTAAGAGTCTGTAACTAATTTTGTGATCCATGATAAGCAGCAACAAAAAAAGAAAGAAAGCAAAAAAAAAGAATGAAAGAAGATGGGAGGGGAGAGCCATCTCCAGACAAAAAAAAGGGAAAAGAGCAGAGAGCTTGTGGGAGACGCCACCATGAAAACCAAAAAAAATAGAAAATAAAGAAGAAGAAGAAGAAGAAACGGAAGAGGAGCACGGAGAAAAAAGCCATTAATATCTTGATGGGATCCAAGATTCCTCTCTCTCGTTAGCAAGGGTTCATCGACGCGCACCCTCGAAGACTAGTTTCAATCAGATAGTGAGCAAGGTTCTAGGGTTTGACTCAAGGCGTGTCGAATGGGCTAGGGATTACTAAAACATTCTTGAGAGGTTACGTCATAAAATATTCAGATTTTGTAAACATCATCGAGATTCTCAGAACTATAGAAGGATGATTCATTAAATAAATTGTAAGAATACTAAAATATTCTTGAAAGATTCGCCAATAAACCATTGATTCTCTAAATATCACTGAGAGATTCTGTAACTATAGAAGGATGATTCTATTAAATAAATTGTAAGAATACTAAAACATTACTGAGAGGTTCTGTCAATAAAACATTGATTACGTAAAATCGAGAGATTACGTCAAAAAACATTACGATTACGTCAAAAAACATTACGATTACGTAAATATAAGCGAGAGATTCGTAACTATAGAAGAATGATTCGATAAATGAGTTGTAAAAATACTAAAACATTCGAAATTCGTCAATAAAACATTCGATTCTTTAAATATCACTAAGTGATTACATTTGCCTATTAACACCTTGCTATTTTTAAAAATCTTGTGTTGTAAACTAGTTGATCTTTGTTAATCTATTATTTGTGATTATGTAAGTTAATCAAAGTGATTCTGTTTTGTAAGCGAGGTGATTGTTAGATCGTGAAATGAGATTCCGTAATTTATTAAGAGTCTGTAACTAATTTTGTGATCCATGATAAGCAGCAACAAAAAAAGAAAGAAAGCAAAAAAAAAGAATGAAAGAAGATGGGAGGAGAGCCATCTCAGGACAAAAAGAGGAGAAAAGAGCGTGGAGCGCCACCATGAAAACCAAAAAATAGAAAATAAAGAAGAAGAAGAAGAAGAAACGGAAGAGGAGCACGGAGAAAAAAGCCATTAATATCTTGATGGGATCCAAGATTCCTCTCTCTCGTTAGCAAGGGTTCATCGACGCGCACCCTCGAAGACTAGTTTCAATCAGATAGTGAGCAAGGTTCTAGGGTTTGACTCGACCTTGCTGTTCAGTGGCTAAATTGAAACGTCTTCAAGAAGGTTACGGTTAATTAGGCAAGAAAAAACTGTCTATAATGTAACTGATTTTATAACTAAAATGACAAACGTGCCCTTTAGTTAACTTTTTAAATTTAATGGAGTTTAATCACAACCGTTGATTGGTTAAAGATCTAAGGGTAGAAATTGGGTTCTTAGTTCTTATATTTGTAAGGAGTTCTCATTTGATCCGACTATATATATATATATATATATATATATATATATATATATATATATATATATATATATATATAGAGTAAAGCTCTATAAAGTTAAGTGGATAGGAGCTCTTTGTTCATCAACTTTTTATCCATTAATTTTGCATTGAGATTAGTGCTAGTATGTGATATAAATTAAGGCACACAAATCTCAAAGATAGCCTGATGTGTAGCACAAATCTCAAAGCATAATGAAGGGAAAAAAAGTTGGTGGACAATGACTCATATCCACTTAAGTTTATAGGAGCTTTAATATATATATATATATATATATATATATATATATATATATATATATATATATATAGGAAAATGCTAAAATGAGATGGTGAGCTCAAATTCTTATCGTGAGCTAGCCCAATCGACTACTCGAAATGATGATCGACACCGCCCAGTGATTTGCACTCATCATGATCTATATGTAGAAAAATTATATTGTTTTGATATTTTTAACCATTATTTTAGCTACGATAAACGGACGGTGTTAAAGCTGTCGAAAAATTAACAGATCAAAGTAGTTTGATTCATAATCTAAAAGGCTCCAAATTATGTGAAAATTTTATCACACATACTTAATGACGTGTTGAACAAGATGTACGGTGCGATCATGAATTTGATGAACCGATTAGTCTAGCTCACGATAAGATTTGAGCTCACCATCTCACAATAGCATTACTCTATATATATATATATATATATATATATATATATATATATATATATATATATATATATATATATATATATATATATATATATATATATATATATATATATATATATATATATATATATATATATATATATAGAAGCGATATGGTGAGATGATTTGCTTAACGTGAGATGGTTGTTCTACACCGTTAGATTAAAACTAATGGTTAGATTTAAACTAATAGATTTATTAATTTAAAATATGTGGTCCCCACACTTATTTAATTTCTATATCAAAATATTTGAAAGATTATGCCGATTCTCTTTCCTAAACTCTTCCGTTTTTCCCCCACCTAAACTCTTCGGTTTTGATTCTGGTGTTATATAATTTATGTATAACTCTTTGATACTTTTATTTATAAGTCTTTGATACTGTACCCCACTATTTTGCATATTTGATAGCAGCAATTTGCAAAGCAAAACTATAAAAATGATACGATAGTGGTGTATGTCAAGAATGGATAAGCTCAATATCCACGACTTCTAACAGGAAACATAGCAAACAAGCAAATTCAAGAATAGTACATAAAATGAAAATAACACAAGGAAAACTTCAGAGCATCACAACGCAAAGGCAAAACTCAATTTGTTCCAACTTGAATAATCAATAACTATAATTAATATACGACTTAGAAAAATTATCAAACAGTCTCTAATAACTAAGTGCCTAAATCAAGCTTTTAGTCCTTTCTTTGAAACTTTGTCATCTGCCAATCCAAGACCTGAGAAGGGGGAAAAAAAGATGTTAATTCATTAAAATTAATCTACTATGAATCAATTTTGAACTCTATTTATATAAACTTACCAATTCCATGAAAAATTCACCCGAAAGTAACAGAAAAGGAAAATAAATGAGCATCGCCATTAAATCAGTCACATATCCTGCATTAAACATTGATAATAACTTTGAACATAAGTTGAAATCTCACATTATATTACCACTTGGATTTAAAGAGAGTTTTTTCAATAAAAAGATATAAAAAGTAGAAATAAATAACAAAGATTAACCCACCATGGATCCTCAGATCCAATTGGATTACTTGATTGAGCTGCCGAAAATTGCGACTCATTGAAATTATATTCCTCCAGTTCATTAGATGGGATTCTACATGAAATTCAGAATTAGAATTAACAAAATAAATAAATAAATAAATAAATCAAATGTAAAAAGCAAGAGAATACTAACCTCTCTTTCATCGGGCAATTACGAGCATCATGATGCACTAGTTTCGTGCAACAACGACACAATCTTCATGGTTTTGTTGTTGTTTTCATTACAATTTCCTTTCCTCCTTTAATCCTTTTTCCACTTCCTTTTGTCTTTGTAAAATCAGGTGGATGAATATCTATATTTCTAGGCAGTTCTTTTTTCTTTTGCTGTTGCATATCTTGTGGTGTGGCTTGTTCCATTTCATTTATGGCATTTTGAATCAAGCTCTTTGCTAATACACACATCTCCTGCGACGAGCGAGCCATGTTCACCAATTTATGAATATCATTCAACAATTCGATAAAGTTTAAATCTTGTGCTTTACCATAACTTCCTTGAATTTCCAAATTGTTATTACCATGAACTATTTCACTTGTGACTAATGCAGTCCATCTTTTCAAAATATAACAAGATGGCAAAAAATCAATAAATTCATTTCGTAATACCACAAATATATGTCGACAAGGGATCCCTTCAGTTTCAAGCTTTTTACAATTGCATTGTGCACTTTCTTCATACCCTCTATAAATTATTTCCCTGGTCCTCTCTGTATTTATTGATTTTCCAACCCTTTTTATGATATATTTTCGGGTTATTCCATCATCTTCTCTCATTAAGGAAGCATATTTCAAACTTTCAACAATTTCTTCTTGAAAGACGTAGAATTTTTCTCTTGTATAAATCTCCGACATTTGTCTTTCCATATCCAATTCTGTAGCCAATTGTTGCTTATTATGAAGGGTTTCATAGTCAGCTGCTAACTCATTCTGTCTTTGTTTTCTATCGGCTCTTTCAAAACGTGAAATAAACTCAGTTAGAGTATTCATATTATTTACATACTTATCAATATAAGCATTCATGCTCTCTGATCTCTGAGTTGTATGAATTCTAGCTGTAAATATATTCTTTGCAAAAGCTGGTATTCATTTTTCACGAATCTTGTACAAATTTGAAAGCCAATCATGATTATCTAGTTTATTCTCATGTAAGATCTTCTCCCATTGGCTCTCAAACTCCTGGGCAGTCTCTGAATTCCAAATGCACTTTTGGAATGGAATGATAAACTCACTTTTGAAAGTTAATGCACCAAGTTTGTCTGAAAGTTTTCTTAAAATGTGCCACATGCAATATCTATGAAAAGATTTAGGAAACTTCTCTTGAATTGCAGCACCAATAGCAGAGTCTTGATCAGTGATGATTACATTAGGTGGATGTTCACACATTGCTTCTTGCCATTTCTTAAATAACCAAATAAATGAATCGATCTTCTCATCTTTGATAAATCCAGCACCAAAATTCACAGTTTGCCCATGGTGATTAACACCAGTAAAAGGAGAAAACACTAATTGATATTTATTTGTAGCATATGTTGTGTCAAAAATTAGCACATCTCCAAAATGGTGATATGCCTTTCTTGCAAGACCATCTGCCCAAAACACATGTGTCAGCTTATTATCATTATCCATCTGATATGCATAATAAAAAGAAGGATTTATCTCCTTCTCCTCTTTGAAGTGCTTCATTAACAGCTCAGCATCATAAGCCTTCTTTTCTTCTCTCTCCTTCTGCATAACATTTCGTATATCTCTTTCAGTGCAACCAACATCACTATAACCTCCACTCTCTATCTCTAAAACTGACATATATCCTGATGTACTTAAGTTTGCTTCTTTAAATGTGCTAATGAGACTTTTTTGTGCTTCCGTGATTGTTCTATTGCCCCGTAGGAATTGTTGCTTTCTTGGAGTGACACATGAATGTGAATGAGTTTCAACAAATCTTCGAACCGACCACTTTCCATCTGCATCTTTTTGAAATCTTATACTAGCTAAGCAATTTTCTCTTGTGATTGGCCTGTTTCTTTTCTTTTCTCCTTTCTTAGGAGGACATTTCTCTCTTGGCATCCCTTCTTTTGAGCAAACAAATTGTTGAGAGTATTTCTCAGCTGTAGATTTGTCAACCATTGTAGAAGATTTTCGAACAGAAAATCCTGCTAGTTTGGCATACTTTCTATAGAAATCCTCTCCCTCTTCCAAGGAGATAAAAGTCATTCCCAGTTTTGGTTTATATTCATCATCAACACTTTCCCAACCTGATGCAAGCTTGGAGTTTGAAGGGGATTCATCAATTGATTCCATTGTTTCTGTACAGCGAAAGAGAAAAAAATAAGTAAAACTATATGAAATATAATCTTATACTTTTGTTACTGTCACCTGTATAAACTTTCAAGATAATAATTTTGACTATTAGCCTAGCGTATGAAAAGCATGCTCAATTGCAGAAACTTTTTTCTAACCATACCATAGCTTGTGAGATTTCCAAGTCAATAGGTTCATAGTTGAAGTCTGTAATCATCATGTAATCCGATATATCCTCACCATGCATTTATAATAACATACATCTCAAACAATAGCTGTAAGGAGCTAAATAAGGGTCTTTTAAGTATTAGTCCTTTAAATTTTTATATTTATAATTAGTCCCTCAAGTCATAGAATTTCTATCAAGTCCCTCGACGGATCTAATAGAAATTCAATGATTTGAGGGACTACTTTCAAAATATGAAAGATTTAAAAGACGATTATAACATAAGAAAATACACTAAGATCGGAGGAAACATACTTAGGAGTTTAGGATACTCGGTTGATGCTGAATTGGTCCTTATGATTCTGAACCTTAAACTACAAATAATAATTTTTTACTTAGCATCATCATCATGACAAAATATATTTTTTATATTACAGAAGTGTGCAACAAATTCAAAATAGTGGGGTACAGTATCAAAGACTTATAAATAAATTATGTAACACTAGAATCAAGCGCAAATTTATATGATCAAAAAATTATATAATCAAGTTACGTACCAGCTGCAGCCATGGCTTGACAATTACCTTTATCTATGACACTTAGGGAACCGAACAATAGAGAAAAATTAAGTGGTGGTAATATGAGAGGAATTTGCGAATAGAAAAGGCAAGCAATTCCGTGTACAATCGGGATTGGGGAAAAAAACCGAAGAGTTTAGGTGGGGGAAAAACGGAAGAGTTTAGGAAAGAGAATCGGCATAATCTTTTAAATATTTTGATAGAGAAATTAGATAAGTGTGGGGACCACATATTTTTAATTAATAAATCTATTAGTTTAAATCTAACCATTAGTTTTAATCTAACGGTGTAGAACAACAATCTCGCGTTAAGCAAATCATCTCAACATCTCACCATATCGCTTCTATATATATATATATATATGGAATGATGTATATGAGGTGGTAACCGTTTTGTTAAATGATTTACCAACAGATATACAAGGCCCACACATTTTGATGCGACCAAGAAAGTGTACTCACCACATAGCTATCTCGTAGAAATATTTAAGAAATTGCTCGCCACCTCATATACATTATTTCATATATATATATATATATATATATATATATATATATATATATATATATATATATATATATATATATATATATATATATATATATATATGCACTTGAAAAGGTTCTCACATTCAGTAACTACATACACCTTCTACACATTTTTCAAATTTCGTTTCATATCACTTTAATCTTCTGATGACATAGGTTAGGTATCCCAATAGTATATCCGTGATCAGGATTATCAATGACACTGCAAAATGTAATCCACAGGCTTCCTCATAAGCTAAAACTTTAAACATCTCACAGTATCTTTTTGGATGCTTGTATCTACATATTTCTCACTACAAAAGTCATAATGACCGCTTTTCCCATATGCATTTTCACCTTTACCATATTTCACCATTACCTTTGCGCATAAATCAGATAATATCAGCGTGACTTTAGGGGATGACCGTTTCAGCTAAAAGAGACAGTCTTTTGAGCGATGCGGCAACAGTTGTGGGATAAGAAGGAAAAAAGATGGTTGATGAAAGAATAAAAATGACAAAGGAAAGGTTGTGATGTCAAAAAAGATAATAGTTGAGAAATGATAATATGAAGGAGAGGGACAATGTAATGGCGGAGGTGGTGGTGAAAGAGAGAATGATTGAGGAGGAGGAGAAATTATTTATGGGTTCATGAGAAAAAGTATTAATATGTTAAGGAGAAGAATGAGAATGATGAAAAATTATTCATGGGTACATGAGAAAAAAGAGAGATGGAAGTTGATGGTGAGGATAAATTGGGGATGGAAAAAGATGTTTTCTCTCTGCTGAGGTAGCAGTCGTAAAAGGGTTTTTTTTACCTTAGATTAGAAGTTGGGTCAAGGGGCTTAAACACATGGTTCAAAGTCAAGAGGGTTGAATCACATGAGGAATCTAATTTTGAGGCCTAGACACAAAATTTTCAAAATAAAAATTTATTTAAACCGAACAATACATTTACAAATCTGATAACTCTGTTTAATTGCAATCCTATTTCCTTCCCACTAGGGGTGGAAGTGAACCAAATAATTAATAAACAGCTCGGTTAATATTCGTCTAGATATTCGATCCGGTAGTTCTTTTAATACTAAACGAATAATTTTTAGTATTAGTCCTTTAAATTTTTATATTTATCCTCAATTAGCCCAAGTATATATGTTAAAAATGAGGGCTGGATGAGCAATCTCTCTACAGTTTGTTGGGACGCTGGGAGAAGAACAATGTGTTGTTGGGTTTAAGAGGAAGATTTATTACATGGCCAAGAAGCAAAGGAGATGCTGGCGATTGGTCTGAATTGGAGTTCCTGAACAAAGTGCCCAGGTTGTATGTTTGTTGTTCCCTCCAGTTCTTCCCTATGACATCAATAAAGATATTAAACCTAGAATATATATATATATATATGCACTTGAAAAGGTTCTCACATTCAGTAACTACATACACCTTCTACACATTTTTCAAATTTCGTTTCATATCACTTTAATCTTCTGATGACATAGGTTAGGTATCCCAATAGTATATCCGTGATCAGGATTATCAATGACACTGCAAAATGTAATCCACAGGCTTCCTCATAAGCTAAAACTTTAAACATCTCACAGTATCTTTTTGGATGCTTGTATCTACATATTTCTCACTACAAAAGTCATAATGACCGCTTTTCCCATATGCATTTTCACCTTTACCATATTTCACCATTACCTTTGCGCATAAATCAGATAATATCAGCGTGACTTTAGGGGATGACCGTTTCAGCTAAAAGAGACAGTCTTTTGAGCGATGCGGCAACAGTTGTGGGATAAGAAGGAAAAAAGATGGTTGATGAAAGAATAAAAATGACAAAGGAAAGGTTGTGATGTCAAAAAAGATAATAGTTGAGAAATGATAATATGAAGGAGAGGGACAATGTAATGGCGGAGGTGGTGGTGAAAGAGAGAATGATTGAGGAGGAGGAGAAATTATTTATGGGTTCATGAGAAAAAGTATTAATATGTTAAGGAGAAGAATGAGAATGATGAAAATTATTCATGGGTACATGAGAAAAAGAGAGATGGAAGTTGATGGTGAGGATAAATTGGGGATGGAAAAGATGTTTTCTCTGCAGTACTTGATAAAGTAAAGGGGTTTTTTTTACCTTAGATTAGAAGTTGGGTCAAGGGGCTTAAACACATGGTTCAAAGTCAAGAGGGTTGAATCACATGAGGAATCTAATTTTGAGGCCTAGACACAAAATTTTCAAAATAAAAATTTATTTAAACCAACAATACATTTACAAATCGATAACTCTGTTTAATTGCAATCCTATTTCCTTCCCACTAGGGTGGAAGTGAACCAAATAATTAATAAACAGCTCGGTTAATATTCGTCTAGATATTCGATCCGGTAGTTCTTTTAATACTAAACGAATAATTTTTAGTATTCGGCTTATAAATGAATAGAATTTAACCAAAGGTATATTCGATTCGGTTGATTATTAATTATTTGTTTATATTTTAAAAATTATTTTTATGAATATAATTTGTTTTTATAGCTATAAATATAATTGGTTATAAATTTCTTTCATTGCAAAACTTTTTTTCTACATATTCAAATCAATGTAAATAACTTAACAGGCTGGGCCACCACTTATATAAGTTAATGTCCACAGTCTAGGCCCATTCAACCAAAATATAAGGTTAGGGTTTATCTTCTCTCATGTTTCAGCCCAGCCCCAATTCTCACACCGGCGCTGTCTCCGACATCTCGCGTTCGACGGGCGGAGCGCTGATCGGACGACGAGGATCTCGCTTCCAAACATTTCACGGGTTAGGCTTTCTCTTCGAACACATAAGCGGAAGCCTTTCTAGATAAACGAACTGAATTTGAATTCAATTTAGTATTCGAGTCGAATTCGAACACGAATTTGAATATCACAATATGAATCGAACTCCGATTCGAATATTGTGATATTCGATTCGATTCGGTCGTTGAAGAATCAAATTGATCGACGCTGATTACTTCTATTTTGTTTCCATCTTTCGATTGAATTTAGGATTTAGTCTGATATCGAAATAGATTTGTAATCTCTGCTTATGATATCTTCTTTATCATCTTAGTTTGTGAATATCGTCCTTTGTATAATTGTATTTTTGAAGGTTTAGAATTTTTCTTGCAAAAAAAAAATCATAGATCGTATAAGGTTGAAATCTTTTATCAATTTGTTTTCATTTGTTTTTATTATCCTATAAGGTTTACTTTAGTTTTCGTAGTGCTAAAAAGAACCTTTGTTAATGTAGATATGGCTTCAGTTTCTGGTGACTTAATTTGGGAGATTGCCAAGAAAAACAATGCTTTTTTGGTTAAGCAATTTGGGAACACTACTGCCAAGGTTCAGTTCAGCAAGGAGAAGAACAACTTGTGCACTGTTCACTCCTTCAAGCACTCTGGTAATAAAAAATAAAAAATAAAAAATAGGGCCTCAATTTCTTGTTTATATTTTGCATTTTTCACTTTACAGGTTCAAAATATTTATGGGTTTTGTGTAATGTTGCATGATTTTAGGATTGGCGAATAAGAAGACTGTAAGCATCCAGCCAGCAGGTGAGGGCCTCTCGGTTGTCCTGGCAACGACCAAGACGAAGAAGCAGAGGAAGCCTGCTAGCGTTTACTCTTTGTTTTCCGCAATGCCGATGTTTTCTTTTCCTGTAATGCAGTCCATTTCCAATTATGAGGAATTACTTTTGGGGTTATTGTTGAGTGGGATAATGTATTTGTTCTACCAGTAGTTTCTTACTTGCTAAAAATGACACGAATCAGGAAGGACAAATTTTCAAAATAGACCCTTTTAGAAATTTATTTGTAAAAAACGACCCCTTTTAGATTTAATTGCCATTTTCGACCTAGTTTCAGCCAGTTGGCTGAAACTGGGTCGAAAATGGCAATTAAAGTTCGAAAACTTCACGGGATTTAAAATCCCGTGAAGTTTAGTACATGATTAATCATGCTAAAAGGTGATTAGGTTGGGTGAGTAGGCACTAAACTTCACGGGATTTGAAATCCCGTGAAGTTTTATTCACTATTTTCGACTAAGTTTCAGCCAGTTGGCTGAAACCAGGTCGAAAATGGTGAATAAATTACAAATGGGTCGATTTTTACAAATAAATTCCTAAAAGGGTCTATTTTGAAAATTTGTCCGATCAGGAATTCTGCAATCTTAGTTAGCTTTCAGTGATTTTTTGTTCAAGAAGAGAGAGCATCTATAATATCTTAGTTAGTTAGGCTATTAGTGATCAACGTGACTTGCTCTATATCTTCGATGGTTTCCTAGTTCAATTTATTTTGTGAAGTCTTTGCCGTTTTCTTTTTAGTTAAGGCTTCCATCTTTTGCCTATCTAGATCAATGTTTAACCCTTCTTTCAGGGAGAACCTTGTATATAAGATTAAGATTACTTAATTGTGCATTCTACTTCAGTCTCGTGATGAAATACAGTTCTAGGAGGAAATAATATCCTTGTGTCAGTTTAAGTGCTTGGAGACAACAGGGAGGTAACTTGTCAACAAAGATTAACCTTGAATGGTGAGCTTGATTGCTGTAGCTTGTGCAGAAAATGAGTTTGATTATTTGCGTGCCTTCTGCGATCAAGCAGTTATCTTTATAAAAGCTAGGTTTGTAGCAGTAAATGACTAGTTTCTACCCTATATGAATCTAGAAGGATATGGCTTCTATTCAGCATACTACTAGTCTAATCAATGACCATACTATGTCAAGGCCACATGAATGTTAGTATTCACTATCTTTATACTCGTAATACTTACTGTAATGCAGTTTAGGCTTGAGTGTTTGTTGTTCTACCCTTGCCTCTTAAGGAAAATAAAAGGAAAGATTTTGTCGTCTTCTTTGTTTAATATTACATCCATTCCTGGAAAAGTTGTGGTCTTCTGCTTTGTTAGCCTATAGATTCAATACTGTTGCACTCAAATATATCTCTCTTTTTTATTTTATCTAGAATCCCTTGGACAAACGTCCAAGCATGCGTTGTTGTTCCTCCCTCCAAAATGATTTACCCCAAGAAGAAGAAGCTCGAGAGGCAGTGTTCCAGCTGCTGCAAGAGTACGGAGTCTCAGAAGAGGATTCCTTCAACATCGCCTCCAATTCGCCCAAGTACGTCAAATCTCTCGTTGATAATGTTAGAGAGCTGGATGAGCACTCTCTCTGGAGTTGTTGGGATGCTGGGTTTGAAAAGATAGGAGACGAAGAAGATCCTGTTGTTGGGTTTAAGAGGAAGATTTATTACATGGCCAAGAGCAAAGGAGATACTGGGATCCTACTCCCTTTTCTCGAGAGTATTGGCCTCAAACTCTCCTCTGCTGCTTTTCTTGCCAGGTCTCTTTCTTCTCACAGGCTTCCCGATCTCATCACTAAGGTAAAAAAGCACAATTCAACCTTCTGGTCTTTTGAGCTTTGAATCCATTAATAGAATCAATCTTAAAGTTAGGATTGTGTGAAGTATGATTTGAGATATCAATTGTGAGTCTCTGTATGTATGTTTCTGAGAATATGACAGCCCCAAAACATCCTCACATATTCAACATAACTTATCTAATGTCACCTTCATTAAAATGAATCTCTAGATTACCAGCAACCCTTTCCTCTCTAGGATGCAAGATATCCTACTCTAACTGAATTTTATAAGCGGCTATCTCGTCCCATTAGCAATCCTATGTAAATATGTAGTATTATGATCATATTCCTTTAACGAGTGCGCTTTTGATCTCTGCCTTCACATTACTTCTTCCTAGTGTAAATAGTTCCTCCATGACATGAAACTTCAAAAAGTTCATCAACGAGCTTGACCTTGCAGGTTAGATTTTTAAAGGATATGTTATTTTCTAGCAGAAGCCATAAGGAACTCATCGGAAGAAATGCAAGACGCATGATGAAGCATCTATCAATATCTACTGATGATGATATTCAGAGAACTTTATCGTTTTTTGAAAAAGTGAGACATTTTGATTTCATTTTTCTCTTCTTTCTTTCTTCGTATTCCTTCTACTCCATATTCATAGTCAGTTCATACTTCTTTTGTGTTGCAGCTGGAGGCAAAACATGGAGGGTTGAACATCTTGGGTCACGGAGATGCCTGCTTTTCACATCTAATTGAATCATTTCGGATACTGCTTCTTCTCTCGGTTGAAAATCACTTCAAGCCACTAGTTCATTTTCTTGAACAAACTGGAGTTCCTGAAGAAAGTGCCAGGGTTGTATTTTTGTTGTTTCCTCCAATTCTTCTCTATGATGTCGACAAAGATATTAAACCTAGAATATGTGCACTGGAAAAGGTACTCACATTCAATTCATACATGCACTGGCTATACTTTATTTAAGTATAATATTAAAGTAACTGTGCATTTCACTTTCTGATTGACGTAGGTTAGACATCCTAGCAGTTGCATGTGTTAGGGAGAGTCACATAAAAATCCGTGATTAAGATTGTCAATGACATTTCGGAGCATAACCCATAAGTTTCGTTGTGGCATGGCATGTAGTACGACATATTTGTCCTTACATATCCGAGTATTTTTACATGACTCATAACACATAAGAGTTAAAAACTTCAAATATATCATAATACCTTTTTCAATGTATGAACATAGGTAGTTCTCAGAACAAAATTCATAATGACCGCTTTTGCCATTTGGATATTTCAACCATTACTATATGAAAACATGAATTATCATGAAATTATGGAACCAGCCTTTTCGCATAAACCGGAGAATATCAAAGCAATCAAAGGTATTGATATTTACCAGACAGATGTGCTGCGTTTATAGAACATCTACACATTTAAAACATAAAACATCAAGCTATAAGATATAGATTCGTTACATACAATAAGAAACTGCAATATTTCTAGTGTCTCCATGTAAAGTGTTGCATCCTAAAAATGTTTTGGTATGTCCTATAACATTGATATATGATAACAACATCACGTTAAAAAAAGCACACATATCAGCTTAGTGTTAAACATGAAAAGCATAGGCAAAAAGGAGCAAAATTAACCCGTGCGTTGCTGCGGCATTAGTGTGAAACGAGACAAAAAAAATAATAGTTTAAACATTTGAGTTAAAATTTACATCAAAAGACAACTTACATATTGTATGATCATACTGTTGAAATATTAAAGTGTATTTAAAACTAATCCAGTGAAATATTGGGTCTAAGAGTGATTTTGGAAGTGATTGGATTTAAGAACAAATAGTAGTAAAAACCTTGGATTTTATAGGCAAGAAACCTTGTTTGAAGGCAGGTGGCTTCACAGATAAATGAGAGGAAAACTTTGGCTTTGTGGGCAAAAAAGTTGTAACATTAGTTTTATAAAAAAAACAATGGTTAAAATGTTTTAAAATACAATGTATATTTAAGCATAAAAACATTACAAAGTTACATCTGAACATAGCAACTCAAATAGTATAGCAACTTTCATACAAAGTGAGTTCGAAAGTAATTTAGTGAAGTTTTTGGGTGTAAAAGTAATTTTTGAAGTAGTTGAGTTTAAAACAGATGGGGAGGGAGGGGTTAAAACTATTGAGTTTATTGGATAAAAGAATCTTTTAAGAATTGTGTAATTTTAAAACTCCATGGGTAAAAACTTTAGGTGAGATATTTTCTGGTTCAAAAAGTGATTTTAGAACAAATGAGGTAAAACTTTGGGCTTATAGGTAATTTTTTTTTGAAGTGAGTGGTTTAAAGAAAGGGTATTTCCAATATTAGTCCCTTCAATCTTTCATATTTTGAAATTAGTCCTTCAAATCATTGAAATTATTATTAAGGCTTTCAATTCCTACATTATTCAAATTAGTTCCTCAAATCATTAAAATTGCTATTATGTTCCCAAGTTCTTATGTTATTGGAAATCAGACGTCCCAATGAAGCGCAGAAACAGTAATTAGAGAGACTAATTTTAAATGTATTAGTAACCTAATATAAAAACCTAATATAAATATTAAGGATTTGACAGATTAATTTCCCTCTAATTGCTATTTATACTCTTGATTGAAGGGACTAATTTCAAAATAACTTAAAAATTAGAGGACCTAATAGCAATTTCAATGATTTGAGGGACTAATTTCATTGAATTAGGGATTGAGGGACGTTTCAGTGATTTTTTGTAATCTTAATTAGTGTATTAAATATCGGCCGATATATCGCTATATCGGCCGATATATCGGTTTTGATGCCCTTCTGATACGATATTTATGAAAAAATATCATTTTCTGATTTTTACCACTTTTTCCGATATATCAAAAATATCGGCCAATATTTCATTGAGGAAATATCGGCCGATATAGGTTAATATCCCAATGAAAAGGGTTATTGAGTTTGGGTTTGGTTTTCGTTCCCACCAGACATGAAAAGTTAATAAATTTCCAAACCCAAATATCCTAAATCCTTAGTCGATCTCATATTTCTCCTCCCTCTTCGTTTAGCACTCCAGCTCAAAAATGCTAGGCGATTTTAAATACGAATCTCTCTCTCCGCTCTCTCCACTCTCTCTTTCTCTTCTCCAGTTCTCTCTCAGCTTTCTCAGCTCCTCCTTAGACCCCTCTATCTCTCTTCCTCTCTCCTCCCTCTTCTACTTTTCTCTCCCTTCTCTCTCTGTCTTCCTCTCTCTCCTCTGTTCATGTCTCTCTCTCACTCAGACCTCTACCTGTATCTAATGTCTCCAAACATCGTATATCACTCTTCATGATGCAATTTCTTATGTTTAGAATACGTGAAATATGTTTTGATTACATATTACAATGTTAAGTTACATATGAATATCATCCGATATGACACCCTGATATTTTTTACATATCCCCGATTTCCGCAATCCGATATGGATTTTCACCATCCGATATTTCCGATATTTAATACATTGATTCTTAATCGAAAAGATTAAATTCAAAATAACTTAAGAATTGGAGGGCCTAATAGCAATTTCAATGATTTGAGGATTTATTAAATTGGAAAGGAAAAAGAATGACATTGTGCTAAATCGAACTCATGACCATCAACCGAATTCACCTTTTAATTGGGCAATTGTACCATTGAGCCACACAGCCCTTTTGTTTTAGTATACTATAATATACTTTATCTAATATTAAAAGGGTCCACTATAGTAATGAGAAGACATGCTACAGTGGTAATGAAAATACATTCTACAGTGGTAACCCTTTAACTTTAGTTTGTGTGTGTGTATGTGCGCGCGCGCGTGCTTGGAGAATTGTTAAACATGTAAGGAATACAAAAACATACTTTCGGCCAGCAGAAAAAGTAAAGGCATCAGTGGTGTGCGAAAACTCATATGTACCATTTATGAAATTTCTGAGTATTTTAGACCATATTAAGGCATGCTTAAAAGCTTAAAAACGGTCATTTCTTAGTTTCTGGGATTCTTAAGAACTAAACTGTAAAACTGAAAGCACAGTAATTGTTTTTCCTAAAAATTAATATAAAGTTCCTGTTCATCAATATTATTGCTTCTACTTCTTCAATCTCCTTTGGCTATTTTTCTGATGATTGGTTGCTTTATTATACATTTTCTGCTTCCTTTTAGTAGAGGGAGTGTAGTTTCTTTGAGAATTCTGTGGGCTTTCTTCAGGCACATCATTTTCTCATATATGCTGCTTCAGGCAGGTGTGAAAAGCAGAGATATTGGCAGAATGCTGTTCAAATACCCATGGATCCTTTCAAGCAGCATTCAAGACAACTACGATAAGATAATTAAATTCTTTCACGATAAGAAGGTATGATCAACTTAAGTGTCATTTTGGATGTAGCATATGAATAATCAAACTTTATTTGTGTGGTCATTTGATAACTTTCTCAATCCCCATAACTTTGTTGAATTCTTTTTTTAGGGTTAGACTGAAAGTCCATTTTTATTTACATAAGAAACTAAAGAGTACACAGCAGATACATCATTGTATTCACGCTGGAGTTTGTCAGTGGATATGTTTGGCCATTCAAAACCTATCATGTGACTAGTTGATACATGTGTAATGGTATCTCTTTTCCTAGTCTGCTGTCTGTTGCTTTCATGATTTTATTCGCATTTTTTCTTTATGCTTGCTGTTCATTAGTCTGTGATTTCCATTTTCTTATTTATATTTCAAAATGGGTGTAGACTGTAGAGCTATTTATATCATCACGAGCACTGTCTACACATATCAATCAATCATCACAATTAAATCTAGCTGTTTTCTATTGAGTTTGGTTATGGTTATTTAGTAAGTATTATAGTATTCTTTATTATAGATTATAGTATTCTTTCTTCTTTTGATAACTAAATTGTCTTTCTTTCATATTATCCGTACATATTTGTCCTTCTGATACTCATCTTGTTAACCGCATCCTTCTATATTGGGTTCTGGTACAGTCTTTAAACTCAGCATTAGCTATACCTCTTTTGTAAATATTGTGTTGTCTTTTCGTTAATTGCAATGGTAGTAAAAGTATTGACGGGCATTAAGCCATTACTCATTTTAGGTTCCGAAATCTAGCATGGACATTGCAATCAAAAGTTGGCCCCATCTGTTGGGGTGTGCAACCCACAAGATGGAACCAATTTTGGACCAGATTGACGCGTTGGGAGTTAAGGGAAAGATGCTCATCCCAGTTATCAGTTCAAGCCCACAGTTACTGCTGAAAAAGCCCAGTGAGTTGCTTGAGGTGTGTAAACTTTTGACAGAAATATGCTAGGTGCTTTCTGACTATAGCTCATTTTATTTTTTTTCTTCACAAAATTGTAAATATATAATAATTTTCCCTTGAGTTATATCTCTAATAGCACTGTCCCTTTATGGAGGAATTCTATACGGTCAGTTTGGTGGTATTTTTCTCGCACATAACAAGTACTGCCACTGCATACTTAACAAACAAATAGCATTGGTAGTTCTAATATGATTTCTGGAGTTGCTGAAAGCTTGAAGATATATAGTGAGCTTTATGCTGTAAAGCTGTTTTGCTTTAAAACATGTTACGGATAAGGTAGATTTGTCCCTTGCAACTACCTGCAACGTATTTCTTATAGATGCAAACCTGCAAAAAGTTTCGTGTATCAAAATTTGACTTAATGCCGCTTGACGTCATGTGTTCTATAAATTGAGAAATTTTGATTGGTCCTTGAAATTTTACAAAAACTCCCTTCAGTCTTTTCGTTATATACCTACAAAAATATCAGGCAGTCATTCTTTATTAATATTAAATTGGTTTGTATACTAAGACAAAAAGTATGTTTTTTATTTGATCATTTAAGTACAGAAGAGAGAAACTATGCATTCCAATTTAGGATTGACATGTTGAACTGTATTGGATGCTTTGGGAACTTTTATCTCTCTGCACGCTATTAAATTGAGTTATATTCTCCTGATTTTTCCATTCGTTGTATGTGGTTTCATTTGAGAAAGACATTGATTTTGACATGTTAAACTGTATTGGATGCTTTACAGACTTGGATCTCTCTCTGCACACTGTTAAATTGTGTAGTAGTCTCCTGATACTTCTCCCATTCCTTTGTAGGTGGTTTCATTTATGAAAGATATTGGTTTTGATGGCAGAACCATAGGGAGAATATTATGTCGCTGCCCAGAGATATTTTCTGCTGATGTCGACAATACTCTCAGGAGGAAAGTACAATTCCTCACAGATTTTGGCATCTTGAGAGGTCAACTTCCTCGTGTTATTCGAAAGTATCCTGAGCTTCTTCTGTTAGACATCCATCAAACTTTACGTCCAAGGTATAAAAAGTGTCATGCTTATGAAGTTCTCTAATGTTTCTGTAATAAACAGCATTTATGTTATTTTTCTTTAAGTTTTATTAGTTTCAAATGTGGAATTAGTCATATTATTTAACTCCATGCATGACTCTTTCCTGCTTATGAGCCCAAGTTTTTTTTGGAAAGATCAGATCATATACCTTCTTGTGCCCAAATGCAGAACATGGTGCTTCCAATACTGGATTTTTGGTAAGATCGTTAGTGCACCAAGTAGACTTTCTTCATACTTTAATAAATTTTTATGGGGTTAAACTTGTAATTAGGTTCGTATGTCAGAAAATTCCAATTTTTAATAGGAAGCAGAAAATTCTGGGCAAAAGCTGGCATTTATTTGTTAAACTTGACAGCCACAGCAACACAATCTTCTAGCCACTTGGTGCTATTAAATCAAGTGGCAGGTCTTTTGGACATCGAGGCATGCAGGTCGTTTGGCTGCCGACTTTCACGTGGTTTAGCTTTAAAGTATGGGAGCATGTTTACTGTGAATTTGAAAAATCTCTGTCATTTTGTTAAGCTTTGCTGGGTTTTATATGGGTTTGTTTTATGTTTTTGCTGTTTTGGCTTTCTAGGCACAAGAAAGTTACTGTATGATAGAGAGTTCGCATGCTTTTGTCTTTACAAAATTTTAGATTTAGTATTGTTCTGACTTTAAAAAAGGATGGCGGATCTTTCTCCCATTGTGGTCTACTTTAACTCCTTCGCTTTTGCCAATTTTGGTGATAGAGGTGTTACTCGTGGCTTGCAGGATGAGGTACCTAATAGAAATTGGGTTCTCCAAGATGGACGTATGCTCCATGGTGTTCAAATTTTCTCCTTTGCTTGGCTATAGTGTTGATGCGGTTTTAAAACCTAAGATCGACTTCTTAACAGGGGTCATGCAAAAGCCACTTAAGGAAGTTGTGGAATATCCTAGGTATTTCAGCTATTCTCTTAATAAGAAGATAAAATGCAGGTTCCTGGTGCTTAAAAACAGAAGCATCGACTGTAGTTTGAGAGAGATGCTGGCGAAGAATGACGAGAAGTTTGCAGAACAATACGATCTTGTGGTGCCTTTTTATTCATCTAATGCTGGCGAATTATTGAGAGAGTAATGAGTTTGGCATCGTTTCGTTGACAATTCAAAGGCTAGTAAAAATCTGTACAGATTCGTTCAGCTAATGGAGTCAAGTTCCAGAAAATTGTAACCATGAGACCAGGGGTTTGGTATTTGTTGTGGAGTATATCTATGTAGTCAACTGCTCCAAACTGATTGGAGAGCATACGTACAAAGCGGTAGAGTTAGTGATTCAAAGAAGAAGAAAAATGATATTTACACAATAGTAAATATGAGAGCTTGCGTGACTGATCTCGGGGAAGGCAGACAGTAAATGGGTATAGTTTGTGGTTTATAACTACCATTGTATATTCTTTTTGTAATGTCCAACACTAACATTTACCACGAAGGACTCATTCTGGGGTTGAATTAATTGTTCTTATTGTTTTGCTATTTATTTTATTTATTTTTATCTTTTCCCCTTCCAAAATGTTGATACTGTGATTTATGCATCTGTGCTTTATCTGTTGTATATTTTCCATTGTTAGTTCCCTGTTTTAGATTAGTGATCCTTTTCTGTTCTGTGTTTCTACGGAAAGGGCTAACAAAATTTTGAAAACCGACCGTTTTGAGAAAAAAAAAAGGCAAAAACGACCGTTTAAAAACAAAATTAGCAAAACCGACCGTTTCGGTCGATTTTGCTGAAGGGAATTGACTAGTCCGTGCAATTAAGCCCTGCTAACCAATCATTAGTCACTGCTAATCCATCATTAGCAGTGACTAATGGTGGTTAGCAGGCTCTAATTGTTATTATATATTGCCCCCTTTTCCCCTTTTTCATTCTTTAGGAGGAAACCATTTCTTTCGTGATTAAGATGCGTCATCTGTCACTCTGTCCAGAAGGAAAAAATGTGGAGAGATTTTTATAGAAGAAACAGATACATTTGATGGAACCGGATCCTCCTGGTGCTGGAACGTAGCTTAAAGATCATTGATAGGAGACCATTTAAATTTAAAGAATAAATCATGAAATGAAAAGTGAACAGACGGAACGAAATTTTGTATTACAGTGCAGGTTTTAGTACTTAGACACTACGAAAATAAATGAGAATTTATAGACTTTTTCAGGAAAGAAATATGGACTCAAGCAGAAAATGCAGAACAATATCTAATAGTTTAGATTTGTGAGTTTATTAATAATAATTTGATTCCGTCTAAACAATGAGAGTTATCTCAAATTAAAACAGTTTGGTCCATGTCGTTTTGTTTTATGGTCCTTTTACGTTCGTCCTCACTACGGCGTCGAAGCTCTACACCCTGCTGCGTACCCACGAAGCAGTGACTGCTACGTGTACATTCTAGAACTCCCCAATCCGAAGAGGTCATCTCTCTTTTCTTTCCCCAATTCCTGCCTTTTCCTTTGACGCTTCCCGATTTCTTTGACTCTTTTCTATTTCTAATTCTATTATTAATATATATTTTCCCCCCACTTTCTTTCTCTCCCCTCCCTGGAATCTGATGGCTGTCTCATATTTTCTTCGTCATTTATTCGGTGTCCACTCACGTGTTTAGTGGTCCCCACCTTTTCTTTCCAGACACCCTTCTCTCTCTTTCTCCCTCTCATGCATTCAATGTGACATTTTTCATTATTATTAGGATTATTATTTTTCCTTCCCTCTCGGGTTCCCCCCAAAAACAAAAAGAAAACCAGAGAGATCAAATTGCTGTTATTTATAAAGACAATTGTTGTTATTTATAGAGAAAAGGGCGGAGAGCAGAGGGGAGAAATACAATCCAATAATAATAATAATAATAATAATAATTAATAAGGTTGGACACGTCTCTTCTCCTCCTCCTCCTCCTCCTCCTCCGCAGCTAGATCTCAATCTCAATCTCGGTGCGTTTACCAAGATCCCGTTTTCTTTTTTTATATAATTTTCTTTCAAATTTTCATGTCTTTTCTCTCTTCTTATTTTATTTTATTTTTATTTAAATGCTCTGTGCATGTGAATTCTAACCATCTTTTCTTTTTTTTTTCTCAGTTCCATTGCATAAGATTCGCATTTGTTTATTTATAGTTTTAATGAAACCATTCGCATGTAATAATCCCATCCCATGTTAATGAGTTTGTTTATCTCATACTAATTAATTAATTAATTAATTTCTGTTGTTAAATACCTTGTGAATATGCTTTGTTATAATAATAATAATCGACATGATTCCTTCTCATCTCATCTTTGTTGCTGGGGTGGGGGTGCTGCCGGTAACGGGTTATCCTTTTCTTTTTTCTTTTACTTTTACTTATTATTTAAATCCGCAATTTGCAAGCAATTCATTTGTTTTTCTTCTAATTTGATATTGATTCTCTGCTGCTAGATCTATGAGTTTGGGTGCTGCTTAGGGTTTACAAACTCGATCCAATTGCTGTTATTGAGAAATGGGTGGAGGTGGTTCGGTGCAAATGGATAGCAATCACTGGATCTGGGATGGGAGCAGCTGCTATCCTCAGTTGTTTGGGGTTGGGGTTGGGGTTGGGGGGATCATGATCACTGTGGCCATCCTCCTCGGCCTCTCTACCAGCTATTTCGGAGGGATCGGGGCTCCTTGCTTCCCATCATATTTCTGGCCGGATTTAGGAATTTTATCAAAGTCTAAAAAAAAGAAAGGGGGCAAGAGGCCCGTCAGGGTTTACATGGATGGATGCTTTGATCTCATGCACTACGGCCACGCCAATGCCTTGCGCCAAGCTAAGTCTTTGGGAGATCAGCTGGTAGTCGGTGTTGTCAGCGACGACGACATTGTCAACAACAAGGGACCTCCTGTTTTATCCATGGAAGAGAGGTACTTGTTTGGAAATTATCTTTTCATCCATCCATAGAGAATGGGTAAAAACGTATTTGGCATATTGATCTAACTATCCTGTATTTCCCCCCCTTCCCCTTTAAGGTTGACACTTGTTAGTGGCCTCAAGTGGGTGGATGAAGTCATAACAAATGCTCCTTACGAGGTCAATGAACAATTTATGAACATTCTCTTCAATGACTACAAAATTGACTACATCATACATGGAGATGATCCTTGCCTACTTCCTGATGGAACTGATGCTTATGCATCAGCAAAGAAGGCAGGACGTTACAAGCAAATCAAGCGCACTGAAGGTGTCTCCAGCACGGATATCGTTGGTATCTTATTTCACCCCCTCCATAATGATAATGAGCTGAATCTATGTTATATATGATTATTGCAGTTTCTTTGAATATATCACTGCATATTAATCTAATATAGAATTAGAAAAGAAGCATTTTTCCCATTGCATTTGTTTTCCCACATATTACTTTTGCATCGTTTTCTTAGGTCATGCATGTGAAATAGTTTTATTTATTTATTTATTTGGGGGTTTTTTAGTCCTCACCGTGTAGTTCTTTTTATTTAGGCAGGATTTTATCTTCATTAAGAGGTTCAGAAATGGATACTGGCTCTGCTAATGCTTCCGTTAATGAACAGCACCAGAATCAGGAAAACACTCTGGCCAAGATTAGTGGTTCTGTTAAATCTCATTTATCTAATTTTCTTCCTACATCTCGTCGGATTGTGCAGTTTTCAAATGGGAAGGTAAGTATGTTCCTTGATATCTGCATATAACACATTCTAAATGAGAGTATGCACATTTTTTATTCTCTATGTTATATTCTACTGGCTTTGACCATATTGACTAGAGGAAAAATAGTTACATTTTTCTGTAGCTCAGGTTTATCTTTGTTAATAACACTATATAATAAATATGTAATCTACTTTTTTTAAATTTAGTTTACATTATTCATATCAAACATATCAAGTTTCACACTAATATAGATAAGATTGACTGAAGAAAACCAAGGTGTATTCTTTTTGAGAAAGAAGACCAAGGTATTCCCGATACTGCATAGTGAGGGTTCAGCTGTTTCATCCTTATCTTTACAAGTTATGTGATAGGTTGTGTGCATGTTGTGTAGGCTTCTTTCTCAATGAACATTTAGTGCAGGTCCAAATTTATTAGTCACCAACTATATTGAGTGATGAAGTTAGATATCCACCCATCATGATAATCACTTGACAAGTCAACCTGCAATATAGAAGGGCGTAGGTTCCTCTTGTTGTCTGATCTCTTCATGCTTTTGTATTCTTTTGGAAATGATTTGGATGCATAAGGGTCTAGATTAATAAGAGCAATTATCAGAATACTGCACACAAGTTTTTAGTATCATATAATAATTAGCTAGAATCCATCAGGCCCAAGTCAAAATGACAAATGTTCTCTGATCTGCTTTGGATTTGGCATGAGTAACATTATGAATTACACAAGATGACGGGGCTTGTATTATGCTTATGACATAAAGTGTGATGCTCTCAAGGTGTTTTCTTTTTGGGCATATTGAATAGACTGTAAAACTTAAATATGCTTGATTTAAGGTCTGAAGTTGCATAGCATTTTATCTATGGGTTACCCAGTCTTGCTGATATTAGTCTACTGTTCTTGGAAGTGGTTTCTCTGTAACACTTACATATTCTTGTTAAGCTAAAGTGTGCTCCTCTCAAGGTTTTCTGTTTTTGGCATATTGAATAGATTGTAAACTTATGTAACTTGATTTAAGATCTGAAGTTGCGTAGCATTTTAGCTATGGGTTACCTGGGCTTGCTGATATAGTCTAGTGTTTTTGGAAATGGTTTCTCTGTAACACTGGTTAGATTGCTGAAATATTTTACATCAGCACTCACACCCATTGACTGGTTTGGCTGAAAGGTAGGATTATGACCATCTTATCAAGTAGGTAATGTAGATTTCAAAACCTTTAAGAGGTTATTGTTAGCTTACTTGCATACAAAGTAACTTTTGTTTAAACATTTATTTTTTACTGCTCTTATATTATTAAATTAGATATTCTATGACTTCACATAGTGCAATAAGCTAAGATCCAAAATACTTGTGGGCCGTGGAAATAGAATATTGATTGACCTAGTGCTTCATCTGTGTAACGCCTGTTCATGTATCTGTTACAGGGACCTGGACCAAATGCTCGTGTAGTGTATATTGATGGTGCTTTTGATCTCTTCCACGCGGGCCATGTTGAGGTACATCAAACTTTAATAGAAAATTCCTGTTAGGTTCTACTTGTATATATGACATCCTTGATGCCCGTTTGAGCTTAGCTGCTTTTCTTAGCTCTGATTGCTTGATGCTTATAATTCCATTGATGCATTGCTTTTTTTAACTTTTGGTTTGTCATTTTGGTACACATATTGTATGATAAAATCAACTGTAGATATTCACTATCAAGCAATATGAGCCATTTACAAAAAATAAATAAATAAATAAATAAAATACGAAACACATTTTATTATTTTGTCTCAGACTAATGAGTTATCTCACTGTTATGATATTATTGATCTTCCTATATTTCCTTAAGCCACAAATCCAGATCAGTTCACAAAGCTATGGTTTGTTTGTATGATGTTAATTTCATTTACTTATTTATTGTACATATATAGTTAGCGATTATAACAAGTTAGTAATTTGATCTGTTAGAAACGCCCAATGTTATAAGCGAGTGTAAGTTATATGTCATTTTTATGCTTTGTGGTAAGAAGTTTGAGGCTTATGATAATCTTCTGAGGGATTTGAAATGTGGTTTTCTGGAGATTAAGTAGGCAGACATCAAATGGTTCTGTTTCTGGAAAATTACCCTAAGCTTAGCAGTTCAAAGCTTGTCCCAGCTCGACTTATAATAGCTTATTTTGCAATGAGGGATGGACTCGTAGACAAGATTGGGGCTATCCTGCACCGCCCCACCATCCCCACCATCTCCCCAACCCGACCACCCAAAAAAAAAAGCCAAACAAAAAAAGAAAAAAAGAAAACACCAAAAAGAAAAAAAGAGGATGAAGATAAATAAAAAAGTTAAAAAGGACCACTGATAATCTGACAATCCTACTAATTTTGATAAATTTTCTGGCCTCATATGAATAGATAAGTGAAGTAACTAAGGGATAATGGTACAAATTCAAGGTTTCTATGGCCATCATTTTCCCTTAAAGTTATGCATTGTAATAATAACCACTTTTTGTTTGATGTTTTTTTGCAATATTTTTGCAAGGAAACTGCACTTCTGTAGCCATTGAAACATGAGAATGGCTTTCATAAGGGAGAGAGATAAATTCCCTAAACATGTTCCTGTTATTTCCTATGCGTATAATGGGAGATAGATGTGTCTGATGTTGAGGGCGTGAGTAATAAATTTAAGCAATTCCAGTAACTTAAATTCCTCAACAAAAAATGATTGGACACAAGAAGTTGGTAGCAAATGAAAAGTACACTAAGATGAAATGTTCATTACTGAGTAAAAGATAACCTATGTACTTAGTTTAATGATTCTTTTATTATTTTTACTCATTAATGCATGTCCTCATCCTCCCGAAATTTTTATCCTGACTTTTGTGTGTTTCCAATGCCTCAGCTTGATTACTAATAGGGTCTAATTGCTGCTATTTGCAGATCCTAAGAAGTGCTAGGCAACTTGGGGATTTTCTGCTTGTAGGTATTCATAGTGACCAAACTCTTAGGTATATCTCTCATCCATTTGGATCAAATGTGGTTATTTGAAAAGAATAAAGCTATCGTAGTGGATGTTTATATGACAGTATTGAAACTATTTAACAAGGGACAATGCTTTTGTTCTTACCTATCAAACTACATGATGGGCCTTCAAATGGATGATCTATTTAGTATATATAGGATTTGATGGTTATGAGATGACGGTTTATTCAAAATGAGTTACCAAGAGATAGAAATGGTGAGGCCCACACCTTCCAACGTGACTAAGAGGATGGGCACGAGGCTATCTCTTGGTAGCATTGAGCAAAATAGGCTGCGTGTGTGCGCCCACATGCACTTTTAAACTTTTACATTATCCAAAAAGTTATTGCTTCTTTTCTGTATGAAGCAACCACTCATTTTGTAAGCATTAAATGAGTGAATGAGAAATCTTTAAATGACATAATATTTTGCTGCATATGTTTATGATGTGTGGATCAAGATAAATAGTGTGGATTATCCATTAGAGGCATGTAGTTTGAAATGTGGGAATAAAGCTTTAGTTTGTTTCTAACAAACTGTACGCTATCCTTTAAAGATAATTGGCACACGACAATTCTGCATGCAAATGAAGAGTTATATCTTCCAAAATTGGTCTTCTCCTGCGTAGATGAAACTGCTCTCACAGTAATTCTTTTCAAACATCTCATGCAGTGAACATAGAGGATCTCATCCTATTATGAACCTTCACGAACGCAGCTTGAGTGTGCTTGCATGCCGATATGTGGATGAAGTCATTATTGGTGCACCCCGTGAAGTTACCCAAGATATGGTGAGTTGTCAAAATATGATCTTCATTATTGATTAATATTCTTGTATTGCAGTCAGTATGGACTTTTTTCTTTTTTTCCCCCCTTTACAAATCGATCAGAGCATTTTACCTCAAAATATGTTACCAATTCTGATCTATATATGCTCGTTGATCTCTAGCTAAGTTTTAGAGGGTGTTTGGGAGAGCTTATTTTTTGGTCAAACTAGCTGTTAAGCTAGCGTTTTCATATCTAACTGTTTGGTAAATCACCAATAAGCTGGCTTATAAGTCCCATTTAAAAACGTTGGGATTCGCCAACTTTAAAAAAAACTAGCTTATGATCTCGTATAAATAAGCTAGGATTGACCAAACATTCTACCCATACAACTTTATCAAGAATTTTATTCTGAACGCCAAAGTCATCAAAAGCCAACATGACTTATAAGCTCCTAAAAATAAGCCCTCCCAAACACCCCTTAATAATCTGGGGCGGCAACCTGCAACACAATGTAAAGAGGATTTAAACTACCTACATTCTACAATGTAAAGAGGATTTAAACTACCTACATTCTCCCTCCCTCCCTCCCTCCCTCCCTCCCTCTGCAAGCAGGCAGACAGGAGCCTTATGCCTATTTATCATATTCCTTATGTTAGCCCGATCTGAAGCTCAAATCTTTTCTTTTAATTTCCTTTCGAAAACTATTTCCTGAATATGTAGAGTAGTTTGAGTGGCTTTTCTTTGTTGGTCAATGAAAAAGGAAAGGTTGTTCATGTCAGAATACTAGGAGAGGACATCCACATAGATTAAGTCACAGCTAGATAAGTTTGCATCCTTGAGTCATCCATCTTTTGCAGCTAACTTGATTGAAGTCTGGCACATAGATCAAGGGAAGCATGCCCAGTTTCTTTGGTTTTAATGAAATGTCAAACTTTATTTTTTTACAATATTGGTGCATGGCTTGGAGCCTATTTGTTGATTTTTGCAACATATAAGCTATAACCAATTACTGAGGTGAAAATTACAAAATATCAGGCAGCATGTTAGCAAATTAGCAAAACGAGCAACTTCAGAAAGTCTCCAGTAGAGGTTACATCCAAGTGAAGGAATAGAAAAAGTCACTGCAAAAGGTACAGTAAGACTTTTTCTAATTCTGTGCCATTAATGTTGATCAGTTTTGCAGAGGAATTGGTCCTTTAATACAGTTAAATGTTGAAAAAGAGATACTATACCTTAACAGATACGTACTGCAGAGGTTAAAAGAGATATTATAGTTTAGCAGAGAAGTGGTCCTTTAATATAGCTAAATGTTGGAAGGAAAAAAAAAAGATAATATATAGGCGATCCCAGAGTTTTGGGTTACTAGGTTTGTTGTTTTTCTACTTTTATTTATAGCTTACTGTACCTCAAGTTATTCCTTTGTCTGTATAAAAGTTAAGAACTCAGTCTTTATCTTCAACATGAAATGATCCTGTATGCTATGTATCCTCCCGCAGTTAAGAACAATTAACTTCTGATCGTCAGTTCAACCACCCGTGTGACTGATTGGGTCACTGTTATGCTTATGGTTTTTTTCAAGAATTATTTAATTTCTATCTAGTTCCATTTTTGAAGGCTCTAATTTTTTTTATTTTTATGTAAACTTGCGTAGATAACTACCTTCAACATATCTTTGGTTGTGCACGGAACAGTTTCTGAGAGCAGTCATAATGTAAGTCAACTTTCTTAGTTTAGTCCCTTTCTTTTCCATATCTTACTGGTGTATAATCTGCACATTTTGTATGTTCTCCTGCAAAATGGCAATCAATTTGAGACGACTATCTTGCTTGTGACAGGATGAAACTGACCCTTACGCCGTCCCCAAGAGCATGGGTATCTTTCAGATAGTTGCAAGCCCCAAATTAATAACCTCAGCATCTGTAGCCAAAAGAATCATCGATAACCTTGAAGCTTACCGGGTATGCAATACCTACTTGTCTGTCGTAGCACTTAGTTAAATCATGTTTCTTTATTTGTTACAGAAATTGAATAATTTCGATTGGGTAATTGATGCAGAAACGAAATTTGAAGAAGAAAGTAAGTGAAGACAAATACTATACAGAGAAGAAATATGTGTCTGGAGACTAAGCCATCAATACCAGTGTCATAGTAGTTGATAACAAATATCAAGAAGCAAGGTTTGCTTGTTAGTAGACGGTGAGACCAAGGTTCGAACCGTACCGATCATTTGCTGTGAAAGAAAGTGTGGTTTTCTCCCTCCCGCCTTCGTGATGCGTTTTTAGATGAGCGTACTCAGTCAATTATGAACAGAGTAACAAAAGTTATAGGGGAGGTGTTTTTGTTTTGATTGGATGGTGCATGCATATCTTGTGTTTAAATTTGCATGTCGATAATTTTGGCTGTTGTATATCTAGATAATTGACTGGTTTGTTCTGTAATCAAGCATATGTACCATCGAGGAAAGCAGATATTGCATTTTAATATCAGAAAGATTTGTAAAATTTCAGGTAAATGAGAAATTTATGGGGCAAGTGCTGCGCTTCATTTTTTTGGTTGCCTCAGATATGTCTGTCGATGAAGGCGGTCAACACGTGTTCCAACATCTCTAGGCATACATAACCTAATGAAATGAGACTTTCTTTCTCCTTTTCTTTTCTTTTTTGCCTTTTTCTAATTAAAAAGAACACTGTACATGTATTGATTTAGGAGGGTGCGGTACGAAGAATTGATCTATTTTGTTGAATTTCCCAAGCCTTAAGAGGTTGGAACGTCGCTAAAACTAAAAGGGTCACATTGATTTAAAGAATATTAGCTCAAAGAGAGGTACTAGAGGGAAAAACCTTTTAAATTTTTTTGGTCTTCTTTGAATGTTTAATTTTAGATTTATATTTAGCTTAAGAGGGGATTATATTTGATGGGTGCCTATAGGCACTCGTTAGGGAGCGAGAGAGATAGAGACAGAATGGGTGCCCATAGTCGCTCGTTAGGGAACGAGAGAGCTAGAGACAGAATGAATTGCAAGTGGGTCCTTCTAATTTGTACTAATTTCTCTCCTTTTTAACTCCTCTCTTGATCTCTTCTTCCGTCCTCTAAACGAATATCAAAGGGCACCCTTGACAAAAACCAAGAGAAGGACAAAGATTAAAAAACAAAACAAAACAAACAGAAAGGAAACTGTGAAATGACATCCATTTAATTAATTACGCGAGCTCTTCAATACGGATGCCGCGGAGAGTTAATAGGACTGGGGCTCGTGACTTTGTTCAAGGGTTTTAAGGTCTGTCTCATTCTCTTCTCTATTCAACTAAGTTGAATTAACTAAATTAAATCAAAATATCTCCTTTTTCAAGTTTTAACATCCATTAATTCCATTATCTCTTCTTGTTTATTTTTTGTTTTGCTACTGTTAAGTTATCGATGTTAATATATAATTTAATTTAAATTCGTAGCTGAGTGTGGCCGCAACGGGCGCTCTATTATTCTCTATTGGGGAGGTTCCACACCCATTTCACATTTCTTTTTAATCTCAGTTTCTCTGTGAAAACTCTACTTCCTAAACTTAAACCATCTTTCAATCTAACTATAGTAGCTAACCAGTTTTATTTAAGATTCCACAAATGGAGCTCTCTCTCTAGATCATATTAGCAATTCACGTGACAAATAGGTCTGTGACTCCATCAATTTAGGATCCTCTACCACACTAATCAAAGAAAACTTTGACCAGATTTAGCAGGTATGATTTGTGTTGAGTGTTTTCTCCATTGCCTTGAGCAACCTGCTAGAACATTATGGTTGACTATTTTGGTTTTTTTTAACTCACCTAATTATCAAAGTCACTTGTTAGGAATTGTTTAATCCTTGCTTTCGAGAAACTCTGAAGCTTTTTTTTAGCACTCACGTGACCTGTACAATTCCTTGAATTGATAATGGAAACATATCAACAGAGGAATCCAAAGGGTTTGCTATTGTACAGTATTAACTGTTTTGCACAATTAAGTTAACTCTGTATTGTCTTTTTTCCATGTCATCTCTGTATCTGAGGTGGTCTTAAGAGCTCCAGGATGGGCGCTCTCTGTTCCCAGTTGATCAGTTTGGCACTTCATAAGCACCTCTTTTATGTGCACATCCTGTTGTGGTGACAGGATGATAAGATTGAGTATGATGCAATTGATTGAATCAAATCGGGATGGTTAAAATAGAGAAGTGCTTCTGGAGTTTTACGTTATTGTAGAATACATATGAGATTGAAGGGAGAATTCTATAGGTTAACTTTATGGATTAGAATGTTTGGCAATTAAAGAACAATATGTGCAAAAATAAGTGTAGCAAAAATCAATATGTTATAATGGTCTTGTGGATATACACTAAGAGATAAGATAAGAAATGAGTGCATTTGTTTGGAGGGTGTTTCTATCTAAATAAAATGAGAGAATAACTGAGGTGGTTTGGCCAGGCCCAATGGAGGCCACTGAATGCAACTATTAGGAGAAGTGATAAAATTATAATTAATGAGGCCAAAGAGAATTAGAGGCGGGATCATAAGTAACTTGGTTTGGAGCAATTAGGAAGGATATGATAATAGTTAACGGTGAAGATGATTCGTAATACAACAAAATGGGAGAATAGGAATATTCATGTAGCCGATTTCAAAATTTGGGATAAATGATTTCTTGCTACTGTTGTTATCAACTGCTCTAATTTTCTTTACCTACTTTATGATGTCAAATGGTGTTTCATGCTTCTCGACATCTCATATGGGGTTAGTGGAGGTGTATGAAACTTCATATGATAAGAATATTTAACTTGGAAAAATAAGTATGTAAGGATGCCTATTGTCATTTTCTCGTGTTACTAATACAAAATTTGTTGAGTACATTATTAAAGCTTGGCTCACCAATACATTTTTGTCTTCGCTACGTAGCGAAACAGAGAGATGACAACATTTCTTTTCGTAAAATTACAACAATAATCTGCACCGTCATCTGCACATTGGGTTCTGTTGGTGATGAGTCGTGGTCAACTCAGCCTCTGAGGCACAATATCCAAGCCCTTCTTTATTCTTTTCCACTGCCTTGAGTATGCTCTCGAACACGGAGACCTCACAGGGAATCCTAAGGACTCCCTCCTGGTGGAATCCAAACTCCTCTTCTGCTTCTCTCAGCAGCGTTGCAAAGGCCCTGTGACTCAGATATTCTGTTGGGATCACGAACCTTTTCATCTCCTCACCTACACAAACAGCAAGGGATCCCTTTGGGACTTCCCCTCCTGATCCCGAGAGAGCATTGTCATTGTTAGTATCAGAAAACGATAGAGTTCTTTTCAGGAACTTGATGCTCTTCTTGCTGTTGTTTTTTGGTGCGACTGCAAGCTTCTTCCACTTCTTTAACATCTGTTGGAGCCTAACTATCTCCGTGATCTTGTTGCTGCCTTTCTCGGAATCCATTGGATTTTTTGTGGTCTTGGTGAGGGTGGTGGTGGGGTTTGAATTGAGACGGTGAGCTATGAGGTATTGAGAATTTAAAGGAGTTGGAGGATCCCTTTATTTTACTTGCCTTGTTGCATGTTTTATATTGTCGTTACTTGTCAAAAGCAGTTTCTACTCATTTGCTTGGGGTTGGGTTTTGGGGTTTCTAACTGCCTATGGATTCACAACTGGCGTGGATTAAGAGTGACTTGTTTATGAAGTTGCTGGTTAGTGGGATTTGGTTCTGATCTAAAGCTAGCCAGGGCTTTCTTATTAAGCATGATCTCTGTGACTTCTTCTATGCCAATTAAGTTGGTGATCATTAAACTATGCAAAGTGGAGGCTGTGCTAATCTCTTCTTTGCTACATCTCTTGATCGATCACATGGAATCATGTTACACGTCGTCACTAGATCTTTCCAATCATTTTCAACTTACGACTGCTCCCTACATTTATTATTTACTGCGCTGCTTCAACTGCCTTAATTTGCAAATTGGCATATCCGTACCTATAATAAGCCTACCTATAAGTAATAATTTAGTGGATTCATATCTCCATGCCTTAAAGATTAACCATTCCTTAGTACTCGCAATCTTATTTGTTAACCTCATGGAGATGCGTGTTTTGTTCATCTATGAATTATTGCTTCGCTATTCTTTCTTTTCTTTAATAATTAGTCTGGATGCTTGGAAGCACGTGGCAGGTGATCGAGGCAGGCTTGCATGTGAACTTCTCTTATGTAATGTTAAATTAAATACAACATCTTGTGAGTCAAATTACTAGAATTAATGCCTCTTATTTTATTTCTTCTCATCATTTGACGGTTGAGCATCTTTAAATTTTGTTGTCCTTGACTGTTTAGCTTAACTTCTTTCATGTTAAGGACATTTACGGTGATGTCTTCGTTAAAAATTTCTCCTTAAATATAAGATATCAGGAAACTAGAAAAGGAAGTTACAGAAGCTTAAGAGTCTATCAAGAACATAACCAAGTGAAATGTGGATCATAAAGAGAGAGATCAAAATTACACATAAGTTTAGAAATTAGAAAATCCATATAAGGCCTTCCATAATCACAATCTAGTTTGACTTTTAATCACTGTGCATAATTTCATATCCGGTAGGCAACTAGAGCCAAACTAGCTGCACCCTCAGACTGTAATTCTTCATTTGACTGGTTTGCTAGTTTTAGAGGCAGGGCTCAGATTTCCACCCAAGAGTATAATACCGGAGTCTTTTCATGATTATGCCAATGCTAGAAAAGAATTTGTTTAAATTTCTTCAATGCTCCACTTCAAAATGCTCTCACTAAATGTTGAAGTTTTTTTTTTAATCTTCCAGTCTTGCATATCTACTGCTAGTTTGCTATGTTTAACCGTTTGCTTTGTCTTAGCCATTTGGTTACGTTATTAGGAATCATTTTGTACGTAGGATCTGGGTATTAAAATAACATGTGAGGTTGTTACCTACATCAAGTGGGTCATTAAAGACAACATGATTAGGTCAAACATCAAGCTGATGAAGTGCATCGTACAAATCGTATAATTAACTTTGAAAACCAATATTTATCAATGGTTTTAACTGTTTCATTTTCTTTATTGTATTGTTTCTCACGAGATGCGATTTGTTAAATACTTTCAGAGTTGGAGAATTTAGTAGGTCATGTGAGGGTTAATTTGTTGAGGGTGTATATAAAACTGAATCTCTTCTTGCAATCATCAGGTACAGCACAGGACAGGCAACCATTTTCAACTGTTGAGTTGAGAACCAACTGTAAGCATATATATTCGCATGTTTTTATCACTACAATACTACCATGATTATTGTTGATGGCCGGTAAAACCTCCTCAAATATCTTCAATTTCTTTGGCTGAGCAGTGTTTAGGATAATTTAAAATCTTATTGAAGATATAGATTGTAGCTGCTTTTCTTGGATGTTGTCAAGATGCACGATAGAACTCCGTTCTAGATTCAGATACATTTACTAGTATTATTTGTTGGTTTTATGATTTAGTCCTTTTTTTTGGGGTTAAATGTCAATCATCTAGTTTTTTGTAATAACTTATAGGTTTTTACTCATTTCTTCTGTATGATTAATGTTGCGGACATTGGTTTATATGATCATCGTTTTGTATATAAGAATTAGAGGAAGCACAAACATGATCCGACATGATTAATTCAAGCGATAACAGGAATACCCTAAAGCAAGAGAAAAGTTTGGGATCAATAATCAAGTGCTTTCCGGTGTTCATTACTTCCTACATATATTCTCTTCTATGACATTTTCATTAATTTGAAGAGAGTGCAGGTGCTTGAAATATTGTTCATGCAATCCGTATTGTGAAAAAGATGTAATGAAGTTTCTCTTTTCTTACACGGTACGTATTACCTTTACCTTTCTTTTCTTCTCATCTTATTCAATCGTATTCTCCCAGTTATTATTGTTTATGTTTATATCCTTAGTTGTTGAAAGTGGCATGGTAGCATATTCTGGTTCCAGAGCTGAGACTGTATATCAAGTTGGCCAACCCACAAGCGCAGAGAGCTAGCTTAGGGGGTTCAAATCAAAGGGCACATGCTCTCGCCTACCCACTTGCTGATTTATTAAGAATCATCAACCCAAGTGCACATGACTGAACTCAGCCACATCCCAGCTGATATGATATCAATCAGTTCATACGTAACAGATAAAATTCATAATATAATGCCTGATGTAGTATATCTTCTGGGTCTGGACAAGGTTCATCCTATATTTCTACAACTTGAAGGTTCCAAAGCTAGTAATCCATCGTCATCAATGGGTCAACATGGAGATAGAAACTGGAACACCGTTAATGATTCTAATATATTGGATGCATCTTAATCCATCGTCATCAATGCATCGTCTCATGAGCACCACAATGTTGGTCCACAACTTGTCACTCACTCTTGATGATGATGATGATCATAAAATAGTTGTCAGATTCTCAGTCAGTGTTATCTTTTTACTCGATTCTAAGATGATGATGGATGCAATTGCAAGTTAGTTATTAGCCACAATTGCTTTACCCAGCTAGCTAGCTGAGGCCAGTTAGAAGGATGAATGATCAATATTGCCTTTTATTATACAAAACTATACTAGAAAGGGTTGTTAAGACGTGAGTGAGAATCAGCCTTTAACTTGGACTTGCCGGCTTACATTTAATTCAAAGCTACACTGCTTCTATTTATTTATTTATTTATTTATTTTGCTTGATTGATCGTTAAATGCGCTAGTTCCTTGCAAATTATACAAATTTCTCTCTTTTCAGCTTTTCCCTAAACAAGACTTTTACTTCACTGTAGTAGTGTCGTATCCTGTTCCCAACATTTTTACTACTTTAGCCATTGTTGAGTACTAAGTAAGGACTTTTGATTCTGGAAACTCTGAAGCTAATCAGAGTCTTTTAAATGCAAAAATAAAATAACATAGATCTGATGCTATTGTTCTTTCTAGTGCCTCTATATTTTGAGGTCTATGTATTGAGGGATATTGTTTATGGTTTTTATTTTCTGTAATAGTTTATATGTTTCGTTCTAGCTTTCCATTTACAGTCTTGTTGGACTGTCCCTGATAGTTATTGGGCTATAAATAACAATCTGCCAAATAATTATTGGGCTGTAAGTAGTCCAGGAAGGCCTTGAGTTGTGGGCTTGCTTTTTTCCACCCGCGACCACCAGACAGGAAACGTCTCTTTTGTCAATTCAGCTTTTACGCATGACACTGGGTAGTGATCTATTGCTCCTACCTAGTAGTTGCATAGAAAAGTTATTTTATGCCCCTACCTTAATTGGTCATATATTGAAGCACCTACGCTTGTGGAAATTAAGTGTTTTTGAAAATGCCCACCGAAGTTTTTTTTTTGGTGGACTTCCTTGTGTCCGTACTACGTTGGAGATTTATATACCAGTAGAGATTTAGCTAGGAAAGAATTAGAAAAGGTAATGATGTTTAATACAAATTTGGGGTTAATTTAATGCCAACATATGTCACAGCCATTCTAGTTGATAGTTTCTTGGGTTGATTTATGCCACGAATTACCCATATATTTGTTGGCAACATGAAATTAACTTATGTCAAATTTCTCATGGAGAAGCGAACAAAAGCTATGGCCTTGGAGAAAGTTTTCACCCATTTCACATTTTTGGTTTCCTGACTTCAATACCGTATCCGTCTTATTTCACTGACGGCAGTTGGCACAAAATCTAGCCTCAACCCTGTAATACACAATTAAACATCCGGATTAGTTCAGCTGGTAGATACTGAATCATGGTCATGTCACATTTAAGGATTCTCCTTTTTTATTTTTGTAGGCTGTAAAAAAATTACTGAAGACAGCCAATATCCGTGAAACACTATCAATGAAGGTTACAAGGTGATGACTTTCACGACAACAAAGGAGAATCAGAAGCTAATGTCTCCAGAGTACAAGGATTACAAGTTGACAATCCTTGTGAAAAGAGATCACAAGTATTGATCTCTTCAAAGCAAAATGCGGGGCGCTTCCGCGTTCAATTCAAAATCGCGGAGCACATGGCGCGTTCGAAGCCAAAGCGAAGCACATGGCGCGTTTCAATTCAAAATCGCGGAGCACATGGCCGCGTTCAATTCAAAATGCGGAGCACATGGCGCGTTTCAATTCAAAATCGCGGAGCACATGGCCGCGTTCAATTCAAAATCGCGGAGCACATGGCGCGTTCGAAGCCAAAGCGAAGCACATGGCCCGCGTTCAAAGCCTAAGCAGCGGAGCACATGGCCCGCGTTTCAATTCAAAATGCGAGCACATGGCCCGCGTTTCAATTCAAAATGCGAGCACATGGCCCGCGTTTCAATTCAAAATGCGAGCACATGGCCCGCGTTTCAATTCAAAATGCGAGCACATGGCCCGCGTTTCAATTCAAAATGCGGAGCACATGGCCCGCGTTTCAATTCAAAATGCGAGCACATGGCCCGCGTTTCAATTCAAAATGCGAGCACATGGCCCGCGTTTCAATTCAAAATGCGAGCACATGGCCCGCGTTTCAATTCAAAATGCGGAGCACATGGCCCGCGTTTCAATTCAAAATGCGGAGCACATGGCCCGCGTTTCAATTCAAAATGCGGAGCACATGGCGCGTTTCAATTCAAAATGCGGAGCACATGGCCCGCGTTTCAATTCAAAATGCGAGCACATGGCCCGCGTTTCAATTCAAAATGCGGAGCACATGGCGCGTTTCAATTCAAAATGCGAGCACATGGCCCGCGTTTCAATTCAAAATGCGGAGCACATGGCCCGCGTTTCAATTCAAAATGCGAGCACATGGCCCGCGTTTCAATTCAAAATGCGAGCACATGGCCCGCGTTTCAATTCAAAATGCGAGCACATGGCCCGCGTTTCAATTCAAAATGCGGAGCACATGGCCCGCGTTTCAATTCAAAATGCGAGCACATGGCCCGCGTTTCAATTCAAAATGCGAGCACATGGCCCGCGTTTCAATTCAAAATGCGAGCACATGGCCCGCGTTTCAATTCAAAATGCGGAGCACATGGCGCGTTTCAATTCAAAATGCGAGCACATGGCCCGCGTTTCAATTCAAAATGCGAGCACATGGCCCGCGTTTCAATTCAAAATGCGGAGCACATGGCCCGCGTTTCAATTCAAAATGCGAGCACATGGCCCGCGTTTCAATTCAAAATGCGAGCACATGGCCCGCGTTTCAATTCAAAATGCGGAGCACATGGCGCGTTTCAATTCAAAATGCGAGCACATGGCCCGCGTTTCAATTCAAAATGCGGAGCACATGGCCCGCGTTTCAATTCAAAATGCGAGCACATGGCCCGCGTTTCAATTCAAAATGCGGAGCACATGGCCGCGTTCAATTCAAAATGCGAGCACATGGCCCGCGTTTCAATTCAAAATGCGAGCACATGGCCCGCGTTTCAATTCAAAATGCGGAGCACATGGCGCGTTTCAATTCAAAATGCGGAGCACATGGCGCGTTTCAATTCAAAATGCGAGCACATGGCCCGCGTTTCAATTCAAAATGCGAGCACATGGCCCGCGTTTCAATTCAAAATGCGGAGCACATGGCCCGCGTTTCAATTCAAAATGCGAGCACATGGCCCGCGTTTCAATTCAAAATGCGGAGCACATGGCCCGCGTTTCAATTCAAAATGCGAGCACATGGCCCGCGTTTCAATTCAAAATGCGGAGCACATGGCGCGTTTCAATTCAAAATGCGAGCACATGGCCCGCGTTTCAATTCAAAATGCGAGCACATGGCCCGCGTTTCAATTCAAAATGCGAGCACATGGCCCGCGTTTCAATTCAAAATGCGAGCACATGGCCCGCGTTTCAATTCAAAATGCGAGCACATGGCCCGCGTTTCAATTCAAAATGCGGAGCACATGGCCCGCGTTTCAATTCAAAATGCGAGCACATGGCCCGCGTTTCAATTCAAAATGCGAGCACATGGCCCGCGTTTCAATTCAAAATGCGAGCACATGGCCCGCGTTTCAATTCAAAATGCGGAGCACATGGCGCGTTTCAATTCAAAATGCGAGCACATGGCCCGCGTTTCAATTCAAAATGCGGAGCACATGGCGCGTTTCAATTCAAAATGCGAGCACATGGCCCGCGTTTCAATTCAAAATGCGAGCACATGGCCCGCGTTTCAATTCAAAATGCGAGCACATGGCCCGCGTTTCAATTCAAAATGCGGAGCACATGGCCGCGTTCAGAGGGTTTGGCCGAGAACTAAAAAAAGGGAGAGAACTGTTTCTTCTGCGCAGTTGTGATCGGCGTGACGATCGGACCTTCATCCGTGGTCTGATCGGAGTGAAACTTGGAGGGCATCCTCAACACTCGTCGTTCCTAATTCTGAATGGTGGAGATTGATTTCTACCGGTTAGATTTGGAGATATTAAGGTTTTACCGAAGATCTACGTCTTTTCTTTTAAAGAAAGGATCAAACCTCCTTTGCTGGCATCAACTCTCCTAGAGAGTTCAACTCGATTACAGTTTTCAAACTTGCACGGCAAGTTCTTCTCCGCCATTCTTGGCTAAAAGGATTACTAATCCTTTTCTAAAATTAACTCTATCAAAGAGTTCTTAACTTGGCCAGAGTTCTAAACTTGCTCCTGCGAGTTATTTTTCAACCTCGTCCCACGAGTCAAGACGGTTGGATCGTCAACGGGATACAAGATTCAAGCTCCCACCGCCACCGTGAAAAACCCAGATTAAATAAAGGGAAGGGTCTCCGTTGATCCTTCTCTCTTTTGTAAATCGGGCAACCGATCGAGGAATTTGTAATTTCTTTTTATCTAAGTCAGTTAGAGAGAGAGATTGCATTCGAGAGATTGTATTCATTATTCTTCAAATAGAATAGATCAATTTTACATTTTCTCCATTTTTTCCTCGCGAACAATTTTTATTTTCAAATGTTTGGTGAATGAGAACGAAATATAACATAATTCTGTAGCAAATGTTTTGATTATTTTGGTCATAAGAATGAGCGATATGGAGGGTTGGAGGATCAAAATCCCAATATACGGCACACATCTTTTTCAACAATAACAAGCCTTGAGAATATGATACCAACATTGGCAGTGGGTGAGTCCCCAGTCTGCCCCCTAGCTTTGTCCTTAAAAAGTTATGATGCACACTTGCCATCATTTTGACACCCCACCCTGCTTTTGTTTCGGACATTGCTTTGTTATGTTTGATTAGTACGTCACGCCTCCTATGGTCATGAAGTGGGGGGCAAAAAGAACACATGAGGCTAACTAACAACTTGTTAGCTTTTGAAAGCATCCTTCCCCTGCCTTCAACTGAATTCCCTTCCCTCATGAAACTGACTCTCTGAGTAATTCAGCTCCCAGTTTCATGGGAAAGGGAACCGCGCTTCCTATCTTTTATCTTTTATGCCTTTTTAGCCAAACGTTAGTGTAGCCCGTTTAAACTAGCTTAGCTTCTGTTAGGATAGATTTTTTATATAAAGTGAAGGCAAAAAGAGTTCACAAAATTGAAATTCCCTCAAACAATAAAAGAAAGAAAAGAAAGAAAGAAGGAAGTGTAGGAAAACCTTGAAGTGGTAAAGATTTGGTGATGTGGCAGCAGCAATATATTTGCTTGATGTGCTGAAACACTTGCTGCCTGCCTTGAGCAGCTTCCCCTGTTAATAAATGCAACAGGGTTGGCAGGGGCTTTATATGCACAAGTAATGCTGGGGAACACAAAAGGTTCTTGTAGGAGATCATAGAAGACTGATTGATTATGGTTATGAAGTGGCGAGAGGGATACTTGGATATGATTCTAGTCCCCCTGGGCATCACTTTGTGCTCTATGTACCATGTTTGGCTTTGGAGAATGGTCAAGTCTCGACCTCACAGGACTGATGTCGGTGTCAATTCTGCCGCCCAACGAAGATGGACGATTGCCATGATCAAGGTACTCGTATATCTATCCATCTATCTACCATGTATGCCTTTTACTGTTTAATTTATTTAATAATTTCCTTTGTATTTAATAAGATGATGGTTCTAGTTAGTTGCCCCAGCACGTCCCCTAATGAGTTTTGTAGGTGCATGGGTAGGTATACCCTTCATTAGCTTATTGATGGATGCGTGCCTTAGTATTTCACCAGCACAATCCGAGTTAAAGTGCATATTAAAGTCTTCATCCATTTTAATGAGTCAATTTTGCAATGTGCATTAAGTTTGTCTAAAAACAGAGCGTGTCTCCGTACATGCACATATTATTTTGTCCATTAATTAATTTGTCACAAGTTTTGTTTTTAATCGGTGTTGATTTTTTTTTTTTTCTGCATGCAGGAAAACGGGAAGAAGTACATGGTGGTGGTGCAAAGCATTAGAAACGCAATAATGGCATCGACCCTGATGGCAACAACCTCCATCCTCCTCTGCACTGGCCTCGCTGCTATCCTTAGCAGCACATACAGTGTAAAGAAACCCCTCCAAAGCTCTTTATACGGCGCTCATCAGGATTTCATGATTTACCTCAAGTTTGTGACTCTCCTCTTCATCTTCCTCCTCACCTTCATCTGCTACACCCTCTCCATAAGGATCATGAACCAGGTCTGCTTCCTCATTAACATCCCCAACATCGGAGATGAGCATGTAAACGATCCAGCAATTACGGTGGATTACATTTGTGATACACTCAACAAGGGTTTTCTTCTGCACAATGTGGGGAACAGGCTATTCTATGCTGCAGTCCCCCTCTTGTTGTGGATACTTGGTCCTTCTCTCGTGTTTTCCTGCTACCTTATAATGCTTCCCATGTTTTACACCACTGATATCGTTAGAGCCTCGGATGCGAAGGGAGATTCTGGAAACAAGGAGGAGCGACAGAAGATTTACATGGGAGTATGAGAGATTGATGTTCATATTTAATATAGGCATGCAATTAGTCTATTAGGACTGTCCATATAATAATTTTTAATCGCATTCATGTTGGTTATCGGTTTGTACAACTATCTGTCACCAGCTTAATTTGTACATTACCGAGGATCAGCCGAACGCACCTGCATACTTTATGTTGGAGAATGCGATTGAGCAGACGATTTCACTAGTATTTCGTGTTCACGAATCCTTTTAGCCTAGGTCTGGCTCAGCTGATGATAGAAAGAGCGCTTTGAAAATGATTTTGAGAAAATTCAGATTCAAATCTAGATTTTTATTTATTTACTGAGTTATTTGGGATGAGGTATAAGGCCTAACTAGCTCTTCATTCCCTCACTCTGTTACCCTCAAATCAATCCAAAACCCCGTAATTGAATATGGATGGAGTCTCAGTCTCAGTCTCAGTGCATGATGCACCAACTCTCAATCGCTGCCCAATTACGCAATCGATCTATTTTTTAGGCTCCTCCTCTTGGAAACCAAAATGTGTGCAACGAATTGCAATATTTTCTTCGCATTTAAGATTTGAATTAGGAACATGGAGTTATTACGGTCAGGTAAGCTTCACCTACACCTACATGATGTGACACCGCGTCATGTGACCCCTCATCAACAAAACAAATTATGCCAACCAACTACATAGGCTGGCTATAAAGGCCGGGAATTCCTCAAGAGTAAACCCATATTTAGTTATTAATAAATGGTAAATTTCAGAACCCCCTCCCCTAGGAAACCTCCATGAACTATAGAAAATGAGGGGAAACCTGGTTGGAGTCCTAAATTTCTACTGGAGCCTCCTGAACTATTAGAAATTATAGAAGAGGAGGAGGTACGGCTTAAGATTGACACAATCATCTAGAATATAGATATATTTATGAAATATATAATATAATTGTTAAATACTATGTTATGGGTGATTCAAATACTAATCCTTGAATAGGATATGCAATCTAATTAGAGTTTCTATTAGATGTGTCTAGTATTAAGATAAGGAGAAAAGAGTTTGTCTATTCTATTGAGATTAAAATTCTTATCTTGTAGAATTTATGGATAGCAACAACTCTTATCCTAAGTCTCTATAAATATGACAACTGATCTTTGATGAGAATTCACCCAACCTAGGGTTACAGCATTAAGGGAAAGAACGGATGGTTCTTTATTAAGGCTGCAGATAGTTGATCTACCCGACGGCAACAGTAAGCATTAAGAAGGGCTCTGCAGGCTGAAGCAATAGATTTAAGAGATTCTTGATTTGGCTCTCTATTTGGTTCTCTATTTGGTTGGCTCTACAAGTGTTAGAGATTGTTAGAGAGATTAAGTGCTTTTAGGGGTGTGATTTGAGATTGAGATCTTCACATTGTATTCCTCACAATTTAGTAAAGCTATTCTCCTCCTTCGCCCGTGGACGTAGGCTACAAGCCGAACCATGTATATCTTTGTGTTCGTGTATTTTGATATTTTTCGTGCTTTCGTTTGATTAATATTAGTCTATTCCTGGGGTTTATCATAACAAATTGGTATCAGAGCCCTCAGCTATCGATCGGACGAGAAGATGACGATAACCACTACGAAGTGGGATATCGAGAAGTTTGATGGCAACATCGGTTTGACCTTTGGCAAGTTCGGATGATCGTCATGTTGACACAAATTGAATTGAAGAAGGATTTGTTCGAAGTCAAAGAAATCGGTTGCTACGTGTGAGGATTATTGGATTCGACCGATGTGGAGATTTGAAGATATAGTAGCTTATGTATCATTAGTTGATGATTATGTGCCTTTGTGCTATTTGGGAGCTACTTGGTGATGGCTCTGCGAAGAGGTTAGTTGTTCGTCTTGAATATTCATCGGTATATTACCGAAGTCTCTTCGATTAGCAAGTTCAAGAGGTGTTTGGACTTGATCGATATGTCGCATTTAGTGCCCAACGGGCTATTGGAGAAAGTGGAGTAAGTAAACTAGCTTATTTGGTGTGAGGTATTCTTGATGTATTTGAATCAAGGTGGAGATTTGTTATGGGTGATTCAAATACTAATCCTTGAATAGGATATGCAATCTAATTAGAGTTTTATTAGATGTGTCTAGTATTAAGATAAGGAGAAAAGAGTTTGTTTATTCTATTGAGATTAAAATTCTTATCTTGTAGAATTTATGGATAGCAACAACTCTTATCCTAAGTCTCTATAAATATGAGAAGATCTTTGATGAGAATTCACCCAACCTAGGGTTACAGCATTAAGGGAAAGAACGGATGGTTCTTTATTAAGGCTGCAGATAGTTGATCTACCCGACGGCAACAGTAAGCATTAAGAAGGGCTCTGCAGGCTGAAGCAATAGATTTAAGAGATTCTTGATTTGGCTCTCTATTTGGTTCTCTATTTGGTTGGCTCTACAAGTGTTAGAGATTGTTAGAGAGATTAAGTGCTTTTAGGGGTGTGATTTGAGATTGAGATCTTCACATTGTATTCCTCACAATTTAGTAAAGCTATTCTCCTCCTTCGCCCGTGGACGTAGGCTACAAGCCGAACCATGTATATCTTTGTGTTCGTGTATTTTTGATATTTTTCGTGCTTTCGTTTGATTAATATTAGTCTATTCCTGGGGTTTATCATAACAAATTGGTATCAGAGCCCTCAGCTATCGATCGGACGAGAAGATGACGATAACCACTACGAAGTGGGATATCGAGAAGTTTGATGGCAACATCAGTTTCAGCCTTTGGCAAGTTCGGATGATCGTCATGTTGACACAAATTGAATTGAAGAAGGATTTGTTCAGGAAGTCAAAGAAATCGGTTGCTACGTGTGAGGATTATTGGATTCGACCGATGTGGAGATTTGAAGATATAGTAGCTTATGTATCATTAGTTGATGATTATGTGCCTTTGTGCTATTTGGGAGCTACTTCAGGTGATGGCTCTGCGAAGAGGTTAGTTGTTCGTCTTGAATATTCATCGGTATATTACCGAAGTCTCTTCGATTAGCAAGTTCAAGAGGTGTTTGGACTTGATCGATATGTGCCGCATTTAGTGCCCAACGGGGCTATTGGAGAAAGTGGAGTAAGTAAACTAGCTTATTTGGTGTGAGGTATTCTTCGATGTATTTGAATCAAGGTGGAGATTTGTTATGGGTGATTCAAATACTAATCCTTGAATAGGATATGCAATCTAATTAGAGTTTTTATTAGATGTGTCTAGTATTAAGATAAGGAGAAAAGAGTTTGTTTATTCTATTGAGATTAAAATTCTTATCTTGTAGAATTTATGGATAGCAACAACTCTTATCCTAAGTCTCTATAAATATGACAGAAGATCTTTGATGAGAATTCACCCAACCTAGGGTCACAGCATTAAGGGAAAGAACGGATGATTCTTTATTAAGGCTGCAGATAGTTGATCCACCCGACGGCAGCAGTAAGCATTAAGAAGGGCTCTGCAGGCTGAAGCAATAGATTCAAGAGGTTCTTGATTTGGCTCTCTATTTGGTTCTCTATTTGGTTAGCTCTACAAATGTTAGAGATTGTTAGAGAGATTAAGTGCTTTCAGGGGTGTGATTTGAGATTGAGATCTTCACATTGTATTCCTCACAATTTAGTAAAGTTATTCTCCTCCTTCGCCCGTGGACGTAGGCTACAAGCCGAACCACGTATATCTTTGTGTTCGTGTATTTTTGATATTTTTCGTGCTTTCGTTTGATTAATATTAGTCTATTCCTGGGGTTTATCATAACAAATTGGTATCAGAGCCCTCAGCTATCGATCGGACGAGAAGATGACGATAACCACTACGAAGTGGGATATCGAGAAGTTTGATGGCAACATCAGTTTCAGCCTTTGGCAAGTTCGGATGATCGTCATGTTGACACAAATTGAATTGAAGAAGGATTTGTTCAGGAAGTCAAAGAAATCGGTTGCTACGTGTGAGGATTATTGGATTCGACCGATGTGGAGATTTGAAGATATAGTAGCTTATGTATCATTAGTTGATGATTATGTGCCTTTGTGCTATTTGGGAGCTACTTCAGGTGATGGCTCTGCGAAGAGGTTAGTTGTTCGTGCTGAATATTCAGTCGGTATATTACCGAAGTCTCTTTCAGTTAGCAAGTTCAAGAGGTGTTTGGACTTGATCGATATGTGCCGCATTTAGTGCCCAACGGGGCTATTGGAGAAAGTGGAGTAAGTAAACTAGCTTATTTGGTGTGAGGTATTCTTCGATGTATTTGAATCAAGGTGGAGATTTGTTATGGGTGATTCAAATACTAATCCTTGAATAGGATATGCAATCTAATTAGAGTTTTTATTAGATGTGTCTAGTATTAAGATAAGGAGAAAAGAGTTTGTTTATTCTATTGAGATTAAAATTCTTATCTTGTAGAATTTATGGATAGCAACAACTCTTATCCTAAGTCTCTATAAATATGACAGAAGATCTTTGATGAGAATTCACCCAACCTAGGGTCACAGCATTAAGGGAAAGAACGGATGATTCTTTATTAAGGCTGCAGATAGTTGATCCACCCGACGGCAGCAGTAAGCATTAAGAAGGGCTCTGCAGGCTGAAGCAATAGATTCAAGAGGTTCTTGATTTGGCTCTCTATTTGGTTCTCTATTTGGTTAGCTCTACAAATGTTAGAGATTGTTAGAGAGATTAAGTGCTTTCAGGGGTGTGATTTGAGATTGAGATCTTCACATTGTATTCCTCACAATTTAGTAAAGTTATTCTCCTCCTTCGCCCGTGGACGTAGGCTACAAGCCGAACCACGTATATCTTTGTGTTCGTATGTTCTTGATATTTTTCGTGCTTTCGTTTGATTGATATTAGTTTATTCCTGGGGTTTGTCATAACATACTAATTAATCCAGCTCATCACTAACTAAGCCTTTCTCCGCTTCTCTCGGTTTTCATTGGGGACTGCAGTAGATGGAGGTGGGACGTAGATGAAGGAGGATGAGCATGTTGCCAGTGTTGGCGCACACCATCTGCAACTCGACGCTGATTCTTGGACACTAATCGACAATGTATGAGAACTTGTGAAAGCGTCATCGAACATCTAATTAGATCTCCTTCGTTGTAGACCAATGTATCATCTGATGGTGTGGTAACTCCGAGAAACTACAAGTTCGAGCAAAGGAGAAAGCAATAATTTGTAGAAACACGGGATTTACGTGGTTCGACAATCGCCTACATTCATGGGGAGAGATTTGAGTCTTCTTTATATCAGAGATTTACAAGACATAATCTATTCTTGTAATCTCTAAAGATTTCACAAGAAACTCCCTCTCTCAATCTCACCAAAAGATCTCTCAAACCCCTAGATTTCTCTCCTTAGTCCTCTCTACTTCTCTCCGACAATATGATACTCTCCTTGGCTTGATACATCGAACCCTAGACTTAGAAAATCTCTTTTATAATCTCTAAAGCTGAACACATAACTCCATAGGAGTCCTAACTGGAATATAATTTCAAAAAAGGTAAACTAGGAAACATCAGCTCGAAATGGTCTGACAGGCCAGGCATAGGTCTTGCAGGCTGTCATCGTTGTTTTGCCTCATTTTGCTTTCCGCTTCTTTTCCGACCGATCGTCTAATGTCTTCTAGAGCTCAAATACAAAGCTAGTTCCGAAGACATCAAGCACGTGCGGAGGTAGTTTTGGATGGGCCACTTGATGATATATGCTGCATTTATTCTCGTCTAACGTCTTGCCACCTTTAAAAAATTGTTAATATATAACAAGCGATAGTCTAAAAACATAGTATGCATTTTTGGCTGATATTGTGACTAGACCAGTATATCAAAACTAGATAATTTCTCATTGGTAACTTAATTGCCTTCTCGTTAAAGTTTTAAAAAAAAAAACAGCATATTTGATTTGGAATTTGATATTTTTATTTATTTATTTACTTGTGCTAATAAAATTTTGAGTTTTCATGATATAATACTTCGAAATATCTTTATTTCCCCAGTAGACTCCCGAAGTTTGATATTGCTAAATCTCCCAACTGTCTTGTTAGCTTGGCTCAGCGTTGAATAGGCTCAGCAGTTACTGTAGGCATCCCTAACTAGACAGCTATTGCGTATCGGAACGGATTCAGGCGTGATCGCAATAATAGGGGGTGCGGGCGTCCGTCCAAATATTTGTTTACCTAATTCTCTCTTTATCTCTAAAAATAAAAGGGTTTTTGAGATACAATTGGTCCCCCAAATGAATCTCGTCATATTTCCATATAAAGCCCCCCAAAAGCTCATCTATTTGGATACAAGTCCCCGAATCTCATCTATTAGGACACAAGTCCCCCATTCATCATATTTTAATACAAGTCCCCTAAAATTATTAAGTTTTTTTGAAACAAATCCTCATGGTTAGTTCTCATCCACTTAACCTAACTAAATTAAAGGCTTAATTGCACTTAAATACCCTATGGTTTCTTTATTTTGCATGTATCTGTGCTCATTTTATTTTGGCAGCACTTACGTAGATTAAATTTTTAAAATTTTCCCTTAACTTCACTAAGTTAGTGGAAATGCAAGAATTTTCACATAAAAAATCTTATGTGACACTCACAGGCTAGTATTAGAACTTTTCAATCCTTAATTTTTGTTAAAATGAACATAATTCTATTTTAAACCTACCCTAATTCTATTTAAAAATAGGATTTGATAGGTCTAATAGTAATTTAACAAATATTAAGGGTTAAAATGTTCTAAAAGTAGCATGTGAGTATCAGATGTGACTTTTCGTGAGGAAATTCTCTCATTTACACAACTGAGGGTAATTAAGTGCAAAATTTAACATTTTAGAGTATTAAGTGTTGCCAAAAATGATTGAGGTATGCAAGTGCAAAGTAGGGGAAACCACATGGTTTTTAAGTGCAATTAAGCCTAAATTAAATGAATTCAAAGGATACATTAACTTGTTAATATTTGCAAGAGGGTAGGTTCAAGACAAGGGCATAATAAAAAAAAACAAACTAATAGCCCCATTAGAGCCCGTTTGGTTCCCCTTTTTTTTTTAGTGATGCTACAGTGCTTTTCACTAAAAAAAGGGGGAACCAAACGATAGTTTTAGTTGGGTTACGTGGATGAGAATTAATCATGGGAACTTATTGCAAAGAACTTAGTAGTTTCGGGGACATTTATCCAAAATGATGATTTTAGGGGACTCGTATCTAAATAGATGAAATGCCGGGGCCTTGTATCCAAGTATAATGAGATAAGATCCAAAAAATACAACGAGATCTGGGAGACCTGTAAGCGTAAATGTTGAATTGGGGGACTTGTATATAAGTAAATGAGATGTTGGGGACAAATGCTAAAATTCACAAAATAAAAAGAGTCCAATCATTAGTACCTGAAAGAGTGAATTTTTATTGATGATTGGGTTGTTGGATTTAATTTGTTCCCTCCTATTCTCTCTACTCATCATCATTAAATATCGTAATATATCGAATTCTGCCGCTCCACTGTCCACACTGAACAGACTCAGATCTCATCATCTCGAGAGAGAGATTCTCTGCTCTGCTCTGCGATGGGCCTCTCCGCCTCATGGCCCTCCGCCGTCGAGGTGAGATTCCATTCCCCACCGCCTTCTCATCGACACTGGATTCATAGTGCTTCAGATCTATGCCTCTTTTCCTCCGATCTACTGCTGTTGCCTTTGAATCCTGCATTTGTACACCGTCTAATCTCCTCTATCTCAGATCTTCGCTTGTGTTTTCATTCATTTATTAGGCACTGCGCTGATTGCTCCGTTTGGTTTCTTGATTGATTTTTTTAATTTTTTTTTCTCCTTGCTATTTTCTTGCTCAATTGTTTTCTCATCATTACGACTGCTTTATATTCTGGATTCAAGGAATCTACTTTCTGCTAAAATTTTGTCATCTAAATCTTAGTTGTTCCAAATTTTGTGTTGTAATGGATCTCAGCTGGATAGGGTGAAGGAGATGGTGGCTGAAATGAGCGGCAGAGACATTGGGGATGTTAGGTTTGCTCTCTCTCCCTACCGGATTTGTCCTCTCGGGGCCCACATTGATCATCAGGTCGTCTCTTTATCCTCTCCTTCTCTCACCCTTTTTCTCTTCTTCATTGGAAATGGATATGCATATCTACTTGTAGGAACCCTTCTAATATATATATATTCGTGCTAAGGTTAATTAATGCACAGAGGGCTCAAAATAAGGAGCCACGACCACATTGTCTCAATTATTTAAACGGTTCATTGTAGTTTCTGCTGTATAAAATCTCGAGCTGGTATGTGAATTTGATGGCCGACTCATCCCCTGGTTTCAATTTTCAAACCATCAATCTCAACAGCTCACCCTTTTCAGTTGTTCCTTTTTGGGCTAGTTGATGGATGGGTAAGAAAACTTAAAACCATATTGAATTCATTTCCAGACAATTCAAATGACGCAGATCAACTTTCAAACAATGTATCTCCAAAGTGGACGTCCCATCATCAAATTCTAGTGACTAAGATTCATATCAAAATAGGCATAGCGACCACAGTATATGGTGTCAAATAGGAATAGGATGGCTGGTTTTAATAGATGTGTGTGTACAGCAGTGGGTGCTGGAGTTCTTTCACGAGGAAGGGTCATCCACCTATTTTCAACAGATTTAGAAGAAAAAAAATGAAAATGGTAGACAACTAGGCAGTGTCTCCGAGACTTTTTTCCGTAAGAAACTAAATGAGCTACACCAGCAAATCCTGGTCCACCAACCATACTCAAAAAAGAAATAACATATCTGAGAAACCAGTGATCAAGACTCAAAAAATGATCGAGGACATTTATTGCTATTTCTATTGCTTAAAGTGCATGAAAAGTTATGCCAGTTGAATACTTTTATTCATGGGTATGCTATTCTATTTTATTAATAATTGAAAAATCCATTAAAATTGCAAAATAATTTGATGGATGATGTGAATATGCCCAGCCCTCCACATGTTTTTCAGCCACATATATTACAAGGCATGGAAATCATGATGAATGGTGTAAATATCATTTGAGGTTGGGGTAGCATACATACTTGCACCTCAATATTCACATGGTTCTCGACTGCCTAATTCTGTTGTTGTCTAATAAGACTCCTTCTTTGATTCAGTTTTTTTTGGTCTGTGTGCGTGTCTAGTGCGTGTGTGCGGAGCAAAGGCACTAGTCTTTATCTTGGCACCTTCTATCCAACCCCATCTTTTAACCACCTAAGTCACACCTCAAGGGCCAGTTAGAAGAAATTTGAATTTAAATAGTATGCTTGTTGTCGATTATATAATCGTAGAACCATCTCTTTTGGTCTTGTTGTTGATTATATAACCGTAGAACTTCTCTTTTGGTCTCACTTTTCCTTCAAGCTAATGTTCTAACTGGGTGTCTTCAATAATACTTCTTGTCTAATTCTTTTAGCTGTTCACAGGGTGGAACTGTTTCGGCTATGACTATCAACAGGGGGATTATATTGGGGTTTATTCCTTCAGATGATTCTCAGGTATGAAATATATAATCATAGTTAGAGTGCTATGTGTCCAATTTGTGACAATAAAAAGCATGCAAACATTTCTATTCCTATGAAAACCAATAGTCAATTGCTAGAGGTTAAAGCATAATGTGTTAAAATGATGAAGATTTGGATGTAGACATGAACTTTAGTAGGTTTTGTGCATGTTCCCTTCATGTTGAAACATTTTTACTTTTCATCCATAATAGTTGAATGTCAGCTTCACCCTCCTTTCTGAATGGAAAAAGGACTCCAGCGTCTATGTTATTATAACTAGATTGGGATTCTGATTGCTTTCTTTTATTAGATTGGGACTCTTGTTTGATTCTTATACATATAGTTTCGTTGCTACAGAAACAAAGTCTTTATCCCAAAATTTTGGGGTCTGATACGTGAATCCTATATTGTACAGTTTCCTTAAGATACATAAAGCACAAAGTAGGCTCTGATTTTGGGATAAATTGAATTTGGACTTGAAAAACATGATGAAATTTTTTTTAGAGTGTACAAGTTTCTACTTTAAGATTTCTATTAATGTAACATTTGTTGCTGAGCATTTTGATTCCTGCTCAGCCTTATGCTTTTGTTTTCCTTTAGAAACATTATATAGTAAGAATAAGTGGATGGTTAGCTGGCATTTCATTCTGTTCATTATAGTGCAAATTCATATATTAAATATTATTTTCAAGACACCAGATCATCTCATTGCAGTAACATATATTTAAACTATTTTTTGATGTTTTTGGCAGGAAACACTTTGTGTGTGTGTCCGCGTGCGTGTGTGGGTGCGTGTGCTCGTGCGTATGTCGGTGCGTGCGTGTGTTGGGTGGGGTTCCCTCGCATCACCGCTCCTTTATGTATACATGCATATTGTGACAGTTTCATCTAGGTTTCTGATCTTCACTGTTTTATTACAATAGAGTGAAGAATGGGAAAGAATTTCCTCTTAGAATTGAAGTAATCTTTCCATTATGTTGTTGTTTTTTCCATACTCAATTATGATTATGTTGTTGTTTTGCTTGGACTTGACATGATTATCTAGTGGTTTGTACAGTTCCCCTTCTAATTCATTAAACCAATTCTCTTTGTATCTTATAGTTGATGGCGCAAATGAACTCTTGCAGGTTGTACTGCAGTCTGGGCAGTTTAAAGGAGAATTGAAATTTAGGTACGTGTCGTTCTGTATTTATTATTTTTAATAAAGACAAATATTATATCATTGAGTAAAAGAATCATGAATGTTCTAATTTTTCGGATATAACTACGAAGTAAGAAACTTATAGGTGAATGTGGTCTTGCATCGAGGGGAAACAAACTCACACCTGATCAAGTACAACACATAGATGTTACATTTGTTACCGGTGATCTTTTGTTTCACGTTCCAACATTTTAAGTATAAACTGAAGTTGTTCAATATTTGGAGGAATTGTCAGTGCTACAGTGATTGTCACCTCCATGAGATTCCTACCTCTTCATCTTGGTCGTTATGTCCATTTTGTCTCAAGGATTTTCATTTGTTGGTAGTAGACAAACTTTGGATAATGCAATATGACTTCTTAGAAATGTTGATCACTGTGAAGAAAAAATCACAAACCAAGCTTTCCCAATAAACTTTCTTTGGCAATCATTATGAGAATAAGAGTCTGGAAGCTCAAGGTAACTAATAGTCTAAAATAGGCCATTCAATGCCTATCCTTTGTGCAAGAGCCCTAATACTTTGTAACTAGAAACTCAATTACAGATAAATAAGAGTAACAATAAAAAGAGCCCAAAACTTGTGTATAATAGTAATAAATTTAGGAGGTTTTTGGTGGTGGGATGGGTCTTTTTCCTTCTTTTTTTTTTTTTTGCGCAGAGGAGAGTGGGAGGTGAAAGAAGATGTAGTCAGAGAAGGAGAAAGAAGGAGAAAGAAAGGTAGAACCAGAAAAAGAACCAAGAAACATGGAAAAAAAACAGGTTTATACAACTAATAGTCTTAACGATAACAAAAAAATATCAGGTCTCTGAGGAGAAATTGATTTATAAATTATAACTAGTTATTTACTGATTCACTACAACTGAGCCAAGCACTTTTCCCAGGCAAGTGAGTTGGAACCTACTTTTCTTCCGGCCATAGGCAAATTGGACCATAGCTTTGGTGTCAACTAGGCCTGTTTTAGAAGTGTTAATATATTTGAGCTACTGTACATTTACTATTTCCCAATGTTCATAGTCTGGTAATTTTTGCCAGCTTCAGCTGAAACAGATTGAAAGTTTCCTAAATTCAAGTAAATTTAGAAAATGCCATGAAAAAGAATTTTTGCTGATTAATACATCTCCTTGCAAGAAATTAAAAAACACATATTAAAGGTGATTGAATATACATTCTGAAACTTCATATTTTATAGATACATGGGAATGATGGTTATGAGGTGGTGGCTCATTTAGCAAAATGAGCTACCAAGATATAGAGTAGTGTGGTCCACAACTTTTGATGTGACTAACAAGGTGGGCCTGACCATATAGTTATCCTTAGTAGCTCATTTAGCAAAATGAGCCGCCACCTCATACCTATATATATATATATATATATATATATGATACTGGGTATGAGCTGCCAGCTCACTACCATGTGAGCCCCTCCCCGATATGCCCGATGTGACTAGCAGGGGGGCTCACATGACATTGAGCTGATAGCCCATTTTGCAAAATAATTTTAATGCTCATATACATTTTTTTCATATATATATATATATATATATATATATATATATATATATATATATATATATATATATATATATATATATATATATATATATATATAGAGAGAGAAGCAAGGCTCCTATGAACTTAAGTTCATAATGAATAGTGGTGCACCAACTTTTCTAACCACTCATCTTGCTTTGGGATCCGTGAAAGATATAAAGGCCACTTTGAGATTTGTGCATTGAGATTTGTGCATCACAAATCTCAAGGCAAGATGAGTGGATAAAAAATTGGTGCACCACTATTCATTATGAACTTAAGTTCATAGGAGCTTTGCTATATATATATATATATATATATATATATATATATATATAGCAAGGCTCTATAAACTTAAGTTGATAAGAGATAGTGTCCATCAACTTTGATATCCATTGATGTTGCCTTGGGATAAGTGAAATCAAGATGCACACAAATCTCAAAGATGAGCTTTATATCTTTCACGGATCCTAAGGCAACATCAATGGTTAGAAAAGTTGATGGATGACTATTCCTATCAACTTAAGTTCATAGGAGCTTTGCTATATATATATATATATATATATATATATATATATATATATATATATATATATATATATTAAAGGTATTCATAATTACCTTTAATATTAAAGGTATTAATTAAATATCCATATCCACAAGGTATTAATTAATTTTTAACTTTATATCATTCTGGAGGGCTAATCCTTCTTTGATAGTGCATTAATTAAATATGCATATCCCAAAGTATCGTAAGGGATATAACCCCATATTCACTACTTAATTTTATTTCAGACTCTTTCTCAAGAATAAATTGGGTAAGCCATCTATAAATTTGGCTTTCCAGTGGTTGCTATTAGCATCCGTAAGGGACATTACTCTACTTAAATAGGTATCTTTGTACCATCTAAAATGAGTTAGAGAAGGATATCTAAAATTTTGTAATAAAGTCCTTATCCTTTCTCCTTCATTTAAATATGCACCAAGAAAATGATGCACAATGGTTAACATTAGAGTATATCTGCATCTTCTCGTTGTATATTATTTTCAACTTTGGTAGCATTTAGGATTTCTCCTCTGTTTTCGAGAGATAAATAGTTATCCCACCATCCTTTAAGGATACCCGTAAATCCACAAGTAATATAACTTGCTATCATTTTGTCGGTATTAGTTTTATGCGCATCTGATAGCATACATTAGCATCACGATGTATGGTTGAATGAATTTGGGTATCGATAACTCATCTATGTTCCATTCATAGATATTCCTACCATTATAATCGGCTTGTAAATACGTATCATTTTCTTCAAATAATACATCAGCCGGAGTAGGTCTTTTATAATAATCTCTCTAATCTTTTGCGGGATTTTTTATTTTATTAATAAATTGGTCTTCTACTAATAGCTGTTTAGGAGATATTTCTCCTTCACATGAAGTAGTATCGCCTTCTATATTAGAAGAACTTTCAATCTATGGAGTTGACGGTGATTGAAGCATATGAAGTTTAGCTTCATTTATTTTTTTTGTAATTATCTCCACAATTTCTGTAGTTATTTCAGGATCCCTCTTAAATCCTGAAACTTCAATTGATGGTTTTATTGTGGCCTTCTCAATATTATTGCGAGACATTTTTTATTTCTCTAATAGTTTTAGAGAAGGGATAATTCCATTTAATTTTTCTATTAATTTACCAAGGGCATCTTCTATTCTAATTAATTGTTGTCCAACTTCTTGAAGATGAACATTGGTAGTTATCGATAGCGGATAGCGTCGCGTAGCGGTGAGGCATCGCTAAGGCTATTTGGGGCTATTGCGGTAAAATAGCGGTAAAAAGCGCAAAGTCAAATAGCGGTCTAGTTTAGATATGAATAAATATTAAAAAAAATTAAAGAAAAATATCGAAAATCTAAAAGTGCATATTTGATGATTTAAAGAGATCCTAAATATGAAATAGACATGTAGCAGATCACATAATACCGAAAATGACCGGAGGAGTCAAAGAGTCGTCGTCTTGAGAAGATGGTGGCGTGAGAGGACTACATTAGGAGGAGCTCACAATGAGAGGAGGTGAGAGGAAGTCTTGAGAGAGTCTGCGGAGAATATGGGAGGTGGCGGAGATGCGTCCGGAAATCAGCGGGGCGGTGGGATGCGATGGTTCTGGTCGGTTTAATTTAAAAATAAACCTCAAATTGCTTTTAAATAGTGGTCAAGAAATCGTGAGAGCGCTGGATGCAAGTATTGCGGTCGAGTTTAATTTTTAAAAAATAAACCTCAAAATGCTTTTAAATAGCGGTCAAAAAGCGGATTTTGCTCCCAATCGCCCACTATTCACCGCTATTGGCCGTTTTTACGAGCAGAAAGCGCAAATTCCGCAATGTCACCGATAGCGGGCAATAGCGTCGCGGGAAAGGACCGCTAACGCTATTAGCGCCGCTATTGCGGGGCTATTTACCGCTATTTACAACAGTGTAATTATTTTGTTTCACAATATTACTTAACTCTTTAAGAGCCTCTTCTTGTGAATTACTTGGCTTTATAAAAGCACTGGTTTCTAAATTATGAGTAGAAATTCCTGATAATTTTAGAGGATCTGTAGGTGGATAAACCGACCTGATTATTGCACTCGTACTAGTTTTCCATTGTTTAAAGTGTTCTTCTAGTACTCCTATTTACAATTCTTGTTGCTGAATATAATTCTTTAAAAATCAAGGAATAAAATATTCTAGGCTTTGCTTTTTTATTCTGTCTTTATAATATTCCTTTTTCCAGTGTAACTGGTCCTTTTTAGAAAAGGTTTTAAAAAACTATTTTCTAAAATCGGATTGTTTTTTCTCTTGAAATTCTGAATTCAAGAATTTCCTCCAAACGCTTCCATCGGAAAAATCCATTTACATTCTAAAACTAACTTCAGATCTTGTAGGAGAAAATCTTTCTTCCTCTTATATAATGCATGTGGAATATTATTATTTGATATATTAATACCTTTTATTTCTGACGCTCTATAAGAGTCTGATCTTGAAATTGATCTTCTGGAAGAAGAACTTTCTGATGGGGACAATTTAATTGTCCTTAATTGATTGAAGATTATCTCAAGTTCTCCATCATTGGTTTCTATAATTTGATCGATTTCTTTATTCATTATAGGTCTTGGTTGAACCGCTTGGGGTATAACCCAACTTTCAGGAAAATTAACCTCATTCCATTTTATTTGCCTATTTGTGACAATATTGAAAAATAATAAATTTGTCTCTATTAAGATAGTTTTGCCTGGCTTCGTATGACTTTTGGCCTTAGGGGCCAAAGTAGTCAGAGCTTTATAATGAATTCGATAAATAATAGCAATTATCTCGGACTCGGGTAGGAAATCATACCCATGAGTTTTGATATTTAGATTTACTGATTCTAAAATATTAGGGTCTGTTAATGACAGACTTAGATTGGGATATACATTAAAATAAACTGGACCGTTACATAAACTGGTCTCCATAATTTCTATTAGGGATTGAGTCCAATTTAGACATCTGCCATCTCGTAGGCAAGTCAATATTGAAGTATTTAACCCTTGTAAGGTTAAAGGTTTAAAGGTGACCTGTATTAGGCATGTATGAATGTATTTATATTTATCCATATATGGTTCAATATCTTTTGGACTTAATAATTTTATTATGCGTTACGTATTATCAACGATGTGATGCGTTCGGGATTTTTATTGCTATGATGGATTTATAATCCCAAAATCCAATCTGATAAATATCCCTATGAGGGATTTTGGTATAGACCATTTATTGAGATTCAAGTTAGTAGGGAACTCATTAGTGGGCATTTTTACACTTTTTCCGTATGACGGGTAATAGTTGAAGAGCTCGCTTCGTCTGACATAAATTCTTGACTATCTATTTTATTTAACATATAAATACGTAGGATATAAAATTGAGATGTTTCATTCTCTTACTTTAACTAACAGTTTAAGTAAATATCTGCACGTCTGTCAACGACTTACACTACCCTAACAACCATCTCGGCACACAACGGGCTTTACACTGCGCGACTTAGATGACGTCCCACAGACAAACAACTTAAATTCTTAATCTAAGTAAGTGGATGAACATATCAAAACTTTACATTCTTCTTATAATATGCAAGCAAAACAGATAGTAAGAAAACAAATTAGCCAGACATTTTTAAGCCTAACAGGCTCTGATACCAGGAGGGCAGGAACACACCCAAAACAAAACTCAAAAAGCACGAGGATAAGAATATCTTACAGAGAGAGATTGCCAAACTTTAACAGAGGTTTTTCTTCCACTCTTAAAAGATACTTTTATTTCAATATCTCAAGCTTTGTTACATTGATGATCCCTTATAGACAGACTCTTCATCCTTATATAATGTTACAAAAGCATCTTACTATGTTGTGAAAATGACACACACTTTACACGTTACAACGCATCTTACTATGCTATCAACTTTATTTTTGTAGTAGTACTTATCAATACAGTACGGCTCAATTATTATTGAGATTCCCTCTAAAAGTGATAGCGACGCATGCCGTTTTACTCTTGCCAGTGAAAAAAACGCTTGGTCCTGATATGTAGAAGGGATTCCTTCGAGCTTCAATAATTTTAAGAGTGATAGTGACTCTTAATAATGCTGTTGTTTATGGCTCTGCTTTCTGTTTGCCCTTTGAATTGACAGGGATATTATCCAAATTTTCTAGCACCCCATGGCAGCTTCCCACATGGTATCGATATCATCGTCAGGATCTTGGGCATCCTGAGCATCTGGGAGAATTGTATCTTCATTAGAGTCAATACTCCTGGTAGACTTAGAGTCTCCGGTGTCGAATATCTCGAAAAATTATCGTTTCATGTATTCGAGATATTTTTACTGAATTGCTGTCTTTGAATCTTGCGGATATTTTTGCCGTATCATTTTGGCAATTTTAAGTTTAGGATTTTCTTTCTGAACTTCTCGAACAATTGCTGACTCAAGAATTTTGGCATTTTTCTTGATTATTTCAGCGATTTGTTTAACTTTATCTTCAATAATTATTCTTGACCACCATCTATAATGGTATTGTCTTTTAAGGTAGGGTAAATGACCCTCTGTCCAATTTGTGTCAAGAGACCAGGTCCAGATCCATGGGATTTCAGTTTTAGCAAAAAAGTATATATTAAAGGTATTCATAATTACCTTCCTGACATTTTAACTCGTGAATTTTTACAGGGTACAGATGAGGCCTAGTAAACCTCCTTTTGGAAGGGGAGGGAGCAGCAGCAGCAACATCAATTCTCAAAGGAGTCATACTCCAAACAATGCTAATTCATGGCGAACAATTATAAAGAAAGGCAATCAAAATAGTCATTCATAAGCCTTTTATAAAGGTATAAATGATATGATTTGCCAAGAAAATAATCCCGAATCATTCACTAATATAGTGAAAAGGGATATCGAATGGACTACGAAGAAAAAGACTGATATAGTTCTATATCTTGAAAAAGAAGATATACCTTCTATGAATGAACCAGAAAGGTTGAGACAGAAATATTTGGATTCTGTCTACTATCCTACCCTCTCTTTAAAATCGAGAGCTTGGTTAAAGACAATAGTAATACAAAAAGAAATGGAAATAATCCATTTCTGGAGTAATGATAATCGTTCGGTTCCTCCCAATTTCAGCAAATGCATCATACAAGAGGTTATACTCCCTCGAAATTGGGCAATAACTCCTAATCAAGAATTACTGCTGGTTAAAGCTAGCAATAGCAATGAAGTATATTACTTTAATTATTGGGATTATAAAGAAGCCTTTTATAAAATCTTTTTATATCAAAATCCCAAGAATAAACATACTTGGCTTATAAAGCTTTGTCCAGAAGCCGTTTATAAAAGTCTACCAGCTTGGTTCTTCGAATGGTGGGCTTCTTATGGTGCAGATTTGGTAATTTTACCAAAGACAATCCAAGACTTATATTCTCCATGGCTGGAAAACCATCCGGTCATTTCAAAGCTCCATGAAGAAGAGATCGTTGAAGGTCTACGCTTGATATACTTTTTTTACTGAAACTGAAATCCCATGGATCTGGACCTGGTCTCTTGACACAGATTGGACAGAGGGTCATTTACCCTACCTTAAAAGACAATACCATTATAGGTGGTCAGGAATAATTATTGAATATAAAGTTAAACAAATCGCTGAAATAATCAAGAAAAATGCCAAAATTCTTGAGTCAGCATTTGTTCGAGAAGTTCAGAAAGAAAATCCTAAGTTTAAAATTGCCAAAATGATACGGCGAAAATATCCGCAAGATTCAGAGACAGCAATTCAGCAAAAATATCTCGAATACATGAAACGATAATTTTTCGAGATATTCGACACCTGAGACTCTAAGTCTACCGGGAATATTGACTCTAATGAAGATATCATTCTCCCAGATGCTCAGGATGCCCAAGATCCTGACGATGATATCGATACCATGTGGGAAGCTGCCACGGGGGTGCTAGAAAATTTAGATAATGTCCCTGTCAATTCAAAGGGCAAACAGAAAGCAGAGCCATAAACAACAGCATTATTAAGAGTCACTATCACTCTTAAAATTATTGAAGCTCGAAGGAATCCCTTCTACATATCAGGACCAAGCGCCTTTTTCACTGGCAAGAGTAAAACGGCACGCGTCGTTATCACTTTTAGAGGGAATCTCAATAATAATTGAGCCGTACTGTATTGATAAGTACTACTACAAAAATAAAGTTGATAGCATAGTAAGATGCGTTATAACGTGTAAAGTGTGTGTCATTTTCACAACATAGTAAGATACTTTTGTAACATTATATAAGGATGAAGAGTCTGTCTATAAGGGATCATCGTTGTAACAAAGCTTGAGATATTGAAATAAAAGTATCTTTTAAGAGTGGAAGAAAAACCTCATAAAGTTTGGCAATCTCTCTGTAAGATATTCTTATCCTCGTGCTTTTGAGTTTTGTTTTGGTGTGTTCACGCCCTCTGGTATCGAGCACTGTAGGCTTAAAATGTCCGCTAATTTATTTTCTTACTATCCGCTTTGCTTGCATATTATAAGAAGAATGTAAAGTTTTGATATGTTCATCCACTTACTTAGATTAAGAATTTAAGTTGTTTGTCCGTGGGGCGTCATCTAAGTCATGATGTAAAGCCCATTGTGTCGAGATGGTTGTTAGGGTAGTGTAAGTCGTTGTGAGGCGTCGCAGATATTTACTTAAACCGTTAGTTAAAGTAAGAGAATGAAACATCTCAATTTTATATCCCACGATTTATATGTTAAATAAAATAGATAGTCAAGAATTTATGTCGACGGCGAGCTCTTCAACTATTACCCGCCATACTAAAAGTGTAAAAATGCCCACTAATGTGAGTTCCTACGAACTTGAATCTCGAATAAATGGTCTATACCAAAATCCCTCATAGGGATATTTATCGGTGGATTTTGGGATTATAAATCCATCATAGCAATAAAAATCTCGAACGCATCGCATCGCTGATAATACGTAACGCATAATAAAATTATTAAGTCCAAAAGATATTGAACCATATATGGATAAATATAAATACATCCATACAGGCCTAATACAGGTCACCTTTAAACCTTTAACCTTACAAGGGTTAAATACTTCAATATTGACTTGCCTACGAGATGGCAGATGTCTAAATTGGACTCAATCCCTAATAGGAATTATGGAGACCAGTTTATGTAACGGTCCAGTTTATTTCAATGTATATCCCAATCTAAGTCTGTCATTAACAGACCCTAATATTTTAGAATCAGTAAATCTAAATATCAAAACTCATGGGTATGATTTCCTACCCGAGTCGGAGACAATTGCTATTATTTATCGGATTCATTATAAAGCTCTGACCACTTTGGCCCCTAAGGCCAAAAGTCATCCTAAGCAAGGCAAAACTATCTTAATAGAGATAAATTTATTATCTTCCAATATTACCACAAATAGGCAAATAAAATGGAATGAGGTTAATTTTCCTGAAAGTTGGGTTATACCCCAAGCGGTTCAACCAAGACCTATAATGAATAAAGAAATCGATCAAATTATAGAAACCAATAATGGAGAAGTTGAGATAATCTTCAACCAATTAAGGATAATTAAATTGTCCCCATCAGAAAGTTCTTCTTTTAGAAGATCAATTTCAAGATCAAACTCTTATAGAGCGTAAATAAAAGGCATTAATATACCAAATAATAATATTCCACATGCATTATATAAGGAGGAAGAAAGACTTTCTCCTACAAGATCTGAGGTTAGTTTTAGAATGTAAATGGATTTTTCTGATGGAAGCGTTTGGAGGAAATTCTTGAATTCAGAATTTCAAGAGAAAAAACACTCTGATTTCCGAAAATGATTTTTTAAAACTTTTTCTAAAAGGACCATTAATCGAAAAAGGAATATTATAAAGACAGAATAAAAAAGCAAACTCTAGAATATTTTATTCCTTGATTTTTAAAGAATTATATTCAAAGAACAAGAATTGCAAATAGGAGTACTAGAAGAACACTTTAAACAATGGAAAACTAGTACGAGTGCAATAATCAGGTCGGTTTATCCACCTACAGATCCTCTAAAATTATCAGGAATTTCTACTCATAATTTAGAAACCAGTGCTTTTATAAAGCCAAGTAATTCACAAGAAGAGGCTCTTAAAGAGTCAAGTAATATTGTGAAACAAAATAATTATACCAATGTTCATCTTCAAGTAGTTGGACAATAATTAATTAGAATGGATGATGCCCTTGGTAAATTAATAGAAAAATTAAATGGAATTATCCCTTCTCTAAAACTATTAGAGAAATAAAACTCGCAATAATATTGAGAAGGCCACAATAAAACCACCAATTGAAGTTTTAGGATTTAAGAGGGATCCTGAAATAACTACAGAAATTGTGGAGATAATTATAAAAAAAATAAATGAAGCTAAAATTCATATGTTTCAATCACCGTCAACTCCACAGATTGAAAGTTCTTGAAGGCGATACTACTTCATGTGAAGGAGAAATATCTCCTAAACAGCTATTAGCCGTAGAAGACCAATTTATTAATAAAATAAAAAATCCTGCTAAAAGATTAGAGAGGTATTATTATAAAAGACCTACTCGGCTAATGTATTATTTGAAGAAAATGATACGTATTTACGAGCCGATTATAATGGTAGGAATATCTATGAATGGAACATAGACGGGTTATCAGATACTCAAATTCGTTCAACCATACATCGTATGCTACTGTATGCAGATAAAACGGTAATACCGACAAAATGATAGCAAGTTATATTACTTGTGAATTTACGGGTATCCTTAAAGGATGGTGGGATAACTATTTATCCCTCGAAACTAGAGGAGAAATCCTAAATGCTACCAAAGTTGAAAATAATATACAACGAGAAGATGCAGTATATACTCTAATGTTAACCATTGTGCATCATTTCTTGGTGCATATTTAAATGAAGGAGAAAGGATAAGGATTTTATTACAAAATTTTAGATGTCTTTCTCTAACTCAGTTTAGATGGTACAAAGATACCTATTTAAGTAGAGTAATGTCCCTTACGGATGTTAATAACAACCACTGGAAAGCCAAATTTATAGATGGCTTACCCAATTTATTCTGAGAAAGAGTCTGAAATAAAATTAAGTAGTGAATATGGGGTTATATCCCTACGATACTTTGGGATATGGATATTTAATTAATGCCTGTATCAAAGAAGGATTAGCCCTCTGTAATGATATAAAATTAAAAAATCAGTTAAAGTCTCAAAGACTTACCAAAAGAAAAGAATTAGGTGAATTCTGTGAACAATTCGCCTATGATCAACCTTATACGGTTGATAAAGAAAAAAGTAAAAAATTTAAAGAGAAAAAGCTTTTTAAAAAGAAGAAATTTTTCACGAAAAATAAAGAAAAAACAAAAGAAGCAAAAGAGAAAAAGGGGAAAAAACACCTTGGAGAAATTAAATGTTTCAAATGTGGACGGATAGACCACTATGCAAATAAATGTTATACAAAAAAGGAACTTAATGAGATCGAAGATGAAGGTCTTAAAAGAACCTTATACAAAATATTGATTAACAGTGATACTGAAAGAGAAGAAATATTTTCAGAATTTTCTGAGTCGTCAGACACAGGAGAAGATGAACCATGTTCTTGTCCAGTTAATAACTGCGATCATGATTCAGATTATTGGAAAGCCATTGTCCAAATGAATGGACTATAAATAAATGTAATAACAGAAAAGCAAGAATTTATTGATAAGATTTTGGCGGAAGACATAGCCCCCGAATTGAAAAGTAAAATAATTGAAGCCTTACTTTTTACAAAAGAAAGTAAAGAAAAACTAAATATTGAGAATGTTTATAAAATGTCAGAGGTTATGAATAGGAGACGTCAAAATGCTTCCATCCCTCAACATTTATCTTTATCTTCTTTAAATAAAGAGATTAAAACCTAAAAGAAGAAGTCTAACTTCTAAAGAAAGAAAATAAATACATTCTTTCTAAGATAGAAGAAGATAAAAATCGATACATTCAAGAAGTCGAAAGCTCTTCTAAAGAATCTATAAATCTGAAATAGCAGTAATACTTTTCTTGGTGATCTGACAAGTGACTTCACAAAAATGTTATATTAAAATAACTTTAGTCATTGCTGAACAAATTTTCATACCCGATGTAATAGCTCTGGTAGATAGTGGTGCAGATCTTAACTGTATTAATGAAGGAATTATTCCTTCTAAATATTTTAAAAAAACCACGCAGACCCTTAGTGGTGCAAGTGGTCAAAAACTAGAGGTAAAATATAAACTACCTAATGCACATATGTGTGTAAATGGAATATGTATCCCTATTCCATGTATCCTAGTAAAAACCTTATCACAATAAGTTATATTTGGAACTCTATTTTACATTCTATTATGCCAATCTTAGAGATTGACACGAAAGGCTTTCAAGCCATTTATAAAAATAAAGAAATTAATTTTGAGTTTATAACCGATCCACAAACAAGAAGATTAAATGAAATTAAACAACTTCTACTTAAAGAAAATCAAATTAATTTTCTTAAAAAAGAAGTATCATTTGTTCAATAAAAGAACAGATAAAAACAATCAAGAGTTAATAACTCAAGTAGAAAACAAATTTAAAATCAATGTATGCATTGATTTACCAACAACATTCGGAATAGAAAGAAACATATTATTTCTCTTTCATATATAGACGGATTTGATGAAAAACCATTCGACTAAGGCCCGACCTTGTCAAATGAATAAAGATTATTTGGAATATTGCAAGAAAGAAATAAATTCTCTTATAGAAAAACCTTATAGTAAAATCATATTCTCCTTGAGTTGTACAAAGATTCTATGTTAACAATCATGTGAACAAGAAAGAGGAATTCCTCGATTAGTAATAAATTATAAACCATTAAATAGTGTCTTTGAAATGGATAAGATATCCAATACAAAATAAAAGAGATTTATTAAATCGCATTAATAATGCGAAAATATTCTCTAAATTTGATTTAAATCGATATTACCGATTCAAATAAAACCAAAAGATCGTTATAAGACTGCTTTTATAGTTCCTTTTGATCACTACGAATGGAATGTAATGCCATTTGGATTAAAGAATGCTCCTTCTGAATTTCAGAATATTATGAATGATATTCTAATAACTTATACTGATTTTATATTATCTTATATAGATGATGTTTTGATATTTTCATCTACGTTTGACCAGCATGTCAAACATCTAAAATTTTTTAGAAATCTTATATTAAAAAATGGGCTAGCCATATCTGCCCCTAAGATGAAACTCTTTCAAACCCAAATTAGATTCTTGGGTCATAATATTGATCAAGGAACAATAATTCCTATTGAAAGAAGTATAGAATTTGCATCCAAATTTGCGGATGAAATTACTGATTATAAACAGTTACAGAGATTTTTAGGATCTCTTAATTATGTAGCAGATTATTATAAAAATCTTGCTCAGGATACATCTATTTTATACAATAGATTAAAAAAGAATCCCAAACCATGGACTGCCCAACATACTCAGGCAGTTAAACGTATCAAAAACAAGTGAAATGTCTTCCTTGTATCCATTTAGCTAATAGCCAATGGTTCAAAATAATGGAAACTGGTGCTTCTAATATCGGTTTTGGAGGTATCCTCAAACAAATAAATCCTGCTAATAAAAAAGAGCAATTAGTGCGTTATACTTCTGGAAAATGGAATAGTACTCAAATAAACTATTCCACTATCAAAAAGGAAATGCTAGCTATTATAAAATGTTTAGCTAAATTTAAGGATGATATCCTAAATCAAGAATTCTTGTTACGAGTTGATTGTAGCTCTGCTAAAAGTATTATTGAAAAGGATGTTAAAAACTTTGTTTCTAAGCAAATATTTGCTACATGGCAAGCTAAATTAGCCATGTATCAATTTCGTCTTGATTATATATATATATATATATATATATATATATATATATGTGTGTGTGTGTGTGTGTGTGTGTGTGTGTTTCTCATGCCTTTCATATTTAAGTTGTATTCTATTTGTGTTCAAGTTGTTACAGTTCAGATTATTAACTTTATTTAGGTCAGCTACATTATATTCCCATTAATTGATATTACAGAGTTGATGAAGCACAATATCCAAAAATTGCTAAAAAAAATGAAGAAAAAAATTGTATAGATCATGAGGAACTAGAATGGGGCTCTTATGCAAAGGGTGCTCTTTATGCTTTGCAAAATGGAGGACATCATCTTACTAAGGTGAGAAAGAGGTATCGTTTTTTATGGTGTATGTTTTATTTTTCATTTGAAGTAATCAGCGGTTTTAAATTATTTTCTTATTATGTTATTAGTGTGAACTGTGTACATGGAACAATATAGGTGCTTAGGACAAGCTGGGCTAGTAGGCTTAGCTATACATAATAAGTCCACGGTCAGGCTTGAAACAACAATTTTGGTCCATTATGAGATTGGACAAGAATACGATGGAAAATTAAATACTGTCGCTCAGTCCATTGACTGAAGTAACCGAACATTTTATAGATGTTTTTATTTTGGGGCTTCAAAGAAACTATAAAGTTTGACTTTTAATCTTGTATTTCTATACAGTTTAGAAGAAAATAGTTAACCCAACGGAGGAGATGACCCATGATAGAACTTAGTGGAAGAATTTGATTTATGTATCCTATTTTTCCATTCAGTTCTATTACGGGTCATCTCCTCCATTAAGTTAACTACAATCATATCCGAAATTAAAATTTTTACTCTAGAGACTGAATGGTTATGCAACATTCAGTATAGACTGCTACACATTTGTTTGCATTTATCTTCCTACAATCAATTAGAAGTTAGTCGATTAGAAGTTAGAGCTGCTAGATTTTATAGCCGTTAAACTGCATTAGCAGTTCTAAGCTTCACTTACAAATAACAAACATATAGACCAGAACAGTCAAACTCAAACTCTTGTCTTGCATCTCAGTTAATTATTGATAATTGCAAAATTTATCAGTAACTGTCATCCTTTAGTTACTCATTGACAATGCACATAACCTAAGTTTTTTAGTTCCAATTTTCTGAAACATTGATTTGACCTTTTATGTGAGGAATATTTGGGGTTAAATATTTCCTTGATTGATGCAAATGTTCATATCTTTTATCATAAAGAAAAGTGTAACAGCGACAAGCTCAACAGTTTTTCTTATACCATAGTACACTTCAAATACCAATAAGTGATACTTGTATATATCAAACTGGGATAACCTCCTTTTACAAGCACAGTGAAACAATTTTGTTGGTCATTCTCTTTCTTTTTAGTGACTTTGCATAACATAACTTAGTTAGTACCAATATATCTGATGGTTAAGTAGATTGGTTAGAGACCAACATCTTCAATAACATTTTTCTAGCACAAACTGATCTAGTTATTGATACAACCTCTAGTTAAGTCTTGGTATTCCTGGTCAACTATATTTAATGAAGTATGGTTGGTAGGGTCGTTCATAATTGTCACATTATTTTCCATCTTTGGAATATCTGCTATCTTAAGTGAGTAATAAGTAGATGCATCTACTTTGGAAGAACATAAGTTTACTTCTGTCTTGTAGAAGAAAATAACCTCTTCTAATTAGCATTTGTGTAATTTCTCTTGGATACAAGTAATAGCTGGGCATGTGCAACGGAGGCCAGTAAATCCACCAATTAGGAGAATCAATTAGATTACAATTATTGGTGTAAGGAGGACTAGCAGTAGTCCTAAGAGAACTTGATTGGCCAAATAAGAAGGATATAATGGTTAACCTAATGGAGGAGATAGCCCTTAACAAAAGATTTAAATGGAAGAATCCCGACTCTAAAAATTTGGGATAAAGGCTTTTTGTTGTTATATATGAATAACCAAGTTAGTGATTGATTACAATCTTTTGACAAATAGTGAGATTACAACTCCGAGTTAAATGTGGTACTTGAAGACTTTTAAGATTATTTTTTGTCTATGTTGATAGAATTTGCAGTCATACTCCTATAGTAACTCTCAAGTATGATTTGCAGGGAATAATTGGTTATATTTGTGGCTCTGCAGGACTTGACAGTTCAGGGCTTAGCTCTTCAGCAGCTGTAAGTCACTGATAATGTTTATCCTTTATTATATTTAGTTCACACAAGGTTACTTCATGACCATATTTTAAGTTCTGAATTTACAGGCTGGGATTGCCTACTTATTGGCTTTGGAATATGCAAATAACATAACAGTTTCCTCTGAAGAAAATATTGAGTTGGACAGGTAAGCATATATTGTCTCCACGTGTACGCGATGTTAACTTCTTGGTGTAATGTTCCACGTGGAATTAGTGTGTACTCTAACTGCCATTATAAACGATTTCCAAGTATATCTGCAAAGCAACTAAATAATAAGATGCTTTATCTTTAGGCATTCTTTTCTTCTCTCCATTTAAGACTGTAGCCTTTTCCTGTCTCAGTTTCAAGGCAAACAAAGTATTACTTTGGTAAGAGTATTTGGATTGATTTCTCCTCAAAAATTATACCATCCAACTTTATTGTACAATGGAAGCATTAGACATCACATGTGTACTCTATAACTTACATGAAGCACGTACATGTGAAGTAAAAGAATGTTAGGAATGTAAAACCTTTTCTTTCAGTAGTAGAATGTTAGAAATGTAAGACCTTTTCTTTCAGTTAAAATGGAGGTGAAATGTTGAAATGTTTAAAATGCATATTTAACTTCTCTTATCAAATTAGCATTTGGTTTTAGTAACCCTTCTGCTGTTTGTTTTAATCAACGAAGATACAAGATTAATACTACATAAATATTTGTTGTATTTTCCTTTTTTGAATTTTGTTGATAAAACAAAGCCTTATTCTTTTAATGTAGGACTTCATATACAATAAGTGATTGTGTCAATTTATTATTTCCTTAAAGCTATAATTTCTATAATATATAAAGAGACTTATTTGCTTAAAGTTTCTCATCTTCTCATGCATGTCTTACAAACTAATTGATCAAGTTTATCTAGAATGCAAAGCTTCACCATGGATCCTATCAAATAAAGTCTCATCAGATTTGCAGCCATGATAGCTCTTTTGTACTTGGATTATGTATAAATGTTCACGTCATCCCATTCTGCTAAATTTTCTGTAATGCAGGTTAATTGAAAATGGATATTTAGGTTTGAGAAATGGTATTTTGGATCAATCAGCAATATTGCTTTCTAAATATGGTCATCTTACCATCATGAACTGCAAGGTAAGACAGCAACTTTGTGGAGAAATTTCAATATCATCAGGAAGTTTACTTGTTCTGACATATCCCTGCCGACACCACTTGCTAGAAATACACACAAAAGCACATGTACAAACAACTCGTGCACCAGCAACAACAAAAAGTAAATAAAAAAATTGTCACAAAAAACTGGTATGGAAATTTACATCTGTTACTTGAGTTAACAATCATTTCTTCCAGCAATTTCTAATTTATTTGGTATGCATCTCTGCTTCAATGACCTATAACTGAACTCAAAGTCAAACACAATGAGCAGCCCAAAGACTTAGGGCCTGTTTGCCAAACACTCAAAATTGGACCAGGTTCAAACCTGGTCATTGGGAAAAACTGGGCCAAAGCTGGCCCAGTTTTTCCTAGGCCAAAAAGGGGCCTTTAAACTGGTTCTAATTTGAAACCCCCCCAACCCCCACCCCGCTGGTTCAAAATAGAACCAGGTTAGCTTAGAACTGGGACGAGCCCTGGCCCGGCCCATTTTTGTACATTTTGCCAAACAGAGCCTTAGGTGGTGGTGTTGCATTAAATCTATTTGAAATGAGGTAATAGTGGTGTATTCTAAAATTCATCTGCAATATGAAATATATTAAGCTATAAGTTTGTTCAACATGGATAGAAAACATCAATAACTCAATTATTATTCCTTCTTGTCCTTACTATCATATATATGGCTGATATGTTTATCTAATTGTATAAAGTCTTTTTTCTTTATTTCTGTTTGATCATAAAATGTCTATCTATGTTTTTTGGTCTAAGACCCATATTCTGGTTTTGTTGAATAAATTTTACATGATTTTTTTTCTAACCAAGTATTTCGATTGATCAGATAAAAGAACATACTCTTATCTACTCCCCGAACCTGCATTCAAAGGGAGAGTCTATGTACAAAATTTTATTGGCATTCTCAGGGTTGAAGCATTCTTTGACAAGTAACCCTGGATATAACTGTCGAGTTTCTGAATGCCAAGAGGCCGCTCGAGTTCTTTTATGGTATTTTTATTATTCTCTTTTTAATTAGTACTACATTCTTTAATTGTGTATGGAGCATTCTATCAATCTAACCGGTCACATCTGCAAACCACAATCATATTTGAGTCACTTCTTTGCGTAAGAAAATAGTTAGTTGAAGTATTGAACTTTTAAAAAAGGCTATAATTGACAAAGTACTTCACACTGTAAAGCTAATCTGGTTGTTACCAACAACAATTCTAAGATAAGTAAATTTCCTCTGAATCTATGATAGACCACTGCTTATATGACTCAGATTCTTACTTTTGCACTATTGTATTGATAAAATCCTTCTAAAGTAATGCCACCTGCATCACAAAATTTTTGTGAGCATTATATTATAATGTTGAATTTTCAATGTTGCTTCTCTCCATGGTATTTTTCTAAGGTGAAACTAGATATAACATAACTCTTTCTCCCCTTTTCATTTCGAAGTGCTTCAGGAAATGCAAAATCAGAGCCTATTCTTTCCGAAGGTATATGCGAAGTTATAAAGCACAGTTTTAATAACGTTGAGTTATTTATAAACTGGTGTTAATCAAAATTTTCAATTTTATTGTAACAGTGGATTCAAGCTTTTATGAAGCGCACAAGGTAGATTTTTGACCCTCTCTTGCTTTCCACCACGAATTTCAAATTTCCGAAGCCCTAGATTGTGTTATTCTTTAATATTTATCTGGATGTCGTTTCAGTGAGTGATTAATTTCCAATACTTATGTATGAAAGAAATAATCTCTCTCATGTACACATTCTATTAATGCTAGCCCTATATTGGATTATTTTCTAAGGACAGTCCTTGCACAATAAATAAGTCCTAACATTTCAATTTTGATATATGAAAGCAAATCTCTCTTCAGTGAGTGAATGATAGGTTTCCAATATTTATATATGAAAGAACTAATCTCTCTCATGCAAACGTTCTTAGTGCTAGGCCTATATTAGATTATTTTGTAAGGACAGTCATAAATGAATCCTAAAACTTCAATTTTGATATATGAAAGAAACTCCCTCCATCCCTGCCTCCCATTCTGGACATGTAAATAAAAAGATAAATGATGTGATAGAGGATTGCCCAAAATAGTGCTTGCACCATGAGTTTCTGGAGGGAAATTCCCTTGTGTGTGTACATATATGTGATATATTGTATGTTTGTACATATGTATATGTAATATGTGCACATGCATGTATGCATCCATGAATGCACATTATACACATACTGTTGGACTTATTGAGCAATTTTTTTCATCTAATTATCATGTAAATTCATTGATGAACGGATCACTTGTTTACTTGTTTCACCTTGAGGTTAGTACAATGGTGTATTAATAATGTTTAGCACCAGAACTTCATGATCTGTTTATGTTTATCTAATATGCAAACCATCAGGTCACTTGATTCTCTACGTCTGTGACATGTAGAGAAGATATTTAAAGCATTTTCATAGTTACAAGCACTTCGGCTTTGACTTTGGAGTTCAGAAATATCATGATTTCCTACCATAGCCTGAAACGAATATGGTATATAATGATCTTTTTAAATTCCAGTAACAATATAGTTTTCAAATTTACAGGCTATGGTAATGTGATTAACATCCAAAAGACCGTGACTTTACTTTTCCCTGAATGCATAAAATTTAGGGTCCCAAAACAAGCTATTTTCATGGGTTATAAAACCATGGAAATATCCCAACTCTAATTTTGATAATTTAACTCTTTTCTATTTTTGGACTCATACTCTTTGTTCACAGGGAAAACTTGGGTCAAATTTGGCCAGAAGAGCTGAACACTACTTCTCAGAAAATAAGCGGGTTTTGGAAGGTACTATATATACATTTAAATTCAGGTCATGTTGGTTGCTTATAACTGGAAATCCCATTGATGTTTTCACATTAGAAGTTGAAAATGTGGAATGGTTATTGCTTATGTATAGTTAAAAGCTGGAGACTCATATTCCAACCCTTTTGTTTGGTTTGATGTACCTTACAAATTAAGGGTAGATTACAAAAATACGTACCATAATTTTCGTGTTTCTAATCCCTAATGGCAGTTGAAAAATAAACTGCAGGAGGTGAAAGGATACTGTCGGCCCCATCCTCCTGTACCCACCCCTCTCTCTTACAGCAATACCTGACATATATCATGGTTGAATTCTAGTTAATACACCTGTGTTTTGAATTTTAATTTTTGCCGAGTTACAACAAAAAGATAATGAATTGCCTCCAAATCGTATATTTGGATCCTTACTTTACAATTATGGGAAACAAGTGAGCATGCTATTATATGAAATTTTATATTTGACTTGGAGCTGTGAATATCAAAAATGATGTCCAACAAATTCAAATCCTGTAGAAGTTGGAAAGTAAGAGGTAGGTTTGAGAATGGAAAGAAATTAAAGTGCTCTCTAAGATAAATTTATCCAATTTGAATAATACTACTGTCCCAAGATGACTTGTTGAGATCTATTTCTGTAAATTACTGACGATGAACAATAGTTCAACATATTTTTTTGACTCAGCATTTCGCTTTCTGGACATTTATCTCATAACAAATGTTGGTTATTTGATTTATGCTGCTTTCTCTACAATTTTAGGAATTCAAGCATGGGCTTCTGGAAATTTAGCAGAATTTGGAAAGCTGGTATCAGCTTCTGGTCTCAGTTCAATACAGAACTATGAGTGTGGTATTTCATCCTGACTAGATATGTACTTCATGATTTCTATCTTTGCTTCTTTTCCTTTTCTTTTTATTTTTTGAACGTTCTGCCATACTTTTTCCAGTTATGTTGTTTTCCCTCTGTTTCCACCCCTCCTTTTCAGCTCTTCACTAACATTATCCGGCTTTCACTTTGATAGTAACTTTCCAACTGCTGTTACAAGTTTAGACATTTTCTTGGTTAAGATTATTAGTTGTGAAAGAGTACCATGAAAGTCAGGATTGTGGAATGGAAATGAGGCACTAACATGTAAAGAAGAGCAACAAGAAATCAATTTTAGTAATCTGATAGCAGTTATAAGTATCCCAAATATAAGTCATATCATTGAATCAATAACAATATAATGAGAACACCAAAGTATATTCACAGGGTCAATTCTATATTCGATAGAAATACACTAGACTAGGTTGCAAAAATAGGCTGGATATGTATCATTTTTTTTTTTGGCAAAAATTTTCCAAATTTGAATTCATCATATCTGGAAAGACTTGTCTTTAATAGAGGCTCAAAAGGTGATGAGTTAAAAGTAAAACATAGGTGGGAGAGGCTTAAAAAGTAAATTTCCAAAAAGAAAGCTCACGTCGTCACTCTGAGAGAGACAATAACGCGTCCATAACCTAACACTGTGTTTAGGAGTTTACTAATGTAGGGGAAGGGAAAACAAAGGAAGGGAAGATAGGTGAGAAGTGAAAGAAAAGCGAGGGAAAATACAACATCATGTTTGGGAGTTTAGTGAAGGGAATGGAGGGGTATCATTTATTAGCTGTTGGGTTCATATCATGATGTTTCAAAATCTTCTTTCACCCCCGTTACATCCCAAATTGGGGAGAATCAAATCATATAGATTGGAGGTTAATTGAGTTTAATTTCGTTAATTTCTTCACCTCCCTTCCCTTTCATTACCTTTAAGGAAAACTCCCAAACGTGGTGAACTTTTTCGCTTTGCTTTCCCTCTCCTCCGTTCGGCTCCATCCAAACAGGTGTAAGCGTTATAACGAAAGTAAAGTTTGGAAGTGTTATAACCAAAGTAAAGTTTGGAACGATAGGTAACCTAATAGTGTTTTGACAAAGTAAAGTTTGGAAATCATTGTTAAACTTTCTTTTAATTATTAAACCTATGTATTAACTTTGCATGTTTTTTAGCACTTACATGCAGATGGTTAAAGAATATTTGAAAGAGAAACGTAGAATTACCTATTTAAAAGAAGAAGATCCACTGTGACTGAAAACTTACTCTTAACTTCGTAGCTTCATAAACGGAGATTTTGTGTAAGGTTAAACAAACATGGGTTTATCTTGAAACGCTTGTACTTTTTACAATTAAACCGCACAACTTTATGTAAGTTCATGAACACAGTTTTATCCCCCACACCCACCTTCATACAGGGCTCTTTTTTAGTGAGTTGAAATTGTTAGTCACAGGTTATCTACTGCAAATTTCAGAACATTTGAAACCAAAAAGAGAGAATTGAATGAAGGATGGAAAAATATTTTTTTTATACATATTTTCTGCTATGATGATGCAGGATGTGAGCCAATGATACAACTGTACAAAATTCTTATAAAAGCTCCTGGGGTTTTTGGAGCAAGATTTAGTGGCGCGGGATTCAGAGGCTGTTGTCTTGCATTTGTGGATGCCAATCGTGCCGAAGAAGCAGCCTCTTTCGTCGAAGAAGAGTATCGGGAGGCTCAGCCTAAGCTGGCCAGTCAACTTGCAGGAGGCCGAGTTGTGTTGATCTGTGAAGCTGGAGAATCTGCTCGTGTTGTGTAATTCATTGTTTCATTCAATTCATTTTATTGCAAACCATTATGCTTTGTTGTTGAACCCAACCCATGCATATTTGATAATATAGAAAAATTCCATTCGTTATGTACTCGGGACAGGTACGTACGTAAGTAGGCCATATAGTGAGGTGGAAATGCAACACACGGCCCCGGCCGTTATCACAAGTGGCTGATCATCTTTCAATTAATTGGTCTTCCCTTGAGCAATTAGATGGGAACCGTATTCGCTTTTAATCTCATGGTTTAGATTGTTATTTGATATGTCTACTTAATGCTTAAAGAATATATCCACCTTTTATTTATAAGTTGGTTAGTTATTCCTATTGCATAACGACTTGGAATCACGGCTAGCTAGAATAAAAAAAGATTTTGTGGGATAATAGTAGAGGCCGAGGACAAATTAATATAGAGAAGAGGCCGTCGCCATCCACAAAAGAAACCACAAATCTTTTTATTCTCACTAGCTCAAAGGCATAAAGATCAGAACGAGGGGGCCGGGTTTATTAATTGTACTCATTTATTATAATTAATAAGCTAAGAAGAAGACTGTGGTCCTGAGAAGTACCCATTGTCTCTCTGGCTAATTAAATGCATGCGAATGTCTTTAATTACCAACCTCTCTTAATATAATATATAATATAATGACATATGATTCTAGCTAGGCGTATCTTTTTCTGTGTCCACACTCCACACAGCCAGTTAATACCAATTAGATTAGAATGGCATGATATGATTCACGTAAAGATCAAAACCTTCTAAATTGGATATTGGCGTAGCATATTGCGACGCGTGTATATTTGTGTTTATTATAATCAAATTGGGCTACAAAGGCTTTTGCAGCAATTAATCACTGCTATATATATATATATATATTATGTGTTAAGCTTAAAGTATAGATCAGATAAGATGCCGCACTTCATGATCACTGACAAGAATATGATAAATTAATATGCATGTGTATACTACATTTTGGTGGGCGATCCTGATCCACATATATATATATATATATATATATATGCATATGTGGTCGTCGGGTGTGATTACTAATTATATAACCCTCTTTGATTTGATGAAACCTAACCATGCTCCCTTGGGGTTGGGGCGTGATAAGTAGTGCTACCACCTCATATCATTTTTCAATAATATAAATGCCCTTTCTTTATATACAATAATGCTCACAATTTTTTCATTCTAAACTTTCTTGGCCGGGTGGCCGAAATTTTTTCCCATTTAGCTGTTTTGTCGATTAGATTTTTTTTTCAGAAGGCATTAGGTGATCCACTGATCAACCTACCGATCGAACAATTTGGTTTAATTTTGACTGTAAGAAAATTCTCAATATTGCAAAGTGTAGACTCATAATAAAGAGATATCTAAGTAGGTATATGGAGATATTTATTTCAAAGTTTTATTTAAAAAATCCTAATGAAAGATTCAATTAATCATATTGTTTCGTCATGTTATGTAGCATCTCATTAAATTCTATAAATATATTTAACTAGAGTTTTATATTACAATTGATCTTGTGGTTGACAAATGACATCAAGACAACACGAGTACGTAGCCTTTTAAAATCTGCTTTTTTTTATCTGTCTTGATCTGGAAGGAAAAGAGAGCATGCGTGTTATAATTAGCTCAAGTGATCAAATACCTTTTTATATAAGAGAAACTATATAGTTACCTTTTCACGCACGCCAACAACTAATTAATATATAATTAACGACCGATGAAGCTCAAGCTAAGCTAGTGTGATTCTTAATTTTTCTCCTTTCTATAAGTTTCCCTAGCTATTTAAGCAAATTAAAGGTTTTCTTGCCTGAATCATATAATAAAAAGGATATGCTGCATGACAATGCGAGGCCCTCACCAGACATGCATGCTAGTGCAATACTTTACCATTTTTTAATTAGTTATTATGTTTTAGAAGCTATTGCTAGCTCCATAATATATATATATGTATTAAGGTATTAAGGATTAATTAATAGTTATATATAGTAGTAGTACTAGAGCACCTGTTATTGTTAAGCACCGATACAATTAATTGGTATCTAATTATCTCCATTAATTCGATCAGTAACTATAACAATCACGAGCAGATAGATGCGCAATCTTTGGCGATATGATCTTCTGTTATTCTTTATGATATCCCATTCTATCGGTGGCACCTTTCGGCCTTAAAATTAGGGTATCGGAGCTAGCTACACCAACATCGATCGATCCTCAATGACAAGCTACAACAACATCCATCATTTTCGTAGAAAACATGCAAGTGGAAAACCCTGTGACAGGAGCACCATCGTAATTAGAACACAAAACAGGATTCTCTAGGGAATGGTATTTTTATAAAACTAGTATTTTAGCCCGTGCTAAGCACGGTCTTACCTCAATTTATTTATATTTCATCACTTTTTAATCTCCCTCATCCGAATATAATATTTAATATCTAAGCACTTGCCCCCCCTCGAAACACGTGAATCCCACTCTCACACCTCTCCTAAGGAGGTTAGATAACATATATTCGCTTGGAAATAAAGATATTAAACAACTGATATAAAATATATAATTAAAATTAATATCATTTAAACTACATTTTCATAATAAACTAAGAAAATGCAGATAGTTAACTTTTCTTAAATGAAAGTTGAACGAAATTAAAACATAAAATAGTTTAATATTCAAAGACATTATTCGCAAATGAAGCGTAATAAAAAAAATTCTCAATCAATGAAATTAGAACATGCACGTGGAAAACCCTGTGACAGGAGCACCATCGTAATTAGAACACAAAACAGGATTCTTTAGGGAATGGTATTTTTATAAAATAGGGGAAATGAGTGTGTTCCCTATAAACCCAATTTCACTTGTTTCGGACAGAAATGGGCTAGGAAGCTGACACATCACATTAATACCCTATTAGGGGGGAAAAACAAAAAAATCCCTCCACTTCTTTCACCTCCGTTCAAGTTTTTCTTTGATTTCGGAATCACTATTTTGAGGTTTTGAACCAAACAACAGAAAACAAGGAAAAGTTTTTTCCACCCTTTTTTGAGGCTAAAACAAAGATTTTAAAAATTTTAAAAAAAAACCTTTTCCGATAAAAACAGGAAAACGTACGTTTCGAAAAGCGTTTTAAGCGTACTTTTCACAGTCCCTTGTTCTAGAACTTTCATATATATATATATATATATTACTAACAAAACACAATACAGCAAGAAAAGAATGAAATGCCAATTAGTATAATTGACTGCTTACCTTTTTTCTAATTACTGTAAATTGTGCATGACAAACTAATTAAATAAATTGTGTTAATTTGAATTGCACGTATCTTCCTGCTTACGCAACATTCCTCCCAGTGGAGAAAATTGGAAAAGGTAAAAAAGATGCAGAAGATCAAGAGAATAAGGAGGAGGAGGAAAGCTTCATAGAGAAGTTGATATTTTCACAGTTGTCCTGTTTGTCCATCTTTACCATCATCATCCGTATCACCGAAAGGAGACAAATGTCTCAAGACCCTTTGAACTTCAATGTTCTTAACACATCGTCTTTGAGGTCATCAGGTATATATGCGATCTAGCTAATATGAAGGGTTTTTTTTTTTAATTAAGGCTCTATTTACTTTTAAATATAACTAAACTAGTTTTTATGCGAGTGCAATGCACGTGGTTAAATATCATAATTATTTTATGTTTAGTTTTTTCTTAGTATAATTCAAGAAGATTCAATTTGAGTTGAAATCTCTAAACCTTGATTATTGCAATTGCCATAGTTTTTATTTAAACATTTTAAAAATTTTGATGAAACAAATTTGTGTGTTAAATGGGGATCAATACATTTTTATATAGTTGCATACTATCACTTTTTCAGTTTGTACATATCAAACTTCATGTGGCATACTTGTTTATCGATCATTGATCTCCAATTTGTTTATCTTAGTCATTAAATATAATGTTAAATTTGAAGAAAAAAATACAATAATCTGTTCTTAATGTGTTTAAAAATATATAAATAAATTTCTATAAAGAGAGCTCCACTTGAAAAATAATAAATAGTAAGTTGGTTTGTATAAGGTCGTTTTGCCACCAAATCGCAAGAGATACAAATATAAAACAATCTATGATGTATAATAAGATGATTAATCTAGAAATGGGCTTAAATAACACGAAGAAAAGCATGACATTGACGATTTATTGAAAAAAGATTCACTATATTTTGTTCATAATTATTGATAGACTTAAAAACCATAAACTAAAGATTATTGGTAACTCTAAGCATAATTTTATATGATTAAAGCATGCAAATAAGCATATAAAAATACTTAAAATTTTGCATGAAAATCCCTTCTAAAGATTCCTAATTTACGCAAACAATTAACCTATTCTATAAAATATTCAAAAAAAATTGTCCTTTATTCCTTCTATTTAATTTTTGGTTAAGCCGAGATTAATACTTCTCCACCTTTATCATTTTCCTGGGTAATTTCAGAGTAGTGTCTTCATCATCTCGTCGATTGTTACATTAGGTTGGAGCTAGATTTCTTGTGCTATTATCTTTCCTTGTATGGACTCTTATTATTTTTCTCGTTTCATTGAGAATAAAAGTTAATCTCATGAAAATTTTCTATTTTTCTGATTTATTAATTGATGTTGGCATCGATGTGTGTAAGTTTTTTAAATTCTCATTTTTTTTGTAAATCTTCAATTTTGAGGGTTTTTGTAATTTTAAGAAATTTAGGGTGCTTTATGAAAATTACAAACTATTTTATAGGTCAGTGTATAATCATTGAGGGTTTGAAATTCTCATGGTTTTTATGAATTTTTAAGTTTCAAGGTATTTTTTATAATTTTTGAACTTTTAGGATGCTTTATGCAAATTACAAACTACCTATGGGTCTTTTCTAATCAAATTGATTTATACTACTAATTAGTGCATTCAGTTCCTAGCGAGTTCTCATTGCAGAGGCTATATTAGACTTTTAAGAACCGTGACTTGTTTGCTTATGATTTATGAGGTGTGTAGTTTTAAGCTTAAAAGTTCTCAGAAGAATTTACTATTGTTATTTTGACACATTAATTAAGTTAAGAAGTGGACGCAAGTAGTAAATATAAAAGCATTGATGAAGGAGAAGGAAAACAATAAAAATTTTCCCTTGTTCATAAGTATTGACGCCCTTATATTTATTTACTTTAAAATTACGAGAATGTTGGATTGATTGAAATCATTAAACAAAATAAATCAACATAGCAAATAAATTATTAAAGTCCTAACCTTGATTCTAATAGAGGGTGCACAAACAACAATCAATAACTAACAAAAGAAAAAGTAAAACTTATTAACCTTTGAACCTTTCTATTTACAGTGGGGAATAATTTTAAGCAATGAAGACAATAACAACAAAACGAAAATAGAAATTATTATAAAAATTAACAAAGAAAAATAACGTAAGACAATAAAGAGACATACTTGTTGAAGGAGACTAAAGTGCTATGGAATTTGTATAATTCTTGACTTATACATGTAGCATGAAATATTACATGTGACAAGATAATAATTATAAATAGAGTTATATTTGGATAAAAATTATGTAATTTTCTTGAAGTTTGAAATATTATTTCTTTTAATAATAGATTTAAACGTTTCAAAAATTATAGAAACACCCTCAAAAGTTTAAATAATAAAACAACACCTGAAATTTTGAAATTTCAAAACTTGCAAACAATAGAGATGAATTCAAGGAGTGCCATCAGCACCGAAAATTTAAAATTTATAAAAATAACCTCGGTTATAAAGATTACAAAAACTCATTCAAAAGTTTATATATAGCAAGGCTCCTATAAACTTAAGTTGATAGGAATAGTCATCCACCAACTTTTTATCCATTGATTTAAAATCGTAAAAAATTGACACGTTAGTATATTTTATTAGTTGAACACTCCTCTCTCACAACTTAAGTTTATAGGAGTTTTAATATATATATATATATATATATATATATATATATATATATATATATATATATATATATATATATATATATATATATATATATATATATATATATATATATATATATATATATATATATATATATATATATATAAAGCTCCTATAAACTTAAGTGGATAGAGCACTCACCAAACTTTTATCCCTTCATTATGCTTTGAGATTTGTGCTACACATCAATGCCGAGATTTGTGCCTTCATTTTTATCACATGCTAGCACAAATCTCAATGCAAAATTAATGGATAAAAAGTTGGTGGACAAAGGACTCTATCCATTTAAGTTTCTAGGAGTTTTACTATATATATATATATATATATATATATATATATATATATATATATATATATATATATATATATATAAAGCTCCTATAAACTTAAGTTGATAGGAATAGTCATCCACCAACTTTTTATCCACTCATGCTTTGAGATTTGTGATGCACAAATCTCAAAGTGGCATTTATATCTTCACTGATCCCAAAGCAAGATGAGTGGTTAGAAAGTTAGTGCACTATTCATTATGAACTTAAGTTCATTGAGCTTGCTTCATATATATATATATATATATATATATATATATATATATATATATATATATATAAAGCTCCTATAAACTTAAGTTGATAGGAATAGTCATCCACCAACTTTTCTAACCACTCATCTTGCTTTGGGATCCGTGAAAGATATAAAGCCTACTTTGAGATTTGTGCCTTCATTTTTATCACATGCTAGCACAAATCTCAATGCAAAATTAATGGATAAAAAGTATATATATATATATATATATATATATATATATATATATATATATAAAAGATTGCAATGTATAGTTTCTAGTAAATTAACAAATTTTCTAATGGACGCATCTACGTACCCTTTGACAAGTCAGGGTGCTTTTTGGCATCGTGATTCACGTGTGCAGTAATTAAGCTTTACCATATCTGGTAAGCTATACAAGTCATGTCTTATTCAACATGAATCACAAACGTCCAAATACGAGTAGATGGTCGTGATATTGATGTAAAAAGCCTCTCCTCCAGGTTAAGTTTGGATCCAAAAAATAGAATTTGAAAATGTAAAATTCATTTCCATTGTTTAGAATGGATACAATTTCAATTCTAAAATTTTTAATTTTAAATTCATTATTTTTTAAGAGGATGTTTGTAAATTTTTGGATATTTTGGGGTGTTTGTAATTTTCAGTTTTAAATTTTTTAAAGGGGCTTTGTGTATAGTTCTCGGATTTTAAGAGACTGTTTTGTACTTCTCAAATTTTTAAGTACTGGTTTACACTTTTCATAATTTTAAGTATTGGTTTCTGTAACTTTTGGATTTTAGGATTTTTTTGTACTATTTGATTTTTAAAGAATGAATTGCAAATTTGAGATTTTTAAATGACATTTGAGGTGGAGACAATGAGGGAGAGTCGAGTGAGAAGATCAAAATTTGAAATAACAAAGCTTTTGTGCTCTCTATCATGTTTTGTGTTTTGTTATTGTATGCTTTGGTAACTCTTGATGACCTTTGGAATGTTTCGTTAAATCCTTATTAATGGAACAATAGGGTACATATGTACCCACTGTCTTTTCTCCCCAACAAAGAAAAAAAAAACAATTAAGGTATATCGTTGAATTAATAACAATACGTCAAGAACAACCAGTGTAGATTCATGGGGTCACTTCTATGTTCGGTTTGAAACACACTAGACTTGGTTGCAAAAATAGCCTGGATATGATCCTTTTTTGGGGAGCAAAAATTATCCAAATTAATTTGAGTTCATTATATCTGGAAAAATAGTCTTTTAATAGAAGGTTCAAAGGGCAACGAGATCTAAAAAGTAATGCAGAGGTGGTTAAATTTCCAAAACGGAGTCTCACTCTCGGTAACTCGGAGAGAGAGAGACAATACTATAGCCAGATTTAGAAATCATAGTTAGTCTTCCTTTTAGTTTTTAGACCTATCCCCTATGTATTAAGTTTGCATCTTTTAACACTTGCACACAGATGGTTAATTAAGAAAATTTAAACAGAGACGTAGAGTTGATTACCAAATTTTAAAAAGAAAGATTCACTTTGATTTCACTCTTACACTAACATTATAGCTTTATATATGTACACAAATTTTGTATAGGATTAAACAAACATAGGTTAATCTTGAAAAGATTGAACTCTTACAATGAAACAAAGTTGGAATCTACATATACACAAGTTTATGCAAGTTTATGGGCACAAGTTTTATCCCCCACACCCACCCCTCTCCCTCCTTCATACAGGTTTGTTTTTTTCAACGGCCTGAAATTGTTAGTAACAGGTAATCTACTGCAAGTTTCAGAATAGTTCAAACCAAAAAGAGAGAAATATTGAATGAAGGATAGAATCTTTATATTTTTCTGCTACGATAATGCAGGATGTGAATCAATGATACAACTTTACAAAATTCTGATAAAGGCCCCTGGGGTTTTTGGAGCAAGATTTAGCGGCGCAGGGTTCACATGCTGTTGTCTTGCATTTGTGGATGCTGTTCGCGAGGAAATTTTGAGAAAAACTGTAAAACAAGGATTATTCTTTCTAACTGACTTAGACAAAGAATGAATACAATTCTCTCAACAAATAATCTCTCTCTCTCTAACTGACTTAGATAAAAAGAAATTACAAATTTCTCGATCGGTTGCCCGATTTACAAAAGAGAGAAAGATCAACGGAGATCCTTCCCTTTGTTTAATCTGGGTTCTTCACGGTGGCGATGGGAGCTTGAATCTTGTATCCCGTTGACGATCCGACCGTCTCGACTCGTGGAACAACGTTGAAAGAAACTTGCAAAGCAAGTTTGTAACTCTGACGAGTTTGAGAACTCAAAGATGAGTTTTGTAACTCTGCACGAGTTTGTATGCCAAGCCAAGCCGAAGAAGAGCTGATCCAAAGAAGTCAAAGCTCCAAGAAGATCTCCTCAAAATCTCCCAAGTTCGGCCCCAAACTCCTCTCACCGATTGATCAAAAGAAGCCCCAAGTTTCCAAAAAAGAAGCCCCTTTCTTCAGCTGAGCTTTCAGCTATTTATAGGGGTTTCAGAGGTGTAACTGACCCCTAAAATTGCTCTTAAACGAGGGTTAGTGGCCTCAAATCGTGGAAAATAATTTTGGAACCGTTTAGATCGTGTTTGAATGAGTCAAACGCGAGTTTCGCGTTTTTGATCGACCTCAGCGTCTGCATTTTAGAGCATGAACACGGGGGTGGACCTCCACATTTCGGAGTGAAAACGTGGGCATGACCCTCGCGTTTTGTGTTGGAACGCGAGGGTGGCCTTCGCGTTTTGTGTTGAAACGCGGGGATGAGTCCCGCATTTTGAATTGAAACGCGGTAATGAGTCTCGCATTTTGAATTAAATAGCGGGAATGAGTCCCGTGTTTTGTATTGAAACGCGGGGATGAGCCCCGCGTTTTGCTTTGAAGAGATCAATACTTGTAATCTCTTTTCACAAGGATTGTAAACTTATAATCCTTATGCTCTGGAGACATTAGCTTCTGATTCTCCTTTATTGTCATGAAAGTCGTCAGCTTGTAACCTTCATCGACAGTATTTTGTGGATATTGGCTGTCTTCAGTAATTTTTTTATAGCCTACAGAACCTCCTCCAAAGTTTTTGAAAGTTCGCGGTTGACTGGGACGAGCTTTCAGAATACTTTGGATATCTTCTTTTGTTTGATTCTGAGAAGGTATTGCTCCTCATTCTGTCTTCAAAGAAGTTACGTTCTGCTTTTGTCCGCGCTAGTCGTTCGTCTTGCATGGGTGAACTCCGCTTTGCTTTTGAAATGCGGGAGTGACCGTGAGCGCCTTGAACTTTACTACGTGGACTGATCCCGATGTTTTGAGGTTGAAACGCGGGATGAGCCCCGCTTTGCTTTTGAAATGCGAGGGTGGCCATCGCGTTCTGTGTTTGAAACGCGAGGGTGGGCCTTCGCGTTTTATGAGTAAAATGCGGGGATGAACCCCACATTTTCAACTAAGTCTTTAGACTTTTCTTTAAGGTGCCAAAAGTATAGTGTTAACTTGGCATGCCTTTCATACTTGTGGTTTGAGAAAGATTTTGAGGACCTATCGCTCTATTGATGAGAGTCGATAAGTTTAGGTTTTGTCGGGGGACAAAATATGAAACCTGTGATTTGAACAAGGTTTAAGGCCTGTGATGTGAACAAGGCTTACATGGCTTGTGGTATGAACAAGGCTTTGGGCTTGTGATTTGAACAAGGATTTGAGCTTGTGATTTGAACAAGGCTTCGGACTTGTAATGTGAACAAGGTTTTTGGCTTGTGATTTGAACAAGGCTTTTGGCTTGTGGTGTGAACAAGTCTTGGGACTTATCATCCTATTGAGGAGGATTGATAAGTTGGTTACGATTTAGGCAAATTGAGGACTTATCATCCTATTGAGGAGGATTGATAAGTTGGTTGCCGGGATTTAGTTGTGATTTGAACAACTTTATGGACTTATCATCCTATTGAAGAAGATTGATAAGATAACTGACGGGGTTTAGTTGTGATTTGAATAACTTTGAGGAACTTATCTGCTGGGAAAGATTGATAAGTTGATTTTATCATCAGAGGTGCAGTGTTGACTTGATGATCTTTGATACTTGTGATTTGAGCAAGATTGTTAAGATTCATTACTCTATTGGAGAGAGTTGATAAGATGATTGTCAGAGGTATAACATTAACGTGACAGGATTGTGATACGATTTGAGCAACTTTGTGGACTTATCATCCTATTGAAGATGATTGATAAGTTAATTTTGGTGGTGCTGCTGCACGTTGAAGTGCTTACATTGTCAAAAGTATTTTGTTAACTTGACAATATTTAGAATTTATTATTCTACTCGAAAAATAATAAATATTCAACCCCCAGTCTTTGGAATACATGATGTCTTTTGATAAAATCGACGACGTCTGTAATTATTCTAAGTTGATACTATCTGAGTCTTTAGCGTCGGCCTCGCGATTTAGAGCCGGGTCATCAATAGCCAGGTCTTCGGAGTCAGTCTCATCTTCTTCGGCTTCAACCCTAGCAACAATTACTTCAGCCTGTTCTCCCTGGAAAACTAGCTGTTTCCAGGACTAGCATTTCGCAACCCCATTCGAGCTAGGAGATTGGTTTGTAAATTGTGCCGACAGGTGTTAATCAAAGCAGACCGTGTCATACCTGTCGAGCATCGAAGAGCCATGCTTCGAAATCTTTCGACGAAGGCTTTGATAGGCTCTCCCTCCTTTTGCTTAATGGCAAGGAGGGAAATGACAGAAATTTCCATGTCATCTTCAAAGAATCGTGACAGGAAGAGTTTCTCTAAATCTGCCCATTTCTGGATACATCCTGCAGGCAGTTTCATGAACCATTCAAAGGCAACCCCCTTGAGGGTGCCAATGAACAAACAAGCTAGTATGGCATCGTTTGACATCGCATTCCCAGTCTGTGACTTAAAATGATAGATGTGTTGGTTCGGTGATCCCGTGCCGCCGAAAGTTTGTAGCGTCGGGATTTTGAATTTTGGAGGATAAGGAATCGTATCCCATTTTGTAGGATACGGTCTGACAACCCCGATCTTGGAGCTCGCACCTATTAGCCATGGCATTGAGGCGGGCTTCCAATTCTCGTATTTTTACCGATTGAGGGCTCTGCTCATTCTTAGTCCTCTTCTCTTCTTCAAATAAAGATTCTACATGATGAGCTTCTTGATCGGGAGCTTCATTCACTTTTTCTTTCCGTTTTGAGGATTGACCCCTTCTTCATGATGATTCCTTCTAACTGACTTAGATAAAGAATGAATATAATTCTCTCAACAAATAGTCTCTCTCTAACTGACTTAGATAAAAAGAAATTATAAATTTCTCGATCGGTTGCCCAATTTACAAAGGAGAGAAAGATCAACGGAGATTCTTCCCTTTATTTAATCTGGGTTCTTCACGGTGGCGATGGGAGCTTGAATCTTGTATCCCGTTGACGATCCGATCGTCTCGACTAGTGGAACAACGTTGAAAGAAACTTGCAAAGCAAGTTTGTAACTCTGACAAGTTTGAGAACTCAAAGATGAGTTTTGTAACTCTGCACGAGTTTGTATGCCAAGCCAAGCCGAAGAAGAGCTGATCCAACGAAGTCAAAGCTCCAAGAAGATCTCCTCAAAATCTCCCAAGTTCGGCCCCAAACTCCTCTCACCGATTGATCAAAAGAAGACCCAAGTTCCCAAAAAAGAAGCCCCTTTCTTCAGCTGAACTTTCAGCTATTTATAGGGGTTTCAGAGGTGTAACTGACCCCTAAAATCGCTCTTAAATGATGGTTAGTGGCCCTCAAATCGTGAAAAACGATTTTGGAACCGTTTAGATCGTGTTTGAACTAGTCAAACGCAAGTTTCGCATTTTTGAACGACCTCCGCGTCTACATTTTAGAGCATGAACACGGGGGTGGACCTCCGCGTTTCGGAGCGGAAACGTGGGCACGACCCTCGCGTTTTGTGTTGGAACGTGAAGGTGACCTTCGCGTTTTGTGTTGAAACGCGGGGATGAGTCCCGCGTTTTGAATTGAAACGCGGGGATGAGCTCCGCGTTTTGCTTTGAAGAGATCAATACTTGTAATCTCTTTTCATAAGGATTGTCAACTTGTAATCCTTGTACTCTGGAGACATTAGCTTCTGATTCTTCTTTGTTGTCGTGAAAGTCGTCAGCTTGTAACCTTCATCGATAGTGTTTCATGGATATTGGATGTCTTCAGTAATTATTTTACAGCCTACAGATGCTAATCGATCCAAAGAAGCAACCTCTTTTGTCGAAGAAGAGTATCGTGAGGCTCAACCTAATTAAGCTTGTTAGTCAACTTGCAGGAGGCCGAGTTGTCACTACAACAAAGATTGTAAATTATGATATATTTTTTATCTCTACGCGACACATTTTTATATCGCACAAATAGAGCGCGACACATAACAAAAGTATGGTTAAAGCATGTGGAGAGCGTCTTTCTACACATGTGCGAATGTGTCACAAAGTCACAACATATATATGTGGAGCATGGTGATACATACAAGTGTCACAAAACTCGTGATACATATATGTGTCAAGAGTGGTGACACATAGTTGTATCTATACCATTAAACATATAAAGAGTATCATCATTCAACACTATAACTTCCTAGAAGGTCACCCATCCTAGGATTACTCTCACCAAAGCACAATTAACTATGGAGCTTTTTAGCTTATACACTATCATAAATGTTTAATCATCATTATAATTAAAATCTAAAATTTATTATTTAAACCTATTAATAGATCTTCTCACAATCCATGCTGGACTATTAGCCTTTTTCAATTATATTTAATTGTATATCTAATGACATAAATATGTGTCGTGATTTGTTATACTTTTTATTTGTGTCACTATTGTTTAATCTTATGCAAATAAAATGACACTTTTATATGTGTCATAAAATAAGTGTGGATAAATACAACTTTTTTGTAGTGTGTGTTGATCTGGGAAGCTGGAGACTCTGCTCGTGTTGTGTAATTCATTGTTTCACTCATTCATATTATTGCAAACTATGATCTACTTGTGGGTTAAGTAACATTGTAGACAATTCCATTATTCATTATACTTGATGTCCTTAAGGCTAAGGGATTTGGTCCTAGATGGCTTAAATGGATTGAAGTTATTTTGAATGAAGGTAAATCTGCTATTATACTTGATGGAATACATGGTAGATGGATTGTGTCTAAAAGAGGAGTTAGACAGGGGGATCCTCTTTCTCCCTTTTTTTTTGTCATTGCTGCAGATGTGTTTTCTAGGATTATCAATCTGGCAGCTGAAGCAAATCTGATCCGGGGACTAGGTTGTAGAAGATCTAATACCAAAATCATCAATTTTCAATATGCAGATGATACCTTAGTGTTTTGTAAGATTAGTCCTTAGAGCTTGACTATCTTAAAGCTTATTTTATATAGCTATGAGATGATGTCTGGTCTTAAGATTAACTTTAATAAAAGTTCAGTTATTTTGTTAGAGCATAATGATGAGCTTCAACATAATATTGCTTCTGCTCTTAATTGTAAGATAGGTTATTTTCCTAAGACTTATCTGGGTTTTAGTCTTAGACCAGGCAAATTGTTAAAAGATGATTGGTTACCTATTATTGAGAAGTTTGAGAAGAGACTTACAACTTGGAAGGGAAGATCTTTACAAAGAGGAGGGAGATTAACCTTGGTCAATTCTGTACTTTCTGCTTTACCTCTTTTCTGGATGTCCTTTTATCTTTTTCACAATGGGTGTTGGATAGAATTGATAAGATAAGAAGGAGATTTTTCTGGACTGGTACAGATGAGAACAAAGGGGGTTCTAATTTGGTCAAATGGGGTGAAGTCTGTAAGCCTAAGTGGCAAGGAGGATTGGGTGTTTTAAACTTACAAATCATGAATAAAGCTTTGTTGTCTAAGTGGCTGTGGAGATGGATGGAGAATGAAACTGATATATGGAAAAATATGCTGTGTGCAAAATATTATACTGCCAATGATAAATTGAACTGTGCGTCTCATAATAAATATGTCTCTACATTCTAGAATAATGTATTAACATGTAAGGAAATGTTTATATGTAGCACACATGTTATTTTGGGAAATGGCAAGAAAACATGGTTTTGAAAAGATAAATGGGCTGATAATATAACACTGGCCAATTTATTTCCTGATCTGTTTGAATTAGGCAATGATCCATGGTTGACTGTATATTCTGCTAAAAGGTTTGAGAATGGTCAGTATCAGTGGGATATATCTTTCAATAGGCAGTTAACAGATAGTAGAGTGTTTTCTTACATCAAGTTGAGAGACTTAATAGCTACTGTGGGAAATGATAATTGTGAAGATAAAAGAATATGGAACTGGGATACTAAATTCTCAGTCAAATCCTCATATCAATTTTGGATTGATGGTGGCTTGAGATACAAATATGTGGATGTATGGAAAATGCTTGTCCCACATAAAATCAAAATCTTTCTGTGGCTTGTGTTAAAGGGAAAGTTAAATACTAAAGATAGACTAATTTGCAGTCTGTGTTGAAAAAAAGATGGTTGTTGAGCCTATTTGCAGTCTATGTGGTGAGGTAAATGAAAGTCATGATCACATTTTTTTACAATGTTCTTTTGTATCTTCTATCTGGAGAACTTTACTGCATAAATTGGTTTTACCTGTTGATCTTAGTGATATTTTTTCTTTGGATCAGTTGTGGTCTTCGTGGAGAATTTTTGTAGTGCCTACTAAACATGCTCTTGATCTTTCAATACAAGCTAATTACTTTGCTAATTTTTGGCTAGGTAACATTAGTATTAGTGATCGCACAAAGAGATATTTTCCCAGGAGGGTTAGAGGACAGGCTTTATTGGCATCGAATGCAACAATGAGGAATGAAGATAGAAGAATGGTGGTGTATGATGGACCTACTGATGGCTTTGAAGATAATCCCATGGTGGTGGATTAAAGCTGGGATGACCATAGCTTGGCTATTTTTTAGTGTACTTTTGTTAGTCTGCTTAGAATTGTGGTTGTGTATACTTTTGTTAGTCTGCTTAGTCTTGTGGTTGTGGTTATGTTATCAAGTACTATACCCCTGGTCATTTTTGCTGTGTATAGAGTGGGGGGAGTTTGAACTTTAGATGTAATCATATACTTTTGTTTGATCACATCTTTGGAGTTGGGAATATGGTCTGAAAATGTAATAACCGCTTCTTTTATGCAACAAGGCTGAGGATTTATTCCTCATCCTTTTTCTCAAAAAAAAAAAAAATCCATTATTCATTATGTTCCTCTTCTCCTGTACAAAGAAATAGAAAGTCGGAGCACAATTAATAGAAGATATATAAATGTGTCGTCCAATTGCCTGCCACTATTTTTACTTTTCAAGGCTTCTGATGCGATCGATCCCAATAATCTTAATTAAGCATCAAACGAGTTTGCTTATCTTATTGGGAATTCCAATACGCATGTACCATTTGAGAGCGAATTGAATCCCCCTCTTTTTCTTGGTTATGCTTGCTGCATAACGACTTCGGCTCGCAACGAGAATTTTTTATTTTAAAAAAAAATGATTTTGTTGGAGAGAAATCTGTCCTTGGTCTTCATCCACAAAAGAAACAACAAATCATTTTATTCCCTAAAAACAGAACGGAACAATGGGGGAGTTTTATTGATTCCATTACTAAATGCGAATGTCTTTGCCGGCCTCTCTTAATTAATAAACCAAGTTTATGATAAACTATCTTATTGTGGGCGTGTCCTCTTACTGCGCCCACAGAGCGATACCAATTAGAATCCCACGATTCATTTAAAAGAAAAGCTTATATATATTTTACGACACGTGTACGTTTATGATGTATTATATTAACCATTAAGATTGTGCTAAACAAAGGCTTTAGCATCAATTAATTAATATATACATATATTTTTATGTGCTAAGCTAAAGTATTGATCAGATAAGATGCCGCACTTGATCACTGAAAAGAATGGTAAATTAATTTGAATATATACTACATTTTGGTGGGCAATCCTTATACATAGATAGAAATATGCATGTGGTCGTGAAAGTAGAGAGATATATATAATTATTAGTTATACCTCAATTAATTTAGATAATGTCTTTGGACCCCCCACACACGAAGCATTTGCCAAAATGAGGCTTAAGTACCTAATTAGTAGTGCAGGTCCCTCTTCTGATGGGATTGGGATCCTCTACTCATCAATAGTGTTTCCTAATATTTGCTAATGCATCTCCACCTTTCATTTTGTGGGCTCCACCTTTCACTTTGTACTTGTCCACAAAATCAAAGGTGGAGACGCATTAGCAAATATTAGGAAACACTATTGATGAGTAGAGGATCCCAATCCCTTCTGATGAGATCTCACCACCTTGGGCTGTGGGGGGTTTGGTGGGTGATAAGTGCTACCCACCTCAAACCAAAATATGCATGCATGCCATAACATGTTTTCAGTAATAAATATACTTCTTTATATTCAATAACAACAGCAACTATAATTTTTTTTATTCCAAACTTTTTGGGGTTATTATTAGTTACATGGCTGATGTACAAAGCTAATCTACTTAGATCTAATTAGTTCTTTTTGACTTGTGAGTCCAATTATATTGTAATTACACATTAGTTATTTACAAATCATTCTTTTCATCTCAGGATATTTAGTTTGTGATATCACTTGATGAGTAGGCATTCTATTAGAATAGCCCATAGTAAAGGGCAATTTGAACTGTAGAAGAGCATAAAAATTACCATCATGCCCTCATCGCTCCTAAGTATGCGGTTTAGAAGATCCTGCACGGTCCGGTGCGTTCTGATAAGATGTATACTCCCGCTCAATGAGTTGTAAATCGTGCGAGTTCCATATGGAGTATTAAATTGGTCAGTACATGCAAGATGATATTGAATGAAATCAATCTAATCCAAAAGTTTAATGTCGATAGACTTAAAAGCTAAAGCAACTGATGCTTATGCCCTTCAATATATGTTTTAACTTTCCCGGTACACGATGAATCCTTTAACAACACCCTTGTCATTGATGCTCATGTCTCTCTAATATATCTTGTCATTGATGATATATACCTTCCACCAAAGAAGACAAAAGTGGGTTTGTGGGATGAGCACACTACGATCTTCACAGAAGAGAAAGTGGTAGATTAAAGATAATCATTGGAGAGGCCAAAACAAGGTCAAGTTAATTGAGGAGTGAAGTTAACCACTTGCTCCTTCTGCTTGCAAAATATAACCATGCGTGTATTTAAAAAAGGTTTTTCTTTAAAAACCCACCCACTTTCAGATTAATGCATATACCCAAATACTTGAGCTGATTTATTTTTAAACCCAAGATGTTCTGCATTGTATTTCAATAAAAAATCAAGGCAAAATTGCATCTTTAAAAACTTTAGTGGGTCCTACCCCCAAAAAAGTCTTAAGGGTTAAAAAACTACTTGATTATATTTTGGGGTTTTTATTCATAGACCCATTTGTTTACTTCACTTTACCTATAAACTCATTCACGTTTGTTTGTATTCTTTAACCCATTTATCTTTTGGTATTTGTCTTTAACCCCAATCTCTAACATACAATACCTACATATGTGGGCCCCTCTATTATTTTCTTTTAATACCAACTATACCCTCTACAGAATTGAAAAGAGAGGGGTTGGAGAGAGAGAGAGAGAGAGAATGGGATGAGCCCCTGCTGGTGTCCCTGGCCGTCGCCCTCACCGCGTCGCTTGAGGGCGACCGACACTTGGCTACCGACGAAACCGGCGGCGCCGGTGATGAGAACGGCGATGCCGTCCTTGCGTCGGGCCTTGGCGGAGTCTCGAACCTTCTTCTCCCATTGTGGTCCGCCCCACGGCGACGACGACGACGATGAGGTCCGCAGAGATCGGCGAATCAGCGACGAGGACTTGGATGATGAGGAGGAGTAGGAGGAGGGAGTGGGGCCCGTTGAATGCAAGAAGAGGAAGAGATCGAGGGTGCAGGCACAGGATAAGAACGCGAACCTCGAGAAGGAGGAATGGCGGAGGAGGCGTTGGTAGTTGGGCCTCTCGCTCTTGTACTTCCCCGGCGTCGACGACGGAGGAGGCGTTGGTAGTCTGGGTTGTTGATTTCGGTTGATTTTTAAGGATTTGGTCAATGGGAAAGCATTTTTTATTTTAATGGTTTGTTTTGTTTGATATTTGTATGAGCGAGGGAGAAAGGAGATGGATTTGGGAGGAGATTGCTTGTAAACTTCATTGTGTACGCAGGGAAAAAATTCTGGAAGTACAGCGTAGAGTAGATAGATTTTGATTTGTAATATATGGTTGTGTATATATAGCGTGGAGTTTGATTTGTAAAGTATAGCATGATAAACTGGAAATGTAGCGTGATATCTTAGAAGTGTAGCATGATAACCTGAAAGTGTAGCGTGATATCCTGTAAGTATAGCGTGATAACCTGTAAGTGTAGCGTGATACGCTGAAAGTATAGCGTGATATCTTGTAAGTGTAGCGTGATAACCTGTAAGTGTAGCGTGATATCTTATAAGTGTAGCGAGATACAATTATGTGAAAGTAATGAGTGGTTGATAAATTTAACTAAAAGGTTCATCAAATATGACAAGTTAAACTAATTTTATGGATTCATGAATAATAAGGAGAAGTTAATATGAAATAATGTGAAATAATAACATGAAATTATGTGAAATTATTGATAAATTTTAACAAAATAAACTAATTTTATGAATTCATGAATAATATTGATAAATTAATGTGAAATAATCATGTGCAATAAGTAATGTGAAATAATAATGTGAACTTATGTGAAATTGATGAGTGGTTGACTAAAATCAAATTTAACTAATATTTCATCAAATTTAACAAATTTCTCTTAACTAATTCTTATGAATTCATGAATAATATTGTGAAATAATTGTTACATGAATAAAGTGAGAAATTAATGTGGTTAAACTTGGTAGTTGAGTAAATTATACCTTCAATTGCTAGTTTCTCATGTTATTCATAAAATTAATTCACGCTACACTTATAGGTTATCACGCTACACTTACAAAGTTATCACGCTTATACTTTGAGCGTATCATGCTACACTTTCAACAGATCATGTTACACTTTCAAGATATCACGCTACACTTACAGTTTATCATGCTACACTTTCAGCATATCACGCTACACTTTCAGCGTATCACGCTACACTTACAGGATATCACGCTACACTTACAGTTTATCATGCTACACTTTCAGCGTATCACGCTACACTTACAGCTTTATCATGCTACACTTTCGGTATCACGCTACACTTACAGCTTATCATGCTACACTTTCGCCAGACACGCTACACTTACAGGATATCATGCTACACTTATAGGTTATCATGCTACATTTCTAGGATATCTCGCTACATTTTCAGTTTATCATGCTATACTTTACAAATCAAACTCCACGCTATATATACACAACCATATATTACAATTCAAAATCTTTCTTCTCGACGTTGTACTTCCAGAATTTTTTCCCTGCGTACACGATGAAGTTTACAAACAACTAATCCATCAATTAAAGCGAAATTTGCATACAAGATCAAGCATATCTTGCAATCAAAAAATTGCACAGGACTACAATAGCAAACTCCAAAAACTGCACAGGACTACAATAGCATATCTTGAAATTCTTGGGAATCGGGATTGGTAGCTTTATCCTTGCGAGCTTGCTCCTGTGATCGATAGAGCTGGGCCTTGAGCTCGAGGATCGAGGCGGCGCCGACGCGCTCAATCGCCTTGTGCTTCTTCGGCATCAGCATCGACTCCGTCAGCCATCCCAGTGATTCCGTCATCCTCTTGCTCGCCATCGACGGAGCTTTTGATGTTGATGTTGATGTCGATGTCATCGCCTTTGTTTGCTCTCCTTCTCTCCCTCCCGCCATTTTTTGAGGAAGTTTGTAACCCTAAATTTGGAGTTCGTGCTCGTCTTCAGTTCTCTTCTTGAAAGAGGAAGAGAGTATGGAAGCCGAGTTTGTTCTTCGTGATCGAGACCGCTTGGACCAAGGAGAACCTGCGAAGCGACCGATCTTGGCGAACCTTGGCCAGTTAGACGCGAAAGCGACGGCGGCCGAGATTGGGTTCGGGCTGATTTTGTGATTCTAGGGCTCAGAGATTTGGGGGGATGCGCTCGCGACCGCGACGGCGATAGCAACGGCAGCGAGGAGGCCACGACGAGGAGAGCACGACGGCGGCGGCGGCCACGAACGGGAGATTGGGTTCGGGTTTATTTTGTGATTCTAGGGCCCAGAGATGAAATTAGTGAAGAAGATGATAGAGAGAGAGAGAGTACAGTGAGAGTTGGGGATTGAAAGGGTATTTAGGGGATTTTATCATCTTCTTGTATAAATACAAGTGGTATATGTACTGTATTTTACAGATTGGGTTTAGAGGCAAAAAAAAGAAGATAGTTGAGTTGGAGGATACATACAATAGTTAATGGGCTTAGAGGTAAAGAGGGGTAAACAAATGTGCCTTGAAATAAAAAACCCCTTATATTTTTCTTGCTTCTACCCCGTAGTACAACATTCTCTCTCGCAAAATGCCCATATCTTCAATCTTTTTCTACCCAATATGTCCTCATTCTCAACCTTTCTACTCTATGCTCCTCTTCGACTCTACCCTCATTCATTTCCTCACTCCTCCTTCATCTCCGTCCTCCTCATCTCCTCCTCCAACTCCTCCACCTCCACCTCCACCTCCATCCTCCTCTCCTCCATTTATATCTTTGTTCTCCTCCTCTCCTTTGCCACCCCACCTCGGTCCCGCCTCCTCTCTTCCCTGTTCTCCCTCTTCCTCCTTCCTCCTTCACCTCCGCTCTCTTCCTCTGTTCCATCTTCACATTTGTCCTTCTCTTTCACCTCTACTTAGCCCATCTTCTCCCTCCTCTCCTCTCCTCCTCCCTTTATCTCCATTTTCACCCTCCTTCCTTCTCCTGCTTCATTGTCATCCTCTCCCTCAAAGTCACGCAGAACTCAACATAAAACAGTCAATGTCTATAATAATAATAAATAAAAGTTAAAGTTAATAAAAAAAAGATAAAAGTTAACTGATTGATAAAGTTGACAAAGAATATCTAAGTTTAATAGGAAAGTAACTAAAGTTAGCGAAAAAAAAAACACTTGAAGTTGATAAGAAATGACTAAAGTAAACAAAAAAGTGGTTATTAACTTTAGCTCTAACAACTCCTGGGCTAGCAACTCTTGGGTTGCTCTCATTGACGGGCTAGCAACTCTTTGGCGAAATCTGACACCTATATATAGCCCTCTATCCGATGACTAAAAGCCACTAGCTCGAACAAACTAGTCCTCTAGAATTTGTTGTGCCCATTTCAGTCTGATCATAAGTCAAATTGAGGGGGTAATATATAGTCCTAAGCCAGACCGAAAAGGTCGCCTAGTGCCTCAACTTGATCAAGGGGATTGTGGAGGGTTTGGTTAGTGCACACCAATACGATCCTTGATGTTCCTAAAAATAATCTGGTTTTGGAGTCCTTGCACTGGAGGCAGACAGAATCTTGCTTTAAGTTCATCATTTTAGGGTGCTCAACAGCTCAAATCAGTTTTCTATACTAAAATTTCTGAAGAAAATCATATTTCCTTTCTTTTTCTTTTTCTTTTTCTTTTTTTAACGCATATATAACAGTAGCTAGCTAACTAGTGGCACTCCACCGAAAAGTAATGAGGCCCTCGTTGCTTCACCTGGCGTATTTCGTCTCCCTCTCTGCTGTTGGCTTCCTCCTTGTCATCAGCCTCCCCATGAGACACTCTTCGATTCCAAGGCCCAGCCACCTTGACTTGTTCTTCATGTCTGTGTCGGCCAGCACGGTGTCTAGCATGGACACGGTGGAGATGGAGTCCTTCTCCAACTCTCAGCTCATGGTCTTCACCCTCCTCATGCTCTTCGGAGGCGAAGTATTCACTTCCATGCTCGACCTCCTCTTCCTCAACCTCATCAATTACCACAAGCAGAATGTAAACTACTCCAACAGCAACAACAACAACGACAACAACACTAATTATAATCAGAGAGAGTTGTTAGTTGTAGAGCTGGGGATGATATCAACGCCAGCTGCGAAGCCAAATGAAATCGCGGCAGCTGCAGAAATGAGGACCTTAGGATCAGCAACAAAATTAGGAGCACTAGGCGCAGGACATAGGATCAGGTCGATGAAATACTTGTGGTATGTGGTGTTGGGCTACTTGGTCCTGGTCCACGCAATGGGCTGCTCCATGATCATGGCCTACTTAACCCTCGTCCCCGCCTCATGGGCTGTGCTCGTGCAGAAGGGAATCAGGCCCGGCACCTTCGCTCTCTTCACCACAGTCTCCTCCTTTGGAAACTGTGGGTTCATCCCCACCAACGAGAACATGGAGTTATTCAGGACAAACCCGGGGATTTTAACGATGGTCGGCGCCCTGGTTCTCCTCGGCAACACCATGTACCCGATAGCGCTGAGGGCTCTAGTGTGGCTATTGAGAAGGATGACGAGCAAAAAGGAGGAGTTCGAGGTGATACTGAGCGAGGATCACGAGCCTTTCTTGATGAGTGGGCCAGAATCCCTCATGCTGGGTGCGACCGTGGGGGGGCTAATTCTGGTGCAGGTCGTGCTGTTCTGCTGCATGGAGTGGGGATCCGCGGAGTTGGACGGGATGAGCGCGTATCAGAAGGTGGTGGGGTCCCTCTTCATGTCCATCAACGCTCGACACGCCGGAGAGTCTATCGTCGACCTCTCCGCCGTCTCTCCCGCAGTCTTGGTTCTCTACGCAGTCATGATGTAAGTTTAACCAGCCTCCCTCTCTCTCTCTCTCTCTATATATATATACATGTGTGTGTACTTAGTTAGCACTTATCATTAATTCTTGGGATTGAGGCCACTTAGTACTCCAGCTAAAATGTTAATTAGAGGGATGATGATCGATCGGTTGAACTTGAACGATAATTATAAGGGGTTTTTACCTTTAAACCCAAAGCTTTACCTTGATTTATTTTTGAACCCAAGTAGTTTTATTTGTACCTATAAACCCAACCAACTTTGTTCATTTATCTTTAAATCCAATTTTCTAAATACACTATATAACTAAGTGGTCCCCCCTTAAAAAAATTTAAAAACCCCATTTTACCCCTTTCTTTCCCTCCATTATCTCTCCCCTGAATTTTTGGAATTTGTAAAAGCCCCAAAAGGTTTGAATTGCAAAAACACCCTAAAATTCAAATTTTACATACAAAACCTTAAACATTTTATAAAAACACCCTAAAAGATCAAAACTTACAAACATTTACAAAAAATACATGTTTGTACTTTTGTTCTTTTAGATTGTTTTGTAAATTTTGAATTTTAGGATGTAATTTGTAATTTTCAAAATTTTTAGGGTGTTTTCTAAAAATTTCAAAATTTTCACGGATTGTTTGTAATTCCTACATTCTTAGTACCATTTGTAGGTTTAAAATTTTCAATATATTTATTTATAAACTTTGAATTTTGAGGGTATTTTTTCCAATTCAATACTTTTAGGCTCTTTTCTATAAATTCAAAAGAAAAAGAAAAAAAAAGAAGGGGGGGTGGTTTGGTGGTGGTAGGGGGGATAGACAGATAGAGAGAGAGAGAGAATGGAGGGAATGAGAGGGGTAAAATGGGGTTTTTAAACTTGTTTAAGGAGGGACCACATAATTATGTAGTATATTTGGAAGATTGGGTTTAAAGATAAATACATAAAATTGATTGGACTTATAGGTACAAATAAAAAAAACTTGGGTTTAGAAATAAAGCAAGGTAAATCTTTGGGTTTGAAGGCAAAAACCCCTAATTATAAATGCTAGCAAATATTATTGTTTTCAGTCATATATATTCATGTTAGATTTAGTTCGCAATATAACGACTTGCACATACATTTAAGTTACCGAGTATTCACGATAATGGCTGCGGAATACTAAGAAATTGGATTAAGTACGATTGGTCGGTAGTACTAGTACATGCATATCCCTCCAAGATATATAGATATCTGCGCATGATTGGGTCGGTAGAGGGTACGGCCAATTAATCTATTAGATCCCCCCGTTAATTTGTTGAGGACGTGGCCACTTTTCCTACCATGAAAAACGAAATTAAGAAAAGGAGAAAGTTTCCCCATTCTCTTTTGATGATTCCTCCCTTAATTCCAGTCCACGGATGATCAGATACCGCGCTAATCCCATTAGCGTAAGTCTTCATTAAAAAGCTTTTTTTTTTTTAATTTTAAACAAATTAAACCATTCACAAAAGCACAAACCCTGCCAAGCCACTCATTTTGGATTCTAAATTGAGAAAAAGGCAATAGTGTGCATATATTATTAATTTGTACAATATATCCCTCGTGCCAAGGATATTGATGTTGCCGTCACAACTTCTTTCGTTTCTACTTTTTTCCGACCCAAACAGAGCTAAAAGATCCCATATACATGCACAATATGGGGGATTCCAAGGATTTAGTATTATATGTATTAGTTTTTTTTTTTAAATCAAGTTGTCCTTAAAGGCTTAGCTAGCATTATATGTACCAACCCTTCTATTTGGCTCGCGGGGGTTGGGCTCGCGCCCAACTCGCTTGAGGGAGTAGGGGGGTGGGCCCCATAAGTAGGGGGTGGACCCAATTTATGGGGCCCACCCTCCTCCCTCAGCGAGTTGAGCGAGCCCAACCCCCATGAGCCAAAAATCATTTTCAGATATGTATTGATCTTGTTTATTCTTTAGATTTAAATAAGATCCACGTGGAAAGGCACACTATAGAGAGTCTAGTTTACTAGGACTTAGTTGCCTCAAATTGATCAATCCTTAGACATGAGTCCAACCATATTTCCCTAATAATCTATCCATTTTATTGCTTTTCCGATGTGAGGTTAAATCCATGCAACGTGTAGTTTTCTAAACTAAACTCACACTTGCACTCCTTAGGAAATTCCAATTTGTACTTTAGCTTCTTTTGTTTTTCTTTTTGTGCTGTAGATATCTGTTTGATTTAATGTTAATATTATTAACAGTTTACCACTCATATATTGTTTCAATTGTTATTATTATTTTATACTGAAAAGTAACACGCATTATTATATTGTTGAACGCTAACTAATAATGGAACCTTAGGTTATCCATTGAAATAGAGTACAAAGAAGAGGATTCGAAATGGACATTAATTGTATATAGCATACACGCCTGAAAAATAGTCACCAGTACTAATTAAATTTTAAAGAAAGTTTAAATTAAGTTGTTTGCATATATATATATATATATATATATATATATATATATATATATATATATATATATATATATATATATATATATATATATATATATATATAGCAATGTTCCTATAAACTTAAATTGATAGGAATAGTCATCCACCAATTTTTCTATCCATTGATGTTGTCTTGGGATCCGTGAAAGATATAAAGGCCACTTTGAGATTTGTGCATCACAAATCTCAAGACAAGATGAGTGGATAAAAAGTTGGTGCACCACTATTCATTATGAACTTAAGTTCATAGAGCCTTGCTCTATATATATATATATATATATATAGCAATGTTCCTATAAACTTAAATTGATAGGAATAGTCATCCACCAATTTTTCTATCCATTGATGTTGTCTTGGGATCCGTGAAAGATATAAAGGCCACTTTGAGATTTGTGCATCACAAATCTCAAGACAAGATGAGTGGATAAAAAGTTGGTGCACCACTATTCATTATGAACTTAAGTTCATAATGAATAGTGGTGCACCAACTTTTCTAACCACTCATCTTGCTTTGGGATCCTTGAAAGATATAAAGCCACTTTGAGATTTGTGCATCACAAATCTCAAGACAAGATGAGTGGATAAAAAGTTGGTGCACCACTATTCATTATGAACTTAAGTTCATAGAATCTTCTATATATATATATATATATATATATAGCAATGTTCCTATAAACTTAAGTTGATAGGAATAGTCATCCACCAATTTTTCTATCCATTGATGTTGTCTTGGGATCCGTGAAAGATATAAAGCCACTTTGAGATTTGTGCATTACAAATCTCAAGACAAGATGAGTGGATAAAAAGTTGGTGCACCACTATTCATTATGAACTTAAGTTCATAGAGCCTTGCTCTATATATATATATATATATATATATATATATATATATATATATATATATATATATATATATAGAGAGAGAGAGAGAAATGTAGGAACTTGGTACAAGCGTAAATTTTGTCTTGGTAGTGAGATATTTCATTCTATCCACTTTCTAACCCATGTGAATGTGGTCCTCCTTTAAATGAGTGGATAGAAATGTGTCACGTCACTACCAAGCACAAAACTTGTGCTTGGTACCAAGATCCTCTATATTGCTCATATATATATATATATATATATATATATATATATATATATATATATATATATATATATATATATATATAGCAATGTTCCTATAAACTTAAATTGATAGGAATAGTCATCCACCAATTTTTCTATCCATTGATGTTGTCTTGGGATCCGTGAAAGATATAAAACCCACTTTGAGATTTATGTGCATCTTGATTTCACGCATCTCAAGGCAAAATCAATGAATATAAAGTTGGTGGACACTCCTTCTATCAACTTAAGTTTATAGGAGCATTGCTCTATATATAGAGCAATGCTCCTATAAACTTAAGTTGATAGGGAATAGTCATCCACACAACATTATAGTTTGATTCTCCACCATTTTGTACGATTAATAGCACCTGTTAATTAAGCAACGATATTGTGTTGGGCAAATATAGGTAAGCTCCATAATATATATGTATAAAAGGATTAGTTGCACGGAGAGCACCTGTTAAGCCCCGATAGAATTAATTAATTAAGTATAACAATCAGGAACAGATGCGCAATATCTTTGGTGATAAATATGATCTTTTGTTATATATTCTGTAACGATGATGTGATATTATTCTATCTACAACTTGCATAAAACGATAAAATATTAAACACAACACAAATTAACAAGAATGAAATGCCCTGCCATGGACTATACTTTTTCGTAAAAGCTAACAACGAACTGAACCAAGCCTCCCAATGTCGTACGTGTGGACCACATATTGAGTTTAATTATTAATTTGTAGTTCAAAAACCATAGTCCGAATAATGAAAAATTATTACAAATTAATGAGAAACATGTATATGAAGATTAGCTTTTCTTTATTGGGTTTTTCCCCCGATATATATATAACAACCCCAAAACCCCAACAAAATAAGTAGCTGTTTTGTATCTTCCAAGCTTTGGGCACCATTACGGATCTCAAAATTTCATGAGCCTTAATTAAACATATATAGCAGCAAACTTGAAATGTTGGAGTTGGAGACTTGCACTAAGCGTGCCAGAAGAAGGTTACATCCTACCTTCTTCATTGGTGAAGAAGGCAACATCTATTTCTCTGTTTGTTTGACAAAGAACAGTTTTTGGAGATTATAAACAGATTTACTGATGTAAAAATGAATTTAGTGTTATTTTCCTATTTTTATTACAACAGTAACTAAAGGGGGGGTTGTTGATGTATATAATCACAGTCACTAATCTCGGTGTAAGCTTAGCTTGAGGTTGAAGATGACAGGGATCCGCTCTCTCCCCCGAATACCTAGTTCTGAGTTGGGCTGTTCTTCTCCCCTGCACAGGTAAAAGCTCGTGAGAGGACGGGGCTTGGCTCCCTCGTTGTACATCCGACGATCAAGTCAGTGTTTTGAGCTTGAGTGGAGAAGAAAATGAACAGTAAGAGTTCTTAATTGAAGAGTGCCGGGGAGAAGCAGGCGTACCTTTTTTTTGAGAATAGTTTCTCTTTGTAGGAATAAGAGAGGGACAATTTGGTCATTTTAGCACTGGTTTTACACATGTCAGCATTTGTGTGGAGTGAGTCATCACTGATGTGATGTGGGTGAGACATGGGCAATGGATGCAGAGGCCATGCGCCATTAATTGTGATGTTGACTTGTTGTTGGCGCGGGGCTCAAGGCCAACAAATAAAGCAAATACCAGAAAGCCTTTACCGATCAGAAGGTGAGAGCCGCCATCAGAGTGACGCACCGGGACGCCTTCGCCTCCGAAAGTCCGCAGCAGCCGCTTGATATCAGAGCGTGCGAAGCCGGACAACCGCAGCAGCCACCGAAATCAGAAAGCAGCGAAGTTAGCCATCAGAAAGCAGATCGACCGAGGGTGCCTTTCGTCCGAAAGCATCGTAGCACTTAGTTATCAGAGCAGCCGTCCGAGGGCATCAGAGCAATTGAGTCGACCTCTTTCCGTGATCACCGAAGACGCTTCGCCGGCCGAAGCATCGAGCAGTCATTTCATCGTAGCAACCGAGTTGGTTACTATAGCAGACGACTAAAAAGAGGTCCGAACGTCGCAGGTGGTCGACTAGGACCGCGTTTCGGGTCGGCATTATCGTGAGCGCCGGCTCGAGAGCAACAGAGTTGGTTACTATAGCAGACGACTACAGTAATGCCGACCCGAAACGCGGTCCCAATCGACCATCTGCGGCGTTCGAACCTCTTTCTAGTCGCCGCTACAATAGCCAACTCTTGCTACAAGAGACGATCGCTACAAGATTCTACCGACGCCGAAGCGCCCTCCTCGCCTCGCTACAATAGCCAACTTGTTTGCTACAAGAATCCTACCGACCGCTACAGAGTCCGCTTTGCTACAAGAGCTCGAATGATCGCCGCAGATTCTACCGACGCCGAAGTCGCCCTCGCCGTCTCCGCTACAAGAAGTCGACTCGCTTGCTACAGTACTTGGACGACTCATACAGTAATGACTGCTACAGTTTCCTCTTATTCTAATTATTCTAAGAAATTTATCCACACATATTATTTTTTTAATTCCTAATTTAACTATAAAAGAAAGCAGGAATAAAAAGACAAGAAAAGTAACTAATTATAAAAAGAAAGAAAATAAACTAACTATCTAATTATGAAAATAAAACTACCCTAAAACTAATTAAGCAAGAAAGCAAACTAACTAACTATAGGCATGAAAATTAAACAAAGGAAGACAATACATGAATTAAAAAAATTAAATCTAAACTAACATGCAATCCTAATTAAGCAAGAAAAATTTAGAAATTAAGGATTGGCCCCTCTTGTAGACCCAAATTTTTCAAATCTTCATGGGAAAAAGAAATTTAAAACGAGAAAAAAATTATTTTTATTGCAAAACTAAAGTTTTATAGTATATAGAAGACACACAATAACACCCTCCTATCCTATGAATGAGGATCTACAAAATTTTTCACCCTTATTTATAAATTACATGAGCGAATATCAACCCTAGGATACAAACTTCACCTCCTCTAAGAAATAATTTTTGGCCATTGATCTGTTTTTCTCATATTTTGACTAGGTATCGATACGGGTATCGATAGGGGTATCGATACTAGTATCAATGTCACCACAGATATCTAGTTGGCTCCATATGTAATTTTTATTGGAATTCTCTTGGGCTTTCTGACTTTATTGAGTTGGGCTTCTCTTTCTCCTTTTAGCACTTATTTTCTTCATTCTCCTCAATTTATTGATTCCCTACAAAACAAAACAAAAATACAATATTAATGATTTATTTACATGAAACTTTATTTATTATGAATGACTAATTAATTGTGCTTCAGGTATCTTCCTGCTTACACAACATTCCTCCCAGTAGAGGAAATTGGAAGGGGTAAGAAAGGTGCAGAAGAAGAGAACAACAATAAGAAAGAGGAGAAAAGCTTCATATCAAAGTTGGTATTTTCACAGCTCTCCTATTTGTCCATCTTTACTATCATCATCTGCATCACCGAAAGGAAACGAATGTCTCAAGACCCCTTGAACTTCAATATCTTTAATATCGCCTTTGAGGTCATTAGGTACGACGTCTATATTCCCTAACCCTTTTTTTTTTTTGGAGTAAAACGGTGGAAAGCTATCCCCGTATTTCATTAATAAGAGTTAAAGCTAATCACAGCGGAACAAAAATACAATCCAAGAGGAAAGAAATAGTATAGAGATTAAGTGAACATAACAACTCCGCCTATTATCATCTGCTGTCCTACTAAACTGATACTAGGTTTCCATCTCCATCACAAAATCCTCCTAGCTAGCTCCTAAAAGTATCAGGAATTAACAACGTCATGTTCCCTAGTCTGATATAGTGTGAACGCCCTTCATTTGTTGCATCGGTCTATCCGCTATATCTCTGTCAGTCCCTAAAAGGTTGGTACACCATAAATAATAAATGAGAGAGAAGTGTAAACTAAAAACTTGAGAATAAGAAAATGACACATGGTTGAAAATTCTTTCGTTGCATTCATTCAAAACAACCTAAGAAATAACAGCACTGCTAAAAGCCCAGAATACCTACTCTTAACACACAAATGCACAATGCCAAGAAGACCAAACGTCCAAATACGCAGGAGGGAGATGGTAGACTCCATAGAATGTCAAAAAAAGAATCCAAATAACCCGGCTAAAGTCAGAGAAAAAAGAAGGTGATCTACTGATGCCTCGTCACATTTACATAATGGACAAATATCCTAAGTGTTTTCTTATCAAGAGAAGTTGATAAAGTTGTCATTTCTTTCTATTGGTTTGAAAACAAATATTACGAAGTCTTTGTTACAATTTTTTTGATATTCATCGTCGAGAGCAATTAAGCCTGTCATGAGTATGAGAAGAAGGAAGCTTCTTTCTTCAAAGAATGGGCTTGCTATGGAGGGTTTGCCTCGTTGAACAAGTGTGAGAAGATGCCAACAAATGATAGTAGCTTCAAATGTTTAAAGGCTACTGATGTAGAACACATTGCGGATACCTTCATGGAGAAACGGGATCGTAACAAACCCAAACGCGGACCCCGTCGAGGAAAATAGGTTGCAACGAAGAACGGGTCGTAACTTTCAATCCGTAAGTCGGATTTGGACGTTCGGTTTGCTCGCCGTTCGTTTCGCCAAACTCCTTCCGGATTGAGAGATATCAGCGTTTTCGTTGATTTTTTACTATTTTTAGTAATGTTTTAGGAGTCTGTTTGGATTAGGAAACAAATCCGGATTGATTCCAAATTTGACCGATTTACTTCCCTAATCGTAGGGAGTCTTTTGAGGATAGTTTTCTTATTTCTATTTTTGGCAAAGTTCGGGTCAATTAGAGTTCTTATTTCTATTTTTAGTAGGAGTTCGAGTCCTTGTAGGATTCTTATTTGTTTTTCTATTTAAACAGAGTCTTGTAAGCCCTAGAGGCATATCTTCTCATCAATAAAATTTCGTTTATTATAATTTCTTCGTGGATTCGAAGCTCTTCGTGGATTCGGAGATCAACCCTCGGTGGATTCCGAGATTTCAACTTCCGCGTTGCGTCAGCTACGCCAATACAAGATTGAAGAATCAAGTGCTTATAAAAGCTAAAAAAAAGATTTTGATTTGCAAGACTCAGACTGCTCACGAGTAGTTGGAAGCTCGAATAGCTGAGAGCAATAAGTGCATCAATGAATGATCTCAGGAAGCACTCTAGAAAATTTGGTGAATGAGGGGGTATTTATAGAGTTCGGCTTGTGTTTTTGCGGAGTTCGTCCACGCGCGGTAGAGACAAATTGTACGGCAGTCACATGCATTTAATATTGTATAGATGCTTTTCAGAATCCTAGCTCTAAGGAGTAAGTATCCTATAGGCCGTCCCTATAGGGACGGCCCTATGTGAACCATTGGATCTCTTTGGGATCTGAAAATTTTCAAATCCCAAGGGGATCCAGCGGTTCACAGGGGACCCGTCCCCATAGGATACTTTCCGCCATGTAGAACTGTTTATTGCTACACGTGCCTTCTTGATCAAATCTTATTAAATGCAATCATTGTTGATTAACTTTATGAACTCCGGGGGAGCACTATTCACTATCACAGCGCCACCCCTAGTCAAATATTATTAAATATAATATGGGTGATCATCATTGTGGGGCCAATGTATGGCTATGTAGGTTTTGGTAGAGTATGGAGTTCGAAGACATCAATGTCATACTAGGGCGCGCCATAGAGGAGAGATCCAATGCATTTAATGCAAAGATTTTGTGATTTGGCATCTGACCTGAGCTCAATCGAATCAAGTTATCCCCTTGATTCTTGTTTAGCCATGCGGGATTGGTCAACGCAAAGTTAAAACGACTATACTTGTTTAGCCACGCGGAGTTAGGGTCACACGGGGCTAGTTGACATGCATAGAATATGCCTTTAGCTGATTTTTGCTATCTTTGACTTAGATGTTGTATATTCGTATACTTAGCCAATTTGTGGCTTCGTTTAAATTTTTTGGGCCTCTTCATCATGTAAAATAACCTAAATGCTCTCAACGAGGGCCCATAGAACGGTTTGTATTTTTTTGACCGCGTACACTAAGGGGGGATTATTAGTTGAGGATTGTTGATTTGGACTCGGACATTTTATTGAATTTCAATTAAGTATAGCATTTTTGTAATTAACTAGATAAATGCTCTTACTTCATAGGGTACTTGAGCTTTCCAAATATGTAACGCGGAAGGACAATGAAGTCCTCCATCATTCAAAAAATGATATGCCTGCTTTGTAAAAATATGACTATTTTGGGTCTAAATGCAGTTCAAAAATCTGGACCTTCGTACGGGATGACCGCCTCTTGAGCCAAGTCAGATAAATACTAGTATAATAAACTAAGGGAAAAGCAGTCGCTAGAGTTGAGATCACACGCTATTTGTCTAACTAGAAACTAGTGCGTGAGCCATCGCCAATTTTAGTAAAACAAGATGAGAAAAATATCCCTTTCACCTTTAGCAATCCTTTCCAAATAGAAGCTGAAGAAAAGACATTTCTTACTCTATCCCTCCGGCAACCTGATTTAGATAGGTATTGACATTGACTTAGCATGGCCCATTTAATAGAGTACATTTCTTATCATAACACCATGCATAGTGTGGGGGCATTCTGAGCTGCATAGATGCAAAGGACGGGGCCAGTATCGGTATTTTACTACCCCTATGGATGGACCAGATCACCTCCTCACATGGGGTGTTCTGATAAGAAATGTACTCCATTTAATATAGGGCTTTCAAATCAAATTCTTCCACTATTTGGCAATCAAAGCTTTGCTTAAATTCCCTAAATTAAGGACCACTAGACCGCCAAATTCCTTGCGATGATCTTATCAATCTCCCTCTCTACCCAACACTGTGGGGAGTAATAAGTTAGGACATAAGTAGGGATCGCCAAAAATACATCATTTAAAGTCTAATACTCCCCCCCGAGTAAAAGAAGCTTACTCTTCCATCCAACTAGTCTTTTATTTATAACTTTCTCAGAAAGAGGAAACAAGACTACCTTTCTAAGAGAGATAGGTTTTAATATCCCCTGACTATTATTCTTATGTGAATTAATAAAATATTCTGATACCTGTGGAAAATGATTTGTAAATTAAATTGAGAATTAAATGATTGCAGCGCATACGGGAATGTGGGGTTCAGCATGGGGTACAGTTGCAAGCGGCAAATAAATAAGGATCAAAAGCTTTGCAGAGATTCAATGGTGGGCTTCTCTGGGAGATGGACTAGAAAAGGGAAGTTTGCCCTCATAGCTGTCATGACATTTGGAAGGCTCAAGAAGTTCAGTCCCAATGGCGGTAAAGCTTGGATGATTAGATAACTACGACTACCACCACCACTACTACTACTTATAATTATGTATTTGTAGTTAGTAGTAGTGGGGTGTGTGTGTGTGTGTATATATTACATTGTACATTGATATATGATATAAAAGGTATGCATCACTATGTCGTGGATAATAATATTTCAATAAGCATATGGACATTGTTGATTTTTCAGCTCCCACGCCATGTGAACCATGCATGCAAATTCTCCCAAATCTTATTAATGATGTTAGTGGGCTGGATATCTTCTCATTAAAAATTCTATCACTCCGTTCAATTTATGACCAAGGTAACAAGAGCATTCTTTTCATGCGTGGCTTGTTTTAATTACACGTTAATTGTTAACAAATCATTCTTTTCATGTTAGAATAACTACATGGACTTTCAAATAATCCACCAAGCTATAGGAGTTACTTAAATTAAAACGATAATCTTATAGGTACTACAGTTATCCAACAAGGTATCAATCCAATCCGAAAGTTTGTGCGTGTTGATAGATTTAAAAGCAACTCATGTTTGTTTCCTTCAATATACGTTGAACTTTCCCAGTACACACTGATTCCTTAATTAACAACACTCTTGTCATTGATGTCTCATCTCTCTCTTATCTCAAATTTTGCATCCGGACAAACAAGATTAATCTGAGTAACATGCATCAATAGTTTACTCTGTCGTTTACTCTAAAGCATTGATCAGTTTATTTGGTTTCGAGGGGAAAAACATGTATCACAGCTTAAACTTTCCTAAAGAAGCTCATACTTACAGAGGTTTTCAGATTGTGGTACTTCCATTTCTTCTTGAACATAGCTCATACATTGTCGTCAAATCACCATGTATTTTTAACAGAAGTTTTTTTCTTTACATTGAGTATCAAGTTCTCGGGTACTTTTCATTTGAGGATGAGAGAAAAAGTCACTGTCCCTGCGCTCCCCTCCACACCACCCCAAAAAAAAAAAAAAAAGAAAGAAAATTGCAATTTTCGCATGGCTGGGAAAAATTACTTAGGGAGATACTTTTTACTAGTGAAAATTGTGGTTAACGTTGTTAGGGGCCAGGGTTTTTATGAGAAAATCTTAAAGGTAAATTGGGTTTTGTAATAACCCCTTGCTTAAGGGAGTTTTTTTGATATTTTGAAAGTTATTGGGGGGTTGCTGATAATCATCCAAACTTAAGGGGGTTTTCTGATATTTAACCCAATTATTGTATATACTAATATAATTGTCACAAATTGCAAAAATGCAACAAGGGCAGATTGATTTATTCTTTATTATTATTATTATTATTATTATTGAAATAGTACTAATTATCATATCCATTATTAACATGTTTTTATAATTTTCTAATGTCATGCACCATTATTTCTACATCTATCGGTCTTAACTTGACTTTATTTAGTTAGAAAGAAATTTTTTCTTAAAAAAGAACAGATCGATAGAAATTGTTGATGTCAGAAAGTTGATGTGTGGTTTAGGAGAGGAAAGGATGATTTTGGGGTCCCTTAATCTCCTTTGTTGGCTGATCATTCCTGCTGTAAATCTTGAGTTGTAATTCCCTGCACATATAGCAGAGGTTAGAGGCCCCAGAGGTTATTTCCTCCGGCATGTCCTCTGATGCTCGAGTCTGTGACTGATCTGATTAATCTAACGAGAAAAATAGAGTATAGTCTTGTTAACTTTTTGTGTGAAAAATTGCGTACCTCAGTGTGGTGGAAGTTACCATTATTTATAGAGGATTTACGAGGACACGTTGGTAACTTGGCTGGGTTTGTGCAGTGATGGGTCAGATCATGCTTTACATGTGTCGGGAACTGGTCGGACAAGTCGCCCTCGTGGCAGTGATACGGTTGCTGAAGTACTGGCGTGGTCAGAGGAGCTTTTAAAGGCTCCAGCTTGAGATGTCATAATGACTGACATTACATTAATATTGATGGCGATTGGGCGGCGAAGTGTGGGCGCTGACTGACCATGTATTAAATGCGATGTGACTTTTGATGGAGTTGACAGCTTGTTCCACTATTCAAGACGCTCAGTGTTGAGTCCGAGTAGGGAACGCCTTTTGTCTCAAATTTGGGCTCTTAACAGATCCCGGGTCGAATACGCCTTTCGTCTCGAATTTGGGTCGCAAGATAGGCCACTGACTCCGCACCTGGGTCATGCTCTCAGATATATGTGAGTCGACCAGCTAGTTATCACATGTGCCCGCTTCTTGAGGCCTCATTAGACCTGGTAATTTCCAGGGTGTAACATTGGCCCCCTTTCACTCGAACTCGAGAAGCCGAGTTCGGGAGAAATGAACTGTATCATGTTTCATGGATCTGGACCGTCCTTATCAGAAGACAGCTTTGGTTTTCAAAAACCATCAGCGGTTTCTCGTAAATCGTATCAGCTATCCGTTTTGCGCTATGTGTCAGTTCCGTCAGTTCCTTGCGCTTATATATATCCGCTCCTTCCCTTTTCTTTCTATTTTGCAAACCCTACCCAACCTTCTATTCCATCGGCGAGAGTCTATCTTTTTCTTACATAAAAGCTTTTGTTGTTCTCCAGTTATTTTTCTTGACTATTCCGATGGCCTCTAGCAGTCAGCCCATTACTGCTCGCAATGAGGCCAGAATTGATCCGCTACGGAAGTATAAATTGAAGGTGCTTACGGCTGCTTGGAGAAGTATGCCCAAGACTATGATGCCTTTACATTGTCAGCCCTATCGAGAGAACAATCCGTCTATCAGCGACGATTTAGCACCTATATATTGGCACCATCTTGACTATGGTCTTCGTCTGCCGTTGCACCCATTTCTCCAGCAGGCTTTTAGGGCTCTAGGGGTTTCGCCGATGCAGCTGAAGCCGAACTCTATTGATTTTCTAGTGGCCTTCCTTGTCATTTGCCACCGTATGAATGTTGAGCCGATGCTGGGAATTTTGGGCCATCTTGTGTACGCTAAGACCGGCAAGAAAGAGAGCCAAACTTGTAGACAGTCGGTGGTTGTTGATTAGTTTCCAACGTTCTTGAGATGAACAAGGGGTGGAGGAAGAAGTTTTTCTTCGTCCTTGATGCCACCGGATTCTAGCTTGCCCCACGTGGCTAGAAATCAAGAAGGAGGGTCTGAGGGCAAAGAAGCTCTCCGATGTGGAGGTGCGGAGCTTGGAGAGAATCCGGGCACACAAAGGATCTCAGCGTTGGGAGAACCTGTTCGACAACGCTGTCCTTCAAGCCGCCGGCATATCCCCTGTCCCCGCCACTGAAGCAGATCGGGCCCGACCTGCGGTTCTGGCGGTTGATGAGCAGCCTGCAGATGGTTCTCAGGCCGACTCTCCTGCTTTGCCTCGGAAGCATCTTCATGCTGAGCTAGAGGCAAAGGAGCTCCAGACTTTACGCCAGCACCTGCAGCTGAGATCACGGCCAAGCTTGCTCTGAGTAAATCTCCCGCTTAGGCCGAGGGGTCTAAGAGGAAGAAAAAGAAGACGGCTTCTAAGGGTCGTCACCGAGCCGAGGGTAGTGTGCGGGAGATCTTCGCTCTCGGAGATGAGGTGGCTGAGGCTGCACCCGGGCAGGTTGAGGCCGTACCCAGGCAAACCAGTAGGGTTTCGGTTCAATAAACTTTCCAAACTCTACTTAGCAGTATAAAGGCGGAGGGTGATTCTCCGCATCCAGTACCCTAGAGATATTCTTATCGTGGAGCCGACAAGAAGAAGGAAACTGACCGGGGTTAGAGCCGAAGGAGGAGCACCGACCGAGCTGGGAGAGGGCCTCGGGTCTTCTAGGAAACCTGGAAAAGAGCCGACCGTCAATGAGCCGGTTGCTGAAGAACAGGAGCCGGTTGTTGAGGAGCACTTGGGTCTTCCAGCTTTAGAACTTCTTAGAACACTCCTTCCTCGTGGGATCGACATTTGTATATTATACACACAAGTTGTGCACTTACAATGTTTTATTTAGAACACATCAATATGTGAGTACAGTTTCACATTAGATAAGTTAAGAAAGAGTTATGAGTTGAAAATAGGAGTTGGGGCAAGCTATAGCTTTTGAATTAAAATTGATTCCTATTTTCTGTTTAAATCAAATACTTAAATCATTTCTTTTCTAGCCTATGTACTTTAAGTTTTATTTCTATTTTTTAAACTTAAACCATCTTCAAAAAGAATTTTTTTCTATAAACCCGAAGTTTAACACCCATTTATTTTTTAGATCCACTCACTTCTAGAATCACCCCTTTAAGACACAAAACACTCAATCGAACTATATTTAAACCCACATTATATTCTAACAGTTTTGTATATGATGTTTGTTGTGGTATTTTATTATTACTTGCTAACTTCTTTGTAAGTGGATAGGCATATAATGTATTTTAAAAACCAAATGCGTAAATTATTGTTTTTTCACATTATTACGGAGACATGGCGGCAGTCAATTTGTCTTGTATAAATGGAGAGCAAACGATAAAAAAAATCCGTAGGACACATTAAGTGGTCCCTGCGTACGCAAAAGGCGAGATATAGACAAAAGTAGACCCAAATACAGTACACATATTAGTTACGCAGTATTCTTCTCTTTTATTAGACCCAGGGATGAGGGTGCAGTTAGACGCCTGGATAAAGGTGCAGGTGCACCTTATACAAACAACACAGCACGAGTCATATTAGGACCGAATGACCACACATAACAGCTTGGTTCAGCCCCCTACCACATTTTGGATCGATTCGGTCTTCTTAAAATAAGTACTCCTTGTTAGGGATGTAGCTGTTTTCAAATATGAGAGTTTAATTTCAGTATTTCAAAGACAAATATAACTTTCATTATAGCTTTCAGATCCATGCTACTGAACATTTGGAAATAACCAACCTATATAGCCTTATACTTTATATTTATTTAATTACTATTTTTTTTTTTGAAGAAAGGTTTGGACCCGATATTTATTTATCGTTAAAAAAACAAAATTTAGAAAGCCTTGTAGGCTTTAGGATGAGTCAAAATTTTAATTTTAGAAATTTTTCCCCTTTTGCATCATTAATGACATTATTCATTGTTTTTTTTACATGTTTGTATCCCATTGGGTTGTGTCGGTAAGTACTTATTAATGAAACATAGGAGGGCTTGTCCTAAGTGTTTCATAAATAAATAAAAACATGACCTCAAATATTGGACTCCTTTTTTTTTTTTCTTTTACTTGGGCCACACCTTGTTATAAATCGGCCCAACTAAGGATCATTTTAATCAAAGAGCTTAAGCTATTAAGTAATGGTCTCACAACTTCTATTTAAACTCACAATGCTTTCCTAATTTTTATTTTTGTGCAGGAGTATACTCACATATGGATATTCCAACGGGTAAGACATGCATTAGTTGATCCTTTGGGATGGAGAACATCATCCGAGGGAGACCCACAATTTTCTCCACCGAATAGGGTTGGAAAATAGTCTTAGTGTATAGGGATATGAGAATAATAATGGGTCAGAAATGCTGAAATATGAAAAACAAATGAATTATTGAGCTCTAGATTGATGGTCCTCAAAGTTTATAAAACGGGGCAATTATTGGATATAGAAAATGCAAAGTCTATGCCGAAATAGGAGAATATGAGTTGCATTATTGGATAAAAACAACCTCATCCACGCCTGCGATGGAAACGTATAAGGTTAGAGCAGCTATATATATAGCATGTGAAGTGTCTCCATTCTGTTGATCAATCAATACCTACATATATATCATATCCTTGTTTCGATCAAATTATTTGTCCAAGTCCAGTCGTAGGATTAGATACCACCAGCCCTGATTAAGGATCGTGCTGACCTATTACGGGAAGCTGAACCAATACAATCAAATTCAAACGAAACTAACTATAACGAAAACTTTATTAAAAAAAAAGAATAAAATATGGGCAATAATTGAAGATGATTGATGACCAGTTGAGGAGAAGACCGTCCTTCGAATACGGAAGCAGACCCTGTTGGTTACAATCAATGCCAGGCAAGAGTATCTGATTAATCAAAGAAAAATGTACTCGTTTACCTCGGAAAACTTATTGTTCATACATTTTGGCCGACTCCTGTTCAATCGGATTAAAGAAAGTAGGGGAAGAAAAAATCATGAATCATGAGTACCTGCCTGCACTCTACTCCTTACGCATCCAATGGAATAACGCCGTGTAGCTGCTGTTAATGACATGTGGGTCCTTCTTCCTAATACCTTATGTCACAAATGTGCTCACATTAAGCCAATCAATTTTCCTAATTAATTGTAGCTTCCTACACAGCTCAACCTCGGCGACTATTAGAAAATTTGTTGAGATAAAAATAAATAAATAAATAAATAAAGGAATATTAATTTTGATCCAAAGAGCTTAGATGAGAGGTCGTTAAGAGCTTTCCTCACAACTATAAAATCATCAGCATATTATGTCCTTTTGGTTGTCCTCTCCTCTCCGACTTATGAGCTATATTAAATACGTGATATCCAGCTCTTCATTCTGCTCCATTTCTTTTCATCTATTTACTGACTTCTCCTCATGTGCTGTGATGCCATTAAATAAGAGGGTTTTTAATGAAAACTTGAAGTTAAAGCCACGTAGTATTAGCGCAATTATCGCTATAAGACTTTTTTTTTCTGGATAATAATTTTAGTTGCCGCTTCTTCTCTGTTACCTTATCTTATGACATGTTCTCCGTACCAACTGAATGCACAGGTTACGGATCTTCAAAAGTTGTTATAATAAAATATTTTATCCGCATATCTCATCTCCTGAGTCTTTATCTTGTTATATACGAAAGGCATAAGCTCTGGTTTATTGGTGTTGAAGTAGTTGAAACTATCCAATCAATTTTTCGTCTTCTCCACCATAAATAACATTTATTTGTGACTTATTTAATTAAATCAACATGAACCATGTGGCTCACCTGCGAGAGTGGTCCAAATCTGATGTAATTAATAACGCAAGTCTCACCACGGTATAACATTTGTGTATATGTGCGTATTTATATATGTATATCTATGTATGTGTGTGTGACGTATTTATAAGGAAAAATCAGTATGAATGATGACTAAGTTTACTAAATAAACCACATCTCAGATGAATAAATCTCATCATCATTTGCACATTCCTTGGCAAAATGTAGCCTCACCTCATCAAGTTACTCTAGTAAAATGAATACTTTCATAGTTGCAAGTAAACCAAACACCTAATTGCAATGGAAATATATTTTCTGCAATAAATAAGATGCAAATCGAACAATTTTTACATCTAGCCAAATAATATCGTTTCCTACAAGAAAAATGCAGATACCCAATTGACGGATTTGAATTTAACTTTTCACAACAAATCTGCATACAACATTTTCTTATGCAACAATTTGGTGCATTTGCAACTTAGAATTACTAAACATCTTGTGTCTTTTTTAATGTTCTATCGGTATTGATCCAAAGTAACTCTTTTCACACATTTACTGTATCCTTATCAAACACATTGTACAAGGTCCAAGGTCTTATCTACCCCCACAAACCAAGTTTTAATTAGTCTTTGGATTTTTTTTTTTGTCCAGAAGAGAAATTTTATTTTCCCCAGGTATCACCTGAATGACTTTTTAATGATATATATTATATATTGATGATGAACAAAAGTGGCCCATCGTCTTCTAGTCATGAAAACTGATTTGCACCCATTTTATTTAAAATTTTCAATTAGTGAACAGAAATTAGTTAATTCGTCTTGGTCGCCGCACCTCTAAACAGACCAATGGCCCTCTCTTCCATCAATCAATGGGCAAAATTAAAACAAGGATAAATAATAAACCAACAAGAAAAAACGCATTAGGTCCCCTTCTTCCGTCATGAACAAAACTAAGTCCTCGGTAAATAACACTTCAACACCAATAATTGCCTTATAATATATTATCTTTTCATTAATCATACTGCTAGTCATTGTTAAAGCCAACGAGCATATGCAGCTGAATTTTGACCGCTTACCCAAAGAGACTAGTGTTTTGATCACAACTGTATGTTAACATAAGATTATGATTTATTCCAAATATACTATTAAATATTTCTTTCATGGTTTCCATATGTTTTTATTTTACATTCAAAACAAATTACGACAGTCAGATGATAATAAATGAAAGGGTTTTTCATGAAACCACTTTATAAGTTCAAAACTTTTATAAAACCACCTTTAAAGTTTTTTGATAGAAACCACCTTATAAGTCCAAAATGCCCTCAAAGTCACACTTTTGAATAATGCTTTAAAAATGCTGGATTAACAATAATTCATTCATCCTAAATGAAAAAAAGAGGAGGAGGAGGAGGAGGAGGAGGAGGAGGAGGAGGAGGAGGAGGAGGATAATATATCAAAGTGGTTTTAATAGGAAATTTGAATAAGTGGAGGTGTGACATTGAGGGCATTTTGGACTTATAAGGTGGTTTCTATCAAAAAAAAACTTTAAAGGTGGTTTTTATAAAAGTTTTGAACTTATAAGGTGGTTTCCATGAAAAAACCCTAAATGAAAATGTGATCTTTTCATTATTATTATTTTTCTCTTTTACTGTAAAGAAATTCGCATTTATTTTCTACGTATATCCTAAGATGCCTAACGTAAAGAAATGGAGAGGGAAGAGGAGAGAGAGAGAGAGAGAGGCCAAGCCTTAATAATATCCCTACCAACCGAAGTTTTATAGAAAATAAGTGATTGGTAAATTTAAGGGAATATAATCCATTTCAACAGTAGAGTGTTTGGCAACCGAATAGGAATAGATGATAATTCATCATTGTTGTCAAAATGACAATAAGAAAATTTGCTTGGTGGTGAGATGTTAAATGAGACGTTAGATTTTATGAAATCATAAGGGGTAAATTGGTCTCTTACTTTGTCAAACTATTAAATAATATATTTAGGCTTGTTGTAAAATACTTTGTAAACCTAATGAATTATTCCTTGATCTTAGAGAATTTAGAGAGCTAGAGAACTTTTCTATTCACTTCTACTTTTGCTTCATGCATTACAACTATATATATACATTAGTGTTATAAGACTTTAGAAATAACTCTAAAAGTCAAATGGGGAGTAAATTCATGAGTTTATGGACATTCATAAATAGGTTCATAACACTCCCCTTGGATGTCCATTATACAAGAAATATGCATCGTTAAAACCTTACTAGGAAAAACCCAATGGGAAAAATCCTAGTGAAGGAAAAAGAGTACATAATTCCTTGTATAAACTCCCCTATTAAAAATATCATTTGAAATCTCTTAATCGCCAGATTCGATCTTATGCAATACTCATTCATCCTAAATGAAAAAAAGAGGAGGAGGAGGAGGAGGAGGAGGAGGAGGAGGAGGAGGAGGAGGAGGAGGAGGAGGAGGAGGAGGAGGAGGAGGAGGAGGAGGAGGAGGAGGAGGAGGAGGAGGAGGAGGAGGAGGAGGAGGAGGAGGAGGAGGAGGAGGAGGAGGAGGAGGAGGAGGAGGAGGAGGAGGAGGAGGAGGAGGAGGAGGAGGAGGAGGAGGAGGAGGAGGAGGAGGAGGAGGAGGAGGAGGAGGAGGAGGAGGAGGAGGAGGAGGAGGAGGAGGAGGAGGAGGAGGAGGAGGAGGAGGAGGAGGAGGAGGAGGAGGAGGAGGAGGAGGAGGAGGAGGAGGAGGAGGAGGAGGAGGAGGAGGAGGAGGAGGAGGAGGAGGAGGAGGAGGAGGAGGAGGAGGAGGAGGAGGAGGAGGAGGAGGAGGAGGAGGAGGAGGAGGAGGAGGAGGAGGAGGAGGAGGAGGAGGAGGAGGAGGAGGAGGAGGAGGAGGAGGAGGAGGAGGAGGAGGAGGAGGAGGAGGAGGAGGAGGAGGAGGAGGAGGAGGAGGAGGAGGAGGAGGAGGAGGAGGAGGAGGAGGAGGAGGAGGAGGAGGAGGAGGAGGAGGAGGAGGAGGAGGAGGAGGAGGAGGAGGAGGAGGAGGAGGAGGAGGAGGAGGAGGAGGAGGAGGAGGAGGAGGAGGAGGAGGAGGAGGAGGAGGAGGAGGAGGAGGAGGAGGAGGAGGAGGAGGAGGAGGAGGAGGAGGAGGAGGAGGAGGAGGAGGAGGAGGAGGAGGAGGAGGAGGAGGAGGAGGAGGAGGAGGAGGAGGAGGAGGAGGAGGAGGAGGAGGAGGAGGAGGAGGAGGAGGAGGAGGAGGAGGAGGAGGAGGAGGAGGAGGAGGAGGAGGAGGAGGAGGAGGAGGAGGAGGAGGAGGAGGAGGAGGAGGAGGAGGAGGAGGAGGAGGAGGAGGAGGAGGAGGAGGAGGAGGAGGAGGAGGAGGAGGAGGAGGAGGAGGAGGAGGAGGAGGAGGAGGAGGAGGAGGAGGAGGAGGAGGAGGAGGAGGAGGAGGAGGAGGAGGAGGAGGAGGAGGAGGAGGAGGAGGAGGAGGAGGAGGAGGAGGAGGAGGAGGAGGAGGAGGAGGAGGAGGAGGAGGAGGAGGAGGAGGAGGAGGAGGAGGAGGAGGAGGAGGAGGAGGAGGAGGAGGAGGAGGAGGAGGAGGAGGAGGAGGAGGAGGAGGAGGAGGAGGAGGAGGAGGAGGAGGAGGAGGAGGAGGAGGAGGAGGAGGAGGAGGAGGAGGAGGAGGAGGAGGAGGAGGAGGAGGAGGAGGAGGAGGAGGAGGAGGAGGAGGAGGAGGAGGAGGAGGAGGAGGAGGAGGAGGAGGAGGAGGAGGAGGAGGAGGAGGAGGAGGAGGAGGAGGAGGAGGAGGAGGAGGAGGAGGAGGAGGAGGAGGAGGAGGAGGAGGAGGAGGAGGAGGAGGAGGAGGAGGAGGAGGAGGAGGAGGAGGAGGAGGAGGAGGAGGAGGAGGAGGAGGAGGAGGAGGAGGAGGAGGAGGAGGAGGAGGAGGAGGAGGAGGAGGATTTAACCTAATGAATTATTCCTTGATCTTAGAGAATTTAGAGAGCTAGAGAACTTTTCTATTCACTTCTACTTTTGCTTCATGCATTACAACTATATATATACATTAGTGTTATAAGACTTTAGAAATAACTCTAAAAGTCAAATGGGGAGTAAATTCATGAGTTTATGGACATTCATAAATAGGTTCATAACACTCCCTTGGATGTCCATTATACAAGAAATATGCATCGTTAAAACCTTACTAGAAAAAACCAATGGGAAAAATCCTAGTGAAGGAAAAAGAGTACATAATTCCTTGTATAAACTCCCCTGTTAAAAATATCATTTGAAATCTCTTAATCGCCGATCCGATCTTATGCAATAGCTTCTCAAACGTTAAAGTCGGTAATGCCTTGGTGACTAGATCCGCAAGATTATTGCTTGAACGGATTTGTTGAACATCAATATCACCGTTCTTTTAAAGATCATGTGTGAAAAAGAACTTTGGTGAAATATGTTGTGTCCTGTCTTCTTCGATGAATCCTCCCTTTAGTGCAAGGCGCATGCGTGATATTCTTCATGATTGTTGTTGGAGTTTCTTTCTTGAAAGACAAGCCACATGTCCCTTGGATGTGTTGAGTCATTGACCTTAGCTACACACATTCTCGACTCACCTCATGAATTGCTATTAATTCTGCATAATTTGAAGAAGTATCAACAATAGTCTGTTTTGTAGATCGCCATGATATAGCCGATCACCATAGTAAATATATATCTGTTTGGGATTGAGCTTTATGTGGATCGATAAATACCTCAGATGATAACCAATTAGTTGTGCTCTAGATCCTTTGAATAAAACAATCCCATATCAATTGTTCCTTGAAGATATCGAAATATGTGCTTAACTCGCTCCAATGTCTTCGAAGTTGGATAAGAACTATACCTTGCTAATAAATTCACAGAGAATGCTATATCTGTATTGTTAGCAAGATACATTAATGCACCTATTGCACTAAGATATGGTACTTCTGGACCAAGAAGTTCTTCATTATCTTCTCAAGGTCGGAAAAGATCCTTATTCACATCAAGTGACGGACAACCATTGGGGTACTCAATGGATGTGCTTTATCCATATAAAATCGCTCAGACCCTCTTTATATAATTTGATTGATAAATAAGAATTCCATTTGCTAAATGCTCGATCCGCAGTCGAGACAAAACTTTATTTTTTTCAAGGTATTTCATCTCAAATTCTTTCTTTAAATATTCTACTGCCTTTGGAAGCTCTTCAGGAGTTCCAATAATATTCAAGTCATCAATATATACTGTAATTATGACAAATTCAGATCCAGATTTCTTTATGAAAATACATGGACAGATTATATCATTCTTATAACTTTCTTTCAGCAAATATTCACTAAGACGGTTTACCACATACGTCCGGATTGCTTTAATCCGTACAAAGATCTTTGTAATTTGATTGAATAATTTTCCTGGGAATTTGAATTACATGCTTCTGGCATCTTAAATCCTTCAGGGATTTTCATATAGATAACGTTATCAAGAGAGCCATATAAATAGGCTGTAACTACATCCATTAGACACATATCAAGTCTTTCTTTTATTACCAGACTAATCAGGTATCGAAATGTAATTGCATCCACCACGGAAGAATATGTCTCCTCATAATCGACTCCAGGTCTTTGGGAAAATCCTTGTGCGACAAGTCGTGCTTTATACCTCACGACTTCATTTTTCTCATTTCTTTTTCACACAAGAACCCATTTGTACCCGACTGGTTTTATATCTTCAGGTGTTAGGACTACCGGTCCCAAAACCTCACTTTTTGAAAGTGAGTCTAATTCTACTTGAATTGCTTCTTTCCATTTTGGCCAATCATTCCTACGTCGACATTCTTCGATGGATTTTGGTTCAATATCCTCACTATCTTTCATAATAGTGAGCGCTACATTATATGCAAATGTGTTGTCGACAACTATTTCTTTTCGGTTCTATTTTCCTCTAGTTGTGACATAACTTATTGAGATCTCTTCATCTTTACTAATTTCAGGTATTTGAACTTCTTCTGGAGTTTTATGGTTAGTTATGTCATTGTTCTCTTCTGGAGTTTTATCTATGTCTTAATTCTCTTCTGGAGTTCTTTCTCCTTTAATGGGGCTATCTTGAGTATTTGCTCCTTTTCTTTTTGAGGATTTTTATCTTTGGAACCGATTGGTCTACCACGCTTCAGGCGTGCTCTAGACTCATTACTTAAAATATTAACGGATTGTCCTACTGGGACATCAATCCGGATTGGAGTATTTACAGCTGGTATATGTGACTTTGTCACTCTCTTTGGGTCAGCAAATGCGTCTGGCAATTAATTTGCTATATTTTGCAAATGAATCATCTTTTGAACTTCTAGTTCACATTGTTTTGTACGAGAATCAAGATGATTTAATGATGATGTATTTCATATAATTTCTTTCACCAGCTGTTTATTTTCGCCCCCTAATGTTGGAAATTTTGTCTCATCAAAATGACAATCGGCGAACCGTGCCGTAAAAACATCCACAGTCATTGGTTCAATGTATTTAATTATAGAAGGGGAGTCATATCCAACATATATTCCCAACCTCCTTTGGGATCTCATCTTAGTGCGTTGTGGTGGAGCAATTGGAACATATACCGCACATCTAAAAATTCTTAGATGGGAAATATTTGGCTCCTGACCATAAGCCGGTTGTAAGGGGGAGAATTTATAATAACTTGTAGGTCTGATACATACAAGTGTTGCTACATGTAAAATAGCATGTCCCCAGATCGAAATGGGGAGTTTTGTTCTCATGAGTAATGGTCTTGCAATTAATTGCAGATATTTTATCAATGATTCTGCTAGACCATTTTGTGTATGAACATGTGCTACAAGATGTTCAACAGTTATTCCAATTGACATGCAATAGTCATTAAAAGCATGCGATATAAATTCTCCAGCATTATCAAGACGAATTGTCTTAATTGCATATTCTGAAAATTGTGCTCTTAATCAAATTATTTGAGCAAGCAATCTCGCAAACGCCAGGTTGCGAGTTGATAATAAGCATACATGTGACCAGTGTAGATGCATCTATAAGCACCATAAAATATCGAAATGATCCACATGGTGGATGAATAGGTCAACATATATCATCTTGAATACGTTCCAGAAATGCGGGAGATTCAATCCCAACTTTAGTTGGTGATGGTCTAGTAATTAATTTATCTTGAGAACAAGCAGCACATGAGAATTTATTAGATTGAAAAATCTTCGGTTTTTAATGGATGCCCATGTGAATTTTTAATTATTTTTCACATCATTATTGATCCGGGATGCCCCAATCGGTCATGCTAAATAATAAAAGTATTTAGATCAGTGAACTTCTGGTTCACTATGGCATATACTTTAACTGTACTAATATTTGTGTAGTACAAGCCAGAAGAAAATGAGGGTAGTTTTTCTAATACACATTTCTTACGAAATATTAGTTGTAATATAGAGATATTTGATATTATTCTCATTCTTGTCTCAATATGATATCCATTTAGTGAATATCTTTAAAGCTTAATAAATTTCTTTGAGACTTCTTTGGAGAATAATCGTTATCTATAATAAACTTTGTTCCTTCAGAATAGTAAAATAGCTCTTCGAGCCTTCAATTAGTTTTGCACTTCGGATATTGTATTAACATCCGCCTCTCCCATTATCAAATGAGCAAAATATTTCTTATCTTTAAGTATAGTGTGTGTTGTTGCACTATCTGAGACACATATCTTCATGATTGATCTTGAATCCAATTGAAGACTCAGAATATCCATATTTTTCTTCATTTAATGAAAGTAAAATATATTATAAGAAATATTGCCAATGAACATAGAATATCAAGATATTTAAAGTTTCAGTATTAAACTTATAAGAAATCATATAGTAAATAAAAATACCGGAGAGTAACTTTAATTATTTTGGACATTCCTATTCCCAATTAAATGATCAATTCTACCTTCAGGGTTTTCAAAGAAATCAGCTACATCCAGATGTGTTATATCAATAGGATCATCATGGTCAAAATCTTCGTTTGGTAGGCAAAGTTTGCCTCTACATCTTTTCCTTTTTCCTTCTGGGAAGTTTGATATAGCTCAACAAGATGTGTTGGTGTACGACAATTACATGACCAATGACCTTTCATGCCGCAGCGATAACACATATTTTCTAAACTCATTGAATACTTGTTCTATCCACTTTTATCATTCTCTTCAATATTATCCCACTTTTGGTGGTGAGATTTTTTCTTATGATTAGGAGAGTTGTTATTATGACCACCACAATCATGATAGTTATCTCGGCCGTGTCTACAACCATGACCATGACTTTATCCATTAGTCACATTCACTTCAGGGAGTGGAGTATGAATAAATAACAAATCGTGTATGCTTAAAATTTGTCATGTCATCCAAGCTTCATTAGTTTCAATAATTCATTTGAGTTAATCAAGTTGTAAATATTATTAGTAGTAAACTATAATACTTATTTCTTAGAAGAAAACAATAAGCATTTAATTAAAGAAGCTCATCTTACTTCTTGAGATGTCCAAATCAATATAAAACATATATTATAAATTGTTGAAAATTCCCTATGGAAAGGTAGAATTCAAATTGAATTCTTTTGGTTGTGGATACAAATATCCTTGCTAAACAAGGTCTAATAGAACACATAATATTAATGCATTAAAACATAATGATGGTAACAAAAGATATCGCTAAGAGCATAAACAATAAATATTTAAGAATAAAACTGAATATATACTATTTTCTAAGATACAATTCTTAAAGATTTTCTAATCCATACATGTATATGTCATGCTTTCTACATCAAAATAGAATATGTGGAAAATAATGACCAAATTCAAATAAAAGATACAAACGAGAAAACATGGACTAGTTATGAATTAGGATAAGTACTATTTAAACATGTAGATAATAGATTATCTCTAATAAAACCATATACACATAAGTTAAAGTCACAATACATAATAAGAGGATGTTAGTATGATGGAGTTCATTGTGTAAATATATGTGTGTATGTACATATAAAGCATAGTAAAGAAAATATACCTTCAACCGGATGATAAAGCTCAAAAGGTACTATCGTCTTGATAGCGTGTTGTAAAATACTTTGTAAACCTAATGAATTATTCCTTGAGCTTAGAGAATTTAAAGAGCTAGAGAACTTTTCTATTCACTTCCACTTTTGCTTCATGCATTACAACTATATATATACATTAGAGTTATAAGACTTTAGAAATAACTCTAAAAGTCAAATGGGGAGTAAATTCATGAGTTTATGGACATCCATAAATAGATTCATAACAAGGCTATTTGTTTTCCTTTATTTTTTCCCACTTAGAATACTAGAACATTTCTTTGTACATATACTTCTCAATACAATGAATAAGATCTCCATAATCTCTCTATATTTATTTTTCATGACATCAGAACCCTTGATCAACAACTTCACCAAATCCTAACCACACATCCAATTTCTCACGGGCCTCACCTTCACTCACGCGAAATTAGGGCGGAGGTGGGGCCCACATGAAATTCGCACATCTCTCGCAAGCTCACGTGAAGAGTCACATGTCGCCTCCTTTCCCATTCCAAACTTGCAACCGCTGCCGCCGCCGACTCCTAACCCATCAACTGTTCGACGATATGCCTCACAAAAACTACACGTTGAATTAACCCCATCCAACCTCCATTCGCTGCCAAACTCAACGTCGCCACCCGCCGCTACTGCATAAGAACACCAACCTCGATCTTGCCGGGGAAGCTCCAGTCGCCGTCACCACCAAACACTCACCTCCAGCCAGCTCGCCCCGGCCATGCTCTTCCTCAGCTAGCACCCCAGGCCAAGCCTCCCTCGAGCCAAGCTTTTTTCCTGCCAAGCACCCCAAGACCAGCCCTTACCTCTGTCCACGCTATCACCGAGCAGTCACTAACCCCACCATCTCTATCCAAGTCCTTATCGGACAGCACCGCAACATTAACTATTGCAGCAAACACCTACCCGCAAACAAATTAATATGCGCACTTCTTCTCGACAAACTGCATTTGGTACCCAAATACAGTCTGAGAGGGTGTTAAATAATATAATTAGGCTAATCTTATTTTCTTTTATTTTAGTCTCACATCGCTTAGAATATTAGAACATCTCCACTTGCTTTTGTATTTAAAATTCTCAATGCAATGAATAAGATAATCAAGTTCTCTAAAATTTCTCGATAGTTATCACAAACTTTATGGCTTAGCTTTTTTTTTTTTGGATTATAAGTCAAACTAAATCATTTATCAAACATCTCAAAGTGACATATATGGTACTTTACCTATTTACCAAGCCGACTCGTAGAAGTTTGGAAACATTTGCTTTCCTCGTTGGGACGCCAATCGGGACTCTCATTGGCATTACGTATGGAAATTTTCCCTCTCGTCTCCTTTCATCCCCCTTCAAACTAGAACGCTGGATTTTCACGTGACATTGAAGTAGAGAGATTCCCATGGGTACTTCCAAATCAAGACATCGACATTTATTTTATTTTTTTGGGTACCACCGAGAAATTTCCCGAAAAATAAAAGAAATACCAACAACCACTTACTAACTAACTAATTGCGGTAGAAATATTTACCTGATGACGAGGAACGTCATGCCATGAGCCTAGCTAGGACCCTCTGCTATATAAACCACGCATATTGTCTACCATTTCCGCCAAGAAAAAGTACAAGAAGAAAAGAAATTAATTCCTTCTCATTTATATTATGGCTTCCTGTAGTCGTTTAATCCCTTTGATCTTCGACAAGATTATTCACATCATCCACATTGTTTTCTCTCGTCTAAAGTACTACCTCGAGTGCTCCTATCAATTCCTCCTCTTCAATGCCCACCCTCTATTCATCCACATTTGCTACTTCATCTCCATCTCCTTCCTAGGTTTTATAGCCCTCAGATACATCCCCCTAAAAGACCCTCATGGACATGCTCCTCCTCCTCCTCATGACCTCGACCTCTTCTTCACCTCCGTCTCCGCCGCCACAGTCTCCAGCATGTCCACCGTCGAAATGGAGGTCTTCTCCAACTCTCAGCTAATCGTCCTCACCGTCTTGATGCTCATAGGCGGCGAAGTTTTCACTTCCACCGCTGGCCTCCACTTCAGTACGCGAAAACTTAAACAGCGACTGGTGGCCCGAATCGAACCCGATGATTCCAATCAACAACAAGTCGAGCTCTCCGACCTCGACCATCACCATCATCTTGAATCCGGTACTATGACGAATCTGGGGCAGTACTCTCATGATTCTACAAGCAGTAGTCCTACGGCATTGAAGTACAATGCGGCCAAGTGCTTGGTCAATGTTCTCGTAAGCTATCTTCTTCTAATACACTTAGCCGGCTCAATATCAATCTTAGTCTATGTGACATTAATATCGAGCGCAGGGGAAGTGTTGAGGAAGAAAGATATATCGGTTTCGACCTTCTCCGTCTTCACCACCGTGTCTTCTTTCTCGAGCTGCGGCTTCATTCCTACAAACGAGAACATGATGGCCTTCAAGAAGAACTCAGGCATGCTCTTGTTGATAGTCCCTCAGGTTCTAGTGGGCAACACCATGTTCCCTCCCTTGTTGAGGTTTTGCATATGGGTGCTGAAAAGATGGACAAAGAGGAGGAGTGATCAGTACGAGTATCTGTTGAAGAGTTCATCAAAGGGGCGCAGCAGCACTGGATACTACCACTTGCTCTCTCACATGCACTCGGTGCTGTTGGCCATCACGGTGGCTGGGTTCATAGTGATTCAGGTCATTGTTATTTGTTCCTTGGAGTGGCACGCCCAATCCCAATCGGTGTTTGGGGGGATGAATTCTTATCAGAAGCTGGTTTCCGCATTGTTTCTGTCGGTGAATTCGAGGCATACCGGTGAATCTGTGGTCGATCTCTCTTCATTGTCGCAGGCCGTCTTGGTTATCTTTGTCATCATGATGTTAGTTTCTCTCCTTCTCTTAATTAATTACTCTACTCTCTCACACACACGCACACGCCTCTGATGCAACAGATATCACTTCGTTCTAAGCTTAAAGGGCAAGGTTAAAAGTCAGGGTAAAGCTATGGGAAGGAGAGAGATTTAATTGCTTTCAGAGAGTCCTATGATTAATTAGTGATGAAAACGAATTTCAATCATAACGGTTGAGGGTCTAACTGGTTGAGGAGAAATTGAGGTCTCTGCTTCAATCACGTGTCCACTATTATTATATGGTGGTCTAGATTCCGGCCCCTTCACAATTATAGCCATCCCTATATCAATACGAGTAGTACTTGATCCAAGGTTTTCAGTCAAAGAGAATAAGCATGTAGCATATACTCTAATTACGGGCAAAAATATACTGTTCTTTATTACGGGAACACTATACTGTTCTTTATTCCATCAAGCAGAGGGGTATAATTGTCATTAGCTATATATATAAAAAAGCATTTCATTCCAAGTATCATATCCTCTTCCCTAATGTCCACTCTAATTGTCCTGATCTAGGCATTTGTGCTAGATTGCTATCGGTTTGGATCACGGCACTTATTAGATGGATTTGGGATAATAATCTTGATGCATGGTCTGCGTGTGTGTACGCACACGTATACATACAAACGAATTAGCAAGAACCTCCTTCTTCAACTTCACTTCTTAGTTTCATATTAACTTAATAATTTAGCATCTCCTCTAAATTTTAACTTTTCAATTCGTTTTTGAAGTTCTCAGGCTTCTCTTCTATTGCTTCTCAATATGTGCTGAAATGAAATGACAATTAATGAATCCTGTGAAATGCCATACACTTAGTAGAGAAAATAGCTTAACCATTTGTTCTACAGAAAATCCAAGAGTTCAATGACATCTTGTATTATCTTGGGTCAAACAACTCTGCAAAAGTGCCCCCCCCTCAAACTCTAGTTACTGGCATATATATATATATATATATATATATATATATATATATATATATATATATATATATATATATATATATATATATATATATATATATATAATCAACAATCAATTGCTACCGGACATATCAATAAAAGACAAATTTGTTGAGGAACAAATTGATAACTGGATTGATATAAAACTTGAATTCATGCCCACACAAAAACATGTCATGATACCAACCAAACCCCACCCAAAGATCTTTCCATAGCTTGGCCACTGATTCCAATATTATTATAAACACCAACATGTCGTAGGAGGGTCCCCCTTTCAATGAGCCGTGACCACACTCATCCATCATTCAAATTTAGCAAGATTAATATGGCTATGCATGCCTCTAAAATCTTTCTAGAATTAGATGAGTCCTTCTCATATATGCGCGTGGAACTAAACCACACAAACATCTGATTCACGCCACAGAGTTTAAGCTAAGACAATTACATCGTTGATTTATGCTTTATAAGACAAATTATAGTTCAACAGTACTAATTTAAAAAATAAAAAAAACAAAAACAAGATGGCCATGAGCTGTTGATTATAGGACATGCTACAATTGTCAACAAAGATACCCACATGTTATATATCAAGAATTTCTCAGAGCAAAGAAATACATTGACATTAAGGAGCACTGTGCCAAATTCGTTTCCACCTCAATTCTATGAAATGACAATTAATGAATCCTGTGAAATGCCATACACTTAGTAGAGAAAATAGCTTAACCATTTGTTCTACAGAAAATCCAAGAGTTCAATGACATCTTGTATTATCTTGGGTCAAACAACTCTGCAAAAGTGCCCCCTCAAACTCTAGTTACTGGCATATATATATATATATAATCAACAATCAATTGCTACCGGACATATCCAATAAAAGACAAATTTGTTGAGGAACAAATTGATAACTGGATTGATATAAAACTTGAATTCATGCCCACACAAAAAACATGTCATGATACCAACCAAACCCCACCCAAAGATCTTTCCATAGCTTGGCCACTGATTCCAATATTATTATAAACACCAACATGTCGTAGGAGGGTCCCCCTTTCAATGAGCCGTGACCACACTCATCCATCATTTAAATTTAGCAAGATTAATGTGGATATACATGCCTCTAAAATCTTTCTAGAATTAGATGAGTCCTTCTCATATATGCGCGTGGAACTAAACCACACAAACATCTGATTCACGCCACAGAGTTTAAGCTAAGACAATTACATCGTTGATTTATGCTTTATAAGACAAATTATAGTTCAACAGTACTAATTTAAAAAATAAAAAAAACAAAAACAAGATGGCCATGAGCTGTTGATTATAGGACATGCTACAATTGTCAACAAAGATACCCACATGTTATATATCAAGAATTTCTCAGAGCAAAGAAATACATTGACATTAAGGAGCACTGTGCCAAATTCGTTTCCACCTCAATTCTATGAAATGACAATTAATGAATCCTGTGAAATGCCATACACTTAGTAGAGAAAATAGCTTAACCATTTGTTCTACAGAAAATCCAAGAGTTCAATGACATCTTGTATTATCTTGGGTCAAACAACTCTGCAAAAGTGCCCCCTCAAACTCTAGTTACTGGCATATATATATATATATATATATATATATATATATATATATATATATATAATCAACAATCAATTGCTACCGGACATATCCAATAAAAGACAAATTTGTTGAGGAACAAATTGATAACTGGATTGATATAAAACTTGAATTCATGCCCACACAAAAAACATGTCATGATACCAACCAAACCCCACCCAAAGATCTTTCCATAGCTTGGCCACTGATTCCAATATTATTATAAACACCAACATGTCGTAGGAGGGTCCCCCTTTCAATGAGCCGTGACCACACTCATCCATCATTTAAATTTAGCAAGATTAATGTGGATATACATGCCTCTAAAATCTTTCTAGAATTAGATGAGTCCTTCTCATATATGCGCGTGGAACTAAACCACACAAACATCTGATTCACGCCACAGAGTTTAAGCTAAGACAATTACATCGTTGATTTATGCTTTATAAGACAAATTATAGTTCAACAGTACTAATTTAAAAAATAAAAAAAACAAAAACAAGATGGCCATGAGCTGTTGATTATAGGACATGCTACAATTGTCAACAAAGATACCCACATGTTATATATCAAGAATTTCTCAGAGCAAAGAAATACATTGACATTAAGGAGCACTGTGCCAAATTCGTTTCCACCTCAATTCTATGAAATGACAATCTGATATGTTGCACCATTTCCTATTCCTTATCGAGCAAACTCTCCCAATGTATTTTGTAATGTGTGCGAACATTTGCTTTTGCAGGTATCTTCCTCCTTACACAACATTTATACCCTTAGAAGAGGAGAGTTGCACATCTAGCACCGTCACCGAAAACAAGAAGAGCATTGGTTTGGCGAAGAGTCTCGTTATGTCACAACTCTCATACTTGGCCATCTTTGTCATTCTCATTTGCATTACTGAAAGAAAAAAGCTCTCTGAAGATCCTTTAAACTTCAATATCTTCAACATAGTCCTCGAAGTGATCAGGCAAGATTCCTTTTTCACAGATGAACTGGATTTCTAGGAAATAGTGGCCAGTCGTCGAGTTCTAATGATAAAATAAGTAAATTACAGAACACCCACATGACATGGAAAGTGCATTAAAAAAGTAGACATTTATAAAATTAAATAGAATCAAAATGCTACACAAGAAGTTGGTGTATAGATAGGGGAAGCCTCTTCTTATATATGTCATACTTCAACCGGATAGTTTCACTTCTTCCTAGGAGAGAAGAGAGACTACAAAACCTCCTCTTAAGAGATTACATTCTTAACACATTTCTTCCTTTTTGTTTTTTGTTTTATTAATGATAAATATCACAAGTCTGTAATCATAATTTGTTTCATGAGAAAGTAGTAGTAAGCTACAAGACTTCGCTGTCATTTTAAACATAGCGTTTTCAAAATAATACAGCGCATACGGAAATGTGGGATTCTCAACTGGCTATAGTTGTGCACGTCAGCTGAAGCCTGACGGGAATTGCAAAGATGCATGGTTCGGATTTGTGGGGAAATGGAGCGTACAGGGGAAGGTCATTCTCATCTTTGTCATGCTTTTTGGGAGACTAAAGAAGTTCAGCATGCATGGTGGTAAAGCTTGGAAGCTAGGTTGAAGCACAGTAATGCTCGCCACATTCATATCGCCTTTTCATGACGATGACACACTTGTGGACTGTGTAGTGCACATTAAAAAAGCATAACGGCAACGTGCTTCTAAATGATGAGAGCCTAGCAAGCAACAAAGGGCTCCTCAATGCTTTCCCTTGTATAGTATAGGAAGAGGAAATCCTGAAACAGAATCCCGAAGGAGATACATGTATTGAGGCTAGTAAGGAATGGCTTCAATTTCTCTACATCCATGATTGTAGAGAAATCCTACAATATGTTATGTGGACCAATTGTATTTCTTCCTCCAGTGGATTCCATATTTATTAAACAAATTACAATTCATGCAGACAAAATTTTTTATGGGCCCACAAAATAATGATGTTATTGGTTCGCATAACAAATTTGTCAGATTTCTCTAAAAAACGAAGGATGCAGAGAATTCATAGGCAATTACAGATATAACATGAGAAGATAGGTGGATCGGACAGAAGGAACTCTTTAATTCTTCCCCACACCTAAGAATGAGAATTCAAAGAAAAAGTTAAGCAAAAATATAACACCATGTGTACTAAGATATTTTGTGGTGACCTGGTATTGCTAATGTGCTAAAGTTGATCACATGAAGATGAATCATGATTCTCAATAGTTTTATGCGTTTAGCAAGGGGTTTCAGCTTTTTACAAGTGACAATAACAAAAGCATGACAACTTCGGGTGGTTGGAAACTTACCGGTTGCAAATGCATGTTGAAAGATACCAAGTTTAACTACGATTTCTTGATGCTGAGAGATTACAGTCCTTCCTGATAATTTAGATATTCATCTACATACAGATGTGGAGTTGTGTATTCTCAGGGAGTGCTCATGCTCATGCTCGTTGGTAGTTTGGTTCAACACTACTTCACGGCCAAAAAGAAGCAAGCTATGTGCAACGCTTTGTTTGTTTCTAGACTGTGAAGAAGGACCAAGCTCGTAAGCTTATAATCCTAGGTTGGAATGCACACTTCCTTTCTTTCTTTACTGAGGTAAACTGTGGAGGAGAAGGCATGTCAAAACCTTCTTCTTTATGGTGAAACAAGCAAAAGCTGTACTGAGGCATGTCTAAAGGTAAGAATTACATTGAAATATTGAAATTAATACGTCTGCAGTCAAACATATGATACAAAGGTATTTGAACAAGACTGACATATTACATTGCATCTTGGACTCCAGATATTGAGTCCCTTCTCCTTGAAAACCGAGAAGCAAATTTGTTGACCGATTGGAAGCTTTGCGCAAATATGTATAAACAGAACAAGCACAATCCTGCTCAAGATATTCCCCAATAAGAAATCAGTTAGAAACTGCTTATTATACAATTGCATGGGCGTATTTAAAAGTATTGAATCTGCTTATTATACAATTGTTTGCATGGGCATATTTAAAAGTATTGCATCGACACCTGCATAAGCGACTGTTGCACCTGACGCCAAACGACCTAGAGTTGACAAGACATACAGGCTAAGGACCACCTGAGAAATCAACAGCAGCAAATATAATGAGTTGAAACAAGTTTATGCAGAGTCACCAATAGTTCGTCCTATATTTATCCATCTTCGCCCTGCAATCAGCGCTGTGATCCACCTCATATGATTTAACATTAATAAGAGATGGTACACTTGGTCTATGGGCAGCCTGTGAAGGGCAGCTGAATTTTTACACATAGATGAAAGCATAAATACAATCTGCTTTAGGTCAGTTCTGTAATTATGTGATTCTAAGTTATCACTAGTATCTACTCAAGGGATCAGTCTAAAAAATATAGAGATAAATTATAAAATATAATTAAACATTTGTCAATATCCACACATGATAACAAATCCTTGGAAATTAATTACCATATAACAAGATTGAAACCTCCCCCCAAACAGTAAGTAGATAAGTACACCAAGGTCCGAAATTTTGTCATATCTAAAAAGGACAGAAAACTAGCCTCCAAGCTTTCTCAAAATTTGAAATTTACAGAGAAAACTAATGATAATAAATTAGTCAAATTTTACTGTAAGACTCAGAAAAAGTATCGGCAATTTCAAGCCTTTGTTCAACCTTCAAGCTGTTTTCCAGCTATTTTGAGTTCAGATTTTTCAGTCCTTTGACAATCATAATAGTCTAATCCACATGGAAATGGCAGGAAAAGATCAAGCTGAGATGGAAGTCCAAATTAAATCTTACTCACTGAGAGTGAGATCCCACCAACAGTTGTTGACCACCAGGGAGATAGGTTATTTTATCCAATGAGGTTTTAATGATTACAGGTGCTTTCGTGAAAAACTGACTTGAAAATAGAGAATGCAAAATCAGTGCTTATATCATTAATAAGAGGACGACATGGTTTCATCCTCATATATAGTGAACGGTATCCACAAAGTAGATTTCAAGAGTTGTGAGACAATGACCTTAAAGAACAGCCTCTTGTCATGTCCTGTTGCAGCCACCCTCAAGACAGATTCTGCTGCGCCTATTGTATTAGCCAAGCATGCTGCAACACCATTTGCTGTATCCTGAGATATTTGCCACTCAAGAGGATCCACAGGTACACTACAAAATCCACGTCAAGAGATGAATCTATCAGTCAAATGATACAAAGAGATCATCTTCAATTATCAGCTAAAACACTATGCAGTTTTCAAGTGCAAAAGCTTTAAATTTCTTATAACAAAAAATGCTAGGTCCCAGATATAACAAATGACAAATAAAAACAAATAAACATGTTAAGAATCTAAGAACTATAATTCAATATTCCACAAGATGTCTCTTGGAGTGATACGTAGCCAATGATGTTACCACAATTATCGGATTAATGAAAAATAATAATAGATTCGATCAATCAGTATAACAAATCACGGTCTTCACATAATAGGGAATGAGGTTACATTCATTGACATATATAGATTAAAACATGTTTGAATTATATTCATCAACTTATTTCTCTTAACAGAAATGAACAGCGCAAGGACAGAGAGAGAAAAAAATAAGTTTACAAATTGGATAGCAGGATTCCCCCTTTAAATGCATCTGTGAATGCCAATATTGATGCATATGATAACATGGATTTTCTGTCACCTAATGTGCCCTTTAAGTGAGACTAATACTCTTCAGACCCTTCACCAATCCAAGCAATGCACACCTAAGTTCATGTGCAAGCATCTTTTGATTTACAAAGTGTACAAGTGCACAAACTTAAATCCAAGAGATTAAAAAAAATATTCTCTGTTAGATATGATGGTTGTGATTTGATAGGGAAGATCTTATTTAAAATAACAAGTGAGTAATCTGTTCTTTTTCCTTAGTAAAATGTTTAGTTAGCCTTTATAATAAATGTGACAAAATAACATTTGTCCGACGTCTGAGGATTATAGTCATGGCAACAGGGCCCTACCTACAAAAGCAAACAGCTCTACAAGTGTGTAAGCTCAACATGCATGCATTCAGATCCGAATGTTTATGTCGAAATCCAAAAAATAATAATAAATAAATAAATAAATAAAAAGAACACCTAGACTTTTTTGATTCACAACCCCACAAGCGCATGAATGCAAATAAATAATACACGCATATTATGAATTAATTAAGTGACAAAAAATTTAAATTCATGGGATTTGTAAGTGCACAAATGCAAATCCAAAAGATTTACGTATATGATGAATTAGATTCAGGGACACATTGATTAGTACTTAAAATGGAAATTTTACAAACTATTACTTACTATAACAATTGACCTATGCCTGCTTTATATATGAAAGATTTGGCCTTTAATAGAAAGATTGAAGCAAAATGGTGGCAGCCAGAGAAGGGTTATAGCTAATGCCAAAATCTTCCTGAATGTTATTGTCCACTGTAAGCAGCACTACATACATGGAGACTTGTCACGAGAACCATGGCCTGATCACAGAGAAAACAGAACAGTTTGAAGAGTGGGCCAGGGGTAAGGTAAGCTTGAATTTGATCTGTTAATTTGGGTTTTTCATATTCAGATTCTGATAGATGACTACGTTGATTTAATTTGATTATTAGCCCTCATATTTTATGAGGATTTTCAAAATGGCAACCTCATGAGAAATTCACTTGACTACAAAATGAAAAATTTAAAGTTGCTAAGATGGTATAAAGTAAAATGATAAACAATAATGTTAATACAATATGGGGAGAAAAAAAAGGAGATTTACATATAAGTAATAGTAACATACAAATCTATGAGGTTTCAAAAACAAGAAAGCCTTCATCCCAAATTTTGGGGGTTCAGCTACATAAATCCTACATTCCTACTCTTCCATTTATATCGATTACTAAAACCATATCTTTCTCAATTACTTCTAACCAAGTTTCCCTGAGGTCTACATTGATCTAGTCCTCTTTGCCAATCTGGAAGCTACTACCAAACAAGCACCTAATAAGAGCAGATTCACATATTTAGGGGAAAGGAACGGAATTCAACAATAATAATTAGATCTATAATGGAAATGAGCAATGAAGTGGTAGATTCGTATGATGATGAAATTAATGAGGGAGGGAGGGAGAGATAAAGTGGAGTTACGAGATGTTCATCTGGCGAAAGAGCATGCCGAGGATGGCGAGAGAGCAGAGGAGGACGATGAGGACGTCGGAGACCAACGAGAGGATGCTCGACTCTCGATAAGCGCAGTGGTAGTACACCAGGCTCCCGCAAACCAGAACCACAAGAGGACGCCCCATCTCCACCCTCCCTCCTCCTCCTCCTCCCCCCTCCTCTCTTCTTCTGCCTCTTCCTCCATTTTTTATATTTTATTATTATTTCCCCCACCCCCTACAAAACCCTAACAATTCCCCCTCTTTCTCTCTTTCTATTTTCTGATGATGATCCCCGACCCGAGAATATCTTTGACCAACTGCAATTAAGTTGATGTTATGGGTTCGGTCGCTGAGATAGGTATGGGTGGGGCAGCCCGCGTTGGGTCGATAATCGGCCTGGCCCCACATAAGGCCGAGCCCAAACTGGCCTGACTCATACCTGGGCCCGTGCCGGTTTGGGTCGCGCTCCAAAGCCGGGGACAGAGAACTAAGCTTGGCCCACGTCTAACTCGGTCCACTAATGATCCGGCCCGGCCCGACTCACTAATCATGAATTGGCAATTATTGCCTATAACGCATTTATTGATGATGGATGTTTGCTCATTCATATGTTCACTTTGTCAATTTAGTCTTGAAAGTTTTTTTTGTAGGATTGTCATTTACCAGGTCAAAATAGAGAGGGCAAAATCACCACAATTTCCAGTTGATAAGAGCTTCATAACTTTTTTAAAAATAGTGCAAATAATTCAAACTAAAAACCCCGAACTATAATGCTTTGCATGCTAATTCCGCCATCAGATGTCGTTCTGTTTGGTAACAACATAAAATGTTACATGAACCAAATTTATATGCAAATAATCTTTACACTATTCATGCAAGTTACTGATCTGGATTTTCCATATATTTCCTGAACTCAATAGTTTCTAACCCTCAATGTATTAATCCTAACTGCAAAGATTGTGACAGTATGAATGCAAATTGAACACCACTCGATTCCAATCCGATCCTATCTCCAGTCACGAACATCAGCAGCTTCATTCTCTTTCAAGTCACCAACCAAAGAATCAAATTTCACAAGGGATTTCAAATAACCACAACTCATCTGACCATCTTGTGTTCGGTACCAGTTTCAATTATCATCAACCATCAGCATCCTTGATTTAAATCCAGTCCTATCCGCATCTTCTGGAACTACAACTGCTGAAATGCAAGTTCAATAGAAGGAGGGCAAAATTAAACATAAGAACAAGGTCAATTGATTTAAATAACCCTATGGATGAAATATAGCAAATGCAGAAAATCAAACTGAGTTGGGAGCTATAGGAATATCGAACTTCATATGTTTAAAATCTAACCCTTCATTGGTAACTAAGGAAGTGAAGAACATTATTCCCTTCAAGAAAAACTCGGGTATGTTAGGCATCGTTATTCCTTTAATTCTCATTGGGAACACACTTTTCCCAACCTCTGCTTGAGATTGGCCACAAAGATGTTGAAGAGTCTTACCAAGACAGTAGAATCAGATGCAAGACAGGAACAAAAATTACAAAAGAAAGTGATGAGATTAACTTGAAACTGACCCTAACCCTAATCCATCGCGTCGCCTCCTTTGATGGACCGCCGGCGATCTTACATTTCGGTTATTGTCTTCTTGGTGGGACGGAGTCAGGGTCTACTGTTCGCGCAAGATTGTGGGCCTAATTATCCTAAATTGGGCCTAGTGATGCCTAATAATATCCATATCAAGGCCTGCTGCTATTGTTGGTCTGCATGCACTGAGAAGTAAAAAAGACCACTTGCCTGATCAAACTCATGCTTGTATATCTTTTTATCTTTTCTGTACGAACCAATATAGACGGCAGCCATGATTGGCTGCGTGCAAGTTGCCCTCGTGCACGAAATTATGGCCGAGTCACCATTAGCTCACTATAAAAACATGGATAAATTACACTAAACCGCCCAAGAGTTTTAGCTTGTTGCAGTAAAACTTCTAAAAGCGCACTAAACCCCCAATAACTATTGAAATTGTAGAAAACCACAAATAATACTTTTCACGTTTTGCAGATAACCCTATGAAGGCGTTAATCCACATCTAGGATCTAAAATGTACCACCAACACAAAATGTGAACTTATGCCGTCTTGGTATGATCTACAAAATGTGAAAACCTATTGAGGGTTTTCTGTAATTGGAATAGTTCTAACGCAGCGCGGAAGTAAAAACCTCGGAATCCACCGAGGAGTGTTCTCTGAATCCACAAAGAACGATCTCCGAATTCACGAAGAAAATATTAAAGAGGAATTTTATTGATAAAAAGATATATGATTCTTTGGGGTTACATGGCTCTTCTTAAATAGAAAAATAAAATAGACTCCTAAAAAAATTAGAATTACAAAAGAAATAGAAAGTATCAAATCCTACTCTAAAAGACTCCCTATAATAGAGAAAACAAATCATGAATCAAAATTGAATTTGTTTCATAATCTAATTTGGCTCTAACATTGAATATATTTCCTAATCTAAATTCACTCTAACTTTGAATATATTTCCTAATCTAAATTTACTCTAACTTCTCCATGAATTTGCTCGTTATGCGTCCTACATCAAGTTCTTAGAGGTTTAGTGCAATTTTAGAAATCGTGGAGGATTTAGTGCAAAACTCTAAATGTTCTTGGAGGTTTGATGTAGTTTACCCTAAATATATATATGAAATGGAAAGCATGTTTTCAGTCAGCTTGAGTCTTGGCCCGGAATTGAACCCAAGATCGTGGAAGCCATATTGAAACCTTCCAGCCATCTGAATCACCCGTGTTGGTGAGTATGATTCTCTCTTTTGTTTTGGAATAACAAAACGAAAAAGACATAAAAAGAATGAGTTGAATTACAAAAAAAAAAAAAGAAGGAAAAAAACCTTGCAACTAAGGGGAAAAGTAAAAGATATATATGAATTATCAAGTTGTATATAGTGAGTTTAACGCTTAATAAGAGAGGAGGGGGTTCGACATTACAATGCTAATCAGGCTTTGCCCATTTGGTCTTCGTGAAACTTCAATTATTGCTTTTAATTATTATAAGAAGACTTGTTGTTAGGCGAAGAGTAACTGCCACACGGTGAGATATCACCGAGAGAATGCCACGGTATATTCCGTTTGCGAAGAAAACAAGAATAGAAAGCAAATATCTCAACAAAGTGAGATATCCACTCTTCCTCTCCAGATTCAGAATTTGAATCAATGAACCTACAAACAATAGCCAACACACAAGAAACAAGAAAGACACGATATTTACGTGGTTCAAGAACTTGCCTACGCCCACGGGAGGGTGAGAGGAGATTCTACTATGAAGAAGAACAGCGACGACTTAGCAATCCACAAGCTCGTCCCAAAGATAAAACTTTGATTTTTACCCAAAAAAAATTGACCTCTTTCTTGTAAAATCTCTCCAAATTCTCTCTTTAGCCGCCGCCAAGAAAACCCTAGCTTTTTCTTCTTTTTCCCCTACACAAAACCCTAGATTTAGATACCTATTTACAGGGAAAGAAAAAAAACCTTTTTTTCTATTTTGTGTCGCGCAGTCTCACGAACCGGGAGTGGTTTTGTGTCGCGCAGTGGGAACGTGGGTGGCCCCCACCCACGTGTTCCCAGGTTCACACTTGTTGTTGTTGTATCAGTTGAGTTCATCAGCTGGCGAAGGTGGACGCGGTTTTAACGTCGTTCAACAAGTGCTGCAACCACCCACATTCGCAAACATTACTAACTAATCCAAACAATTGGCCAAAAAACAAAAGAATCATCGTCATTTTATAATAATAAAAGGTCCACGCTAATAAGGGAAGTATTTGAAGTCTGACTTGTTTAAATTGTACTTCTGGGTTTTCTCTTTTTGGTTAAACCCCCCCAAGACGGCCAGACATACAGTAATTAGTGGAGGAGGAGAAAGTTTCATTCATATTAATTGCTGATCAGTATCCCAAGCAGAGATTTCACTTTTTTGTTTGTTTGGAACTTAGCTTCTTGGTAATCTTCTGCTACTCACCCCCCAACAAAAAAGACACCAAAAGCCATCACTAAATCAATCTTTTGACATTTAATTCCTGTCCAGGCCCACAATTGTCTGGTCCAATCCAATGAGATTATTAAAGACAAAACAAAAGGAAAAGAAGGCTACCTCCTCTGAAGGCTACCTCCTCTTTTATACAAAAACTATTTCTTCACGAAATAAACTTTTTTAAAAAGGAAATATGCTCACCTGACCTGAGCGCCCTTACATGTATCCGAACCAAATTACCTAGAACTTCCTTCCTCCAAAATACATGAATTCATTCATACATTCATCTGGAAGGATCACTGTGTTTGACAAAAGATGTTGGCCCCCCCGAAATCAAAGAGGAAGTGGTACTGATACAACCACACACGCACACACGAACGACTACTGATCAATAGCGATCAAGGCACTTGAGACGGCCAACACTCAAGCGCGCGCTTATGATTTTAGGGACTAATTTCAAAATAATTTAAGAATCGAAGGGTCTAATAGAAATTCCAATGATTTGAGGACTCATTCACACAAGAGTGATTATGTTAGCTTGGAACCCCAAGGTTACAACAACCATGGCTAAAATCACCATTATCTGCTAATTTCATGAACTGTAGTCTCAACCCTCTAAATAGGTGGTCTTAAATTTCCAATGAGATTATAGTTTAGGGAGGGCACACCATAAATATCCAAAAAATTTGAAATTACAATAACATCTAAAATCTAAAATTTACAAACAATACCTTGAAAATCTAAAAATTACAAATAGCCCGTGACAAATTAAAATTTCTAAAAAAATACCCAGAAAGTTTTAGAAATTATAAAAAACACCCTAAACATCTGATAAGTACAAATAGTCTCTTGAAAAGTTTTCCAGGGGCTTTTGGTAATTTTCATATTTTAGGGTGTTTTTGTGATTCTCATAATTTTTAGGGTGTTTTTTTTATAAATTTTGAATTCTTAGGGTATTTTGTCATTTTTTAGATTTGTAGGGCGGTGTTTGTAATTTTTTAAACTTTGTACAGTATTTTTTTAAAATTGAATTTAGAGCATTTTTTGGTAAATTTTGAATATTTCAAGGTTTGTAAAGTTCAGATTTTCAATGGTCTGTTTCTAGTTTTTTTTTTTTTTTTTTGGATTTATTCCATTAGGTATTTGACAATTACTTAACAAAAGGATCGCATTGGGCAAACAAACATAGTATATGGGGAGAACATGCAAATTTATCTTTTAGGGGACAACTTAGATGTTCAACAATATTTTAGGCATGTTTGGCAACAAGAAAGTAAATAAAAAGTGAACTCAAAATTGAATAGTGGCTTCACTTTTCAATTTTTTTCTGTTGGGTATTTGGAAAGTGAAGGGTGTCACGTCAGCATTTTAACTCCTTTCACTTTCTCTAAAAATTGAAAAAAAGTAGATGAAAAGTGAAGAGAGAAGAGAGAGAAAAATATATTTTTAGATTTTTCGGACATATCATTTTAGTTTTACTTGTCCACTTTATGCTATCACTTTCCCGTGATAACCAAACAATACAATAAGAAAGTAAGTGCCGCATCATTTGCCCCTTCAACTCTCTCTTTTTTACTTTCTATCAATCAGGGCCTTTTGTTTGCGCGAAAATAGCTTTAAAATAGCTGAAGTAAAGGAAGTAAGGGTACTTTAACTACTAAGGAGTAAAAAATTTTGTTTGTTTCTTCAAAAGAGCTACTTCCATTGATGTGGTGCCTATGTGGCGCCCCTATTTCCTAAAAGTTTTTCCCCTCCTCATGTCTCCGAAATAACTCAGAAGTAAGAGAAAATACATATCGGGTCCATATAAAGATTGAGTATCCTTGAAAATAGGGATTCTTTAGAAGTCCAACAGAAGCCCCACCCTCCCTCTCGTGCATTATTCTCGCCATCATCTCTCTCGTGCGGAAAATCTGCATTATGCTAGCGATCAAACTTTTCTCACTGTCGTTTTTTTGCGTGAAAAAACCCTTCTTTCTTGCTTCATTTTCTTCCTTGTTCTTTCTTGGCTATATCATATAGGTATCATTCTGCAACTTAAAAAGAACTGATCCTTCTATGTAAATCATTAGATTCGCGCAATAATTTGGTACTACTAGATGGAAACTTTCACAAAGCCAGATCTTTTGATATATGAGTTTATTTGGGAGTTAATAATCAAGGAAACTTTAGGTTTTATTAGTTGATGTCAGAAATAAATTGAGGCTTTTTAATTATGAGATGAATCTGTTAGAAACATGGCAAATCAAGAGAAAGGTGCAATTTTATTAATTAGTATTGGGGTCTATATATACAAGAGGAATGGTCTCATTCTTCTACTCTATCCGATGTGGGACTAAACAAAAGGGTCTATTCCTATCTAACATAAAAATAACTCTCAACACTCCTCCTCAAGATGGACGAAGATATCTATTCGCATATCTTGTCACACCCTCTAGCTAGGTCTCTTGAGCTAAGTCCTTTCGTCAAGCGATGCATTGTAGGCAATAAAATTGCCTTAATCCTTACCGGCAACTTCGGAATGAGCAAAAGAGCTTAGGGTCCATCGAGTTGAGTCGAGCCCACTGAGGAAAGAGCAGATCCGCTTTAAAGGTTAAGTTCACCTAAATGCTTGACTTTACAAAATAGACAAAAGTGTCGAAATCTCCCAAACCGGAAGGAATTTGGCAAAATGACCGGAGCAAACCGAACCCTACGAGTAGGTTTGGTTGGCTCTGTCTCGTCGAGATAGTCGATTTTCATACATAATTTGTCCAATTCCGACTTACGGTTTGAAAGTTACGACCTGTTCTTCGTAGCATGTTCTGAAGCTCGCATGTAGAGCAAGCTCGCCTGCAAAGGAGCTTAGCTTGCCTCAAGCACAAGCTCGCATGAAGACTTGGAGCTCGCCTGCGTGCTTGAAGCTCCTCTGCATAGGCCAAACTCGCCCACAACATCAAAGTTTGACGAGGCTCGCCCACAACATCAAAGTTTGACGAGGCTCGCCCACAACATCAAAGTTTGGCGAGGCTCGCCTACAACATCAAAGTTTGACGAGGTTCGCCTACAACATCAAAGTTTGTGAGGCTCGCCTCTGACATCAAAGTTTGGCGAGGCTCGCCCACAACATCAAAGTTTGTGAGGCTCGCCCACAACATCAAAGTTTGACGAGGCTCGCCCACAACATCAAAGTTTGACGAGGTTCGCCTACAACATCAAAGTTTGACGAGGTTCGCCTACAACATCAAAGTTTGACGAGGCTCGCCCACAACATCAAAGTTTGACGAGGCTCGCCCACAACATCAAAGTTTGACGAGGCTCGCCCACAACATCAAAGTTTGACGAGGCTCGCCCACAACATCAAAGTTTGACGAGGCTCGCCCACAACATCAAAGTTTGACGAGGTTCGCCTACAACATCAAAGTTTGTGAGGCTCGCCCACAACATCAAAGTTTGTGAGGCTCGCCCACAACATCAAAGTTTGACGAGGTTCGCCTACAACATCAAAGTTTGACGAGGCTCGCCCACAACATCAAAGTTTGACGAGGTTCGCCTACAACATCAAAGTTTGACGAGGTTCGCCTACAACATCAAAGTTTGTGAGGCTCGCCCACAACATCAAAGTTTGACGAGGTTCGCCTACAACATCAAAGTTTGACGAGGTTCGCCTACAACATCAAAGTTTGACGAGGTTCGCCTACAACATCAAAGTTTGACGAGGCTCGCCCACAACATCAAAGTTTGACGAGGCTCGCCCACAACATCAAAGTTTGTGAGGCTCGCCCACAACATCAAAGTTTGTGAGGCTCGCCCACAACATCAAAGTTTGACGAGGTTCGCCTACAACATCAAAGTTTGACGAGGCTCGCCCACAACATCAAAGTTTGACGAGGTTCGCCTACAACATCAAAGTTTGACGAGGTTCGCCTACAACATCAAAGTTTGTGAGGCTCGCCCACAACATCAAAGTTTGACGAGGTTCGCCTACAACATCAAAGTTTGACGAGGTTCGCCTACAACATCAAAGTTTGACGAGGCTCGCCCACAACATCAAAGTTTGACGAGGTTCGCCTACAACATCAAAGTTTGACGAGGCTCGCCCACAACATCAAAGTTTGACGAGGCTCGCCCACAACATCAAAGTTTGACGAGGCTCGCCCACAACATCAAAGTTTGACGAGGTTCGCCTACAACATCAAAGTTTGACGAGGTTCGCCTACAACATCAAAGTTTGACGAGGCTCGCCCACAACATCAAAGTTTGACGAGGCTCGCCCACAACATCAAAGTTTGACGAGGCTCGCCCACAACATCAAAGTTTGACGAGGTTCGCCTACAACATCAAAGTTTGACGAGGTTCGCCTACAACATCAAAGTTTGACGAGGTTCGCCTACAACATCAAAGTTTGACGAGGCTCGCCCACAACATCAAAGTTTGACGAGGTTCGCCTACAACATCAAAGTTTGACGAGGCTCGCCCACAACATCAAAGTTTGACGAGGTTCGCCTACAACATCAAAGTTTGACGAGGCTCGCCCACAACATCAAAGTTTGACGAGGTTCGCCTACAACATCAAAGTTTGACGAGGTTCGCCTACAACATCAAAGTTTGACGAGGTTCGCCTACAACATCAAAGTTTGACGAGGTTCGCCTACAACATCAAAGTTTGACGAGGCTCGCCCACAACATCAAAGTTTGACGAGGCTCGCCCACAACATCAAAGTTTGACGAGGTTCGCCTACAACATCAAAGTTTGACGAGGCTCGCCCACAACATCAAAGTTTGACGAGGCTCGCCCACAACATCAAAGTTTGACGAGGCTCGCCCACAACATCAAAGTTTGACGAGGTTCGCCTACAACATCAAAGTTTGACGAGGTTCGCCTACAACATCAAAGTTTGACGAGGTTCGCCTACAACATCAAAGTTTGACGAGGTTCGCCTACAACATCAAAGTTTGACGAGGCTCGCCCACAACATCAAAGTTTGACGAGGTTCGCCTACAACATCAAAGTTTGACGAGGTTCGCCTACAACATCAAAGTTTGACGAGGCTCGCCCACAACATCAAAGTTTGACGAGGTTCGCCTACAACATCAAAGTTTGACGAGGCTCGCCCACAACATCAAAGTTTGACGAGGTTCGCCTACAACATCAAAGTTTGTGAGGCTCGCCCACAACATCAAAGTTTGACGAGGTTCGCCTACAACATCAAAGTTTGACGAGGTTCGCCTACAACATCAAAGTTTGTGAGGCTCGCCCACAACATCAAAGTTTGACGAGGCTCGCCCACAACATCAAAGTTTGTGAGGCTCGCCCACAACATCAAAGTTTGTGAGGCTCGCCCACAACATCAAAGTTTGACGAGGTTCGCCTACAACATCAAAGTTTGACGAGGCTCGCCCACAACATCAAAGTTTGACGAGGTTCGCCTACAACATCAAAGTTTGTGAGGCTCGCCCACAACATCAAAGTTTGACGAGGTTCGCCTACAACATCAAAGTTTGACGAGGCTCGCCCACAACATCAAAGTTTGTGAGGCTCGCCCACAACATCAAAGTTTGACGAGGTTCGCCTACAACATCAAAGTTTGTGAGGCTCGCCCACAACATCAAAGTTTGACGAGGTTCGCCTACAACATCAAAGTTTGACGAGGCTCGCCCACAACATCAAAGTTTGACGAGGTTCGCCTACAACATCAAAGTTTGACGAGGTTCGCCTACAACATCAAAGTTTGATTGTAAACCCATTCATTCAATCAATAAACTTTTTCGACTCTGATCTGCGACTGATCCTTAGTTGGAACATGGCCTAACTCCGTAGCCCATTTTGACTTCTCTTTGATGAAGAACACATCAATCTCGATGTGTTTGGTTCTCACATGCTGACCGGGTTGTTGACAATCTTGATAGTGACTTGTTGTCGCACCACAATCTAATCTTGGCCTTGATCTAGCTTTAGTTCCACCAGCATGCTTTTCAGCCACATCAACTTCACAACCCCCACAGCCATTGCTCTGTACTCTGCTTCAGCTGTTGATCTTGCCACCACAAATTGCTTCTTGTTTTTCCAAGAGACTAAGTTACCTCCTATAAATATCGTGCCACGAGGTAGACCTCCTATCATCTCAGCGGCCCAATCTGAGTCGGTAGCCTCAATGTTCACATAGTCACTCCTCACGAATATCGGTCCTTTGCGGGGGCACCCAGCCGGATGCTTGAGGATCTGATATACTGTATCCATATGACCCTTCATCGGGTCATGCATGTAGCGGCTCACCACGCTCACCGCAAATAAAATGTCTGGACGTGTGTGACTCAGATAGATCGATCTACCAACCAGCCTCTGATATCTCTCACGATCAACTGGTTCTCCTGCCTCAGCAATCAACTTGAATCTCTGATCGATCGGTATAGTAGCATGTTTGCACCCCAACATTCCTGTCTCTGCAAGAAGATCCGGTGCATACTTTCTCTGGGAGAGAACAATCCCCTCCGCTCCATGAGCTATCTCTATTTCAAAAAAGTATCGAAGCTGACCCAGATCCTTCACTTCAAATTCTTTGCTCAATCTCACCTTGAGCTGCGCAATCTCTTTCTCATCATCCCCTGTGATGATCATGTCATCTACATACACTGCAAGCATAGTGATGTGGCCCCCACTTCTTCGAAAGAACACAGTATGGTCGGCATTGATCTGCTTGTATCCCATACCAATCATAGCCCTCCTGAACCTGTCGAACCATACTCGGGGAGACTGCTTTTGCCCATACAAAGACTTCTTCAGCCTGCAGACTTTATCCACTATCTGTCCTGTGCCAAATCCTGGTGGTATCTCCATATACACCTCCTCCACCAGATCCCAATGAAGAAACGCATTCTTCACGTCTAGTTGGTGTAGTTTCCATCCACTATTTACTGCGAGAGAGATCAGTATCCGAACAGTGCTCATCTTCGCCACTAGTGCAAAAGTCTCATCGTAGTCAATGCCGTATGTCTGGCTGTACCCTTTTGCCACCAGTCGTGCCTTGTAGCGTTTAACCTGCCCTTCTAGATTCTGTTTCACAGTAAACACCCATTTGCATCCCACTGCTCTTTTTCCTGCTAGCAGTGTCACCAACTCCCATGTGGGGTTCTTCTCGAGAGCCCTCAGCTCCTCGTGCATGGCTGCCTTCCATTTTGGGTCCTTCTTAGCAGCCTGCCAGTTGTTAGGTATAGTAATAGAATCTAATGATGCAATGAATGCTCCATGTGAAGGGGATATGTTAGAATAGAAAATAAATTGAGCAAGATCCCAACCATATCTGTCAGGAAGATTACCCGCATTACTGCGAGTAGTCCTCCTTACAGACATTGGTGTGGGCAGACGGCTAGCAGTAGAAGGAATGATATCACCTAAAGTGGAGAATGATGTAGGTTTCTCAAGAGTTGGAGCAAGTGAGGGACTGGCACCGGGCAGCGTGAGGCACCTTCGCACTGTAGGCACTTCATCGCTTCCTCCTTCAGATGTATGCACTCCCCTCGGCCGTAGGCAACTCCCCAGCCGTAGGCTTAGCACCCTTGTCTCCTCCTCCTCCCTTCGTCTTCATCCTCCTGCTCCTCAGTAAGGGACCCGAAGTGAGATTAACCCCTTGAGCTCTCACCATTCTCCCCTCTCGCCTCATACCTCCGATGTCGGTGAGTCTCCAAAGGTGAAGTTACCCCAATGTGTAGTATGGCTCGAGCTCTCAAAACCGCACATCCATACTGACAAACAGCTTTTTTTTCACTGGGCTCCAACAGACATACCCTTTCTGTGTGCCAGAGTATCCCACGAACATACACTTCCGACCACGGGGTTCGGTTTCCCAGCGGATGGTGCATTTGTCCTTCACAAAACACACACAGCCAAACACCTTCAATGGTAAGGTCCCCCCGTTATCTCCCTTCAGTGTCTCACGCGGAGATTTTTATTTCAATACACTCGAAAACATCCTATTGATTAAGTGAGCAGCCGTCAAAACTGCTTGTCCCCACAAAGTTTTTGGGACATTCATTATCATCATCATACTCCTAGCAACTTCTAGGAGATGTCTATTCTTCCTCTCTGCTACCCCATTCTGAGCTGGGGTGTATGTGCATGTAGTCTGGTATTGTATCCTTTGAGCTGACAGATACTCCCCAAATATTCTGTTGGTGTACTCTGTCCCACTATCTGACATCAACACATTTACCACTGCACCATACTGAGTCTGGATGTACCTATGAAAGCCTTTGAAACAACCAACTACATCATTCTTATTTTTCATCAGGTACACCTAAGTGACTCTAGAAAAATAATCAATAAATATAACAAAATACTTGCATCCACTTATAGAATTTATTGGACAAGGTTCCCATGAATACAATCTCTCGAATGCAATCTCTCTCTCTCTAACTGACTTAGATAAAAAGAAATTACAACTTCCTCGATCGGTTGCCCGATTTACAAAAGAGAGAAAGGTCAACAAAGACCCTTCCCTTTATTTAATCTGGGTTCTTCACGGTGGCGGTGGGAGCTTGAATCTTGTATCCCGTTGACGATCCGACCGTCTTGACTCGTGGGACGAGGTTGGAAAAGAACTCGCAGGAGCAAGTCTAAGAACTCGCAAAGCAAGCTATAACTCTAACGAGTTTGATAACTCAAGATATGAGTTTTGTAACTCTGCACGAGTTTGTATGCCAAGCCGAGCCGAAGAGAGGCCAATCCAAAGAAGACCACCAAGATCCCCAAAGAAGCTCGAATGCATGAGAAGCATTTGCCAAAACCTTCCAACTTCCAAAAATGAGAACCCCCTCTATCTGCCGAGCCTTTGGCTATTTATAGGGGTTTTAAGGGGTGTAACTGACCCCTAATCGGCTAAATGAGGGTTAATGGCCCTCGGATCGTGCAAACAGTTTTGGAACTGTTAAGATCGTGTTTGAGCGAGTCAAAGCGGAGTTCGCGTTCGAGCAAGCCTCGCGTCGTGTTTGAGCTTGAGCGGGCCATGTGCTCCGCGTTTGGGACTTGAGCGGGCCATGTGCTCCGCGTTTGGGACTTGAGCGGGCCATGTGCTCCGCGTTTGGGACTTGAGCGGGCCATGTGCTCCGCGTTTGGGACTTGAGCGGGCCATGTGCTCCGCATTTTGAATTGAAAGCGGGCCATGTGCTCCGCGTTTGGGACTTGAGCGGGCCATGTGCTCCGCGTTTGGGACTTGAGCGGGCCATGTGCTCCGCATTTGGGGCTTGAGCGGGCCATGTGCTCCGCTTTGAATCAAACGCGGGGATAAGTCCGCGTTTTGCTTTGAAGAGATCAATACTTGTGATCTCTTTTCACAAGGATTGTCAACTTGTAATCCTTGTACTCGGAGACATTAACCGATTCTCCTTTGTTATCGTGAAAGTCGTCGACTTGTAACCTTCATCGATAGTTTCCGGATATTGGTCCGTTTCGTAATTTTTACGTACCCACAGGTTCCCACGCCGTAATGTATCCCTCAAAACTACAGAACTCCTATTACCCGAATCGACATAAGAGCTTCCGGTAAGCTTCCCAAACTCACAAGCATTACTGCGAAGCTTACGTTGATTTGCTTTCTGAAATAAGGTTGGATACATTTTATCCAGAATACTAAATGAAGGATGTCCCATCCGTTTATGATGTAGCATCAACTCATCCTCTGCGCACACCTCAGTTCCTCCTGCTCCCGTCCTCTAAACCATAGATGTCAGAGCTGAGTCCATCCCTTCACGGTCTAGGTACCACAGCCCGCTACGCCATGTGTCAGTCCCAAGTCTTCGCCCTGTCCCCTTCTCCTGAAAGATCACCTTAGAAATATAGAAAAAGCAACACATTTCAGTTAAAGGATAATAGCACTAATGAATAACAGGCTAACAGGAAATGAAGGAGCATGCAAAATATTAGATAGTGTTACAGAACCTGTACAATTAACAGTGTCCTTACCGATCACAGCCTGTGTTGTACCATCCGCAATCTGGATACTCTCTGGCTCTGCCAAGTGAGTATAAGACGAGAACTCACTGACATTGCCAGTTACATGTCTGGATGCTCCAGAATCCATTATCCAGCCTGTGGATCTAGTGGCTGCTATGGATGCAAGGGCATGTGTGTCATTCATACCTTTGTTTGGGTGTGCGAGAAGAGCGTAACTAGCATAGTATCCTCCAGAGAAAGTAGTAGATGCACCATCGGACCGCGTCGTCTGCTTCACGTTTCCTTCCGATCGCAAGCTTCGATCCTCCTCAGTAAAAGTCATCTCAGCTTCTTCCTCCTCTTCTACCACCGACAGATTCGCCCGATGGCCTCCTCTTCCACCTCGCCAGCCTCCACGGTCGCGGCCGCTATCTCCGGCCTATCCACGTCCACCCCAGTTCCTCTCCTTAGATGGCTTAGAGCACATCTGTCTCAGATGCCCTACCTCTCGCTGATTAAAGCTTGCTAGTCTCCCCTCTGAATCTAGTGTTATCTGGGTTTGAGATCACCGATCTTGACTTCTCCGGGAAAGTCTACTGTCCTAGCATGTAACTGTCTTCTCTTCTGTATCATAGCGAGGCGCCTCCTCCAAAGATGAAATCTTAAATGCGGGCTAGTAGCATCGCCGTCCTCTGCTCAAATGATGGAGCCAAGCCTCGGAGGAATAACATGGTCCTCTTGAAGGCCTGGCGCTCGCACACTTTCGGGTCCTTGCAACTTGCTAGGGGCGAGAAGTGATCGTGATCCGACCACAAGCTCTAGTTTAAGTGGCATACTTTTGTCTGATCCTCTCTCCCTGAGCGTGGCCGATCTTCTTTTCGATCCGGAATACCCTCGGGTTATTCCCCACCCCATCATAGGTCCTTCTCGGCTTCTCCCGGACATCCGCATCTTCCCAAGACCATTTATCGTGGCGCAATGGGTGGACTACGAATTGAAGCAGGATATACACCAACATATGAGTGGACTTTCACTCATCTCTTCCTGAGCCCTCACCGGTTCGATCTTCTCTCGTCCGATATCCCTCCAAGTTCCTCCACAGCAGGGTATATCTCATCCGTAGCGACCAACTTCGAGATATATCGGCCTTGAGCTTCCGTCGATAGGTGGAAGCTCCACCTTCTTAGGCGGTGGCTTTGTTGAGCCCTCTCCCATTGTCATCCTCATGAGCGCATCATAGTTGAAACATCCTCGGGTTCAACTTCTTGATGAGTTCCGCCATCGAGTTTGTGTCGGTCTCCATCGATCTAATTTGTGTTCGGTTCCCTCACACCGATCCTACAAATCTAGATCCCACACCCGGCCTTCAACTTTCCTCGTCTCTAAACATCACCCTCTTCTCATCATCCACCTTGCCCCCCCGTTCATCTCATCTCCTCAACACGAGGAGGGGCTACGATCAAGGGATTATTTTATGAAGGAAATAATCGTCAAAGTGAGTGAAATCGACCAGCGAAATCACCACTCTTCGGGATCAAAGCAAGGTTTGATCCGGAGGTCAAGTCGAGAGGATTATTTCACGAAGGAAATAATCGCCAAAGGATGAAGACGGCGAAGTGGCGGTGATGAGCGATATTTTCGGCGACGGTGAGCGATGGCGGCGGCGATGAGCGATAGCGGCGGCGATGAACGGTAGCGGCGAGGGTTTTGAAGGCTCTGATACCATATTAGAAACAGGGCAAATCAAGAGAAATGTGCAATTTTATTCATTAGTATTGGGGTCTATATATAAAAGAGGAGTGGTCTCATTCTTCTACTCTATCCGATGTGGGACTAAATAAAAGGGTCTATTCTTATCTAACATAAAGAAATAACTCTCAACAGAATCCTATTGTAAATAGTGTTATCTTTGATTTGAGATCATTTGAGACCTCAAATTTGTAGAAAATCCTGGGAATTTTATTGGATTTCCATGACTCTTGCTGGTATACATATTCTCTGTTATTTGTATTGGAGTTAAAATTGATTTAATTTTATGCATTGCATCCTTAAGGTGGTAGTTCGTTTTGGAACAAATTCATGTACAATTTAACGATTTTTCATGAGTAAAATTAAGAAGGGATGGAGAGACTCTTCAAAGAAATTGTATAATGATAATTTATTTGTATTTTTAATATAATGATATTCATGTACCATTTGATATAGCTAATGATGAGAATGAAGGTAATCTCACCATGGTGTATATGTTAACTACATCCTTTACGTCAATAACAATCCAAACAATAATAATATGAAAGCAACATGTATTAATTACTTCCTAATGGTATTTCCAATTGCTGTCCAAACAAAAAATAAATGAAGAGGAAGGAATACTACCTCCACAACTTCTAAAATATACAAAACAAATAAAAGGTATCAATTCCACTACTTCATACTTCATAATTATAGAAGTTACTTTTTAAGCTACTTCCTACTTCTAATACTTCTCGTTATCCAAATGGACCCTCAAATAAGATTTTACAAAGTAGAAAGTAATAAGAAAAATACATACTTTAGAAAGTACTTTCTCTTTTTTCACTTTCTATTTACTTTCCGCTTGCCAAACATTAAAGTAGAGTTAGTCTTTTGTCCAAAATTTAAACATACTTAGAGAATCCGCATAGTTGAAATAAACAACCATCATAGCCTCCTTACATATAATTTGTAGAAACTTAGGATATGTTCTCAATGTAATATAGGAAAAGTTCAAGAGTAAAAGTTTTTTCCAGAGTACGATATGATATAGCAATCAGCAAGGCATAACAGAAAAGAAACGTCAGTTATATGCTAAATCAAAGAACATCCATTTAAAATCAACCTAACTGTATATATAATATAATACATATATAGAAAATACTGAGTTAATGTAATTAGCTCGTTGAGACAAAATTTGTCCTATTAGGGCCTGTTTGGTTCAAAGAATTAGGCGAACAAAGAAGAAAAAGGACCCGACAACGCTTTGTGTCAACGTTGAAAAGAATTCCTATTCCTTGCTTTGTTTCAGCAGAAAGTTTTTTGGAAAGATTCTGGAAAATGTCAAAAAAGTGTACTTTTTTGGTAAAAGTCAATTCCGAGTTTTTTTTTCATGAAATTGGGTGGAAATGAACTTAAAAATTAATAAAAAAAAGTGGCTACTCTCTCTTTTTCATGTTTGATTGGTTGATTGGTCACATCAAAATGGTCATTTCTTATTCCCAAGTTTGATCCAAAGCAAGGAATTGTATTGATAGAGATTTTCATCTTTCATTTTTTGTGTGAAACAAAGAAAAAAAAATATTTTTAAGAAAACACCTTTAAATGCTAAAAGGACGGGATTTACATTGGATTCCTATTTCTTTTTTTTTGCAAAATAACTAAACAGGCCCTTAGCATCACATCCATGTGCACTTTCTCTCGCCATAGCACCAACATCCCCACTATTCTTCCACATGTGAATGCAGGGAATGGTTTTTTTATCACTTACATCCTTACATATTTATTAAATTTGCAAATTTATTATTACTTGATCTATATTTCTATATTGTAATATTCTCAAGCTAGGTATATGTGTCCTGAGAGTCAATGTTAACTAGGGTTGACAAAAAGACATGTCATCCCTTGCCAAATTCGTTCTCAAATCATCATAATTGTAAATTTACCCTCAAAATTGTTTTATTCCCTCACTTTACCCCTTACTCTAACTTTAGTTAGAAAATAAAAGAAGCAGACCCACCCGTGTGGGCACAGTCATAACACTTGTGTATATTATAAACAACAAGTTAAGAATGATTGGGAGTCGAGGAGAGGATATCGATTTTGAGACGGGTGGTATCTGCTTGAGAAGATCATAGACAGATGGGAATTCATCAATATGTATATATGCATGTGTGTGTTCAATACAGTTTCTCCAAATAGACCCCTTGAGTGTATCGATTTTCAGATTTTTTTAAAATTTTTTTTAACAAATAGAATCCTTGAGGGTAAAAGAGTAAAAAGAATTATGTAATATTAAAACATTGTTACTACAGAGGGCCAATTCAAAATTAACCTTTTTATTAATAAAAAAAATACGAAACAATTGCATAGCGGTTTTTGAGAAAATGAAAATGATCATCCTCAGGTAATGCATAAAAATGTAATAGCATAAGAAAGAAAATATGTTAAAATTGCTTTTAACAAAATTAATTAATTAATCCAGGTCCGCTCACCCCACCCTCTAACATCTCCGGTCTTCACCAGGAGTAGCACGCCTCCTGCCGTCCAACGAAGCTAACGTCGAATTCAGTCAGAGACCAGACTCTCAATCATCCAGTACCCCTGCGCAGCCATACCACGTGGCCACCCAATCATCACAAATGAAGGGAGGGCCCACATATGATTCATGGTCCCACGCCACGTAGCTGGGCTGCCGTGGGATACTAATTTTCTCTAGCTATCGGGTCGGATGCCAGCTCCGATTAATCAATCATAATCTGACTCTTCAAAATGAGATCATAAATTCTCCACTCATAATAATATACCTCCACTGAAACACGCCTGTTCTCCTCATTTGAATCCTCTCCTCCACCCACAACCTTACGTTCTCTACTCTCTCTCTCTCTCTCTCTCTTTGTGTATATATATATAAGTAAGTAAATAAAACGAATCCTCAACAAAATAAATCATCCACCAGAAAATTAAACCTGCAGGCCTCCTCTCCATGGCTCTCTCTATACAATCCATATTCATGATCAGAGTTAGATTTGTATGGGCGCATCTCATCCTTCTCTTCAACGGACTCCAACTACGCTTCTTCTCCAAACTCCACGCTCTCCGCGCCTATTTGCTTGCGTTCATCTCCTACCTCCGCCACATCCTCGTCCAACGAAAAAACCTCGGCTGGATCCAACTGTCTTACTTTCTCTTCGAATCTATCCTCGGCTTTCTCCTTCTGAGATCTCTCAATATTCCAACCACTCGTCAGAAGACAGACCTCGACCTCTTCTTCATGTCAGCCTCCGCAGCCACAGATTCGAGCATGTTGACGGTCGAAATGGAGGCCTTCTCACACTCCCAGCTCCTTGTTTTGGCTCTCATGATGCTCTTCGGCAGCGAGGTCTTCACCTCTCTTCTTGATCTCCAACTCCTCAAATGCGAGCTCGACAGAAAGCGGGAAAAATCAAACATGAAGACAGTCACGGTTGACATCAAGAGCTCATCAATTGATGATGGTAATACCCAAAGCCAAATTGAGTTGGCGATCGTTGAATTACCCAACTCCGTATGTTTCAAATCCAGCCCTGTAATCCAATCAGAGGATCAAGTCCACAGCAAGGTACCGCGGGTTTTGAGCTACGTCATCTTGGGCTATCTTCTACTGTCTCATCTCCTCGGCTCTGTATCAATCTTTGCCTATCTTAGCCTTGTTCCGAGCGCTAGAGAGGTGATCAGGAGCAAGGGGTTCGATCAAGCATTGCCCTTTTCAATTTTCATGACGATCTCGTCGTTTGCCAATGCTGGGTTTTCTCCCCTCAATGAAAACATGATGCCCTTCAAGAAAAACCCTGGCATGTTATCCATCTTCATTCCTCTGCTCCTCATAGGCAACACTCTGTTCCCAGTCTGCTTGAGGTTGGCTATCGAGATGTTGAAGAGCTTCACAAAGAGAGAAGAATTTGATTACCTGTTGAAGAATAGTGAAAAGATTGGATTCCATCACTTGCATTCCCATCTGAGTTCCATCATGTTGTTCATCACTGTTCTCGGACTTTTGATGGTCCAGACCGCCTTCTTTTGCTTCATGGAGTGGAATTCAAAATCAATGGATGGTTTGAATTCCTATCAGAAACTCGTGGGTTCCCTGTTTCAGTCAGCAAATGTAAGGCATGCTGGTGAATCCCTCTTTGATCTCTCCCTCCTCTCGCCTGCAATCTTGGTCTCCTATGTCGTAATGATGTTAGTAACCTTAATTTTCCTCAATTTTTTTAATTCTATTCTTTCATGGCCCCTAGGAAAGTCATACAGCATAATTAATTATGCTAAAGTACTATGCATTAACATTTTCAGGTATCTTCCTCAATATACATCATTTATGCCGATGGAAGAAGAAAGAAGCAGTACTTCAACCATGATTACCAAAGAAAAGAAGAGCCAGGGTCTAATTAAGAGTCTTCTCATGTCACAACTCACATATTTGGCCATCTCAATTATCCTCATCTGCATCACGGAGAGAGAAAAGCTCACTCGTGATCCTCTAAATTTCAATGTGTTGAACATAACTATTGAAGTGATCAGGTTAGCTAGAATATTTCTATTATTCTTTACCTATTGATTTCTGCGTACCATAATTTCAAACTTTGCTCTGACGTGAGTTATGAAATATGAAACTAATGTAGTGCGTTCGGAAATGTGGGATTCTCGACTGGTTATAGCTGTGATCGACAACTGAAGCCCGACAAGAATTGTAAAGCTCAATGGTATGGGTTTGTGGGAACATGGAGCAGCCAAGGGAAGTTCATTCTAATAGCTGTCATGTTCTTCGGAAAACTTAAAAAGTTCAGTAGGAAGAGTGGTAAAGCTTGGAAGTTAAAGTAAAACAAGCAATCACACTCATGCTATTTCCTGGCCCCTGCAATTGAAGTATTGCCTTTAGCTATTGTCTGTGTATATGTATATATATAGCATGAGCAAGTAGGCCACATTCTTAAACGCAAATGGCTTTTTTTTAGGAAGTGTGGTGCATGGGAAGAGGAGCACTACAAACAGAGTTTTATTCCTCCCAAAAAAAAAAATTTTATTTGATTTTGATTTTGAATTTTTGTTTTGTTTTGATTTGTTTTGGGGGGATCATATGAGGTATTAAGGTCTGTAGCAAGAGAACATGATCGAAAAATTATATACAACTGCGCATTACTGGTGATTTGAGCGGTGAGGGAATTGCAGTGGTCGAGAACAAGATCTCAAAAAAAAAGAAAAGAAAGAGATGTTCAAAGTATGCATTACTGAAATAAGCTTTATTGGCCTCTCTAACCTTTGATAGGTTAATATTGGAAGGAAAAAAAAAGTTAAGAGGCAGACAAAGAATTGATGTATCCTAACAGCCATACCAAACTCCAGCCTATATATGTTGACTGTCCACAAACACAAATTTTGTGATGTATAGCAAGAGAATAAGGATGGACAGGTTGTATTCTATAGTAAGTTTAATACCAAAAATCTCTAGCGCCATAACCAGACTTTTTCTTTTTAAAAAAAATCCAGATGTCACGCATGTTTTTATTAAGAACTAAGGATCTTAACCAAATTTGGTACAGATAAACGATGAAGTTATATTAGGAGAGAGGATAAAAATTATTTTCTGGTAGATAATTAATCTACATCAAAGAGAATCTATATTAATGTCGAGGTGCTCAAACACAGACTATATATATATATATATATATATATATATATATATATATATATATATATATATATATATATATATATATATATATATATATATATATATATATATATATATATGTGTGTGTGTGTGTGTGTGTGTCGATTCAGAGGACTATTAGTAGCGAGGTTGAGCGTTGTGAATATATTCATGTATATATGCAAGTCTAGCTGAATTATATATGAACGACACCTGAATGCAAGAACAAAAGAAACAAAGAAAAGAAACCAACAATTTATACTAAAAACTACATTGAAGAAAAAGAAGATGGTGATGATAAAATAATAAGTTTTGCAGCGCAAACAAAATCTAAGGAGAAAGACATCATCCATAACGGATTTGTCCTGCAGGTATACAAACAAATAATAACTCAATGTATATTTATTTACTATAATATAACAAATAGACCTAATCAAGTCCGAGCAGGTTCCGTGGTGAGCCCAACAAATTTAGAATTTACGGCCCCTAGTTGTATACGTCTTCTTTTTTGGGGTCTATCGCCTAAAGTTAAATAACAACTGGTACAAAATTTAACAACTTTCAGCATGATCATTTTCTTTTAGATTGTGGAAGATCACATTTCAATGACCACGTAATTTGCGCCGGGTGTTTATGCCTCACAATTTTTCTCCCCAAAAAAAAAAAAAAGGTACCAGCACATCAAATAATGGGAAACATTATTAAAACTATAGTAACTACTTGACTTAATTAGAATTCCTTACAAAAAAGAACTAGGCGACCTGATAACAATTTCAATGATTTGAGGGACTAATTGGAAAATATGAAAGATTTAAGTATTGGAAAAAAACAAAACCCCTAAAATTAAGCAACAAAAAGGAAAAGAAGATACGGCCCATAGGGCCTAAGCTTTTCTTAGGTCCAAAAGGCGTGTGAGTAAGCAGTGCAGCCTGGCCTGTATGAAAGCAACAAAGCCCGGCCCAATAAGACCCCAAGCCGTTGTATATATACCGGAACAAAGAGGCGCAATCGCGCTGTGCTTGGTTAGGGTTTCTCTCTCATCGAGAAGCGGCGGAGCGAATCAGATCTAGAAAGCAGCAAAATGGGAGTGTACACCTTCGTTTGCCGGAGCAACGGTGGGGAGTGGAGCGCGAAGCAGCTCTCCGGCGACCTGGAGGCGTCGGCGGCTTCCACCTTCGATCTCCAGCGGAGCCTCGTTAAGGCCGCCGCCGCCGCCGATTCCTCATCGGGCGTTTCCTCTTCCTTTTCCATGATCACCCCTTCCTCCGCCGTCTTCCAGGTTTTACTTTCCTTTCTTTTCCATCCTTAATTAATTTATTTTTAATCTATTATTCAAATCAAATCAAATCTAGGATATTCTGATTTTTATTATAGGTAAATTGATATAGATTTCTAATTCCTAATTAGTTTTATGACGAAGCCTGATGCTTGAGATAGTTTTAATCTCCTTCCAATGTTTTATTATTTAACTATTGAGATATATGGGATTACACTTCAATTAGGACAAAAGTCCCAAAGTTATGACCATTGGAATAAAAGTTATAGAATCCAAATTCAGATTACATTTTAATTTGCAGTTCGCGGATTCCTGCAAAATATTTTGATTACACTACAATTCTTTGATATTATAATTAATTGATCCTACATTTAACCCACCCACTTGATCATTCTTCTTTGCTTTCCATTTAGTTATTGAAAATTGGAATCCCGACTATTATCCTAATTAAAGAAGCCTAAACAGTCATGTCTGCATCAAGGCATTGTTATTACCTTGTGGATGCAAACTCCAAAGTAAGCCTTCAAAGTATATAATGCTGATAAAACATGAAGGTGTTTTTGTGTGTGGCGATAAGGAAAGCTTATAGTATTATTCTGCTACTTAGCCCATACTTGGCAAGTCTTAAATGATACAAAGACTATTAAATTTTTTTACCATTTTCTAGATTACACTATTTAGGTGTTACCTTGCACTAATAAGACCCGGTCTTTGTCGTAACTAGAAAGAGAAAAAGGATTCGTGCAACTGACTTGGAATTAGAATAGAAGCTTATGGAAGGGGATGATGATTAATTAAAGTGTTCATTGTACAAGCTCAAATGCGCTGTCGAACAAATACTGACTGCCTGAATATAGTCATTTTTGCTTTCTTGTTGTTAATTATTAAGTTTTAAGGACGTTTTACTTGTTAAATTTTAATTTGACGCTGTTAATGGTGTAGGTGATCATCGGTGGAGGTGGTGGTGGAGCATTCGTAGGAGGCGGTGCTGCTGCTGGTGGAGCCGCTGCTGCTGGTGCTGCTGCTGCTGCTCCAGAGGCAGCTCCAGCTGAGGAGAAGAAGGAGGAGAAGGAAGAAAGTGATGATGACATGGGATTCTCTCTTTTCGATTAGGTGTCTTATATTTTCTTTGATTGAGTTTGAGACATTTTGGAACAATTCCTAGATCGTTTTTATTTTCGTTTAAGAACTTGTATTCCTGGTGAGCTATAATGATCTTAGTAGTTTGTGGTTGCGAAATGCTACTTTTATTAGTTTTATTTACTTTTGATTTTGTGGAATTACTGAGATGGGTCTGTTTGGTAACATGGATTTGATGGGTCTGTTTGGTAACATGGATTTGGACCTAGATTTGAAATCCACCGTAGCCCAAATCCAAATCCCATGTTTGGGTCTCATTTTGCGCTCAGATTTCAAATTAGTTTAGGCTGCGTTTGGGAAGTAAGATTTAGATTTGGAAGGTTGATTTAAAATCAAAGGATTTTAAATCTAGGATTTGAAATCCATGATTTGATAGAATCTTTTGTTTGGATGCCTTTATTAAATGCAAGGATTTGAAATCAAAGATTTGAAATATAGTGTTTGGATACACTTTATTATACATGAATTTGTATTCGGAATTGGTGTTTTAAGAAAATTTATGCTTTCTCTTAACTCCTCAATTTTTTTGCAGATATTAAGGTTTATGTTGAGGTAAAAGTTAGGATAAATTTCACAAAACCTCCCGAGAAGTTTGGCCCATTTGAGATAAACCTTGAAAAGTTTTGAAATGTCACATACCCCTTGAAATTATTGCATATTTTTAAATCTATTTTCCGATAAGCACCAACATTTGAGGGGTTATTTGAAAATTTTTGAAGGTTAAGTAATATTTTCAAACTTTTGGGGTTTTCTCGCTATAGACCAAATTTCTTGGGTTTTTTGGGTAAAAGTCTATAAAAATAGAGTAACTAGACTATGAAACAAATCTCTAAAATTAAGCAACAAAAGGAAAAGAAGATACGGCCCATAGGGCCTAAGCTTTTCTTAGGTCCAAAAGGCGTGTGAGTAAGCAGTGCAGCCTGGCCTGTATGTAAGCAACAAAGCCCGGCCCAATAAGACCCCAAGCCGGTATATATACCGGAACAAAGAGGCGCAATTGCGCTGTGCTTGGTTAGGGTTTCTCTCTCATCAAGAAGCGGCGGAGCGAATCAGATCTAGAAAGCAGCAAAATGGGAGTGTACACCTTCGTTTGCCGGAGCAACGGTGGGGAGTGGAGCGCGAAGCAGCTCTCCGGCGATCTGGAGGCGTCGGCGGCTTCCACCTTCGATCTCCAGCGGAGCCTCGTTAACGCCGCCGCCGCCGCCGATTCCTCATCGGGCGTTTCCTCTTCCTTTTCCATGATCACCCCTTCCTCCGCCGTCTTCCAGGTTTTACTTTCCTTTCTTTTCCATCCTTAATTAATTTATTTTAATCTATTATTCAAATCAAATCAAATCTAGGATATTCTGATTTTTATTATAGGTAAATTGATATAGATTTCTAATTCCTAATTAGTTTTATGACGAAGCCTGATGCTTGAGATAGTTTTAATCTCCTTCCAATGTTTTATTATTTAACTATTGAGATATATGGGATTACACTTTAATTAGGACAAAAGTCCCAAAGTTATGACCATTGGAATAAAAGTTATAGAATCCAAATTCAGAGTACATTTTAATTTGCAGTTCGCGGATTCCTGCAAAATATTTTGATTACACTACAATTCTTTGATATTATAATTAATTGATCCTACATTTAACCCACCCACTTGATCATTCTTCTTTGCTTTCCATTTAGTTATTGAAAATTGGAATCCCGACTATTATCCTAATTAATGTCCTCACTCTCTAAAACCTTCAAAACCCTTACCCATCATAAACAGTCATGTCTGTATCAAGGCATTGTTATTACCTTGTGGATGCAAACTCCAAAGTAAGCCTTCAAAGTATATAATGCTGATAAAACATGAAGGTGTTTTTATGTGTGACGATAAGGAAAGCTTATAGTATTATTCTGCTACTTAGCCCATACTTGGCAAGTCTTAAATGATACAAAGACTATTAAATTTTTTACCATTTTCTAGATTACACTATTTAGGTGTTACCTTGCACTAATAAGACCCGGTCTTTGTCGTAACTAGAAAGAGAAAAGGATTCGTGCAACTGACTTGGAATTAGAATAGAAGCTTATGGAAGGGGATGATGATTAATTAAAGTGTTCATTGTACAAGCTCAAATTCGCTGACGTACAAATACTGACTGCCTGAATATAGTCATTTTTGCTTTCTTGTTGTTAATTATTAAGTTTTAAGGGCGTTTTACTTGTTAAATTTTAATTTGACGCTGTTAGTGGTGTAGGTGATCATCGGTGGAGGTGGTGGTGGAGCATTCGTAGGAGGCGGTGCTGCTGCTGGTGGAGCCGCTGCTGGTGGTGCTGCTGCTGCTGCGCCAGAGGCAGCTCCAGCTGAGGAGAAGAAGGAGGAGAAGGAAGAAAGTGATGATGACATGGGATTCTCTCTTTTCGATTAGGTGTCTTATATTTTCTTTGATTGAGTTTGAGACATTTTGGAACAATTCCTAGATCGTTTTTATTTTCGTTTAAGAACTTGTATTCCTGGTGAGCTATAATGATCTTAGTAGTTTGTGGTTGCGAAATGCTACTTTTATTAGTTTTATTTACTTTTGATTTTGTGGAATTACTGAGATGGGTCTGTTTGGTAACATGGATTTGATGGGTCTGTTTGGTAACATGGATTTGGACCTAGATTTGAAATCCACCGTAGCCCAAATCCAAATCCCATGTTTGGGTCTCATTTTGCTCAGATTTCAAATTAGTTTAGGCTGCGTTTGGGAAGTAAGATTTAGATTTGGAAGGTTGATTTAAAATCAAAGGATTTTAAATCTAGGATTTGAAATCCATGATTTGATAGAATCTTTTGTTTGGATGCCTTTATTAAATGCAAGGATTTGAAATCAAAGATTTGAAATATAGTGTTTGGATACACTTTATTATACATGAATTTGTATTCGAATTGGTGTTTTAAGAAAATTTATGCTTTCTCTTAACTCCTCAATTTTTTGCAGATATTAAGGTTTATGTTGAGGTAAAAGTTAGGATAAATTTCACAAAACCTCCAGAAGTTTGGCCCATTTGAGATAAACCTTGAAAAGTTTTGAAATGTCACATACCCCTTGAAATTATTGCATATTTTTAAATCTATTTTCCGATAAGCACCAACATTTGAGGGGTTATTTGAAAATTTTTGAAGGTTAAGTAATATTTTCAAACTTTTTGGGGTTTTCTCGCTATAGACCAAATTTCTTGGGTTTTTTTTTTGGGTAAAAGTCTATAAAAATAGAGTAACTAGACTATGAAACAAATCTCTAAATGGTTCTCAAAATAATTTATGATATATACATATAATTAACATCTCTGAAAATTTATTTAGCCCAAGCCTTTTCAAAAGGAAGAAAAATCTGTCATGCCCAAAATAAAACTTTGAGAAGTGATTCAAAACCAAAATTGATCACTTCGATAGCAATTATAAATACTCATGCAAACATCTCATCCTTCATGAACGATACGAGAGAATACAAATGATAATAATGATGTCCAAAATATTCATTATTATAGCATTTTTTTCATGGTTACATCCACCACCACATTGACCTTCAATCTCCAAAATAACAAGAGTACTACTCCAATAACTAGCCATGATAGAAGACTTGATTACACAAAACAATTGGTACTTTACAAAATAACAAGAGTACTACTCCATATCAAGAATCCTCTATTTATCTTTCAAAGTCTTCTCCTCCATTCTCTCTTATGCTCCCAACTCATATCTCGGAGGACTTATTGGGTCCTACATTACAAAATTTAGCATAAATTAGTTCATGAAACAAAATACTCTTTAAAAACTGAAATAAAATGGATATTTCTATAATGAAACAAATCAACAATATACTATATGTTGTGCTTCTAACATTAAATTGAAAAGTAAACTTAGAACTTGAAAATTTTAGCAATTTAAACTGAAATTGAACAAGAAACATATTGTGTCTATCCTCAATCGGACGATAGAACAGGGGTTCCATCCGCAATTAACCCATGAAAAAAATCAGGTTTCCCTACAGATAAAAAGGTTTCCGCTTGGGTATATCAGGAGCTTGTGTAACAAAAATAATTTTCCAAAAGCATGGTGCTCCACTATTTTATGTCCCTAACCATTCTAAGGTGCTTTAAATTTAGTCATAATCTGCATGACCAAAATAACATTTACTGAACCAGAAAGATATTTTTCAAGAAGTGCATGAATTGAGATAGTATACCACTAATTGTCTGCTACTAATTTAATAAAAATTAAGAAGGCTACTCTAAACACATCAAGTTGTCTTAAAGTGAGGTTAGCTTCCATATCCTATAGTGAAATGTACACACCACAATTCATCAATTTTGAGAACTGAAACTTGCTCATTCTGCGAAACATCTGGTAGATAATCAAGTTTAGAAATGTTATCATGATTTAATTATCAACATTCCTTAATTGCATGATCAGATGTCACTCTTGCAACAGGAAGTTACAATGTGAGATGAAATCAGTAGACAACTGATACACAAAACCAATCACCTGTTATACTTTATGCACCTATCTTACTGTCCCTCTACACAATGATAAAGAGGGACAGGTCTAGTTGACAGGTGCTGCATGCAAAGCAAAAGATTTCAATAAATAACAAATATAAAGGCCACAAGACATGACTACTGCCAACAAAAATAGATCTATGCTATTTACTAAACATATTCTTTTATTTTCAAGAAAAAATTCACAGTGACAAATGTGTGATAGATTCAGTAAATGATCATAAAAAATCACTACTTTCTTATCTATCCCACAGGAGCATTGCCATTGCCAATTGAATGACTATCCTTTCGTACATTGTTTATTGCCATTGCTATGGGCTTAACTACGAGAACAAGCAATAAAGTCAACATGGGGAGCTCTATGGCAGTCCGGGACACATCACATAAGCATGAAAATGAAGTAAAAGGACTACACTCATATGCGTGCACATATTTAGGTAAAAAAAATTTACCTCTGAGATATTGCCGTAGTAGGACTGAGACAAGTTTCACGGAGGTGGAAGCTCGAAATAACAAAGGTTTGCTCTTGGCACCTACACAGCACAAATTGGTGTTAAATGAACAGATAGCGATAATATAAGATTAATGATTGTCATATGAATGTGAATCGTTGGATCTAAAGTTATTGCTTGCACTGAATCTTTATAGTCCCGGATATTTAAATCTTGAGGTGATTTGAACCATTTGATGCAAATAGATGAGCTGAATTAAAAACTCATGCTGTTAAAAACTGTATGAGGGTTCATGGCCATTTTCATAGTAAAATTTTCATTTATTAATCAAATTAGGGTTGGCCAAGAAATTAAACGGTAAAAGGGTCTACTCAAAGAGGGCATTTTCCCACATATACATACAAGAAGAATCAAGCATACGCTAATTAAAAAAAGATATTCAGAAAAACGAGGGAAAAAGAGAAGAGCTCAAGTACATCAAAACATTAACTTAGTAATAAATGAATTATACTCTCTGAAGAGGGTTAAAGATGCACACACGTATAGAGAGAGAGAGATGGATGGCATGGGAGAGAGAGGTTAGTTACAAAATGTGAGGTAATTAATCCAGCAGCCCCCATTAATTGTTCCAAAATGACCAGGTCAGCTCAATCTAATAACATTCGTGTGGGCGCAGTATCAAGTTTCACACAACCAGGTTGGCTAAAATCAACAAAGGACTAAAACATTAAATTGACTGAAGCTAGTAGGTAACATCCTAAATCACACACGCACGCAAAAAGTTCCCACATTGAAATCAACAAAGGACTAAAACATTAAATTGACTGAAACTCGACACCAAATTGAAATCCTTCATAGTTCCCACATTTAACACCAAAAACACTAAAATGGGTCAAATTAAACAAAATTCAGAAATTCGTCAAACAAGTAGTGTACCAACTCAACAATGAAAAAACCAATATTTTTATGAAGAGTTAAGCCACTAAACTTTGACTGTTTTCTTTCCTCTCCTCCCTCTGATACACACTCTCATCCATCCATCCACAAAACTTGAGTGTTCAATGAATTGGCTACACAATTTGATGAAATCCTTCATAGTTCCCACATTTAACACCAAAAACACTAAAATGGGTCAAATTAAACAAAATTCAGAAATTCGTCAAACAAGTAGTGTACCAACTCAACAATGAAAAACCAATATATTTTTATTATCAATGCTCGAGTACATACTGAAATAACAATGAAAAACCAAAATTTAGTTATTGATAAACGCACAATAGTTCAAGATATTTACATATATAATAGCAGTTAATTATGATTTGGAGGTGAATTACGAAACAAACAAGATTTGGAGGGTGAATTTAAAATACAAGTAGATACATTGAATTAGCAAAGGATTATGATGGTTAAATCTCCTTATAACAAATAAAACATAGTATTATATCGACTACTCTAATTCCTATAAGCATTCACTCAGTTGCCCAATTCTGTATTCAAAATTACCAACAAAAAATACGAGATTTTTGCACAAAACTACGAGATCAAAGACAATAGCAAAGATCTAGAACTATTAGATCTCGGTCTGCGAATTCACCTCAACTAGATCCGACGATGATGTTGTTGATGGGGATGAAGATGAGCTTGATGAAGAACCCAACGAATCCCATAACAACGAATCCGATCGCGGTCCAAACGCCGGTTTAGTGAACTCTACAAGATCGAAACCAATCAAAATCAAAATTGAGTGCAATTTCGACCAAAACCCTAGCTCGAGATCTAGGGTTTCAAATGGAGGAAAGAGAGAGAGAGTAGAGAGAGAGAGAGAGAGAGAGAGAGGAGGAGGATACCGCGATGGATCGAGATCGAGATCGAGATTTTGAGGAGTCGGGATTTTAAACGGCGTGAGTGGAAAAAAAAAAGTCAGCGATTTTGAGGGGTCGGATTTGGCAAATACCAACCCTTGAAATTTGAAATACAGTTTTGGTCTTTGAAATCCTCTCTCTAAAATGACTTCATTTGAAATCATGTACAAGACCATCCAAACAATAGATTACAAATCATAGATTTAAAATCTTCTCATTTAAAAAGCGTCCAAACAAGTGATTTACAATATCTATGGATTTTAAATCTTAGATTTTAAATCCTTTGGTTTCAAATATACTCATCAAATCCAAATATTGTTTCCCAAACACAGCCTAAAATAAATTGAGCGAGCTAACTTTCGTGATTGGCCTTATTTTGTACCAGATCCCGGCCCGATTAAATCCATATTCCGCTTTAAGCAGGAACAAATAGACTCCAACAAGGCAGCCAGCGATAAGGAGGAGTCTGTTCTCCTATGCATTTGGTTTTAAAACTCCAAAAGTATTTGAAGTACGTTTTGGTCGTTCATAAGCTTAGGTTTATTCCATCTTTTAATGCCAAACGTCACTACTACATTTGAGTAGTAAAACATTTACACTGTAAATTATTATAAGCTTAAGATTTTTTTTCTCTCAATGAGATTTTGTTGTAGCTAGGAACCGATTTTAACTCAAAAGCTTACTCTATTAGGTATTGGCTCCAACTCTATGTTAAACCCATAATACTTTCTTATCTTATCTAATGTGAGACTTTACTCACACATGATTATTCAACATAAACCTACAAATATCAGTTGTTTTTTAAACTTTGATATCCTAGAGTTTTGCTTTTCCCATTTAAAACCTCAATCTTTTCTCTGTTAACTTTCCTCCGTAGTTTAACGGGGAAAAGTTGAAATTAATAGAAGTAACCGTTTCCAATTAATTCGATCAATCTGCTCCAAATCATAAAACCGTAAAATCCCAGAGCTCCTCAACTCCTGCTGCTCCACAAACGACATTACTCTCCTGCTCCCCTTGCTCAATAACCTCCTCCTCTAGTTTGAGTTAGTTTTCCAGTTTAAGATGAAAGAAAAGAATGACGTGTAATTATTCCTAGTGAAAACCTGCAGTTTAAAATGTAGCATCCCTCTGTGTTTTGTCCATTTAACTTTGATTCTGCTTCCTTCTTAGACATCATCAGCTCTAGAGAGCTAGCAGGAAACTAGTAGTTGTGTATGTTATATATTCCCTAATATTATTTTCGTCCACGATGCAGAAGGAAATGATGATGATAGATAGATAGATATACGTAGATGAATATTGGATATCTAATTTCTAATAATAAAACGGTTTAATAATATGTAAGGCAGGAGCAGTGCTCTTGTAGGTAATAACGTGATAGATTATTTATATAAATTTATATATTTTTCTTTCCTTATTTTATTAAACTTTTCAAACAAGATGCACTATGTTCCCCTTTACAAAATTCCGAGGCTATGAAAAACGCCCTAGGAGAGCATCTAGGCCGCTGGTCGGCCGCCTGAAAACAGCCTGAGCGGCTATTCTAGGCGTTGGCAACGCCGCCTAGAGTTGGGCGTATTGCTTAAGCGGCCTGAGTGGAAAAAAAGAGTCGCGATTTTGAGGGGTCGGATTTGGCAAATACCAACCCTTCACCGAAATTTGAAATACAGTTTTGGTCTTTGAAATCCTCTCTCTAAAATGACTTCATTTGAAATTGAAGCCCAATATTGACGACGGGTTAGCAATTGATATAAAATGTTGCTTTATTCAAATCAATGATAAACACCTAGGTTGCGCTTTTTATCATAGTATAGGATCTGATAACAGCAGCGACCTAGGTTTGATGAAGAGTTAAAGAATTGTTTTTTTTTTTTTTTAATTACATATTGGTCTCTTAAATATTTCATAGTTTGATTTGTCCCGCAAATCATTGAAATTGTTGATAGGCCCCTCAAATCATAAGGGTAAATTACAATTCAGGCCGTTTAGTTTTTTTGTGTAAACATGGTTTGGTTAGTTCTCAGATTAATATGGTCAATTACTAAAATACTCCCCAATGATTTGTTAATGAGAGAAGAAGACTCTTGGAGAAGATGAAATGTGAGAGATTTCAACCCCAAGATATAATCAAACAATAAGTTTTATTAGAACTAAAAGCTATCTAAAAATAATGTTTCCGAGTTGCAACCAACATTTGCTTTGCAGGGGTAATTCCAGTTTTACGGAATAGCTATTTACATGGAAAAGAGCATGAGATTTTGAAATCATGTACAAGACCATCCAAACAATAGATTACAAATCATAGATTTAAAATCTTCTCATTTAAAAAAGACGTCCAAACAAGTGATTTACAATATCTATGGATTTTAAATCTTAGATTTTAAATCCTTTGGTTTCAAATATACTCATCAAATCCAAATATTGTTTCCCAAACACAGCCTAAAATAAATTGAGCGAGCTAACTTTCGTGATTGGCCTTATTTTGTACCAGATCCCGGCCCGATTAAATCCATATTCCGCTTTAAGCAGGAACAAATAGACTCCAACAAGGCAGCCAGCGATAAGGAGGAGTCTGTTCTCCTATGCATTTGGTTTTAAAACTCCAAAAGTATTTGAAGTACGTTTTGGTCGTTCATAAGCTTAGGTTTATTCCATCTTTTAATGCCAAACGTCACTACTACATTTGAGTAGTAAAACATTTACACTGTAAATTATTATAAGCTTAAGATTTTTTTTCTCTCAATGAGATTTTGTTGTAGCTAGGAACCGATTTTAACTCAAAAGCTTACTCTATTAGGTATTGGCTCCAACTCTATGTTAAACCCATAATACTTTCTTATCTTATCTAATGTGAGACTTTACTCACACATGATTATTCAACATAAACCTACAAATATCAGTTGTTTTTAAACTTTGATATCCTAGAGTTTTGCTTTTCCCATTTAAAACCTCAATCTTTTCTCTGTTAACTTTCCTCCGTAGTTTAACGGGGAAAAGTTGAAATTAATAAAGTAACCGTTTCCAATTAATTCGATCAATCTGCTCCAAATCCTAAAACCGTAAAATCCCAGAGCTCCTCAACTCCTGCTGCTCCACAAACGACATTACTCTCCTGCTCCCCTTGCTCAATAACCTCCTCCTCTAGTTTGAGTTAGTTTTCCAGTTTAAGATGAAAGAAAAGAATGACGTGTAATTATTCCTAGTGAAAACCTGCAGTTTAAAATGTAGCATCCCTCTGTGTTTTGTCCATTTAACTTTGATTCTGCTTCCTTCTTAGACATCATCAGCTCTAGAGAGCTAGCAGGAAACTAGTAGTTGTGTATGTTATATATTCCCTAATATTATTTTCGTCCACGATGCAGAAGGAAATGATGATGATAGATAGATAGATATACGTAGATGCATGTTGGATATCTAATTTCTAATAATAAAATGGTTTAATAATATGTAAGGCAGGAGCAGTGCTCTTGTAGGTAATATACATGAAAGATTATTTATATAAATTTATATATTTTTTCCCCTTATTTTATTAAACTTTTCAAACAAGATGTGCACTATGTTCCCCTTTATAAAATTCCGAGGCTATGAAAAACGCCCTAGGAGAGCATCTAGGCCGCTGGTCGGCCGCCTGAAAACAGCCTGAGCGGCTATTCTAGGCGTTGGCAACGCCGCCTAGAGTTGGGCGTATTGCTTAAGCGGCCTGCCTAGCTTTTTCTTTTAAAAAAAAGAAAAAGAAAAAGAATAGGAACTCAGGCCAAAAACCAACCCAGCCCAGCCCAAACCAAAAGGGGAAGAAAAAGTTCAAACCCGACCCACAGTTCCCAACCCAAACCCGCAAAACTAACACAAAACCCTAAACTCCAGTTTCCCTTTCAACTGGGGCATTTCCTGATTGAGCGCAGTTGTAAAAACCTTGTTTCTTCTTCTTCTTCTTCTTCAAGCCCTCATCAGGATTCCTGATTGAGCCGCAGCAATCATTCAAATTCATTTCTCCCTTAAATTAAATTGAGAAAATCTTCGTCGTCGTCGTCGTCGTCGTCGTTGTAGAGATGCCTCGGCCGGAGTTACAAGCGCCACCGGAGATCTACTACAACGAATCGGAGGCTCGCAAGTACACCACCTCTTCTCGTATTGTTGAGATTCAAGTAAAACCCTAACCCCTTTCCTTTTCTAACAAATTATTTATTCTCTCAAAAGCTCCTTATTATTGGATTGGATTGGATTGGATTGGATTGGATTGGATTGTTTCCAAACACAGCCTAAAAAAAATTGAACGAGCTAACTTTCGTGATTGGCCTTATTTTGCACCAGATCCCGGCCCGATTAAATCCATATTCCGCTTTAAGCAGGAACAAATAGACTCCAACAAGGCAGCCAGCGATAAGGAGGAGTCTGTTCTCCTATGCATTTGGTTTTAAGAAAACTCCAAAAAGTATTTGAAGTACGTTTTTGGTCGTTCATAAGCTTAGGTTTATTCCATCTTTTAATGCCAAACGTCACTACTACATTTGAGTAGTAAAAACATTTACACTGTAAATTATTATAAGCTTAAGATTTTTTTTTTCTCTCAAGGAGATTTTGTTGTAGCTAGGAACCGATTTTAACTCAAAAGCTTAGTCTATTTTAAACCCATAATACTTTCTTATCTTATCTAATGTGAGACTTTACTCACACATGATTATTCAACATAAACCTACAAATATCAGTTGTTTTTAAACTTTGATATCCTAGAGTTTTGCTTTTCCCATTTAAAACCTCAATCTTTTCTCTGTTAACTTTCCTCCGTAGTTTAACGGGGAAAAGTTGAAATTAATAGAAGTAACCGTTTCCAATTAATTCGATCAATCTGCTCCAAATCCTAAAACCGTAAAATCCCAGAGCTCCTCAACTCCTGCTGCTCCACAAACGACATTACTCTCCCGCTCCCCTTGCTCAATAACCTCCTCCTCTAGTTTGAGTTAGTTTTCCAGTTTAAGATGAAAGAAAAGAATGATGTGTAATTATTCCTAGTGAAAACCTGCAGTTTAAAATGTAGCATCCCTCTGTGTTTTGTCCATTTAACTTTGATTCTGCTTCCTTCTTAGACATCATCAGCTCTAGAGAGCTAGCAGGAAACTAGTAGTTGTGTATGTTATATATTCCCTAATATTATTTTCGTCCACGATGCAGAAGGAAATGATGATGATAGATAGATAGATATACGTAGATGCATGTTGGATATCTAATTTCTAATAATAAAATGGTTTAATAATATGTAAGGCAGGAGCAGTGCTCTTGTAGGTAATATACATGAAAGATTATTTATATAAATTTATATATTTTTTCCCCTTATTTTATTAAACTTTTCAAACAAGATGTGCACTATGTTCCCCTTTATAAAATTCCGAGGCTATGAAAAACGCCCTAGGAGAGCGTCTAGGCCGCTGGTCGGCCGCCTGAAAACAGCCTAAGCGGCTATTCTAGGCGTTGGCAACGCCGCCTAGAGTTGGGCGTATTGCTTAAGCGGCCTGCCTAGCTTTTTCTTTTAAAAAAAAGAAAAAGAAAAAGAATAAGAATAAGAATAAGAATAGGAACTCAGGCCAAAAACCAACCCAGCCCAGCCCAAACCAAAAGGCGAAGAGAAAGTTCAAACCCGACCCACACTTCCCAACCCAAACCCGCAAAACTAACACAAAACCCTAAACTCCAGTTTCCCTTTCAACTGGGGCATTTCCTGATTGAGCGCAGTTGTAAAAACCTTGTTTCTTCTTCTTCTTCTTCTTCAAGCCCTCATCAGGATTCCTGATTGAGCCGCAGCAATCATTCAAATTCATTTCTCCCTTAAATTAAATTGAGAAAATCTTCGTCGTCGTCGTCGTCGTCGTCGTTGTAGAGATGCCTCGGCCGGAGTTACAAGCGCCACCGGAGATCTACTACAACGAATCGGAGGCTCGCAAGTACACCACCTCTTCTCGTATTGTTGAGATTCAAGTAAAACCCTAACCCCTTTCCTTTTCTAACAAATTATTTATTCTCTCAAAAGCTCCTTATTATTGGATTGGATTGGATTGGATTGCATTGCTGTTTTCACTCCTCCTTTTAGGCCAGGATTTCTGAGAGAGCCCTGGAGCTTCTCAATTTGCCCAACGACGGACTCCCTCGTCTCCTTCTCGATATAGGCGAGCTTTTCTTATTATTGTTTTTGTTGTTGTGGATTTTGTTACTGCTTTTGTGAGCACCTATTAACACTTATCAAGGGGATTTATACCATAATTTAGATCGAAATTTCAAACTTTCGGATAAATAAGAAACAAAGATGATGTAGTTTTCAAGTAGTAGTATATACTTGGGCAAACAATCTTTAGTTATATTTTCGATGCTTCCAACATTGATTTCTTCTCATTTATTTAGTTATTTATTTATTTATTTATTTATCAGGCTGTGGATCAGGACTTAGTGGGGAGACCTTGTCTGAGAATGGGCATCATTGGATTGGCTATGATATTTCACAATCGATGCTAAGTGTGTAATTTATTGATTGCTGTGACGTCCGGTGTGTGATTATATTTTTTTGTTTACGTATTGTTTTATATACATTAGATGTTGCGGTGGAGCGTGAGGTGGAAGGTGATCTTTTGCTTGCTGATATGGGTCAGGTAGTTTTCTAATGTTCTTTTTAACTCTTAGGCTAAATACTTTAAAGAAGATCATAGGAAGGTGACTTTATCCAAATGCAAGAATCTCATTGGTTATTATTTGGATAAGTTGCCTTAATATTTTTAGTTGGTTCTCGATGTAGTTCCTGGGAGGGGTTAAGATTTTGATTTGACAGAGAAATCAGATGTTTAATTGAGTTACATAGGACCTAATAAACATAGTCATCCTTATGACCTGAGTAACTGTAGACACCTTGCTGAGCCGAACAGCAAGCTGAACACGCCATTGTATTTGATTGGCTGCTCTGAGTGACATGGATCTAAGATTATATTTTGCAAATCAATAGAGGAAAATTTTTTGATGCCAAGTTCTGATGGTCATCTTTCATAGTTGATTATTCTTAAATTTATATTTGAAATTTATTGGATTGTTTACTTGCACTTTATTATTATTCCCTGGTTAACTACTCGTTTTCTACTGATTTGTAACTAATGATATCGCAGGGCTTAGGGTTGCGACCTGGAGTTATTGATGGTGCCATAAGTATCTCTGCAGTTCAGGTTTGTCAGAGTACACCATCTTCTCCATCTATTAAGAGTTTGCTTCTCTATCTTTGTTAACTTCTTTTGTTGACCCTAACATATTGAGCTTTTAGTTAACTTTACTCTTTGAAGATCAGATATGTTTCAAATTTCTTTATTTTGCGAAATTTTTGTTTATCTCCTTTTACTCGCCGTCACTTATTAGTTGTCATATCATAAAATAGTTTCAACAAACATATATTGTCCAGTTGGAAGTTGCTTTCCTTTGTTAGGCATAAATGTTCAAGTATGAGATTCATGGTCTGTAATGGCATGTTAGCAATTATGTACTGCAGTTGCTTGATAGTTCCTAGCTTTGGATTCAATTAGCACTTACATAGTATTGAGGATACCAGATCTTATTAAACATATGATTATGCCTGAAAAGTTAGCTGTAAAGATCCTGATTTCTCCCTTGTGAATTTTCTATTGCCATTGTAGTTAGCACTGATTGGTTAATTGTTTCTTCCATCATAGATTCATAACAAATGAAGTAGGATATGGTTAAGTGGTCTTATTATATTTATGACGACAACAACAACAACAACGGCCTGTGATCTATACTTTCTTCATAGTGCTAACACTGCCATTTATTTTGTTCTTTCCAGTGGTTGTGTTATGCTCAAACATCTTCTCATGAACCAAGGTTGAGATTGAAGTATGTATATCCTATAGAACCTTTCCTTTGTTAATTATCAAATCGTAATGTTTCCGCAGCAGTGCTTAATTTGGAATTCTTCATATGCAGAGCTTTCTTTGGTTCACTATATAGATGCCTAGCTCGGGGGGCAAGAGCAGTGTTGCAGCTGTATGCTGAAAATATGGACCAGAGTGAAATGATCATGACCTATGCTATGCGTGCTGGATTTGCAGGTGGTGTGGTTGTTGACTATCCCCACAGGTAACTGATGCATTTACTCGTGTTATGCACATACAATCAACTGCTATCTGAGGATTTTTCTTTCTATTACTAGTACTCTGGTGCACGCAATGTGTGCATGACATAGTACTTGTGCAAAAAAAAGTGTTGTTAACATCCTAACAATTAATTATAATATAAAATAAAATGTAATGTATAGTCATTAGTTAAAAACAAGAATTTGTGCCGAACAAACAATATTGTGTACCAATTGTTAAAACATTATGAAATATTCAAAACATCTTGCCACCTGAGCTATTTGAACATTCACGAATAATTATTGAATGCATAAGTATTTAGCCGAATCGTATTCAAGCAATAACTGAGTGTCCGACTCGAATTCAAATAAAGGCGAAAGTGATCGAGCCGGAATTCAAATACTGTCGATTCGGTCCTTTCCACACCTAAGGGCAATGGCTGATATATTCATGAGGATGATAATATCTGATAGTCGTATCGTATGATTATAATGGAGAAAAATTTAACACATAAATCAAACTTTTTGAATAAATATGTGAGAATTGTGGCTTATGTTGATGGTGAGAACTTGGACAGTCATTTTATGAAGTCCGCATACTTCAACCAATCTTTTTGACGCAATTCATGGTAACTTCACTATCGAATTGTTGTTTTCCTTCTCCCTGCAACAGTTCTCGTTGTTTCCTTCTCCCAGTAGTTCTCGCTTGGAATTGAACGAAGATGATGTATCGAAAACAACCCCTTGTCGGTTTTGACTGTTTTGGGATCTTGGTTAAGCACGGGGGAGTTAGGTTTTTGTTGAACGTGATTAACTTGGAAGTAGTTATTTCTTTGTACATTTTCCAATTATGCTTCTTCTATGATTTCTAAAGAATTGAAATTTTTTAGGACATTTGTAAGAATCTTTTGAAACTGTGATATACATAGGGGTAGAACCCCAAAAGATGGCTTTTCTTAAATAATAGTAATAAATGTGTTTATGGGTGGGTCTTAGTAAAAGAAGAAATCTTGTCCGAGACATTGTATTAGCTGATCGTACATCCCATTCCGGCGTGACTTCATATTAATTTATTTCTGTTATGTATTCTTGCCTTTGGATTTCAGAGAGGGTTGTTCTAACTGTGGAAATTCATACTATGCTTTATAAGAGGCATAGCTGCGTAAAACACATACTGATAGCCGACAAAAAGGTACAGTTTGATACTAGGAACAAATGTCTTAGGAAGTGTTAGGTGTCTAGTGGTGCACGTTGAGCCAAACAGCTGTTTACGAAGCTGCCTAAACCCAGCTGCTTAACCAAGGCACCTTGAGGTTTTAACCACTTAAAGGTTGGGTTTCGATTATGGACGTCCCGGGTGTATACTCTGTGCTAATTGAAACTTAATATACTAAACGAGCAGTGCGAGTAATCTTTGGAAGTCGATGCTGGCATCATCTCAGTTTTGGATGAGGGCTAGGGCATTATACATATCTAATCTGTTGGATAAGAACAATTTATTGATGTTGGCTGTACGAGCTAAATAGCTGTTATAGAAGACCAATGCCTCAAGTCCTGATTCCTAACTTACGGTTTTTTCCTCAACTTAGTGTACAAAATGTTTGATTGAATCAGGGGAAGGATTCATAAATAATTGCAAATGAGGTCATATGGAGTATGGATGGATCCACAATGACACATGTAAATATCATCACATCTGCTAGAATAACAAGACATTTAGTAAATACGTCATGGGAAAGGTGCAATAATAGGTTGCAACTTCCATTATCTAAGAGTGCGAGAGTGCTCAAAATTAAAGAGAGGCTATGATTTAATGGATGCCCCCTCTGTGTACCCAGCTATGTTGCACCTAATGAATGATATGTGTCCACATGTGCCACACTTCTTTTGTTTAGATAGATAGCAGTGAAATAGGAAATAAGAATATGGAGAGAAGAATGAGAGCACTGAAAGAACAAAATCACACACGCAAAAATAAAGGCAAGAAGAGGGGTATTGGTATTTTTCTACTTGACCTTTAGGTAGGGAGATAATATTAGTCATACCGGAAACCTTTGCTTTTATATATCTTGATATGTGATAAGTGCAATTCGCAAATAGCACGTGAAATTACAAAGTTTATTGTTAATTGTTTTTAGTTGCTTTCATTGCTTCAGCTACAAATATGCACATACGTACACACAGAAAAAACAGATGTGATTGTACTTATGTTTGATAAAGTCCAATATGACACAATACTCTGCGTATTGCCAAGCAACAACTGTGTTCTTACTCAAATCATGGAAGAAAGGCTAAAGAAGAACAGTGAAGAAAGAACTGTATATTTGCAAGAAAGAGTAGTTATGGCATCAACTACTTTTCATATAAAAGCAAAACCTCTAAAGTGTAGCACTAAAAATGCTATATCAAAAATAAATCTCGGGCACTCTTCTGCAGTATTTTCAAAAATTGGTACTGTAGCAGCTACAGTAAATTCAAGTTTAAATTCTCCCGTGCTTTGCACGGGCTGCATACTAGTTTCCTATATAAAGGGAAAAAAGAAAAAGATAAAATTCACAAAGATATGGGAGGAAAAAAAAGTACATGTGAAAGAATAGGAACGCACTAGCTTTGGGATGGAAAACGAGAAAGTTATGTTTAGATGTAAAACAATAGGTTTTCTATGCATGCTTGAAGGTTTGACACGTAAATAGAATGATATTAAGTGCAGGGTTCATAATTCATGATAACTGAAATGGAATGAACTGGAGGATCTATGTATCCCCAAGAATTGAAATGTGTCAGTAGATCCTTTGATCTAGACTAAAATCCAACATGAAGCTCATATATCTGTCTTAGAGCGCCTTATTTCTGGACAGAAGGATGGGTGCAGAATCATATGGTTCTAATGGTACAATGAAAATGACTCAAAGAAAAACAAAACTTCTGTAAGGAATGATTTAAAAAGAGTTTTACGGTGATAATAAGAGGAACACCGAGGTGGTTATATATGCAGTAAGTAGACAGAATGGCAAGATAGTCTGGACTGATTCTACACCTCAAAGCCTGGGAATTTTGACAAATATGCATCAGAAAATTTGGTCATAACTTTAGCTGTCAATCTGGTTAGTGTATCCTGTGTCTCTGGGGTTCATCTAAACATGCAAGTTCTTTGTAGCAAAATTATCATCTTCTCTCTTCATCTTAGTCAAGGACTATTTGAAAGGTTTCTTTGTTGCATGAACCTAAACGGCAGCTGCCACCTCTCATGGCAACCTTCGTTCTTGTCCATGGGCTCCTTTATTGAAAATTTGGAACCGTTATAGAGGGATGACATCATGACCAGTAAAAACTTATGTCAAATGTCTGAAAGCCTTCAGTGAACCTATGCCATATGTCTGAAAGCCTTCTGATCCACAGTTGACTTATTTTGTTGATGAAGTATTAGATTGGAAGGGTATGCCCTTTTTTTCTTATTAAGCTCATATTCCCCGGTTCATGTATAGCATCTTACATGGATACACAACAGTAGCTAACAATTGCTTTCATTGGGATACCTGGTCTTGAAAATTTTATTTTTTATTTTATTTTATTTTAGTTTATTTTATTTGTAAAAATAGACAGTGATAACGATTGCTATATGTTAGGTAGTCGTGTAATTCAATGTTATTTACATATTTATGCAAGCTAATGTTTCTCTAACCACGTTGTATCAGTACGCGGGCAAGGAAGGCTTATCTTGTTCTCACTTGTGGTCCACCTTCAACACAAACAACCCTCCCCAAGGGCAAAGGTGAAGATGGAGAGATGTGCAGCGATGACAGTGATGAAAGTGCTGATGACGAAAATCAAACAGTAAGCTGCATGAAACTTTTTCGAAAACACATTCTTTATACTGTGCAGGTTGTATGATGCATTATTGATTAAAACTGCTTCAAGTGCATTTTGGTTGATGTAATGCAAATATTCTGTTACTTGGTACATATGCCCAAAACTCTCGATGACAACATAAACCAATGTCATAGTAGCAATGTGCTCAAATAAAGTGCTAGCTGGGGATAGCACGCATAATAAGTGTTCGGAACAATTCGGTAAATTATCCAAGTTGAGAATACATGTTAAATTTGAGAAGTTGATCTGGAAAACTTCTTACTACCTATCCAAATACAAAAGCGATTTGTGATTTAGCTTGCTGCATGAGATCAAATGTTGGCTATATAAGTTGGAAAGTCCAGGCTGTTAATCATGATCTACACACACACATTAGACAACAATTTGGGAAGATGGTATTGAAATGTAGACTTAGATACTATGCAAAGTTTATTTGTGAACTTGATGTATAGATGAGATAACTCCAAAGCATCTTCGTTCTTTATTTATTTATTGACTATTTTAAATATTGGGTATATGTCATGATTAATGTGGTATAAGTTCTCAGGTTTTATCTGCCACTTGCTCGCTTGCGTAGTAGTAAGGGACCGGGCCTCTAATTCTCCACATAACACCTTGTATATATCCTTACGATTTGTGTGCTGATAGTTGTGGGGGCAAAAAAAAAAAAAACAAACTTTACATTCCGCTGCGGTTCAAAGGTTTTTGCGTAATGCTACCTTTTCCACTCGTGCTGCTTACTTGACTAAGCTATCTCGTCACTCATTTACTGGATTTAACGGCTACAGGATCTTTTTTATACTGTGCTTGCAGTACTCATGCATGGTCATTTTAGTTTTAAAGATTTTAGCTCCCACTCACGTCCTCTCTTGCTTGCTTTTTTGTGTTAACAACTAGATTCAATCATACGGGATAATGTCAAAACATAAATTGACTGTGTTGGGGGGTATACTTGGATGCAGGTTGGTATTTATGAACGAAACAGGCCGAAGAAAAGGTTGAAAGTAACAAAGAAAGGAGGGAGAGGGAAGCAATGGGTACTGAAAAAGAAGGAACAAATGAGGAAGAAGGGCCATACTGTACCTCCTGACACTAAGTACACTAACCGTAAAAGAAAGGCTCGCTTCTGACTGCTGCTAGTAACGTATTCCTTCCTCAATGCAAAGATCATAAGGATGATGAATGCTCGGAATCAACTAGCATCTGGTGGTTTGGTTCCAATTTTTTCTAATTTGAATTTTGGCGTGTAGAGTGTAATACAACAAGAGGTTACTATGAGCGCCTCGTATCAACATGTTTTTTGTTGCGGAATGTTTTGTTTTTCTCCCCCTTTCTTTCATGAAGAGATTATCTCTATTTATATGAGATTGACAAATTTCAAGCCCATTCATTTGAGCTCTTCTTTTGATTTTGTTCTCTGCTTTATTCAGCAGCATTTCCCATTGTACAAATCTCTCTCTCGGGTTCTTCTTGCTGCGGAGGACTAATAAGGTATTCCTTGCCATATTTAGATTGGTCGATTTTGAGGATAAGCTCTGATGTAACCATATATTTTTAATTTATTTAATGATTTTGACTTATTGATATAAGGGGCAAACAGTGGATGAAGGTGAAGGTATTTTAGTATAAAGAACCTTCATGTGACACCCTTGGCTAATGGAGCATGTGGGCGTCGTTCAGTGATTTATACTTTAACAAATACATGAAGGTTTGGTTATTTTCCATTAAAATCTTCAGAATATATCTCTTGAAATTTACGCTGACTAAGGGAGCGTTTGCCAAATGAAAGTTAATTAAAAGTGTGAAAGTGACTTTGTTTTAAAAATATGATATAGTGCATTCTTGTCAATAAGCAGTTCATCAACAAGCAAGGGATTCAAGGGATTATATTTATTTGGTGCACATTTTATGTCATAGGTCCGGATGCACTTGATATTTTTCCGAAAATATAGTCTACTAACTATAAATTATTGGTGAAAATAAAAATTAAAGATCATGTGCTAAATTATTTTATTTATTTATTTATTTTATTTAAATTCATGCAAAGATCACCTACAAAATTAAATAAATATGAAAGAAAATGCGTTGAAGCTCACATCGACGACTTTTTGCATTTTACTTTTCCAATCAGGTATCTTTCGAAATGTTAAATCTGCTGTTCAAATGTGGTTTGTTTGTTTTTTTTTTTTTTTTTTTTGTGCCGCTTACGATCAAAGCTATGGAAGAGGAAATCTTTTTCCCCAAATTGGGTTTTGGCCCTGAGATTGGCCCCAAATCTTAATTGGTTTTGAATCATAAAATCTTTTAAGCTGTTAAAAGCAAACCATTATCGGGTGAAATTAGACGTTCAAATTGTTCTAACCATTTAAAATTAGACCATGGTCTCAAATAGGTTATCGAACAAGAGGTCAGATCTTAAAATATCAAATTTGGACAGTCTAAAATCAAATTAAACTAATTCAGGACCGCGTATTAGAGATCCTAACAAATTTATACATTCTCTATCTTTTATTTTCCACTAATTTCAGACAAATGAAGGAACAAATATGCTTTATTCTTTTTGAGCTGCTGAATTAACATTGAATCTGAGATGAAAATTTCCAGATTTATTAGACTGCAGTGTCAACAGAACAAAAGGTAATGCTTACATAAAAGTAAGGGGTTGTTTGTTGAATTGCAGTAAATAAATGAGTGGCTTCCCCCTAAAATCATGTGGTGCTGTCACGTGCTGCCCAGTGTTGGTTTCGGGTCATTTTCAATTGACTCTAATAATTTTAAGGCCAAATGGCATTCAAATACTCTATTGTTTCATCAACTTTATATTTAGATGTACTAATTTGTAGAAGATAGTACTTTAACATCTTAAGGGGGTGTTTGGTTCATTTTCTTGAAATTATAGGAAATGTTTTCCACCCAAATTATAGGAAATGTTTTCCACCCAAATAAAGTTTTGAGAAGTAAAAAAGTACAAATTTTCCTTTTCTTTTGTTTGGTTCAAAACAAGAAAATGGGCCTTGGTACTTTATAGAAATGTCAAGTTTTCCTTTTCTAGGAAGTTGTTTGATTCAAAACAAGTAAAAAGAATCGGGTTTATTACTTTTTAATAGTATTGTCAGTTTTCCATGAGATTTCCTCTCAAAATGTTAGGAAGTTGTTTTCCCACTATTCTGTACTTTTTAAGAAATATTTTCCATAAATCTAGAGTGAACCAAACACATGAAAACTCAATTATAGGAAAACTTTTATTTACGAAACTGCCATTTCTCAAAAACTTTTCCTAAAACTTGTGAACCAAACACCCCCTAAGTTGAAAAAAAGTAACACTTTACTATCTTAAGTTAAAACTGACCCGTTAGTACCCCCTCATAGTTACACGTGGAAATATTCTCATGTGATTAGCATATGACATTTCTCTACGCTGACCCGATGGTTTTTTACCTGCTGGGAGATTCGAACACGAGACTACACCGCTGTGCCAACCATGCGGGTCGCACATGACATTTCTCTAATTGTATTAACCCAAACTATTGACATATTTACCATTATATTTACCCTCCGTCTTTTCATTAAATTTTACATTCATTTCTTTGGAGGGGTATTTTTGTCCTAATAGATTTTTTAACGGCATTTGTAATATTTTAATGGTGGACAACTTAAAATATTTATGTGCTATTTTTTACAACTTATTAGTATGAATGTGATGAAATAATAGGGCATTTAAGTGCCATTTAGCCTAATTTTAATGCTGTCATCGCTTATATAAATGGGAGGGGGTCTAAATGAGATCACAAACATAGCAAGGCACAACTGACATCATTGCATCCTTTGTACGTATGGTATATAATACATGCATTTTTGTGATTATTGCTAGTGTTTTAGTTGCAATATTCTCCACTAATCTAATATATGTCTACATAAAAAATTGTATTTTTTATTTTAATTTTTTTGCGAGTTCAATCGACACCTATCTATCTAGTATCTGCAATCACTATAAAAAGTCATTTGCCTCAATTGATGCAAAGTCTAACCTGGAATCTATGCCTTGTAGACTACGTATGCAACACGATCATGTTTTTTTCCCTCTCCATACACATAGTAGGGTTGATTGTGAATAGAACCCTGTAATATCAATCAATTTCAAATAGAACCCCTATAGTCCTATTTATGGCGAATAAACCCCCTGAAATATTGACCCAGGTGCGAATACACCCATTTAGTGAATTTTTTCAACCTTTTTAAAAGTTAAAAATAAAATAAATTTGAGAGTCTATCCTCACCCATAGGACTGTAGGGGGTCTACCCGCCTCTACAAAAAAATTTAACGATTTTAAGAGTCAAAAAAATTCACTTATATTCGTAAAATCAGAAATCAGAACGACAAGAGTTCTATTCGCAGTTGGGTTATAGTAAATGGGTATGTTTGAATTTAATGATATTTTGAATTCAAATGAGTATGTAACAGAAATTTTTCCTGATTTTGACTTTCATGTGGATCTTATGCGATAAAATAAATATTGAGCACGTGGTGTAACTAACCAAGGTTCTTAATAGATAATTTGTATGGTAGATAATTTGTATGGAGATGGATCGTGCTTTGCATAAATCACCATCTTTCACTAGGTAGATCGAGGAAATACATTGGAGAAGAACAATGATTTGGAGAGAACCGTAAACTATTTTAGGGAGAGAGAATTAACGAGTATTATTATTATTATCATCATTTTGAGGAAAGGTCCCTGGATATATTCATCATGGCATAATACAAAATCTAAATATGCATTGGTTCATTTTGTATTTTTTTTCCTGCTCAGTTTCAATATTCTTCTTAAAAATATTGAACTTCGTATTGCATGAATGTTTAGGAGGAGGTGTTTGTTTCGAGAACATTTATGATAGCGAAATCAAGACTAATAGTTATTAGATGAAGTAAAGTAAATTCCTTTTTCGTTGCAAGTTCTCCAAACTTACGAGTTTAAATCATTCATTCAAATCTCGTATCATCATAACAAATTTATCGAGTGACACAATATAACCCCAATTTATCCAAGTACATTTATTAAACTATAAACTAAAATTTACATGTATATCTAATGAACGCACAAACCCGCAGCTATCATTTCCTCATCCCTCAACGTCGCTTGCCGGTAACTAAACAAAAGACGGCCTCAGGATAAGGGCCTCTCAATTAACGAGGAACGGCGGTTAGCTCACCTGAAATAACCAGAATTCTTTTTGGCGGGAGAAGATTCCGCCACTCTTATCCTAAACCCCGAAAAGATCATGATATATAATAACTCCAAAACACACTCATGAACCCGTACTCTATTAACTGGGTCCCAACGCAACGCAACGTGGTCGCACGATTGGTCCTTCTCTGGAGTCCACAAAACTTACGACGCCACTGAGAAGATATTTTCTCTCGTTCCGCCTAGGCCTCGCCTCGCAGCGCAGTAATAACCACACCCACCCTTTCCCGCACCCTTGACGGTGACCTCATTAAAAAGACTCTATCCACATGAGGCTGGGCTGGGCGCGGGTGTTTGTAGACGTGGGTACTTGTAGGAGATTTTGCTTTTACCGCCTCTAGCTGCCAGCTGGCTTAACTTACACCCTACTGCCTGCCTACGTGCGGGCCCCACAGGAAAAAGGCCAAATAAATATATATTTGAAATAATAAGGGGGGAAAAAATCTGGACCCCACATGCACGAGTCATTCGGCCCAAATTAACGCGATAATAACTCTCAAAGCCAAAATGAATTTCTAGCCGCGGGGAAAAAGAAAGAAAAAAGAAGGAAAAAAGTGCCACGCTGCTATCCTCCACTGGATGAGAGACACGTGTTCATGACCCCGAAATCTCCGCCGTCCGTGACAGATGGGAAGGCCATCCCGCGGGCAGTCTACGGAATTAAACGAACCGTTAGATAAACCCTTTGGTTTGAATGTGCGGGTAGAGATGTGCCCGAGAAGAGGCCGGGCAGATCTGGACGCCTTTAAGAAGCGGTGATCCCCTCCCCCTCTTTACTCGCCAAACCTGAGGGTCTCTCTCTTCTCCCCCCTCAAGAAACCCTCGATCGATTTCTCTCTCTCTCCTCTTTAATCCTCCCTCCCTCTCTCTCACCCCCTCAAGCTAACTTTTTTTTTTCTCTCTCTCTCTAACTTCCCCCAACGGTTCGCCGTCCTCCGGCGATGATAGTAGCCCTAAATCTCGACGGAAACCGAGCGATCTCAACCAAATCGAGGCCTTGAATGGCATCGGCATTGCTGGCCAGTCGAAATGAGCCGTACTGGGGAGATCCCAAGGTTTACATGAGGAAAAACCCTAACCTTAACCCTAAGTTATTTCCAAACCCTAACCCTAATTTTGACCACCAGAGAGCCGACGACTATGCATCCGGCCCCCGGGATCAGCTCCGTTCCATGGAATTCGACGAGCCGTCGGCCTCCGCTGCTGCTGCCGCGGCGTCCGACGACTCCTCCTCTTTCAACCGGAAGCCGGCTGCGGATCTCGGTCAGAGGAGCGATTTCGGGGATCACGTTACCTTCCACATCGCCAGCTATTCGAAGAAGGAGCTGAGAGAGCTGAAGAGGAGGCTGATGTCGGAGCTCGATCAGGTCCGAAGCGTCAGCTCAAGGATCGAATCGAGGGAGCTCCAGCCTTCCTTCAGATCCGCTGCCTACAGCACCTCAGCCGCCTACGCCGGCGCCCGGGAAGTCTCCTCCGCCGCTGCCTTGCCTGAGATCCCCGGATCTGACTCTCAGGCCTCCGGATCGGCGCCAAACGCCAACAACCAGGCCGATATCACGAGGCAGCGGCCGTTGGGAGCGGCGGCGGCCCCGGAGCTGAAGAAGCTCCACACTGCGATGATGAAGAAGTGCAGCCAGATGCTGACGAAGCTGATGAAGCACAAGGGCGCCGTCTGGTTCAACACGCCGGTGGATGTTGTGGGGATGGGGCTCCATGACTACCACCAGATCATCAAGAGCCCTATGGATCTGGGTACGGTGAAATCGAAGCTCAGCAAGGGGTTCTATCACAGTCCGCTGGAGTTTGCATCTGACATTAGATTGACCTTCAAGAACGCCCTCGTTTACAATCCCGAGGGGCATGATGTCCATAGGTTGGCCGATCAGCTGCTCAAGCAGTTTGAGAGCACGTTCGCTCCTGCGATTACCAAGCACGAGAAGCAGCGGAGCGCCGTCCTAAGTGCAGAGGAAGATCGGAGGCAGCACAGCGCTTCGTCTTGGGGTCGGGTTGGATCTACGGTGAAGCCTGATCCTTGTATTTCTCTTCCTCCTCATGTTCGAACCCCGGTTCAGTCGAAGGCGGCGGCGGCGGCGGCGGCGGCGGCGCCATCTCAACCGGTCCAACCTCAGCCTTTGCTTCAGCAGCAGCCCCTACCGCAGCAGGACCACCAGTCAATGCGGGCGGTGGACCAGCCCCGGAATCCGAAGGCGAATGATCCAAACAACAAGAGGCCAATGAGCTTGGAGGAGAAGCATAGGCTTGGCTCGTGCATCCAGAATTTGCCGGACGAGAAGATGGCCGAAGTGCTGCAGATTGTTAGTAGGAGGAACGAGACGTTGCAGAATGGGGATGAGGTTGAGATAGATTTTGAGGTGATGGACAATGAGACCCTTTGGGAGCTAGATCGGTTTGTCAGCAACTGGAATAAGACGAGCAAGACAAAGAGGAGGCAGGAAATCATGGCCAATGGCCACACCACCTATCAGGATCCTTCGTCTGTTGTTGCTCCTCCTTCCCCTTCTCCTGCCCCTCCTCCCGAGGTCGGCAACAAGGTAAGACCCTTTGAAGTAGTCCTAGATCGAGTTTTCTATCTTAAAATTGATCCCTCGTTTGCTTGGCATTGACACGCCCTTTGCTCTCTGTGTCGCGTTTCGCAGTCTCCTGTTCCGGTGGATGAGACGCCAGAAGCGCTAGCTGCGAAGAAGAGCAAGAAAGGAGATCCTGTTGATGAGGAGGTGGACATTGGGGATGATATGCCGGCCATCCATTACCCATCTGTGGAGATTGAGAAGGAGAGCAGCTCCAGCAGCTCCGGCAGCGACTCTTCTTCTTCTTCAAGTGGTAAATGTTGCTCCCTTGTTATCTCTGTGCGCACCCAAAGGGCACGTGAATTTACACTTAACCATGAAATTTTTTTGAATGAATGCAGATTCGGACTCAGGGAGCTCTTCAGGGAGTGATTCCGATGATGATGATGATGCCCGGTCCTTGCCCGTAGGTTCCAAGCCATCGCCAAGAAGCTAACCAACATTTAGAATTTTAGTGTAGTAGGGAGGGAGATTAGATTTGCCTGGGGAATTTGGGTTTTTTTTTTAAAAAAACGTATTTTGGTGAGAATGTGTTGTTTTTGGGGGGTGGACAAAGGAGGGGGTTGATGTTTTAGGTAGAGGAGTTGGATAGAGAATTAGGAGAGAGTAGTGAGCTGATGGGAGGCTGGCAGGCAGCTGTATCATACCTGTAAAAAAAAAAAAAAATCAAGTAACTTGAAAGGAAAAGAAAAGTGGTAGGTGGTGAGATATTTTCACTCGCTAGCAGGGGTTTCTTATTGATTTTCATTTTGTATTTGGAGCCAAAGGAAATCCCCCCCTCTTTTTGTCTCTAGGGTTTTGTCTAAGTTAGCCTCATTGGGGGTTGGAAGGATGGGCCCTCCTTGTTGGGAGAAGGAAGAGATGTAGTAGTGGGTTCATGTTCACCAATTCTACTAATCAAATCTGAGAGGGATGACTGTTTGATGAGTTTTAAGAGGGTTTTGTTGTGCAGCCTCAATTTAATTTAATACATGTATATATGATTATGCTTTGGGACAGTTTGGATATATATATTCAAAATCTCAGTTTCTGCTCGGTGAGTTTCTCTTATGTGGGGATTGCTGATGAGATTTTGGTTTCCTGATGTTTTCCCATGACGATTAACAAAGCGTGTGTCTTGAGAGGTTTCTCTTTCTGATTTCTTCATCTTATTGAATACCGTGTTTCATCTCAATGCTTTAATCATATATATGCTTGAGCTGCTATCGTGCTATTGGGATGTGAGAGATCAGCGAATTGCAGCGCGTTATGATGATCTTTATGCGCTTTGGTTGTTTTCAGTCATGTTGGGTGTGATGCGTTTCTAAGGGCACAGTTTTTAGGCTGTGTCATTCCACGCTCTGATCCTAAAACACCATGATTGAGTTATTAAACACTTACTTGCTTTTCTTCCCCGGGAATCAGAAAAATCAAATTCTGCAGTGCGAAGTTGAATAGCTGTTTGTCGAGGTTGCTATGTTTTGCCGCAGCATCTATTTGGTTGTTTGTATTGGTTTTTTATCTGATAGTGATGTGCGAATTTGAGTAGCTGCTTGTCATATACATGCATTCCTGCAATGTACTTTTTTGTACAATTACAAAGCTGATTTGATCATGCATCTGTATTATATTTACAACCTCGTAACCCGTCACCCATAGATGATTGCTTGTCTGCTTGAAATCACGAGTCAACTGTAACGTCCATCGCTGCTAATAAGTCAATAAATATCTCATTAAGCTAAGGTGACTGACGGCGCGCGGTCGCGGGAAATCACATAAAACCAAATGGGGGGGAATAAATTTGATTACTGTTGTGATCGTCCAAATTCAGCCAAACTGAAACTTCTTCGGTTTGATCTTGCGGCAAGTACAGAGATCAACGAAATCATGCATTCACCATCATTCATATAGCTCAAGGATGCTAAACTTCGAAGAAGGGCATCAATGGCGTAATCTCAGTGACCGCGTTGCAGCTACCAGCAATATCGTAAACCACAACAAACAAAAAAGCCAAGAATTGTTCCTCATAATAATATCAATCATAAGAAGCTGGCTGAACATAGGATTGATATTGTAAGACGAATCAAAGCCACAAAGCAAAGCTGCTCCCTTGGTCAGCATAACGTGATTGATCAACACTTTTAAGTCACAAGAGACGACAAGAAGAGTATTGATGACCAGGGGCCTAACCTAAGATTTTGCTATTACATACAATGTTACGTCAAACCACCGTAAAGGGATATAATACACATATATATATATTAAGACCATGTTTTTTTATGTTGAGACTGTGTACTACGTCAAACTACCTCAGAAAGGAGACCCTGAAGACTATACAATCTTAGTTCAGGTAGTCTGACATCATAATGAATTGGCTGCCCCTCCAAACACCAGTCCGGGTTGCATCATCAGGGACGCTGTATGAATAATTATGATTCTGCAGCATAATTAGCTTCTGCGAAAACAAATAATAAGCACAGTTACAAATTTTTTGTACTCAACAAGATGCTAACCATTGAGCGGAGTAAGATATTCCTATCAAAGACAATATTTAGAGAGTGAAGATAAAAAAATTGACCGAACTTGAAAGGAATACCACTGGAAGTTACAGATCGGTAGGCTACTTTGACAGGAAGAACTTTTCTAATACTGCACAACACATAAAGCTACATACCTAAAACTGCTGCTAAAATAAATATGAAAGGTTACATACATTGGCCGTTACTTGCTCCCATGCAGTCTCCCACAGGCCTAACCTTGTGATAACCTTCGGGAAGTCTTCCAATTACAATTGACATGTTTAATTTCATCTCATGACCTCATTTCTTAAAGAGATCCACAAACGTATTATATTTCCGTTCAAGTTGTTTTGAATGTCTTGCCTTAGTGAGAGTAATTTTATTATTTGCTTAAGAGACAAATGATAGTGATTCACAAAAACAGCACTGTAAATGTTCTAATTACTGACTCTTAGTGTTTATTTTATTATTAAAATTATCAAATCTTAAGAATATAAAAGTATTTTATTACACATGCGTTGGCCACTAGCAAGGTAATAACATACCCGTTAATAGAAGAAAGTTACGAACGCACTTACAGATGAATACAAAAATACCTTAAATTGGGGATCAGTATGATATAGATAAAAGGCCAATAAAGCTTGTTGCACTGGTAAATCAGGGGTTATGGTAGGTACCAAGTTCAAGACCACATTGCAGCCTTTGCTCAAAGAAAGTACAGAAGGAGGAAAGCACAAACATGGAAAAAGAAATTATGAACAAGAGATTGCAACATAATCCTTAAGATGAATTCCATGATAACTAACCCATGTAACAAATCGCAGAGCAAGCAGCTTGAACTACCCAAATCTGCAAGTACTTAATGCTATATTGCACAAAATCTGCATGGACCCACAGGAGAGATCTCTATTGATATCCAATATTGGACATAGATCAATATTGCAGTGAGACAGTGCCCCATTATCAGATTAATGCCGTCTCACTGTAATATTGATCAATGTCCAAAATTGGTTACGGCACAAAACTAAAAACAGATGGTGGCAAAAAAAAAAAAACTAAATCAGCATAACAAACAAAGAAAGGCAAGGGAATTTAACAGTAAGTTGCCGTATAAGATATATGAGTTCAAATTTCACAAATGAGAGCCCTAGGAATATATGGCATGACTAAAAACAAGTGAAATATATTGATACGCACATGAACAATGAGGATTAGCATGTGCCTGGGAACAGAGCCACACATTAGGGTACCGTTTGGGCGTAATGCTAAGTGTACCACAAATTCTACACTAATTTTTGAGTACAAGACACAAGCTTCTTTTAAAAGCAGACACACAGGCTGATTGCAATTAACGAGGAAATGACCGCATGCTTGTGTCTTGCGGTACCAAGTAGTATATGACTAATAAATTTAGCATTATCCTCAATTTGGGAAGTTAGGAAAGCGAAAGTTAACACCATAGCTCATCCCTTATAGAAACACAGTTGGGTGGACTCACAAGGCAGACACCAAATAATTGTGAGAAGAGCTAATATTTAACAAGACGGCTGCATAAACCATATCTTCAACTTAATAATGACCGCAAATAAATCTTCGTAAATTAAAATTATAAAACACCAGCACTGCAGAATAAAATGTACCTTCACCACATAATTGTTAGACCCGTGCAACAATGTGTTTGCCGTAAGTGTACTTTTCAGAGCTTGCAGGTGAACTTTTCTTGTGATTAAGCAAGATCTCTCGCTGTTTATCATTACATGTTTCAAGAATCTTCTGAACCACATAATTTGCAAATTGATCTTTCATCATAACCTAAAAGACAAAACACCAGAAATATTGATTTCTGAAACAAAATTGCATCATTAACTATCCAATTAACCTGCTATATCACAAATCTCAGTGTTAATGTGAATCACAATGTTAGCTAACATAAATAGAAAAGGTTCATGAAATTCAAAGGGGAAAAAAAAGTCAAGAAGCCAATGGATAATGCTTTAAAGGAAAACAATGTGAGTAAGGCCTGCACTACAGTCTTAAAAAAAATCATGTCAACATCCCTATTAGAGAAGTTCTCTAGGGCTTATGTCGCAGACTTATTAATAAGTCAACTTTCCATTTAAGATTTCTACTTGGTCTGTCTAAGCTGGCCTTCCAACTTAGATGTTTGTTAGCTACTTACAAACCCTTTCTAGAAGTCCTTCCACAATCAGTTCTGAGAGGTTAATTAAAATATATGCATGCATACATGCAGAGACGGAGACGACTGTTTTTTTATTATAACAGGGACAACTACATATAAGATGTAAAGGGAGTTCAATAAAAATGCAAAAAGAAAAAAAAACAGTTTATTTTTTTTCCTGTGAAATTTGAAGGCAGTCATTTGCTTTAGGACCACCTTACCTCCACCCTTGTATGCTTGAATGCATGCATGCACAAGCACAAAAGTGCACAGACCCATACTCCAACCAACACCTCACAGTGCTCACCCCCAAATTCTACACTAATTTTTAGTACAAGACACAAGCTTCTTTTAAAAGCAGACACACAGGCTGATTGCAATTAACTGAGGAAATGACCGCATGCTTGTGTCTTGCGGTACCAAGTAGTATATGACTAATAAATTTAGCATTATCCTCAATTTGGGAATTTGGGAAGTTAGAAAAGTGAAAGTTAACACCATAGCTCATCCCTTATAGAAACACAGTTGGGTTATTAAACACTTACTTGCTTTTCTTCCCCGGGAATCAGAAAATCAAATTCTGCAGTGCGAAGTTGAATAGCCGTTTGTCGAGGTTGCTATGTTTTGCCGCAGCATCTATTTGGTTGTTTGTATTGGTTTTTTATCTGATAGTGATGTGCGAATTTGAGTAGCTGCTTGTCATATACATGCATTCCTGCAATGATGTACTTTTTTGTACAATTACAAAGCTGATTTGATCATGCATCTGTATTATATTGACAACCTCGTAACCCGTCACCCATAGATGATTGCTTGTCTGCTTGAAATCACGAGTCAACTGTAACGTCCATCGCTGCTAAGTCAATAAATATCTCATTAAGCTAAGGTAACTTACGGCGCGCGGGAAATCACATAAAACCAAATGGGGGGGAATAAATTTGATTACTGTTGTGATCGTCCAAATTCAGCCAAACTGAAACTTCTTCGGTTTGATCTTGCGGCAAGTACAGAGATCAACGAAATCATGCATTCACCATCATTCATATAGCTCAAGGATGCTAAACTTCGAAGAAGGGCATCAATGGCGTAATCTCAGTGACCGCGTTGCAGCTACCAGCAATATCGTAAACCACAACAAACAAAAAAGCCAAGAATTGTTCCTCATAATAATATCAATCATAAGAAGCTGGCTGAACATAGGATTGATATTGTAAGGCGAATCAAAGCCACAAAGCAAAGCTGCTCCCTTGGTCAGCATAACGTGATTGATCAACACTTTTAAGTCACAAGAGACGACAAGAAGAGTATTGATGACCAGGGGCCTAACCTAAGATTTTGCTATTACATACAATGTTACGTCAAACCACCGTAAAGGGATATAATACACATATATATATTAAGACCATGTTTTTTTATGTTGAGACTGTGTACTACGTCAAACTACCTCAGAAAGGAGACCCTGAAGACTATACAATCTTAGTTCAGGTAGTCTGACATCATAATGAATTGGCTGCCCTCCAAACACCAGTCCGGGTTGCATCATCAGGGACGCTGTATGAATAATTATGATTCTGCAGCATAATTAGCTTCTGCGAAAACAAATAATAAGCACAGTTACAAATTTTTTGTACTCAACAAGATGCTAACCATTGAGCGGAGTAAGATATTCCTATCAAAGACAATATTTAGAGAGTGAAGATAAAAAAATTGACCGAACTTGAAAGGAATACCACTGGAAGTTACAGATCGGTAGGCTACCTTGACAGGAAGAACTTTTCTAATACTGCACAACACATAAAGCTACATACCTAAAACTGCTGCTAAAATAAATATGAAAGGTTACATACATTGGCCATTACTTGCTCCCATGCAGTCTCCCACAGGCCTAACCTTGTGATAACCTTCGGGAAGTCTTCCAATTACAATTGACATGTTTAATTTCATCTCATGACCTCATTTCTTAAAGAGATCCACAAACGTATTATATTTCCGTTCAAGTTGTTTTGAATGTCTTGCCTTAGTGAGAGTAATTTTATTATTTGCTTAAGAGACAAATGATAGTGATTCACAAAAACAGCATTGTAAATGTTCTAATTACTGACTCTTAGTGTTTATTTTATTATTAAAATTATCAAATCTTAAGAATATAAAAGTATTTTATTACACATGCGTTGGCCACTAGCAAGGTAATAACATACCCGTTAATAGAAGAAAGTTACGAACGCACTTACAGATGAATCCAAAAATACCTTAAATTGGGGATCAGTATGATATAGATAAAAGGCCAATAAAGCTTGTTGCACTGGTAAATCAGGGGTTATGGTAGGTACCAAGTTCAAGACCACATTGCAGCCTTTGCTCAAAGAAAGTACAGAAGGAGGAAAGCACAAACATGGAAAAGAAATTATGAACAAGAGATTGCAACATAATCCTTAAGATGAATTCCATGATAACTAACCCATGTAACAAATCGCAGAGCAAGCAGCTTGAACTACCCAAATCTGCAAGTACTTAATGCTATATTGCACAAAATCTGCATGGACCCACAGGAGAGATCTCTATCGATATCAATATTGGACATAGATCAATATTGCAGTGAGACAGTGCCCCATTATCAGATTAATGCCGTCTCACTGTAATATTGATCAATGTCAAAATTAATTCTGACAAAACTAAAACAGATTGTGGCAAAAAAAACTAAATCAGCATAACAAACAAAGAAAGGCAAGGGAATTTAACAGTAAGTTGCCGTATAAGATATATGAGTTCAAATTTCACAAATGAGAGCCCTAGGAATATATGGCATGACTAAAAACAAGTGAAATATATTGATACGCACATGAACAATGAGGATTAGCATGTGCCTGGGAACAGAGCCACACATTAGGGTACCGTTTGGGCGTAATGCTAAGTGTACCACAAATTCTACACTAATTTTTTAGTACAAGACACAAGCTTCTTTTAAAAGTAGACACACAGGCTGACTGCAATTAACTGAGGAAATGACCGCATGCTTGTGTCTTGCGGTACCAAGTAGTATATGACTAATAAATTTAGCATTATCCTCAATTTGGGTCAATTTGGGAAGTTAGAAAAGTGAAAGTTAACACCATAGCTCATCCCTTATAGAAACACAGTTGGGTGGACTCACAAGGCAGACACCAAATAATTGTGAGAAGAGCTAATATTTAACAAGACGGCTGCATAAACCATATCTTCAACTTAATAATGACCGCAAATAAATCTTCGTAAATTAAAATTATAAAACACCAGCACTGCAGAATAAAATGTACCTTCACCACATAATTGTTCGACCCGTGCAACAATGTGTTTGCCGTAAGTGTACTTTTTCAGAGCTTGCAGGTGAACTTTTGCGCGATTAAGCAAGATCTCTCGCTGTTTATCATTACATGTTTCAAGAATCTTCTGAACCACATAATTTGCAAATTGATCTTTCATCATAACCTAAAAGACAAAACACCAGAAATATGATTTCTGAAACAAAATTGCATCATTAACTATCCAATTAACCTGCTATATCACAAATCTCAGTGTTAATGTGAATCACAATGTTAGCTAACATAAATAGAAAAGGTTCATGAAATTCAAAGGGGAAAAAAAAAGTCAAGAAGCCAATGGATAATGCTTTAAAGGAAAACAATGTGAGTAAGGCCTGCACTACAGTCTTAAAAAAAATCATGTCAACAGCCCTATTAGAGAAGTTCTCTAGGGCTTATGTCGCAGACTTATTAATAAGTCAACTTTCCATTTAAGATTTCTACTTGGTCTGTCTAAGCTGGCCTTCCAACTTAGATGTTTGTTAGCTACTTACAAACCCTTTCTAGAAGTCCTTCCACAATCAGTTCTGAGAGGTTAATTAAAATATATGCATGCATACATGCAGAGACGGAGACGAATGTTTTTTTATTATAACAGGGACATCTACATAAAAGATGTAAAGGGAGTTCAATAAAAATGCAAAAAGAAAAAAAAACAGTTTATTTTTTTTTTCCTGTGAAATTTGAAGGCAGTCATTTGCTTTAGGACCACCTTACCTCCACCCTTGTATGCTTGAATGCATGCATGCACAAGCACAAAAGTGCACAGGCCCATACTCCAACCAACACCTCGCAGTGCTCACCCCCAAACTCACCCACAAAGGTTTCCAAGGACGTAACATAAAAGCTTTAATAAACAAACATAATCTAAAAGTCAAGAAGGATAATCATTTCAAGATAGAAGTTAGAGAATTTCATAACGCAGAAATTTATGAAAATAATCTATAACTACCCAATCTTACCAATAAGTTGTCATTTCCTTCAGTTTGACCCACTATTTCTTCAATCAGAAGATCCCTCTCTGCAGAACTACCATGCTCCAAACACTTTTCAATAACGTTTGATGCAAACTTGTGCTGGCTCATTTGTACAACTTGTCCAGCTAATTTTTTAATAATTTGGCTCCTTTCAAGTGATTTTCCTCCCTCCAATACATGCTGAAATGAACACAATAGATTAAGCTTTGCTATGTAGATAAGTAATTTCATTGTCGCGCAGAAAAAAGCACCGAGAAGCAAGAATTAAGGGGAAAAAAGAGATAATGAAATAGATTAAAAGACCAATACAAAGTAGAGGAACCCTGAAACAGTATAAATAATTCGAACTTGTATCCTCTCCACTACAAAAAAGTAGTGGAGAGACCACTACCTTATTAATAACCGTTGATTTACTTGGTGAGAGGTTATGATTCATTCGAAATCTAACACTCACCACAAACCCCATGAATGCACTCGTTCCTAATTTGCACTCAATGACAAATCACAACCGTCCACTAAGTAAATCAACATGTTAAAAATATTAAAAGTATGAGTTGATCATGCAATAAAACGTGAAATCAGTATCCCCCTTTAAAAAATATAACATAGTAATCAGGGACATATCTTGATTTAATATCACGGTTCATGGAATAATAATTTGGGGCATCTTCTAAGAAGTTTACTCTCCATCAGCTCTCATCTTAATGCCCTGTTGTTTTGTGACGTTAATCTTCCCACTATGTTCTGATGAGACTTATCTATGAATCACACATCTTAACGCCACGTTAACAGGAGCCATCTTCCCCCACAATCATCGAGTCAACAAGATACCAAAGGAAAAAGTATTGCAGGAGTATTTATATCTAAGGGAAAATTTTGGCAGCAGATGGCCAATTTGGAATGATCGCTCTAATTATGACTGAGATGTACAGTAACTGGTGTGGCGTTTCCAGTGTGCCCTACACATAAGACGCTGATAACTTCTCAAATCACAAATTTGGTAAGAGACAAAGACAGTTATATATGGTACATTCTTGCAAACAAACTTTTATCGGAAACAAGAGCAACCTGAGAAAAATTTGTGAGATGTGTGAACTATGACAAGGGAATCACAAGTTCAAGAAAGGAAAATTGGTGGATACAATATACATGCGTAATATACTAACAAAAGTTTGAGATTGTGAATGCAGAATGGACAATAAACCACTTAATTCAGGACTGAGAATATGATATTCACGATGGAATGATGAAAATGTATCTGGTCTTAGAGATGGAATGTATGCCAGAGGTAAACAAAGACTACCTGAGTAACATAATTGCCATACTGGTCCTGGGCAAGAGTGCAAGCAGACTGCAAAATCTCATCCACAATACACTGACTCTGCACCTCATCTGTACAATGCTCCAGCACTCTCTGCATCAACCAAAAGAATTTAGTACAGATAAAACAGGTTAGGGATCAAAAACAGTTTCTATGGGGCTAGCTGTATTTACCTGAATCACCCGGCAACCATAAGGGTGCATAGAAAGCGACGCAACATTACCACGGAAAGCAGAAATGATAAAATCAATTTTCTCTGATGGAATACACTCAATACACTTTTGAATTACATGATTTCCATTCTGGTCACGCACACAACGCATAACATGTCCATCAAGTTCATGGACAAGCTGTGTTTTCTGCTCAAGATCAATCACTTCAAGTGCCTGCAGAGTTGAGCGGAGAGGGAAAACAAGAAACAGTACAGACTTAGGTTTACTGCCATGTTAATTTACTATATTTTGAGTTCCAACAAAATTAACTGTGAAGCAAATCAATGCAAATAAGTAACAACAGTAGGTAGAAGTTCAGGTGATAAATAAAAAAGCCTAGCGGAGTGACAGTGTCCGAAGTATAGTTCATGTTCTTAATAGGGAAAGAGTACCCACATAAAGGAAGAGGTTTTGCTTTGGCTTTGGTCTGTTTTTCAGGTTGTTATTGACATATTGTTGAGCTTTGTGCTAATTGCTTGGTTTTCTTTTTCTTTCCTGGACTTGTGGGGTTTGCCTTTCCTTTAAACTTATCTACAAGTAAGTTATGTAGAAGGAAGCAATTTAAACACTATGTAAAAACTTTCCAGCTGGACTTCACTTTATCAAAATTGATTAGCTAAACACTATCAGAAGAAAAAGAAAAGACCGGGCAATACTCATGTGGTTTACACAATAGCAATACTGCAAAGCATCTTAGTGGACCAAATAGCTAAATGACAACAGGTAACTGTTAGGACCAGCTAAACAGAAAATTACGCTAAGAGATATTAGTGGATGTTAGAGAAGGCAATTGAACATCTCTGTTCGCGGTAAAAGTCGGGATGATTATCATTGCTTGAATCCGTTACAAACTTCAGTCGCTTACAACGAGATTCAGAAAAAAGATCGCCTTTTTTTAAGGCTTACAATGAAAATCAAAGAATTACAACTTTATCCTTTTGAACAAACACAAGGATCTGTTATATCGAGTCCAAACTGCGTGGGTTCTTTACTGTCTTAGGGGACTTTTGTGTCAAGTGGACCACCGCGCAATTCGATCGAGGTAGAGGGCAGGGTTCACGAAACTTCTGAGGCGTCAGGGGCTCGTTTCACGAAGAAACGAAGCGCTAAAGGGATCCACCTCCGCGAAGGAGGATGCGCCGGGGATCACACTCACAAAGGAGAGGATCGCCGAGCGTGAGATCTACTAGGAGAAATCACAGACTATACTCAGCGACCAGTTGCTTTACCTACCTGCGATTGTAGATCTGGCGTCGTCGAACCTTTTGAGGGGATTATCTCACAAGGAGGATAATAGCCACGGGGATTATCTCACAAATGATGATAATAGCCCTTAAGAGTTCGCCAAGATTTGTTCCTTCTCCTTGAAATTCGTGCTCCTCTTACTCTCCCAAGTGACAAGGCTTGGCAAAGCTTTTACGATCAGCCCTTTCAATGAAGGCCCTCGGTATTTATAGGTTTAGAAGCCTTGTTTTGGGATAAGAATGGATGATTTGATCATATCTTGACCCATAACCTCTTAACCATGTTTAGAGATAATATCAAGGTGGTTGGAAGGCTCAAATCGAGAAAACCGTCAAAAGCAGCGTTTTGGAAGTTACAGTGTCTCGGCTGGCCAGAGCGATCTGATATCTTGACTATTTTAGCTCTAATTCTCTCATCCGACCTCCGATTGATGCGATTAAAGATGTTTTGGAAAGGCGGTGAAGAGCTACAACTTCTATATTTTGATTTTCCTCATATTGAAACTTATCATGGTCTAAATGTGTGAGACATCATTGGAATCCTGCAGATGTGAAATAGCACGGACCCTCTCGGTTGTTTGGCTCTAACTCTCGTCCGTTCGGAATGAGTTGATCCAAGATCGTTAGAAAGCTAGAAAGGAGATCTACAACCTCCATAGGTGCAATGCCCATGGTAGGAACAAGACACCGCGTGGTGCTAAGTCTTTTATGGGTATCCTGCGACTCATGGTTGAGTCGTTTCTTCGTTGTTTTGCCGTTCCCATTGACTCGTATACTTCGCCGATGTGCTTATTGCGCTTTGTTCACTCGCTTGTTGTTACGATATCACCGGTTCACCATTATATTGTCGGATGGCTCATCGGTCATCAACTCACTGTCACGAGCTATGTTCGGGGACTTAGGCAATTTTCGACGCCTACAATCTCATGCTAAGATCTCTTCATGTAATATCAGCACAATATTTTCTTATTAACCAAAACCTACTTTACATAAGTTGGTCATATTATTCCAAGGATAACGCAGTGGTTAAGATAGCATCAATATTGTGGTAGATAGATGAGATACAATTTTATTATGTACCGGTTGTTGCTAAGCCTCAGTGAGAGTGTGCAATATGCATATTGAAAATAGAACTGGATCAACTACACATAGCCAGAAAGTAGCAAGAGATAAAAGCACCTTTTGAATTACTCGACAGCCATACATTTGAAGACTCAAGGGCAAGACATGACCAACAAGTTTATTTGCAAGTTCTTTTCTCTGCTCAGGGCTTCCATATTCAAAAAACTGCAGAGAAAAAAAAACGATCAGTTCAGCAGCCTTCTTTTCCAACACTGAAGCACACAGATTGAAATGCACGTGCATGATATCTGTCGTGTGTGTGTTTGTATATTTAGAGAGAGAGAGAGAGAGAGAGAGAGAGAGAGAGAGAGAGAGCCCTTTAAAATACAGTACCTTTTGAATTACATAATTCCCAAATACATCAGTCATTAATGTTGAAGCATGGGGAAGCACTTCTTGAAAGACAGCTGCCTTCTCTTCAACAGTACAAGTTTCTAGCTTCTGCTGAATAAATCGACTCCCATGTTGATCAGCACTAATGTCAAAATCAGAAGATAAATTAGTGAATCATACTACCATACAGAAAAGATGGGCATAAATTAAAATAATCCGATAATCATACGGTCATACCTGAATTCAACAATGCGCCCAACAATATCTGACAGTTCATATCTCCTAGATTTGCTAGATTTCAGCTCCTCAAGAAAAGAGGGAGGTTTTTGTTCATCAAACTTTTCTCGCCCCCTCTGTCCTTGCCATCCAGAATAAGCACCTCCGGTTCTAGGTGAGTTGATTGAAAACCGCATATTGTCATTTCTCCTACCAGATGGACTTGCACTCGCCACAGGCGACCCTTGGTATATTGGACTACCAAGAGGAGAGGTAGGGTACTGCATCAACACAGCAACGTTCTGGAGACTTCCAAGATAGTCTGGGCTGGCATTTCCCTCTTTCCTGGCACCTGAGACATTGATGGAACCAGTTCTCAGAGATTGAGGCCTATGATCAGGTGCATGTACTTGTCCCCTTTGTTGATCATAGTTAGCTAGTGGGCCTCCCATAGTACTTCCCCTGGACGCTACATGATCATATTGACCTATACCAGCATATGGATCTACAGAAGGATGCTGAAAATAAGACATGTAGATAGGATCCGGAAATGAAGGTTGAGCTGCAATACCAAGTTGTCCATAGAGCTTATAGAGATTCTGCATATCAGCCATAGGAGTTACACCGTATCCGGTTGAGACGGCAGGCGTTCTAGGTCCAAAGTTTGGGCCAGTGGGATTTTCAAGAGGCACAGGAACAGCGCCATAGGGAGAATATCCGGTTATAAAAGGAGGAACAAGTGACGTATTCAATGCATAACTACCCATAGCTAACTGCGGAGGAAACAAACTAGAGGGTTGCAGATTAGGGTGGTATGAAGTTCCATACGCAGCAGTTGCATATAATGGTGGTGCGACTCCAGCAGATACTAATGCAGGTTGTACTTCGGATGCAGGTAGTTTTGACTGGCCATGTGAAAAATGGTCCACTGAATTGTTAGTATTTGGTGTTCTTGGATTAGTCACCTGAGAGTGACCAGGCCGAGCTTGAAAAGAGGAACCTCGTGCTTGCAAGCTGCTTTGTTGAGGGTGTTGTCGTGCAAGTTGACTTCTGTGTCCGCCATTAGATATCCTTAAGTTCTTTGTTTCATCTTCAATACTACCAAAACTAGCACCAGCCACACTGGTATGACAGTCCATATTGGTACTCGAAGTGCTTGTTTGTCCTTTCTGCCCAGCGGAAGATGGGATCAACAAAGAAGCAGAAACATCATGCTTTGGGTTCGATTCAGCTGATTGAACACATGCAACGGGAGCATGATGACTGATTGTTTTGGACTCTGCTACAGACATGCTGATTGAAGAATCTTGTGCAGAGTTTAAGGCATCCAAATCTATTGGTTCTGTAGAACTATGCCTTGACGGATGAGTTTGGTTACTGTATACAGGAGAAGGAGTCCGAGGAAAATCTTCCTAGCAGAGTTCAAATAGTCAATCCATTACAAAAGGCATAGTTATATGTGTACAGAAAATGAAAAGTAAGTATCAAGCGTTAGCATTAACAAGTCAAAAAAATAAAAAAACTAACATAAGTAACAAAGCATTATCACCAAGTAATTTTACAGTTTTCTGACCTACCATCTAGAACAGCAGATTTCAATACCTGAATCAAATCCACGAGACTTTTATGACGTCCTTGCAAAGAAGATGTATGTTGTCCAGTCACAAATGCAGAACTACTTCCTGCCTTGTCATCAGATTCAATTTTAGGTGACTTGTCATTTTGAGGTTTCTCCTCATGAGTGGAGAGAGCAGGTCTGGACATAAAGGGCTCCTTTGTGCTATCATCAAAGGATGATATCCTCCAATCTTCCCCCAAAGCACCAACATTATGGACCAGTCTTCGGTTATCTCGGGACAGAAGAGGTGGAGGGAGCCTGGGGTTTAAATTCACATTGGAGTGATAATATGCAAGATAAGCCGGGTCAGATCTTAGTTGCTCTTCGGACTCAGAGGTTTCAACTGCACTAGTTAGGTTTTCAATGATACCTTCCAAGCTTGAGTTTTGATGCCTTCTTAGGTCACCAATGGCCAAACTTGAGCCCTCCATGCTAGGGGGTGCACTACCACTCCTATTGGGGCCAGTGAACTCCCTGTTCCCATTAAAACTATGTCCTTGTAAAAGCATCCCCACCTCTTGTGCACTCATGTTACTCGCAGATGAAGTATATGAAGTTGTGTCCCTGCTTGAAGGCCAATTCCTGGATCTGCTGCTTCCAATTATCCTCATTGGACTCTCCGTTGTCATTTTATTCAGATACGAAAGTGCTTGTTATAGACACAGCAAGCAATGTCAAACTCTCTAGTATTCCCTGCAAGTAACTCAACCGCGTCAACACAGAATGATCAATAAATTCCAATTACAGCTTTGTAAAGGCCCATTGCTACTATTATAGAGAACATGGCAATATGGTTAGGATTGAAGAGAGCTAGTGTTGTTCTATTCCTCAGCTGCAACTATAAATCAGTGCACATAACGCGTTTGGAGGTAGACAGAGTTAACCACCTCACCTGGTTTGTGAATGCATAATCGTCAACTACACGTGTAGTGCATTCAGGAAAGTCAACAACCAAGTTACCCACCTCCAAGAGACATCGTTAAACAAAGTACCCGTGAAATTCTTACTCAAAAACCAAGAACCTGAAAGCCCCTTTGCTGACGAGGGGATGGGCTGACTACATTGACGATGCAAATTCAGCAGATTAGATAAACTCACTTGAGCTTAATCATACTCAGCTGCTTAACTGGAGTTTTTAAGTGTTATATCGTGAGAAGACAAATAACCAAAAGAAGGCGACATTGAACTTTTTTAAAAAAGAAAAAAAGAAAAATGGAAGTATAATTGTTGAAGAAAGACAGAGAGAATAAAACGCAGAAAAGATTCTCCCTGAGAAAAGCCAAGTAACCGGTCTCCATTATTTATGCGACACAAAAAAACAATAATTGGAATAGAGTTGCCATTAGCAAAGTACAACACTTTGAAATAATGACGTGAATAATAACAACAATAAGTCAGAGAACAAAACAACAGAAGGTTATTACTAACGAAGCAATTGCAATTAGAAGAATAGCAGTCTCAATCACAAATTTCTCAAAGTGGAGGCAAATCTTCACCAGGTCTACCCAAATTTCTACAGTCGAAACCCTAAATCCCCAATTTCTTCACTACATACTTCTCAATCCATCAACAGAGTAGAGAAAAGAAGAGGCAAAGGAAAATAAAATTCCAACCTTTTGGACCTCAGGCCAAGTGAAGAAATAGAAATAACAAGAGAACAGTTCCTCCATTCAAGAAATGGAGCCGATTCTCGAAACCCTATCGACAACTTCAGAGCTTTTCCCAAAAAATAACTTTAAAAAATAAAAATAATATAACAGAAGACTTGAAAGAGAGGGTTTTCACCTGCCTCCAAAACCCTAGCTCCTCAAATAATCGTCAATATCCACCCTTTTGCCCTGTAAATTAATTCCTGTTTGGGAATTTTAATCAGAAAATGAAAATCATCATCAGAGAGATAAAAATCGCTCTCAAGCTTTCTCGAAAGGCGAGGAAATGTTTGCTTCTAAAACCCTCAATTTTGCCGGGTTTCTGGGGAAAAAATGTTTCTCGCTCATGACAGAGAGAGCTGCGAAATGACAAAAGCAGCCCTGCTCCCTAATTAAATACTGCGTCCTCTCATGTCCACGTGGAGCACAGCCAACGGGCAAGCCTGACATGGAATTAAATCCGGACCACACATTCGGTGCACTTCCGACGGCTGAGGGAAGGATCGCAGAACGGACGGCTGCGATGGGCTTACGTGTCCCCGCGTGGCAGAAGGGTTATTTTCGCCAAAAGTTTGGCTGTGGGTTGATGGTGACCGTGACTTGAAGCTTTGGGCGACCTATTATATAATATATATAAGCACAAAATAGTATTTAACAGAATTATTAAATGACCGTTTTGCCACGGCTGGCCTCCCTAATTGCGTGATGCTTTTTGGTCTCGCGAGGTGCATTCAGTCATTACGCTGTTAATGGCGGATAACGGGCGTTAATTGGGAGGTGGTGACGTGTCGGTGTAAAGATCGTAGGATTATAGCGCCAGAGATTCGATTCCCCTCTAGTCCTTCGCCCCGACTCATGGGTCTCTAGAAGAAGAAGAAGAAGGAAGAAAGTGTGGCGGGGCCCACATGAGACACGTGGCGAGCAGCGTGCAACCGTCGTCTCTTTGGTGTCCGCTTCATACAGCGGACGGCCGGTGGCTCACATGTTGGAGCACTCGCTCCTGGTGCTGTATGTACCAGCACGTGATCTTCTATGCAGCCCATATGCTTCATGGGATAAGGATGGGGCGGGCTAAATTACCATATTGTTATTTTTTTTTTCCACTCTTATTTAATCAGTTTGGTATTTTTACTAGCTCCAGCATGTTTTTATGTTTTTCTGAGCTAAAAATGTAATTCGACCTACAATTTCACCACCGGGGCAAAATAAAAGCCACAAAGCCCATTCCTCCTAATAGTTTTGCATTCCAACCTTTCTTTCTTTTTACTGTATTTGGAGATATTTTCATGCCCTCTCCATTCCTGTTCTAAAATTTACTTTATTGTAGTGAACTCTAACATTTTTGCATGAGCTTAGTTATAGTTATTATCATTATACTAATGTGCTAAATAGCATTAATACCATCACATAAGGTTTTATGGTTTTTGGCTAGCGAGTCTTATATCGTGAGAAGACAAATAACCAAAAGAAGGCGACATTGAACTTTTTTAAAAAAGAAAAAAAGAAAAATGGAAGTATAATTGTTGAAGAAAGACAGAGAGAATAAAACGCAGAAAAGATTCTCCCTGAGAAAAGCCAAGTAACCGGTCTCCATTATTTATGCGACACAAAAAAACAATAATTGGAATAGAGTTGCCATTAGCAAAGTACAACACTTTGAAATAATGACGTGAATAATAACAACAATAAGTCAGAGAACAAAACAACAGAAGGTTATTACTAACGAAGCAATTGCAATTAGAAGAATAGCAGTCTCAATCACAAATTTCTCAAAGTGGAGGCAAATCTTCACCAGGTCTACCCAAATTTCTACAGTCGAAACCCCTAAATCCCCAATTTCTTCACTACATACTTCTCAATCCATCAACAGAGTAGAGAAAAAGAAGAGGCAAAGGAAAATAAAAATTCCAACCTTTTGGACCTCAGGCCAAGTGAAGAAATAGAAATAACAAGAGAACAGTTCCTCCATTCAAGAAATGGAGCCGATTCTCGAAACCCTATCGACAACTTCAGAGCTTTTCCCAAAAAATAACTTTAAAAAATAAAAATAATAATAATATAACAGAAGACTTGAAAGAGAGGGTTTTCACCTGCCTCCAAAACCCTAGCTCCTCAAATAATCGTCAATATCCACCCTTTTGCCCTGAAAATTAATTCCTGTTTGGGAATTTTAATCAGAAAATGAAAATCATCATCAGAGAGATAAAAATCGCTCTCAAGCTTTCTCGAAAGGCGAGGAAATGTTTGCTTCTAAAACCCTCAATTTTGCCGGGTTTCTGGGGAAAAAATGTTTCTCGCTCATGACAGAGAGAGCTGCGAAATGACAAAAGCAGCCCTGCTCCCTAATTAAATACTGCGTCCTCTCATGTCCACGTGGAGCACAGCCAACGGGCAAGCCTGACATGGAATTAAATCCGGACCACACATTCGGTGCACTTCCGACGGCTGAGGGAAGGATCGCAGAACGGACGGCTGCGATGGGCTTACGTGTCCCCGCGTGGCAGAAGGGTTATTTTCGCCAAAAGTTTGGCTGTGGGTTGATGGTGACCGTGACTTGAAGCTTTGGGCGACCTATTATATAATATATATAAGCACAAAATAGTATTTAACAGAATTATTAAATGACCGTTTTGCCACGGCTGGCCTCCCCTAATTGCGTGATGCTTTTTTTGGTCTCGCGAGGTGCATTCAGTCATTACGCTGTTAATGGCGGATAACGGGCGTTAATTGGGAGGTGGTGACGTGTCGGTGTAAAGATCGTAGGATTATAGCGCCAGAGATTCGATTCCCCTCTAGTCCTTCGCCCCGACTCATGGGTCTCTAGAAGAAGAAGAAGAAGGAAGAAAGTGTGGCGGGGCCCACATGAGACACGTGGCGAGCAGCGTGCAACCGTCGTCTCTTTGGTGTCCGCTTCATACAGCGGACGGCCGGTGGCTCACATGTTGGAGCACTCGCTCCTGGTGCTGTATGTACCAGCACGTGATCTTCTATGCAGCCCATATGCTTCATGGGATAAGGATGGGGCGGGCTAAATTACCATATTGTTATTTTTTTTTTCCACTCTTATTTAATCAGTTTGGTATTTTTACTAGCTCCAGCATGTTTTTATGTTTTTCTGAGCTAAAAATGTAATTCGACCTACAATTTCACCACCGGGGCAAAATAAAAGCCACAAAAGCCCATTCCTCCTAATAGTTTTTGCATTCCAACCTTTCTTTCTTTTTACTGTATTTGGAGATATTTTCATGCCCTCTCCATTCCTGTTCTAAAATTTACTTTATTGTAGTGAACTCTAACATTTTTGCATGAGCTTAGTTATAGTTATTATCATTATACTAATGTGCTAAATAGCATTAATACCATCACATAAGGTTTTGCGGTTTTTTTTTGGCTAGCGAGAGTCTAATTGCACATTTGACTCAAAGAAAATAGCAAAATGTCTTCAAAGCTAGAAAAAGTATCACACTAGTAAGAGGGTTATAAAAAAAACCAATCTGATAATTTAGCCGGATGGGGAGAGCGGGCTGTTTTTCATTGCTACCCAACATTTACTCATTTTCGCTTTCATACTCCATCTTTTTAAACACATTGACCTCAAAGTTTAAATTCTATTTCAGTTCAATACCCTTGCACTTATTTCGTTAGATTATTATCTATTAAATTTATGTTGTATTTAACAGAAAATTCTAACTAAATTTTAACAGGGGTATCTAAGTGAGGGCATATTGACACTTTGGGGTATCAAAGTGTCAAAAAATACACTTGCTTACCAAAGTTAATACGAAAAATAAATAAATAAAGGTATACTTTTGGGTTGCAAAGCGAAAATAAACCGACAGTAACATAGAGACACAGTCGCTCACTGAAATACCCTTCATTTTTAACAAGTAAATGAAATAAAATATACAACGTAACCCCTTCCTTATTCCATAATTACAAATCACCCACCAGCAGGACCAGCTTCTTCTGAAGTTACTCTTCCCGCCCTCCCGCCCTCTTCAAACTTCTTCACCAGAGCCTCATAGCCCGCCGTCGATCCCCCAGCAAACTCTGTCAGAGCTCCAACCACAGTCGACATCCCCGCACACAAAACCCTCTCTCCGACCTCCGCCAACCTCTCGGCTGCCACCACCGTCCCCTCCTCTCCCTCCGCCATCGCCACCACCCCCTCCTTCTGCTGCACGCTCACAGCCCCTATCCCCGCCGCCAACCTCTCTAATCCCTCCACCACCTCACCTTCGCTCACCGAATCAACCACCCTCGACCAGTGAAAGCATAGCCTAAACAAGGGCATTGCACGTGCGCCGCCGATACGAAATGGGGACTGAGACGTTTGATCCTCTTCTGCGCTGATTTGAGACGTAGCGCACCGTGATATCCAGTCTGAGAGGGCGTGGACGTAGGATCGCTGGGCGGTGATGTAGGATGAGAGGGTGGAGCGCCAGTTTCTGAGGTCGGAGATGAGGGCGGCAGCGTGCCTGGAAAGCTTGAAACGGGATGATTCGGAGGGTTTTGGGAGGTTTGTGTTGGCGGCGTACGAGAAGAGGAGGAGCTTGGCTTCGTCGATCATGCGTTTCTGTATCTTGTGACAGTCTGACATTGTTTTCCACATCCTCGCCAATCTGTTCGAAAAGACGAAAATATCACTCGGTCAAAACCTATAAGAAAACAAACAGTACTATACTGAATGAGCTAAATCCTAGAAATGGACATCTGAAGAACATACCCTTGGATCAATTCAAGTAACTGTGGATACAATTCCTCGTCCCTTAAAGATTCAATTCTTCGAGAAACAGATTCGACAGAATGTATGGAAACCTTGAGGCGAGTGTGGAGATCTCTTATAGCAGCTCTTGTTTTATCGACAACACTAGGCTCCTCTCCATTCACATCATGCTTCCGAAGCTGCATGCATTTCTTATCATATGCTATTCGAATACGCTCTCCGCACTGTACACAAAACGAAAAACTTTCTAAGATACTGCCAGGATATATAACTCGTACTTATCATTTAGCACTTAAAATTTGCACCTTTACTTCCTCATATAACTTCTTCTCCCATGCATACAATCTGTCTAATGTGGCTTGATGGCTTCCAGATATCATACAACATTCTGCTGAGTAATTGCTGCTGGTTTCATCACCCTGATCTTCCCTTGTATTTATAGAACTTTGAAGGAACCGAGCAGACGATGACCGTGATGAGGGGGCACTAAACAGAGAAGCAGGGTTCAATATCCTAGCTCCTGCACGGAGTAAAGATTTGAGACAACTATGTAAAAGCACAAAAATTATGTCCATATCATCTATAATTTGATTACAAATCCCTTAAGATAAATACATATTATGCACACACATAAAATTTATTACATTTTATTTTGCAACTATGTCGAGTGAAGTACATGGTTCTTGGTTTTTAGGATCTTGATGAAATTCAGGCACGACACTCCTTGATATTTCATCTACTTGATATTTCTATGACAAATTCAGGATTAATCAATATACCAAAATGGAAACTTAACTTCGCAAATTGTGGTTTACATGATGTTATATATCTTCAATTTCTGGAAGAAGAAAAAAGTAACACAAAAGCATAGAGATGATACCTGTAAGTTCAGTTGGAGCCGAGTACTGAGCACTGTTTGCTTCCAGCATGACTGAGACCTCTTTCGCCGAATCAAAGATTCTTACAAACTGGTTCTCTAAATCCTTAATGACATCAACCATACTATTAGGTCTTCGATTCACGTACACAGTAAAACCAGGAGTTTCTTCTGCTCCCCCATTTCTTGCACCTGCTTCAACTTCTACAGCATCTCGAGCTTCTGACACTTCCATGCTCTCTGCCCCCTGAGTCTGGCACTCCTTTAAATCCTCAATCTTTTCTCTTTCATCAGAAACCGACACTGAAGTTGGTTTGGTGGCAGACTTAGAGTTCACATCCTCTTTGTTTTTTTCACTGTTATTATCATGATCATGATCATCATTGTCGTCGTCATCAGAATCCTCCTCCTCCTCCTCCTCCTCCTCTTCCTCTTCTTCCTCTTCTTTCTCATTTCCCTTGTCTTCTTCTAAATCAGGAATGCCTTCTTCTTCTCGAACCTTTCTTAGCCTCGCAGTCTCATCACCATCATCATCATTGTATCTGTATTGATAACCATATTGATCCAATGATGAGAAAGGATTCCAAATGAAATCCCAATGTGAGTTCTGAGAGAATGAATTTGAATAGCTTGGTCTATTATAAGGTGAAGAAGCGAATGGCCTATTCATTTGTGAAGCTTCATAGGTGAAAAAGCCATCATCACCATAATTGTTCGAAGGATAGAATGATTCAACCCTACCAATTTCTGGTGCTCTGAGCCATTCCTCAACAGGAACTGAAGAGTTACCACCTGACCTCAAATAATTTATCACATAAGTTGTGTTTTTCTCAGACTTCACAGGAATTCCAACAATATCATGGCTCAATCTCTTCACTGGTGTGAAGGGAGGAGTTGCATAGTGATCTGCAAAGAAATCATGATGCTCATTTCCTTCGACAAATTTAAGGAGAGAGAGGGAGACTCTCCTCAGAGAATCCATATAAGCGATGTGGCTCAAAGCAAATCTATATCTCTGCTCAATTGCTTGTTTGATGAAATTCTTTCGATCTCTGCAGAGCTTGACAACCTCTTCTTCGTCCAATTTAGAAGCGGAGCATCCCATCTTTGAAGTCTGTTTCTATGAGTTTTTAGACCAGTGAAGGCAGAATCAATAGGGAAATATTGGCGATATTTTGTCGAACTTATAAGATTTTGTAGCAGCAGGTCATACATCTGAGTGATCCAAGAAAAGCACATTTGACAGAGCAAAGAAAGATAAGTTTTCTCTACAAGAATGTTACAGGCTATTGGGATACTTAAATCTCAAGTATAGAACTCATGAAAGACTTGGAAGAAAGTTATACTTACAGTGACAAGAAATGAATTTAAGCTTCCTTTTCCGATCTCCTATTCAACTCCTCAACATAATATGGCACTAAAATCCCAAATCTTTGCTGTGAAGTATTACACCATTCTTGAACTGCAAATATGAATTTGGAACAGAGACATGGAAATTAGGATTTATTCAAGATGGAAGATGAGAAAAGAAAAGAGATGCAGACTGAAAGAAGCAGACTCGTGGAAAAATTATAGACCAATATAATCAAATGTATCATCATGTTTTTAAGAGTTTGCATGCAAAGAATGGAATTGCTAAATGGTGAAGGATTGGCACAGGTTTTAGCTTTTTCATTTCTTGTTACAACGGGAGTTTGCACAATTGTCAAGCTTGAAGAGCATGGACTTCAAAAGGGCAAACCAAAAAGAATGGAACTTATCAGTAAATTAAATCAAGGAGATGCAATCTTTGAAAATATACAAATAACTAAAAGAAGATGCCACAAACAAGTAATAAATAAGAATTAGCTGAAAAGAGATTTAAAAATTCAAAAGTAACAGAACAAGAAATCAATGTAACTGTATAACATAAAAGCAGACATACATGTGGGGAAAAAGTTTTTTTTGAGGAAATACACAAATTAAAGCTCTAACAAATAAAGCAAAAGGGGAAAAATTGAATCAAAAGAAAGAATGAATAGAAATAATCATATGCATATGATTCTGAAAATCTGAGACACGCACACTCATGATCACCAGAATCACAGGAAGCATGAAAAGCAAGAATTTGAAATACTGGTTATCAAAAGTAGAGATGTTCATGGAAAGCGATCTCTTTGTGAGTGCAAAGGTATTGAATTCTGTAATTGAACTCTCCATGAATTTAATCTTTTTCTTTAAGAAACAAGGGTCTTGCCCGATTTATCATGAATTCAATCATAATCTTAAAGTTTAGAAAGGCAAAGGAGAACTAATTCGATTGCAAAGCACTATGTAATCTACAAACCAACATAAAAAAGAAACCGAGAAATTTAATTTCCTAGTTGAAGAAAGAAGTGATGTTATTACAGATGATTCCTGTTCTGTTACCTGAGTAACCAAAAACTGATGACAATATCCACATTAAATAGAAAACCCACATGGCAATTAAGATATTTCTTATTGATCAAATGAAAAATAAGAAATACAACGTGTTCTACTGGATAATGCCACAAATGAATTAAGGAGGAAAAAAAACTGATCAAAAAGAGCAGATAAAACTATGGATGCAAAAAATGATCAATTTAATAGAAAACAAACCTGGGTATGCTCAGATTGTTAGAAAACAGAGGATTATTTTTGAGAGAGAGAGAGCAACGTCAAATGAGTTTCAAAGCAGAATGAATGCTGGAAGAAAGAAAGAAAGAAAACATGTTCCCTAAACTAACCCTCAAATATGTCTAAAATCACAAAGTGAACCATTTTTTACATTTTTATATCATAGGCTCTTTATTAAAGGACTGGGCCTTCTTTTCGTCCATCCATACCCATGCTGCAACTGTTAGCAAGTTTTGGGTAATAAAAGGAGTAATAAATTCATGATTGATTTGCTGAATTTAGTAAGATATTAAGAGATTTCGTAAGTAATAAATAAATGAATTTTGTGAATTAATTATGGTGGAAAGTGGAAATTGCACACGATATGGAAATTTGAAAAAGGCAAAAGGTTGCAAGAGAAGATAATATAATGGGCCCAGTCGGTTGGATAAAGCAGGGGGAGAGAATAGATTCGGCCCCATCTTGTGAAGCTTTCTGCTCGTTCTGGAGTTCTATTGATTATCCAAAACAACCCTTAAAAAGAAGAATTATTTATGTAAATGTCTAAAACAACGCAATAATTAGAAAATAATGGGCATCAGAACATAAAGTGGCAGCTCACTTTGCTAAATCAGCTACTAAGAGATGGACGTGTGACGAGTCTTATCCAACAATCATATCGGATTGATGCGTCTTATCTCTTAATAGCTCATTTAGGGCTTGTTTGGATTGAGGTCAATGAGAGAGAAGGGAAGTTAGGGAACCATTCACCTTGTTTGGGAACATTTAGGAGATGAATTTATTCACCCTAGTTCCCCTTGGTTCACCCCCTAATAGCATAAAATTTGTAACCCCACAAATTGGGATGTAACCAAAAGGAATGGAATTCCCTTCCCTTCCCTTCTATTATCTCACTTAGTTTCCCTTAACTTCCCTTAACCCCATTGAAATCCAAACACACCCTTATTAATAAAATAAGCAGCAAGCTTATACCTATCAAACCCTAATTATAATTGTGCACAAAGTTAACATTGAGCTTCTTCAACGGCCGTGAATTTGGTCTCTCAATCATTGAATTTGCTATTAGGTTTAACGACTTAAGGGGTCGACACAATTGAGGCTTTTGATTTTTGATTGCACGTTTTTATACGAATATATCTTGAGTTGTATTTCTTTTACACTATTTTTTATTTTCTCGTGTTTTCTTTCTCACCAAATTTTTTATCTAGTTTAGGGACATAGAGGTCCGTGGCGAGTCGGTGACTTTTGTATTTCTTGAATTTGTCTTTGTACTTTCAACATTTTGAGGGATCAATCCGCAATTCATAGAATTTTAGGGACGAACATGTAATTTCTGCAATTCCTAAGTTTTACAGGGGGACCAAACTGCAATTTCTGGACTGGATTGCAAAATTGGACTCAAATGTAAGTTCTACAGTTTTCTAGGGTGTAAATTACAAATTCTAGCTGGTTCTGTAATTTCAAAATTGTTTAGACCGATTTCAGCAAACTTCAAGGGAGGCTATTTGCAAGTTCCACGATGATTTTGCGAAGCCAAGAGACTATTCTATAATTTAAAGAATGAAATTGTTTGCAATACATGGAATTTGTGGAGGGGTTTATTTATAATGTGCACAACTTCCTGATATTGGGAAACAGTTTGGCGGATTCAAATTTCCTTTTATAATTTTTTGTTGCCTTATGACAGCTTCCTTGTAAGGATAGGAATATATTATGAGGAATTTTAGCTTGCACCTACATCCCTCGGAATCCCAATCTTTTACTTGGGTATACACTAAAGCAAAACTAAAAGACCTCAAAACTCACAAGAGCTTGTCACATAGGATTCATCCTTCACAAATAATTTTGACACGTGGACACGATCTTAGCCAGTGAATTTTACTAAAATTTCGAATTAATTATTAGCCATTCAAAATTTCAAAATTAAATCTTCTCATAAACAAAATAATAATTTCAGATATGATGCATATTTAAAATCTATTTTGTATGTAATTGATATGGTAAATCAATTTCATCAAACTCGGATATTATTTCAAAATTAAATCTTCTCATAAACAAAATAATAATTTCGGATATGATGCATATTTAAAATCTATTTTGTATGTAATTGATATGGTAAATCAATTTCATCAAACTCGGATATTATTTCAAAATTAAATCTTCTCATAAACAAAATAATAATTTCAGATATGATGCATATTTAAAATCTATTTTGTATGTAATTGATATGGTAAATCGAATTTCATCAAACTCGGATATTATTTCAAAATTAAATCTTCTCATAAACAAAATAATAATTTCAGATATGATGCATATTTCAAATTCTAGCTGGTTCGTAATTTCAAAATTGTTTAGACCGATTTCAGCAAACTTCAAGGGAGGCTATTTGCAAGTTCCACGATGATTTTGCGAAGCCAAGAGACTATTCTATAATTTAAAGAATGAAATTGTTTGCAATACATGGAATTTGTGGAGGGGTTTATTTATAATGTGCACAACTTCCTGATATTGGGAAACAGTTTGGCGGATTCAAATTTCCTTTTATAATTTTTTGTTGCCTTATGACAGCTTCCTTGTAAGGATAGGAATATATTATGAGGAATTTTAGCTTGCACCTACATCCCTCGGAATCCCAATCTTTTACTTGGGTATACACTAAAGCAAAACTAAAAGACCTCAAAACTCACAAGAGCTTGTCACATAGGATTCATCCTTCACAAATAATTTTGACACGTGGACACTGATCTTAGCCGTCGAATTTTACTAAAATTTCCGAATTAATTATTAGCCATTCAAAATTTCAAAAATTAAATCTTCTCATAAACAAAATAATAATTTCGGATATGATGCAAATTTAAAATCTATTTTGTATGTAATTGATATGGTAAATCGAATTTCATCAAACTCGGATATTATTTCAAAATTAAATCTTCTCATAAACAAAATAATAATTTTCAGATATGATGCATATTTAAAATCTATTTTGTATGTAATTGATATGGTAAATCGAATTTCATCAATCTCGGATATTTAGAGTCAACCGAATATTTTCGAAAATTTTGAAGATATATCTATTTAATTTATAACTATCTAATTTATAACCAAAATATCTTTTATTTAAAGCAAAACGAAATAGATGGTAAATCACGGATTTTTAGCATATTTATTGTTGTTATATTTCGATTTATAGATTTTTAGCATATTTATTGTTGTTATATTTCGATTTATAGATTTTTAGCATATTTATTGTTGTTATATTTCCAATTTTAGAATTTTTGCATATTTATTGTTGTTATATTTTCAGATTTTTATTTTTTATATATTAATTGTTTTATATTTTCAGATTTTAAAATAACTTACCAAAATACATAAACCGAAATTATTAATTAGAAAATATTTTAAATATTTTTGGTAAGCTGTTAAAAATAATCTCTAACAAATTACTAAAATAATTTTCAGATTTGATTTTTTAATTAATATCATGGTATGTTCATTCCAAATATCGGTTTTTCAAACATTAAAACTGAAATATATAATTACCGAATATTTTTTGTAAAATACCATAAATTTTAGAAACGGAAATACTAAGTGATTAAGTTCATGTAAAATTAGTTAAGTATGTTTGGTAAGTTATTTAAAAATATCTAACTAATTAAGTGAATATAATTATAGATAATTAATTGATTAGAATTTTATAATGATAGGGATAGGGATTCTACTTATTTCGGGTTATTTAAAACACTTTCCAAAAATACATAATCCAATATATTTTGTGTAAATCTCATAAACAACCAATTATTTTGTTAAATATATTGTTCTAATAATATTTTAATTATTTACAGTTTTAAAAACTTACCAAAATACATAAACCGAAATTATTAATTAGAAAATATTTTAAAATATTTTAAAATTTTGAAGATATATCTATTTAATTTATAACTATCTAATTTATAACCAAAATATCTTTTATTTAAAGCAAAACCGAAATAGATGGTAAATCACGGATTTTTAGCATAACAGAAATATAATATTACCTATTTTATGTTTCAAATTTTTAGCATAACCGAAGAGGCGTTTGAATTGAAAAAATGTAATTTTGATATTTAAACTACCGAAAAATTTAGTTTGTAATTTTTCCGATTTGAAAAACTTTTGAAAAATTATTTGTTGTTATATTTATTGGATTTTGATTATTTTTCTTATGTTATAGGTAATCAATCGGCGTTTTGAAGAGGGAGCTTGCAACGGATAGATAAAACGAGGTAATTATTTAATTATATGTTAAATAATGTTGATTTTCAATTCAATTTAGTTGTTATATTTCGATTTATAGATTTTTAGCATATTTATTGTTGTTATATTTATTAGATTTTTATTATTTTTCGTATGTTATAAGTAAGCAATTGGCTTTCGAAGAGGGAGCTTGCAACGGATAGATCAAACGAGGCAATTATTTAATTATATATGAAATAATATTAATTTTTAATTCAATTTAGTTGTTATATTTCCAATTTTTAGAATTTTTGCATATTTATTGTTGTTATATTTCCGATTTTTAGAATTTTTGCATATTTATAATATTTATTTTGTAAATATGCAAATGTATATATTTTCTAATGATTTATATTCTAATTATAGTTAAATAGATTTTTAAATAGAATAAATTTTCTATAAAAGATATTTATGCGAAAAATATTTCGTTCATATTTTTGGTTTTAATATTTTTATATTAAATGTTAAATAATTAATTTTTGGTGAAATATTTTTATATTTTTACATATTAGTTGTTATATTTTCGGATTTTATTTGTTATTATGTTAGTTGTTAAATTTTCGGATTTTATTTGTTATTATATTAGTTGTTATATATATTTTCGGATTTTATTTGTTATTATATTTGCTAAAAATATTTTGACACTATTTTCCATATTTACTTTTTATATATTAATTGTTAAGATATTTATGCTAAAAATATTCCTTTATATTTTCAGATTTTTATTTTTTATATATTAATTGTTATGATATTTATCCAAAAATATTTAGTTTATATTTTCGGATTTTTAGTTTATTTTATATTAATTGTTTTATATTTTCAGATTTTACATTTTTGGATCAAACGATTTAAATAATATATTTTTGGTCAAATAATTTTGATTTTTATATCGATTTAGTTGTCATATTTTTGGTTTTAATATTTTTATATTAATTGTTAAATAATTAATTCTTGGTGAATTTTTTTTTTACATATTAGTTGTTATATTTTCGGATTTTATTTGTTATTATGTTAGTTGTTATATTTTCAGATTTTAAAATAACTTACCAAAAATACATAAACCGAAATTATTAATTAGAAAATATTTTAAAATATTTTAAATATTTTTGGTAAGCTGTTAAAAATAATCTCTAACAAATTACTAAAATAATTTTCAGATTTGATTTTTTAATTAATATCATGGTATGTTCATTCCAAATATCGGTTTTTCAAACATTAAAACTGAAATATATAATTACCGAATATTTTTTGTAAAATACCATAAATTTTAGAAACGGAAATACTAAGTGATTAAGTTCATGTAAAATTAGTTAAGTATGTTTGGTAAGTTATTTAAAAATATCTAACTAATTAAGTGAATATAATTATAGATAATTAATTGATTAGAATTTTATAATGATAGGGATAGGGATTCTACTTATTTCGGTTATTTAAAACACTTTCCAAAAATACATAATCCAATATATTTTGTGTAAATCTCATAAACAACCAATTATTTTGTTAAATATATTGTTCTAATAATATTTTAATTATTTACAGTTTTAAAAACTTACCAAAATACTAAAATTGAAATAATTTGTTATTCGGTTGATTTAAAATTATTAAATAATTTTAGAAAGCTGTAAACAAATTTTCTAGACATGTACTAAATTAAGAGTCTGATTTGATATTTTAAAAATTATCTTTATATGTGTTTGAAAATATCGGATTGTTTAAAACCTAAAATCAAGTAGGATTCTTACCTTCTATTTTAATTAGTTCGGTTTTAAAAAATTACCAAAAATACATAAACTGAAATACTTTGTGTAAATCTCGAAAACTTTAACCAAATATTTTGTTAAATAGATTTTCCTAATGATACTTTAGTTATTTTGATTTTTAAAAATCTTACCAAAATTCACAAACGAAATAATTAATTATTTATCCTAAAATAATTAATTAACAATTTCAGTAATTTTAATATATTAATTGTTATGAAATTTATCCTAAAATATTTAGTATATATTTTCGGATTTTTAGAAATATTTAGTATCATATTTGTTGTTATATTTCCGATTTTTAGAATTTTTACATATTTATAATATTTATTTTGTAAATATGCAGATGTATATATTTTCTAATGATTTATATTCTAATTATAGTTAAATAGATTTTGAAATAAAATTAATTTTCTGTAAACGATATTTATGCTGAAAATATTTATGCGAAAAATATTGAAATATTTAGCATCCCCATTTTCGATCTCTATAATGAGCCAAAGGTACGTATTTAATTTATTGTTGTATTATTAAAATTTTTATTAGTGTAGATTACATTTATTTCTTAGTTTACAGTTTATTTCATATTGTTAATAAAATTAATGAAATCACTTAATTTGTCTGTTATTTTTATATTTTTAAAAGAGATATTGTGTATTGAGATTTTTGTTTAGAAATAGACACATATTTTTAAAAGAAAATTAGTTCATTAATTTATAACTTATAAAACATCTTAAATTTTCATATATTCGAAATAAACTGCTCAATTAATTATTTAATAGATTAATTCTTTAATTTTTAATTTTATTTAAATTATTAAATAATCAATATTTTGTGTAGTTTAGTAATACTTATTTACTAATATTTATATGAATATTAATTTATTTACTTAATTAATATATAATTATGACAACAATAATTATATAATTATTATATTAATTAATTTCGGTTTTCATATAATTTTTAGATAGATTAGTTATTGTTTTTCGGTTTTTGAAAATAATTTTTGTGAATTGTTTTACAATAATTTCAGTTATAATTTTGATTTTTAAAATAAAAATATTACTGCTTCATAAAATATTTTAGATTGGATATTGATGTTCGTTTTTAAATTAATTTTTGAAAATATTTTTGCAAAAATTCAGTTATAATTTCCGTTTTTAAAACAAAAATATGTTTAGATAAAATTTTTAGATATTGATTTTCAGTTTATTTGAAAATATTTTCATTAAATATTGTTACAATAATAATAATATAATTATTATGATAATTAATTAATTAATTTCGGTTTTCATATAATTTTTAGATTAGATATTGACTTTGGGTTTTTAAAATATTTTTGAAAATTATTTTTCATAAAATTCAGTTATAATTTCGGTTTTTGAAATAAAAATATGTTTAGATAAATTTATAGATATAGATTTTCAGTTAGTTTGAAAATAATTTTCATAAAATATTTTTACACCAATAAGCATATAATTATTATATTAATTAATTTCTATTTTCATATAATTTTTAGATTAGATAATTATTTTCGGTTTTGATAAATATTTTTGAAAATTATTTTTACAAAAGTTAAGTTATAAGTTGGATTTTTAAAATAAAAATATGTTTATATAAATTTTTAGATATTGATTTTCAGTTTTTAAAATATTTTCTGAAAATATTTATACAATAATAATAATATAATTATTATATTAATTAATTTCAGGGTTCATATAATTTTTAGATTAGATATTGATTTTCGGTTTTTAAAAAATTCTTTTGAAAATTATTTTTACACAAATTTCATTTATAATTTTGGTTTTTAAATTAAAAATATGTTTAGATAAATTAATATAATTGCAGCATACAAGCCATTAATTGATCTTGGCGTAGATGAAAACGATGTCATCTTGAAAGGAAGAATCACTCGAATATGGGAAGGAACAAACGCAAGTCTTGGAATATCATCTGGAATTAACTTTATTCTCCTTGATAATGAGGTAAATTTTATATATATATATATATATATATATATATATATATATATATATATATATATATATATATATATATATATATATATATATATATATGATATTTTATATTTGTGTGACTACTTATAAACTGCATGATTTTTAATATATTAGTAATATTATCTTATATTTTTGCTAATTTTCTTTTCGCAGTGAAGGGATTGACAAGTCTTTCGTCCACGTATGCTACAAAGTTTTATATAAATTTGAGTGATAACAAGGATGTTGTTCAAACTCAAGGGTATTTTAAATTTTTTTGTGGCGTAATATAATTACATTTTCATAAATTGTTTTAAAAATTATGATAAATTTAAGAGATTATTTTACTTATTATTTCTTTAATCAGGTACATTGATGCTCCAACTCAATACCAAATTATTGAGACTGGAACAAGGTCGCTAAGCACACAAGTCAAATTTGAAATCGACGATGGTACAATTGATGACATTTTCGAAGTAAAAGAATTGAATGACAGCGATGTAAGTAAATTTTAATTTATTTTTGTATTGAATTATTTTATAAACTTTATATGTATTCAATTATAGTTTTTAACAATATATCAATATAAGAAAACATGAAACAATGATAAAATATATTTTTATTGTATAATATACTTTAATCATTATTATTTCAGTGAATTTATCATGCATTTTATTAGTTTGTAAATTTTTAATAATAAAATTGATGATAAACATATTGTTTACCTATACTATTTTTAGGAGAAACATTTTTTATAAATGCTCAAATAATTGGAATTGAGGAGCTATCCAGGTTGGCGATATCCTTCTCATCTTGATTGCAATAACAAGTTTGAAAGAGATTAATGGGGTTCTTTCGCAATCGGCATAAGAAAGAAATCAAATATGTAGAAGAAAGGTAAATACGATCTTATAATTTTTTATTTATAATTTATTTATAGTTTATAAAATTTAAATTGAATAACCAATGTATAATGAAAATATGTATTTAACTTTAGGTACAAACTTACCTTACAAGTGACGGATGGAACATGCATAACTACTTTCGTAATATTCCATCATGATGCTCTTCGTTTGATGAAAATTGGTCCATCAGAATTAGCATCTTCACTGGGTTTGGTAATTTACAACGAATCTATATTATAATTTTATTACATTTTAAATTTAATAGATGAGATTGAAAATTAATATATTTTGCTTTATACAGGATGCAGACAACAAGGAGTTTTCGGTTGCAATCAAGAAATTAATCGGAAGAAATATGTGTTTCTATGTCAAAGTAACAGAATTTAACACAAGCAAATGCATTGAAGACTACACTGTTATCAAAATCATTAACGATGACGTGGATGATGAAAAACTCAATGAGTTGTTACTGCTAACTGACGGAAAGGTGAAATTTACTCAAGATTTATCGACACTGTAGGGTCGAAAAAATGTTTATTGATTGAATGGTTGTGTTACAATCAAATTCTCTCGATTACAGAGGAAGAGGAGATTGATTTGACTCCTCTTTTAAGGTGGGTTCTCGGTAGCGATGGGATGCTTCACTCAATGCTCACGTTGAGATTGCTTCCCGTTGACGATCAGAACAAAGTTGCGAATGATCTTGAGGTGGCCGACGAGGAGCTTGATCTTTTCTCCTGCCCAGGCGTTGATCTCCCCCAATTCCAAAAGCTCCAGCCCCCGCCCCTTTTCCATAGCTGCTCACGGCTATTTATATGGGTTTTAGCATGTAACTGGTATGCCAAAAATTATGGAAACGTGAGTTAGTGGGCATAACATGATGCCCACTCCGTAACCCACGTGGTTGTTGTGGCCTTCGTGGCCTTGGGGTTCGCTACAATAGACACGCCCGGTTGCTACGGTGAGCGGTGCTTTCTGATGGCATTGCGGTGATCGTGAGTCGCTACGGTCACGCAGCCCGTTAAATAATTATCGGCTACTCTGATAGCAGCGGCGCCCGGCTGCGATAGCGGCGAACGGCGAACCTCGTCAATCTGCTGTCGTGGGCGAACCTCATATGACTGTTGAGGTTGAGCGTCGAGGTTCATTGCTGTAGGCGAACCTCGGTTGAATGTCGAGGTTCACCGCTATAGGCGAACCTGGTTGGATGTCGAGGGTCGAGGTTCATCGCTATAGGCGAACCTGGTTGAATGTCGAGGTTCACCGCTATAGGCGAACCTCGGTTGGATGTCGAGGTTCATCTGCGTAGGCGAACCTCGGTTGAATGTCGAGGTTCGAGGTTCACCGCTATAGCGAACCTCGGTCGAGTGTCGAGGGTCACCGCCGAGGCGAACCTCGGTTGGATGTCGAGGGTCGAGGTTCACTGCTATAGGCGAACCTCGGTCGAGTGTCGAGGGTCACTGCTGTAGGCGAACCTCGGTTGGATGTCGAGGTTCACTGCTGTAGGCGAACCTCGGTTGAATGTCGAGGTTCGAGGTTCACTGCTATAGGCGAACCTCGGTTGAATGTCGAGGTTCATCTGCGTAGGCGAACCTCGGTTGGATGTCGAGGTTCACCGCTATAGGCGAACCTCGGTTGAATGTCGAGATTCGAGGTTCACTGCTATAGGCGAACCTCGGTCGAGTGTCGAGGGTCACTGCTGTAGGCGAACCTCGGTTGGATGTCGAGGTTCACTGCTGTAGGCGAACCTCGGTTGAATGTCGAGGTTCACTGCTGTAGGCGAACCTCGGTTGAATGTCGAGCCTCGCTGCAATGATGTTGTAGGCGAGCCTCGCTGCAATGACGAACCTCATCTGAATGTCGAGCCTCGCTGCTTGGCGAGCCTCGTCTGAATGTCGAGCCTCGCTGCTTGGCGAGCCTCATCTGAATGTCGAGCCTCGCTGCTTGGCGAGCCTCGTCTGCTACGAAGAACAGGTCGTAACTTTCAAACCGTACGTCGGAATTGGATGAATTATATATGAAAATCGACTATCTCGACGAGACGGAGCCAACCAAACCCACCCGAAGGGTTCGGTTTGCTCCGGTCAATTCGCCAAATTCCTTCCGGTTTGGGAGATATCGACACTTTCGTAAAGTCAAGCCTTCAGGTGAACTTAACCTTCAGGCGGACCTGACTTCACTCAGATGGACCCTTAAGCTCTCTTGCTCATCCCGAGTTGATGTGTAGGGATTAAGGCAATTTTTACTGCCTACAGACACCTAGAAATATTATTGATAAAAATGCGAAGAAGAAGTTGTTTAATAATTATTTTATTAGTTTCATCATTACAAAAATTAAATCATTAACATGTTGTTCTAAGTCAAATGTATTATTATCACAGGATGAAAAACCAATTAACTTGAATGAGGATGGAACTGTTGATAATGAATCTATGGAATTAACTCCAGACTTATCCACACCGATCTCCACCGTTAATAGCAAAGGCAAGAAATTTTTTTTAGATGTTTCGCCTATTGCTACACTTGACTCTTCTGCATTCAAAATCCCTCCTACAACCAGTGCAAAAATAAGGGCCTTAATCGGGTTAGTTTATTTTTAAGTAATTAATTTTTATATGTAATTTTTATTTGTTAACTTTAGTTTATAAACATGTTTTATTTTGCGAAATGGACAAAGAACCGGAACTTTCGACTTTCAAGAAGAGGATGAAGATGGAGAAAAATAATTACAAATTATTATAGCTCTTCTTTATATTTTGCTTATTAAATCTTATATTTGTTTCATTGCTTGAGAACTTTTTTAGTGGCATCATTTTGCGAATAATGTTCGGAATATTAAACTATCTTATATTTTAATATCATTCATGTTTTATTTTGGATATTTTGATTATCTACATTTTATTCATTTATTATGATAATTTAGCTTGAATGATAATAATTTTAATTGTAGCTTTTATATAAATTGTTTAATAGTGTTATTCTGGTGGATACATGTGATCTAACCTCATTGGGGGTGTGTGAGGGTGGGATTTACGTGTTTGAAGGGGAGGAGGGTGAGTCGTTATATATTAAAATTTATATTAGGATGAGGCGATTGACAACCAAGCGAAATATAGATAAATTTCGGTAAGTCCGTGCTTAGCACGGCTAAAATACTAGTCAAACTTTAATTAAACTAGTATAGTACACATGCTTTGCAAGATAGCATATCTGTTTTATTTTATATTTTTAAAAAATTTTTGTTGCACGCAAAATAATAAAATTACTTGTATAGCAACATAAATTTTGAACAATTATAATTTTATTTAAATGAATAAATTGTACAATAAAACTGTGTATAAGGAGCTATATGATTAATTATTATAGTTTGGATAATTGTTATAATTTATTCATAAATTATTAAAATAATTATAATATAATAAATAATTTCTTCTCTTTTAGATATAATAATATTATACATAGCATACTCATAATACTATTAGTAACTACATTTTAATTTCATTATTAGTTTATTACACTATTAGTAAATAATTTACTAAATTGTATAATTATTAACTTACATTGTAATTTATTAATTTAAAATATACAATTAAAATCATTATACTATTAGTACTATTACAATTACAATAAATACAAAAAAATCATACTATTATCGTACTTTTAAAAGGCTATTAAGATGAAAGGTAACATGTATTCCTCCATAAGAGGTGAAACACGAAGGCATAAGGCATAAGCCTAATTAATTTTTATTAATTTTTATTTTTCTAGAAATTTAAATGTTATGTGGAGATAAATTTCAAATTTTCTATTAAGTAACATAATTAAATAATAAAATAATAGTGTGACCAAAGGTTTTGAAAAAGTGAGGAAATGTATAATTAATAAGAGGTTATATATAATTAGTGAATGATTAATTATAACTAATGACATATTTGAGAACTATCAAACTTAAAAGGGCAAAATGGAAATTAAAAGTTTTATAATGCAGTTCTCTTTTATATGTAGTACATACTAGTATAGTGCACATGCGTTGCACACGGACAACTTGTTTTATGTTAAGAGATATATGAAAAAAGAGCTCCAACTTATATATTTACAACAAAATTAATCGTAATTCAATCATAATATAGTACTATACAATGTAAAATGGTTAAAAATGGCATCAGCTTAAATTCGCATTCTGTTTGTGTTTTATGAAATTTTTTGCATGAATTCTATAATCTATTGTGAAAATCAACTTGCACTATATTATAAATAGCAAGTAAACTATTTGGACTTAAACTATTGCTTTGATATGTTTAGAATTCAAGGTGTTATATAATCATTCACAATTCAGGAGCATGAACCAAAAAGTTGAATATATCTGTTATTTGTATATCAATCAAAGAGGTTTAAATGTAATGCATGCAAAATGAGAGTCATGCAGAACCTTTATTTTGATATAGTTTTCTATTAATGATGATATTTCTATAGTTCATTAATATATGTAACTGCATGTGACCAGCAGCAGAAGACCATACAAAATTACATGTAACCCATTGTAAGATTTACAATTCCTCACCCCACCCAAAAAATTTAAAAAATCCACCCCAACCTATCTCAAAACACTAAATAAATAAATAGCAAATTGAATTAGCTCATTTAAAGTGTACCGAGTACATTCACATCAGGCGGTGTAGTTTTATAATATTATATTTTTATGTTTAGGTGAATAAATACTTGTTACACGCCCCCTAAGAAAAAATTATGGATCCACCGCTGCATACAGCCTAACCTTATTTATGCTAAACAAAGTCTGTATGCTTCCTTGGATGGGAACATAAGAGATTACATCTGCCGTTCACTTTTTCAATTTATGGATAAAGTTTCCTTCATAATGGCAGATACCAATCATTATCTCAACATTATAACATAGACCTATGGTCGAATTGGCCTATGAAGAGGGGGCTAGAAGGAGGAATACTAAGATGAAATATGGTTGTAATGTTGCTACTTTGATAATCCTTAAAAGCGAAAGGAACATAAAACTCTTGCCTTAAAAGTGAAACTCTAATCCCTTTGTTTGCATTCATGTTAATACAATGCAACAAAAGGGGAAATTTTCATATAAATTCTTAACTACTAATGAAAACTTTCAACACTCCAGTGGAACTCTTAGTGTTCCAAACATAATCACACTCTAAAATATAACATAACTCAACACCTCTCATTTAGCACCAAGTTTAGTTACTATACTCCTAAAGAAATTCACCCTTTCCTCGAAGATTGAAATCTTGATAACTTCATTTAAGTTAATTACAATACAATGCAACAATGAAGAATAATTTTTACGAGGGTTTCACAATCTAATGGAACTATTTGGGTTCAAAACAAAACTTAACAATTCAACTGCTCATCTCAAGTATCCTCCCACAAATAGCATCAACAATTCCCTCCCCAAACTTCCTCTACTCACTAGCAATAATTATGAGATCTGATATAATCGGTTTTGAATTAAATTTCAACTCGAAAGCAACTCTTAATACACTTGAACGATCTATTCACCGACTCAATCAAGGCCTTGAATCGATCAATAATACAAATTGGAGAAATTTTGGTAAGGTTTGATAATAAACTATACTGGTGTTAAGAATATGAGTGACTGTAATATTTTCTATGTTCATATTTGTGTAATTATTAACAACTAAGAAATGAGATGTGAAAAAAGCGAAATAAAATTTCGTTTAGTAAAGAGTAGGAAGTGGGAGGAGACACGAGATAGCAGAAAGGTTGGATGTTAAAGGTGTGTGTTTAGGTCTGATTTTGCGTTATTTGGTCATTAATTGGATAAGTAAAGGTTTGGTCAATGAGTTTGAGTTTTAATGGTGAAGTAGACTCTTAGGGCCCCACTAGGCTTATTAAGTATTATTGCGTTAAGAGGCATGTGAAGAGATAGTAAAATAAATAAATAAATAAATAAAAGTAAAGTTAGAATTATCAAAATCGAGAGGGGTAAAAAGGATAATCAAAAGTCTTAACACCCCAATCCTCTTATATATGTAGTATAGATAGCCTATCTATTCTTTCTATAAAATTTGGAATTTATATGGCTAAATTTCACTAAACTCCTAATAGATTTGAGTGTTTGACACTAAACCCCAAATATCATTGAAACTCTCACTAATATCCGATATGTGTATTACATTATGTATTTCAACATGTATGAGGCCATTCAATTTCAAAGTACAATTTTTTTACCTGCACCAATTTGCTTTCCTAAAATTTGAAATTTACAAATACATGATGAATATTTCATTATTCATAAACATTACAAAATGAAGGAATTACAAAAATGGCAGAATTTTTTATTATTTTAAGGAGTCTTTTGCAATTTTCTAAGTTTGTAGGGTACTTTTAACAAATTTAAAATTTATAAATTTTCAGTGTATACTTTATATCTTTGATTTTGTTTATTGTGCTTTTTGTAAATTTTAAAATTTTACAGTATTTTTTATAATTATCAAACCCTTATCTTTATCATGATGTTGTAATTTAAAAATATTAAAGTAGGATAACAATTTTTCTCTTTGCTAATTACTATAAATAATTAAAATTAAAAATAAAACTAACTGGGAAGCCCAAGAGGTCACATGGCAAAACCGTGTTGCTCCCTCGTGGGGGCACGGCTTGGATTATCGTGTGCACCAAAGGCACATAAAAACCCTAATTATCAATTTCTTATCCCCTAATTTAAAGATATTAGGATAGAATAATAACTTTTATCTCTCACTAATTACCATAGATAATTAAATTTAAAGATAGAAACCAACTTTTAATTATGAATTTCTTATCTTTATATTATTATATATATTTAAAATGTATATCATAATTTCTCATTTAATTAATTATTTATATTAATTAGAGTATGATAACAATGTAATATGTAAAAGGATCAAGGGTATAAATTTTTGCATTGTTTATTTTACTATAAACTTTTTGCATAGCGTCATTGTTTATTTTACTATAATTTTTGTGTTGATTCAAAACCGGGAAATGTTGGGGAGGATATTTTAATATGACTTTTATTCCCTGTAATTAAATCATTATCATTTTATTTAGTTTTTTTATTCTTTTCATTAAATTATCATTTCCCCCGGCAATTATCAAATTCAAAGTTTAGCTATGTAGATGCACGGAGCTCCACCAAACTCAACACAAGACCATCAACCCGCTCATTGGAAACTCTGAGTCAAAAAAGGAACCTTCTAGATGACAGTGGTTGTTTCACAGATGGTGACGGTACCCTTTTACTTTTGAATGTTTCCATCTGCCGTTAAAAAAAAAAAGTTTCCATCCACTTTAGCAAACTATTCAATTCCCAACTTTAATATAAAGGGTTATTTAGATAGTAGTCCCCCTCACGTGTTCAATAATTGCATAGTAGTCTGTCAAATCTCTAAAATTGCTAATTAGTGCCTCAAATCCTAGGGTTTATTGCAATTTGGTCCCTCAATAACTGAAATACCCCTGGCTAATGTTTTTCTAAAGGTTTATTTGTAGTTCGGCAATCTAAAGTCTACACCTCTCTAAACTTTAATATCCCAAAGTTTTTTGATAGTTTGACACCCCAAATTAATTTATACTTTTTAACTTTGTTATACAAAATTTCATTTTAACACTTTGGTTCCACAAAGTTTATATTTTTAAATTTTCATACCCCAAAGATTCCACACTTTTTAACTTTGCTAACTTAAAATTTAGAATTTGGGGTATCAAAGTGGCAAAAATAAAATTTTGAGGTAGTAAAGTTTAAACATATGGAATCTTTAGGGTATCAATGTGTCAAAAATAAATCTTTGGGGTATCCGAGTTAAAAAGTGTTGATACACGGATGCGTAACAGCATGATTCAGGGCTGATTCTGAAGAGCTTAGGATCCATTGACCTCCTTTGATGGCTGATCCCCCGATATACTGTTGAGCCTCCTGCAAAACTACAATCGAGGACCGGAGTTGGGTTTTCCGGTGATTCCTCCGACGATCAAGTTAGTTACATTTGAAGGGGATCAAGGAACTGAACAAGTTCTTTGTAAGTGTGCAGAAAAATTACGTACCTTTAGTCAGTAGGCGATGTGCTTATTTATAGCAGATTCAGGAGGGTAGTTTTGTAATTTCGGTTGAGTCCAAGCAGACAACTTAGTCAGCAGATACTTTACATGTGTCGGCTGTGCGTGGCATGAGTCACCATTGTGATTAATGCGATGGTGACAGAGGGTCCCAGGTGTTGTCGTTGTCCGATGAGTCATTAGGATTTTCGGCGGGGGTGTAATGATGACTCCCACCGTGCATTTAATGTGATGGCGACTGGCTGTCGGCGAGGGGTTCGAGAATGACCGCATTTCGTCTCGGCTTGGCGAGAAGGGACGCCTCCTGGCGAGAATGGATGTCTCGACCTGGCGAGAAGGGACGACTCTTTTCGGGGGATCTCATCAAAAGAGGTCAAGGGACCCTAATCTCTTCAGAATCAGCCCTGAATCCTGCTGTTACGCGTCCGTGCATCAACCAAAAGGTATAAATTTTAGGGTGTCAAAGTGTCCAAAAACTTTAGTGTATCCAAGTTGAAAAGATGTAAACGTTAGAGTATCAAAATTTTAAGAAATAAATCATGCCTAAGAGATATTTTGGCCATTGAGGTGTCAAATTGTAAGATGCTTTAGAATTTTAATGACCATTGAGCACTTATTGAGATTTGAGAGACTAATATGGAATTATTAAGGATGTGAGTGACTAATATAATATCTAAATAACCCTAATATAAAATCTGAAAGCGACTTTAGTTGACGCGCTCCCTCCTTTCTGCCAATGGCGTCGAAACCGATGTCAGTGAACATACCTCACCCGCTCACCGCATGGTGCCCCGACTCAACCTCAACGCCTCCGTTAGATTTATATCAGACGGCCATTTAATTAAATGTTCCTTCACCAGTTTTCTACGAGATCAACGGCTGTTAACGAAGCACGTTGCAGATGTCGTCCTCCGCCGGCCGGTTGCGAAACCTACCCCGCGAATACAATGGCCACGTGCTAGCTGCTCCTGGCGTCAACACTAACTGACACGTGTCAGTTCAAAGCTGAACCCTAGATAATCTATCTATAATTTGTATCCTCCCTCTGCTCTCTCATTTCTCACGGTGCGAAGAAATTTTACAACCGAACCCGAAATAGGAGAAAAATTGAAGAAAATTCACAGAAAAAAAAGGATAAATTAGAAATTTTGGAATGTTTAATCCGATGGCGAGTTCGAAGCTTCTGGTGCTTTGGATCGCCATCTCGATCGCGGCCAGCGGAATTAGGGCGGATTCGGGGGCTGAACAAGTGATCGTGGAACCTGGGGCCTCGGATTCACATCTGAAGCTTGAAATCGAGCAGCTCAAATCGAAGATCTCGTCCCTAGGTACGCTTGAGTTTGGATCAGAAGCTAGGGTTTTGGATTGAGTTTGGTCTTTGTGCTGTTTGATTCTCCTTATTTGTTGTTTTGGCAGATTTTAGGGTTTAGGGGCAGGATATTGCTTTCTTTTCATTTTCAATTGCAGATTTTTCTTTCGCTTTCTTATTTTGGGAACTAAAGTAGGAATTTTTCTTGCCATAGAAATCACTTTAACGATTAAAGTTTGCGTTTTTTTGTTTGTATTTTCTTGTAATAACACCTTCATATATCTTCTTACTGAAGAATCCAGTCTAACCGATAAAACCAAAGAACTGAACAACAAGGACGTCAGCATAGTCAGTCTGGGTAAAGTAATTGAGGAGAAATCAGCAGGCATTGCTGCATTACGGAGTGAGATTGAATCACTTCAGGTGAGTGAGATTACAGTTGTAAGAGAAGGAAGTTCTTTGGTGTTGCTTGTGTTGGATCACAACATAAACATCGTTCTTTCCGTGGTATGTAGAAAAAGGGGGCCGTGGTCGCTGAAGAACAAGTTGGGAAAGCCCATGCACGAGCTGGCGAACTTGAGAAAGAGGTTAAAATGAAGATTTTTGGGTCAATTATAGTTTCAGTATGTTAGTAATTTTTATATGTTGAACAGGTTGGGAAGCTTAAAACTGATAAAGAGACTCTAACTAAGAAGAGCGAGGCTTTGGAAGCACGGGCAAGTGAAGCGGAGAAGAAAATAGAGGAGGTTAAGCTTCTGGTGGGAAATGTGAGTATATACTGCCTACAGTTTTTTTTTATTATCGAAACGAATCATTTTCTCTAGACAATTAGAATTTAGAGGTATCACTTGTTCCATATTCAACTTCATCTGGTCGCTATTAATGTGATGATTGGCGAGGCTATGGCTGCTCCCAAATTAAAAAACAGGAAAATGTTTTTATTTGTTCTACTTACAGGAGTAGAGACATGTAACTTAAAAAAAAACAAGTTCCCACCACGATATAGATGTAAATACTCTTCTGAAATCAAGTTCCTGGTCTCTTGTATAAAGATGTTTTCAAGATATAGAGGTTGTCCGATGTGTAAAAGGATGCTACTTGCTTCTATTCCATCCTATTAGAAACATCCTATGATGTGGACAATATATCTGAAGGTAAATGTATTAGATAACGTGTTGTTATCTGCTAGCACACTGGCTGTATGTGAAATGATAAAGAGTGTTGTTACCTGCAACTACATTGCCCTCGTCTTTGTTGTTAAATAAATTTCAGAAGTACTCTTCTGAAGTCTAGTTCCCATGATATTCATATACATACGAATTTTCTTGTCAAAGTAAGTTCCTACAATAAAGAAGTTTGATATGCAAGTGTCTGATATTGCTTACAGGTTCACAGTCAATACTGCTGGAACATCCCATGAAGTCAATCATATATATATATATATATATATATATATATATATATATATATATATATATATATATATATATATATATATATATATATATATATATATATATATATATATATATATATATATATATATATATATATATATATATATATATAACTTTGCTAGGAATACTTAAGAGCACCTATTGTGATATGTATGAGAAGTTTCGTGACTTTGGTTCCGGAATCTCTTGCTTTGCTAGGAATACTTAGAGCGCTATTGTGATATGTATGAGAAGTTTCGTGACTTTGGTCCCCTTCAACGGATTGGAGGTGGCAGTAGCACCACCGTGTTTATTTTTTGTCATAACATGGAACCATAACTTGTGATATTTATAATCTCTGGTTAGTCATAGCTATATACAGAAAGATTCATTTTGTAAGTAACGTAGGCAATCTAGTTTATGTTTGAAATGGCCAAGATCTTTAGAGAAAGCCAATAAATTAGAGACAGCCGTTGCATCCGGCTGTTGCTTACTATTCCTCCCCTATATATTAAGACTAACTTTTCAAGCTGACTAAGTTATTTCACCTTTGGACACTAGTGTGGTTAGATTTTTTTTTGGCACACATTAGCAGAACTATCTCTTCCTTTTCCCCCCTTTTGTATGTAATAAGTGAAAGTGTGTTATATTTATATTGTTCTATTGTCAAAATCTGTATAATTTACAGGTCTAGTGTTATAGACATTCAGTTATTATTGGAAAGGGCTAATAAAGTTGTGCTACTTTTATAGCTGCAATTTATTCTGATAATATAAGTGTTTTCTCTCCAGCTTGAAAAGACAAATGAGGATCAGAAGCGAAGACTCCAGAAAATAGAACGTGCTCTTAAAGTGGCAGAGGTTTGTTGATATTGACAAAAGCTATGTTACGGCAGTCATGCTCACATTTACTAGAGTATTTCCTTGCACTTCTCAGGAGGAGTTATTGAGGGCACAGTTGGAAGCTACATCAAAATCAAAAGTATTGAATGAGGCAAGTACATGGGTTATTTTTTTCTAGTATGTTGGAAAACTGCAATCATTACCTGTTGATATTTGATGCCATTATGCATCAAAATATCAAAAATATTACTCCCATTAAATTGCTATCTTCGGGTTATTCGTCGATGTGAAATCTAGCATTACAGGAGGGTAGGACTTAGGAGTACTCTGAGTTTTATGAACTTTTGGATACTCTGTATAATGAACTATTTCTTTGGTATATTTTATCAGTAAGAATATATGCTCATACATGCAAAGTTTAGATTACCTGTCTGCTAGGACTTTGGAAGGTTTTCCTTTGTGACCTTTCTGGATAATGAGTGTTCGGAGGAATTCTGTTAAGCTCTTCCTCTGGGAGAAGATGAAAATCTTATTTGTGGTTAAATCCCAAATTTGATGAAAATGAGCAAGGGATGTGATCTTTTAAAGACATTTCATGTGGAGCAACTTTTCCTGAATCTACGTAACTGCAATCAATCTAATCCTGATCTCAAGACACGTTGAAGGATATTAGGATTTAGGACTTGCTTGCAAATCTTAGACCAGCTAAAAAAATATTGTGAAAAAGTAGGAACTAGACATAGATTCCGTAATTGTGATGACTGGGAGATACTAATTTATTCAGTTTATCTCCCTAGACAGATAGTTTTAATTAATATTTATTATGATAAGGCACACTTACATCGTCTGTTCCTGTTTTCTTGGGGCTTCAGTTTGAAGCTACTTACTTTACTCTGGTGTTCTTACTGTTATTAAATGTATTATAACATATTGGTAATAAATTATAAAATTGTCACTTTTAAAACATTATTCTCTGAATTACTGTTTTGTCACTAGTAATGTAGTAGTCGCAATTGCATTAGCTGTAACTATTGATCATTAAGCAGCAAGGTTAACTCTCTATGGTCCCTTGGTTAGATTCATGGAGCGTGGCTACCCCCTTGGCTGGCAACTCAAATAAGACATACCCAGGTAAACTGGGTTCCAGATATTCATGCTTTAAACAAATGATGCAGGATCATCTCTCAGAAGATCCATTTAATGCTTACAGGACCTTGGAACGACCCATTGGAATGAGCATGGAAAACCAGTCATGGACATGTTGCTACAGAAGGTGATAACCAGTTACTCGGTGGGCTGTGAGAATGTCCTTATTGACTATTTTCTGTTGTGGGATTTATTTATTTATTTATCTGGTTCCTAGTTGCATTTTCCACTAGTTTGATTTTTATTTTCCTTCATCTTAGTTTTAAATGAATGACTTGGATTTCACAACTTTTTCAGACATCAGAGAAATCAGCCCAGGTGCAAAAATGTGCCGAGCCCCACCTAGAATCTGTCAAAACTGTAAGCACTCCTGTCATGTCATCTATTTCAATTTCATGATGTTGCAGTCATTTATGTGTATATCTTCTAGCAGCGAGGGGGAAATTGAATGAGCACTTGAGCAGTGTTCTTTCATGCAGTACTCTGTAAAGCTATCCTTTCCAGTAATGGTGCTGTAGTATGTAAAGTTTTTATGTGGAGCACCACTGTTATTTGGAAATTTTATTTCAAACTTGTTGAGACTTTTGAACACGTGAAATAGGGAGCACTTTCAGTTAGTTTGGCATTACTTTGTGCAGAAGTGGATTCCAGCCGCCCAGGAGAAATGGAAGAGCTTTACAACTTATATTGAACCTCATGTGCAAACAGTATCTACAAAAAGTGTTGAGGTTTATGAAGTTTGCCGAAGTTCCATCACACCACATTTTATCAAAGTACAAGAACTCACAGCTCCATATGTCCAGGTAGTTTTTGCAGTAGAAGTTTTACTAAATTGAGCGCCAGAATTGTTATGTATTGAGGTTTTCTTTGTGAAATGCTTAATATTTTCTTGAAACAGATACTATTCATGTACTATTTCTTAGTTTCTCAAACCTGCTGCAGGAAGCTAGGAGGTTATCTAAACCCTACATTGAACGAATTGCTACAGTGACTAAACCTCATGTAGAAAAAGCACGTGTTGTTTTGAAGCCTTATACAAGTCGTGCAGTTTATGGTTATGGAAAATTTCTTGAATCGGCAACTACTTACCATCATCAGGTATTTTATGCTCATGTTTTGCAGTTATTTTCAGACCATTACCAGAATTCATGCTGAGAAAGTGTGTGATACTATTATCTTGAACCTAATTTGTATGCCAAGACTTATTGACAATCATCAGGATGCAAGCAGTTTTCATTTTTTTGCAAATTGTTGAATTTTGAAAGAGTAAATTTAAGCATCAAAATGACTTGTTTCTGAAGATTATGTAAAAGAGACCTCTTAGGGAGGGACAGATGTGGATGATAAGTGGGAAGAAAAGAACTTGTTAACAATATCAAATTGAAATTAGATAGGGGAGCCTGAACGAAAGGGTCAATCATTCAAAGATCCTAATACCGATTCACTATGTGAGACGAGACTAGAGTTTTGCTATATATGATACTTAAAATGCTAATACAATCAATCTTGGTGTGCAATTGATGTTATGTTGACTCTAAAACAAACTCATAACAGATAGTTAAGTAGATAGTTAAGTAGATCATAAACTCAAAATAATCTTCTACCTTCTTTGAAACGCTAATCTGAGGTATTTTTGGGCTGTAGAGGGTTTTGGCCTTTGTAAACATTCTCTGGCCTTCAAAGGATTGTTATAGCAGGAAAATGAAGAAACTGTTCCCCATGAATATATACCTTATTTGCCGGCGTATGCATGATAAATGAATCTACATTTGTTCCTTGGAAATTGAAACCTTGTTAACGTGCTCTAATTGTGCTAATTGTCATATGTTTTGTTGCATTTGTGGGTCTTCAACCACAGTAACGTACTGTCAAACATATACCGTTTCATGAGTCTAACACAGTAAATAATATGAAGCAGTCTATATAGATAGATTCGGGGACATTTGCAAGCAATTCCATTTAGAGAGAGAGCTCTGAACATGTGAGATCAAGATAAAGAAATATTTAGTACTTCAACAATATGGAAAGGGATTCATAGACAGGTGAGGAAAATGGATCATCATGCAGAATGTCCATTGCAGAGGCAAAATTGATGATTTATCCACAATATATCATAAGGCAAAGTATTGGACCCTGTCGGAGACATTGTTAGACTTTTACTAAATTATATGAGAGTTTTACGGAAAAAAGCTTATTGCTAAAACATTGAACCTTATAGTAGATCAATTATGACTTATGCTAAAATATATAATGCATGAAATCCACAGGCTGTATTGAAACCATCAAAAATTGCCACCTTGTATGTCACATAACTTCTTTTAGAGGCTGAAAAGAAATATAATATGATAAGGTTGATATACATTTTATTAAGCTTTCTGATTTCAAATATGTATAAATGGAGATTGATTTTCTTGTTTCAGTTATAACTTTCAAGATATATCAGATCCTCTGGAGTCTCATCCTTTTGGCAAATCAACAATTTTTGTTAGTTTGTTTATTTGATTTTATTGAGTTCGAATTCTATTATCATCTTTTTAAGTAGTTTTTAAAATTTTATTCTTTTTAGTCATGATCAGATCAGTTGAGATTTAACCAAGAGTGGTTTTGTCTCTGAACGATTCAGCCTCTTTTGATGAATGGGTTTTATCAAATTGAATTTGATAGAGTCGAACAATTAGCTCATTTCTTCCCCTATTCCTTATTATTATTGTTAGAACTAACATGATCCAATCCTTCTATCCAAATTCATGACACTTACTCAGGTTCCAACTTACACAGTCAAAAATCAGATCCAACTCAATCTCTACCATTCTACATGCACATCTCAACTCGTTGATACAGAAAAACAATAACTACATCAACAGAGAGAAAAGGTTACTTAGCTGTTTCAGTAACAAGAGAGAAATGGTAGAAAAGTAGACTTGTAGATTCCTCTCATGTTTGACGCCAACTGGACTTCCACTTTGTGCCTTTTTTTTTGATATCATCATTGTATCCCTCAACTTTGGTTGACTTTAAATCTTATCATCACCGTATTGAGACCTCACTATGGATTTTTTACGTCTTCACACGGATTTTTTCTGTTTACAACCAAATATGTCGACTTTATAAAGGTCCCGTGCGGTTCTACTCAAATCCTGTTTGATTCAAGTCGACTAGCTGGTGGTCTCATTCTTGGGGATGAGAGTGGTCAAAAATCGTTTGTTGTACTATAAACTCTAAAAAGTTGGGGAGAGCGTGGAATCACGTCTTTAGAACCTTCCTCTGTAGTTAGCGAGGTGATTTTCTCGATTATGCTTATACTTTATTTTTTAGACTCGACTCCACACCGTCATCATGATTTATCCAATGGTATACTTTCATGTATAATGAACTTCTGCACTACGTGAAATTGATGTAGTAATTGTAGTTGCTTCTGTTTATGAGGCTGTATGAATAAAGGCGCCAGACCTTCCTAGCATGAACAAAAGAAATAACTAAGGCTGTTTATACTGAAACTTGTTACTGAACTGGAATCTCAGGATAATAACACTAGCAATAAAGTAAAACTGAGGTCTCCCTTATTTTTGGGTTTCCTACCCTGTTCGGTATTTTATGAAGTTTGGTTTAAAATTTGCAGTGGTTATACCAAATCTTGCAGCCTCTCTATAAGACATTATCAATAAGAATAACATTAAAGCCTTTTCACAAATCTTTGGGGTTGGTTATGATGTCGATTCATTAATACTTGCAGTCAATTCTTTATTTTCTTTTGTGGTTAAGCATATCTTCCCTTTGTAGAAGTGTGTCTATATAAGCATTGTCTATATTTGGACCATTATAACGGGTAGCATCTTACAAGGTTTAATTTGGTTGTGTAGGTTCAAGGTGCAGTTCATGAGAAACTTAAAAAATATGATCTGACAAAACCTCTTGCAACAAAAGAGCTTGTTTGGTTTATGGTATGCTATTAAGAACAAACTTTGTTCCTTCCAGATTTAGTTTTCCCCCTATTTTTTGCATTATCATGGATGTCTTTGATTCTCTCACTGCAGGCCTCAGCTTTGTTGGCATTACCTGTCTTTTTCCTGTATAAAATCTTTTCGAGCATGTTCTGGTTAGTTGGGTTGTTTCACATGCAGAGTTGAAACTTTCACTACTTTGTTTCATATGCGTTGTTTCAGATGGTTGTTTCAGATGGTTTTCACCAATTCGTTTTTTTTTCTTTTCTAATTGCCATTTGTATTTCAAACTTTGTAGCAAAAAGGCAAAGAAACCTTTGGACACCCATGCTAATCATGGACATCGGCGACATAAGCGCAGGCATGCTGACACAAGTAGAGTAACACTGGATACTTGAATGTCAGTAATTTTCTGTGTTTGTAATCAAGGTATGTTTTGTCTGAAAGTGTCGCCAAGTAGGCAGAGGTACATGATAACATAGATTTCTTGTGCGTAACAAGCCAATTTTTTTTGGCAATTATTTTCATGAAAAAACATAGTAAATTTAATGTAGCTTGGGGCTTAATCTAAGGCGGTGGGAAAAGGACCCTGTCACTAGTTAAATAATGCTCCTACCTTTACTAAAAGTGGTATCTATGTGAAATTGGGATTTTCTTTGCCATGCTTTTCTTTGAAGTATCACATATGACTTTCTTTTCAATTATGTTGCGTCATTCTGTCCTTGTTTTGGTTATTTAACTTGTTGGTTACTCTGAAGTTGGTGAGCCCTAAAGATATTATTTTGCACCATCAGAGTCTGTATTATCCAATGAAGTCAATTTGCTATTATGTGCCAACTACTTTTCTGTATTCCAATTATAATTTATACTGATTATTTTATGCAATTCCAATTATCAAATTTCCAAAGAGTAAGAAAATTTAGATTGCCTGCAGATGTCGTCTGGGAGTCTTGAAATCGTTGAAGCTTTGGATACAATGGTTCGGAGGAATGTGTGCAATGAAGATATGGGAGCATCTATGTATTCATAAATGTTGCATTATTTTTCCCTTTCAAGTAGTTAGTTTTTTTTAAAAAAATATTTTAGAAGAGTGTTTCTTGTGTGCTCATTTATGTTTCGTAGGTTATGCATTTTTACCATGTTTTTTCTTTTCTCTAATCTTCACACGTATTTTGTCATGTCGCATAGGGGCAAAAGAAAAAACATGAAGGGGAAAAAAAGATGTGGATGTTGTATTTTATGAGATAAACCACCGTTCTGCTTTGTAATTCTTTTGAGGGCGAGCGTGTTACAGAGACAAGTTAAGCCCACATAACGACGAAATGTATCCGAAACCATTTGTATGATGTAATAGTATATTCATATTCAGAATTGATTCTTTTGGGTAGGGTCTAATGTTATGGAAGAAGTATGGTCTGTGTGCTATGAATGAAGACGTCTGGTAGCGCTTTTTTTTTTTGCTGTTGATTGCATTTGAATTGCTATTTCTTACTGTAATGAATGTTTAATTAAAGGTTGGAAATCTTGATACTTAAAAGAGTAGCGATAACCGTATTATAAAGAGTCATATTATTCTTGTACTACTACATAAAAGAGTGGGGCATTTATTTGTAAATGGCAAAGAGAAATTATAAGTTGCAATGGACCTTACTTTATGTAACTCTAGTCTAATAGTACACTAACCAATTTTCCACCTGAAAAAAAGGACACCAAGCAATTTCAAGTATAATCATGTGCATTAAGTTAACACGTTAATTGCTTTTGGAATGACCGGAGATCTGACCATGACATTAAATGCATACCATAAGTATACTTTTTATGTTAGTATGACTTTTGTTATATGAGAGAACATGAGGGTTACCAAATCCTATCAAAGTGTCTGTTCTCTAGGCTCCTCCACCCTTTTCGGCTTTATATAATGTTTGAACTGTATTTTAGTTATTGTCGCCGTGAACATCCATATAGCTTTAGTTCTTGCTTATTTTGCCCTCATCACATGACAACATATATAATATGACACATTGGTTCAGAGGCGTTTGTCGTCTATTATTTTGACCATAGTTTGGGAAAAGTATCCTCATCTTTTTTTTAAAAGTCTGGTTAACTAATCAGAGGACCACATATTAGCCTTTTGTTTTTGTTTGTAAATGGCAAAGTGTTGTCGCCCAGCCATTTTGGATGCCATTCTTCTTCCGTTCAATAGAACTAGAAGAAGTTGTCACCAAAATAGAGTAAAAGTTTTCTCTTTCATTGCTTGAACACGGCCATGGACCTGTTTCTTGTTTTTAACTAGCCAAAAATGGCGAAGTAGTTAGAAAAGGAAGGTTATGCGCTATGAAGCAAGTTTCAAGAGAACATAAAAATAGGATTCTAATTGTTGAGGGCCAACCGAAAAAGATGAGACGTATCATTATCACCGTTTTTTAAGTTATAGGAATAACTCAAAACGTAGTGCATGATTTTAGTTTCCGTTTGTGTTAGTATGGACTTCAACATTTTTCTGACTATACTCTGTTCATCCGAAGCTTTTTATGCCCGAGTGGGGTTGTGAAATATTATATTATATTATAATATTTAAAACCGAGCAATGCTTTTTTTTTTTAATAGAAACGAGTCGAACAATCCGGAGTTTAAGGAAGACTTCGTCTTTAATAGCTTCATATATAATGGCAGCTGCCATCTTTTTTTTAACTATTAATTTTGGCTGATTATTTCCATAAATTTCTCTTTAAGGTAGTAAATATGCTTCTTATTGTCATTATTATTTTTAAAAATATTTTGGATTGATTCATGCCCTTGTCCCCAAGATCTCCGGAGCGTGGGGGTATTTACGTAAATTCTAGAGAACATAAAGTATTAGCGATTTACGAGAAACGACACGACACGACACGAGTGAGGTTCCCACTTCCCAGAAAAGAACCAAGCGTGCCAATGGGAAGTTTTGGGTCATTTTAGATAACAAGTTACTTTTGTCCTCATTGTCCTTGATTATTATACCTGGGGAAATAAAAAGAAATATTGCATAACACCAAAAATAAAAAATAAAAAAAAATCCATCATGTGTATATATAACTAGTTAGGATAATACTAAACTATTTTTTTGGAACTAATAAGTGTGAGATCTTTCTTCATGTCACTGCTCAAATAGTTTATGTCGTGATTGCAGGTCAGAGACTCGCTAAAATAGAAAACTATATCTGTTTCCATTTAAAATCCACAAAAAATCAAACTTCTCGCAAATAAATGAAGACAATATTCAACTCGGTGTTGGGGTCCCCACCTCCAAGTTCCTCTTTTAACGAACTTGTCCAATTTCTGGTCCTGTTGTCACTATAGTCTCCCACTACTCTCCGTGTTTGATCAACAAACTATAATCAGTTCAAAATTTTATTTTATTTTTGCTAATCTGCCCATTTCTGGAAACCTACTACGCTGAACATACTATTTAACACTAACCTACTACAAATCTACCCCTTTATCGCCATCTTTGTCCCTTATTAATATGAAGTAATTGTAAATAAATATAATTTTAAATAATAATAATAATAATCCATAGAGAAAATAAAAAAAGAAATTAAAGAAAAAAGAGGAGGGCCGGCTGTAATTTTGTGATTGGAGAGAAGCGGAAACGACTCATTCGCCCGCGAGAGAGGGGTTGAGAGAGAGAGAGAGAGCCGATGAAACCGCGAAATTAGATAAAAAAGTGCAGTAACTCTCCTATTTGCATTTTCTAAAAATATAAATAAATAAATATTAGTTTAATTTCTTACGAAACTCTCCTATTTTTGCATCGTAAGTTTTAGTTTACGATATTTAATTCCCTTTATTTATTCATTCATTTATATTTATGTTTTGCCTTTTTCTCTGTGCGATCCAGAATTCTCCTCCGCTTTCTAACTTTTTTTTCCCCCTTTTTTTCCCCTTCCCTTTTTCTTTCTTCATCGTACTCTCTCTCTCTCAGATCTCGTGATCCTGGTGATTATCTCCTCTCAAAAGGTAAAAAACTTACATTTTCACGTTGTTGATGTTGATGCACTTGATTCTTCACTTGTTACTTTTGTATCTTGGTAGTAACTTTTTCTCAGCGATAGGCGGCTTTGTGGATTGCAGTGATTTTGGCGTTTTTATGATTTTGTGATGAGAATTCTTGAAGCATTTCACCTTTGATGATGATTCGGATTCTCCAGTTGTTGGAGGAGCTGAATCTATTTTTTTTTATCCTTTTCTTTGACTTTTTGTATTTTCTTGATTTTTTTTTCTTGTTATATTTTTGGCCGTTGAAGGTGGCAAAGAGGACGTTTTGCATAATTATGATTTTCTTAAATTAGATCCTTATTGTTGGATTTAAAAAAAAAAATGAAACGCTTGGATTGCAATAACGATGATAAACTTGAATCCCATCTGCACTTTAGTTTTCCAGCTATTTTTATTGTTTTTAGATTTGTATGAGTTCTTTATTCAATGCCTTCCTTTTTCTACATTGGGGGTTGGATTCAATTCCCGTCGCAGGATTAATTGAACCCAAATTTGAAATTTGGACTCTCTTTTCCCCTTAACATTCGCATCTCTCCTCCATTGGCCGATCATTCTAATTGTTATTTTGTTATTTTTTAAATTTATTGATCCCCATCTTGTTTGTTTGCTGTGTGTTGGGAATGTTGATTTTATTTTTGGAGGCAAGAGACTTTGATTTGTTCTGTGTTTTTTTACCCTTGTCAATTGCTTATTATTATTATTATTATTATTATTTTACTTCAAGAATTTTTTTTCTTCTTATTTTGCTGTTTCCATTATGCAGCATTGTGCCCAATGAGATTAAAAAGGATGACTATTGGTTAATTTGTTTGTATGTTTGTCAAGGTTCTGGTTTGAAATTGTTTGCCTTGTAGGGCTGGTTGCTGGAGAACTTACCTATGAATTTGACTTTCTTTTAAAGAAGAAGGATATATTATTGGCTTACTAGGGTTTCTTTTTGAAATTTGGTGCGGATGCATTTTATGATGATGTTATGCTATCAAACATATGAAGACTAGTGAAAAGAAATATCATTATTTTGCATTTTCTTATACTTTTGTTGCTGCCACTGACTTTCGACCTTTGGGCTTCGTTGCAACTTCATTTATCCATGTCCATTGCGTGATATTAGATCCTTCCTGGATTCATTATATTTGAAAAACTTCTTCTTTGTATTAACGAGACTAGGGCTACACCCACCATTATTCTAAAAAAAAGATAAAATTCTTCCTTTCTTGTTTTAGCAAGTGCTTGCTACTCAATTATTCTATTCAGCCTTCCTTGAAGTGAGATATCAAAATGAATGGCTGATTCCTGATTTTTTTTTTCACACATCATTAATATCTTTCTTTTCCGTTGTTGCAGTGATCTTTGTGTATCTAAAGGACACTTGTCGTTCTTGGTGCCTGGTAAAATTTCCTAAATGGTTGAAGCTGTTGACAACAAAAGGGGCTGATGGTAGTGCTACTATAATGAGGTTTCATTAATGAAGACATCCCAGGCGTGGCAGCTAGGCAGTAGGAATTTGTCAGGCATGCCACCGCCGCTGCGCCACAGAGGCGCTTCCAGAAGGCCTATATGGATAATCGTCTTGGTAGTTTTGGTGTGTATCTCCCTGATGGCAGCTTACATCTATCCCCCTGGTCACAATACATCTTGCTACTTCTTTTCTTCAAGTGTGTGCACCCCTTTTAAGGATTGGCTTCCTCCTCTTGCTGCAAGACTTCTTACTGATGAAGAGCTTGCTTCTCGAGTTGTCATCAGAGACATTCTCACGATGCCATATGTACCTCCAAAGAACGCTAAAATCGCTTTCCTGTTCTTGACACCTGGAACATTGCCCTTTGAAAAGCTCTGGGAGAAATTTTTTCAGGTAATATCGCTTAACCGCACTATTCTTCTATTTGTTATATTATATAGATGGGAATTCTGGGAAGCAAAATTTTTGCAGGCAGTGTCTTGTTTCAGTTAAGTCCATGGAAAAAGGGGAGAAACACCCTCCTTTCCATTTTTACAGAGCAATAGTATGACATGTCTCCCTAGTTACCGGTTAAAGTCTGCACAAATATCAAATTTTTTTGTGGGTTTTGGGAACTTCGAGTGGCCCTTTTATGCTCCAAGAGGCTGATAAATTTTTGTAAATAAAAAAGGGGAAACAATACATGTGTGGAATATGAAAGACTATGTTTTATGGGTAAGAGTGCAATAAAATACAGGTACACATACAAAAGTTCTTAACATCTCGGATCATGGATATGGTAGTAAATAAATTATGTGAAAATTAATGAATTTGTAAGAGTATATTAGTTGAAAAGACACAGTTTGGATAGTGTGAACAATTTTTAAAGTTAAGCAAGTGACAGTTTATATAAATGCTTCTACAAGTCAAATGAAACCTAGAATTCATGTATTTGATGTTTAACTCTTTCGATGCCAATACATGTCTAGTAAATATTTGACATGTTCTTTTAGTAACAACACATATTTGGTATGTTTTGAATACGTTATATAAGTATGGGAAAGATCCATCAAGTATCTGAGTATTCATGTATGAGATACTTTTCAGGTATAGATACATCTCCAATATTGAGTTATGTAGTTATAGATGAAAGAGATTTTTGTAGATGCAGAAATAGACAGAATAACGGAAATATAGCTTTTATTGGGGGATGAACATTGCTGGAGGCAAGAGCACGTTATTTGTTACTTTAAACGTAGATTCATACTTAAAGAAGTTAACTGAGAAAAATGGATTCATTTAATTGACCGCCAAGGTTTTGGGTGGATGCTTTTTTGTTGTTTGTGGCAGTGTTGTTTCGTTCTTATGCCTGTATAAATTCTCACCAGTGACCAATGAAACCTTGAACCTGGGGCCTGTCAATCCTTGAGAGTTCTTTTTGAAACTCCTAATTCCTCTTAAGCTCCTTTCAATGATGACGTGCATGGAATTCGTTGTTTCTTACTAAATTTCCATATATTATTTAAGTCTCCATGTAGACTAGCCATGTTTATTACTAGGCGACCATATATCATTTAAGCTTTCATGCATAGACTCAGGCATATTTGCATATTGATCCTCTGCTTTGAATTAGATCACTGCCTGAGATATGTTTTAACTTGTATTTTTAGTGACTATTACCCAATTGGAGGTTCACATTCTGGTTCATGTTTGCTATATATGTATGGAGTTATCTAAACATCCAACTAAGTACAATTAAAAATCACAAAATTTTCTCAATACCATTTCTTTTTCCTGGAAAATCATTTCTGAGAGGATTCCATGAATTATTATATTTTACATTCCTTAAGTAAATATTTGCAGGGCAACGAGGGCAGATACTCCATTTATGTACATGCATCACGGCAAAAACCAGTCCATGTGAGTCGCTTATTTGTGGGTCGAGATATTCACAGTGAGAAGGTACTTAACCCTTCATTTACTCTCAACCTAGTTTCCGATTTTTTTCGTTCTTTCTGAAGAATTGTTTTCTATAGCAATGTATGACATGCTTAATCACATAGGTGAAAGTTCGAGCATGCATGCATATCAGCTGTTGTATTCTTCTTTGGCCACACATAAAATTCAGTTACTTGTGTAGCACTACATGGTCTCTTTGGTTAAAAAAAAAAAATTCCTGTAGTGCTTTGTTTTGCCTGTTTAGAGTGTGAACTTATTAATGGAGTTACTAAATACTTCCTAACGAAGGTGCAAACGGGAATCATGCGTACATGCCCTCTTTTTTGCGTCCTGTGTGTCCTGCATCAGAACTAGAAACAAAAGATAGAGCTTCATCTGAAGAGAAGTGTCTTGATTCAACGTTGACCTTTTTCCTATGATTACTTTTGTTGCAATTTGTCACACTACTTGAACTCACAAATCTCGAGATCATGCAAAAATCTAAACCGTGGATCAATTTTGCATATCTTATTCAAGTATCAGTTATGTTGTTACTGAAATTACTGTATTCTTTCTTCCTATAATGTGTGCTTTTGCTTGAAATCTTTAAGCTATAGTACCTACCATTAGAGGCTAGGGCCGGAAGCGAACCGAGTTCGAATTTAATACCACAGTATTCGTGTTAGTTTTCAGTTCATAGTTGACTCTTCGAATTCGAAACAAATAGGACATGTGTATTCAGTTTCGATTCGACTAGTATTCGAATTCGAAATGAATGGAATATGTGTATTAAGTTTCAATTCGATTAGTATTCGAATATTCGACAACTATTTGCGAATATTTGTACAGTTTTTATGTAGTCTTTTGTGAATTATTCTGCTCATATTTGGTAGTATTCGGTAAATATTCGATAAATGTTCGTTATCCCATCCTAGTGTTATAGTCCAGCCAAACATGATACAACCAATGACTATGCAACCTAGTGATAAATGTAAAATTCATAAATCAGAAACCACTTATATGAGGCTATATGTGTAAAAACTTTTGGGATGCATAGAAAATATAATAACTAAAATTTATAGGTCTAAACTATAGTATATAAATGAATAGTTTGTTAAACAAACGAATCGAATATACCGTGGTTAAATTTTATTCATTTATGAAATGAATATTAAAAACTATTTGTTTATTGTTAAATGAACTATCAAATCGAATATGATCAAATACTTAAGCGAATATATACCAAACTATTTGTTAAATATGTGGTTTGTTTCCACCCCTAGAGGCTATCATATAGACCAGATTGGTTATTTCAGTAGTCTGCTATCCTAGAGGTGTTCTGAACAAGGGAGCAGAGTCTTTTGAACATTTTCAATAGTTTTGGATTGAATCAAATATTCACTTTGAAGCAAATATTTGAACAAAACAGTGTGATACATGCAGGTGGTCTGGGGGAAAATTTCTATGGTTGAAGCGGAGAAGAGACTCTTGGCAAATGCATTGATAGACAGTGACAATCAGCAGTTTGTCTTGCTTTCTGATAGGTGATTGCATTGAACAACCAGAGTGAAGTTTTAATTGCTCCCGGGTAGTTTAATACACATATTGATTAATACCTTCCCATATTACAGCTGTGTACCATTGCATAATTTTGATTATGTATATAGCTATCTGATGGAAACAAATGTCAGCTTTATCGATTGGTAAGCTTCATTTTCCCACATAGAATTTTTGTTTATTTTGTTTGTTGTAATTTGATACTAACTGACATGCTCCTATTTGCTGAAGCCTCTAATAGAAACAGCAACCACAATCCTTCGATCTACTATTTCCCTTGCAATATTTTTCTTGATTGAGCAAGTCATTGATTTGCAATTTTTCTTGCTGTTTGGACTTTATTTTCAGTTTCAAGGATCCTGGTCCACATGGAACAGGCAGGTTTTCTCCACACATGTTGCCTGAGGTTCCAGAAGAGAAGTTTAGGAAGGGCTCACAGGTAAAGTTTAGTATTTATATATTCAAATTATTGGAATGAGAGTTAGGGGAATCACAAGCTAGAACTGTGAGCTTGACCTGAGCTTTAGGGTTCAGGGTTTTGTGATGAATTTGGTCTAATTCATGCAAAAACAGGTTTAGTAATTCAGGTTTTAAGCAGTTCGACCAAAATCAACACGTTTAATATAATAGATAATAAATAAGAAAAGAAATATGATTCTCAATGCCAGCAGTACAAGTTCCTGGTTGACTACTGTAACAGCAAGATCACTGGAAACAAAGCCTTTATGCCAAACTTTAGGAAGATTGCTAGTTGACTAACTTTATGTATACAGGGTTACCCAACTGAATTTGATCTAAACATCCATCATTGCCTCCAATGAGTGAGAATAGTATCGTGAACCATAATCAAAACATGGAAAAGTTATGGCATGATAATTTCCCTTATCTTTTGGCCTGCCTGACATTAAGCATACAAATGCATATGATATAAACTTAGTTAAGAATTTTGTCCCCTTTCTCTTAGCAGGTATCACCTTGAGTTTCCTGTGATAATAAAGCAGGGCACCTTTAAAATTTCCTGACTGTTCTCGACTCCTTTAACTAATTTGCGAATGTTTCTTCCCCATGAATAAATGTGATGACATCTTACTTCTCGTATTGATGACTAATACATAATGACACCTGATTTCTGTGTCAACTTGCTTTTTTACGCCTTTCTCCAGAAAGCTTAAGCAAATTGCACATAACACCATGCAAGCCTTACCGAGACTTTGATTTTTCTAAGGATCCATTTCAATTCCATAAGAATTGAAACTAAGAAAAGTAGGTGCACTGTGCAGGTCCATCTACATGTCATATATGTGTGTGTAATTTATTTTGATGTTCCTTATGTTCTATGTGCCTGTTGCCAGTGGATGACATTGACAACACAGAGTAAAAGATTCAAAACAATTAAGGAGGGATGAACATTTTGGAGGATAGTTGGGTTAGTTACTAGTTTGAACTCATATTTTGCTTAATTAAAAATTTAATTTGGATCTACCTTTATCTATAGTCAGTTTGTTAGAAAATAGGGATTAGGAACTTAATATTTTTGCTATCGTAATAGGAGTTCTACCAGTCTATTCTGAAAATCAAACAAATAATACAAGAAAAAAAATCAAACATTTATATGCCGAAGAAAGATGAAACAGATGAGGTGTAGGTGGAAGCATTGTAATAACCTAATAATTAAGAAATGACTATCTTAAAATCACTTGGTGCTCTATGTAAAGCAGATGCCTGATAATATTGCATACAACTTCTAGTAGGATTTTCCTATAACCATGTTTCTGAATAATGTGGCGTTTTGAACTGTATGGAGTTCACCCCACTTATAGTACATGTTCCAATTCATATTTGAAGCTTGTACCAATGTGTTTATGTGCGTACACAAAACATTTGTGGATTTGAGAAAGATTTAGAGCCAAATCTTCCTATTTGAAATTCAATATTGGATATCCAAATTGCATATACAAGCTATTTTCTTAATCCAAATTACAAATTTGATATCAATTTTAGATATCCAAATAGAATATGAATGATCTTCATACTAATTCTCATTCATATTGCAGTGGTTCACAATCAAGCGACAGCATGCTTTGTTAATTTTAGCAGATATTCTTTACTACAAGAAATTCAAGCTCTATTGCAGGGTAAATTCATGCCTATATATTATCCTTTTATTTGTTTTGTAAGTTTTCTAAAGAAGGATGAATACAGACTCCAACTAGTACCAAGCTTGTATAGTAGATGCAAAAAGAAAACTTTAGTCACAACATTGAAACCATACTTGAACTTTTAGAAGTCCAGGAAAATTATCTTAATACTTCTAGTGTAAAAAATCTAGGAGCTTTATTTTATAGAAATTGGCCTGATATTAGCACTTGTTTTGTCTTCCGCAGCCAGGTATGGAAGGACATCGCAATTGTTATGCTGATGAACATTACTTGCCAACCTTATTCTATGTAAGTATACTGGAGAATCCTCTTCCCAGGCTTATTTTAACATTTATATATTCTGCATTTCAAGTTTCAGTGCTTATCACTTGAACCATGCTTAACTTTCAGATGGTTGATCCTACTGGAATTGCAAATTGGTCAGTGACACATGTAGATTGGTCTGAAGGGAAGTGGCATCCAAGATCATATAGGGCAAAAGATGTTACTTATGAACTCTGGAAGAATATAACAGTATGCATTCTTTTTTTCATATTTTATCTCATCCCATACAAATTTGGTGTTTTGTGAGATTTACTTAGGTCATTCTTCTGATCTTGGTGTCATTGGCAGTCCATTGATGAGAGCTTACACGTCACAAGTGATGAAAAGGTGACCCTTGCAACTTCGGACTTGTATTTTGTTTTAAACTTATCCTTTTATATTAACTGGTGCCTGGTCAGAGGCTAGCAGTCTAGTCATGTATATCTACCTCATGCGCTCATCACTTTAGGATAAAGATGTAACCTGATGAATTTGATTTCATTTGCAATTTTTAACTGTTGAGAAAGATGCTTCACTTTAAAAGACTATTCAGTCTTAAGTCGTATCAGGAGGCTGTTACAAATGTAAAAGCAGATATTTTATTTTTGTTGAATTACTAAATGAGAAAAAGCTTTTTGGGCATTGTAATTTTATATGAAAATTCACCGTGCAGTATGACCTACTTCATATGTTATTATTTCTAATTTATTAGATCCTAGGATTCTGACACTGCAGAAGCACACGTATGCAAAACAGAAAAGTCAGAATCGAGAAAGTAGCTGCATTACAGAAATCATCTTACCTAAGAGTTTTCCCCCCCCTTCTTTGCTATAAATGACATCAAATTTCACCACCAATAGTTCCAGTTTTTTGAAGTTTAAGGTGTTCAACTTACTTGAAATGTAGGTTCTGTATGCCTGGGCTCAGGAACCAATATCTTCTGCTATGTTACGTAAGTGTAGTTCTTGTTGACACAGCAGAAAACATCCTAAATTCTAGATGCTTGACCTTGGGATCAGCCAGGAGATATTAGAGTGTAGTGTACTACATTATAGATGATCCAATAACTGTTATCATGAGGTTGGTTCCAACACTTTTCGTGGGTCTTTGGCATGAGTAGTTCTAATATAATGTATTCGCGAGATATTAGCTTACAATTTCTTCTCACCCTACGTTTCCTCAAAACAGTTACACAGAGGGTGTTTCCTAGTCTTACACTTAACACATATCATTCACGATATATTGATATTCAGTATTTTGAAGATTTTTTCCTAGTTATCTCTAGTATCAGATAGCATTTATCCATTTTGACTATGGTGGTTTGAGTTATCACCATCAAACGATTGGAAAAAGAAAAGACGTTTATTAGTCTTGCACTTAACACATATCATTCACAATATATTAATATTCAGTATTTTGAAGATTTTTTCCGACTTATCTCTAGTATCAGATAGCATTTATCCATTTTGGCAACGGTAGTTTGAGTTATCTCCATCAAAATGATTGGAAAAGGAACAGATGTTTATTATCTCAATGGGCGCTTGATATCAGAATGTAATTATGCAAATACTATTTGGTCGTGTATATGGGGGGAGTATAACAGTCTACAGAATCAGTCTAAAATAAAATTGTAAACAGCCACTTTATAACTACTATATATATACACTGAGGTTTGTAAATAAGACACTAATCAGTGTGGTTTTCTTTGCTGCAGAAAGTGGTTATGAAGAAACCTTGTTTGTGGAATGGGATGAGGAGACCATGTTATTTGTTTGCCAGGAAATTCTATCCTGAGACGCAGCATAATTTGATGCATTTGTTTTCTAACATACATCAATTCGAGGAGGGATCCAAGGCATAATTCTTTGGTTTCAATTCTTTTCTTAAAGGCAATCCTGTAAAGCACGAAAACCACAAGAGAATAGGTCCTGTTTTGTCAACCTGATTCTGTATAGAAAGAGACGAGATTGGATGGAGCTATTCAAGATTACTCAATTACTGACCTGAGTAGAGGGATGAGGTGGCTGCCTCCTTTAGATTTCAGGATGAATTCATTAATCTCCACCTTCACTGGGGGTATTCTTTTTTGCTTAAGATTGTTTCAGATTACCTTTTCTTTTTCTGGGATTTTCCTTTATTATTCAGCCCTTCTGAGAACAGAAGATTTTGACCGCTCTACCTGTAACTCTCTGAGGTTAATCCCCTTTTGTAGGAAAGAGTTGAAATTTATAAAGAATTTTTCTTTTTTTCCTTTTCTTATGGTAAGAATATATCTCACTGTGATTCTTCTTCATATGTTACCCTCATTGCTTATACTTGTGTGGATGATCAAGTTGTGGGAATTGATTTTGAAAATGTATCTGCTATATCTTGAGCATGTGCTGGAATCTCCTAATTTTTTACCGACTGTTCTTTGATTTTATGGAAACTTTTTAGTACGGGAAATTAAGGTGAAGTGAGCTTTCTACTGAGATGGCATAATCAAACTATGTAAAATTCTGATTATGGTGACAAGTATCGACATTGTTCTAGATTCGAATATTTATCAGGGATGTAGAATGAAGCTTTTGCATTTCTAGGCTCTTTGCAGAACTCCTGTTACAGTTTGAGCGAAAATAAATAAATAAATAAATAAAGTGCTATTAGCAAATAATATTGGCTGATCAAACTGCTGTGACACAGCTGTTAATATTCATATCGGTTCACGGATTTTCCTTCATATATAACCATGTGAGACTAGAGGTGTGTTTGACAACTCTTCAAAATGGGGTCATGTTCAAACCTAACCATATTTTGAGAAGAAAACTTGTTTGGATAAAAGTGTGCTAATATAGGCCCAATTTTTCTAAGGCCAAACGACCCAGTTTTTGGTAAGGCTAAATTTAATTTTTTAACGCATTTTGTTTTGAACCATCTCCTTCTTGGTCCAAAACTAGTTTTGTTTAAAATATTGCCTAGGCCAGTTCTGACCTAATATGAACAGATGGGAGATGTATTATGCCACAAAGGGGAAAACAAAAGGAGAATCAGAAAATTTAGTGCAAAGTCCTCTCTATTGGGCAGGCGATTTCTGACCACTAATTTTCAACCCTCAATGAAGTGGGTCCACGATGTCAAATGAACGGTTGCGATTTAGTACTGTACTGAAGAAAACTATCTAAAACCAAGCAGCTAATAATAGCTCCATTTCAACCATTTCTTTCCCTCTCTTCTTTCTGAGGCTCAAAATCACCAGTAGGGATTCTTCACTCTCTTTCCTCTCGTTTCTTGAGATTTTGGATGATGATGGCTGCTTCATCATCATCTCTTCTCCTCCCTCTCAACAAGCCCTGGACGGATCAACGGTCCCCATCTCTCCGTTCCCATCTAACTCAGCGCCAGAAGAAGATCTGGACCGTCCACGCGTCCATCTCCGCCTCCCCCGTGGCCGCCGCGGTCCCCGGCGACCTCGTCGCCAACATCCTCTCCAAGGTTCTCCCTCTCTCTCTCGCACATTATTCAATTCTCTTCTTCGGGTGCTTAAGTATTAGTTAAATCATATCTAATTAATTAATTAACTAAACGTTAGTTATTTTGTTTATAAACTGTAGGTTAAGGGAACTGACCGAGGAGTTCTGCTACCAAAGGAAGGCCACAGGGAGGTCGCCGACGTGGCTCAACAGCTCTCTCGTTACTGCGTCGATCAACCCGTCAAGTGCCCCCTCATCTTTGGAGGTAAAATTACTACAAAAAAAATAGCAGTTTTGGTATCGGGTAGGGTTTTAACTGAGTTATTTGTAATGGCATACTCTTTGGTGTGGTGGGTGGATCAGAATGGGACGTGGAGTATTGCTCAAATCCAACATCACCCGGAGGAGGTTATCGCAGCTCAGTGGGTCGCCTTGTATTCAGAACTAATGAAATGGTGCAGGCGGTCGAAGCCCCCGATACTATAAGAAACAGAGTGTCTTTCTCTGTTTTTGGATTCCTCAATGGTGAAGTTTCTTTGAAAGGTAACAACAAATAGCAGCAACACCCTTTACTTTTTACTTTCCTTTACTTTCAAACGGCAGTAGGATAAATAGGATTGTTGGAAAGTACAATTTTTTTTTTCTTATTTGCATGTTTTGTTTACATGTTCTACTGATTTCCCTGAAAGAAAGGGGAAAACGAAGTAATTTGTAAATGACCGACCCTTTCTACCTATTGACATGAAAAGCAGAAGACAACTAAACTTGCAGTTGTAAGGGGTACAGTTAGGGCTACATGCTCGTATCAGCATCATTCTTTCACCTTAAAATGTCTGTACCATTCTTGACTGCATTTTGGTGCGAAAAGATCCGGATTATTCTATCAATCCTGGGTTTAAAAAGCTAAATACTTTAATAGCCCAAATCACCCTTAACACTGCGCTCTACTACGTAGCATTCATGTGAAACATGGAACAATTTCCTTATAACAGTTGATCAATTTTGCAGGTTAGCTAATAATTAGGAATAGCTCGTGAAAAAGTTCATTCTGTAACCTTGACCATTTTTTCCTTTTCTGAGACAATGAATACCTATAACTGTTCGTGAACGAATTGAAGAATCTTTCAGGTGAGAATTAGCTTGAAACTAGTGCTATGGGGTTTTATATGGTTCAGGAGAAAAATGAATCTATGCATTCAGGTTCTGAAATTCTTTCATGAGTATAGCGTAAACAGTTCTTCAACAGTTAATGACGTTTGCAAACTTTTTCTTACATGTCAACTAACTAAGTTAAAGGACAATTTAATGAGCCATTGAGGTGACAATTAGTCAAAATTAGCTCCAAAGGTTTTCTGCGTTTCTGGAGAATGCTGAAAGAGTGCATATTGCATTCTGGAGTGGAATGCTTATTTGTATGCTTGATTCTGATACTTACTATTGACCAACTGAATTCTTGATATGCTTATGTTTGTCAGGTAAATTGAAGGCACTGGATGATAAATGGATCCAGGTTATATTCGAACCCCCTCAACTGAAGATTGGATCATTGGGGTTTCAGTATGGTGGTGAGAGCGAGGTTAAGCTACAGATAACCTACATTGATGAGAAAATAAGGCTAGGGAAGGGATCCAGAGGCTCCCTTTTCGTCTTTGTAAGAAAATGATTGCTCAAAATACATTTCTTGTCATCGAGGAAAGATCATCTACCCTGTTGTACTCTTGCAACCCTTCAATCCTCTCTGAAGTTCAATGCTTTCATTGAGAGAATTTGGATACCTATGGCGATAATTTTTATCTGGACATACAGTGCTTGTAAATTATTTAAATACCGCGAGCTTGACATCGTGTCTAAATTTCCTACATGTTGTACTAGTGAACGATTGCCTTATTATAACTTCCAATTTTTTGACAACAGGTTACTCATGGTTGTAGGCTTTTTTGTATCGCTGCTTAATTACATGTTTATGAAAACCTGTGTTATGCTTTCAATCTTTTCAGTTTTCTTGTGTACACCTTGGTTCTATTACGGTCGTATAATAGCCAAATTCAATATATCGTTCAAGTTCAGTTATTGTTTTTATATTTAATTTTTTCAAAGAAGTGAAGTGGATAAATCTTCATGAGAAATAAACTTCTTCTCACTATTGACTGAGTCATCTCTTGGATTCATTTGAGGCATGTCTTAGACCTTAGACCTAATTGCTAATTTGTGGGGCTAAGGAGATTTTGGTGTCGTAAGGCCAATTGCTAGAGATATGAATGATGAGCAATATTAAATTGCTAATAATTGAAAAAGAAAATATCTTTTAACGGGTCTGTTTGTTGTTTCGTAACAGAGAGAAGTAATTAATCATTAGCTAATCAAGCTCCACAAATTGCAAAATTCTATTTTATTTTAGGGAAAATTGTGTCCAGGCCCCAAAATTGAAACTACACGCAGACCTCCTCCAATTATTGAATGTGTGGATCACCCCAAACAATATGTGATTTGTTCGTCCATCGCCAAATCCAATACAAAGAGTCAGATTTTAAAACCCAAAATGCCCTTCTCCTTCTTCCCCAGACACGCATCTACTCAACCATTAATGGCGATCTGATGGGGGAATTGGAGGGAAATCTCCCTCCCTTTTGCTCTTGAAAACTCTTCTTGTCCTAAAATTCTCGCCATTACTCCTTCGCCATTACTCCTTCTACCTTCCCTTCATAATGGCTGAGAAGGATATCATCTGCGTGGTCTCATCAGGTGACAAAGCCGTTTTCTTAAAGATTAATTCTGTAACCACCATGATGGATATCAAATTTGATGCGTCAGAGAGGTTAAAAATCCCATATGAGTCTTTATCTTTGTCATACAAGGATGAAGCAACATACGGCAACCTCAATTTGTCCATTGAGAACGAAGGTGATCTGGCATCTATGATGGAGCATTGCCGCAATGTTGGGTTAAAAGAGATTCACGTGAAAGCTACTCAAGTAACAGAGGATTCATATATTATCTATGACGAGGAGCAAGATCTAGAAGACCAGCAAGATCTAGAAGACCAGTAAGTTTAATATTTATGACGTTACATGTTAAGTCAAAAGAGTTTTATGTTAAGTCTAATTTATTTCATGTTAAGTCTAATTTATTTCATGTTAAGTCTAATTTATTTCATGTTAAGTCTAATTCCAATTGATGTTAACTCTAATTTTAGTTCATGTTAAGTCTAATTTTAGTTCATGTTAAGTCTAATTTTCAGGTTATATCTAAATTCCAGTTGATGTTAAGTCTAATTTTATTTCATGTTAAGTCTAATTTTATTTCATGTTAAGTCTAATTTTCATGGTAACTCTAACTCCGGTTCATGTTAAGTCTAATTCCAATTGATGTTAACTCTAATTTTAGTTATTGTTAAGTCAAATTTTTAAGTAAAGTCTAATTTTAGTTCATGTTAAGTCTAATTTATTTCATGTTAAGTGTAATTTTTATTTCATGTTAAGTCTAATTTATTTCATGTTAAGTGTAATTCCAGGTTGATGTTAAGTCTAATTTATTTCATGTTAAGTCTAATTTTAGTTCATGTTAAGTCTAATTATATGATTAGTTTTGATTATTTGTTTCTATTCAAAACATTTACAAGACAAAAATAAAGATTGCTACGGCCATCGACATCTACTTCCGATTCGTTAGTCTTTCGGATAGGATTCCCAATGATAATCCTACTGCGGAAAATGTTATGATGATTGATGACATGATAAACAATACGAGAGGATTCTGCTTGGTGGCACAATGCTTTAACCGATGAGGGCAACGATTTGACGGGCCAAAGAATTAAGATTAGCTTTGCAATACTATTCGTTTGCCAAAAATTTGAGTACGATTTTGAAAAGAATGAACCAAAGCGTATTCGAGTTTGTTGCCGGTTTAAGAAAACCAAAGTTGCCCGTGGATGTTATTTGCCTCTCCACCCAAAGATGAAAATAGACTTGAAATAAAAAGTTCGTGAACAATCACACTTGTGGTCAAGATGGCAATAATGCCTGGCCAACGTAGGGCCTCCCGACAATTCATTGCGACCCAATTACAACCCATGTTAAAGGACCGCCGAATATACCCTATTGATGTAAAGAAGGAGCTTTTAAGTTCTTTTGGGCTAAGGGTCGAGTATAGTAAGGTATGGTGGGGTAAAGAAAGAGCACAAGAACAATTATACGGTGATGCTCATGAGTCCTATGATCAATTACGATGGTAAAGTATCTATCCTATACAAATTAATTTTATGAATGGAATGTAAGTCATTACACTGCATGTTAATTCTATTTCACTGCATGTTAATTCCATTTCACCGCATGTTAATTCAATCTCACTTCGTGTTAATTCTATTTCATTGCATGTTAATTCTATTCAACCGCATGTTAATTCAATCTTACTTCATGTTAATTCTATTCCATTGCATGTTAATGCTATTCAACTTCATGTTAATTCAATCTCACTTCGTGTTAATTCTATTCCATTGCATGTTAATGCTATTGAACTTCATGTTAATTCTATTTCATTGCAAATTAATTCTACTGCATTTCACGTTAGTTCTGTTTATTCCAACTTGATTCAGTATCTTTGTTAATTCTAGCTCTTTTCTTAACATGAAATTTAGGTATGTAGAAAATGTTAAGGAGACAAATCCAGGAAGCTATATTCATGTTGAACAAAATGAGGGAAGGTTTACAAGATTATTCATTTGCTATGCCGCTTGCATAAATGGTTTTTTGCGTGGTTGTCGACCACTTATATTTTTGGATGGGACCTTTCTGAAAGATCGATTCAAAGGAATACTCCTCAGCGCTGTAGCATACGATGGAAATCAGGGGATATTTCCACTAGCCTATTGCATATGCGATCAAGAAAATAACGTTAACTGGAAGTGGTTCTTACAAGGTTTTATGTCAATACTCTTTCTAGGCTATCTTTATACTTATTTTGAGTCATGTTAAGTATAATTTCATTTCATGCCTAACTTGTTTCGTGTTTATTCTAAATTCAGTATGTTAATTGCAAATTTTGACAGGTTTGTGGTCTATACTCTATGAAAGGCCAGATCCATACAATCCTCCACATCAGCTAGTTATAATATCGGATGCGGATAAGGGAATCGAGAAGTCGTTAGAGAGTTTTTTCGGATGCTCTACACTCCGGATGTGTTCTACATCTAGTGGAAAATTTCAGTCAAAATTGAAGGACTTGGGACTAAAGGCAAAGGATACTCAGATTCGGTAATCTATTACAATCGACTTGTTACAAGTATACTAAAGCGAATGGAACGATTATATGGACGACATTACCGATAAACGAAAGGGCATATAATATTGTCATGAACTACGCTCGGTGGGCAAGCGTACTTTCACGGAATTAGGTAAAGTATAAGCAATATAATGTTAATTGTATGATGAAGTAAAATCCACCGCATGTTAATTCTATTCCTTTGCATGTTAATTCTATTTCATCGCATGTTAATTCTATTTCACCGCATGTTAATTCTATTCAACCGCATGTTAAATCAATCTCACTTCATGTTAATTCTATTCCATTGCATGTTAATGCTATTACACTTCATGTTAATTCTACTCCACTTCATGTTAACTCTATTCTACTCCATGTTAAATCTATTTTATTTCATGTTAATTCTATTCCACTGCATGTTAATTCTACTCCACTTCATGTTAACTCTATTCTACTCCATGTTAAATCTATTTTATTTCATGTTAATTCTATTCCATTGCATGTTAATTCTACTCCACTTCATGTTAACTCTATTCTACTCCATGTTAAATCTATTTTATTTCATGTTAATTCTATTTCATTGCATGTTAATTCTATTTCTTTGCATGTTAATTCTATTTCACGGCATGTTAATTGTTTCAGATATGGTCACGTGACATCTAATGTCACGAGTCCTTCAACAAATGGATACACGAGGCTAGAACGCTAAGGATATTACGGTGGTAGAACACATACGAAGCAAATTATGGTCCGAATGAATGATCGACGAGGCATGGCTGAAAATTGGAATTCATTTCTTTGTCCCAAAGCTGAGCTTGTCCTTAAAGAGAACATGGACAATGCCCGCTATCAAGATGTGCGTCAATCACATAGAGGATTATTTGAGGTACAATCCCATAGAACTTGTCAAGTGGATCGGACAAAACACATGCACATGCCGCGTGGGATATAACTCGTATCCCTTGTAAACATGCATGCGCAGCCATAATGTTTATGAAGAGAGATGTTTACCAGTTCTGCGATTCGTTTATGACGGTTGAAGCTTTTAAAAAAAGCTACGAGCCAATTCTTTACCCCATCCCTGATTACGAGAAGCGTAGCGTGCCACGTGATGAGATCCAGATTTTACCACCACTAACAACAAAAAGGAAAGGGAGAAATAAAACAAGACGGATCAACAACGAACGGTTTACACACGCCAAGAAAATGCTCTCGATGCCATATGGAAGGTCATAACCGTAAAACATGCAACGAACCTATTGCAGATTAAGTGTGTTATATGCTGTAAAGTTATTTGCTTGTATAGTTACAGACTAAGTTGTTTTTTTTTAAGTTAGTAAGCAATTTCATGGTGGAAGCAATTTCTTTGCAATGGTATGACACTTAAAGTTCGTGTTAATATTTTCCGTAAATGTAAATCCTAATTTCCATTTCATGTTAAGTCTAATTCACTTCATGTTAATTCTATTTCGCTTCATGTTAAGTCTAATTCACTTCATGTTAATTCTATTTCGCTTCATGTTAAGTCTAATTCACTTCATGTTAATTCTATTTCGCTTCATGTTAAGTCTACTTCTCTTCATGTTAATTCTATTTCGCATGTTAATTCTATTTTGCTTCATGTTAAGTCTAATTCAATTCATGCTAATTCAATTCATGTTAATTCTATTTCGCTTCATGTTAAGTCTAATTCAATTCATGTTAATTCTACTCCACTTCATGTTAACTCTATTCTACTCCATGTTAAATCTATTTTATTTCATGTTAAGTCTAATTCCAGTTCACGTTATGTCTACTACCGATCATGATAAGTCTAATTCAATTCATGTTAATTCTATTTCGCTTCATGTTAAGTCTAATTCCAGTTCACGTTATGTCTACTACTGCTCATGATAAGTCAAAGTGCCTGCTCATGTTAAGTCTAATAAATTCAGAAGTCCAATATCTCCCATTGAATTATGACAACAACGAAACTTCCCACTTGGGTAGTAAATGTTGATAAGACTAATGTCAATCACGAGCTTCCCAATTGAATTGTTAACCACTTATTTACAGGTATTTAGAACTGAGGCCAACTAAAGTTGCATTGAATGGTTTCAACCACTTTGTGTTAAAACCTCGATGAAGCATCTTCGTCCCAAAGAAATCGTCTTTGCGATCTTGAGGAAAAGAAAGTAAGGTATGTCTCATGTTAATTCTATTTCGCATGTTAATTCTATTTCGCATGTTAATTCTATTACACATCATGTTAATTCTATTTTGCTTCATGTTAAGTCTACTTCTCTTCATGTTAATTCTATTACACATCATGTTAATTCTATTTCGCATGTTAATTCTATTTCGCTTCATGTTAAGTCTACTTCTCTTCATGTTAATTCTATTTCCAGTTCACGTTATGTCTACTACCGATCATGATAAGTCTAATTCAATTCATGTTAATTCTATTTCGCTTCATGTTAAGTCTAATTCACTTCATGTTAATTCTATACACATCATGTTAATTCAAATACACATCATGTTAATTCTATTTTGCTTCATGTTAAGTCTAATAAATTCAGAAGTCCAATATCTCCCATTGAATTATGACAACAACGAAACTTCCCACTTGGGTAGTAAATGTTGATAAGACTAATGTCAATCACGAGCTTCCCAATTGAATTGTTAACCACTTATTTACATGAAGTATTTAGAACTGAGGCCAACTAAAGTTGCATTGAATGGTTTCAACCACTTTGTGTTAAAACCTCGATGAAGCATCTTCGTCCCAAAGAAATCGTCTTTGCGATCTTGAGGAAAAGAAAGTAAGGTATGTCTCATGTTAATTGTTCTCACATGCTAATGATTCGTAATTACACATCATATTAACTATTTTCATATGAACGACCATAAAGCTATTGAACATGAGTCGTAGAGCAAGAAGCCCTTCTCGGAACATCGATGCTCGTTGAAACTGCGAATTTTTTAAACTTGATGTTTATATGGATTTAATCTTGTAACATGAAAACCCTCAAATACCCCATCCTTAATTTGCAGCAGCGTCGACGGCTAAACCTTGTCACGACGATGAGTACGCCGTCAAGAACAGGAGGAGGAGGAACCGCAGGAGCAAATCGTTAAAGTTCAAGAAGACCACGCGATGGACTACTCAACTGTCGCCGTCAAGGCGGTTCATGGAGATGTCCATTTTGCATCAACCTAAGATAAAGAGGTGGACTAAGCAAAGAACTAAAACAAAGACGCATACGGCATGGGTAATGAAGGATTGTCAAAGAAAAAGATGGCGCTTATCGCAAAACCACCGGTTCGGAGAAATTCCTAGAGTAGGAATAGAATAAATGGAGGGTCAGAAGATATTTTGTGTAATTGATGTAGGATATTGTGAACTGAACTTTCTCTTGTGTCTTTCTCTACTGTAACTTTCTAATGCTGCTCGTCACTTCATATATTTCAGTTCTTGTTAATTCTATACAACTACATGTTAATTCCACTTCACCGCATGTTAATGCTATTTTATTTCATGTTAATTCTATTACACATCATGTTAATTCTATTACACATCAAGTTAATTCTATTACACATCAAGTTAATTCTATTACACATCATGTTAATTCTATTACACATCAAGTTAATTCTATTACACATCAAGTTAATTCTATTACACATCATGTTAATTCTATTTCCTTTGCATGTTAATTCTATTACACATCATGTTAATTCAAATACACATCATGTTAATTCTATTTCACTTCATGTTAATTCTATTACACATCATGTTAATTCTATACACATCATGTTAATTCTACAATTGTATGTGAACTGAACAATCTCTTCTACGATTATACCAAACCGTAATTATATACATATATATTCATAAACTCAGTCATCTTCGTAGTGTTCCCTTTTTCTCTCTTTTTTCCGTCCTTCTATTAGTAATTTCGGCAAGTCTAGCCCGCATAACGGTACCGCTCACCTTGAGTCACGCGGATTGTCGGCGACCATCAATTATTGCCCGAATATAATGGTAAACGAATACACCACGGTCATAGGCGCAGCGTGAGCATATAAATTTAGTTTAGTGTATCGTTATTCCTTTAGAGAATTTATCATGTATTTAAGCACGATACTAACCTCCCGCTTGTTCTTAGCATTTGATGGCTTCATATCGAATTTTCTACGCACATCTACAATCTTAAAATCATTTGCCCAAGAGTCAAAATATGTTATGATTTTATTTACGTGAGCCTTATACGTGGCGTGGGAGCGAACTATAATGTCTCACGACCCTTTCATCCTCGCTCAAAAGGACTTCAACTAGATGCCGATGATCGTCCGACCAAAGGAATCAATAGACGCCGATGCGAGGGTCAGATATTTTCAAGATAATTCAAAACATCATGTAAAATTGAGGCGTCGGTGTAGTGAATCTTTGTAATCCAAGTAAAATGAGTTAACATGAATTAGACTTAACATGAAATGAAATTAGAGATAACGTGAAAATTAGAATTAACAAGAGTGGAAATAGGCTTAACATGAAATTTGGGGCTAACATGAACTGAAATTAGACTTAACATGAACTTCAATTAGAATTAACATGAACCGCAATAGACTTAACATCAACATTTGGCTTAACATGATATGGAATTAGACTTAACATGATATGGAAATAGAATTAACATGAAAAGTAGACTTAACATGATCTGAAATTAGACTTAACATGATATGGAAATAGAATTAACATGAAAAGTAGACTTAACATGATCTGAAATTAGACTTCACCTGATATGAAATTAGACTTAACATGAACTTCAATTAGAATTAACAGGAACTGAAATACTTACACAAAAGAACACTGACACCAGGCCATATTTTTTGTCATAGGCTTCTTGCTGAAGCCTATCTAACACTGCTTCTTCCATCTCAGAATGAACCCGAAATTAGCATTCATTATAAATAAGGCTCATTCAATTTAGAAATTTAGAATCTTACTTTGTCGTCAAGCGACCACCACGAAGCAAGTATAGCGACTCATGTCCGTTCATGTCATATAATGCTTCGATAACATCATACCTCCTGAAAAAGTGGGAATTATCATTTACCAGAAAACATATACACGAACCAATATTGAGTTAACATATACTCCAAAAACAAAAATTAATTAATTAATGGAAACTTACCTATGACACCTTAGAGAGCAAAAATGTGTTAGAAATTTATTCTCTGTTGGGGTGAGTCTGGAGGATATCCAAGGTGGTATCCTAAAATTGTGCAAGAATGTCCCTGCGCTATCAAGAATGCGTACGCTAAACCCTGAAGGATCTGGAATCCCTGCATTTAAGTCTTTCAACAGAGATTCCTCATCCTCCGTCACTAAGTTCATCTTCAACACATCCCACTTGATATCTTGCTTGTTGAAGTAATCTTTGATGGGTGGGCTCTTAAGATCAGGGACAATCACTACCTCTTCAATTACAGATTTTCTTGCTTCTTCTTTCCCTCTCGTGTAAGGGTCCTAACGTGTCGCGATCTTCAGCCTCCTCGCCAGTGCCCTAATTTTCATGGGCGAGCCTCCACCTCCTCTTCCTTTTCAAAAGCATCGTCCGGATGCTTTGCAATGATCTGAGATTTTAAGAGATTAATAGAAATTACTATTAGATTTAACTTGAAATACATAACATGAACCGAATTTAGACTTAACATGATATGGAATTAGACTTAACATGAACCGAATTTAGACTTAACATGATATGGAATTAGACTTAACATGAACCGAATTTAGACTTAACATGATATGGAATTAGACTTAACATGATATGGAATTAGACTTAACATGATATGGAATTAGACTTAACATGATATGGAATTAGACTTAACATGAACCGAATTTAGACTTAACATGAACCGAATTTAGACTTAACATGAACCGAATTTAGACTTAACATGAACCGAATTTAGACTTAACATGAACCGAATTTAGACTTAACATGATATGGAATTAGACTTAACATGAACTGAAAATTAGACTTAACATGAACCGAATTTAGACTTAACATGATATGGAATTAGACTTAACATGATATGGAATTAGACTTAACATGAACCGAATTTAGACTTAACATGAACCGAATTTAGACTTAACATGAACCGAATTTAGACTTAACATGAACCGAATTTAGACTTAACATGAACCGAATTTAGACTTAACATGAACCGAAAATTAGACTTAACATGATATGGAAATAGAATTAACATGAAAAGTAGACTTAACATGAACCGAATTTAGACTTAACATGAACCGAAAATTAGACTTAACATGATATGGAATTAGACTTAACATGAACCGAATTTAGACTTAACATGAACCGAATTTAGACTTAACATGAACCGAATTTAGACTTAACATGAACCGAAAATTAGACTTAACATGAACCGAATTTAGACTTAACATGAAATGGAATAGGCTTAACGAAAAATAGACTTAACATGATATGGAATTAGACTTAACATGAACCGAATTTAGACTTAACATGAAATGGAATAGGCTTAACGAAAAATAGACTTAACATGAACCGAATTTAGACTTAACATGATATGGAATTAGACTTAACATGAACTAGAAATTAAACTTACATAGCCTATTGAGTTCTTCTTGGCTTCCTCAATTTTCTCCTCTACTCCTTTATTTGAGTTTCCTCTCCATCTTTATTTAGGATATCCTCCTCAATCTTATTCTCAATCTTCTCCTCTATTCCTTTATGCACAATTTCCTTGCTTCATAAAATAATCTACAACACTTGCTCTTTCTTCAATTGATCTTTCCTCTCAATGACTTGTTTTTCTTTATCGACTTCGATCACTTTATAATTGTTCTTCTTCCCTGGGTCTTCAACCTTATTCTTCATGGAATCTTCATCCGCAAGGTCATCGTCATCCTCTCCCTTCTCGAATCCCACAATGCTTTGGGAGAATGGTGTTCCTCTTCATCTACCCGTATCGCAACTTACTTATTTTGGTAAATTCTTCTTAACTCTTTCCTTGACCTCGGGTCTATAACATCACCACTTCTTCCCAAAGATTCCAATATTCCGTTGAGTCTTCTAATCTCAACCATAAATACTTGACAATATGTACTCTTCCTGCGTTTTGTCGCACTGAGTAATCGTCTGCAAAATTTAGCATAATTTCTCCAAAACATCGGCTTGTTTCTCAATGGGCGAGCCTCCACCTCCTCTTCCTTTTCAAAAGCATCGTCCAGATGCTTTGCAATGATCTGAGATTTTAAGAGATTAATAGAAATTACTATTAGATTTAACTTGAAATACATAACATGAACGGGAAATTAGACTTAACATGAACTAGAAATTAAACTTACATAGCCTATTGAGTTCTTCTTGGCTTCCTCAATTTTCGCTTTCTCGACCTCTTTACGCTTGACAGAACCGAAAGTAGGATTAACAAGTATTAAAATTGGACTTAACTAAAATTTAAACTTAACATGAACCGAAAATTAGACTTAACATGAATCAAATTAGACTTAACATGAACCGAAAATTAGACTTAACATGAACCGGAATTTAGACTTAACATGAAATGGAATAGGCTTAACGAAAAATAGACTTAACATGAAATGGAATAGGCTTAACGAAAAATAGACTTAACATGAACCGAATTTAGACTTAACATGAAATGGAATAGGCTTAACGAAAAATAGACTTAACATGAACTGAAAATTAGACTTAACATGAACTAAATTAGACTTAACGAACCGAATTTAGACTTAACATGAAATGGAATAGGCTTAACGCGAAAAATAGACTTAACATGAACTGAAAATTAGACTTAACGTGAACTGGAATTTAGACTTAACATGAAATGGAATAGGCTTAACGAAAAATAGACTTAACATGGTGAAAATTAGACTTAACGTGAACCGAATTTAGACTTAACATGAAATGGAATAGGCTTAACGAAAAATAGACTTAACATGAAATGGAATAGGCTTAACGAAAAATAGACTTAACATGAACTGAAAATTAGACTTAACATGAAATGGAATAAAGCTTAACGAAAAATAGACTTAACATGGTGAAAATTAGACTTAACGTGAACCGAATTTAGACTTAACATGAAATGGAATAGGCTTAACGAAAAATAGACTTAACATGAACTAAAAATTAGACTTAACATGAACTGAATTTAGACTTAATATGAAATAAGACTTATGAGAAAACTTACATGGCCTATGGAGTCATTCTTCTCGCTCCATCATTCTTAGCCTTTAATCTTAATCGGCTTGGGCTTGAAATCTTTCCTCATGGGGTTTGGGAGAGATGGCCCAACTTCCACAATAGGCTTCTCTAGATGCATTATTGAAGCCACTTTTGCCTTTGCTTTAATTGTCCCCTTCCTAAAAGAGCCACTTTTCCCATGAGACCCAATTTGTCATTGAGGCCTAAGATCTCACACCGGTGGCATATCTCCTTATGCCTGGTCATCTCATAGTACCAAAGTCGTAAGTAATACATTCACCATTCCAACTATGATCGATCATATTCACCATTAACCTTAAAACATTAAAATAACTAGACTTAACATGAAAGTAATTAGGATTAACATGAACTAAATTAGACTTAACATGAATCAAATTAGACTTAACATGAAAGGCCTAACACTTCACAAGAAGCAATGTACGTTTAGTAGAAAATTAAATAGACTTAACATGGAACTTACGGTTATCGATGGCATGCATCGGGGATATATGTAACCCCGGCTTCTTCAACCCTTCGAGCAACATTTATGCCTCTAATAATTTCTTTATAAATGAAGTCACCCCATGCGACTTTGTTCACCCTCTCAATGCTATCCAGATACTTCAAGACTATTCTAGGAAACCATCCCCGCCGGGGCACCATATCATCGAGCGATAAAGAATTTGCGGAGAACAAAGTCTTGGATATCCTTCTCTTCTGTTGATTCCACTAGACTTTCTAGCGGATCTTCAACATATCTTCTCATGCTAATGTCGGCTTTTCTTTTTTTCGCCCTTGTCATCTTTAAAAGTTTAGAAAAATATTGCACCCACATTCCGCACTTGGAGTCCCTATTCTTCAAAATAATCTCACCAGTAAATTGGAAATAAAGTATGATTACGGACCCAATCCACGCCAAAATTAATAACTTTCTTTTCCCGAATATGCATCGGGGATAGAAAATGTTCCTTTATCGACCACGTAAAACTCAATACGTGCTCAAGTGTTTTACGATCAAGTGCGGGAGCACCAAATTGTATATAGTGCTCAAATGTGGATCCACAATAGGCATCCTGTGCCATTGGCGAATCTTTGGGCCAAGCCGATTCATAAAATCACAATAAGCCCCAATAACTAGCTTGGCCTAATATCTCCAGTAGCCTCACCAACTATTTTCACGAAAATAAATTCAAATGTAAGCGTTTAATTAGACTTAACATGAACTTAACTTAGACTTAACATGAATCAAATTGGACTTAACACGAACTAAATTAGACTTAACACGAATAAAGTTGGAATTAACATGAAAAATAGACTTACCATGAAAAGACATTAGACTAGCCATGACACGAAATTAGACTTAACATGAACCTAGTTTAGACTTAACATGAAACCAATTAGACCTAACATGAAACCAATTAGACTTAACACAAACAAAATTGGAATTAACATGAAAAATAGACTTAACATGAGAAGACATTAGATTTGACATGAACTGAAATTAGACTTAACACGATTTAGGTTTGACTTAACATGAACTTAACTTAGACTTAACATGAAACCAATTAGACTTAACATGAAACACAAATCGGTTAACTCTCACGTATAGGATTAGAATTAACATGAAACTTCGGTTTGGATAACATCCAAAGGGTTAAGTTCTTTAATTAGATTTTTCCTAGCACTTACTTCTTTTGGGGTTGGAATCATCCCCTTCTTGTCTTCTCTTCGGCCTCGACCTCGTGGTTCGCCTTTGCATTACCAACGTGGTCTTCGACGCCTCAGTCGCCTTTCCCGGATGATTCAAGGCGTCGGTGGGGCCTTTGTGATTTCGCTTCATCTTTCTCTTTCGTCCGCCACGAATTTCGACTTCAAATCGTTAACCGAGGCTTCCTTCGACGACATTTTCCCGAGCGAAACCCTAGATCGAAATTAGAGATGTTTGGGATTTTCCGGTGGTACGAAGCTTGAAGCCAAGAGGAGAGAGAGAGTACTTGAGTGGAAGGGGAGGCTACATGAAGTTCGATTCACGCTTGAGGGTAGTAGGATAAGAACTTCGTCGCATCTTTCTCTCTCTTACATGCAGGATTTTTGGTCCGGACACAATACGGATCAGATTTGAAAAAAAACATTACTCCTAAAATACAGAGGCCCAGTACATGGCTTCAATTTTTGGGCCTGACACAATTTTCCCTTTATTTTATTTTATTTTAAAGAAGAAGACAAATTTTTAAACAAAAATAACACATCATCTTAAAGAGTAAACTTTTCAGAAAGAAAACATTTTTAGGCGTGCGACTCACGTGCTTAGAACTAGTCACCCGAAGATAAAAAGGCTGCCGTCTGTGCAAAACCCATCGGCCTCCCCCTCCCTCTCTCTGTCTCTGAGATAATTAATCCATGGGAATCTGCTGTCAAGCCCAAGCCCACCTGCCAATGCCATGGATGAAGAAGAAGAAGAATGAGGGTACAATTACAAACCGAACTAATTTGTATCGTTCCATTTTCTCACAATTTTGTGGTTTCCTCAATTTCTTTATTTTAATTTTAATTTTAATTTTTACGTGGGCAGCCTTAAGTTCAAGTAAATACCCGGTGCGGTCCATCGTGAGTCCTCCTTCAACATTTCCCATTTCCTATATTTATTTTAGAGAATTCATTCATTGTTGTCTAACGAATAAAATTTGATAGAAGAATCAGAGGATACCCAATTAATGTTAGGGTTAATCAGAGGATACAATTTCCAGTACTGATTTATGTGGGTCTGCTATTTTGTTCGGCAAATCGCAACCATAACTTTCAACTGAATAAACAAAAATAAAGGAAAAGGCTTTACATCACTAGTTGCAATTCGATGTTATAATGCCTCTCAGTTCTCACACTATATTTTGCTTTTTATTTTGTTATTTTTTCTTTTAATGCTTATCAAGTTGGTGTCGGTTGCTTAAAATGCCCTAAGCAAATAATTATCATCAGCTAAAATGAGACCAAGCAGTATAATTCCAACCTTGCAACTCAACAGATACAATGCAACTTCACGTCTCATTGGCCTAATATCTCCAGCAGTAGCCTCACCAACTATTTTCACGAAAATAAATTCAAATGTAAGCGTTTAATTAGACTTAACATGAACTTAACTTAGACTTAACATGAATCAAATTGGACTTAACACGAACTAAATTAGACTTAACACGAATAAAGTTGGAATTAACATGAAAAATAGACTTACCATGAAAAGACATTAGACTAGCCATGACACGAAATTAGACTTAACATGAACCTAGTTTAGACTTAACATGAAACCAATTAGACCTAACATGAAACCAATTAGACTTAACACAAACAAAATTGGAATTAACATGAAAAATAGACTTAACATGAGAAGACATTAGATTTGACATGAACGAAATTAGACTTAACACGATTTAGGTTTGACTTAACATGAACCTAGTTTAGACTTAACATGAACCTAGTTTAGACTTAACATGAAACACAAATCGGTTAACTCTCACGTATAGGATTAGAATTAACATGAAACTTCGGTTTGGATAACATCCAAAGGGTTAAGTTCTTTAATTAGATTTTTCCTAGCACTTACTTCTTTTGGGGTTGGAATCATCCCTTCTTGTCTTCTCTTCGGCCTCGACCTCGTGGTTAAGCCCTTTGCATTACCAACGGGTCTTGACGCTTCCTCATCTTTGCCTTTCCCGGATGATTCAAGGCGTGCGGCGCTGTGATTTCGCTTCATCTTTCTCCTTACGCCACGCAATTTCGACTTGAAATCGTTAACGAGGCTTCCCGGCGACATTTTCGGCGAGGCGAAAACCCTAGATCGAAATTAGAGATGTTTGGGATTTTCGGGTGGTCATTTGAAGCCAAGAGGAGGAGAGAGTACTTGAGTGGAAGGGGAAGTGATTCTGCGAGGACCGCGTCGAGTAGGATAGTAACTTCAGTCTTTATCTTTTCTCTCTCTTCAATGCGAGGATTTTTGGGGCACGGACTTGAAATCACGAACATGTTGAAGTAGCAATGACATCTGAGAGGCGTCACATGGGCTTCCAATTTTTGGGGCCTGGACACAATTTTCCCTTTATTTTATTTTATTTTAAAGAAGAAGACAAATTTTTTTAAACAAAAATAACACATCATCTTAAAGAGTAAACTTTTCAGAAAGAAAACATTTTTAGGCGTGCGACTCACGTGCTTAGAACTAGTCACCCGAAGATAAAAAGGCTGCCGTCTGTGCAAAACCCATCGGCCTCCCCCTCCCTCTCTCTGTCTCTGAGATAATTAATCCATGGGAATCTGCTGTCAAGCCCAAGCCCACCTGCCAATGCCATGGATGAAGAAGAAGAAGAATGAGGGTACAATTACAAACCGAACTAATTTGTATCGTTCCATTTTCTCACAATTTTGTGGTTTCCTCAATTTCTTTATTTTAATTTTAATTTTAATTTTTACGTGGGCAGCCTTAAGTTCAAGTAAATACCCGGTGCGGTCCATCGTGAGTCCTCCTTCAACATTTCCCCCCCATTTCCCCCCCTATATTTATTTTAGAGAATTCATTCATTGTTGTCTAACGAATAAAATTTGATAGAAGAATCAGAGGATACCCAATTAATGTTAGGGTTAATCAGAGGATACAATTTCCAGTACTGATTTATGTGGGTCTGCTATTTTGTTCGGCAAATCGCAACCATAACTTTCAACTGAATAAACAAAAATAAAGGAAAAGGCTTTACATCACTAGTTGCAATTCGATGTTATAATGCCTCTCAGTTCTCACACTATATTTTGCTTTTTTATTTTGTTATTTTTTTTCTTTTTAATGCTTATCAAGTTGGTGTCGGTTGCTTAAAATGCCCTAAGCAAATAATTATCATCAGCTAAAATGAGACCAAGCAGTATAATTCCAACCTTGCAACTCAACAGATACAATGCAACTTCACGTCTCATGCCATTATATACACTGAGATATATCTTGCCAAACAAAATATACTTCTGACATGAATCTAATTTTTTGTGATGAGAGAGCGATTCCTATTCGTGTTCTTACGGTTGGCAAGAAGAGATCTAAAGGGATCCAGCTTGTTGTTGAGGAGTACAAGGAGAAGATAAACTATTATTGCAGCATGGAGGATGTTCTTATAAGATCTAATCCAAAAAATACCAGGTATGTAGGTCATATTTTGATCTGTAGATGGTCAACAGCCTACTTAACTGCTAACTAGGATACTCATGCTGGATGCCATATTATCGTTAAAGTTACTTCTCAAGGTGACACGTACTTCTTATTTTTAGTACCTAGAATGATGTGTGCGTTTGCAGTTAATTTGACGCACAGACAGCTAATCTAGTTAACTTTTAGATTACATAACTCATGCTCATATTTCGTGATTTTTGGATATCTTTTTCATCTTGGGTAGTGATTTTCCTACCCTCTCTATCTTGTTGGATGCATGTAACCAAATTGATATCCATGTCATAAATCTTTAAAATGGCGAGGGCATCCCATGTTACGCATAAGCAAGTTTGTTTTTTCTATACTCATCTTTAAACATGGTTTTTGTCCACCTGTCACTGCCACACTAATCTATCCCTTGAAGTTATACTGCTACCTCAAAGCCAACTAAAAAAAATAGATTACGTGTTGATGTTCTGAGCAGCAATGTGAAGGCTCAGATTGAAGCAGAAGATATTAGTGTCATACAGCAACTCAGGCCTGATGATTGGGTATGGCCTCAAAACATTCTCATTGTTGCATTTACACAAGTTATTTGAGTCACATAGAAGAGTAATTTTATGTGTATTGCATGTTTCCTTTTGCATCTTTTCTGAGAAGAATGGCTGCATAACTCTTTCTTTCTTTAGTTTTACAATGGCGATCCTTTTATTGGTAGCAAAGTTTCTATAATTTTTCTTCCCTAGCACCAGTACAAAAAGGAGGTCATGGTAATCTACATACGGAACTGAAGACTTGGATGAAGTCCATCATATAATTTCACCGACGCACTTTACGATATTTAACAAGTCTCCTAGTTTAATCCACCAATAATAAATATTTATTGAAGTTAATTCAAAAAATACTAGTTATAAATGGTTCCTAGGGTTTTGTGAAGTCCAATGGCATCACAGTCAAATTTGCCAACTCATGTGCCACTCATGTCCCATTCTGTATAAAACTCAGCTGCAAGTTGGAGCTCTTGTTCTCTATAACTTAAGGCTGAGTTATCTTTTAATTTGCTTTTCGAGACACAAGTCTGTTATTTTTTATTTCTCTTCTTTATCGTGCATTCATATGTATAGTGAAAAAATTTAGTTTTCTCACCTCAAATGCTTCTTCGCTCTACAGATCACTACTAGTTTGGATTCATTCTATTGTCTGAAATCTGAATCATAAGTTTGACCTGCGCATATACATATAAAGAACGTGCACAATCGAAAGATGCATGCATGTGTGTGCACACATGCACACAATTAAGATAATGAAGCGGGTTATGAATTCTATGCATAATATTGAGTAATTAAGATAAATGAGCAGGTTATGAATCCATGCATATTATAAACATTAAGCAATGGGTAAAATAGTCGGAAGATGAATAGCAGTTTTGGTCAATATGAGATTCCAGATTTTTGTGTACCACAGTAATAAATTTTGTTGCATCCATCTTGCTGGCAAATGTAAACAAAGCATTGACGCATTGTTGCATTATGCACAACCATTGATCTGCATGACTTTCTCGGGACATTTTCTTTTCATCCATCCTGACATGTCTAGGCCAACTCATTCTCAGTGCAATCAGATTAAAGTGCTTGTTATTCATTTTTGCCAACTGCAGTTTTCTGTATTTTCTTTGTAAATTTGTAATTATTTTTGGTCTTGCTGTTAGGTGCTAGTCTTGGATGAGCATGGAGCAGATATCACGTCTGAGCAACTGGCTAATTTGATAGAAGATGCAGCAATAACAGTATGACATTTAATATTTGTTCACTCCTTGTTTTTTCACAAGATATAAGACAATATCGAAACTATTTTATCACACCTACACAAAGAAGAAGAAATGATTTGATCTGCACACTCATAAAGAGACATGCATAACGCATTTGTGTCATTACTGAATTGGAAAGCTTGGGGAAACTAGATCTAGTATTTGAGAGTACTCCAATGACTGGCATTTACTTCTCAGGAATTGCTTGACTACAAAGTATTTTTGGAGAGAACTTGTCATGTTCATTGTCATTCAAATTTCTTGCAGGGTTCATCTAGACTTTCATTTTGCATTGGTGGTCCATACGGTCATGGGTCACAAGTACGTGCACGTGCAAATCTGACGATTAGATTGTCCTCGATGGTTTTGAATCACCAAATTGCATTGATAGTCTTGTTGGAGCAACTATATAGGTAAATCATATATGTCGTATTGTCTAATTCATCATATATTTTATGTTTTTGGACTCTATGTTCACGTAAGTATATGAACCAACAATTCTAACAAGATCAAATGACTATATCAATTCTAACATATGCATAAAAGATTCTTTATCTCAAGTTATTATCAAAATCATGCTCAAAGAGTTTCATTGAAGTGCTTTCCATGTTTATTCTGGTATAGTGCTTCCACTGTTTACAAATGATTAATAAAATGTCCTGCATGGGCTTTTCAGAGCATGGACTATACTTAAAGGGCAGAAATATCATCACTAGTACAACTATCAGTCGCAGAAGATGCTGAAGGATCCTTGCAGTGTTAACACCCTGCTTTTTCAGGTGACATATTTTTTAGATGATGAATTTGAAAGACTTTTGGAATCTGAAGCTCAACCTGTTAAATCTGTTATTGATTTTTGATTTACTAGTTGGATTTGCTTAAAGCATGTATGCCTTAAGTTTATTTATAACTAAATCGTAAATTTCATGTATCTAGCATAAGATGTTCTCTATATACTAAAAGGACAGAACATGTGATATATAAAATGTATAAGATTATGTCGGCTATCCTTTCGCCAACAAAAAATGTTTAAGATTATGTCGGTTGATATTTAATAGCAATCTCTCTATGTCGTCTAATACAACTTTTGTATGATATTTATATTAACACTGTTATTACATAGCTGATAAACTGATAGAACTATCGATGCTGGTGCATATAAGTTATTCTGTCAACGAAATGTTTTGTTCATCCTTCAGTTTTCTTCAAACCCCACCTATTTTTCTCTTCTTGGCATAATCCTCCATTTCTTCAATCAAATGGCTCATATCTTCATAAGATGCTCCCCCTTTCTCCATCGCTGCTCTCGCCTTCGCTTGATACTCCTTGGCTCTCATCCTCATTTCTAAACTCTGTTGCCCTCCTCCCATCAACAATTCAACCGATTTCCTCACAATCTCCTCATCAACAACATCACCCACCGCTCTCAACACCTTCACTCCAATCTCCAACACCTCCACCACCATCTTCTCATTGATGAACTGCTCTGACTGCAGCGGCCATGCTGCCATTGGCAACCCTGCACTCACTCCTTCCAATATTGAGTTCCATCCACAATGTGTCATGAATCCTCCGACTGAAGGGTGGTTCAATATCATCGCCTGTGGGGCCCACCCTCTCACAACTAACCCTTTCGTTTCTCCCATTTCCATCCTTGCCTCAAATCCAGATGGCAACACTATGTCGTCAATCCTCAAGACCCATATAAAAGGATGACCAGAAGCCTCCAACCCCCTTGCCATCTCATTTATCTGATAAGCCGAAAAAGTGCATTCACTGCCAAAACAAACATATATGATGCTATCAGGATCCTTGGAGTCTAGCCATTCTTTAATCTTCTCCACTTGTTTATTGTCTCCAAAGCCAACTGGCCCAACGCACCACAGCTTCCTCATACCTCTAAGGAAATCAACATACAATGGCTCCAGTTCGTAGAAGCTATTCATAATCGTGCCATAGCTCTTCATCTCAGCATCTCGATACATGTCAAATACGAAAGGGTGGTCAAAAACAACAGGCAATTCACCCTTCACCATTTCAATCCTGTGACCGATACCATGCACTTGAAATGGCATCGAACCGTTGATGCCAAGATGTGGCTTGTGCTCGTGGATTTGATTGCATATAACATTGCAGAAAGCACTGCAGGTCTGAAATGTGAGCCTAGGTATGCCTAGAGACTGTGCGAGGTCAGCAGTCCAAGAGTAGACCCAGTCGGAAATCAAGAAGTCGGGTTGGTGTTGTTGGAGGAGATCGGTAAAGGGTTTTGAAGAAGTTCAATGGCTTTGAAGAGGTTGGAGATGTGAGAGGAATTGGGGTTTGAGTTGGGAAGGGAGGCAGTGTTTTCGCAGTTAACTGGGAGATTTGTTTCTGAGTTTGGAGGGAAAGGGAGGAGGAGGAGGTTGATGGAGGAGGGGAGGTGGAGGAGAGTGGAGTTAGCAGGAGTGGTGATGATGGTGGAGTTGATGCCACGGTCGGAGAAGAGGCGGGCAAGATTGGCCATAGGGAGAATGTGGCCGGTGGCTAGGAAGGGGAAGAAGAAAACTCTGAGCTTGTGATTTTTAGATGAAGCCATGCAGAATTGTTCGATTGTTTGTCTTCAGGTTGGATTGACTTATAACAAGATGTGTTCATGCGAATTCTGCTCTTTAATTAGATGCCCAATGGGATAAGCAAATTGGCGTTATTTGCGGAAAACGCATAGATTGTGATCGTTGGGATGTAAGTTTGTTGGGTTGGAAACATAATATGGAAAATGTCTCATCTATAGGTGCATGACACTCTTATATACATATATAGATAGGATCACTAAATGCTCGTGAGAGAAAAAGTAGTTGATATGTGATATTGGTTCTGATTCTGATTTGTTGTAGTAAATAATGATTATATTGGATTGTAGTTCCATATGGCTCTAAGGCTTTACTTATATACATTAAATCATGCCAGTTGTTTCCCTAAGAAAATCTAATCTTTATGATGGAAGTTTTCTTTGCCATTTCTACCATTTAAAACATTTAGATTACTTTATACTGTTTAGTGGATTTAATTCTGTTGATATCTAAATTCTCTTCTTTCAGGTGAAACTTGTGACCTGAAATCTCTTCCAAGTGATGGGAGGAATTTTCCAACTTTTGGAGTTTGAGAACTCAATTCAGGAGGCAGAATTGCAGAAATGAGAGATGACGGGGAAATCACGTGTATTAAAAAAAATCACTCTTTTATATATTATATTATATTGTTCTCAAACAAGAGATGTTAACAATAATGATCATCCAAAATTGACAAAGAATTGTAATGAGAATCATATGAGAGTATTTGGACATTTGGGAGGGAAGGAAATAGGAAAATTCCTATAACTATTTGAATTGCACTTGGGAAGTGATTGCATCAATGTAGATCTGTGCATACCTTAGGATGTTTTTTTTCCTTTCTTCGTAAAGTGAGGAAATAGACTGATTTGTCCCTAAAACATGGAATAAATATTTTAATTCCTGTAATTCCTCTTTTTCCTCCCATTTTAGGACAAGGGAAATCCTTCCAGTAATGTTCGTTTGGGGAACGTTCACTTCGGGATACATGATATTAACAAGGTATAACTTCATTTAGCCTACGCCATGAAGCACGGGTGTACTTTCTTTATTTACTAAACAACATTTAACAGTTACAGACCATTTCTCCAGAGCTGACTATTTACGCCAGCATATTTACAGGTTACAAAGATGTCTATAATATTAACACGACACATACATGAACGTCAACTATACAAAGATGTCTATATATGAACCTCGATTATACATTTACATGTCTACAATGTTAAATACGTCACCTGAGTAGCAGAGGGGAAAAGGAGAATGATAAAATGCATTTTTCATCGCAGCAGCCAAAGAGGGTCAGAAACCTAATTCATTTGACAGAGAGCAGGCGTCAGGCCATTGAGAAAATGTTTTCGAGTTGAGCGTTTGGTACCCATAGCAGGAAGCTGGAACGTCCGTTGCTCGTGAAAATGGGGATCGTGAATGACTGGATTACTGGAGCGAACTGGTGGGGAGCCAGAGTAGTAGGGTGGCGAACTCTAAAGATGATCATATTAGACACTCAGAACTTTTTTTGCAGTTGTAATATGACACATTAACAAACTGAAATAATAAGCAAGGAAACAGAAAATGGGTAATGTAAAGCTGCAGAGAAACGAAAGAAAAGAGAAATTTCAACGTGAAAAAGGGAATCAAGAGGAATTTGCTCACAAACCGTGCCGATGAGGATGTTAGAGAGATCTGCAGCAGCTCTCAACTCATTGGACTCTTCTCCAACTGACCTGGAGTTCTCATTCAAGTTAGCGTGGATAGACTGGAAAAAGATACATTTATTCTTTTTTTTTCCCCTCCCTTTTTTGGGTTTGGTGTGTGTGTGTCGAATTAAAATATATTATGCAGCACAAAATATAGAGCAAAATAGACTGTTGCGAGTTTTGCTAAAAAGTATGTTTTAAACTAAAAGATTTGTGGCATATGGGTTAACATATATTTTGGGAGTTATTACTACTCTCTACTTTTGCTGTTAACAGAACTTTAAAAGACTATCCTACATAGTGGGAGTGTTTCAGACTCATTCTTCAATAGAAAGGTAAGCACGGTTAATTAGATCACCTGAGATTGAGAATATGATCAACTTGAACACAATCGGTAAACTCAGGGTGTAAAAAACTTAAGGTCATCTGATGTTCCAGTAATTAAGCGAACATTAATGAGTAAGTCACTGTTACCAGTGACTATAACTTCTATGATTTTTCCGCTATTTGAAGTTCCTCTAAAGGTGTACATAATCATTAATATTGTAACAAGTAATATGGTATTTGGGGGGCTTATATTTTGGTCAAAGTAGCTTCTAAGCTAGCATTACTATATTTACTTATTTGTTAAAATCCCCAATAAGCTAGTTTTGAAGTCCCATTAATAAAAAAAATTGGTTTACCCAGCTTTTCAAAAAGTAGCTTACAAACTCATCTAAATAAGCTTGGTTTGACCAAGCAAAATTACTATTACAATTATACAATTTTTATAAAATTTTTATTATAAAAGCCAAATGCCACCAAAAGCTAACATAACTCTTCTAAAAACAAGCCCCCAAACACGCTCTTAGTGTTTCATCAATATGATTTAAACAGACTGAAACTTCCACTGTCCTTCAAAAGACAACACAAAAAATAATGCTAAGCAATTAATTGATGCCCATCCGCCAATCGACCTTTCCCCATTATCCCTCCTCTTTCTTCCCTTTATTCTTAAAGTAAAAGAGGAATATCCCTGTATACATTGTACATCAATCCTAGCTTCTTTTTTTGCTTTACTTTTCTTTCATATGGTGAAAATTTCAAAACCAGGTTTTGTATGGCAAACAGCACAGAAATGTTCGGCCTCTACCTTTGACAATTCACCAAGTTTCATCCAAAGCCATTTCCAGAATGACAATCAGAAATCCAAAACATAAGAGATTTTGATCCTACAGAGCTGATAACTCTACAAAACATTTATATTAAAAAGTAGCTGGTCACTACGCTTTACTTTAGCCCATTTAGCAGCAATTTGTAAAGATGAAATTGTTCTTTGACGACATGTCAAATAAGGGGAGAAAGATCTTTTACCACTGCAATAATTCTCCTCATGAAGCATTAAGTTATTAGGAATAAGAATTTGGAATGATTTTTATTATGAAGCATTACATTTGGAAAAGATGAGATACATGTCAAATAAGGAAAAAGAATCTTTCAGCACTGCAATAATTCTCCATATGAAGCAATGAATTATTAGGCATCTGTTCATGCATCCCAACAAGGATTCCGTTTGGTAACTTTGATCAAATATACATAGCATGCGCTATATATTTTATAATAATTAATAATTACTACCTGAACATTCACAATTTATTTTAATGTGAAAATGAAAGCTCATCTATCTCTCTTTTAACTATTTGACAAAGAAACAGAAACATGACTGACCTGATATTCAGTCTCCTTGGTTTAGGACACACGATCGCTTCAGTCCTCCTTGAGCATCTTTCCATCATGATAGCAGTCCTCAACTTTCCAAGTTCATTCATTTCATCCATCAAACTCTTTCCATGAATACTGTCTTCTACTTCAAACAATTTACAAAAAATATATCAGGTAAAAGAGTACAAAAGAAAAGGTAAATATATAAATTACCATGAACTTAAGGTTTGTTGCACTTTGAGCTAACAGAATCCAGATATTCCTAAAATATTGTCTGTTGGAAATTTCTTACATGAAAAGTTATGCCAAAACAAACTTGAAACCGATACAATACAAGTATTGCACAAAAACAAAATTAAAAAAACAGAGGACATTGTGAAGGGATTGTAAGATAAATGACTCGTAAGGACTAACAACATCACAAGATAAAGGCACACCACAAAAATTGCGAAAGGAGCTTTCTTCCCTTATATAAGGACAGCGTGAGGGATCCTTTCAATATCTAGAAACAATCTACATTACTAGTCCTTTGCAACTTCTGTCACGCTTCGAGCCCACGAGCATGTTGGCCTAATTTAAGCCCTAGGACCAACTGAATGCAGCATGTTGTTTGACTCAAACCGCCATGAAAAATGGCTAGCCATTGTTGCAACTTGACTCTCATGACTTACTATTTAAACCCATAATACACACACACATAGGTATAGATATATATAGTTATATACACATATATATATGTACATTATGTACATATATATGTGTATATATATCTATATACATGTGTACATAGACACACACACACACATTTATCCAATACGGAGCTATCACAATATGACAATTGGTCCATCCCGTTATCACTATTGGGGGGGGGGGGGGTTGGATTCTAAGGGTGACTCCTACGAGTTTTAGAGATGACTCCCACTGCACTCACGCAATGCAGCAAGAAAACAGTTAGTTCCTCCTCCTGTTGCTATTGCATTTACTACATCACTGACAAATTGGAACAACGACGTTAAAAGTAATGACTAGTGGTTTCTTCTTCTAACTAACTACTTTCTCTTCTTATCATTTACTTTTTCTTGATGGACCTTAAAGAACTTGGTTGGAAGCAGTTAAAAAGTATATGATAGCAGTTAACCTAACATAGGAGATGGCCCAAAATAGAATGGAAAGGAAGAAAAGGATTCATGTAGTAGACCCCAAACATTTAGGATAAAGACTTTGTTGTTGTCGTCGTCGTCGTCATTGTTGTATCATTTACCATTTTTGTATTTTTCTAATTTTAAGTATTTGACACCTATCTAAAAAAAGAGAAATGAAAAAACCGCTTAGGCGGCGCGTGGAGAAATGAAAAAACCTCTTAGGCGGCGCGTGGGCTCCCGCCTAAGCATCCATGCATTGGGTGCTAGGTTCAACACCCAAAAGCACCCAACACTTTACGGGCAAACAACTTAGTTGTAAGTTTATTTGGAATAAAAAAATATTTTCTAACATATATTATTATATATTTCATTTTCATATGCATATATTCATGCATCTAAGCTTCTTTGTGAGAATGCATTGCAAGCATGTAGGCGTATCAATTAAAAAACACTGATGACAAAATTGGCTAAAGAAACTTGATATTTTTCCTTTCCTAAAAATAGTGCTACTTTGAGCACAAAGATAATTGCATTATTTTCATTTTCCTATTTGTTCTTAGCCACCTAAACAAGTTCAAGAGTCACTAGGATGATACAAATCATTGTTTTAAATATCGGCTGACGTGGCCGATATATCGGCTGATATGTCCTTTTATATGGCTTTTTGCAAAATGATAAGGTTTCATATCCTTTACGGCTTTACCGCTTTTGGCAATTTTTTTGGACGTATCAAGATTCCTAGATATAAGAGTAGGTGACATTTCGACCTTAAAAAATAGGTTAAAATGTTGCAAAACCGATTTGAGCTTTTATTTGTTTTAAGAAACCGAGTTTGGATTTATGACTCAATTGAGGTCTACATTCCAAACAAATACTTGCTTGTATAAATACCCTGATAGAACAATTAGGAGTCAATTAAGACCAATTCTTTTTGCAAAAAAATTGTGGCTCTTATGGTTCTTGACAAATTGCCTCGAGGTGGACAGTGTTACGGCACCGCTCCAACCATGCATTCATTATCGAGTAATTACTGGCAGGAAGTTTCTATATTCCTAAATCTCTCATCATTTATATCTTGCCTCATTTTCATCATTGATGCTATGTAAGCTTTGGCTCAAAAGATGTCGAAGAGGCTTAACTTTGCATTCTATACAAAATAGGTTTAGATATAACAGCACCCAGTTAAAAATTTTAGTATATTTTTTGATAATTTCAGATATTGATAAAAGATGTCATCTTTCTCTATGGTTCCATCCATAAACATGTATGATATAATGACACACACACACACACACACACACACAAACACATTATCCGATTACAGAACATCTCCTATATATCCCGATATCCGCCATCTAGTCTGGAAATTTTCTTTCCAACATGTTCCCAACATCCGACATTTAGAACACAATACTAATATAGGTATTCCATGCAGCTAATTAAAATTCTATAAATGCATCTGATCGGTGAAAGTGGCAAATTTTGGTTAATATGGCATTTATCCATTAGGAAACTATGCCGCGTTGCTGACAGAAAGAATTGCAACCCCACATAATTGACAGTATTTGAACCTACCAAACCTAACTACACTCAACCTATATGCAGATATAAATTTTTTTCCTTGCAGGTTATGGAGCTAATTTGGGATTAAGTTTAGCAGGAACTTGGTTCAATGGTTGCAGAAGATTTCTGTTCTCTAAATATTATTCTATTTGGGTTGTTCGCATGGCAGACATACATAATAGACCTGTGAGGGGCTTCTGTGGCGGTAGATATTCAGATTTGTTTTGTTATGGAAATAGAGGAATTACATTGAAGCATAAGAATTTAGATGAGCAACTTTTTTGTTGCCTAAGGTCAGATTCAGATCAAACTCGATTAAAACTTTGGCCTGCTAAGTTTCATTTACGAACGATAGAGTGTCTCTGCTAGCATAGCACAGGTTCATGTTTACCTATATGTTAAATCTTATGAAAAAATTATCTACAGGTTTAGTGCTGGTAGAAAACTAATCGTCAAGAATAATTACAGATTCACTTATGCACTCTGGTGCTACTCTTCCACAATCCCATATCCACCTGAAAGAAAAATGAACAATGAAAATACTATACGGATTGATTTACTATGTTTTTATATTTCTGGAGGTAATCACATTCAATTAAACATGTAATTTCTAAGAAGCAACCCAGGAATGTATTTGTATCGTTATTAAACATGCATTCAAAGTTTCTGGCAACAACATTAATGCGCATTTCTCTCACATGACTACTGTCTGTAGATGTCACACATGAAGACTCAAATTTAGCATCTTTTATATTTCACGCTTTCCTCAAGAAAGAACTTCTCTATAGCTTCTCATAATCTCCTCCCACTGATTCCTTGTGAATGTGGTTAATTGACCTCCAAGAGTGATGCAGAGACTCATGTAAAGAAATCGACAAGATATCATAGTACCATTTCTGCCACTACTTCCCTCAAGAATCCTCAAACATGTATCCAAAAAATCCGTCTTTCATAGAAGACAATGAAAAAAATTAAGAAAAAGAGGCATAAACACAAACCAAACACAGAACATAGTGATTTGATCATCACCAAGATCACAATACAAATTGCTACATTCCAATTAAAGCAATTGACAAATAACCAAAAGTTTTAACTTGGAAAAAAATAAATGAAGACCTGATAATTGATCCATCATCCTCTTCGGCTGCTCCATTTGCAAACAAGAGTTTCAAACTCAGTATACGATGCTCTCAGCAACCTCACTACATAGAAAAAAATGGCAATTTTGAAATGGTCGACTCATTTTACCCTGCTAATATCAAATCGAAAACAAAAAGGGTATAAAAGTAGCCAACTTTATGAAAGAACAAGAAGAAAGGTCACCAAATTCGAAAGTTAAAGGATTAAAAACGGTGGATCAAGCAGTACTGTTGTCGTTATACAAAGTAATTGACCAAAGCAAATCAAATTGTCGAGCTAAGCTCCAACTCTTGTAAATTCTTTTATGATGATTAATTAATTTTTTAAAAAAGAGATCAATAACAGCAGAAACTAGGTCGACAAATGTCAAAATAAAAGATTGATGAAAGAGTCACCTGAATCATGAGATCGCTGAGAGCTTCAACAAGAAATTAAGAGAGAGCTCCTCCACTCCACTGTTAGAGAGAAAAAGAGAGAGCAAGATAGAGAGGAGTTATTCAAATTTGGGCATTTGTATTTTGTACTCCTCAATCTATGAATAAAATTACAAAAGTGACCCTGAGAATTAATTGTGGGAGATTGGAATCTAGCCAAAGCGGCAGAGCTAACGGATATCTGGATAACTTCCAATGTTGTCTTAAAACACGGGAAATTAATAAAATTAAATAAAAACTAATTTAATAAATAGAAGCTTCTAAAAAAAAATGTTTTCTTTGTAAAGATCGGACGGTGGAGAGCGACGGATCTGTTGAGTCACAAAATTCTCTATCAAATTCTTAGATCTTTTGAATTTTCTTAAAATTTTTATGTTCACAGCCTTGACAACGTGCTGGTCATTGCTTAACTAAGAATCAAGATTATGAGTAGAGTGAAAAGGAGTTTAGAGAAATAAATAATATTTTGTTTATGAGTTTTTTTTCAATCATGTGTTGATTTCAAATTACAGAGAGTAGCTAGTATCCACAGCTGAGCTTTTCGTCTACAACCAACTTTACATTTGAAGAAAAGTGGTCTCCTGAACAAATTTATCTTTTCAACTGTCAAAAAATTGATAAATAACAAATGAATTTTACCCCACCCACCCCAAAAAAAAAAAAAAAAAAGAAGACAGAAACCATGTTAATAATTATAGCTTTCTGAGCAGGTCACAACACTACATTTCTGTTTTTTTTAAAAATTCTGCTTTATTTGTGTTCTGCCATCAGAAAATATCATAACTTCATTTTCATACCCGGAGAAGGGGGGAAAAATGCCGGTCCTTACGAACGCTCACATTCACTTACCTACATTCCACTACTTGATTAAAACAATATGAAAATTAAGAGTTATTTGCATAAAACAAACCTACAATAATATCAAATATTGCACACAACAGCATAAAGTTCACAGAGCATTGAATTCCCCAGTAAACTGGATCAATTAAGCAAATCCTGAACAATAACATTCATCAACACATTAAACAGCATACATTACTGCGAGTCCTAAATACCAATTTCAGCACAAACCTTAAAGTTTCAACAACCCTTTCACCCTCTTTGCCTTCTTTCTTCTTCGTCTTTTGGTTGGTCATCAACTTTATGTGCTGCTCTCGGGAGTTGAGAAACTCTCAGTCACAAGATCAAGGGCTCCATTGTCGTGGGACTCGCCTTTGTGAACCACACCAGGCATCGGTGGAGGTGGTAGGATTCCTACTCTGATGAGGATGCGTTCGACCGGCTCTGATGGTTGTGCACCCACAGATAACCAATACCTGCTTATTTCATTGTTGATGAGAAAGGTCTAAAGAAAGATAATTATGATACAATGTTGATGTCTATTCAAAGTGGATCTGTAATTGGTCACTTAAAGAATGCTGAATTGTTCAGTATCTTTATATGTCAGCATAGACATTTGACTCAACAATATACGTCAAAGCAATAAATTGATCAGTTCCAGTAATGACAAAGGACTAAAACCAACAGAAATTAAGTTGCATTAGTACACTTAGAGAATATGTTTTATTGCGCTTCAGTCTATTTTCTCCATTCTTTCAATTTAAACGAGTCATCCTAGATATCATTGCTAAGATTCAGCAAAAGCAACATATGGTGTGAAACATTAAACTGTAGTTGAAAGTCATTGGAGAAAATCAGGAGACAGAGAAAGAGATAATCTAGTTTCGCTCCTTCACTTTCTATTATTTTTATCATTACAACCGGTGTAATATCTTCTTGTTTCAACATGTCTGTTATACCTAAACATCACCAGTTTTATAAACCCTTAAGAACTGGCCGTATTAGTCAAGCGGGTCAGGTCATATGATGAAGACCACCCATAGCCACAATCCGGCGGATCGGCCGACCCTCTGACAATCCTAGTCGGGTCGGGAGGCATTTTCAAGTCAAACTCCGCCAAAAGTACTTGTCACAAGTCGGGGGTGTCCAACGCTTGTCAAAGGCGCCGCATTTTACATGACCAGTATTGATGATGACTTTTAGAGTCGTCCATACTCCACCACCCGGTGCTATCGTATTAAATGCGGGTCGGATATAATCTCCTGAAGAAAATTTTCTTTTCAACTGTCAATAATTGATAAAATATAACTGAAATTAACCTCCAAAAAAAAGGAAAAAACAGAAACCATGTTAATAATTTTAGCTTAGGTCACAACACTACATTTCTGTAATAAAAAAAAATCTAGCTTTATTTGTGTTCTGCCATCAGAAAATATCATAACTTCATTTTCATACCCGGAGAACGGGGGAAGAATGCGGGTCCTTACGAACACTCACACTCACATTCACTTACCTACATTCCACTACTTGATTAAAACAAATATGAAAATTAAGAGTTATTTGCATAAAACAAACCTACAATAATATCAAATATTGCACACAACAGCATAAAGTTCACAGAGCATTGAATTCCCCAGTAAACTGGATCAATTAAGCAAATCCTGAACAATAACATTCATCAACACATTAAACAGCATACATTACTGCGAGTCCTAAATACCAATTTCAGCACAAACCTTAAAGTTTCAACAACCCTTTCACCCTCTTTGCCTTCTTTCTTCTTCGTCTTTTGGTTGGTCATCAACTTTATGTGCTGCTCTCAGGAGTTGACAAACTCTCAGTCACAAGATCAAGGGCTCCATTGTCGTGGGACTCGCCTTTGTGAACCACACCAGGCATCGGTGGAGGTGGTAGGATTCCTGCTCTGATGAGGATGCGTTCGACCGGCTCTGATGGTTGTGCACCCACAGATAACCAATACCTGAATGTTCCAATGTCGATGAGAAAGGTCTATAGAAGGATAGTTGTGATACAATTTAGATGTCTATTCAGAGTGATGTGTCATCGGTCACTTGAAGAATGCTGAATTGTTCAGTATCTTTATATGTCAGCATAGACATTTGACTCAACAATATACGTCAAAGCAATAAATTGATCAGTTTCAGTCATGACAAAGGAATAAAACCAACAGAAATTAAGTTGCATTAGTTCAATTAGAGAATATGTTTTATCGTGCTACAGTCTATTTTCTCCGTTCTTTCAATTTAAACGAGTCATCCTAGATATCATTGCTAAGATTCAGCAAAAGCAACATATGGTGTGAAACATTAAACTGTAGTTGAAAGTCATTCGGAGAAGAATCAAGAGAGACAAAGACAGAGAATCGAGTTTCACTCCTTCACTTTCTATTATTTTTATCATTACAACCGGTGTAATATCTTCTTGTTTCAACATGTCTGTTATACCCTAAACATCACCAGTTTTATAAACCCTTAAGAACTGGCCACGTATTAGTCAAGCGGGTCAGGTCATATGATCGAAGACCCACCCATAGCCACAATCCGACAGGATCGGCCGACCCCTCTGACAATCCTAGTCCGGGTCGGGAGGCATTTTCAAGTCAAACTCCGCCAAAAAGTACTTGTCACAAGTCAGGGGGGTGTCCAACCGCTTCGTCAAAGACGCCCGCATTTAATACATGACCAGGCGTGATGATGACTTTTCGGGAGTCGTCCATACTCCACCACCCAGTCGCTATCGTATTAAATGCGGGTCGGATATAATAATGACTCCTCAGACGGCGTCCGCACCCCGTCATTCTGTCACTATCACATTAAATATGATATGGACAACTCTTGCGAATTCGTCCAACTAGTTGTTGACAGGCGTAAAGCGTAAACAAAACACCATTTCCGCCGGCCGTGTCAGATTACCAATCTGCCCTCGATATCTCTTATAAACATGAGAGATCCTCACCATTCTCAGGTCTGAAGACTCTGGACCCCCCTAAACTTAGTCTTGAACTTTTCTTCATATCAATTCTATCAATCATTGACTTGAGCGTCTGAGGGCACGCTGGAGGAAGCCTCCTCCTGGGCTTCTAACATTTGTTGCTTGTGCAGGGATCTGCCTTTCCCAACCTGATCAGACATCAAAGGAGATCAACGACCCCTAATCTCATTAATCCCCACTCAATCCACAGATTAACTTTCCGACATAAACAATATCCTACACATCTTCATAACATATCTGGTGTGTTTTATTCCACAGTAGCCAGTAAAATATGTAAATCATAAGCTATATGAGAAACAATTATCCATCCAATCCATCCAGTTGTATGATGCTTTACCCAACAAAAAAACTGCTGCTGCATCCACAATAATAGGAAAGTAGAATTAATTAACCGCTGTATACTACACATTTGTTTCCAAGAAAATAAAAATTCCATTTGTTTCAAAGAAAAATATAGGAAAGTAGAATTGATTCTCCAATAGGTGAAGTTTTATGCATCTCCATTTTCTGCCCATAAGCAACAAAAAATGTTACTTTTTATGTTTTCTAGAATATGCAAGCAACATCTTTCCTTATTTAGGTTTTCATGTTATTCAGTAATCTAACAAATCATATTTCATGTTTGATAAACCGATGTATACTACACAGATCCTTCAAAATTTGTGATACTGTGATAGAGTTGTGTATTATAGACATGTATGCTAAGTTCTTTATGTAATAAAGAACCGTGTAATTACTGGTTCCATAGTTTAATTTGATTTGTCAACATGATAATGGACATGGTTGTGAGGTCTGTGACAACAACTTCAGACGGATAATTGACATTGAAGTGGAAGGGCAACATTATCTTTCAAGGATCATTTGGAATAAAATGAGCATTTCCATTCTCAAAGATAATCTGATCTTTTGTTCCATATACGATACATTTTTGGTTAAAAGACAAGGCATGTTGAATAGTAACTTAAACAACATAATGAAATCAAGTTTTCGAAGAAAATAACCAAGTCAAACAAGGAAGGAACTTACTTCACCCTGTCAAATTTCAGCCCCAGTTGCTTTTCACCATCCTTTCCTGAAACAAGCATCTTTGATCATATACAAGGTTATCGATAGCGGATAGCGTCGCGTAGCGGTGAGGCATCGCTAAGGCTATTTGGGGCTATTGCGGCAAAATAGCGGTAAAAAGCGCAAAGTCAAATAGCGGTCTAATTTAGATATGTATAAATATTAAGAAAAAAGAAAAATTAAAGAAAAATCTCGAAAATCTAAAAGTGCATATTTGATGATTTAAAGAGATCCTGAATATGAAATAGACATGTAACCGTCACATAATATCGAAGACGGCTGGAGGTGGAGTCAAAGAGTCGTCGTCTTCGAGAAAATGAGCTAAGCGGTGAGAGGACTGATGGGAGCTCACCCGAGGAGGAGGTGAGAGGAAGTCTTGAGGAGGTCTTTGGAGGCTATAGGATGGCGAAGTCTGTAGAAATCGGGGAGGCGGTGGGATGTAGTGGTTACGGGTTAGGTTTAATTTAAAAAAATAAACCTCATATTGATTTTAAATAGCGGTCAAGAAATCGCAGGAGGCGGTGGGATGCGAAGGCAGGTCGAGTTTAATTTTAAAAAAATAAACCTCAAACCGCTTTTAAATAGCGGTCAAAAACGGATTTTGCTTGCAATCTCCCACTATTCATCGCTATGGCGCTATTGGCAGCTTACGCGTCTTGGCTTATTCATATATCGCGATAGCGTAATAGCGTCATGAGGAAGGGCATAAGCTATTAGCAGCTATTGCGGGCTATTCTGCTTACTCAGTGATCATATAACATAACATAATGTGAATTATGATCATCAACAAGCACAGTGAACCCGTTCATGGGTGGGGTGCCCCCAACAAAAAAAACCACCCAAAATAAATAATTAAATAAAATCGTGTATATTGGTCTCCTTAATCTTTAGTATTTTGAAATTAGTTCCTCACTCATTGAAATTGCTATTAGGTACCCCATATTCTTAAGTTATTTAAAAATTAGCCCTCCAAATCATTGAGATTGGAATTAGGTCCCCAAGTTCTCATGGGTTGTACCAAAGTAATTACGAAAATATCGGGGGACCTAATATCATTTGATTTGAGGGACTATTTTTGAAATAATTTAAGAATTTAAGGATCTAATAGCAATTTCAATGATTAGGGACCAATTTCAAAATCAAAGGTTTAAGGGCTGATATCGAAAGAAACCGTCCTACGTATCTTGGATTTTTGGCACCCGCAAGATAAAATTATTTCTGGCTCCGCCACTGTCAACAAGATCAAATTTTGACAAGGAAAACCTAAGCCACAATCAAAATCTAAAGGTAGGTAACAAGCAAAATTAGTAAATTGAGTAAAAGAAAGTAGAATTAGTAGAATATTGTTATTACCAGGAAGAGGAGAGTAATGGCCAACAATTTCAAGGTGCTTGCCATCTCTCCAGGTCCTGCTCTCAGCTGCTACCAATCGATAGTAGGGCCTGTGCTTGCACCCATATCTCGCTAGCCTAATCTTTACTGCCATTTTTTTTTGCTCTTTCTTGATTCTTGATTCGGATTGGGTGCAATTTTTTCTACATTAGGAAAAAAAAAAAAAAAAACAGGGGCAAACAAAACATAGAAAATTGATTGATCAGCTGCAGTTTGTTACTTAAATTGGGCAAAGAAAAGGAGACCGGAAAAAAAAAATTTAAGGGAAGGGGCTGACCTGATTTGCCTCCTCGCTATCCTCTCTGCAAGTACGCACTCTAAAACGGTAAAACCCATTAAAACCCCAGTTGGACTAGTTCGGGTCGGGCCGAAAAAACGACCCGGTTTAATCAAGAGCGGACCCAAATCAAACATTTTGGGTGTTAATTTTTTATTTTCTTCTTCCTCTCAATTAGCTTGATGCGAGGAAAATTTGGAACATCAAATGCAAGTATTTTTCTTTTATATCTCAAGTTACCTTGTTTAAATAAAATCTGTATCACCCATAGTGCAGGCTTCTCAAGAGATTAATTAATTATTTGCCTTTTTTCCCGTATCTAACAGTTTAGTAATCAGACCACGTCTCATGTTCGTTTGAGGGTGTCAAGAGTTTAAATGTGCTAATTTGGAGTGTGGCGGTATTTTCTGACTTAACATATTACTGTTTGATATCCACATTTATATCATTTGGTAAGTGATGATTTAAGCAGAGAATGCACGTGCTAAAATCTAGTTCATTAAGATGAAAGTTCAAGGCATATCGTCCTACATTATTGATTGTATCGGATTACTAATTGTAACAGTCAGCTTGCAAGAAGCTGCTCTTCAAAATATGAAACATCTCAAAGTAGGCAGAAGCTCAAAATACTGAGAACTGACCAGCTTTAACTTCACAAATCACATCAAAACTGAGATTTTCAAGACCAAACTCCATAATGAAATACATCTTAACACTTGCAATGTCTTGTTTGCAATATACCCTCAGCAGCATATGATGTTAATGGGTCTTAAAGATGATTGTTCCTCCTTGAGCGATTCAGCTCTCAACAGCACCTTCACCCTGTTCCTCATCTTCCTCATTCGGTTGCTCATCAGTTTCAGCGCTCTCTGGCTTCAAGCAACGGCCAGTCATAGGATCAATGGTTCGGGTATCACGGGGCCCACCTTTGCGGACCATAGCAAGCATGGGAGGGGGAGGCAGGAGGCCAGCCCTGAAGAGGATGTGCTGGACTGGATCTGATGGTTGTGCACCAACAGAGAGCCAATACCTGCATATCCATTCATTAACAATGTGTTTTTAAAAGGATACAATTGAACCTAACTATCAATCCAATCACTAAAAAGAGCAATTTAACTCCTCTTTGGCATAACATATTTCAATGAATATTTCTAAACTGTACACTATATTTCATCACTCTAAACAGGTCATATAAAAGATTTCTGCTGTTATCATTTCAAACATGTAAGGTTAAAGCAAGCACTATAAAAATATGAAGAGCATTAGACCATCATAGCATTGATTGGTCGCAGTCATAAGCAAGAAAACTATAAAAAGATCAAGTAGTATTACTAAAATACGTTCACACAGAAAATGCACGAATCCAAATGAGAGAGCAGATTTTGGACAAAAGGCCCCTCTTTTTCTTTTTTGTCTCCTCCAATTTACATGAGTAATCCTAGGTTACCCCCACACCTCGTTTGGGCTCCCTTATCCATGTCTGACTCTGCCACTCCTTGGATATGCATACATAGATTCAGACACGTACTCAATTATATAATACATGTTGCAGTTAAAAATCATCATACTCTTCATGGACATATATCTTACATGTCACGTCAACTTCCCGCAACTCGCTTGACATGGGTCGGGCTTATTTCAGCCATACCCAGCCCAGTCCAGAAGTATGATTTTAAAGGATTGCTTAGGTCTCTAGTTAAAAAGTGAGCGGTTTCCCAATATATAATCTACTCAATAAATACCAGTGTAACATAGCCTAGGATTCATGAGTTAACTACGCAAAATGCAACTGATGAATATAAACCTTACTGTTTTTTTATTAGGAAGCGGTGAGAAGAAAGAAAAGAATACAGAAAGCCATCAGAGCTAGATGTCTTTCTCTGCTTTGTTGTCAAATATGCAATATCATCTTCTCCATCATATTCTCTCTCACATCTTCCCAAGTTCCATAAGATGTATGTTTTCAAGGTAAAAAGCAAATTTGTTAACCAACAATTATTCTTACAAATGAATGCACAATTATATATACCGAATAATTAGGTAGGTACAAGATAACATTAATGATCAATGATTTTAAAGAAACAACCTTCACTTGTACATCATCCCACAACAAACATTTCCTGCAATGGTACATCCAACTCTTGCCTATTACCAGACATCTACTAATTTCAAACAAATGGGACAAGCACTTAAATCGCAGAGGTCTCTGTTAATGTTAATCAAAGCATTAAGTTTTTGAGATGCTATATCTTTTCCATTGTTTAGAATATCGGTTCTAGGGGAAAATGCCTAAAAAACTGAGCCTTCCAGAAAACAAAATTTCACTTGGGTGAAAAAGGAAAATACAGGAATTTCATGTTGACTATCCACATAGGTTAAATGTTATATTTTTCAGTTCTACCAGAAAGCAACAAAATATAGAGTTCAGAGAAAATTACATATATTCACCTCCAACTTCAACTCCATACTAAAACCATATAAGAAGCCTACATAATCTATCCCCAATCGTCAACAGCACAATATCCCCCAGCCACGAGGTAAAATATTACCATCTTTTATAGTATCTTTAGGTTGAGTTCTAGATTCATATTTTATATAAACATTTAACAATTAAATTTAGGAATAGACTTCAAAGTTAGGGTACCAGGAGGCAGAAGATGTGATATCCAAGCAATCATGATATTATTTAATGACCATAAATTGAGAGCAATTATGAGATTCAGAACTTGAAACAAGTGTTCTAGTTGCTCAAATTCAACAAAGAAATATACTTCTTGATGCAATATCCAAGCACTCTACAAATCTAAATAATAATCAATTGCCGCATTAACTATAACACTCAGCAGTGTATAAAATTTTTGCAAAAAAGGAAGCCTTTGAGTAACCACTCATGGACGGAAAGTTGAGCTTATCCTTGGAGAGGAAAATATATAAGCTTCCACAGACAGAGAATATGAATCATACTTTTCTGGGGCTAGATGCTTCTTGACATATAATTAGAGGACAGATAATAGAATTTCAGTATAAAGGAAATATTAGAAAGCGCTACCAGCTACCCTCTATCTTAACAATTCTTTAGAGAAGCACCAACAACAGATCTTCTTCATAATAAGCACCGTCAAAAACATTTACAATCATCGATATACTAAGATAACTCGTCTAACATAACCCCTAGTATAGTACATACAACAAGCCATGCCTATGCGTAAGAGACCAGATGAGCCAAGTGGAGACTATTGAATGGAATATGTATCAGTTGTAATACCACAATCTGAAAACAATTGCACATTTTAGTTGCCTTAAGGTTTGCACACATATCTAGGGTGTATAACACTTGTAACACTCAAGGAGGACATATCTCTATGGGAAACTCGAGTTTAATTAAATCTGTTTCTCGAATCTGAAACGTTGAAGCAAGAGGATAACTACAGGACAGAGAGCAGAGAATTATTTTTCTGGTGCATTTTATATCCCTTGTTTACTCAGAAGTATGATTAGAAGAGATTGAGATACAACCATCGATCCCATCACAGACTTTCTTCCATTTTAAGTCTGCTGCCAGGTTATGGACCACAAACATATACAAAGAAGGCTCCATAAATGACTTCACGATCAGTAATTGTCAACATGACATGCTGAGTTTTGATGCCAAATTTCTGGCATAAAAACAAAGCAGTGAGACCACTTAATGAAAAATAATTGTAGAAGATAACTGCTGTGTACAATCTAATTTCTAGATGTAGATTCCTCAACCAAATAAACTATGCTGGAGAACCTTTAACTGATTGATGTCCAAAAAACCCTCAATAGGCCATGCTTTTAACAATTCTATGATGATAACATCAATTCCACACATGACTTCCTGATATCCCAAATGTAATTACTGGAATTACGCATGAGGGGTCTCCTAAAGAATTGTGGCTTTGCTGTGCCTTTCTGTTTCAGTCATAAACATGTGCAGCAAAAGAAGGAGAAAAAAAAAACCAAAAGTTTTTCTGTGCGAGTTCCTGGGTAGTGTGTACAGGGTGACACAATGCTGGATATTTTTGGATATACACTTTAAAAATGTGTTCCACGAAGTAGGGGTGTGGTGCTCCTCATTCCGTAGAGATTATTGAGCAGGCAGTTCTTATTAGAAGTGATCTGCGTGGATGGATGTTAATGTACAAATTATCGATAAAGAAAAATTACTGTTTGGCTGAGGTTCTCCCACTGAGATTCAGATCCGATCCTTAATTTTTCCGATAAAAATATTACTAAACCCAGGCATCTACAATCTTCACCTGTTCTCAATTCACTCTAGTTTCAGGTACGTCATGGCACCAACTCTTCCCAAGAGGAGGGAGTTTAGCTTCCTTCACTTATCAGTCTTTATTTCATTTTAGTATCCAACTTATTCGACACAAATGGAAAATAAGCAGAGCCCTTACCGAGGAGAAAACCAGATACACCAAGTTTAATGCTCTAGTCTTTAGGAATCAACTAGATCGACATCCACCAACCCTTTTCCCCCATGTTTTAGCAAAATTTATAAAGAGCATTGACCAAACTAAAGCGTTTGCAGGTCCAGTAAATTCAAAGGGGACAATGCATATTATTCAAAATCTAGCTCTAATAAAGATTTTTCATACAGCAGTTATTTAAATAATAAAAAAACTGAAATGTTGAAACAAATAATAACAATGAAGGGAAAAAAAAAAGAAGATATCACTTACTTCACCCTATCAAAATTCAACCCCATTCGCTTTCCACCGTCCTGACCTGAAACAGGCATCATCAAATCAATCAAGAAGATAAAATTTTGAGGAAAAAAAAAACCCTAGAATCCATCCAAATATGAAAAAGGGCAATGAATAAAATGATAAAGAGTACCAGGGAGGGGATTGTAGTAGCCGAGGACTTCGAGATGCTTGCCGTCCCTTGGGGATCTGCTGTCGGCCGCCATGACCCTGTAGAAGGGCTTGTTCTTGCACCCGAATCTCGACAGCCTAATCCGTACTACCATCTTCCTTCTCTCAATTTTTTCCTTTTTTTCTTTTCTTTTTGCACGAAGTTAGGTCTCTAATTTCATTGTTTTTTGGAGCATTAAAAAAAAATGAAGGCAATCAGAGTTTCAATTTGTACATAACATTAAATGATTAAAAAAAAAAAAGAAGATTGAGATCGGTGCGTACCTGCTCTCTCTCGCTCTGCGACTCTGCGAGTGTGAGACAACCTCTAAACCCTCGTTCGTAAGTACCAAATGAACAAGGATGGGTCAAGTCTATCCAACCCGACCCGTTTTAGCACGCTGCCGTGACAAAGGAACGATTTTGCCCTTAAAAAAAAAGTTAATTACATATTAGTCCCTTACATCTGCTTTAATCGATAAATAGTCCCTAAAATCTCATTATTTGCTTGTTAGTCCCTTAAATCTTCAGTTTTCTTGCCAATCCGTCCCTCGTGTTAGGTGCTGTTATTAATGACCGTTAAATGTGACAGAATTAGGTAGAATACCCATTATACCCTCACCTATACTAACTCAAATCCATCTTCTTTCTTCACCAATGGTCTCATGCTTCCCCAAACCCAAAATCATGATCATTCTCATGACTAGCTTCCCGTTAAATCATGATCATTCTCATGACTAGCTGTTATTTCTTTGTTTCTTTTTTTGAGTGTGATAGTTTGGGAAAAGTCTAATGTGAATTAGTAAATTGCTGCGTAGATAATGGATCCATGGATCAAGCTTCGACATCTGCATAATATGGCAGCTGGGTATGTTGTTTTGGTAGCTGTTTATTGGTTCATACACCGTAGAGAAAGGAAGAGAAAGAGATTAGATTTTGAACCCCAAGAACGAATGATAAAGGCCATGAAGAGACTACTTGAGGCAATTGAATACAGTGCAGTTGCATTCTCAAAGGGTCACGAAACAACTCCGATGAAAGAGGAAGATGTTTGGAATCATTTGGTCGAGCTCGGTGTTGAGGATGAAAACATTGCTAATGCATATCTATTCCTGACTAAGAAACCGGAGATGCTAAGGGCTCTGCTTGGATGTCCACTTGAAAGGCGAAAGAGTCTTCTTATGAGGATGTTACATGTCCAGGGAAGCTAAGGTCGAGCGAGGTGTAATGCTTTGGTTGGTATTGTGGATTATGCGACTCTTTTTGTAAGCTGACTGTCTTGACTTTTGGTGGATGATGTTTGGTTATGTATGGTATATGCAGACTAATGTCTTTGCTAATCCGTGATTGCTCATGGCAACACTTGGTCAGAAATCGGTTGTGGTTATTGTAGGAATGTAATGGCTTTTATCTAACTCTTAGCGTGTTTGATAACTACTAGTTTCGGAGTTGCTCTTGTTTTCCTGTGAACAAACTTTCGTTGTTGAGAAAACTGCAACCCTTATCAGAAGCTTGCAATTGAACAAGTACTCTTATGAGGGGCATTCAGTTTCTCATTTCCTTCATATCAGTTGCAATGAGCTGTTGTTTTCTTCACAAAATCTAAAACGGTGGAGGAAATCAAGTGGCTAGAAGAGAAAATCAAGTGATGTTGGTAAAATATTGCTAGTTTGGTATTTTTTGCCTTCTGCTTAGTAATATGCTCTCAAATTTATATGTATTGTGTGAGTGCATAGAACTGTAAAGATGGCATATCTGAATTTTTTTGAATATATGGACCTTCCGAATTTCTAGTACAATATGTGTACTTATTAGAGATCTTGCTGATAACTAAACTATGCTAATATTCTACATCAGCTTGTATGTGATCTAACAATAATACAACGTAGCAGTAAAAAGGATAAGAAAAAGTGCCACTGTTAACTATTAAAATGTCCATAGATATAGAGAAAAACTCCTCGAAGAAAATTGCGCCCATAACCTCTTATAAGAGAAGTTTAGTAATGCCTAATCTAAGTTCATTAGGCTCACATTTCTTCCTGATTCATTAGTAAACATACCAAAAGGCAAAAATAACATCAGGGCAAACAATTTCTTGGTGATGACACGCGGTAAGATGCACCAATTACCACCATTTATACAGATCGCCGTCACCCAACATGCAACTTTGCAATAGCAAACCGGTACATCAATAACAGCACACGACATTATATGCAGAGTATAATGAGGATAGAGACTGGAGTTGAATCACTGTATAGACCATAAAAGTTAATGCTAATGCAAATACAACAAACTGAAACATCCCATATGAAACCTTTTTTTCTCCATTCTTTAGTTCTCTTTCTACATTAGTTTCCAAGAGTTATTGCTTGCGGATTTACTCTCTCTGACAGGTTATGAGGAGGGAAGTTCAGTCATTGTGTTGTTCGAAGCCTGGAAGAAGAGAGGTAATAAACCCAATAACAAAAGTTTGGATCTCTCTCACAAATCCCCACAAATTCATGCGCTCCGGCTCAGGAGGTTGTTGGTTGGCGTCTGCAGGTTGGTTCTGGTCCTCATTCCCAGCATTTTCTGCAGCTTAAGGATCAAAACAATGAAATAGAAAAACAAGTTATTCAACCTCGTTATGCTTCAACTTATTATCTACAAAGCTTTTAAGAAGATTTTGTTGAGAGCTTAGGAAAAAGAATATAAATTACTACCTAAGAATATAGATTACTATCTAGTCATTGAGTGATAATCAAACATAATAAATTGTACGATAACATATTGGGGATTAGTATCATGCTCAAGTCATACCAATAACTTTTATGTTAAAGCCAGGTTTACCGTTCAGCACTGTAAAAAAAATTTGGTCATTGTGAGATGAAAAAAAGCAAGGTTGGTGATCAATTACCATCATTTTGCCTAGCAGCAACATTCTGTGGACGTGCAACAGGTCGAGGTGGGGCTAGGCCTCGTCGAACATATCGGATCAAAGGGGTTAGTACTCCAGTCTGGTATCTGAGAAGATAATGAAAACAACACAAAAATAATAAACAAGAAGGTAGACTAATTTTAAGGGAAGAAAAAAATAGAGAGATTCTTAGGGAAAGAACGATCGTCCTAACAAGACAACTATGCTTACAGGTAAACTAATGAAGCTATGAGGATAAGAACGATCGTCCTCTGTCTCGAACCATCTTGGCCAAAGAGGACGACTGCAAACGCCAGCTTAAGAAGGAGAGCCAGGTCAAGCTGAAATGCAACCTGAAATCTCCTGACAACTACTTGTCTTTGTGGTCCAACCTGCTGCCTTGCCGCCTGTCCTCCCTGCCCCTGCTCCTCACCAGCTGCATCCGTGGAATTATTCCTCCTGTTTGGGTACATATTTTTCAATTTAGTACAGGTAAAAAACTTCTGATATATAACGCATAAGGTGATAAATGAGTAACAGTACTATTCTTTTATAGGTTATGTAAAGTGATGCCAACCAGTGAAAAGGGCTGGTGGTGTCAAATGTTTGTAAATAACAACTGTGCATTGCAACTGCATCCTTAACACATTCTCAATGCAATTGATATATGGTTCGGTTATACCAACCTCTAGAAGCTTATCAGCAAAATCATCCAAGTTAATGTTGGCAGAGCTGATATACACATCTAACAGCGTCCTCATATTTTACAACCGACCTACATGTAACCGAGCGTGGGAAATTTTTTATAGAAAATTAATCAGTCGGACAGAATCTTATCACTTTGACATATCCCTTTAGTTGAAGAGTCCATTTTTGAATTAAAAAATGAAGTCTAAAGATCTAACTAACTGGTATGGTTTCAGCCTCAGGATAAGTTTATAGGAAGTCTTAGATTGAATTCTTGACTATATATACTTTTTCTTTTCTTTTATCCTCTTTTTCTCCCTTTTCTTATCAATATACTAAATTGATTTATATACAAAATTGAATTAATTACCATTCTCACCTAATCTAGATAGAAAATAATTAGTAACAATCGTGCAAAAAGATAAAGTTCATAACAAATATGGACAAACTAAAGATTGTAATAGATAGAAAGGATAATAAATATACGCAATTTTTACTCCAAACCTACTCTCAGAGTACATGTTAATGTCTCCAAGTCCCTGGTTCGATCCCGTCTGCCTAACTTGGAGTGTGGGAATGGTAGGTGGGACCCAGACACCCAAGGTTTACTTGTAGGGGTAGGGGATCGGACTTGGCCTTCTGCCTCGGGATCCTTGTGCCTTGACAAGGTTTTCCCCAATAAGAAGATATTTAACAACTTAACAATTATATACCATATTATTAATTTAGCTCTAAGGATCATAATGTTGATGTAGGATAAGTGAACATACTAGTCTAGTTCAATTATGCCCACAGTGAACAACTTGAAAACTCAGCCAAGCAAGAATCCTATACTGCAACTGAATAAGTGTTGTCTAAAGGGAATAAGTGGAGAATCAATTTTTAATGAGCACAGTAACTAAATGCCTTAAAATGCAATCATATATGAATCACAAATCCCACGAAGCCAAATTGCCAGTCACTATGTAAAAGCAACGCTATGCAGACTACAATCCCTGATACCCTAAAATAACCTTCAACAGTTCGTCCAAATAAACTCTAAGGACCATGTATATGCTCCAAATGCCCTAGAAGACTCAAGCAAAATCAGTGATATGAGCCACTCAATGCTTCAAAAACTTATCTTTATAAATGTATCAGTGTGATGATGATCTGAAGGTTATCATAACATGTCTTTCTTTCAAAGAAAAGATGAAATATAACTATATCATGAAAAAGAACTTGACAAGACATGGATTCTATTTAAAACAGGTACTCAGTGGAGCCAACAGTTGTGAAGTTCACAGGTAACGGCTTACGTGGGTATCTTATATGTAAGGGGAATTAACATGTTCTGAGGGCACCCAGGCATCATTCCAGTTAATGGTGCAAACTGAACAGCATAAAGACCTTGACCATGCCCATTTTGTTCCTGATTCTGGACAGGTGTCACAACTGAAGGGAACATCTGGCCAGCTGAATGTGAGGAACCATGAACACCGGAGGCTTCTGCTGTCTGATAATGATAGCAGAAATTATTAAATGCTATTTACAAATCAGGTAAAATCAAAATGATCAACCATAAGAGTTAATATTACTATTAGTGAGCTAGGAAAAGCATGAACAACATGTTAAGAACATGTAGTATGAAATTCCAAAAGAATGATGAGATCACAAAGGTATGCATAACAATACAGAACTCCATAAATAAATGCTTAAAAGGGATTTCAAATATGAGGTGCCTATGTATTATGTCAAAAGTGATAAGTCTTGTAGTTGCTGTACACTTTATATACTTACTATAGCCCTCTTGCTTGTAAGTTTTTAATTAGTTACCAACTTAGGGGTATGTTAGCTCTTCAGCTGTTCTGAGATTTTTTTTATTAGGTTTTCATTTAGCAATAGTCAAAGGTAATACATACACAAACTTTTATTATCATACGGTTCCGATTCTATTGTGCAATTCAAACTTCGTACATTTTGGTTTAGAATTTTCCAGGTTCTTCACACTTTTTAATTTTATAACATTTTGCTCCTAAAATGACACTGATGCATACGTTGCCGACTTGCCATATGTATGGTCCATAAGAAGTTCATGCATTATGCTCTAGTAAAATGCATATCGGTGCATATTGCTTTTTATAACATTGTACATAGCACAACTGAATTTATCGAGATTTTTATGGGTGTACATAAAAACATTAAAGCATATTATACTGGAGCTAAATGTCCCAAAATTGAAACTTTTATCCCAGGAACAAATATTTTCCCAGGAAAGAGAACGCGTTAACCTATATTACTTGATTTTGATCGAAATTGAATTTCTAGACTGTTTCTCACGGCCAGATCCCGGAGCTAAAAGCAATAGCTTCAACAAATCAATTAATTCCATTGCGATAGGAGGCTGTCCCCGTTGAAAAAGTTAAACCCTAGGAAGAGAGAATAGAGAGGGCACCTGAGGATTGGATGAAGATTGGTCCCGTTCAGTTGCGGTCGTGGGATGGGCTTCTTCCGCCATTGTTGAATTAGAGATCTCTCTCTCTCTCTCTCTCCTCTCCTCTCTGTTTTTTGATTCAGAGACTTTTTACAAATAAATACAAAATCCCAAATAAAGAAGAAGAAGAAGAAGGAAAGAGGTAAATTGATGAGCCCGGACTCTGTCGACGCAGTGACGCTGGCTGATGAAGTGCACGAATCATAACGTGCCAGCTGTCAACCTTCTTCAAACGTATTTCTTGTTAAATATAATCTGTCATCTTTCTCAGACACCAAGTCGCTTTGGCCGAGTGGTTAAGGCGTGTGCCTGCTAAGTACATGGGGTTTCCCCGCGAGAGTTCGAATCTCTCAGGCGACGCTTAACATTTTATTTTTTTTCCCTTTGACATTACTTACATGTTTCTGTTTTTAACCTTTTTAAACTCGCTGTATACTAGGTAATTCTTTATACAAACCGATTAGCTGCGGTATTAGAATTACAGCATAATGTTAGCTTGATGCATAGCTGAGCAATGAAATGAATAAAAAACAAAACGGTTGTGTTTCTTCGTAAATCTAGAATGTAACTAACTAAATTTGGAATTGGTGGAACTCTTAAATGTGCAAGAAATTGACATGTGTTATATTATAAAGGCACAAAAAACTAACATATGTCTTATTATAGGTATTTACGTGTCTCTCTTTCCATTAGAAGATGACATGTGGACACCTAATCTTATACTCATCTCTAAGTTCTTATCAAACTAAAACCATCCATAATTAGAAAATTCTAATAATAAAATATTTTGTAATCCTTATTAGGTTATAACTATCCATATTTTAAAAAAATCTCATAATCATATATTTAAGAAAATAAAGGGAAAAAACTCATATAGAGAGCCTATCTACATAAAATCATGGTTAATTTTTATTTAAAAAAACTCCTCAAGTTTGAAAATTTGAGAAACCACCATGAACTCTTGTCACTTTACCCCCTAAAAAGCTAACATTGTTAGGTCTTACATATCACATGACAAGTAGGTGATTGAGAAAAGACAAAAAATACCCCTTAATCATAAAAAACTACTCTGATTCTTTAAGATAATAGAGATAGTACAAAGAGGGGAAAACTATTGTAAAGTAATCAAGATCTTTTACCGGTTGAGAGAGTTTCTTTGTAGCTGAATGAGTTTAATTTTTAAAATGATATTTTAATTATTTTACATTTTAAAATGACGTCAAGGAGATTTGGTGAAAAAGTGAGGAAAATTAGGAAAGGCTTTGTAGGACACCACATAGTTGAGGGGGATTTCTCTAATTTTCAAAGTAGAATGTGGTTATCTATGATATGCCCAAACTTCAAGGGATTTTCTCAAATTAAAATAGTCGAGGAGTGTTTTCTAAGACATTCATGTAAGACTCACCCATGCGAGGACGGGCTAAGTACTTACAATTAATTAGGGTAATTGTGGTAATTAGTGAAATTCAATCAATTGATTACCAAAGTAAAAATTACCGGCCAAAAATAAACCAGACAACACCACACGTTATCACACATGCAAAAGAAAACATCATGCCGTGCTTAGCACGGGCTTAACACTAATATTATTAGTATTAAAAAAACATTTTTAAATGTACAGTTATTACTAGAATTAATAAAAAAAATTTGAATGTACAGTTGCATGGTTAAATGAAAAAAGAAAAAGAAAAAAGTATTCACGCATCCATAAATGCTAGCTAGAAGAACAAACTATTCACGCATCCATAAATTTGAATGTACAATGGCATCATCCCTTCATTTCTTCGCCTCTCCAAACTGAGGTCTCCGTTTCATTATTGCATGTACACAATACTGACGTGGCCACTGCATCAGTAAGAATAGAGCTCTATAGCAAAAAATTTAGAACAAAGAAGCTTGGACATGATAATGGCAAATAAAACCAACATGTTAACTAACTCATAATATACAAGTTATGAACCTTTTTACATATTATTACCGAGTAGAATTGCTTGATGCTACACATTAAATTCAAGAGGATGATATTTACATATATTTTGGATAACATCAATACCAGGAGCTCGACATATGTAAATTCGAGACATCTAATATCCCCCATAAACATCAGAAACAAACATCTAATATCCCCCACAAACATCAGAAACAAGCCCCCCTCGTCATAAGCTTCACACAAAGATGGTCAACACTACTTTACTTTAACCTAGCATTCCCTTTATGCTGGCATTTGGTGTTGGTCTTCAGTCAAGGGATTATTGCTGATTCTGCTGCCTTTGCTGCGAAAAGTTTGGATTCTGTGCTGTATTTGGAAGGCCAGCGATGCTCTGTTGCAAGCTCTGGGCATTTGTCATGTTACCAAAACCGCCTTGCTGCTGTTGCATTGCTACCATGCTAGCTGGATTCGAAGCACCCATGCCAAACACTGAAATAACAATATAATATAGACTTCTCACCATTTATTACCATCAAAATAAATCAGCCAAGGGGCAGAATGCATTATGGGATAGAGTTTAATGGTGGCAAGAAAGAGAAAAGGGAAATGCCTGAAAAAGCAATGCTACTTTTGGCTCCAAGGACCATAAGAGCATCTCAAGCAGTAAATGTTCACCATCTCATTAACAATGCCAACCACAATGTTCTCACTGGCGTATTAATCTCCATTCCTCAATAACATATGCGTGCATCCAACAATCTTTGGTATCTAAAAACAGTAATTAAAAAAAGTGTTTAAAATTTTTATGTTTTACATCCAATGGCCTATTTTATAGCAGGTTGCTTATATCTATGGTCTAGGAATTATTCTAAACCAAAGGAAAAATTGGTGTACAAGAGTTGAATGACCTATATACCTCAATTAACATCATCATTTTGATTTTTTTTTATCTTTATAGGCTCCGGACTGTAGCTCCCTTGGTTCTTCCTCAACGTGTGGACTGGGTAAATTTAATTCATATCTTTTAGTTCATTTCTTAAGATGTGGATCTCTGGGTAAATGAATTTATTCATCTCTCTTAGTTCATTTCTTAAGGTGTGGATTTAATGGTAAATGAAATCATATGAACTTTTTTATTTTAGGCTATTCGACATCCTTACTCCTTCGATTATATTTTAACTGGTGGCTTTGAGATTTTGATGCTCCGACATGCATCTATCTTTCAAAACAGGAGCAAAAACAAAATGGAGCCGAGAAACTTATAACCTATGTTGCATGGATACTGGTGCGGGTGCGGACACGGACACGGAGACGCAGCTATATAGACATACATATTAAAATTAATAATTTATATGAGATTGATATTGTAAATATTAGGATACGGGGACGCAGCTATATAGACATACATATTAAAATTAATAATCTATATGAGATCGATATTGTTTTTCATTTACATGTCATGATAACTAAAATCCTTATACCATTTTTATATTTCTTTTATTGAGTAGATTATAAATGGAAAAACCGCTCGTTTTATAATTAGATACTCAAATGACCCTTTAAAATCATACTTAAGAACAAGTTGCGTGCTAAAACGAACATGTTCCCAATCTCAGAGTTGCATAAAGTTGAGGTGAAGTGTACGATATATGTTCAGGAAGTGTAACCAAAACATGTGTTATATAATTGAGTAAACGTCTGCATAAATGTATGTATATATTCAAGAAGCGTCCAAGGAGTGTCCGACAAGGACACGGAGACGGGAACCTAGATGAAGTGTCCGGATAACATAGCTTATAACCAATTCTATGTATCTATTAGTTCGCCAATGAATATCATTCTACCTAACCATGTCTGAGTTCACATAAGAATTTCCTGGATATGGTAAAGATTTGGGTGTCGAGTTTAATTCATACATGAATATAGTTTTTTCCCCCTAAGAATAAGTTTCAGAATCTGAATCCACTATATTTCAAAAAGATACTCTTCTTTGCTTCAAAGGCAATTAAAGGATAAAAGGGGACTTTTTCTCTCTATCGAACAAGCTTTCATGGATCTTGCAAAACTGATATTGGAACTCTACAGAAGCATTTACCAATCAATTTATCTAAGAATAAGTTTGCATTTTTAATTGATTAGAAACAGCACTGGAGAGTTATTCCAAGTCTTTGATTTCTCTAATGTTTTCCCCCTATGAAAAATGAATGTTAGATCACTCTATACAAAAGCTTCAGCCGCAGGGTTACGAGTTAACAATATAAATCAAGAAAGCTTAATAGTCCCCCATCGAGTGGGCATCACTCACATAGAAAGACCTCTTGCATAAGAATGACCAAGGTCGAAAGTAGAATACACGCATTTAGTGAACTTTTTTTTAAATTGACAAAGATAACAGCGAAACCCAAGTCTTCTTTGAAACTCGGTGCTCTCATACCATACATTTATCGACAATTTACAGAAAAACTTAAAAGTTAATGGTTATGAGCTAATGATAAACACAATATTTAGAAATCGCTAGACGCTCTTGGGTGCTAGACCTAGCACCTAGCGGCTAGCGGCTAGGTGGGCGCTCAAGCGGCACGTAGGCCATCATAAAGCGGCCATCACTCACATGGAAAGACCTCTTGCATAAGAATGACCGAGTTGGAAGTAGAATATACATATTTAATAAACTTTTTCCTTAATTGACAAAGATAAGGTTGGAACCCAAGTCTTTTCTGAAACTTAAGATAAGGTTGGAACCAAGTCTTTTCTGAAATTTAGTGTCCTCATACCATGCATTTATCGCCAATTTACCGAAAAACGTAACTAAATGATAAACAAAATGTTTTAGAAAGCATGGGACGCTTCTTGGTGCTAGACCTAGCGCGTAGGTGGGCACGTAGGCCCCATCAAGAGGTCATAACTCACATGGAAGGCCTCTTGCATAAGAATGAGCAAGTTGGTAAGTAGAATATACGCATTTAATGACAAAGATATTGTTGAAACCGAAGTCTTTTTAGAAACTCGGTGCTCTCATAGTATACATTTCTCGCCAATTTACCGAAAAAGTTAAGATAATGCTTATGAGCTAGTGATAAACACAATGTTTTGTTTTAGAAAGAGCTAGATGCTTCTGGGTGCTAGACTTAGCACCTAGCACCTAGGCATCTAGGTTGGCGCTCAAGCAGCACATAGACCACATCAAGTGACATCGCTCACATGGAAAGACATCTAGCATAATAATGACCGAGTTGGAGAGTAGAATATACGCATTTAATGAACCTTTTTGTTAACTGACAAACTTGGTGCTCTAATATCATACATTTATCGCCAATTTACCAAAAAAGTTAATGGTTATGAGCTAATGATAAATACAAAGTTTTAGAAAGCTCTAGACGCTTCTAGGTGCTAGACCTAGCGCCTAGCACCTAGGCGGACCCTCAAGCAGCACGTAGGCCCCCATCTAGCTGCCATCACTCATATGCAAAGACATCTTGCATAAGAATTACCAAGTTGAAAAGTAGAATATTTGCATTTAATGAATTTTTTAATTAACAAAGACAAGGTAGGAACTCAAGTCTTTTTCGAACTCGGTTCTCTCATACCATACATTTACCGCCAATTTACCGAAAAACTTAAAGTTAATGTTTAGAAAGCACTAGGCGCTCCTGGGTGGTGCTAGACCTAGAGCCTACGTGCCTAAGCGTGTGCTCAAGCAACACGTAGGCGTTTTTAGCATCGAGAGACGACAGGTTCTTTCTAATGATTCAAAATCATGTCCTCACTCTTTTATCTGAGATGGCTTGGATATAGAGTTTTCATCCGATCCATTCTGACCTGGCCCATTCTCTTCACCCTTAACTATGTTTAAACGAGTAATATACCCCTTTTTGATGTCGTGTAGTCAGGCGCTTGCGCACCCAGGACTTAAGCGAGCAACCTGCGTGCAGCTTAGGCTTAAGTGGCCGCCAAGGAAGGCGCCTAGACCGATTTTTAAAATAATAAATAAACATAATGCAGGTTTAAAATTTGAACACATCAATGGGTCGAAAAGAGAGCTTTTTTCTAACTAATTATTATAGGTTTAGCTTGTCAAAGGGATGAAAAGCATGTACAGAATGATGCCAGAGAGCTGCCAGACTGCTTGATATAAAAGAAGACGCTCGTAACATACAACAACAGTGAAGTCTCTGTTCCCAACTAGTAGTGTATGTGAACATGGCCATGACAATACAAAATATGAATTCACAAAAAAAAAGGATAAAGAAATAATGTGTTCAATGTGAAATAAGAGTTGATAACATACAACAACAACAATTAGGCCTTTATTCCCAATCAGTAGGAATATGTAAAAACATAGGAAAATATGATTTTACCAGAAAAGGATAAAGATGTATCACATACTTTGATCATTTAACATCTGTGAAGGATGATTTCTTTGAGGATGTCCACCAGATAAACCAAACGGCTGCAGGGGCCAAATAAAGCATGATGCATTAGAATATCATTATTATACAAACAATATAAAAAAGGAAATATATGAATTTTCACTGTTATAGACAATAATAGAGGTTAAGCATCATTTAAATTTAGATAGTCAGTGCTTCCGAACAACCATAATCATTAAACCTTCTCCCAACAGTCTATTGATCCTGTCTCTCCATCCATTCTAATCAAGAATACAATTGTCAATCACTCATTTCTTATTCAAGAATCTTAACTTTGTCAAGAAAGCATAACCTACTATGTTAAGAGACAACATCAACATCTAAGGTCCAAGATGATGGAAACTAATGTAGTGTACATGACATGTCGAATTAGTTAATACTCAATAAAGGAAGTGTTTGTTGTTAAAATTGGTAAACAAAAATTAGTAAACAAAAATTAGTTAATACTTCATAAAGGGAGTTATTGTATGAATTACATCGTTGGACAAAAAGCAAGCAAGAGATGGAACAACATTGAGAATAATATATATCTAGTAAAAGTAGATCTTGGAACTGGAACACATCATGTTAACCATGAGAATCAAATTTTAACTATTATGTGGTGATAGATTTCATTGAATGAATAAGATATCGAAATATCCGAGGGGAATAAATTGTTCATATAGGCACGAATAACATGAATCATTATCAAAATTTAACGATCCGTGAAATTAGGGGATGGCTGCAAAGTGCAAAACTCAATTTTTTCCCCCATTCAGCTCATTAAGGATCAGCTTGTTGTCCTTGCACCTAATCTGTACCTCTCCAGGCTCACTTTGGTGTCCTAGTAACACCAACAATGACGGTATTGGACAGTTAGCCATTATTGCAGATGTCAAACCATCTCAAATGATCGCACTAATATTATCCTAAGTTGAAGGTAACTCTTACTTTTTACAAAATACACTGATTTGCGGTCCTAATATCCTGTCTTTTATTATATTGTTGCTCATCTATCTCAATATTGCCAGTTCAAATTCACTGTTTTTTAAATCATAATGTCTTTATCTAGCCTACTAAGTCGTCATTGTCTAAAATTTCACTGCAAATCCAAGGTTATTTTCAAGTGAGATAGTAATTGAAAGACACTTCAACCCTCCTTTTTAATTCTATTGACAAATCTTTCTCAATCTCAATCACAACCATTTACTGATTATAACTATTGAAAATAATCACTTGGGAGACAGGAGGCAGGCTTTACCTATAAGGACATTGTGATTCTTGAATTAAATAGACTAGACAACACTTGGTGAACAGGATTTATGAGACAGCAAGGCAGCAACTACCAAGCAATCTTGTCCAAAGCATAGCAACAGCAGAAAATTAAGCTAGCACATAACAACCTCACCCTAGTTAAAAACTTCAAATTCGCTCTATGACATACAGAGAGAGCTGCTATGGATAGTATATTGATCAACAAACAATTTCATCTCAAAAAGATTAATAACTAAATAATCACTAAGTAGCCAGAAAGGAACAAATAATGGAAAGATCTCATCCAGAAACGTTACGTATTAGAATCTTCTAGAGTTATGAAGCACAAAATCATTAGATAGTGAATAGAATTCACATATCAAAAAAAAAAAAAAAAAGAACTGACCTGCATTCGTGGTAAAAGTGCTTGTGACTGCATTGTAGCCGACATGTTGGTTATCTGCAATGAATGAGATATGAGATTGCCAATAGTATAACTTTTTCAAAGAAGGTTCCTAAAGATAATAAATTTTTTAGGAATGATAAATTACTATCTTGGAAGAAGTACGAACAAGTACTTTATAAAAAATTTACGTCTTCTAGAAAATGATAAATTACTATCTTGTCCTTCTTCATGATGGGCTCAATACCACAACATGAGGTGGTTGACCTCCACATAAACTGACCTTAAGGACAAACCAAACTCACAAAGCAATTAAATACTGTACAAATACACACTAAAAATACAAAAATAATATATCCATGCTAAACAATGTACAAGATTATACACTACACTATAACAGCATTAATAACACCAGTTTTAGATTAATTCTTGCAAAGTGAGAAGCTGTTTGATATAGGACAAAAGGGATTCTTTGATGAATCCTTAGAAGATGGTTGAGGAATAATGACCACGAAAGCAGATAAACACGCGTGTGCACATTTCTATCCTGCTAATAATACGATGAAACTGTAAATTATCTAACCATCTGAGAATTGGGAGATGACTGAGCAGCATTGAACAGAGCACTGTTAGCAGATCCCGCAAACTGTCCCAAATGGCTCCTTAACTGATTTCCTTGATTGATCTGATTTTGTGCCATATTAAGCGGCATATGACTAGGTTGTAATTGTCTGTTCTGAAACTGCTGCTGTGCAAGGGGCTGAGAATATTGCATCGGAAGCTGGTTAGGTACCTAAGATAAAGAAAATTTTAAGTTTATGAATATTTGTAAACCAGTAACATTTATGAAGCTGAAAATATGCATTACAAAAATAAACTTTTTGAGCAAAACCCTAGAAAGAAATGGTTTAGCATAAATACCGATGGGAACTTTTGCTGAGTCTGTGCCTGTAAATCATGTAGCTGAGACATACTGCTCTGCCACCAGAAAAATACATAATGTTGCTCATCTAAGCATATTTTATATTTGATAAGCAGAGATCAAAATTGAGAACTGCAAAGACAAATATCAAAGTGAAATAGCAGCCCCCGTGATGTCAGACATAATGCCTTTTTTAGTGGGGAGGAACAACATACACAACTTCGCTTCATCCACCGATGCAGATTTTTGAACAGATTTGATATACCAGCAGAATCAAGATTGCAGGGAAATAGCATGCAGTCAGGTTGTCCGGGCATTGAAATTTACAAACAGCCCGGTTATAAGCACCAAAATTTGCCTTTATTGCATGGATGGACCGGAAGCATTTCATAAAAAACTTATGGCAGTGCCTTTCTTTTCAACAGTTTCCTTAGGCAGAAATTGTTTCTTACTTAGAGGCTGTTTGGTTGCATGTAATTCTGAAGGAAAAAGTTGGAAAGTTGCTAAATTGTGGCGGTCCAGAAGTAACTTTCCCAACTTTTCTTTGTTTCATTGCATCTTTTGAAAGCATGAAAATGATGATGTATATGACCTCTAACTCCTCAAATCAAAATCACTCAAAAATGATAGGATTTTGGTGGAAAGTAAAATACTTGATGTAACTCCAATGGATTCCAAGCAAAACAAAGGAAAAGGTTCAAGATAAAAGTGATGAGGTGGATGTCACTTTCCAGATTGTGTCATAAATCCTCAATTTTTACAAAATCATCCAAACAGCTTCTTAGGGTTTGATGTCCGGTTGACAATCGGTAATTGCGATACTCGAATGGAGTCCTCCACAATTCAACCCGTTTGATAGGAAAACACTAAATGATAATGATGACAATGACAATCCAATAACTAAACAGTTCAAGCTTACAACAAAGGAATAAAAAGAAGAGAAGGTTTTTAACCTGTCCCAGCACTCCAGTTGTAGATTGCCTCAACTGCTGCTGAGCAAGGAGTTGATGCTGAGGAATTTGCATCATTTTCTGTCTTTGCTGTTGCTGCTGAGGAGATGGTGTATTCATCATGTTCGTGCCGGATCGAGGTGAGTTAGCATATTGAAGAGGAGGTGTTGATGCATTATCAAAGGAAGCAGGTCCACCGCCGGGTGATGGAACTGATCTTCCAATTAACTGCGCTCCAGAGTTCTGCAGCTAAAACCATGTATTAGAAAGTGTATGCTACAATGCTTCACAAAGTATTTTAACTTAGAATCTTCTGAGCAGTTCACATTCAAAAGAATAGCCTACACAGCATCAACTATATTTATCACTCAAACAGATGGGTGGCCTTCAAAGTTGTCAGTTATCTTACTATAATCACAAACCGATAAGAATAGTATTATAGTATAAAATATATAACTAGTCTTCTGCGAGAAAATAGGTCGTATTCTGTAAAACAAATTGCAACTGAGATCACTATCACGGTCTGCATGAGTGCTTGTATAACACTTCGGCTACCTAGTCTGCATGTTTACTGGTCCCATTAACACCTAAAATGCATTGTTTAAGCATAAGAAACGATCATTGTACCTACTAGGTATAATTCCATTAACACAGATGTTAAAAGAAAATAAATAGTTGAAAATAAAGAAAATATATAAAAACAATCAACCTGGAACTAGAGGAAGATCCTAGGCACAAGATGAATGAAAGTAAAAAAAGGAAGACACAAACATCCTGCTGGTCATAGGAGGTAGCGAATATTAATATATTTCTACTCTGTTTCTTCCACTACCCATCCATGAGATATGACTTAATCTTCCAAGATCGAGAAAAATCTTCATCACGGAAAAACTAGAAAGCTTGATTAGACATCCTTAGGAAATGACCACAGGGAAATTACGGCTCACAGGGGTCAAGAAAAAACTACATTGCAGTTTGCTTGAATTCCTTACAAGGGGTAGATCAACTACTAGCCCCCATCAAAGAGATCTATAAATGGTCCTCTATAAATGGAGGAGACACCACCTTTGAACATGAATACTATCATGGAAAAATTTAGGCTGCAACTTAAATTAGCATTCCAGAGCGTGCATATGTAAAGCACCCATTTAACAAACTGAAGTTGCTTTTGTAGACCGCCCACAATGCATTTCTTTCTTTTATGTAAATAAGTTTGCAGCAAATTGTGCAGCTTAATCTCTACTCCCTTCTGTGTGGAGCCGTTGAGCTCTTCTTTTTACTCTCCATAAGAGTGACAACTTCCAGCTTCACTTCTGGAATGGGAAGAATTGCCCTTTATAGAGATGAATAAGAACAATATAACTTTCAGAGTGAAAAAGGCGAAAAACTTTGAGATTGACAATTAAAGCCCTACAAATACAAGATTCTCTTTTTCGTGTTGCCATTGCAATACTGGTAAACTAAAAATTTTATATAGTATTTTGTTAAAAGCTTTCCCAGGACAATAAATGTACTAACAGCGTGAAATTCAGAACAGAAACCAAAATCTCCCACAGAAACTCTCGATATTCTATCAGAAATCATAGAAAGATAATCATGTTCACCAGCCAAGAATAATTTAACATATGAGAACGAACATTTTGAACTCATACCTCCCTAACTAAGCAGATACCCTCTAAAGAAAGTAGCTGATAGATGAAAACAACAAATATTGGGCATATAATCTATAGAAGCGAACATATGGTATGAAATAAATAGCCTGGAATTTTAACTGCCAAGATACCCTCTAAGAGAAAAAAAAAATGGACATTAGTTCACATTTATTGAAAAGAAAAACCTTCTAGCAAAAAATAAACAGTCAATATGAAAATCATATTATTAGAAGGAAAAAAGCGAAATGCAGAGTCAACTAATGTGCTCAAATCTCCAACTGAATTAGGCCCCGTTCCAGCCTGATGCACAAAAATTCAGAAACTGATAGTTTTGCCAACAAAATCAAATCATGTTTGTAATCCACAAATAAAAACATCAGAGGGTTTCTAAAGCTTAAACCGAGTGACAACTGGTTTTTCTCACCAAACAAAGGAATCCAACAAAAGTCGTAGCAACTCTACATGAAATTAGACCCTAAACAAATTATGGAAAATGTGCAAACACTAATAGATGATATGAGCATAGTAACAATACAAACCATCACTAGAACTAAATTGTAAATACTAAAAAATGTGTCAAATGAATTTTCATTTTTCCATTTGAATGAAACTATGATCAAATTTGAAATGTCCAAGACAAGGAGAGAGATGAGAGAGAAAGTACCAAAAGAATCATCAATCAGTTAACAAGAAAGCAAACAAATAATACATAAATGGCAAAGCAGTAAGCAATGAGAATAAATTATAATTTTATTCCACAATAAAACAATGTAAATGAAACAAGTTTATCAATACTTTGTAACAATTTCACATCACATATATTGAGAAAGACCTGCATTATAGCTCCTTGAGGGTTGACATTGCCAGCTGAGAAAGGGGGTGTACCCTTTTGGAGCATGCCTGCAACAACAGACAAACCAATACCATGAAGCAGCTTCCTACTGTGTAGGCGAATGAAATTTCAGTAGCAAAGAGATTAATACAGAATAGATAAATCAATGTATGGAATGTTTTTTTATAACGATAAAAGCCAGGGTGCGTTGACTAATGATTGAAATCCAGAGGAATTAATTTCTCCGAAAGCAAAATTTCACCCACAACTTACCAGAATTATCTCCTCCATGATTCTGTGGACCATCACCAAAATTGAGCACATCAACTAAATGACTAGGAAGAGAAGATGGAAGCTCTCTCTGACTCCCGGTTCGTAATCCTGAACAATCACAATTTTTTCTCTATTAAGTAAAAGAAGGAAGTGATCTCACAACCACATCGAAAGCATATATAAATCGGAAGCATCATGGGTATCTGTAAGGAAAATATAGCATGTGAAAGTGACACCTTCGCCAAAATTCACTGCATTCCGAAGTATATTCTCTTGTTCTTGAATTTTCGCAGCCTGCACCTTGTCCAAGGTTGGAACAAGGCTTGGTCCTGGGCGTGAACCTAACCCGTATTGTTTGCGAGAATCAGCTATGACTTTTTCAGCAGTGTCGCAGGCTGCAGCAATCATATCAATTCTAGCCTGACTCACTTATGGTTAGTAGGAACTAGGAAGCATGAGGGTAAAGGATAAACAACAGATACATTGAGTGCAAAGCAAGCTCTAATCCAAAGATCACCTTGAGCTTTTCAATTTGCATAGTTACAGGGAGATTTGTTATCCCGCTTAATAGTTGCTCCCTCTTTGTGTTGTCCTCTGCTTCCATTTCTGGTAACAACTTTGACGACAACATCACAGGTAGTACTGCAACAATTATGCTTGCAAATCAGGGTATTTTTCAGTAGAAAAAATCAGAAAGATGATAACAATGTAGAAACGAGAAACTGTTGGGAGGAAATGAAATAGTTGAACATGAATGAATCGATATGGGCAGAAATAGCGAAAATAAAAGTAACTTGGAATTCAGATCAGTTATATAGAAACGATATAATACTATGTAGGAATTCATAACCTATCATGCCGATCCCTTTTTTGAACCATTCTTGAGAAGGTCCAAAAGTGTCTGAACAATCTCATTTTCCATCTGCTGATGTATTCATTGATAGCCGGATCAACGTATGCGAGTAGTAGAAAGATAAACCATGAATAGAAGTTAAAATTTTAAGACCGCCCACTATCTGGATCAAATGGCTGGACACCTAGAAATACTACAAATCTGTCAGCTAAAAATTAAGAATAAGTCTAAGCTTCAGATATGTCAAAGATCTCAATCAGTCAATGCTACATCTTCTAGAAGACTTATCTTGAGTCTTGATAATACCACTCACAGATTGCTCAACCTCCACCAAGTGAGATCTAAATCTGATAGCCCCCTGAAGAGATTGATACTCTCCCATGCTATACATGCCAGACCATGGTCCATCCCAAAAGGTCCACCCATTTGCATTATCCCCAAGTTCTGCTTAAAATGCTCATAATATATGTTTCTTCATGACAACATCAAATTTCAAATTTTGCGCTCTATGTCATCATCCTACTAGCAAAGCTACCATGGAACACCCATAATATATGAGAACCGAAAGGGTAGAGTCTAGTATGCAGTAGCTACTCTAAGCCTAAGATATATGATAATTGATGTTCACGCCCCCCATGAACACCTCCAATATTTCCACTATGCTTTCAACAACTGATTTGTTGATAATTGACATTCAGAAAATTTGTTGTCCAATACTCATCTGAGACTACATCTAAATTCATTAAGTTTGAACCTGCTATTTAATATGATATTCCGTTTTAGCTTTTTCGAAATGCTCCGCAGGAAGCAATCAGCTCAGACTACCTTTCTTTACTTAGGAGAAACAACATAAGCATTTCTCTATGCAAATTCCACATATTCAAAATAGATTAAAGAAAATGCAACTAAGACTGGATGAAGGGCTCGTGAATAGTATACGTACTTGCGGCATTCTCCCCATTGACGTTCTTGGGATGCACAACGAATGGCTTGGAAACCTTCTTTATGTCTTCTACAATGTTGAACAGCTCCATATTCACCATTGAGAACTGCCCTAATGTCTCTTGCCTGTCATGCAAACAAACATTGTGTTTATAATTGTATGAAGATAGTCTCTTGACTTCTTAGCCCATCGATTGTGCATGTCCTTAATGTAACTAAGAAAGACTCTTTTCTTCTCTAATTACTAACACATTTAGTTCTTTTTTTCTTGAAAATTTGGAACGCGAAAAAACCCTAGAACAAGGGGGGGTAAAAGGAGGGGGAATTTACCACTTGGGGAGGGAATTGGAGCGGGAATAGACATCGATGTGCTCCAGGATTCGGGAAATGGCGTTGAAGAGGCCAACAGCGCGGGTTTTGACCGACTCTAGATTTAGCTGCTGCTGAACCGCCGGATTCAGGCGCTCCGCCACCTTAGCCTGCTCCTGCGCCGCCTGATTCTGCTGCTGTTGATTCTGATTCTGATTCTGATTCTGATCTTGGCCGCCTCCGACGCCTGTCGATGGACCCCCGGCGGCCTCCATTGCTGCAGTGAGTCAGATTACTGCTGAAGAGAGACTGACTTAGATCGGGGATCGAGAAGAGGTACGCTATTTAAGCGGGTTTAGGATTTAGGGTCTGCCCTAGCAAACCCGATCCATGTCTTTATGACCCGATCAGAAAACTGCAGGTTTTTCCGTCCGAATGAGCTTTGCCCCTTTCAACTGTGAGAGAACAAATGTTTAGTTTGCTCTTATTAGAAAAGAATGATTAGTTTGCTAATCTTTGAATTTGGCACTAAATTAAGAAAACAATTGGTAGAGCCAATGAACCCTAAAATAAGCCCTTTGTTTTTTATTGTAAGCATAGGACAAAATTGTTTTACATTATATATATATATATATATATATATATATATATAGTCCGTTTCTCATGCGCATTGATGCCTACACATCAACTCCGATTCTGGGGTTTTGCAAAATCCCAGCCCAAAGTTTAATGAATGTTTTGTGAAATTCACCAAATCTATGATCGTGTAATATTCGTAATTAGTAGCGTCATTAGAGAATATAAGATCTGAATGAATGGACTAATTCCTAGTACTAATAGCGGTTTATGTTTGGTTGAATCAAATTTTCTTTTTCATATTCAATGAAGAATTTGTATAAACGCTGATGCTCATCACTATAAATTAGATGTGCAAGTTGGAACCTAGGTTTAACCAAATTCGCACTCAACATCTTGACCAATCTTTAGTCACAAGATCAAAAATTTTCCATGATTTTTCTCACATCAAACAGATGATATACAGTAGTCAAATGATTCTCTTCTTTTAATATCTACATACAATTTTCACTTAACCTTTCTAACCCCTTCTCTCTCGGGAAAAAAAAGATCCCCAAAAAAAAGCAAGTTAAACGGGTGTTGCCCATAAGCCCCCTAAGTTTGTTTATCTCAAATATGAACTTTCAAATTAATAATTCCCCCATCTCCACATGCAAAATAAAGATTCCTAGGGAAGAGAAAGATGTAGAAATAGTCTCTCTTTCTTAGAATTTTTTAATAAATATTTTGCTTATTATCAAATTCCAACGAAGAAACCATGTATAGTGATGTCATGGATGTCATATGAAATTTTCTTATGATTTTTTTGTATCTTTTATTTTGATGCATATCTCTTGACCAAGTTGTATATTTTGGTGCATCGTGGATGAGAAATAGTGCAAATGAAGGAGGAGGACGAGAGCAAAGGAGTTAGTTCGCAAGAGCAAAGAAGGTGGTTTCACGATAAGGTTGTATATTTGATGTGTTGTAGATGATAAGTTGTATATTTTAGTGCATTTTATATGATTATTAGCTTTTACATTGTATATTTTGGGTTTTGTTGGGTTGCGCAAATTTTTGTTACATATATTTTGTAAACATTATGTATCATATTCGTTAAGTATGTCAAATGTTTGTGCTCTTTAGAGATGGTTGTATATTGTGCGTTGTATTGTTTGTGTATTATGAACTATGTATTTTGTATTGATGTATTGTTTGCATAATCATGTCATGATTATATGCAGGGAAGTTCTATCGAAGAGGGGAGGTTTTGCCTTTTTTTTTTAATTTGAGGGGATTTTGTGAGTCCAATCCAATAGCGTAGGGTGATTTTAGGGAGATAAAATGAATAATTCAAGGGAGTTATGTGAGACCAAGACTTACATATCAAATTCATGAAATTCTCAAACAATTGGAACATATAAAATTCACTAAGATACATCATTTTATTTACACAATTGCAACCATTCATTTTATTAATATAAGCTTACATTAAGGTTTTACATAGAACAATTTCTCTCACAATATACATCATTTTGTTTATAGAATAATTTCTCTCACAATATAAAAGATTTTTTTTATACGATTGCAATTGTCACTCACAATCCGACAAACAAAATATAATCTAAAAACAACACGTCTCACAAACATGTATACTCAAAGCCTAAAAAACCCCTTTTTCTCTTCGTGTCAAGGAGAAATTAGAAATTTTTGGCTTTGTTCATCTCTTTGGTTAACAGTAAAGTAGGTGGGATTTTTGCAAAAACACCGAGAATCGGAGTTGATCTGCGCATAAATCATGAAAGCGGACTGATATATATATATATATATATATATATATATATATATATATATATATATATATATATATATATATATATATATATATATATATATATATATATATATATATATATATATATATATATATATATGAGTCGGGTCCGGATTTGACAAATACACGGTTTTGGGCTTTTCAAATCCCTCTCTAAAATGACTCATTTAAAATCCTGATCCAAGTGAAAGTCCAAACATGAGATTTGGATTTGAAATGCTCTGAATTTTAAATCCAAGGCTCAAATCAGTGTTTCCAAACAAAACTTTAACTTTTTTCCTCTTCTCTGCCCTCACTTTCTCCTCCTCACTCTTTGTCTCTCTCCCTCTTCTCTACTATCTTCTAATGCTTCAAGTAAAATATTTGATGTTGGGTCTTAAAGAGAAGAAGAGGAGAAGAAGATTGAGTTTTTTTATAGTTGGAGGATGAAGAGGGAGCAGGCGGAACAATGACGGAGAGGGAGTGGGAGAGTGGAAGAAGAGAATGAGATTGGGTTTTGATAGAATGTTTAATATTGGGTCAGAGAGAGAAAGAGGAAGATGTTAGATTTTTTTAATGATTGAAGGGTGAAGAGGGAGTGGACGAACAAGGAGGGAGAGGGAGTGGGAGAGAGGATGGAAAGTTGGGGATTGAGAGGAGAAGAGAATAGAGGAGATGATGGAAAGTAGAATGTTAAGAGTGAGGATATGGTAAAGAAGGGAGCAGGAGTGGTAGAGAGAGGAGAAGAGAATGGAGGATATTTTGAGAACAAGGAGGGAGAAGATGGTGGGAAGGGAGTTTTATTTTTATTTTTATTTTAAATACAAATTTTAGAATTTGGAGGGGCGGAAGGGGGTTAATCAGAAAAATATGGGCTAGTACTTCACTTAAAATTTGTCTTCGGCGATTGGAAAGGTCCATGTGTTGCCAATTTATCAATTTTTAGGTTAAAGTGCTGTCGATGTCACTTTTTAGACCAAAATAGTAAAATACAATAACTTTTTAAGCCAATCTGATATTTTAGCCATTTGCTCTAATGAAAAGTGATTAGTTTGCTAATCTTTGAATTTGGCACTAAATTAAGAAAACAAGTGGTAGAGCCAATGAACCCTAAAGCAAGCCCTTTAGTACTCTTCAGATTCTCTATCACAGAAAACAAATTCATGGAAGACATGACAATATACTTATTAGTACTCTGCAGATTCTGTATCACAGAAAACACATGGCAGACATGTTAATATACTTACTTATTAGTACTCTGCAGATTCTGTATAGGGGGTGTTTGTTTCGCTCTTTCACGAGCTTGAAAAGCCTTTCACGCCTCTGACAACGAAGCTAGCTCGGTTTTTTCCCCAACCCTTGGTTTTTTCCCGCTTTGGTTCGTTTCTCCGCCTCTTTCGTCCAGCCGCGAAAACCATAGCCACCTCAGCTCTCATCCTCTCCCCCATTTCCTTCGAAAAAGAGAGGAAATCGGTGCAAAACTCCCCAGATCTGTAAGAGAGGAAATCGGTGCAAAACTCCCCAGGTCTGTACTATTGTCAGATCTAAGGTTTTTCGGTACAAACCTGTTGGTGGCTAGGGTCACCACCGCTTTCCCTCGCTTTTTTTCCCTTCTTCGCGCCTCGGTTCCTCTCTATTGCCTTCGGGAGCTCTGAACATTTTGGTTTTTTGGTTGATTCAAGCCTCGGTTCCTCAAAATCGGGTTTTTTGGTGGATTTTGCTAAAAAGGTAGCGCCTTTATTGGGAAAAATTCTTGTTTTTGCTGGATTTTTTTTTCTGGATCTTGATCAAAAAAGCGTCCGAAGGTATGATTTCTACATTTTTTAGAAATATTAACATAAAAATTTGATGTTGCAATTTTGTAAAATTATTGGGAAATTCACATGTTCATGTTGGTTAGTTATTTTTTAGTTGTGCACTTATTTTTGATAAATATTGTTAATATTAGAGCTATGCACTTGTTCTTGAGTAAAATTTTTCATGCCATATAGATATTTATGACTAATCAGGTTGTTTAAAGGGTTTTACTGGTTTCATAACTTCAGTTCCCTTAATTCAGTGCAGCATTTCATAAAATTATCAATAATCATGTTATTACGAGTTACGTGTGTTTTTTCATGTCAAACGAGTCTCCGGATGTTAAATTATGTATTTTTCATCTCAAATAGATATTTATGACTCATCGGGTTGTTTATAGGTTTTACAGGTTTTACGACTAATTGGTACATTTTTCATAAAATTTTGTATAATCATGTTATTACGAGTTACGTGTGTTTTTTCATGTCAAACGAGTCTCCGGATGTTAAATTATGTATTTTTCATCTCAAATAGATATTTATGACTCATCGGGTTGTTTATAGGTTTTACAGGTTTTACGACTAATTGGTACATTTTTCATAAAATTTTGTATAATCATGTTATTACGAGTTACGTGTGTTTTTTCATGTCAAACGAGTCTCCGGATGTTAAATTATGTATTTTTCATCTCAAATAGATATTTATGACTCATCGGGTTGTTTATAGGTTTTACAGGTTTTACGACTAATTGGTACATTTTTCATAAAATTTTGTATAATCATGTTATTACGAGTTACGTGTGTTTTTTCATGTCAAACGAGTCTCCGGATGTTAAATTATGTATTTTTCATCTCAAATAGATATTTATGACTAATCGGGTTGTTTAAAGGGTTTCTTGGTTTCATAACTTCAGTTCCCTTAATTCAGTGCAGCATTTCATAAAATTATCAATAATCATGTTATTACGAGTTACGTGTGTTTTTTCATGTCAAACGAGTCTCCGGATGTTAAATTATGTATTTTTCATCTCAAATAGATATTTATGACTCATCGGGTTGTTTATAGGTTTTACAGGTTTTACGACTAATTGGTACATTTTTCATAAAATTTTGTATAATCATGTTATTACGAGTTACGTGTGTTTTTTCATGTCAAACGAGTCTCCGGATGTTAAATCGTAATTTTCGAGTATAATCAGTGCAGATTTATAACTATTACGATAAGCATGTTATTATAGGTTTTGTATATTTTTTATGGCAAGCGGATAATTATGACGAATTCGGTTATTCTTGTTTTCCATGTTAAATTTTGGTAAGATTACCTCTCATAACGATCAAAAATTAATTTGCATTTGGTAAGTTGTGAACTTACCATGGTGACCATAAACACTTTTCACTACACACTTCATTACCAACCAAACACATGAAAAGAGGAAAATGTCTAATCAATGAAAGTTTTCCCTCTTTTTTTCTTTCCAACCAAACACATGAAAAGTGATTACATTGTATTTCCCACCATGTTTTCATACCAAACAAAGCCAAACATGCACTTTCATTGAAAAGTGTGGAAAACCCAAACATTCACTTTCACGCCTGTTTGTTTCATTTCCAAAATATCATGAAATGTGAAAACATAGCTGGAAATTAATATCGGAGCATTTCGGAGGTTTTCAGAACAATAGATATTTTGCGTTTGTTTGCACGGAAATGATAGGGTGGAAATGTCATGTTTTTATTTTATTTGTTTGGTTCATTGTTGGTTAAAGCGTTTGAAAACCTGACAATATATTATTTTATTGCCAACTTTTTATTCCCGCGTTTCCAAAAAGGAGAGTGGGAATTATTTTATTGCTCAAGTACTACATTTCAAGCCAATTTCAAAGCTTTTGGAGCCGAAATGACTTTTACAAGTTTTCTGACGTGGCGGCACTATTTGGTCCCCATTTCCATGAAAACCCTCCGCGAACCAAACATGTGATATGTAAAACCCTCGAAATCAAAATCTTACGTGGAAGGGATGGCAGGACATGGAAATCACATTTCAACCTATTTTTTAACGAAACAAACGGGCCCACATGGAATTGTGTTTCACCTTTCCATGGAAACGAACCAAACAGCCCCATAACAGAAAACATATTCATGGCAGACATGATACATTTCCAGTAGTTAGAACTTTCAGAAAGCAAATTTTTCCCACGGCTATGTAATTAGGCAGATCATTTTGCAACCATTAAAATTCGTAAAGAAAATGATAAGTAAATAAATTAACCGCTTCTCTGTACAATATCCTGCATTACAACTTTCAAACAGCTTACAATACATAATACATCTCATAAGCATGGATCTAAGAAGACATTATTTGTCTCGTTATTTTTCTGAGTTGGCTGCACTAGAACCACTCTTCTAGAATATGTACAACCCTGGCCGATGAGAACATGGATATTTACAGTGAAGCAGAATCTGCACAAACAAAGATTCAATTATAGTTGCGGCGCTAAAATATTATCACAGATTCATGGATAACTACCAGCGAATTAAAGCACAAAAGCCTGAAACAAAAGAAAGATAAAAATGAATAATTCAACAATAATCTGCCGTGGAAAGTGCAATATACAAAGTTCAGAACAATGACATGGTTCAACGATATCCTTATCAGCAAACCAGTTAGCAACATAATTTGGCGAATTACAAAACAAAACACAGTATCATGAATTAAGGACATAAAATTAGTGATTTTGGAAAATCGGAATGTAATTCGGCAGGGATAAATCTGCATGCATGTTTATGTCATTGCTCTTTGTGGAAAAAAAATTGAAATTTTGAAATACATGACAAACCATAGTGTAAACCTTGGTCTTTATTAAAGAAAGAAAAAAAAATATCAATGCATCTTGAATTCTATTGTTCAAGCATCAAACTTTTATCAAATATGTATATATCCTTAATATGTTTAAAAAGTGTCCAAATGTACCCGGAGCACCAGTCTGTCCAAAATTGATTAGTCTATACAAGCAAGCATCCTAAATTAAAGAACATGGTTCAAGCATTTGGATATCTATGATTGTCTGGTGTGGATATACGTAGCTGAAGTATAGGATTAATTGCAGATAGGCCCCCTGTACTATCACCCAATTGTGTATAAAACCCCGGCAGTTCGACTGTCGCAGACAGACTCCCTGAGTGAAAACTTTTGATTCTTTTACCCTCAGGAGGTCCATTTATCCAAAAAACACTCTTTCTCTGAGGTGAAAGAGTCAAGAAAATAAATTCAATCAGGAGGTCTATCTGCAACTATAGAACAATGGGGGTTCTATCCACAACTGGGCAATTGTACATGGGTCTATCCGCAGTTAACCCATATATCTATCTACCCTTTAAAAGAGGGAGTAGTAGAAAAACTTTCCCTACCCCAAAATACCCTTCACCTATTGTAAATATAACAAAGATATCCTTTTCATAATTAAGAAATTAGGAACCCCAACTTTTTTGTTCTTCTGCAGGACTTGCACCTATTGTGCATGCACATTTCATTCAATTTATCCTTGGCAATTAATTTGTTCTTAATGAGGTTGCTGGAAGTTATCCTCATGCATATAAATAAAATTGGAAATACGTACATATGTAAATATCAAGTTTAATACTTTATATCTCATGTAATATTAATGAAGAGTAACTGTCTCATTTTATGAGTGGTGACTGACCAGCACCTCTTCCTCTCCCCTGTCATCAGTCTGAATTTGTTAGACATATCTGTTGTAAAAGGTAATATTAGCTAATTTTGACAAGAAGATTTCGTACTACTTTACACTATATTAGGTTATGAGACTACGTACATTATAGTAGATTATGAGGCTAGGTAGGTGCACGTGTATGATAGAGTAGTTACTTAGGAATAATCATTTAGTATGTTGACGTACTATATAATAGGTAGGTGCGCGTCTTATATGATAGGTTTCATTCATGCAAAATGATGCTATGAAAATTCAATTGTCACATCATCTGAAATTTAATTTGCACTTATAAACGATGAATGATTATTAATGAAAATTCAATTTTAGAACTCAAAGGTTTAATCTTTTATTATGCATGAAAATGTGGTGTCATTTACTCCTATCAATGAATGATGAACAGTTACTAAAAAGACAGCAGCTCTTTGGACCTTTAATAATGATCATTTAGAGAGTATTAAATTCAATGTGATCTCTCCAACTCCCCTCCGTTTCAGCCTAACTCATATATAAGCCCACAAATCCTAGCTCCCCCACTTCATCACAAGAAAATTCATTATCATTAATAAAAATGAAACGGGAGTTGGAAGATCAACAGACTGGTTCAACCACAAGCTGACTCGGCAGTGTCATTGAAGGCGATTTGATGAATATGGTTGTTGTTAAGCTTGGCGGTGGTGGCGGGTTGGGCTTGGCGGTGGTGGCGGGTTGGGCTTGGCGGTGGTGGCGGGTTGGGCTTGGCGGTGGTGGCGGGTTGGGCTTGGCGGTGGTGGCGGGTTGGGCTTGGCGGTGGTGGCGGGTTGGGCTTGGCGGTGGTGGCGGGTTGGGCTTGGCGGTGGTGGTGAATTTGGTGGTTGAGGAGGGTCGGCAAAGGTGCGGTGCCTTGGAGAGTTTTCGCGGATGAACAGTTGGTGAAAATGGTGGTGGATTCCTTTGATTAATTAGCTTGGGATGCATGCACTAATAATGAATTTTATTATGCAATTAAAGGTTTTATTGTATGTATGTTTGTTGTTGTAATAAGAAATGCTTGCTTAACATATGGTTGTCCACTAAAGAAATATTGTGATTATTTTGTGTTTGCTTCTTTTTCATGTGGCGTTAATCTTGAGGGTATAGAACAATAATTTGGATAAAGATTAATTAATATGTATGTAATTGTGGATTTTACTATGTATGTACGGTTGATTCAATGGATTATAAATTGTGAATATAAAAGTTAAATTACAAGTAAGTTGTTAGAACCACTACTTTTCATTCTTCTTCTGTCGGTTATGCTTCCTCTCCTTTAATTTTCCGTCGATTACGCTTTCTCTCCGGCAACCACAAAGATGAGTATTATTATCCTCATCATCACCACACCCCCTCTGCCCTCAACTCCTCACTTCTCAGATTTTTGGCATCGTTTAGGATCACGAAGGAAAGCCATTGACGAATGTCTGATTTATCCTCTCCTTTTCTAAATTTTTTTTCTCTCTGCGACCTCATTGAGGTAAAGTTTGCCGTAGTTGAGTTTCACCTTGCTTGATTTATAAATTTAGCTAATTTGGATGATTTCCAAAGAGATTTTGATGTAATTTAGAGTTGAATAATTAGAGTTGTATTTATTTGAAACTTTTTGCAAATTGGTAAATGTTGGTACCCCAAAAAGATTTTTTATTAATCCCTGTATGAAAATCGACACATACCCAATCTCACGCCAAAGTAAGCGAACTCAAGGCCGAAGGGGATCTCTGCCTAACAAGTTTCGGCTACGGCGATTGATATTCGTGCTGAGCCTCTCGTTGCTACGATGAGCCGAACGCTGATAACTTTCAGGCAACGCAGTCCCGTCGGCCCGGCTACGGTGTTGACCCTCTTCGTCGTTGCATTAACTTGGGGTACTACTGGTTGGCCGAGCGGCGAAGCGTCCCTTCGGTCGTCACCTTTCTGATGCGTCGACTCTGATATTTGGACGACTTGCTACAGTAACAATCTACAGTACTTCCTGCTGTAATGGTTGGCCTTGAGCCCCGCGCCAACAACAAGTCAACATCACAATTAATGGCATTTGTCGACCACATGGCTTTTGTAGCCATTCCCATACCTCACATCAAATCAATGGTGACTCTTTCCACACATAAGGCGACATGTGTAAAACTAATCTTTGAAATAACCAAGCGCCCTCTCGATTCCTACAAAGAGAGAAACTATTCTCAAGAAAAGGTGCGCTATTTTTCTCTCCCACTCTTCAATTAAGAACTCTTCTTGATCATTTTCTTCTCCACTCAAGCTCAAAACACCGACTTGATCGTCTGGAGGTACAACGGGAGCCAAGCCCCGCCCTCTCACTAGCTTCTACCGTGGGGAAGAACAACCCAACTCGAGCTAGGTATTAGGAAGGCGAATCCTGTCATCTTCAACCTCAAGCTAAGCTCATAGCGAGATTAGTGGCTGTGATTATATACATCAACAAGAAACCGAATCAAAAGTCTCGAAATCTTTAAAACTTTAGTTGTGATTTATTAGCAATATTAACCATTGCCAATATCGATTTAAAATTTCACCTCACTAGCTAGGGTTCTTCGATGTAAATTAAGCGGGATATTGCTCAATTAGGGGAGCTATATTAATCACTAACTTCTCTATAACAATCATTAAGAGAACTATGAGGATTAGATTGTTTAATCTTTTGCGTAGTTGAGATCATAAACTTTTTTACCGAATTTTTTCTCTAAAGAAATTTATGTTCTATGCATTACAATTTAGTTTCTTTTCTTGCCTTGCAATTAGTTTTTATGGCAATTGATATTTTTCTAATTTATTAAATTTTCATGCATTATTTACGGGATTAATAATTTGGCGGTTGTTGATTCTCCCATCCATCAAGGTAAATCTTAATATTTAATATTATTTTAATTTGGGTCTATTTGATTACATATTTTATTTTAGTGAATTGAAATTGAAAGATACCTTCTTCTTTTACTATGCATGCTTTTGTAGATTGATCAAATTATAGATGCAAATAATGTACTATCGCCCAATCAATCACTAAATCTAATTTTATTGTTCAAATGTTGAATTTTTAGATTGTGTCTATCGTTTGATCCATTGCTTGCATTCAATAATTTAGTAATAAATTCTTCCCTAAATAAAATTAAAATTTTAAATTAAATAATAAAAATTACCATGTGCATTGCACGTGCAATCTAACTAGTACTTAAAATGCCCAAAGACAAGTGAAAAATGACCAAAGACAAGATGCAGTTCCAAACCTGGAAATAGATCTGCCTAAAGTTCACAGAAAAGCAACTCAACCATGTAGTGAATTAATTTCATTCGCTGCTGATCTTGTCAGCACATTTAAATCCACTTTCTTCATCATCAGACTTAGGAGTTGCCTTTTCTGGACTAATACTGGCCTTTTCCAGGCTATTCTCCATCTTTTCTGATACATTACTGACCTTCTCTGGGCTATTATCCACTGCATGTGGCAATACACCTGTAAGTAACAAGTACAAAGTGTGAAAAGGAAGCAGAGGCCATGAGAGAAATCACGAAGGAGGATCAAACTTCAACTTTTCATCATTTCCATAGCACAGGCAATGGAACAATAATAACTAGTAAGCCACTCTTCTTACCTAAAATCGAGGTAAGAGATAGAATTCACTATCAGTCTATCACCCTCCGAGCACTGCGACCTAACTATTGGTACTTGATGAAATTCCTCATGAATCATGTATGGTCAAAATTTTATCTCAAACATAACTCAGTTGGTTTTCTGGAGTATTTTTCAAGTGGAGGTATGGGTTATAAAAATTCCAGCGTACAGAAGTCCAGTTTTTTATTTTAAGATGTGCTCGACCTTGATAATGGAAATATGAGATAAGATATGTAGGATTGGATTTTTTACCCCCACCTTTTGGAGTTATCTCAAATTTGAAGTTGAGACAATTGGAGTTACCTCAACTCCAAAAGTTCTCTCAAACACAACTCAGTTAGTCTTCTGGACTTAGCAACTAAATTGGAGAATATATCTTTATGAAACCATAATTGGTGTTTACTGAGTGGAGTCAGGATAAACAAGTGCAATTAAGGATCGAATTTGGACCTTTAATCCTATTTTAGCACACAATAAGCTGGCCAAATCAAGTGAAACACTTAAGCTTTTAAAAAGTCTTAGGGGCCTTTTAATATAGCTTTTGGCTAAGCAAAGTTTTTTTCAACTAAAGGTAGGACTTCCCAGGTTCAAAAATCTGACATATAATCGAAGGAAGCACAAGAAACCAAGAGATTCAGAGTCTGAAGACGATCCGGAGCAGAGGGATAGGGCAGAGATGGCTACAAGGGCTGCAGCTGTAGCTTTTTGATGATGTTGCTCATGTATCAGTCTTACATACTTTTGGTTTTCTTTTGGTTTTTGGGTATCCAGGAGCTTGAAATGTAAATACTTAAAACTTTGGAACATTTTACATCCTTTTTGGTGTTGGGGATGTAAACTTGTACGTTTTACAACCATGTGCTTTAATGAATGACAAGCAGGCTGGAGTTTTCTTAAAATCCATCCTTTTTCTCAAAAAAAAACTAAAGGTAGGACTTTTAGAAGCTTTTGACAACAATGCTATTGGATTAGAGCATTGAACATAAATGAGTATGTCCTCATGAAGAAGAGACTAAAAGCATAATCATCAAGCATGATTCGACTATTCAATATAGGTCACCTTTATTCCTATTATCATATCCAGCCCCCAATAATGTCATTTTATTAAGAGTTTCCTTTAGGTATTCTAATCAAATGCACATATTTATGAATAATGATGCTCTGGTTTTATGAATAAGTTCCTTGCCTCCTTGGAACGATTGTGTAAGCTTGCTGATTATTTTTAACCATGGGGGACATAGAAAAGGCCTTGAAATTATGAATCTAGAAAGTATTGACATGTATTGATGTGTAGAGTCTAAGAATTTGATGTGATTATGCAGTAAGGTACTAATTCTTTAGTAATTCCTTCCAATCATATACTTAATGATAATTATTATTCATATCATTTCATTTAATTGATATCCAAATATATTGGGTAAATATGCTTTCAAATAAATTGTTTAGGTGTCTACATAAAATTTCTAATCTAATAAGCTTATATAAACAAATTGGAAACTGTCATTCACGGTTAATACCAAAACACATGCACCAAATGAATATTGGATAATCAAACAAAGATACAGAATAATCCAATTCAATTACTTCAAATTTGAACAAATTGATGTAGTATATTTACGGAATCACTTGCAATCTTGAGTCTTGTCACAAAAATTTTCCGATAAAAATCCTATCTTTGTTTTAAAAAAACTGCATCCTAATAATAAAAAAAAACTATCTTTTCGTAAATAAACGGAAAAAAAAAGAATAAAACCCTAAAATACTCAATAAAACAAATCGTACCATCAACAAAATAGGAGAATGACGGCCACCCCCGAGGAGAAGAAAACGAGAGCTCCTCCTCGTCCGTCAAAGGGCTCCTCTTCGTCGCCGGCGGGACCCAATACGACGATCCCGGAACGAACGGGATCCAATCTGGTGCGGCCCTACGAATGATGATCGCGTGGATCGCCTCCTGCAGTCTCCGCTTCCCTCGGTTCTCGGATCCGGATTCGGGTTCCTCAGGGCCGAGATCGAGCTCCAGGAGCTGAGCCTTCTCGGGGCGCTTCGATCGAGACCGGAGGTTGATGAATCGAGAGGCGAAGAAAGGGGATCGGGATGATGGAGGGGGATCGTGGATTAGGGCTTGGGATTCGCGGATTAGGGTTTGAGACAGGATTCGAGCCATTTTTTATTTTTATTTTTATTTTTCCTCTTTAGTTTGAGAAGGAAGAAAGAGGAGGAAATCGTCAGGATCCGATTTTATTTATAGGGAGTTAATGGGGATTAGATTGTCCGCGTCGGCCACGTGTTTGTTCTTTTGTTGCAGTTTTTACTTTTTGCTTTCCTTTTTTGCCCTTTTCAGAATAAAATGCGTGAATTACGTTAAAGAATTGCGGATTGGATTATTTTTGGTACATAAGCATATAACATTTTTAACAAAAAAAAAACATTTTTTGTTAACTCTCATGGATTTGATTTCTAATGTTTAGCTTGATTTTGATATTATGTAGATCTAAAAAATTAAAGGTAGTTAAATGCTGTGAGATTTAATAGTGGGTCATGCAATGTAAAGAATCATTGCTTTGATTTAAGGTGCTTCAAGAGAGCAGGCAAGGATATTATAGAACCCTTTATAATTACAAATCCCATGTGCATTGCAACAACTGAAATTTCAAATTTCTTTCATATATTTTCTTCACAATTGATTATTATCTATATAAAGCAGAGCCTAATCATACCATGATGTAACCATTAGGTGAGGAGACTGGATTTCAGGATGTCATGGTGAAGAATGATGCTTTAGAGATTATTCAAGAGCTTAATACTCGTATATCATGTCTGATCCTATATGGCACTGTAATTGACGAGATTGAATAGCGGAGCACTTGATTTCGAAGCTGCATCTTCAAGCATATTTGGGGGCAAGGAAATTCTGTGGCACATTGTCTAGCACAAATGAGTTTATCTCTTGCCGAGCCGATTACTTGGAGGAGGAGGGATCATCTATCCTATGTTATAAGTCATTATACTCTGCTTGATTTTTTCTTTAATTAATGAAGCTCCATTATTCATTTTAAAAAAATCAATCGGTTTTGGTATCTTCACGTGTATCATCTCATCTACTCTATATTGACTGAAATATCTAAAGTTTGCTCCATCAAACAAATTTGTTCTCCTTGACGGTAAACTCTTGTTCATACTCAGGTAGAAAAGACAGTCTCCGACTTAATTAGAAGATCTAGCTATCGGTAAAATTTACCAAAAAATCCATGGAATTCTTCAGCTTTTCAAATTTCAGATCAACAAGTCAATACATGAAAAACGTGGAGTATGTGTAAGATCTTTAATAAGACTTGATTACCTCAAAGAGATTGATAAAAAACTAAAGCGGAATTATACCTGAATCCATGGTTTTGATCTTGAGTGGATTGATGGATCTTCTAATCTTAGGGCTTCTTCTCTTCCTTAGATCTCTTTTGAGATGGGGGTAAAAGAGATGAGAATTCTTGTGTTAACCCTAGATTAGGGACCATAACCCCATATATATAGGTGTTGCACTTTTACAATTTGGCCCCTCATCAAATTGTAATTACAACACAGTATCGCACATTTAGCCCATGACAATATATAAATACCCGATAACCCAACTTAATTGATCACTTTAGTGGGTTTCCTTAAGTGATAGATTTACACATTAATTTAACATATGTGCCCACAAATAGATTTAATTAGATTTAAATCTAACAATCTCCCACTTGGGCACCATATGTATCCTTAAAATGTGTATTACCTTATGAGCTCAAAATCTCTATCACATACAAGGGTATTTCCAAACAATCTCGTCCATTGACTATATCAATATAGGATCAAAGCGGTTTCGTCACATTTATCGTGACTAAACCCATCAATGGTCACATATACTAGTACTGACCAAATGACATAGATCAATCATGGATTAATGCATGAAAAATTACATGCAATGTGATGCGTGCATGCCTATTTTCAATGGTCCTACCGAAAACTTTAGTGAGGTCAACTTTAATCATAATGTAACGAGTGGTTAGCTGAATACTTTATTACGTCGGAAAAATAACCAAAGCCCGAATAGGTCCAAAATACTCATAAAGCAATGAAATCACAAACTCCCACTAAAACATGATATCCTCAAATATTACCACCCCCATATGAGCAATGTGCTCTTGAAAAATTTTGGGTGGTAATCCTTTAGTAAGAGTCTGCTATCATGGAGTTTGTCCCAATATGCTCTATGGATATCATCCCTCGTACTCTTTCTTTCACAACTAGGAACTTAATGTCAATATGTTTTGACTTAGTTGAGCTTCGTTGTTGTTGAAATACATGACTAGCATTTATTGTCACAAAATAACTTTAGTGGTCTTTCAATATTTTTCGAATCACGCAGACCGGTGACAAAATTTGTGACCATATTCCATGATTGGATGCCTCATGACAAGCTATAAATTCTGCCATAGTGGAGGAAGCTACAAGTGTCTGTTTGACACTTTTCCATGATATAGCTCCTCTGCTAACATATAAATGTAGCTGAAGTAGACTTTTCTGCTCTTGGCATCCGACAAATCGAATCGAGTACTTGATGACCTCAGTGATCCGATTTCACGTATGTGAGCATATAATCTTTTGTTTTCGAAGATACCGCGATAACCCTTTTGATCGATCCAATGATCCATCCTGTGGTTACTTAAGTATCGCCTAACATCCCAACAATGTACGCAATATCCGGACGGCGTACATACGGCATACATTAGACTCCCTACAGCTGAAGCATAGGGAATCTTCTGCATTTCCTGAATTTCAAGGTTACCTTTAGGGCATTGATTGAGACTAAATTTGTCTCCTTTAGAAACAGGGGTATCACCTGGTCTGTAATTTTGCATGCCAAACCTTATGAGTACTTTATTGATATAGCTCTTTTGTGATAATCCAAGTATACCTCGAGAACGATCTCGATGTATCTGGATTCCTAATATAAAAGAGGCGTCCCCAAGATCTTTCATCTCAAAATTCTTTGATAGAAATCTCTTGGTTTTAGATTATATGCCTATATCATTAGTGGCAAGCAAAATGTCATCCACATCTGAGAACGGAAAAATATACTTACTCCCAATTTTTGATATACACAATCATCAACAATATTCATCTCAAAACCAAACGAGATAATTATTTGTTGAAACTTGTGGTACCATTGACGAGAGCTTGCTTGAGTCCATAAATGGATTTCCTTAGTTTACAAACCATATTCTTTGGGTCTCGACACAAAGTTTTCTCGGTTGTACCATATAGATCATCTCATCAATGTCTCCATTGAGAAATGCGATCTTAACATCCATTTGATGTAACTCAAGATTGAAATGAGCAACAAGTGCCATGATAGTCTGAAAGAGTCTTTCGATGAAACCGGAGAGAAAGTCTCAGATAGTCAATGCCTTCCTTCCGAAAGTATAGCCTTTAGCTACAAGACGTGCTTTATACTTTTCCACATTACCATTTGCATCCAGCTTGGTTTTAAATATCCATTTACAACCAATTGGTTTTGCACCTTCCGCAATGGGACAAGTTCCCAAACCTTATTGTCTTGCATAGACTTGTACTCCTCATTCATGGCATCAATCCACTTTTGAGAGTTAGAACTTTTCATGGCCGAAGGAAGTTGATTGGATCATCTTCCATCATTCCATTACTTTCCTCATGTTCTTGAAGAAATACAATATAATCATCCGAATAGCATTTCTCCTTTCTCGTGGATCTCCTTAATGGCACGGTTCTTGAGGTTGTTGAGTTTGTTCTTGGAGCAGGGGAGTTGTTCAATATTGCCTTCTTGAGGTTCGGATTCATTTCTTGAACAATAACGGTATAGGTACTTGAATATTGTCGAAATGACTGTATGGACTGGATTTAAAGCCAATTCCTCCTCAAAGGCAATGTCTCTAACCTTTTTCTCCCCAAACTCAACATCCTCAAAGAATGTTGCTGTTCCCGCCTCAAAAATATTCCCGAGTGTGGGATCATAAAACTTATAGCCCCGGATCGCTCGTAATACCCATAAAGTAGTCGCTAACCGCTTTGGAGTCCAATTTCTTTTCATTTGGCCTATAAGGCCTTGCCTCGATTGGACATCCCCAAATATGTAAGTGCTTTAGACTGGCTTTCACCAGTCCAAAGTTCTCCCCAGAGTGACTCGGTAAAGAAGAATGAGCAATCATACTTCTTATCATATCCTTAAGAGTCCTGTTGCCTTTCGCCTACACCATTCATGCTAGGTGATCCCGGCATGGTGTCGTGGGACGATACCGAATCCTCTAGGTATCTAGCAAATGGTCACGGGCGTTGTTCACGAACCATCATATCTGCCGTAGTACTCACCACCACGATCGATCTAACGGTTTTAATCTTTTATTGAGTTGGTTCTCAACTTCACCTTAAAAGCTTTGAATACGCCCGAGACTCGATTTTTCTTTAATGAGATATAGGTACCCAAAGCGTGAGTAATCGTCTATGAATGATATAAAATATTGTTGACCATTCCAGGATGCCGTAGGGAATGGCCCACAAATATCTGTATGTATCAATTCTAAGACGTCTAAAGATCTGTTGGCACCTAATCTCTTAACTTTAGTCTGTTTTCCCTTGATACAGTCAATGCATACATCAAAGTCTGTAAAATCAAGGGAATCCAAAATACCATCAGACACAAGACGCTCAACTCTACCTTTTGAGATATGACCCAAGCGCTTGTGCCATAATGATGCTGAATTTTTCTTATTTAATTTACGTTTAGTACCACGTGATTCCACATTCAGGGTTTCATTATAAGAAGCAACTGTATCAAGCAAATATAGGTTATCAAAAGTACTCAAGAAACCAGTTCCCACAATATTTGAATTTAAAGATAAGCTAGCCTGGTTATTTCCAAATGAACAATAATAACCTGATTTGTCCAATAAAGGAATAGAAACCAAATTCCGTCTAAAAGACGGGACTACAAAAGTATCTTTCAAATCCAAATAGGAACCAGTTCCTAACAATAACCTAAAGTGCCCAATTGCTTCCACATCTACCGATTGTCCATCGCCCACAAAGATGTGTCTTTCACCATCACTTGGCTGTAGCTCAGCAACCCCGCATAGAAACACTTATGTGAGTAGTAGAAGCCGAATCTAACCACCAAGTGTTTCTAGGTATCGAGACTAAATTAACCTCGATCGGACCAAAGTAAGGAACGCATTCTTTTGACACGCCAGCGTGATATTTGGTACAATCCTTCTTTGCGTGTCCATCCTTATGACAAAAGAAACAACCCCGATTATCCTTATGTTGTTTCTTTGAACCGACCCTTAGCGCCTTCCTTATCATTCTTTCTTTTCTTGCCCTTATCCTTATGGGCGTAAGCCAAATGAGCACTTTCGTCTTATCTTGCTTCAATCTGTCTTCTTCTTGCACACGTATGAAATGAGCTCATTCGAGTCCATTTCTCCTTCCGCGCTTATAATCGACCTTAAATTGATTAAAGTGTGCGGGAAGAGACAAGAACACCGATGCACCAATAACTCATCACATATATCGAAGTTTCGCCTTAAGTTTTGAAGCAATATGAGACATTTCCATAATGTACTCCCCGATATTTCCTTTGCCTTTATACTTCATTGAAATCAAGCGCTAATAGCGTGCTTGTTTCTACCTTATCGCTTTTAGCAAAACGCTTTCAATTTCAAAGAAGGAAATCTTTGGCTTTAGTAATCCCTTCGGATTACGTGCCCCTAAAGGCTTCCTAATGCCGCTTGATGATCATGAGACTCATGCGATTTGAACGCCCCACCTCTCATACTCCTTCTTTGCATCGAGTGCTTTCCTTGATGAGAGGTTGGGGTTGTTCAGTTCTTAATGCAAGGTCTAGATCCATGCAGCCAAGAACAATTAAAATGTTCTCTTTCCAAACCTTGAAATTAGTCCCATTTAGCATGGGAATTGAGTTGATGCTAGCAGAAATTGATGCAGCAGATGCATTAGCTGAAATAAACAAAAGATTTCACATTAATAACTGTAGTTAGTAATCAATAATATTCAAATAATGACATATCCCCATCCAAGATATCTTGTACAACATTAATATCAAGTCTTTGGACAGTAATATTAATTGCAAGTGATATCTTGTTGCAATGATCAAACACTGACAATAACGCATGTCAAATAATGAACCTATCTTTGGATTGATTCATTATCCACATGTAAACCTTATAATTGTCACGCATTTATCTTCGCAGATGTGTATGTAGTCTACATAATTATTAATCTTCCTTTGGGCGATTAAATAATTACCAAAACATCCACACAAACATCTAATATCCCTCATGAACAATCTACACAAGAGAGGTTACTTTGGCAACATCTTGTTTCAATTAATCATTTAGAATAAAAGACAACCTTAATGCCTTTGTGTTATTTGAATTAAATAATTGATTCACTACCAATTAAACAATTAAAATAGATTTCTCCATTTTAATCAACCATAGATGGACCCATAAGAAATAAAGGCCCAAAAGACTTAATGGATTATTTGAGTGATTCAATTAATCCCAAATTTGAAATTCATCTGAATTGAACCCAAGGTTCACGTTGAGAACGAACACAGGGTTTGTTTTAGTTCAAACGTGAGGTTCGACTTGAGGTTCGAACGCGAGGTTCGACTTGAGTTCGAACTGCGAGGTTCGACTTGAGTTCGAACGGCGAGGTTCGACTTGAGTTCGAACGGCGAGGTTCGACTTGAGTTCGAACGGCGAGGTTCGACTTGAGTTCGAACGGCGAGGTTCGACTTGAGTTCGAACGGCGAGGTTCGACCTGAGTTCGAACGGCGAGGTTCGACTTGAGTTCGAACGGCGAGGTTCGACTTGAGTTCGAACGGCGAGGTTCGACTTGAGTTCGAACGGCGAGGTTCGACTTGAGTTCGAACGGCGAGGTTCGACTTGAGTTCGAACGGCGAGGTTCGACTTGAGTTCGAACGGCGAGGTTCGACTTGAGTTCGAACGGCGAGGTTCGACTTGAGTTCGAACGGCGAGGTTCGACTTGAGTTCGAACGGCGAGGTTCGACTTGAGTTCGAACGGCGAGGTTCGACTTGAGTTCGAACGGCGAGGTTCGACTTGAGCGGACCAAAGTAAGGCATTACCCTTTTTGACACGCCAGGTGATATTTGGTACAATCCTTCTTTGCGTGTCCATCCTTATGACAAAGAAACAACCGATTATCCTTATGTTGTTTCTTTTGAACTGGACCTAGCTTCCTTATCATTCTTTCTTTTCTTGCCCTTATCCTTATGGGGAAGCCAAATGAGCACTTTACGTCTTATCTTGCTTCAATCTGTCTTCTTCTTGCACGGTATGAAATGAGCTCATTCGAGTCCATTTCTCCTTCAGCGATTATAATGACCTTAAATTGATTAAAGTGTGCGAGGAAGGCAACAACAGATGCACCAATAACTCATCACATATATCGAGTTTGGTGCCTTAAGTTTTGAAGCAATATGAGACATTTCCATAATGTACTCCACGATATTTCCTTTGCCTTTATACTTCATTGAAATCAAGCGCTAATAGCGTGCTTGTTTCTATATCGTTTTTAGCAAAAGCGTTTCTCAATTTCAACAAGGAAATCTTTGGCTTTAGTAATCCCTTCGGATTACGTGCCCCTAAAGGCTTCCTAATGCGCTTGATGATCATGAGACTCATGCGATTTGAACGCTCCACCTCTCATACTCCTTCTTTGCATCGAGTGCTTTCCTTGATGAGAGGTTGGGGTTGTTCGATTCTTAATGCAAGGTCTAGATCCATGCGACCAGAACAATTAAAATGTTCTCTTTCAAACCTTGAAATTAGTCCCATTTAGCATGGGAATTGAGTTGATGCTAGCGAGAAATTGATCACGGCGGATGCATTAGCTGAAATAAACAAAAGATTTCACATTAATAACTGTAGTTAGTAATCAATAATATTCAAATAATGACATATCCCCATCCAAGATATCTTGTACAACATTAATATCAAGTCTTTGGACAGTAATATTAACTGCAAGTGATATCTTGTTGCAATGATCAAACACTGACAATAGCATGTCAAATAATGAACCTATCTTTGGATTGATTCATTATCCACATGTAAACCTTATAATTGTCAGCATTTATCTTCGCAGATGTGTATGTAGTCTACATAATTATTAATCTTCCTTTGGGCCGATTAAATAATTACTCGAAAACATCCACACAAACATCTAATATCCCTCATGAACAATCTACACAAGAGAGGTTACTTTGGCAACATCTTGTTTCAATTAATCATTTAGAATAAAGACAACCTTAATGCCTTTGTGTTATTTGAATTAAATAATTGATTCACTACCAAATTAAACAATTAAAATAGATTTCTCCATTTTAATCAACCATAGATGGACCCATAAGAAATAAAGGCCCAAAAGACTTAATGGATTATTTGAGTGATTCAATTAATCCCAAATTTGAAATTCATCTGAATTGAACCCAAGGTTCACGTTGAGAACGAACACAGGGTTTGTTTTAGTTCAAACGTGAGGTTCGACTTGAGTTGAGCGAGGTTCGACTTGAGTTGAGCGAGGTTCGACTTGAGTTTGGCAGCGAGGTTCGACTTGAGTTGAGCGAGTTCGACTTGAGTTGAGCGGCGAGGTTCGACTTGAGTTGACGGCGAGGTTCGACTTGAGTTGAACGGCGAGGTTCGACTTGAGTTGAACGGCGAGTTGTGAAGCGAATCGAAGTTATTTGGTGGCGAAGTTCGGCGAAGCAAACACGAGGTTCGCTAAAATATGAGGTTCGCCAAGTGAACACAAGGTTCGGCCGAATGAACACGAGGTTCGCCAAAGTGAACACAAGGTTCGTGAATGAACACGAGGTTCGCCAAAGTCGCGAGGTTCGCCAAAGGCGAGGTTCGCCAAAATGAACCGAGGTTCGCCAAAATGAACCGAGGTTCGCCAAAAGACGAGGTTCGCCAAAGGCGAGGTTCGCCAAAATGAACCGAGTTCGCCAAAGTCGCGAGGTTCGCCAAAAGCGAGGTTCGCCAAAATGAACCGAGGTTCGCCAAAAGCGAGGTTCGCCAAAAGCGAGGTTCGCCAAAATGAACCGAGGTTCGCCAAAGTCGCGAGGTTCGCCAAAATGAACCGAGGTTCGCCAAAAGCGAGGTTCGCCAAAAGCGAGGTTCGCCAAAATGAACCTCAAACCTCGTCGAACTCTGAGGAACCCCTTAGGGTTTAGATCTGAACCGTCAAAGCCGTTTAGGCTTTTGAACCCATTAGGGTTTATTAAGTGATGGTCGCCAGTCACAAAACCAAAATTATTTATTTTTTTTCTTAAAACTCAATCGGATCCAAACCTTATATTAATTTTCTAAAATCATAGAAAATTTAACCAAAAATCGAAAAAGTTCTTGTTCACGGCGAAAAAATCATTCACATGAATTATTTCATTTCTTGTTCATCCGAAAAACTTTCTTGTTCATCGGACTAAAACTTTCTTGTTCATCAGAACCCAAAAATCAGAAAAGATTTGATCTTTATTCATAAATCCACAGAAAAACCATAGAAACTCAAAAAATCTCTAAGAGTTAATCAAGAGGCTCTGATACCACTTGTAAGATCTTTAATAAGACTTGATTACCTCAAAGAGATTGATAAAAAACTAAAGCGGAATTATACCTGAATCCATGGTTTGGATCTTGAGTGGATTGATGGATCTTCTAATCTTAGGGCTTCTTCTCTTCCTTAGATCTCTTTTGAGATGGGGTAAAAGAGATGAGAATTCTTGTGTTATCCCTAGATTAGGGACCATAACCCCATATATATAGGTGTTGCACTTTTACAATTTGGCCCCTCATCAAATTGTAATTACAACCTGGTATCTGCACATTTAGCCCATGACAATATATAAATACCCGATAACCCAACTTAATTGATCACTTTAGTGGGTTTCCTTAAGTGATAGATTTACACATTAATTTAACATATGTGCCCACAAATAGATTTAATTAGATTTAAATCTAACGGTATGCAGCATAGAGATCGATATATTTGAAAGAATAAAGAATAAATGTTAATCTTAAACATGTTACAGTGTTTACCCAATACAAAAGAATAACTTACCTGATAATAAACTCAAAAATGAGTCAAAACTATACAAAAAGACTAGCTCAATTTATCTCACATCACTCCTTCATCTTTCAAAGACATGGGGATGTAATACAATTAAAATGGGGGGAAAAAGAAAAAAAGAACGCAATTCTCTCACAAACAAGGAAGGGGAAAAAAACTTAACTAGCTAACCCCCTCAAAGAAAATTTGGGTTGGGATGAGGAGCAGGAGGACCTCTCTGAGGCAATCCAGTCAATCCAGAGAAAGGATCACCAAAGGGATTAGCAGCAGATAATCCTGCTGTTTGCTGAGGAGAAGGATTTTGAGGTTGCTGGCCATAAGGCACCATCATCATCATATTCTGCTGCTGATACTGATGCTGTTGGTAATACTGCTGCTGTTGTTGTTGCTGATAATATTGCTGCTGCATTTGTTGCTGATAGTATTGTTGCTGCTGTTGTGCCATTAGAGCCATTTGAACATTGGGAGGAGGAGCTACACCGTTTGACATTGCAAACGGGTCTGATGTGTTAAACGGGTTGGCGGTTTCTGCACCGCCATAGTATCCTACTGAAGCGATTTGTTGTTGCCTCGCTGTATCTTCGTAGAGACTGTTGAGCAAGAGCTTGTCGAAACCTCCAGCCTAAGACAGAATCAAGAAATTGAATGAGGAAGTTAAATAGAGGAGTTTGTTAACTTTTTATTACAAGAGTTGCAGTCTTTTAGAGTTTTGGTCACCAAAGAATTGTGCTTTCGCAAATTTAAGGTTTATATTTGCCTCCAGTGTCAAAAGGTTACTTGTACATAGCAAACAGACGAGAAATATAATCACTCCAAGTGATGATCCTTCAAAAAAAGTTTAACCACGGTGAAAAAGAAGCTATAGAATGTGTTTCAATTTGGTTCTTTTGTTCAGTCTATATTCTTCATATGGAAAAGAAATCAATGACCAGTGGGTTATAGAACACAGCTCTTTTTTTCTGCTTTTAGTAACTTGCTCTCTTCCAAATAAGGAACTCTTATTCACCTATTATTGTCAATTAACAGGCATTTGCGTCAAATTACAAATACATAGTGTCAACCAGTAACAAAATATGGTTAAGCGTCAACAGGATCTTTTTAAAGCTCGACTCAAGAAGCATTCAGAAAAGACTCGGATGATGATATCATGAATTCAGACAAAAGGGTATGCCACAGAGACAAAGTGAATTTAAATTCTACAGGTAGGTTACTGATCAGTAGAAAGAGGATTTGAAGAATACATAGAAATTATGTTTTGAAAAAATTATAGATATATCGTAAATGTTAGATTTCTCAAGTACATGAAAAGTAAGTTCTGTTGAAGAGCAAAAGGTCAAATAGAGCAAGGTCAGTTCAAACCAGTTTGCTATCAACGGCATGATGGTTGGTATTGCTGCTTGGAGTAGTCACAAGCGCCAATTCCCATCCTGAACCACCACAAATCAAGTCCATAGATGTTGGTTGCTTTACACCCTCTCCTACAAACAAATTATTAAATATTAAATAATCAGTTGTTACTATGATAAAGTGCATAATAAATCTATCAATAATGATAGACACATATTCTGCTTAGATATTAGTCCATAAAGTGTAGAACATATCCAGAATGAAAACAGCCCAGAAAATAACATGTTTTAAGTTTCCAGCCCGGATCAGTAAGAACCTGAACGGATGAACCAGATAATACTAAGGTCAGGCTTCATATCTACAATGGCACCTTTATCCAACTAGATACATATTATATGGATAGCATTTTATATCATCATAAAATAACTAAAACTAAAATTCATACAAGTGATTATATTCATGATTTGCTATGAGGTTGAAAATATCCAGATGTCATCAACTTGTTATCCAACTTTGGACATCTTCTCAAGAAACTTATAGGTTTCACGACAATCCGCTTCTTCTTTAAAGGGATATAAATATCGATTCTAAAATTTTACAAGTATAGTCTTAAAGAAACCAGAGAGATGGCAGATCTGAGGATTTCAGTATGATGATATTTAAGACCAGTCTGTTGATCGAAAGTCAAGTTGAACCCAATAAAGATCAGTTGATTGATAAGATCATAAGAACAAAACCCAATAAAGGGCCAAAAATCAAGCATGGCAATGGAATACCAGGTTGCAAGATGGCTAAAGCCAATGCATTATTCTGCTCAATTTCTGCAGCAGCAGGATTTATTTCTGCATCCAGACCCTATATGATTGTGGAGAAGATCAATACAACCATAGACAAAGTAAAATAACCAAAAACACACAATGTGAACAGGAGATAAAAAATCACCAATAAGTCTCCTGTAGTTATAGGTTCTGGTTCTGGTTCTGGTTCAGGTTCAGGTTGTTGAGGTTCTTCAGCCTCTGGGGTTGGTGGTTTCTCTTCTGGTGCGGGTTCCTCTGGAGGAGCTTCTTCTTCTTCTTTGTAGGTCAGTAGGTTTTTCTCCTCATATTCCTGGTATTAAAATATTTAGATCAATACAAATTCGATTAATATTATAAAAGTCTTACAAGGTATAAAAGGTCCCCTTCCACATAATATCTATGTATGTACAAGCACTCATGATTTTCAGATGTAACATATTTGCCTCCCTCTGCTCTCTCTTTCACTTATCCCCATTCATGAATACATAAAATTATACCTCATGTTTTTTGGTATACATCTGTCACTCTATAATATTTAACATTATGGTCAACCAAGATAGTACTCATATCCTGGAGGAGGTTCCAAACAGGAGCTCCTAATTCTCCAAAACAGGTGTAACTTGATTTTATTTCTTCTTTTTTTCTTTTCTTTTTGGGTTCTGTTGTCATTGTGTGTGTGTTTCAAGGAAGGGAGGGATATCATTGCATTTGTTTTGGACCCAAATATAATGGGATTAAATATGGGAAAAGATGTTACGTGGCATCCCCATTTCTTAGGATTCTGTACTAAATCAAGGACTAGTAGAGGTGAGACATCACTTGTCCCTGTCCCATGAATTTGGGCAAAACTAATTTCCAACAATCGTAAAAGTTGGTCAGAATTTCAATGTCCTTCGTTTAATTTGTGGGAAGGATGATGGTGACGATTTACCACGTCATTTCAGGTGATATCATTCTCGACAAGAACTTCCTCAACAGATAGCAGCCATCGCCCTCAACAAAGTGGAGTCAATGTTGATAAATGACAAATGAACAACTTAAAATTTGATATTCAAATGAAGCAATGAAGGAAAAAGTTTACATGTCAGCAATGAAGGAAAAAAGTTACATGTCAGAACTTAATTTACTTCTCTATGTAACATGCTAAATTAATTGACAAATATTTGGTTAGACTAACTAGATCCAACTCCTTTAGGTGCTGATTAAGGAACTTTATTCTTGAACATATAAAATTTATATTATTCGAGATTTTGATAGAAGAATTGTTTCTTGTTATTTGTAGCACTAAAATCAAGGATACAGCCAAAAATTATGAACTTGCAATTCCTAAAATATTGTTGCCTCTAGAATAGTCACCTCTTTTTGGTGTGTGCGTGTGTGAGTCCGCGAGAGTGAATACTTACCAGATTCTTACTTGAACCGGCTTTAGGTGCTTCTTTAATGTATTCTTCCATTGTTGCAAGAAATGATGGAGGTGGCTAGAAAGAAGATGAATCAATGAGCAAACACAGAACAAATTACCCTAAGTAACGCAGCACAACATATAAAGAGCCAAATAAATATGAGGTGAATTCAAAAGCAAACCTGTCTTAGAGTGGGAAATTGAAAATTCCTGGCAAGTTCCAAAGCCTTGCAGAATTCATAGAACTCAGCAAGATTTTCAGCCTGTTAAGGGGAGACCAATTCAATTTCACTTTAAACTCCAGTTACTCGGATGATAAAATCAAATTCCTTTAAGAAAATTTTTCTACCATAAGAAGCATGAGATGGCTAAGAATCAGTACCTGCTGTCCAGCTCTTTTATATATTTCAAGAGCTTTAATGGCATCAAATTTTGACATCTCGAAAAACTGTAGTAAATTGAAAAGGTTAACAGCAAAGCTGGATGGTGAGGGGGTCTGAGCTAACAACAAGCTATGTTTAATAGAACACTACCATATCAACAAGATTGATAATCCCATCATTAATTGCACAGTAGATTTTGAAGCTTTCTTTTAGAATCTGAATAATCAACAAAAAAGAAGTGAGTTGGCTTCAATTTTTATCTGTGCCAAATAAGTGGCAACTTATGTATTAACGCACTATTACAATGACGTTAGTAAAATAATTCAGTATCTAGTTTATGAAGGGTCAATTGCAGAACATACACAAAGAAAAAAAAAAAAGAAATGGGTATGCTCAGAATTACACGAGATGGACCGATATAAGTTAATGAATTGGACAGAAGTTTACATATTAGACACTGATGAATGATAAAGTTTGACAGTAGAATAGACCTTGCGCGGCAGGGCCAAGGAAAAAGAGAACAAGAAAAATATGCCTTTTTGGTTTTATCCTCACAAAGTTCCTTTTTTGACATTCTATTTTCATATTCTTGACATGGAGGTAACAAAATAAGGAGGTGGGCCGATTGCCACTTGGGCTTAAAGACAAGAGCATCAAAGGCGACTAAGCAATGGCGAGGGCTCATAAAATTTTTGGAATCACATGAATAGGTCCAGTAATAAAGGTTGTTTGGAACCACTATTTTTGATTTTATAGTTTTTTGTCAATAGATTCAACCTACTCATATGATATCAGAAATCAAACAATATGTTTATGCATATGTTCTTTTTCCTCCGATTATGCATATCTTCTTATATTTCTGACTCAGTGAACAAAATCTAAATGTTCCATAAAGAAATAACAAGTACATAAGTCCATACCAGAGCTAGTGCATATTGTATAAGATAGTTTCCACATGCTCCTCCTTCAGGCTACAGTTAGTTAAAAAAAACATATACTGATTAATAAAAAAGAAGAGCATCTAATGTGATAGTTATAAAACTCTCCCTTTGCATAAAAAAAACTAACTAGATTAGTAGTGGTGGCTTAAAATGAATCAATACCTGGCAGTTAACCAGGCGAAACAACAGCTGCTGTAAAGCAGGCAACTGCTCCAGCAGATCTGGACAACACAAAGTCCTTGTTCTACTATGGCCCTGGAAAAATTATCACCAACAAATAGATAATCAACTTTCTCAAAAAGAAATAGATATCCAGAAGAAATTCGCATTCCATATAAAATTGCACAAACATTAAAGCAATCAAGACACCTTGGCGGCCCCCTGTGGATTTTTCAATAAACGTTCTGCTTCAATATCATATCTTAATACTCTGAAGCACTCGAGTCGTTCCTCTAGAAACAGTGCGTATGTACGAACCCATGCAGAGCAATCCCAAGCTAGAGAAAGAAAAATGTAAAATTCTGAGAAGCAATAGAATGGAAATTCTCTGTCGAAGTTTACTCATATTTTCAACTGCACATATAAAAAAGAGACTGTATTTGTGGCATCTTGTGCACATAACTTACCAAGAGGGCTTGAATCATCCTTAAAATTAGATATCTGTAGTACGTGTCCTTTATGAGAATAGTTCAACATCTCCTCCCTGAATGTTGGATCACCCTCTCTTAATGTCCTGTGAATAACTATCAATGTTTTCAACGCAACCTGTGAATTTCATATAAATTTAATTATTTGGCTGGGAGGATCTGAACAGGATCAACCCGCAACAACATCAGATCAGATGGATCTTAGTAGCTATCAACTTTCAAGAGCTTAACAGAAGTAAATATTGTAGACCAATACTCCATGCAGCTTAGGATTCACTGATTATGTTTAATTTGTTATAGAAATATCTCAGTAGAATATAATTTCGCAGCTTTTAGCAGATAACTATAATAAGTATAAGAAATGTTATGTTGTATTAGAGGCATGATTTTATGGGCTATCGCACATAGCTGACATGAATTAACCATCAATTTAGAGTTATTCATACAACTGAATTCAATTCAAGTTCACATCTTTTTTCTCTCCTAGAGATGATGACCAATTTTTGCCGGCACAAAGACAAAATTTGAGAGAGTTGACAGACAATATTCAACAATATAAATGAGAACATTTATGAGTAAAAACGTCAAAATATATATTGCCCGACAATCATCTAGATTTTAAGTGTTTTCGTCCCAGTTTTCCACCTTTCCAATGCAAACTTTGCAAATACAGAGTAGAATTTCCCAGTCAGCTGAGTTTGGATAATATTATTAAAAAATACTACCACGAATGACAAATTTGAAATGACATGGTATAGTTAGAGAATGGCAGATAAGATGTCCTATATTTGTTACAAGCTTATGACAATGAAACTTAACAAGAGTTGAAAGCCAAAAAAGAAAACACCAAATGGAGGAATATTCAACGTAGGCTGGGGCTATGTCTTAGACTTTAAAAACGTAATGAATGAATTGGTCAAACTGTTGGCTATATTCCCCTACACAAAGGAGAACCTAACAAACAATTTATAAAAACTGGTTCTTGTCTGCATCGACCCTTATGGTAACGCTGAGCAATATGCATTCTTTCATATTCATACAAGAACCTCCCTTAAATAATAAGAAAAAATATTAATAGAATGAGACTTTCGCATACAACATCATCCACTTTTCCATTATCACTGGATAATAGCATAGCTAGACACTGAGGCCCAATTTTAAAAATAAAGAAATATCAAACATCATCTCATTAAAAGCTACCAAAAACTCCAACTAAGGATTCAATGACATACTTCCGTATATGATTTTCCTTCAGTTACTTACGAAAATTTAGGGAAAACAAGAAATATTTTTAATGGGCTCTACCATAGGAGCCACTAACAAGAAGGTGGTCTTTGCACTATATAGCTAAATCAAAGCCTTGGTACATAAATATTATTAATATACAAGATAAACAGGCTCAACATCCCTGAAAAGAAATCAAGTTTGGTATAAGAGAAAATCCAAAACTTATTGGGAAGAATTTAATCACGATAATGTCAATATTCATCCAGGAAGCAAATTAACTCTGTAAATTAATCATAAACTCAATTTGACATAAAATGCAGAATAGAGAAGGAACTTTTTTTTTCTTCAGATTGATGAGTGGGCTATGCCTTCTGAAGTTGCAATGAAAAAATTTCAGCACAATAATGATACATAAACAGAAAGAATAAATTTACCGTCCAATTACGAGTCTTGGCCAGTCGTCTTGCAAGTGCATATATGCAATAAGCCACATCAGCACGTGGACGAGATACAGATACAGCAGCAAAGATTTCTAGAAACAGACAGATTTAGCATAAAAAGGAAATTAAAACTTCATTGTTAAAAACGCATTGATTGAAACTCTATTTCTTAAGCTCCAACTAGCAGGCAATCTTTAATCAATCAACAAAAGGTGCATAAAAAAGCAAACAACTCTCTAACATTACATAAATCTGAAAATGGTTCCATCAACCAAATGCAACGCTTTAATTTTGTAAAAAAAATTCAGCATGTCAAAAAATCCTAATTTCAAAAAAAATTTTGAGCGAATCCACAAATAAACATCGAGTTTACATCAAACTACCGATCCCACATTACAAAAACCTACATTGACAGCAGACTCTTCAAAATCGATAAGAATCGAAGCCAAAGTCCCCAAATTAGGCCAAAATAATACAGAAATGTACTCACTTCTGACATGGCGTTCCTTGGGAGGGCATTCCACGTGGTTCGTCGCCTTAACGATCGCAATGTCCAAATCCTATCGTGAAGAAAGATCAAATGCATGCCAGATCAAGAATCAAAGGGATCGAAAAATGACGAAACTAAGCGAGGAGATGGAGAAATTCAAACCTTGAATTCGCTATTGACCTTGGCGAGGCCGACCTTGGTGGAGTCTTTGATAGCTCCATAGGCCTTTCGCCATGTCCCCATTCTCTCTCGTATAAATCCTAACCCTAACCCTAATTCTTTCAATTTTTCATCCAAAAAAAGGAAAAGAAAGCAGAGGAGGGAGAAACAGGGAAGAGGAAATGAGGGATCGAAGGAGGGAGATTTGTTTCTAACCACAATTTGCTGTTTCCCTCTCCTTCATACGAGGGAATTGATATTCTCACCCTCACTATTTTATGAATTCACCCCTCTTTTTGAACTTTTTTAAATCCATCCCTCTTTTATTTAAGCCCCAAAAAATATGTATCCTATCGTATGAGAAATTTTCATACCTAAACTATTAAGTTTAGATTGAAAAACCCATCGTGGGTGATTCGAATGGTTGGGAGGTTACAATATGGCTCCCACGAATGGTGATTCGAATGGTTGGGAGGTTACCTATGGCTCGGTTTGGTAGGAATGGAGGTAGAGTAAGGTAAGAGACAAAATTTAAAATCCTCTTTGGTAGGGAGTATTTAGAGGGTAAAGTGAAGTAGAGTAAAGTGAGGTGAGTAGATAGAAAATATAAAATGAACTAGAAAGTGAAGAAAACAACAAAATTAAATACATCTTGTAATTTGTTTAAGCAGTTCAAGCGAAATGTATGTAATATAGTATTAAATGTTTAAAATATTTGTATATTTAAGAAATGTTAAATAATGAACATATCTAAGTTAATATTAAATATTAAATATATTAAGTGATTAAGTAGTATTAAATATATTTCATTTAAAAGCGATTTAAATAAATTTATAGAAGTTGATTAAAAATTAAATACATTCAATGTTAGTATCTAATAACTTAGAAATACGAAATATTGTAAAATTAAATATATTTAATTTGAAATATATTAAATATTTAAATAAGTAAAGAGAAGAAGAGAGGAAATATACATAGTAACATCACAATCCATCAATTTTAACTTGGACTTTCTATTAAAAAATTTATTAAAAACTATAGAGTTGGAATGGAGTGTGAATTTTAAAATCCTAATCGATAACAATCCTAGACAACCAATAATACCTTAAATTCAAATCCAAATCCTAATCCTAAACCAATAACACGTTAAATTCAAATCCAAATCCTAGTTCTAAACCATTAACATATTAAATTCAAATCCAAATCCAAATCCTAAACTAATAACACCTTAAATTTAAATCTAAATTTTAGTTCAAAACAAATAACACCCTATTAGTATTAACACATGTTTGCAATATGTTCTTTCTCTATCCTTTAAATTTGATATTTTGGTAATTGTTCTTTTCAGGTCCATAAATTATCATATTACACAGAAAAGATATTTGAATACAGCGAAAGCCGCTGAGTTGGTTCCCTTCTCTAAGCATGTCAAGGTCTTCTGCATATTTGTACTTTAAATACTTCATATACTATTGTTGGTTTTATAATTGGATAAGTTAGACTGAAATTTAGCTTGTATTCTGGTTTTGTTCTCAATTTTTAGTTCATTTTTATTTATTTTATTGTTGTAAACAGATTTTTTAATAATTTATTATTGATACAGAAAATTCGTGCATTGATCTTTACAATTTTAATGATACATAGTAATATGCCCTTGTATATTATTTCAGTGGGTTTTATGAAGTAATTCAAATTACTTATGAATTGGGTCTCTGTCTGCTTGTGTAGCGGTTCAATTTATGTGAGTCACATTATCACCATTTCTTTGCACCTGTGTGATGCGCGGAGCTTGGCAATAAAATGTTGATACACTTATAAAGATAATTTTGTGTGCACAATAGTTAAATTAACTGTATTTGAGCTTTTTGTGATTTTTTATCATTTGTTAGCTAATTACTGTGTTTTTTTAATCAAATGCCTTATGTTTCAAAAAATTCATTCATCTAAAATTTGGTTGTTGCTGATATTTTCTACTCATGTTGGTCTTCACTTTGATTGTGAGAAGTTCTCCACTATCTCTTTATCAACTCTAAATAAATATGCGTGCTTATTTATGGTTGGTTGTGAAGTAACATTTCACAATTATTGTCCATACACTTAGTCTTGAACCATGGCACCACATGTACATCAACTTTCAATCAAATAAAGTTTATTCCTTAATGATGGACATGTAATAAATAAATGATTCATGATTAGATGATATTTGATATGTCATCAATCTTAAGAAGCTTATAATGTACTATCCCAAGTAACTGTGCAAGATAATTATTTGCAGATTGCTAAAATTTGAAGTTATAAGTTAACTATATATGAAGATGAGTAAATGGATATGATGAATATTCCTCAATTTCAACAAGCCTCTAGGCAAGAAAGAATGGTGAGCTTATCCTCTAATCCTTTTCTTTCCTTTTTAGGATTTCGATCAAAATCTCTTGATCTTAAACCTAGGTTTACTGTTGATAGTTCTGTTTCTGGTTTGATTCTTTCTGAACCGGTTCGTGTGGGGATTGAACCTAGGGTTTCTAAGTCAAAATCGGTTCATTTTGAGGATAAAATTGAGTTTTTTGATTTGGATTCGAATCGCTGGGTTGCTAATCAATCTAATGTTGGTTTGAACCCGAATCTTGATTCTCAATCTGAGTTGGGCGAAAATTCCAAGATCCGAGACAAGGCGAGTGGATCAGCGGCCACGTCTCGATCTGAATTTAATTCGACGGTAGCGATTGAGCCAAGCTGGGTGGAAGTGGTTAAAAGAGGAAAATTTAGACCTAGATCTGAGATTGGTTCTCCTTCTTCTTCAAATCCTACATCGCTATCGGCGGCGATCATCAAGAGGGATAATTTGTGCTATCGTTGTGGGATGAGAGGGCACATGGCGAGTTCTTGTCGTCAGCCTCGAATCTGCTACAAATGTCGAGGAGTGGGGCATGAAGCGAAGAATTGCAGATCTAATCAAGGTTTTCATATGGATGCAAGGGATCCTCGTCGTCCCAGTTGGCAAAACCCTAGAGGACATCAATTTCTGAGATCAAATTCTAGAGGAGAGAGGCAAAATCCTAGAGGAGATCAAAACCCTATGGGATCTCAACAGGGAAACGAAGGAAGAGCTCCTCCGGCTTCTATAGGTAAAAGACCATTCAATTTTAATGACGAGAAGTTTCAGTTCTTTGATGAGGAGACTTCAAAAGATTTAGGTGATCGTCTTCTTTCTTCAGCAGTAGTTCTGGATTTTTCCAATCATGCTCATAGTGAGATTCAAAAGTTTAGTGACTTTGCTATTCTAACTGTGATTATGGGCCCAAACATTGATAATAGAACTCTAGAAAGAGAATTACGTTGTTTCTTTCCTTCTATTTCGGGATGGACAATTATTGCTATGCCTGACAAAAAAATTTTAGTTAAGACTTCTTCACCTGAGAGTTTGAAGGAAGTAGTTTCGATGGGAGTTTTTCTACTGAATAATGTTACTGTATCAATTAAAATGTGGTCTGTGGAGGATAGAAATATTCATGAATCAAGAAATGTAGAAGTGTGGATTCAACTTCGTGGTGTTCCTCCTTTTTTGTGGAATCTGGAATCATTTGCTAAGATGGTGAGACATTTTGCTGAATTGATAGATATGGATGGTTCAACAAAAATGGGTATGGAATACATAGATGCTGCCTTGCTTGTGAAATGTGCTAACATTCAGGACATTCCTAAAATGCTTAAAGTGTATTATGGAGCTCAGCTTTATCATATTCAGGTGGAAGTCTTTCTTGTTCTGGACAGTCATTTGATTAAAAAAAGAAGAAATGAAGATCAATCTCTAGTGTCTGATGATAAGGGAACTAATGTGAAGACTTATGGTCAAAGTAGCTGGAGTTCTAAGGGCCAATCTTCCTCTGATTCACTAGGATCTTCTACTCATTGGAAGAGATCTAATGATTATAGAGGGTGTCCTGAGCATGCAACTGCTTCTTTGCTATGGAAGCAAGCTGGAGCATATTATAAAGAAAAAAGTCTCTCCACAACTAAGTCTACGCAAGATACTGAAAAGAATGGGAAAGTAACAGAGGAAGATACTGGAAAATTGGAGAAAAGGGATTCAGAGGAACCTCTAATTGATCTTTCTGAACCATCAATCCTTGGGGAACAACAAGAAAATTATGTGATTGATTCTTCATTCTGGTCAATGATAGCTTGTGACAATGAGAAGTTTTCTGAGGGGCTTATTAATGAAAATGTGCCTATTGTTGAATTGGAAGAAGATATGGAAAATCAAGGTAATGAGTCTGCAGTGGTTATGGGAATTGAACCTGCAGAACATTCATCTCTGAACATTCTACATGAAGTACAACCCATTAAAACCATCTTACCTGAAGAAGTAGTTGAATTTGATAAACAAGTTGGGGGAAAGTCTAAGAAGAAGGTTCCAAATCTTTGTTAGAAGAAGTGTGAGACTCCAGACCCATTCTGTACAAACTGCTTTGGATAGAGCCACTGAAAGGACTGCAGCAAGGAATCATTTGGAAGGTCATGGACATCATAGTGCACCTTCTGTTGCTGGATCATCTGCAGGTATAATCACTACTCTTGGAACTACTTATGTACCTATTCTTTTTGAATCATATAGTGATAATCAAATTAAAGAGTTTGGTGCTCAGTGTGCAATTATTTTTGAGGGAGATGATGGTGTTAATCATATTAGTGAGATAAGAAATATGGAGAGAGAGAGGGCTCTCTCATCCTAGAAGGATGGACTGTGTGAGCTGTGTGAATAGGAGGGTGTAAAAGTTTTGAAATGATATGTTCATGGAATGTAAGGGGTTTGAATCTGGATAGTAAAAAATTTAGTGTTAGAGACTTTTGTATGTTGAATAAGTTTGATTTCCTTTGCTTCCAGGAAACAAAGCTGTGTGATGTGACTAATAGTGATTTAAGGAAGCTTGGAGGCAACCATTTTACTGAGTGGGAGATTCTTCCTGCTAGAGGTTCTGCTGGTGGAATGTTGATTGGATGGCAAGGTCATAAATGGAGTAAAACTTCTATTTTTTTAGGACAATTTACCTTGTCTGTTAAGCTAGTAAGTAGAACAGATGGTTTTATGTGGACTTTAACCTTTGTTTATGGCCCACATGGTGTTAGTGATAGGAGGGCTTTCTGGGATGAACTAAGACATGTTAACATTACTCTTAGTGGACCTTGGGTTATAGCTGGTGACTTCAATATTACTAAGAGTTTCAATGATAGGAAAGGATGTAATAGTAATATTGGGGAATTGGAAAGCTTTAATGATATTATCAATGAGTTGGAATTGATTGATATACCTTTATCTGGTAGAAATTTTACTTGGTCTAACAAAAGAGAGAATGTGGCTTTTGCTAGGTTAGATAGATTTCTGTTCAATAATGATTGGGAAATTAAATTTCCCCTGACTATCCAAAGAGGTTTATCTAGTCATTTGTCTGACCATGCTCCTATAGTATTAGATTTTTTACCCCCTAAGCCTACTAATAAAATTTTCAGATTTGAAAAAATGTGGCTTAGTGAACCATCCTTTAAAAACTGTGTGTCTATGTGGTGGCAAAGGGCTCCTGGTAAAAAATCTGCTGCAGCAAGTATTGTGAACAAAATGAGAATAGTTAGAAAAGAGATCAAGATGTGGGCACAGGAAAAATTTTACAGTGTGAGAGATACTAAAAAGAAGTTGTTAGAGGAGATGTTAACAATTGATGTTTTGGAAGAAGAAAGAGCCCTGAATCTTGATGAGAAGAACAGAAGAGAGGAGATTAATGGAGATTTGAATCACATTTTAAAACAAGAGGAACTGATGTGGAGACAGAGAGCTAAGACTCACTGGTTGAAGGAAGGAGATCTTAATACAAAGTTTTTTCATAAAATTGCCAATGGAAGACAGAGATCTAATGCTATTCCTTGTGTAAAAGTGAATGATGTAGAAATTTCATCCCCTGATGGAATTGCAGCAGCTTTTCATGACTACTATAAAAATATTTTTGGCAATCAAGTGGAAAAAAGAATTAATGTAGATTGGGAGAAACTTTTTCCTCCTGCTGTGTGGGATTCTGACTCTTTAGAACAACCTTTCTCCTTGGATGAAATTAAAAAAGCTGTGTTTAGCATGAATGGGGATAAAGCTCCTGGCCCAGATGGTTTTGACTTTGTTTTTCAGAATTTTGGGAGGTGGTTCAATATGACTTGCTTAGAATCTTTATTGAGTTCTATAATGGGACCTTGGATATAAAAAGACTTAATTATGCTCATATTGTGCTGATTCCTAAGAAAAATGAGTGTGAAAATCTAGGTGATTACAGACCTATTAGTCTCTTGAATGTGATTTATAAAATCATAACCAAGGTTCTTACTATTAGACTCAATGATAAACTTGTATGTTTGGTTGATCCCATGCAAAGTGGTTTTATTAAAGGAAGATATCTCATGGATGGGGTTGCCACTGCTCAGGAAATCATTACTGAGTGCTATCAGAGGGAAAATAGTGGAGGTATCTTACTGAAGCTAGATTTCACCAAGGCATATGATCTTCTAGATTGGAATTTTATCATAGATGTTCTTAAAGCTAAAGGATTTGGTCCTAGATGGCTTAAATGGGTTGAATCTATCTTAAATGGGGGTAAATCTGCTATTATTCTTGATGGAGTTCCTGGGAGATGGATTTTATCTAGGAGAGGAGTCAGGCAAGGTGATCCTCTCTCTCCTCTCTTATTTGTCATTGCGGCAGATGCTTTTTCTAGACTTATTAGTTTAGCAGCTGATGCTAATCTTATCCAGGGTTTAGGTTGTAGTAGATCCAATGTTAAAGTTTTAAATTTACAGTATGCCGATGATACCCTGATTTTCTGTAAATCAAGTCCTCAAAGTTTGGCTATCCTCAAGCTTATCTTATATAGTTATGAGATGATGTCTGGTCTTAAGATTAATTTTATAAAAAGCTTAGTCATTTTACTACAAGATAATGATGAGCTACAGACTAATATTGCCTCTGCCTTGAATTGTAAGATAGGTAAATTTCCTGTATCATACCTGGGTTTTAGTCTTAGACCTAAAAGATTGTTGAAAGATGATTGGTTGCCTATCATTGATAAATGTGAAAAAAGGCTTACAACATGGAAAGGGAGATCCTTGTCTAGAGGAGGAAGGTTAACTCTGGTTAACTCTGTCCTATCTGCTCTACCCCTGTTTTGGATGTCCTTTTATCTTTTTCCACAATGGGTGGTGGATAGGATAGACAAAATTAGAAGGAGATTTTTATGGTCTGGGTCAGAAGAGATTAAAGGAGCTTCCAATTTGGTTAAATGGGATGAGATTTGTAAACCTAAGTGGCAAGGAGGTCTTGGTGTCTTAAACTTAAAAAGCATGAACAAAGCTTTATTGACTAAGTGGATGTGGAGATGGATGAGAAGTGAAACTGGTATATGGAAAGAGATGCTGTGTGCTAAATACTACTCTGAAAATGACAAATTGAACTGTGTGTGTAATGTCAAATATGTGTCTTCCTTTTGGAAGAATGTTTTAACATGCAGAGAAGAATTTATTTGTAGCACACATGTTATAGTGGGGAATGGTAGAAAAACATGGTTTTGAAAAGATAAGTGGGCTGATAGCATGTCATTAGCAAACTTGTTTCCTGATCTTTTTGAAATAGCCAAAGATCCATGGGGGTCTGTCTCTTCTGCCAAGTTAAATGGGAATTGGCTAATTCCCTTCACTAGGCAATTGGCAGTGTGAGTGGAATCATATGTTAAAATGAGAAATCTAATTGCTAATATGGGGATGTAAATAGGGAAGACAAGAGGATTTGGGCTGGGATGCAAAATTCTCTGTCAAATCTGCTATCAATTTTATATTGATGGAGGTTTGAGATATAAGTTTAATGATATATGGAAGTTGCCTATTCCACGAGAAAATCAAAATGTTCATTTGGCTTCTTTTAAAGGAGAAACTGAATACTAGAGACAGATTAATTAGAAAAGGGATAAATGTTGATCCAATTTGTACTCTGTGTGGTATGGAAAATGAAAACCATGATCATTTGTTTCTTCAATGCTCTTTTGTATCTTCTATTTGGAGAACTGTTCTTTATAAATTTTCTTTACTGTTAATCTTAGTGCTATATCTTCATTGGATCAATTGTGGTCCTCACGGAGAGATTTTCGGGTTCGAGTAATCAAAAGCTAGGCTGGGATGTTAATGCTGCGCCATCTTGTGGAATATCCGGAATGAACGAAATAACCGTATCTTCTCTCAAAAATCGGACATGCTTTAGATGTTTCTTTACAAGCTAATCATTTTCTTTGCTTTGTGGTTAGGAACATTAGTATCGATGGCGCACAATGAGGTATTTCCGCGGGAGAATCAAGGGACAACCTACATTGGCGGCATTGCGGCTATGAGGAATGATGATAGAAGATTGGTGGTGTTCAATGGTCTTATAGATGCATCTCAAAGATAATCCTATGGTGGTGGATTGAGCATCCGGTTAACGATAGTTCAACTTTGGCGATAGTTCTTCCTCGAACTAACTTGGTGGTGGCAAAAATCAAACTTGAAAACTCGTATTGGTTTTGTTGATAATATCTTTGGTTGTTTACGGTTCAAAACCTTATCCTCACCAAGTTTTGGTGTGTAAAAAGGGGGATATGAGTTTTAATATGTAAAAGGATACTGTATCTTTGATCACATCTTTGGAGTTGGGGATGTGATTAGTTATGTAACAACCTTCTTTTTCATATATGTGGTGAGGAACATATTCCTCATCCTTTTCTTCTCAAAAAAAACTATATATGAAGATTTATTTTAAGAAAATCAAATTTTAAATATCTTGCTTGAAAATTATGAAGTTCTAAGACAGTTGAATTTGATTTGAAAATTTATTTTAACAAAAGTAAAATTTCATTTGAGAAACATTGTTAAGTTGACATTATTTGAACCTATTTAATATATTTGTTAACTATTTCTTATTTTAGCTATTTTTCAAATTGAAATATTTTGGTTACCTTCATTTAGATCTATTGTTCTTCATTATCTTCTTCTTCTTGAGAGGGAGCTCTTACCTTGATGAAACACCTAACACAGAAAAATTTGTGAATAGGTTTTAATTCTAAAAGGTTTATTGTAATTATATGTTAAACAACTTGCTTGAAAATTTTAGTGTTCTAAGTCTCATTTACTTGATTTGAAGTGTTGTTTCAACAAAATTGAAATTTGATTTCAGGAAAAAATTGTTAATGTGACTTTCTTGGAATACGTGTCGTGATTCATTTGTTCATATGTATTTACATACTATTTCTTTTTTCCCCTATTGTTTCCTTTCATTTAGATCAATTCTTCTTCTTCTTCTTCTTCTTGAGAGGGGCTCAAACTTTGACATAACACCTAAAATCAGAAAATTTGTGAAATAGATTTTTAATTTATTAGTGTTTTGTTGGTAATTATATGTCAAAACTATTCAAACTTTGATTGAAATTTTTATACAAATCCGTGCATCGCACGGCCCTGAAACTACTAAATAATTACATTTAATTCCATAATTAATTACGCAGCTTATTACATAATTGTAGCGGCAGGAAAAGCCCACTTATGAGACAGATGCTTGGGCTTTGCATGGCCCGACGACCTTAATGGGCTTTCCAGGCCTAAACTAATGCGGATTATCCGCAGACACCCCTTCCGACCTCTGTCCGGCCCTAACAACAAAATCCCCAATTTCCCCCATTCGAGTTCAAGGGCTAGGGTTTCAGGGGAAAAAAGAAAAAGAAAAAAGAAGGAAAAAAAAAAACTCTCTCCTCCTCATCCTCTCTCGATCTCAATCTCGATCTTCAACTCTCCAATGGCGATGCGGGCGTTCTACAACGAGATCAAGGGACTGAAGGTCCGCGAGCTCCCAGCGCATCTGAAGCCTCGATTCACGTGGACCAACATCAAGAAGTCGGCGGATGAAGCGGTGGATCGCTACATCGAGAAGTACATCGAGACGAGCTCCGTCGAGCCCCTCTTCCACGTGTGCATCGGAGGGATGATCTTCTCCTACCTCGTCGCCCTCCCCGAGGAGCGCCGCCACCTCGAGCACCAGCAGCACGCCGCCTCTGGAGGAGGCCACCACTGATCTCCTTCGATCCACCCATTTCAGGTGAGCGTTTTCTCCTGCGATCCGAAAAAAACCCTAATTTGGATCTGCGTTATGTGTTGGTTGAAATATGGGGTCTTTAGTTGTTGATCTGGTACATGGATTGGGGATTGCTTCAATTGATTATGAAATCTAGGGGTTTCTGTGGGAGGTTGAGTGCGAATTTATAGGGCGAACGAACTATTTTGTTGAATTAGGGGAAAAAATGAAATTGATTATATTCCTTAGTTTTCAGTTTCGACTTGTTGGCTATCAGTCAGAAACTAAAAGTAATCATGCTTAATGATGATACAAGAGCTAAATGAGATTTATTGTTGTTTCCTTTTGCTGCGTGACTGTATTGTAGCTGTTGATTATCGTATACAATGTTTTTTACATAGAAATGTCTTTAAAATATACAATGTTAGGGGTTTGCTTGGATATTGAGTAGTACTTTATAGGCTTAAGAAAACTCTCATTCTTTTTTCATTTGGATGCACCAGTGTTTTTATGAGACAAACTGTTTTTTTTTTTTTTTCATGAGCGTGTTTGTATTATTTGCAGCTAGTTTTTTTTTCCCTTGATTCATTAAAATAAAACATTTGTTGACCAGAAACAATCCTCTGAAAGCACCACTTTAGCTTGAAAAACCTCCTAACTCATGGTATTTGTACAGACTTGAAGTTTTTCCTTGTCCTTTACGAGCCTGAAGCTTTGCTTTGAACCACTTGCTAGTGTATTGGAACAAAAGTTCCATACTTGATCTTTCATGCACTTAAATCTTTTCCAACCCTTCTCGATTAACCAGCCCATTATCTTATGTAGAAATCTTATCCTCATACTGCCAAGTCGCATTATGATACCCTTAACATATTACCAAGAACTTAAGATAAAAATTGCAATACATGAAAATTGCCAAGGAGTTTGTATACTTGGCGTTACCTTGGATGCAAGGACTGCCAATGATGGACTGATGTGTTGCTTTTATTTCATTGATCCGCAAGTATTTGGTACATCGCGTTGTAGAAAGGTGAATCCTCATAGTTTTGTTCCTCCTTTTTGTTAGATAGCAACTTTACTTTCTCTATCATGGTATCCCATACATCATAAACTAAATGTAGGCAATATTGGACAGTATTGACACTTCTTAGCATCGCAAATAGACTTTATGGATGAGAATGTCATCAATCGTATCCCACCATTCATGCATGATCTTATCTTTCATGAATTCTGTTGTAACCACATTATCATCTTTATAGACATCACAATCCTTGCTAAGCACATGCTGACAGGTCTCCTTTCAACACTCTTTTAAATCTTCCCTGTATCACAACCATTAAAGCAAATTTTTTCCTTCCACTATGACTTCAACGCGGATGCTGGTTAAATATCACAAGCTTTTTAAGTGCATAATGAAATTTCTTTAAACTATCATGCCCATAAAATCTTCGTAATCTAGTTGCATTCACTGAATTTGTACACCACCTCATTTGCTTCCTTATTCTTTATGAAATATAATTTTGGGGCCGAATTGAGGGTATGAACCACGCTAGCCATTCAGAAAATTTTGGATATTGTACTTCTATCTGTGATCCCATAAATTTGCACCTAGTGACTTGATAAATTGCATTATAGTTTGAGTTCTAACTTTATGAATGACTTACCCTTCGTGCTTTCAACTTTTATAGAAATAGGGCCACTCTACATCGTCTTTTTATTTATGAATGGTGTTTTTTGTGTATTAATCCACCCAATGTCACCTGATGTGAGGTGAGTCATGGTGAGATGCTATTTCTGTTACACGGTACATGGTGTGCTGCTTTGAATGATACACGATAGGGGACACTAGGGTGAGCAACTTTACTATTTCCAGCTAAGTTACCCGAACACTTCATCTAGACTACTGTATCCGTGTCCGACACTTATTGTATGTGTCTGTGTCCGACACTCCTTGGACACTTCTTGAATATATGCACATATTTATTTTGACGTGTACTCAATTATATAATACATGTTCCCAGTTCATAGTATGATCAAGGGATCAATTGGATATCTAGTTCAAAACTGAGCGGTGTTTCAATTTATAAGCTATTCGATAGTAGAAACATAAAATGTTATAGGGATTTTAGTTCTCATAACATGTGAATGAAAAAACAATAGCGATAAATTATTAACTTTCATATGTATATATATAGCCAGGTCCCCATATCCTATCTTTTACAAATTTATCATGTCTCGTGTCCGCGTCCATGTCTGCACCCGTATTCGTACAAACATAAGTTTCCAGTCATAGTATGCCAGGTTTCTTTGATAATTATACATATATGTCATATATATTTGTCTATGCAAACATACTTTTTCCCTATTTATATACAAACACATTTGAAGTAGAATTTTGTTGGATTATTCTTGGGTTATGAAGGAGAACATGATTGCTGATCAAATAAGATGTAGCAATTAAAAAACAATTTGACGGTTTAAACTATATAGATTTGATAATGTCATTCTAATTAAAGTAATAATCCATAACAATATTTCGTACCTCAAAGGCAAGGATTGCCGTATAAAGAACAATGATATAGTTCCAAGTAGGGGTGCATTCGGTTCGGATACGGTTCGGATATGACACCTACCATATCCATATCTGCTTTCTAAAAACGGATACGGATACGGATACGAATATTCATCGGTAAGAAAAAAAACATAACCATATCCGCACTAAACGGAAACGGATACGGTTCGGATATTAGATAAGCGGATACGGATACAATACGGATATTAATCGGATATTTGGGAAACGGATATGAATCGGATATGACAAAGAAATACATATGATTATAATATTTCGCACACTAAATATAACTAAAAAAACATTCATCTATTAAACATAATCAAGATAAGTTTATTCAACCATATAAAAAATGTCACCTCATAGACATAAATACTAGTCCTCATGTAATTCTCAAGTCTAATCCAAACAACAAAAAAGTGCAAAAACCGTATCCGGATATCCGAACCGTATCCGCATTTTCGACTCGAAACCGTATCCGGATATCCGAACCGTATCCGGATGAAAATCAAATAACAAAAAGTCGCGAAACCGTATCCGGATATCCGAACCGTATCCGGATATCCGAACCGTATCCGCATTTTCGACTCGAAACCGTATCCGGATATCCGAACCGTATCCGGATGAAAAACCAAAACCATAGCAGTATCCAAAACCATATCCGACCGGTTTCAATTTTTCCCTACCATATCCGCTTAAACGGATACGGTTCGGATATTAGATAAGCGGATACGGATACGGATACGGATATAGTTGTGCGCCCCTATTCATAGTGCAGCATGTATTGGTCATGCAATCAGGATCTTGGATTCATTTGGGCGGTATGTAAATTAGATATCATCACGTCCACCTTAATCTCCTTTCTCATTTCATGTATTCTTGATAGGATACAATCGTAACTCCACATTTTCCTCTCATCTAGGAATAATACACTTACCAAATTATATCTGGGAGATATGTCTCCATCAATAGTAATTGTTTACACCATATTGAAAAGCCTTCACATACGTTGGCTTTGAGTCAAGTAAACGGCAGCCCATACGAGAATGTCCACTTTGGGCCAACTTAAATGGCAGCCCATAAAAAAGCACATGTGTAATGATTGCACCTAAATGCTTTTGGTCGTAAACAATAAACATTGATAGTCTTCCTGATATTGCTTTTTCCTGCTCGTCTTTATTCGGACACAGGAGCTTGTTGCACTTAGAACACTGATGTTTAGTAGGTATAGTTACGCATAGCCTTTTTTTTTTTTTTAAATACTCTTCGCTTATTTTCTTCGTCATCCTTTTTGTCTCTGCAACCTGGTCAAGTAAAGCCTTTGGCTGTTCACTTTATTTGCAAGTGAAACTTGGCTAAAGAAACTGCAACTTGATTAATTTCCTGACCACATAATATTTTCATTGCAGGTATTATTCCTTTGTTGCTGGCTGAAATCATCACCAAAACAATGTTATTTCTCTGTGGACGGCTGAAATAAATTAGTCATCAGGACTATCATGTTGAACTTCTTTTCATGAGTAGCCTGCGTGCTATGAAATACATATTTAATTCTGGAAATAGTTTCATACTCTATGCTTTTGGTTTTCCATTGTGGATCGATCTAGTTATTCTAGATCACCTGAACTTCTTATGAGGCTGGTTGATTTTGTTTCCTAGTGTGCGTGGACTTCAGAACTAAGTTTTTTGCTTTCTGACTGTTGACTCAGTTTCTGACTGGTGCAATTTCATCTGCCATATTTGATTATTATAATAATAAATTGCAATTTTTATTTTTTTGAATTATTATTATAGTACAAGTCTAAGGAAATTATTTTTTTTTTTTAAATACTCTTCGCTTATTTTCTTCGTCATCCTTTTGTCTCTGCAACCTGGTCAAGTAAAGCCTTTGGCTGTTCACTTTATTTGCAAGTGAAACTTGGCTAAAGAAACTGCAACTTGATTAATTTCCTGACCACATAATATTTTCATTGCAGGTATTATTCCTTTGTTGCTGGCTGAAATCATCACCAAAACAATGTTATTTCTCTGTGGACGGCTGAAATAAATTAGTCATCAGGACTATCATGTTGAACTTCTTTTCATGAGTAGCCTGCGTGCTATGAAATACATATTTAATTCTGGAAATAGTTTCATACTCTATGCTTTTGGTTTTCCATTGTGGATCGATCTAGTTATTCTAGATCACCTGAACTTCTTATGAGGCTGGTTGATTTTGTTTCCTAGTGTGCGTGGACTTCAGAACTAAGTTTTTTTTGCTTTCTGACTGTTGACTCAGTTTCTGACTGGTGCAATTTCATCTGCCATATTTGATTTCCAGCATCTGAATGCTAGATTGTAATTATTATAATGTTTGGTCGCCAAAAGATTTGCTGCTGTTGAATATTGTGAACGCTACTTATGTGAGCCTCAACAATAGCTTGCTTGATTGATGGCACAGCCTCTTTTTTTTTTTCTCCCCCCTCCCCAAGATACGTTATTAATGGATCTTAGCTTGCCCAGCATTGGTAGTTCAAAGCCAGAGTTGTTGTAAAACTTTGGCCTGTTTTACGGTGCAAATCTCTTAAACTACTCAGTGGTTCATTTGTAATTTCTTAATTTGCTTCCAGAATTATCTATGTTAACTCCATGATACAGTGTGAATGTATTATTTGTCACATTTCTTGCGGAGCAGGTCAACTCTACTTCGATGGAATGGTTATTGAAACTGTAATTGAAGGTAATTCCAGGTAGAAACATCTCATGTCTCTTTACCGTATTTTCTTTGAGGGGGAAAAAATTAGTCCGCTTCGAAATCTGGATTTATACATGATCTCATTTGATGTGCGTACCAGCACCTTACATTTTCTTAACGGGGTTGGGGGGCAAGCATATTTCACTCTTCATTTGGCACTAGTTCAATGTTAACAGTACTGAATACTGAAAATATGAGTAAGGGAAAATGTGTTCAAAAGGTAAGAAATACTTTTTAAAAAAAAGTAGCACAAAATTGATTGCTAGTGGAATATAAAAGTGGGGTCAAATACATTTTCATATGTTTGTGGCTCATATTTTCCACATAATGACATAAAACCATGTTTCCGATTCCTATCCACTTTTAAGTTGATTACAAAACTGCATACACAAATGGTGACTCTGTAGGCTTGGAACTGGGTCGAAGCTTAAGCAAACCCAATCCATGTAGGGCATGATTTTGCTTGCAAAAAAATACCAAAGGAAAGACACAAACGTTCCAATGACGGGATCAATAAATCCTTCAGAAATGGGTATAAACGGAAACTCCTGTGATGGTTAATATGGTCTTTACAAAAGTGCGATATGGTCTAAATGCATGCATGAACCTCTTTTAACCTTTTGCGTTCACGGGATGGATACTAGGATGACCGAGGCCATTTTTCATTGGCCTTCTGCAACTTTCCAGCAGCGAGACGGGCATTAACCTGTATAGAAATGAGTTTTATAAGAGAGAAAGAGTTGCTGAAATCTCACACTATCAACCAAATTGCTTTGACATCCAAGTTCAATTTAAGCTAGATGTTACTTGTTTTTCTTATCGTTTTCCTTATTTTTCTCACTTGCATGTGCAAGGTCATAGTCATTGATTCTATTCTCTTCTTTTCTCTTTATGTGTGTGATTGTGAAGTGTTTTTCCTGGGTGCATGTGTTTTCTATCATTAGTGCAAGATGTATGGCCTAGCTAGATAAATGGAAGAGAGGCTAGAAGCAGAACATCCACGGTCATTTAACAAACCTTTTCCACAAATTTCAAATGTTTCAATACTTCACTCGTCGCCAGCTCCTGCAACCATAAAAAAACATATCAAGATGCATTTTCATCCTAGAAAAGCATAAAACAGGTGAAAACACGTATGTAAGGCTAAGAAACAGAACCAAGAGCAAGCAGGTGCAACAATCAAAGCAATTTCTGATGAAAATTTTGTGGTAGCACTGTATCTATTCCAAATGACATGCATTGTATCCTACATAACAGTTATAATTGGAAACTGAAGCACATTGTAATGGCACCTGCTTGTGATGGGGGTAAACTCACAGAAGAAAAGGTTGGATCTAACCATATTATTCATTTCAGCAGGACAAAAGAATATCTGGAAGGCCTTGTTTGGACCATCAGTTATAGAGAAATTTCACTTACAAACTTTATGGTACTTTGAAAAGATATTTTTAAAAAAATCACAATTTATGATAAAAGTCTATTGTTCTTGCATATATTTGGAGTCGAAACAGAGATTATCCGCCCCCCACTTCCTATATGCCTAATTTTGGAGGGAGATCCTTCTTCCTCATAATATGAGCCAAAGCATATTATTGGATCGTAACAAGCAACCAATTCAGTATGAACACCATGACTACAATATATGTCCCAAATGCACCATGGTCCACCTGTCTCGACACCAGTTCAGCCGAGCATGCAGTCAATGTGTTGGATATATGGAAGAGAAAGGGAACTTAAATAGTAGATATAAAAAACAAGAGAAATTATATGGCAACAACCTTATCAATAATTCAGCTAACTGGCATTGACTACTCATTTCATGTCACTTGGTCATTAAATAGGCTTCACAAAAAGAAACAATAACGATAAACATCATTTCAATTGATCTAAGAAAACCATTAAAGATAAATTGAAAAACATAAACATAACAAAATAATTGTACCATTCACATTGGTTAATGTTCGACATTCACATGACAAATTCTACAGTAGAATATAATCTTATCCCCATAAAATTCTCAACCAGATAGTCTAAGTAATCTAAAAATATGTGCAACTAAAAACTGAAACGGAGAAATCCACGAAGTAAAACACACATTAGATATGGAGACAGGGATTTCCAGTGTGTGTTGGTGCAAAATAGTAAACCCAATTGGAAGCCTAGTTTTTAAACTTAAAAGGTTCATTGGGTTGGATTTTCAAATAGAGGTCAATTCACCCGCAATGCATTACAAAGAACTATAACCAAAAACAATTAAACTAACAACCTTCCCCATATATGTGTCAAGGAAACTGAAATAAACAGTGAATGGCAGCTAGTAATTACCTGCGGAACAGCACAATCAGCATGTATTGGATCCCAAGTAACAGCACAAGAACAATCCCAGTCCTCAGTTTGTTCTATGAAAAGATATTTTTAAAAAATCACAATTTATGATAAAAGTCTATTGTTCTTGCATATATTTGGAGTCGAAACAGAGATTATCCGCCCCCACTTCCTATATGCCTAATTTTGGAGGGAGATCCTTCTTCCTCATAATATGAGCCAAAGCATATTATTGGATCGTAACAAGCAACCAATTCAGTATGAACACCATGACTACAATATATGTCCCAAATGCACCATGGTCCACCTGTCTCGACACCAGTTCAGCCGAGCATGCAGTCAATGTGTTGGATATATGGAAGAGAAAGGGAACTTAAATAGTAGATATAAAAAACAAGAGAAATTATATGGCAACAACCTTATCAATAATTCAGCTAACTGGCATTGACTACTCATTTCATGTCACTTGGTCATTAAATAGGCTTCACAAAAAGAAACAATAACGATAAACATCATTTCAATTGATCTAAGAAAACCATTAAAGATAAATTGAAAAACATAAACATAACAAAATAACTGTACCATTCACATTGGTTAATGTTCGACATTCACATGACAAATTCTACAGTAGAATATAATCTTATCCCCATAAAATTCTCAACCAGATAGTCTAAGTAATCTAAAAATATGTGCAACTAAAAACTGAAACGGAGAAATCCACGAAGTAAAACACACATTAGATATGGAGACAGGGATTTCCAGTGTGTGTTGGTGCAAAATAGTAAACCCAATTGGAAGCGCCTAGTTTTTAAACTTAAAAGGTTCATTGGGTTGGATTTTCAAATAGAGGTCAATTCACCCGCAATGCATTACAAAGAACTATAACCAAAAACAATTAAACTAACAACCTTCCCCATATATGTGTCAAGGAAACTGAAATAAACAGTGAATGGCAGCTAGTAATTACCTGCGGAACAGCACAATCAGCATGTATTGGATCCCAAGTAACAGCACAAGAACAATCCCAGTCCTCAGTTTGTTCTATGAAAAGAGGAGCCCTACAATTGATCCAAGAAATCACCTCATATTTCTTTGTAAATAGACATTCGTACTTGCAAATTTTAAACATAGCCTATTTAACAATAAAAAACAGTTAGATTGGCCCTAACTCATGCATCTTAAAATTCATTTCAAACAGCCCTTCAAAATTCTCTTTGATGAAGAAAAAGCCGGGAAGGGTAAGATGTCAAGTAAAGGTATTAGTAAAAAAATATTCCTTAATACATCAGGCACTATCTATCCAGTGGATGTCTGCACTTCCGGCTAGACCTCATGGCAACAACAGCAACAAGGCCCTACTCCTAGATCTTTGTGATTGGCATGGGAACTCTTTTCCCATTCAATTTGTTTAGGGACGCTGCACTTTAAAGTAAACTGTCATATCTTTTAACTCCCTTAGTTCACAAAGATTTTGTTGGCTAATAGCACTCAATATTTTAAAAAACGGTCTAGGCACTCACCTAGGCCTAATCAGTACCTAGGCTGCTCGCCTAGGTCCTGGGAGTGCCTAGGGGAGCATGGGCCGCTTACGCGGACGGCATCGCTTAGGTCTTGGTCTTGATTTCACCTGCTGCTACCTCCAAGTCCTCCGACCTCCGGCCTTTTCCACTGACTACAAACACATCTTCCGACTTCCAATAAAAGCTCCCCCTCCACCACTTAAACAAAAAAAGAAATCTGCCAAGGCCCTATTTAGGCGTCCACCAAGACGCCTAGGCGTTCGCCTACATGCCTGGGCGCGTGCCTAATGCATTATGTAACATTGGTGGGACTCATCTACCTTTCTAGAAATTTCTAGACAGCCTCAATTGATTTTCCCTTGACCTGCCAATAGAAGCTATATTTAAACTTACTGATATGCTCATTTCTTATCACCCTCCTTTAAGTGTATCTTTTAATTGCCTAATATCCTGGACTATAACAGCAAACAGGGGCGGATCTACTTAGAGCGAAGTAGTGTCACGTACACCACTTCGCTCCAAGATCCTAAACACCAAAGCCCATTAATAATTAAAAAAAATCTCATCCCAACACAACCTATTATCCTACCGCATCCCATCCCAACCCCACTAAATAACCTAACGAGTCATTAATTGTGTAAAATTTTCTGGTCATAAAGAAGATAAGACTATAATTAGTTGGGGAAAGAGATACAAGATGCCAGTGGTTAGCTAGGTACTAGATTATTTACATGGTGGTAATAGCACTCAACCCACAGAGACATGAAGTCATCTAACATCCCTCCTCTCTGATGACTTTGAGCCTCATGTTGGGATTTCATGCAACAAGTTTATGTTTTGAGTTATTAGTGTTATTTTATGTATTGAATTTAGGGGTTTGGATTTTTGGGATTGAGATTGTTTGATCTTGCTGCAGATTTGATTTTTTGCTCACAATTGAAAACTCGTTGGCGGACATATATAAATTTTTCTAACCATTAATTATCTTGTAACACCACTTTTCAGAAATTCTGGATCCGCCACTGACAGCGAAGGTGCTATATAGCCATATAAGTGTCCCACAACTTCATGTGTATTTTATAGACACATTGTACTTTATAAGCACTTCGACATTTTGACAATCCGAATCTATGAACATTGTTAATCTTCTGGTCGTACTTAATGATTAGCCCTTAGTAGTAAATATTGTCACTTTGACTTCTCTCTGATCAAGATAGAATGATAGCTCATGGATCATTCTTTAAAAATTTTGCTATAGTTAATATTGTATTGAGCTTCTCTTGTGTATCTACCTCCTTTAGAAAATTAAATATTTTATTTAAATTCTAAAGCTTCTATCCACCAGTTTACTTTTGAAATTATCACCTCTCATCTCCCAATACAATATCTGCGAACAATATGCATTATAGAATCTAATCATAAATATGCCCATTAAGTTCCTAATATATGTGATTTTATACAATTCGATCCAAGGAGGTCAACGAAAAGTTGCTTGAAGAGTATTAAAGGCTTTAGTCAGAGAATGATTCCTCACATGGCACCACATGTTTCGGATAGGCATAATATGGGAAGAATCATGACTGTCACTGATAAGGCTAGCACACATATAGGCAGAAGGCTTGGCAACGAAAGGGTTCAATGCACATAAGCTGCTATAAAAAATTTGTTAATCTTCAGGTAGCTGCATGATTTTCCAGTGGTTCAGTAGCAATAAATATGATAATGTAATGGTCATCTGGCATAAACAGGCATAAAGGCCACCCTGACATGCCCAAAACTCATGGAGAATAGTCAACACGGAAGAATTTGGTATTTTAGTATTTCTGGGAACATAGGATGCATATGCAAGATCTGTACATTTCAGGCACACACCAGATACAAGTGAAATGCAAATGATACTTAGCACATGGGATTGTCTCTACAAGTATATAACTCATTTTTCTAGACAGAGGTTCTATAGTAATGCAACTCTTTTTCATGATAAGAATCCTTAATATACGGGGCACAACGAAAAAGGTTACAGTGTTCCTGAGTACATTTTACTGTTCGTGGGTAACCATTAATTAAATTTCATCTACTACTGCATTTATTACTTCTAAGTTGATGCAGACCATGGTCAACCAAGCAACCTTTGTTTTTATTATCATTTTAACAGAATGAATAATACTAATTGCACATAGAAAAAGGGTAATTGCAAATGCACCCCTTGTGCTACGAGGGTTTGGTTACTTATCACTCCAGTTCTAAGCACAAGGGGTGCATCTGCAACTAACCCTAAAAATGACTTTCTTTCATGAGATTGTAATCATATTCTTTGAAAAGAACATTACCTTCGCCACTTTCCACAAATGTTCTTCCGACGATTTTCATCAGCGTCTATGACCTCTTGACACTGAATCCAATTACCAAAAGACTTTGCTTTTCTACAAATCCATCCCTAAGAGCACAAAACAACATGCTTAAAAAAGCATACAGCTAAAGAAAACAATATGTAGCAGACGTGCAGGTTTATTGAAGGCTTCAATCTTACACTCATGTCAGTGAATTTGGTAGGATCCATTTCAGATGGTTTGCCAAAATATTCATTATCACTACACGGAAGTGGAAAAAACAAAATTCAATGTCAATAAAAAAGGTGGTGATATCGTGTTTCAACTTAAATAAACAGATATATTCACTACAGACACAATTCTTTGCATTACGACCTATTGAATACAGAAAGGGAGTAAGAATTCACAATCTACTAGAAAGTATGAACTGAGGATCTATCTAGAAACTGAACGTCTAGGATTATGTACGTATATATTTACAACAAACAGTTACAATAAAAACCATTAAATATTAGTGACCCATAATCATGTCCGTGATAAGTGATAACTATGAAGTCTCAAATAGAACTATGATATAACAATCACGTTCCTGTTTCCATCTAATAGGGACAGCTTGTGTATGTGCTCTCTTTAGTTAAATATCAATGAATGAAGTGCTTACGGTTATACCCCATTCAGTCCCATACCGGGAAGTCATGAGTGCAAATGGGTTTATGAGGTAAGTCATGGGGTCCAGTGTAGCAATGACTAGATATTTTTTGTACTGGTTTGAGCCAAACAACGTGTTGCACAAAATGAGTTCCAGGGTTTACATTGTGTTGATGGGTTCCCAGTCTTATAGCGCGACAAATGGTATCAAAGTAGTTAGCTAGCAGGAAGTACGAAACTAAGTGCTATGCAAGACTAAGTGATGCATCGTACGAGCACAGTGGAGCCACCTCTACTCGTAGGAGTCATCTCTAGAATCCACATCGCCTAGTGGTAATATGGTGATACTGGAATGAACCATTATCATGCTGAGACAAGGACCTTGCATGTTTGAGGTGGAATGGTTATGATACCCCCATTTAGTCCGACATCGGGAATTCAGCAGAGTATAAATGGGTTTATAAGAAATATATTGGAGTCAGGTGCAAAAATGGCTGGCCATTTTTGGCAATGGTTTGAGACAAACAACATGTTGCACTCAGTGAGCCCCAAGGCTCATATCAGGCCAATGGGATTACAGACCCAGGGCATGACACTAACTACAAACAAAATTAAAGAATATACAATAAGATAGGAGTAAGTGACGTACATGGAGTTTGTGCCCAACCAATCTGAGAGTTCGACTTGAAAGTTTCTTCCAATTCGGACATTGGTAGCATATGGGTGGGTGTCTTTTAACATGTCCGATATCAGATCCTTGTAAGGTCGTCCTCTACGGCCATATTTTCCACTCTTTATATTAAATGGCATTTCCGTAAAAGCTTGCAACAAGGGCTTTGGTATCTTTCTGAAACAAGGTTGACAATGCCATTTGTCAAACGGAAGCTCCCTTACTTTGGGGTTGCAACAAGATAGATGAAATGCTTCTTCACAGCCATCACAAATAAGCATCTTCAATGGATCTTCCAAATGCCCACATATTTTGCATGGCTGAGAAGGATTGACATTGTCAGAGCATGTAACTTCAAAGGGCATGTAACTTCAAAGGGCATGTAACTTCAAAGGGCATGTAACTTCAAAGGGCATGTAACTTCAAAGGGCATGTAACTTCAAAGGGCATGTAACTTCAAAGGGCATGTAACTTCAAAGGGCATGTAACTTCAAAGGGCATGTAACTTCAAAGGGCATGTAACTTCAAAGGGCATGCACTTGGTTTCCATCCTTCCGACAGCAGACCATACCTTTTAAGTACAAAACAAAGTGAAAAAGATTTTATTTTATTTTTCAAAATTTTGAGTTGAATACACTACAACTGTAAAAGACTGATATATCAAATATATGTTCATGCTTTTTCTCACACCGAGATAAAGGGGCTGTTTGGTTTGCTGCAAAAATAAATTGAAGCAAATGTTCTGTGACAAATGTTAGGGCAACATATTTTGTAGAAAATTAACTTCAAAGTCCTTGTTTGGATATCTGCAAGTATATTGTAGGAAACTTATTCCTAATGCTAATCCAATGTTTGGTTAAAAAATTTGTGCAAAAGCCACATAATTTTGCCATACAAGGAACTTGGATGTAGATGATTTTCTTGTTTGGATTTAAAAGATCTTTTTTTTATGAGTTGTAATTATTTTTAATTTTAATTTTCTTTTTAAATTCAGTTTTTCCTCCCATCAAATTGGTCAGCACATTTGCTAGAAGCTTTTCTCAAAATAAAATTCCATTTATATTTTCTAATTACAAAGTTGCACATCAAACAATGTAATTTTATCATTTGATTATCTCAATAATTCAAAACAAACAATGTAAAGTTTAAAATGAAAGTGATAAAGTTGACAACCACTTTCCATACAGATCATAAATACCTGTTTTTACAATAACAACCAAACAGCCCCTATATAAATATAGTGGGGACCATGATTTTCATGTTTTAAAGTGTCTTAGAAAGTTACCAGAGTATAATATAACAATCACGTTCCTGTTTCCATCTAATAGGGACAGCTTGTGTATGTGCTCTCTTTAGTTAAATATCAATGAATGAAGTGCTTACGGTTATACCCCATTCAGTCCCATACCGGGAAGTCATGAGTGCAAATGGGTTTATGAGGTAAGTCATGGGGTCCAGTGTAGCAATGACTAGATATTTTTTGTACTGGTTTGAGCCAAACAACGTGTTGCACAAAATGAGTTCCAGGGTTTACATTGTGTTGATGGGTTCCCAGTCTTATAGCGCGACAAATGGTATCAAAGTAGTTAGCTAGCAGGAAGTACGAAACTAAGTGCTATGCAAGACTAAGTGATGCATCGTGCGAGCACAGTGGAGCCACCTCTACTGGTAGGAGTCATCTCTAGAATCCACATCGCCTAGTGGTAATATGGTGATACTGGAATGAACCATTATCATGCTGAGACAAGGACCTTGCATGTTTGAGGTGGAATGGTTATGATACCCCCATTTAGTCCGACATCGGGAATTCAGCAGAGTATAAATGGGTTTATAAGAAATATATTGGAGTCAGGTGCAAAAATGGCTGGCCATTTTTGGCAATGGTTTGAGACAAACAACATGTTGCACTCAGTGAGCCCCAAGGCTCATATCAGGCCAATGGGATTACAGACCCAGGGCATGACACTAACTACAAACAAAATTAAAGAATATACAATAAGATAGGAGTAAGTGACGTACATGGAGTTTGTGCCCAACCAATCTGAGAGTTCGACTTGAAAGTTTCTTCCAATTCGGACATTGGTAGCATATGGGTGGGTGTCTTTTAACATGTCCGATATCAGATCCTTGTAAGGTCGTCCTCTACGGCCATATTTTCCACTCTTTATATTAAATGGCATTTCCGTAAAAGCTTGCAACAAGGGCTTTGGTATCTTTCTGAAACAAGGTTGACAATGCCATTTGTCAAACGGAAGCTCCCTTACTTTGGGGTTGCAACAAGATAGATGAAATGCTTCTTCACAGCCATCACAAATAAGCATCTTCAATGGATCTTCCAAATGCCCACATATTTTGCATGGCTGAGAAGGATTGACATTGTCAGAGCATGTAACTTCAAAAGGGCATGTAACTTCAAAAGGGCATGCACTTGGTTTCCATCCTTCCGGCAGCAGACCATACCTTTTAAGTACAAAACAAAGTGAAAAAGATTTTATTTTATTTTTCAAAATTTTGAGTTGAATACACTACAACTGTAAAAGACTGATATATCAAATATATGTTCATGCTTTTTCTCACACCGAGATAAAGGGCATTTGGTTTCTTTGCAAAAATAAATTGAAGCAAATGTTACAGCAGCAAATGTTGCGGGCAACATATTTTGTAGAAAATTAACTTCAAAGTCCTTGTTTGGATATCTGCAAGTATATTGTAGGAAACTTATTCCTAATGCTAATCCAATGTTTGGTTAAAAAAATTTGTGCAAAAGCCACATAATTTTGCCATACAAGGAACTTGGATGTAGATGATTTTCTTGTTTGGATTTAAAAGATCTTTTTTTTTATGAGTTGTAATTATTTTTAATTTTAATTTTCTTTTTTAAATCTTGCAGTTTTTCCTCCCATCAAATTGGTCGTAGCACATTTGCTAGAAGCTTTTACGCAAAATAAAATTCCATTTATATTTTCTAATTACAAAGTTGCACATCAAACAATGTATTTACAAATCATGTCGCTCTATTTACTCTTGCAATTACATTTCCATCTAACCAAATAGCCCCAAAAGTGGAAACTCGTACACTTATTGATGTACCCTCAACAAAAAATTCACATTCTCAAAAAAAATGTTGTTGAGATCATGATAATCACACTGATTGCATTAGTGGGACAATCTCAACTTCAGACCTCGGAGAATTGGTCCGACTTTTAAGGTAGGTTTTTAGCGTGGCAGTCGCAGAAAAAACCTATAAATTAATGGGTGATGTCAAGGAATAATATATGGTATCATACTTGTCCTTGATAGCCCTCCATATTTCATGTACAGTTAGTTTTATAGGTCTCAAAAACTTCATAAGATTTTTTCCCATAAACAAGCCCTTTTCTTCTTCTTGTCCTTAAGATGTCATTGCTCAAATTTCTCCTCTCTATCAAGAAAATTCTTATTTATGAGAAATTCTTAGGTGCTCAATAAGCACCAAGGTGGTATCACCAACCCACTAGGAGAAGGTCATGTGGCACGTACCACATGCAAATAATAGGGTGATGGAACTCAATAAATTTTATTGTGATACACACCCTCCTCCTATTGGTGTGGTATATGCCACTTAGTAAGGGTGTTAGTCCATTGGAACATTTTCATAAGAAGTGCAATTATTTTTAAAGTGTGATAATTTTTTGAAAGTGGATATTTTAGAGGGATAATTGGGAGCAATTTTTAGCGTGGGATATCATGATAAAATGATATGGAATAATTTGTGATAGTCAAGAAGTGTATACTTTATGCATTTTGATGATATATTTTTATCTTGAATTAATTATAGAGATCTAAAATATTCGGTTAAAAATAGCATATAAAGAAGGGACTTAGAGGAGAGGCAATCCGATCGATGGCGTAGTCGATGACGGTGGTGACCATTGAAGGATGAAAGAATGGAGAAAAAAAGAAATATGATAGCTCTAGTTTTTGACCAACTATATTTTGGGATAAAACATGAGATAATTCTCATCAATAGCTCGAGAGATATTAATAGCGTAACAAGAGACAATATATTTACTAACCTCGGCGAAGGTTATAAGACTCTTATTTTGCTGGATGAGGACGATTGCTTTAATAGAGGAAGCTATAAGCTTTCACTTTTCTCCTTGAAAAATCAATTTCTTATTAATTAAGAGGAGATATGGTCTCTTATATAGAGATCCCTAACATCAACATCCTATAAGAGAGAAATATTAGGGCTAGAAGAGTTTATCCTGACCATTGTAGGAGATGTGGATGATCCATGATTCTATTCTTAAAACTCATAAGAGATATGATAATAAGAAATTGGTGGTTTCCTAGAGGCACAAAACTGACATGTGTCATCTCAATGACACATATTATGTCAAAAATCATCATGTGTACTTCTATTCTATCATTAGATAACATGCAAACTTAATCTTATATTCACCTAATAAGAATTCTCGTCAAATTAATACTATTCATAATTAGAAATTCTAATGATCAAATATTTGGTAATCACGATCAAATTATAACTATCTATACGAGATCTTTGCATAGCACAAAGAACCGGAACAATAAAACAACCAGCGAATCACACCCACGTCAGCTAAAACAGCTAGATTTTAGGGTTTCCTTTAACTCTACGAGTTATCCTCTTAATTACAGTTGTCATCATTAGAGAAAGATAAAACTTTTAAAATTACCAGAGAATTTAGAAGTCGACGACAGCCGGAGATCCCTCGCTACTCGCCGGAGTACGTCACCTTCAGACGGAGAGCGAGAGAGAGAGAGAGCAGAATGAGCTCGGAATAGAGGTCGGTGATGGAAAATGGGAAAGCTAAAGGCTAAATTTCAGAAAACCCCTTTAAGTCTGGACCGATTATCAGAGGAACCCCTTACTTTCAAAATATCAGAAAACTTCCCCTAATTTTCTAGGTTATCAGAAAACCTCCTCTTAACTTAAAAGCTTCTCCAGGAGTTGGAACAACAAATATAGATGGTGTTTCAAACTTATGGTGTAGCAAGACTCTTAAATTTGAGTAGTGTTTCAACAACTCTATTCTCTATTTTTGCTTATTTTGTTGTCGCAATTATAATTTAGAGGTAGTAACATAGAGTTCCAACTATTTCTAATCATGTACATCCTTTAGTTTCAAGGTTATCAAAAACCTCCTTTAACTTTAAAGCCTTTTAAGAAACGCCTCCTAGAAGCATGAGGCATACTTTTCATTGGTAAAAATATTTAGGTAAAGATAAATATTGTAACCTTTTTTAAGTACAAAACAAAGTGAAAAAGATTTTATTTTATTTTTTCAAAATTTTGAGTTGAATACACTACAACTGTAAAAGACTGATATATCAAATATATGTTCATGCTTTTTCTCACACCGAGATAAAGGGGCTGTTTGGTTTGCTGCAAAAATAAATTGAAGCAAATGTTATAAAGAAGAAATGTTAAGGCAACATATTTTGTAGAAAATTAACTTCAAAGTCCTTGTTTGGATATCTGCAAGTATATTGTAGGAAACTTATTCCTAATGCTAATCCAATGTTTGGTTAAAAAAATTTGTGCAAAAGCCACATAATTTTGCCATACAAGGGAACTTGGATGTAGATGATTTTCTTGTTTGGATTTAAAAGATCTTTTTTTTTATGAGTTGTAATTATTTTTAATTTTAATTTTCTTTTTTAAATCTTGCAGTTTTTCCTCCCATCAAATTGGTCGTAGCACATTTGCTAGAAGCTTTTCTGCAAAATAAAATTCCATTTATATTTTCTAATTACAAAGTTGCACATCAAACAATGTATTTACAAATCATGTCGCTCTATTTACTCTTGCAATTACATTTCCATCTAACCAAATAGCCCCAAAAAGTGGAAACTCGTACACTTATTGATGTACCCTCAACAAAAAAATTCACATTCTCAAAAAAAAAAAATGTTGTTGAGATCATGATAATCACACTGATTGCATTAGTGGGACAATCTCAACTTCAGACCTCGGAGAATTGGTCCGACTTTTAAGGTAGGTTTTTAGCGTGGCAGTCGCAGAAAAAACCTATAAATTAATGGGTGATGTCAAGGAATAATATATGGTATCATACTTGTCCTTGATAGCCCTCCATATTTCATGTACAGTTAGTTTTATAGGTCTCAAAAAACTTCATAAGATTTTTTTCCCATAAACAAGCCCTTTTCTTCTTCTTGTCCTTAAGATGTCATTGCTCAAATTTCTCCTCTCTATCAAGAAAATTCTTATTTATGAGAAATTCTTAGGTGCTCAATAAGCACCAAGGTGGTATGCACCAACCCACTAGGAGAAGGTCATGTGGCACGTACCACATGCAAATAATAGGGTGATGGAACTCAATAAATTTTATTGTGATACACACCCTCCTCCTATTGGTGTGGTATATGCCACTTAGTAAGGGTGTTAGTCCATTGGAACATTTTCATAAGAAGTGCAATTATTTTTAAAGTGTGATAATTTTTTGAAAGTGGATATTTTAGAGGGATAATTGGGAGCAATTTTTAACGTGGGATATCATGATAAAATGATATGGAATAATTTGTGATAGTCAAGAAGTGTATACTTTATGCATTTTGATGATATATTTTTATTTATATATTTTAAACTTACTATTATTGATTACTAATTGTTTACAATAATGTTAGTTCTTGTTGTATAACTTTTGTTAGACAGCGTATATTTGATTATTATAATAATAAATTGCAATTTTTATTTTTTGAATTATTATTATAGTACAAGTCTAAGGAAATTATTTTTTTTCTATTTCTTCATTTTAACTCCCCAAATCTATTTCGGTCATATCTTAATATTAGTTAATCGTTAATAATTTATGGATATATTTTTATCTTGAATTAATTATAGAGATCTAAAATATTCGGTTAAAAAATAGCATATAAAGAAGGGACTTAGAGGAGAGGCAATCCGATCGATGGCGTAGTCTGATGACGGTGGTGACCATTGAAGGATGAAAGAATGGAGAAAAAAAAGAAATATATAAAATAAAAAAAAGAAAAGAAATATGATAGCTCTAGTTTTTGACCAACTATATTTTTGGGATAAAACATGAGATAATTTCTCATCAATAGCTCGAGAGATATTAATAGCGTAACAAGAGACAATATATTTACTAACCTCGGCGAAGGTTATAAGACTCTTATTTTGCTGGATGAGGACGATTGCTTTAATAGAGGAAGCTATAAGCTTTCACTTTTCTCCTTGAAAAATCAATTTCTTATTAATTAAGAGGAGATATGGTCTCTTATATAGAGATCCCTAACATCAACATCCTATAAGAGAGAAATATTAGGGCTAGAAGAGTTTATCCTGACCATTGTAGGAGATGTGGATGATCCATGATTCTATTCTTAAAACTCATAAGAGATATGATAATAAGAAATTGGTGGTTTCCTAGAGGCACAAAGCTGACATGTGTCATCTCAATGACACATATTATGTCAAAAATCATCATGTGTACTTCTATTCTATCATTAGATAACATGCGAAACTTAATCTTATATTCACCTAATAAAATTCTCGTCAAATTAATACTATTCATAATTAGAAAATTCTAATGATCAAATATTTGGTAATCCCGATCAAATTATAACTATCTATAATTTTAAAAACTCATAATCATATTCCTTCTTAATAAATAAATTGATAAACTAGGCTAAAAACATGATCATGTCTTCACCTAAGAATCCTAATCAAATTAAAACAATCTATAATTAGAAAATTCTAATAATAAAAACCTACCTTCAAATGTTAGTTACCTAAGAATCCTTATCAAATGAAAACTATCCACAATTTGAAATTTCTATTAATCAAAATCCCTACTTTCTATAAAAGCGTTTTTAAATTAGAAAATTATTAACTGTTCCCTACAAAATCTAAAAATACAAACAACTCCATAAAAATTCAAAATTATAAACCACCCCAAAGATCCAAAATTAGGAACAACCTCTGATAGATCTAAAATTTCAAATAGCCCAAGAAAAATCACAAATTTGCAAATAACTCCTTAAGTTCAAAAATTATAAATAAACTCCTAAAAATCTGAAAATTATAAATAGTAGCATAAAATTCAGAAAATTATAAGCACCTCTTTTAAAATCCGTAAATTACAAACAATCACTAGAAAATTAGAAATTACAAAAGTCCTATGAAAAGTTAAAAATTACAAATTGCACTTGAAATTTTTATAAACAAACCCTTGAGAATTTATAGCCAGCAGCTTGAAGTTTAAAAATTACAAATATCCTTAAAAATTTTACAAACAAACTACTTAAAAATTTACAACTAGCCTCATGAAAGTTGCAAAACAACCCCTTAAGACTCAAAAATTATAAACAAATCCCTAAGAAATCTAAGAATTATAAATAGCACCATAAAATTCTTAAAATTATAAATCGTCCTTTAAACTCCACATAAATTAAAACACCAGCTAGAACCTTAGAAAACTTAAAAATATGAATAGTCCTCTGAAAAGTTTTAAAATTAAATAGCTCCCTTGAAGTTATACAAACAAACTCCTGAAAAATTTAGAACCAACACCTTGAAAGTTTCAAAAATTAGGAATATCCCCTTAAAAATTTTACAAACAGCTACTTAAAAAATTTACAACTAGCCTCATGAGAGTTGTTAGAGTAACAAACACCATGCCTAAATTTTCAAAATATTATAAATAACTCCTTAAAATTTGACATGTTCCAACGTCAGGTAATGATACCCCCAATAATTATCCCACGTCGGGTAATGATAGAGGCACCGAGTGGTTAAAATGTGAGCTCTTAGAATTAAGTTGCAAGAATTGCTAGCAATTTTTTATAGTGGACCAAGTCAAACAATGAGTTCCACTACGTGGGTCGCAAGGCTTACGTAGTGCCAACAGGCGCGGGGGCGTGGGATGTGTTATGAGCATTGATTGAAATCTTGGGACGTTTGAATTCTAGTCGATTTTTAGTTTTTAAAAATCCCAAATTTTTATTTAGATTTGTAAAGAAGAGATTGATGGTTAAATTATCTAACTTTGAATTTCAAACTTAAGATTTTAACTTATCCGACAAAAACCTACCCCTCAAACTTTTGCTTTAATTGATTAAAAACTACATTTTCTTTTTCTCATAACATAGCAAAAGAAGTACTCATTATCTATTTCTTCATAATGCATTTAATATAGTAGTTAATAGATGGTTTATAACTTATAGTCTACAAAGAATTATAATTAATCACATCTTTTATTACACTAGGGTTCTTATTCAAAGGACGTATAAACGAACATATATAAACTAAAGAAATCGAAATAATCTGAGCATGAGCTTAATACTTATGGTTTTAGTACAAAATTAATACCTACCTGGTTATTTTTTATATATAAAAATAGTAATCTGGTTATTTTCCTGTATAAAAACGATGACGATGATATCAAATATTCAAAGTCATCTAGAGAAATAAAACCAAGATTTCGATCGATATATCAAATTTTATTACTTTACCTATCCGCGTCAAATACGACGGAATAATACGAATAACCCGCGTTAAATAAGTCGTAAATTTGCCCTAATTTTCATTCCACCGCCTTAATGCCCTCCTATAAATACCCCACCCGCTCTCTGTGTTTAAAAAAAAAAAACCTAGTTTCTTGAGAAATGAGGTGAGCGATTTCCTTCTCCATTAGGGTTTCATATCGAAGACTGATGAGGTAGGCAATCTTGTTCTTAATTAGGGTTTCACTTTCGTTCTTTTCAGAAATTAGGGCCTGCAATTATCAGAAATTAATGTTTGCAATTCCTTTTTTTTAATTGGAATTTAGGAATCACAATTCAATTACTAGGGTTTATAATTCGTTTGTTAGGATTTGCATTTATTAGAAACCAGGGCATGCGATTTCGTTTTTCTACCACAATTGGGGATCACAATTCCAATACTAAGGCTTGCAATTTCTTTGTTATTAGAAGTTATGGTTTGCATATATTAGAACTTTTTAGGGATAGCATTTCTTTTCATTTATTAGAACTTAGGGCACGAAATTTCGTTTCTATCACAATTTAGGGATCTCAATTCCACCACTACGGTTTGCGTTTTCTTTATTACCAGATATTTGGGTTTGCATTTATTAGAAATTAGGGTTCAAGCTTTTGTTCGCATCACACATTAGGTTTTGCAGTTGGTTGACGTAGGGTTTACTATTTCATTCTTGATTAAAATTAGGATTTCAAGTTAAAAACAAATGTGGACCTCTATTGCGCCTTCCAGGAAACTGATGATTTGACGGCAGGCACATTATCTTTTTGCCATTTTCCTCCCTGTTTTTCTGGGAGAATAATTGAAATCGAACCTTTGATAAAAAGGCCCTTTTCCCTCCTGATTGTATGCTTATTGCATTGAATTCGTGAACCCTATAGAAGTTTTGGAGATAAATGTTAGATTTAAATCTAATTAAATCTATCTGTGGGCACATATGTTACATTAATGTGTAGTGCTATCTCTCAGGCTAACCCACTAAAGTGATCAATCAAGTTGGGTTAATGGGTATTTAAATAAATTATGGGCTAAATGTGCGGATACAGGGTTGTAATTACAATTTGATGAGGGCCAAATTGTAAAAGTGCAACACCTATATATATGGGGTTATGGTCTCTAATCTAGGGTTAACATAAAATTCTCATCTCTTTTACCCCATCTAAAAGAGATCTAAGGAAGAGAAGAACCCCTAAGATTAGAAGATCCATCAATCCACACAAGATCCAAATCATGGATTCGGTATTGCTTCGCACTTATGATGTTTATCTCTTTGGATTAATCATGTTTAAGATCCTTCGATCTAACAAGTGGTATCGAGCCAAATTAGTGATTAACTCTTAGAGATTTTTGAGTTTCTATGATTTTTCTGTGGATTTATGAATAAATATCAAATCTTTTTGGATTTTTGGGTTGGATGAACAAGAAAGTTTTTCTTTTCTGATGAACAAGAAGGTTTGATCTCGGATGAACAAGAATTTATGTTCTCGTGAACAAGAATTAAATAATCCGCGATGCGGCAATTTTTGCATCGTGGATGATAATTTTTCGATTTTTGGTTAAATTTTCTATGATTTTAGAAAATTAATATAAGGTTTGGATCCGATTGAGTTTTAAAAAATTTGGTTTTGTGGCGGCGACCATCACGAATAAACCTAATGGGTTCAAAAGCTTAAGCGGCTTTGGCGGTTCGGATCTAAACCCTAAGGGGTTCCTGAGAGTTCGACGAGGTTTGAGGTTCATTTTGGCGAACCTCGCCTTTTGGCGAACCTCGCCTTTTGGCGAACCTCGCCTTTTGGCGAACCTCGGTTCATTTTGGCGAACCTCGCCTTTTGGCGAACCTCGCCTTCTGGCGAACCTCGCACTTTTGGCGAACCTCGCCTTTTGGCGAACCTCGCACTTTGGCGAACCTCGTGTTCATTCAGTCGAACCTTGTGTTCACTTTGGCGAACCTCGGTTCATTTTGGCGAACCTCGCCTTTTGGCGAACCTCGCACTTTGGCGAACCTCGGTTCATTTTGGCGAACCTCGCCTTTTGGCGAACCTCGCCTTTTGGCGAACCTCGGTTCATTTTGGCGAACCTCGCCTTTTGGCGAACCTCGCCTTTTGGCGAACCTCGGTTCATTTTGGCGAACCTCGCCTTTTGGCGAACCTCGCCTTTTGGCGAACCTCGCCTTTTGGCGAACCTCGCCTTTTGGCGAACCTCGCACTTTGGCGAACCTCGTGTTCATTCAGTCGAACCTTGTGTTCACTTTGGCGAACCTCGTGTTCATTCGGTCGAACCTTGTGTTCACTTTGGCGAACCTCGCCTTTTGGCGAACCTCGTGTTCATTCGGTCGAACCTTGTGTTCACTTTGGCGAACCTCGCCTTTTGGCGAACCTCGCCTTTTGGCGAACCTCGTGTTCATTCGGTCGAACCTTGTGTTCACTTTGGCGAACCTCGGTTCATTTTGGCGAACCTCGTGTTCATTCGGTCGAACCTTGTGTTCACTTTGGCGAACCTCGGTTCATTTTGGCGAACCTCGCCTTTTGGCGAACCTCGTGTTCATTCGGTCGAACCTTGTGTTCACTTTGGCGAACCTCGTGAACCATATAGAAGTTTTGGAGATAAATGTTAGATTTAAATCTAATTAAATCTATCGTGAGCACATATGTTACATTAATGTGTAGTCTTATCTCTCGCGCTAACCCACTAAAGTGATCAATCAAGTTGGGTTAATGGGTATTTAAATAAATTATGGGCTAAATGTGCGGATACAGGGTTGTAATTACAATTTGATGAGGGCCAAATTGTAAAAGTGCAACACCTATATATATGGGGTTATGGTCTCTAATCTAGGGTTAACATAGAATTCTCATCTCTTTTACCCCATCTAAAAAGAGATCTAAGGAAGAGAAGAACCCCAAGATTAGAAGATCCATCAATCCACACAAGATCCAAATCATGGATTCGTGATTGCCCGCACTTATGATGTTTATCTCTTTGGATTAATCATGTTTAAGATCCTTGAGATCTAACAAGTGGTATCGTGAGCCAAATTGATTAACTCTTAGAGATTTTTGAGTTTCTATGATTTTTCTGTGGATTTATGAATAAATATCAAATCTTTTCTGATTTTTGGGTTCGATGAACAAGAAAGTTTTTCTTTTCTGATGAACAAGAAGGTTTGATCTCGATGAACAAGAATTTATGTTCTCGTGAACAAGAATTAAATAATCCGCGACAATGTTAATTTTTGCATCGTGGATGATAATTTTTCGATTTTTGGTTAAATTTTCTATGATTTTAGAAAATTAATATAAGGTTTGATCCGATTGAGTTTTAAAAAAAAAATTTGGTTTTGTGGCGGCGACCATCACGAATAAACCCTAATGGGTTCAAAAGCTTAAGCGGCTTTGGCGGTTCGGATCTAAACCCTAAGGGGTTCCTCAGAGTTCGACGAGGTTTGAGGTTCATTTTGGCGAACCTCGCCTTTTGGCGAACCTCGCTTTTGGCGAACCTCGTTTTGGCGAACCTCGGTTCATTTTGGCGAACCTCGCTTTTGGCGAACCTCGTCTTTTGGCGAACCTCGCGACTTTGGCGAACCTCGCTTTTGGCGAACCTCGCGACTTTGGCGAACCTCGTGTTCATTCACCGAACCTTGTGTTCACTTTGGCGAACCTCGGTTCATTTTGCGAACCTCGCCTTTTGGCGAACCTCGCATTTTGGCGAACCTCGGTTCATTTTGGCGAACCTCGCCTTTTGGCGAACCTCGTCTTTTGGCGAACCTCGGTTCATTTTGGCGAACCTCTCCTTTTGGCGAATCTCGTCTTTTGGCGAACCTCGGTTCATTTTGGCGAACCTCGCCTTTTGGCGAACCTCGCCTTCTGGCGAACTTCGCACTTTTGGCGAACCTCGCCTTTTGGCGAACCTCGCCTTTTGCGAACCTCGCACTTTGGCGAACCTCGTGTTCATTCAGTCGAACCTTGTGTTCACTTTGGCGAACCTCGTGTTCATTCAGTCGAACCTTGTGTTCACTTGGCGAACCTCATATTTTAGCGAACCTCGTGTTTGCTTCTGTCGAACTTCAGTTCAATTCCAGCGAACTTCGATTCGCTTCAGTCGAACCTCGCAGTTCGAACTCAAGTCGAACCTCGCAGTTCGAACTCAAGTCGAACCTCGCCGTTCGAACTCAAGTCGAACCTCGCCGTTCGAACTCAAGTCGAACCTCGCCGTTCGAACTCAAGTCGAACCTCGCCGTTCGAACTCAAGTCGAACCTCGCTGTTCGAAACTCAAGTCGAACCTCGCCGTCAACTCAAGTCGAACCTCGTGGTTCGAACTCAAGTCGAACCTCGTTCGAACTCAAGTCGAACTCGCTCAACTCAAGTCGAACCTCGTGGTTCGAACTCAAGTCGAACCTCGTTCGAACTCAAGTCGAACCTCGCCGTTCGAACTCAAGTCGAACCTCGCTGCTCAACTCAAGTCGAACCTCGGGTTCTCACTTCGGTCGAACCTCGTTCGAACTCAAGTCGAACCTCGCCGTTCGAACTCAAGTCGAACCTCACGCTTGAACTAAAACAAACCCCGTGTTCGCTCTCAACGTGAACCTTGGGTTCAATTCGGCGAACCTCGTTCATTTTGGCGAACCTCGTGTTCATTGGTCGAACCTTGTGTTCACTTTGGCGAACCTCGTGTTCATTGGTCGAACCTTGTGTTCACTTTGGCGAACCTCGGTTCATTTTGGCGAACCTCGTTCATTTTGGCGAACCTCGTGTTCATTCGGTCGAACCTTGTGTTCACTTTGGCGAACCTCGTTCATTTTGGCGAACCTCGCTTTTGGCGAACCTCGCTTTTGGCGAACCTCGTTCATTTTGGCGAACCTCGCCTTTTGGCGAACCTCGTTCATTTTGGCGAACCTCGTGTTCATTCGGTCGAACCTTGTGTTCACTTTGGCGAACCTCGCTTTTGGCGAACCTCGTGTTCATTGGTCGAACCTTGTGTTCACTTTGGCGAACCTCGGTTCATTTTGGCGAACCTCGCCTTTTGGCGAACCTCGTTCATTTTGGCGAACCTCGTTCATTTTGGCGAACCTCGTGTTCATTGGTCGAACCTTGTGTTCACTTTGGCGAACCTCGTGTTCATTCGGTCGAACCTTGTGTTCACTTTGGCGAACCTCGTGTTCATTGGTCGAACCTTGTGTTCACTTTGGCGAACCTCGTGTTCATTGGTCGAACCTTGTGTTCACTTTGGCGAACCTCGCTTTTGGCGAACCTCGTGTTCATTGGTCGAACCTTGTGTTCACTTTGGCGAACCTCGTGTTCATTGGTCGAACCTTGTGTTCACTTTGGCGAACCTCGTTCATTTTGGCGAACCTCGTGTTCATTGGTCGAACCTTGTGTTCACTTTGGCGAACCTCGTTCATTTTGGCGAACCTCGTGTTCATTCGGTCGAACCTTGTGTTCACTTTGGCGAACCTCGTGTTCATTGGTCGAACCTTGTGTTCACTTTGGCGAACCTCGGTTCATTTTGGCGAACCTCGGTTCATTTTGGCGAACCTCTCCTTTTGGCGAATCTCGTCTTTTGGCGAACCTCGGTTCATTTTGGCGAACCTCTCCTTTTGGCGAATCTCGTCTTTTGGCGAACCTCGGTTCATTTTGGCGAACCTCGGTTCATTTTGGCGAACCTCGGTTCATTTTGGCGAACCTCGTGTTCATTCGATCGAACCTTGTGTTCACTTTGGCGAACCTCGTGTTCATTCGATCGAACCTTGTGTTCACTTTGGCGAACCTCGGTTCATTTTGGCGAACCTCGTGTTCATTCGATCGAACCTTGTGTTCACTTTGGCGAACCTCGCTTTTGGCGAACCTCGGTTCATTTTGGCGAACCTCGCTTTTGGCGAACCTCGGTTCATTTTGGCGAACCTCGGTTCATTTTGGCGAACCTCGTGTTCATTGGTCGAACCTTGTGTTCACTTTGGCGAACCTCGGTTCATTTTGGCGAACCTCGCCTTTTGGCGAACCTCGTGTTCATTCGATCGAACCTTGTGTTCACTTTGGCGAACCTCGCTTTTGGCGAACCTCGGTTCATTTTGGCGAACCTCGTGTTCATTCGATCGAACCTTGTGTTCACTTTGGCGAACCTCGGTTCATTTTGGCGAACCTCGGTTCATTTTGGCGAACCTCGCTTTTGGCGAACCTCGTGTTCATTCGATCGAACCTTGTGTTCACTTTGGCGAACCTCGTGTTCATTGGTCGAACCTTGTGTTCACTTTGGCGAACCTCGTGTTCATTCATCGAACCTTGTGTTCACTTTGGCGAACCTCGGTTCATTTTGGCGAACCTCGTGTTCATTCATCGAACCTTGTGTTCACTTTGGCGAACCTCGTGTTCATTGGTCGAACCTTGTGTTCACTTTGGCGAACCTCGTGTTCATTCGATCGAACCTTGTGTTCACTTTGGCGAACCTCGGTTCATTTTGGCGAACCTCGTGTTCATTGGTCGAACCTTGTGTTCACTTTGGCGAACCTCGGTTCATTTTGGCGAACCTCGTGTTCATTGGTCGAACCTTGTGTTCACTTTGGCGAACCTCGGTTCATTTTGGCGAACCTCGCTTTTGGCGAACCTCGGTTCATTTTGGCGAACCTCGTGTTCATTCATCGAACCTTGTGTTCACTTTGGCGAACCTCGGTTCATTTTGGCGAACCTCGGTTCATTTTGGCGAACCTCGCTTTTGGCGAACCTCGTGTTCATTGGTCGAACCTTGTGTTCACTTTGGCGAACCTCGCCTTTTGGCGAACCTCGTGTTCATTCATCGAACCTTGTGTTCACTTTGGCGAACCTCGGTTCATTTTGGCGAACCTCGGTTCATTTTGGCGAACCTCGCCTTTTGGCGAACCTCGTGTTCATTCGGTCGAACCTTGTGTTCACTTTGGCGAACCTCGCTTTTGGCGAACCTCGGTTCATTTTGGCGAACCTCGGTTCATTTTGGCGAACCTCGTGTTCATTCATCGAACCTTGTGTTCACTTTGGCGAACCTCGGTTCATTTTGGCGAACCTCGTGTTCATTCATCGAACCTTGTGTTCACTTTGGCGAACCTCGGTTCATTTTGGCGAACCTCGTGTTCATTGGTCGAACCTTGTGTTCACTTTGGCGAACCTCGTGTTCATTCATCGAACCTTGTGTTCACTTTGGCGAACCTCGGTTCATTTTGGCGAACCTCGTGTTCATTGGTCGAACCTTGTGTTCACTTTGGCGAACCTCGTGTTCATTGGTCGAACCTTGTGTTCACTTTGGCGAACCTCGGTTCATTTTGGCGAACCTCGGTTCATTTTGGCGAACCTCGTGTTCATTCGGTCGAACCTTGTGTTCACTTTGGCGAACCTCGTGTTCATTCATCGAACCTTGTGTTCACTTTGGCGAACCTCGCTTTGGCGAACCTCGGTTCATTTTGGCGAACCTCGCTTTGGCGAACCTCGTGTTCATTCGGTCGAACCTTGTGTTCACTTTGGCGAACCTCGTGTTCATTCGGTCGAACCTTGTGTTCACTTTGGCGAACCTCGGTTCATTTTGGCGAACCTCGTGTTCATTCGGTCGAACCTTGTGTTCACTTTGGCGAACCTCGTGTTCATTCGGTCGAACCTTGTGTTCACTTTGGCGAACCTCGTGTTCATTCATCGAACCTTGTGTTCACTTTGGCGAACCTCGGTTCATTTTGGCGAACCTCGCTTTGGCGAACCTCGTGTTCATTCGGTCGAACCTTGTGTTCACTTTGGCGAACCTCGTGTTCATTCGGTCGAACCTTGTGTTCACTTTGGCGAACCTCGGTTCATTTTGGCGAACCTCGTGTTCATTGGTCGAACCTTGTGTTCACTTTGGCGAACCTCGCTTTGGCGAACCTCGTGTTCATTCGGTCGAACCTTGTGTTCACTTTGGCGAACCTCGCTTTGGCGAACCTCGGTTCATTTTGGCGAACCTCGGTTCATTTTGGCGAACCTCTCCTTTTGGCGAATCTCGTCTTTTGGCGAACCTCGTGTTCATTCATCGAACCTTGTGTTCACTTTGGCGAACCTCGGTTCATTTTGGCGAACCTCGGTTCATTTTGGCGAACCTCGGTTCATTTTGGCGAACCTCGCTTTGGCGAACCTCGCTTTGGCGAACCTCGTGTTCATTCGGTCGAACCTTGTGTTCACTTTGGCGAACCTCGTGTTCATTCGGTCGAACCTTGTGTTCACTTTGGCGAACCTCGGTTCATTTTGGCGAACCTCGTGTTCATTGGTCGAACCTTGTGTTCACTTTGGCGAACCTCGTGTTCATTCATCGAACCTTGTGTTCACTTTGGCGAACCTCGTGTTCATTCGGTCGAACCTTGTGTTCACTTTGGCGAACCTCGGTTCATTTTGGCGAACCTCGCTTTGGCGAACCTCGTGTTCATTCGGTCGAACCTTGTGTTCACTTTGGCGAACCTCGCTTTGGCGAACCTCGGTTCATTTTGGCGAACCTCGGTTCATTTTGGCGAACCTCGCTTTGGCGAACCTCGTGTTCATTGGTCGAACCTTGTGTTCACTTTGGCGAACCTCGTGTTCATTCATCGAACCTTGTGTTCACTTTGGCGAACCTCGGTTCATTTTGGCGAACCTCTCCTTTTGGCGAATCTCGTCTTTTGGCGAACCTCGTGTTCATTCATCGAACCTTGTGTTCACTTTGGCGAACCTCGGTTCATTTTGGCGAACCTCGTGTTCATTCGGTCGAACCTTGTGTTCACTTTGGCGAACCTCGCCTTTTGGCGAACCTCGTGTTCATTCATCGAACCTTGTGTTCACTTTGGCGAACCTCGGTTCATTTTGGCGAACCTCGCTTTGGCGAACCTCGTGTTCATTCATCGAACCTTGTGTTCACTTGGCGAACCTCATATTTTAGCGAACCTCGTGTTCATTCGGTCGAACCTTGTGTTCACTTTGGCGAACCTCGTGTTCATTGGTCGAACCTTGTGTTCACTTTGGCGAACCTCGTGTTCATTCGGTCGAACCTCGCGTTCGAACTCAAGTCGAACCTCATTGTTCGAACTCAAGTCGAACCTCGCGTTCGAACTCAAGTCGAACCTCATTGTTCGAACTCATGTCGAACCTCATTGTTCGAACTCAAGTCGAACCTCGTAGTTCGAACTCAAGTCGAACCTCGCCGTTCGAACTCAAGTCGAACCTCGTTCGAACTCAAGTCGAACCTCGTGGTTGAACTCAAGTCGAACCTCGCCGTTCGAACTCAAGTCGAACCTCGTAGTTCGAACTCAAGTCGAACCTCGTCGTTCGAACTCAAGTCGAACCTCGCCGTTCGAACTCAAGTCGAACCTCGCCGTTCGAACTCAAGTCGAACCTCGGGTTCTCACTTCCAGTCGAACCTCGCGTTCGAACCTCAAGTCGAACCTCACGTTTGAACTAAAACAAACCACGTGTTCGTTCTCAACGTGAACCTTGGGTTCAATTGGATGAATTTCAAATTTGGGATTAATTGAATCACTCAAATAATCCATTAAGTCTTTTGGGCCTTTATTTCTTATGGGTCCATCTATGGTTGATTAAAATGGAGAAATCTATTTTAATTGTTTAATTTGGTAGTGAATCAATTATTTAATTCAAATAACACAAAGGCATTAATGTTGTCTTTTATTCTAAATAATTAATTGAAACAAGATGTTGCCAAAGTAACCTCTCTTGTGTAGATTGTTCATGAGGGATATTAGATGTTTGTGTGGATGTTTTCGGTAATTATTTAATCGGCCCAAAGGAAGATTAATAATTATGTAGACTACATACACATCTGCTGAAGATAAATGCGTGACAATTATAAGGTTTACATGTGGATAATGAATCAATCCAAAGATAGGTTCATTATTTGACATCGTTATTGTCGATGTTTGATCATTGCAACAAGATATCACTTGGTTAATATTCTTGTCCAAAGACTTGATATTAATGTTGTACAAGATATCTTGGATGGGGATATGTCATTATTTGAATATTATTGATTACTAACTACGATTATTAATGTGAAATCTTTTGTTTATTTCAGCTAATGCATCTGGCGCATCAATTTACGCTAACATCAACTCAATTCCCATGCTAAATGGGACTAATTTCAAGGTTTGGAAGAGAACATTTTAATTGTTCTTGGTGCATGGATCTAGACCTTGCATTAAGAATCGAACAACCCCAACCTCTCACTGCGGAAAGCACTCGATGCAAAGAAGGAGTATGAGAGGTGGGGCGTTCAAATCGCATGAGTCTCATGATCGACAAAGCGGCATTCAGGAAGCCTTTAGGGTCTGAGAATCAGAAGGGATTACTAAAGCCAAAATTTCCTTCGAAATTGAGAAGCGTTTTGCTAAAAGCGATAAGGTAGAAACAAGCACGCTTTTAGCTCGCTTGATTTCAATGAAGTATAAGGGCAAAAAATATCAGGAGTACATTATGGAAATGTCTCATATTGCTTCAAAACTTAAGGCACTAAAACTTCGATCTTTGTGACGAGTTACTAGTGCATCTGATTCTTTGTCTCTTCTGCACAATTTAATCAATTTAAGGTCGGTTATAAGCGTCAAAAGGAGAAATGGACTCGAATGAGCTCATTTCATCGTGTGCAAGAAGAAGACAGATTGAAGCAAGATAAGGCTGAAAGTGCTCATTTGGCTTATGCCCCTAAGGATAAGGGCAAGAAAAGAAAGGATGATAAAGAAGCTGCTAAGGGTCCAGTTCAGAAGAAACAACATAAGGATGATCAGGGTTGTTTCTTTTGCAACAAATCCGGACACGTAAAGAAGGATTGTACCAAATATCACGCCTGGCGTGTCAAAGAATGCGTTCCTTACTTTGGTCTGTTCTGAGGTTAATTTAGTCTCAGTACCTAGAAACACTTGGTGGTTAGATTCGGCTTCTACTACTCACATAAGTGTTTCTATGCAGGGTTGCCTGAGCTACCGAAAGCCAAGTGATGGTGAAAGACACATCTTTATGGGCGATGGACAATCGGTAGATGTGGAAGCAATTGGGCACTTTAGGTTATTGTTAGGAGCTGGTTCCTATTTGGATTTGAAAGATACTTTTGTAGTCCCGTCTTTTAGGCGAATTTGGTTTCTATTCCTTTATTAGACAAATCGGTTATTATTGTTCATTTGGAAATAACCGGGCTAGCTTATCTTTAAATTCAAATATTGTGGAACCGGTTTCTTGAGTACTTTGATAACCTATATTTGCTTGATCTGATTGCTTCTTATAATGAAACCCTGAATGTGGAATCACGTGGTACTAAGCGTAAATTAAATAAGAAAAATTCAGCATCATTATGGCACAAGCGCTTGGGTCATATCTCAAAAGGTAGAGTTGAGCGTCTTGTGTCTGATGGTATTTTGAATTCCCTTGATTTTCTGAGACTTTGATGTATGCATTGGTATCAAGGGAAAACAGACTAAAGTTAAGAGATTAGGTTCCAACAGATCTTCAGACGTCTTAGAATTGATACATACAGATATTTGTGGGCCATTCCCTACGGCATCCTGGAATGGTCAACAATATTTTATATCATTCATAGACGATTACTCACGTTATGGGTACCTATATCTCATTAAAGAAAAATCTGAGTCTCTGGACGTATTCAAAGCTTTTAAGGCTAAAGTTGAGAACCAACTCAATAAAAAGATTAAAACCGTTAGATCTGATCGTGGTGGTGAGTACTACGGCAGATATGATGGTTCAGGTGAACAACGTCCAGGACCATTTGCTAGATACCTAGAGGAATTGGTATCGTCCCGATACACCATGCGGGATCACCTAGCATGAATGGTGTAGGCGAAAGGCAACAGGACTCTTAAGGATATGGTAAGAAGTATGATTGCTCATTCTTCTTTACGAGTCACTCTGGGAGAAGCACTAAAGGCTGCGACTTACATTCTTAGCAGTACTAAGTAAAGCGGTTGCTAAAACACCTTATGAGCTTTGGGTGGTGAAAGCCAGTCTAAAACACTTACATATTTGGGGATGTCTAGCTGAGGCAAGGCCTTATAGGCCAAATGAAAAGAAATTGGACTCCAAAACAGTTAGCAGCTACTTTATTGGGTATTCTGAACGATCCAGGGGCTATAAGTTTTATGATCCCACACTTAGGAATATTTTTGAGACGGGAACAGCAACATTCTTTGAGGATGTTGAGTTTGGGGGGAGAAATAAGGTTAGAGACATTGCATTTGAGGAGGAATTGGCTTTAAATCCAATCCATACAGTCATTTCTGACAATATTCAAGTACCTATACCTGTTATTGTTCAAGAAATGAATTCGGAACCTCAAGAAGGCAATATTGAACAACTCCCTGTTCCAGAAGAACAAACTCAACAACCTCAAGAACCAGTGCCATTAAGGAGATCCACGAGAGAAAGGAGAAATGCTATTAGGATGATTATATTGTATTTCTTCAAGAACATGAGGAAAGTAATGGAATGATGGAAGATGATCCAATCAACTTCCTTCGGGCCATGAAAAGTTCTAACTCTCAAAAGTGGATTGATGCCATGAATGAGGAGTACAAGTCTATGCAAGACAATAAGGTTTGGGAACTTGTTCCATTGCCAGAAGGTGCAAAACCAATTGGTTGTAAATGGATATTTAAAACCAAGCTGGATGCAAATGGTAATGTGGAAAAGTATAAAGCACGTCTTGTAGCTAAAGGCTATACTCGGAAGGAAGGCATTGACTATCTGAGACTTTCTCTCGGTTTCATCGAAAGACTCTTCGGGACTATCATGGCACTTGTTGCTCATTTCAATCTTGAGTTACATCAAATGGATGTTAAGGCGCATTTCTCAATGGAGACATTGATGAGATGATCTATATGGTACAACCAGAAAACTTTGTGTCAGGAGACCCAAAGAATATGGTTTGTAAATTAAGAAAATCCATTTATGGACTCAAGCAAGCTCCTCGTCAATGGTACCACAAGTTTCAACAAATAATTATCTCGTTTGGTTTTGAGATGAATATTGTTGATGATTGTGTATATCAAAAATTCAGTGGGAGTAAGTATATTTTTCTGGTTCTGTATGTGGATGACATTTTGCTTGCCACTAATGATATAGGCTTGTTGCACGAAATCAAGAGATTTCTATCAAAGAATTTTGAGATGAAAGATCTTGGGGACGCCTCTTTATATTAGGAATCGGATACATCGAGATCGTTCTCGAGGTATACTTGGATTATCTCAAAAGAGCTATATCGATAAAGTACTCAAAAGGTTTGGCATGCAAGATTGCACACCAGGTGAAACCCCTGTTGCTAAAGGAGATAAATTCAGTCTCAATCGGTGCCCTAAAAGTAATCTTGAAATTCGAAATGCGAAGATTTCCTATGCTTGTTGTAGGGAGTCTAATGTATGCTTTCGGTATGTACCGTCGGGATATTGCATACATTGTTGGTATGTTAGGCGATACTTAAGCAACCACGGTATGGATCATTGAATAGCGATCAAAAGGGTTATCGCGGTATCTTGAGAAAACAAAAGATTATATGCTCACATCTGAAATCGATCGGTTGGAGGTCATTGGGTACTCGATTCGATTTTCTTTGGATGCCAAGATAGCGAAAGTCTACATCGGGCTACATTTATATGTTAGCGGGAGGAGCTATATCATGGAAAAATGTCAAACAGACACTTGTAGCTTCCTCCACTATGGCGTGAATTTGTAGCTTGCTATGAGGCATCCAATCATGGAATATGGTTGCGAAATTTTGTCACCTGGACGCACATTCGGAAAATATTGAAAGACCACTAAAGTTATTTTGTGACAATAAATCGGCGATAATGTATTCCAATAACAACAGAGCTCAACTAAGTCAAAACATATTGACATTAAGTTCCTAGTTGTGAAAGAAAGAATCAGAGTGGTCGGATATCCATAAAGCATATTGGGACAAACTCCATGATAGCCGTCCTCTTACTAAAGGATTACCACCCAAGGTCTTTCATGAGCACACCGCTCATATGGGTGTTGTAATATTTGAGGATATCATGTTTTAGTGGGAGTTGTGATTTTATTGCTTTATGAGAATTTCGATAAATTTATGTTTGGTTATTTTCGTCGAGAATAAAGTATTCGGATTATACACTCGCTACATTATGGTTGAGGATGACCTCACTAAAGTTTAAGGTAGGACCAGTTGAAAATAGACATGCACGATCACATTGCATGTAATTTTAATCTTGCACATCCATGATTGATCTATGTTATTTGGTATTAGTATTTGTGACCATTGATGGGTTTAGTCACGATAAATGTGACGACGACCGCTTTGATCCTATATTGATATAGTTGATGGACGAGATTGTTTGGAAATACCCTTATTAGTGATAGCAATTTTGAGCTCATAAGGTTATACACATTTAAGGAAACATATGGTGCCCAAGTGGGAGATTGTTAGATTTAAATCTAATTAAATCTATCGTGGGCACATATGTTACATTAATGTGTAGTGCTATCTCGAGGCTAACCCACTAAAGTGATCAATCAAGTTGGGTTAATGGGTATTTAAATAAATTATGGGCTAAATGTGCAGATACCAGGTTGTAATTACAATTTGATGAGGGGCCAAATTGTAAAAGTGCAACACCTATATATATGGGGTTATGGTCTCTAATCTAGGGTTAACATAAGAATTCTCATCTCTTTTACCCCCATCTAAAAAGAGATCTAAGGAAGAGAAGAACCCCTAAGATTAGAAGATCCATCAATCCACACAAGATCCAAATCATGGATTCAGGTATTGCTTCCGCACTTATGATGTTTATCTCTTTAGATTAATCATGTTTAAGATCCTTCAGATCTAACAATAAATTGATCTCGTGCTTTTGTTTCTTGTCAGAAATCAGGCTTTACAATAGTTATATTTTCAAAGGCAAGCCTAGACTCTTTGTCGAGAAAAATCAGTTCTTTTATAGGCCAGAGGAGAAGTTCAACACGATTGCTTTTATTAAAATTGGTGGAGATGTATGTCGTTCTCCAGGATCTCCACTTCTCTCCATCTTCAGGTATCATTCTTTTGACCAACTTATAGCGAGCCTTCAATTGCTCTTCTGAATTGTTGTTTCACTTCTTTCTGACTGAATTGCAGTGTTCTCTAGACACACAAAAAATTTCAGCAGAAAATCTTTCCAAGACCAGGAGGCTAGAGAACAAGTAGACTGTGTGCTTTCAACTTACATGGAAACAAACCGTTGTTCTCAAAACTGAGACGTACGTTCAGATGAAGAAGAAAGGTAAATAGAAATTTGGGTCTGCTAATTTCATTCTTAATTTGGGTTTTGCAGTTTTGTTCTTATCAGAAATTAGGGCCTGTAGTTATTAGAAAACAGGGCATGCAATTTCGTTTCTAGCTAGGTTTTGCTTCTTTATTGAACAACCTGCACCTAAGCCCTCATTCTCTCTCTCTCTCTCTCTCTCTCTCTCTCTCGTTGGCTCACGTCATTCTGTGCAAGTTGTATAAGGAATTTTTTTAAGCAGATAATCTTTCCAGGACAAAAGAAGCGATTATGACTTTTGGCATCAACATGGAAACAAATAATGGTTCTCAAATATAAAATATATGCTAAGGAAGGTAGAGGGTAAAGTTAAATCTTAGATCAAAATACTACGTGAACAACCATTTTCTATTACTCACTAGGTCCTAAATCACCTTCAGAATGTATATGCATACATCTGCCTTAATGATTTTTCTCAATGTCTTACAAGTAATTTTTTTGTTTTAGGCATTTCATGTTAAGTTGTCTGCAAATTTTTATCATTGTCAGGGATTGAGCACAAGTTTTCGTTCCATTTTCTTGTCATTTTGAATGCAGATTCTGTCTGCCATTATGTAATGATATTTTGAGCTAGACAATTTTTAGGAAATACTAAGTAATTGTAGTAGTGTTATTCTTTGTTTAGTTAATTGCATTTTAATAAATGGTTTTCCGATATTAGTCCCTTAAACCTTTCATATTTTGAAATTAATCCCTCGAATCATAGAAATTGCTATTAGGTCCCTCAATTCTTTAGTAATTTTGAAATTAGTCTCTCAAACCATTGACATTAGTCTCTTTTTAAAAGTAGTCCCATTTAGTTTCTTAAAATTAGTCTCTCAAACTATTAGTCCCATAAATCTTTTAGTTTTTAACATTAGTCTCTCAAACTATTAGTCCCTTAAATCTTTTATATTTTGAAATTAGTCTCTTTATAGTTTTTAATAAAGGGTTTGTCCAATACTAATCCTTTAAATCTTTAGTATTTTGAAATTAATCCCTCCAGTTGCTATTATTAAAACTTATGAATTGGGGACCTAATAGCAATTTCAATGATTTGAGGGACTAATTTCAAAATAACCTAAGAATTGAGGGACCTAATACCAATGCCAATGATTTGAGGGACTAATGTCAAAATATGAATGATTAATGGGACTAATAATGATAAACCCTTTAGTAAAACATTGCGATTAATTGGAACAGACTTTATGCCTATTCAGTAACTATATTATTAGTTATTTGAAGCTTCTCTTACTTTTATTTTTCCAGTAGTCAGGTAACCTATGTTACCCGGGTACTTCTATAATGAAGTCGTACCCGTACCGGACACGTACCCAACACTTTCCCGTACCCAAACTTCATGGACACTTCTTGAATATATGCATGCATTTATTACTTCATGTACTCAATTAGATGATATATGTGTTAATTTAAAACACTTGTCAAACACTTCTTAGACGTATAGCTTACACTTAACCCGGGAGGGTGGCGTAGCGGTGTAAGGCCCCGCTACGCAGGGTGGGGGAAAGGCAGGACCAAAGGTCCCGTGTTCGATCCCTCATGCCTGTCAAAAATGACCCCGGGCTAGGGCCAGCCATGCAGCCCGAGCGGGGATTAGTCCCATCTGAAAAGTGTGGGGATACCTCGTGGTCAACACCAAAAAAAAGCTTACACTTCACATCCATTTCTTGAAACTAATTAGATATGGGTCGGGTTTGTTTCAGTCCATACCCAAGTTTAAAACTATATGGTTAAAGGATCGTTTGGATGTCTAGTAAAAAAAATGAGTAGTTTCCAATTTATGATAATCAATATTGTTGATGCTCTAAATCTAACAGTCAAAATAGGTTTGAGATTGAAGGTGATGGGGATCCGCTCTCTTCCCCGAATATCCGGCTCTGAGCTGGGTTGATCTTCCCCTTGCACAAGCAGAAGCTCGTAAGAGGATGTGGCTTGGCTTTCCCCGTTGTACCTCCGACGATCAAGTCAGTGGTGTGCTTGAGTGGAGAAGAAAATGAACAGTAGGAGTTCTTTAATAAAGTGTGCAGGGAGAACAATGGCTTACCTTCAGCTTGAGAATCGTTCCTCTCTTTGTATAATGGGAGAGGGGTCGTTTGGTCACTTCAGCCAAGTATGGCTTGATGGTAGAGTCAGTATTAGCTTTACACATGTCAGCTTTTGTGTGACATGAGTCATCACTGATTTGATGTGGATGCGATTGATGAGGCATGAGTGATGAGTTATAAAGGTCATGTGGCTAGCACAGAGATGACTATGACAGCACCATTAATTGTGATAGTAACTTATTGTTATGCCGCCCGTGCCAAATCAGAAAGGTGTCGGCTCAGAAGCGGGGCATCAGAGTGCCGAGTGTCGAATACTATAGCGAGGTCGACTCTGCTGACCTTCGAGTCGGTTCTTTGTAGCGGTTGGCTCTTGTAGCATATCGACCATCAGACGCCGAAAGCCGACTCATCAGAAGCGAGGTCGACTATGGCCGCCGAAGCCTGCCATCAGAGCAGTCGACAATCAGAGCAGCCGGTGCCGACTACTGTAGCGAGGTCGACCATGACCGTCTTTCGCGTCGGTTTACTGTAGCAGCTGGCTACTGTAGCAGCGAGTCGGCTATTGTAGCGCCGAGTGCCGAGAGATCCCTTTTGGTCTTGAATTAGCCTCTTTTGGCGTGAACTAGGACTCATGTTGGGATTCGCCTAGGAAGTAATACTTTAATTAATTAATTTTTTTAGGGTCATAACAAATATGATAAAAGAAACTTAAAAATGTGATCAGAATTTTAATTCTAATGACAAATGAAGCGGGGAAAAAAAAGATCTCATGTACATTATTAATTCAATATATATATGTAGCCGTGTCCCCGTACCCTACATTTTACAGTTTTGCCGTGTCCCGTACCCGCACCCGTACCCGTTTCCATGCAACTTAGCAGGTAACTGTGTCCTAAAAGACATACACTGATACCATTTTGATGCCGTGAATTGGTTAGCTGAACAAGGTGTACTTGATGATTACGTGTCTGACACACGCAAAATGTATCGAGCTTTCAGCCAACTTGGAAAAAGGTGGATTGGGGGCAAGGGATATTTAATTTTCATGTTTATACTATTAGAGATTTAGACATTAACTGAAACTGCATATTTATGATTTGTTTCAAGAGACCTGAGATCACGTTATGACTTGTCCAAATCTTTACATATTAAAGTGTATAGTGTATCCATACCCTAGGTTTTAAGATTTCACGTATCTCCATAGTCCATACGTCCATGCCTTGTCCTATCCGAATACCATTTACATGTTTGTGCAATATATTCCACAGGAAAGCTTTTTGTATGAAAGATTTAACCTTCACGTGCATTTTAAGCTTCAAAAGTTTTCAGAGACAACGCTAGATGCTTTGAGATGCAGATCCTAAAGGTGCACGTTGCTCAACACTAATTTTCCAGTATTTTCTTCAAGACATCATATTTCTCAATGAAATGTCCCATGTATTCCATTGGTACAAGTCAAATAATAGAAATAAGATTAGGTTGAATTTGATCTAGAAATGATTATGAGGTATATCTTGCAGTTCTGCAGATTCTGGTTCTACTTATTGCCTTCTATTGTCATTGGGATTTATTTGGACTTCATGTGGTTGACCAAAAAGTTTGACACAATGCAAATTCTTTATCAATGGTTGTAATGTTCTTATGTATTTCCCTTGTGTGCCTTCTTGAAGAAACTGTACCTCGAGCAATAACCTATCTCGAACATGATAAATATGATCACATGCCTTATGCAAAAGAAACTACAATTTGGACATGGTTAAACATTTAGAGATGTTTGAATATTTAACCATTGTATCGCTTGGAGATTCATGATAAAGAAACTCTTAAAATTATGCAGTCCTCTAAAATGAAGGAGTAAACCATAACTAGTTTCTATAGCATGAATCTCCAAGCGAAGTGGTTTAAAAAAACTGATATTAGAAACATTTTGCTACTATCAATTGTAGCTTAGCTCCACTATATAGACACACAAACAACAAAGTCACAAGGATGCCCATGTTTGATCCCGCATGTCGTCCATGTGATATCCTCAAGTAAGTATATGTATTGTTATCCAGTAATTCCACCCAAAACATTCTTTATAAGATCCATAACTAGAAGGTGGAGAAGGAGATCAACTTATGAAACTATATTGTTGACTTGCAATATCTACTAGCTAGCAAGCAGGGTGACGAACTCGAAATGAACATCGTTTGAGTTTATCCCAGAGAATTTTGAGGAAGTTTGTGCGGTTCAAGTCATTCATCAGCACATAAGAACCAGAAAAAAAATTTCCATATATATTTGTTGGCATTTCATGTGTGAGTATACTCGCACATTGGAAAAGTAAGAAAAAGTGGTATATGAGTTCAAAAGAAGTGGTATAGGAGTTTGGATCAATACCTTTTTAGGTTAATTTGGTTCCTAGCTCTATTTAAGGTCTATTTAGCTCCCTTTCATGCCGGGTGTCTACCCAATAAGCAGTATTAGAGCCAAGGTTCTGGCCCAAGGGCAAGTGAAATTCAATGTGAAGCTCGAAGGTGTCGGGAGAATGGCCGACGTCAGATATGTCCATCAATCCTAGGTGGTGGAAGATTCTAGGATAGTTGGCATGCCATGATACACACATTATTGCCAGTATAGAGTATAGAGTTTAGACTAAGGTTTGGTTAGCTCACAAATGGTGGAAGATCCTGTGGATGTCAATAGTCATGTTGTTGTCACATGACTACTGGTTTAACTGCAAAGTCATGTTAACTTCTGGATGGATGGTGTCAAAAATTGCCTTAGGGATTATAATGGTTTTGTTAGCCCACAGTTGCCGGTTCAGACAAAATCAGGGAAGTGCCCATGATTCTTGTGAATGATTGAGCTGTATTGCAAATGAAGGGGGAGATTGTTGGGGTTTCATGTATGAGTATAATCTCACATTAGAAAGGTTAAGAAAGAATATGTACTTAAATAGGAGTAACGGCAACACTTAATAACTTAAGATATTAGGTTAATTTGGTTCCTACCATCTATTTAATGTCCATTATCTCTCTGTCATGCCTAGTTTCTCTCCAACAAAAACTATATGCTAAGAGTTCTCTAACTCAAAAGCAATACAAACTTACAACTTTTCTAGAGGAGATCTTTTCTTTTGTTGGTATGTTTTTTCTGCAATCCAAGCCCCTTTTATAGGCTCTTGTGTACCAGGAGTTGCAACTTCTCATTTATTTCATTTAAAGTATAGGTTATTAAATTAAAACCCTATACAAATCACATGTTCCGATACAATTATTTCATAGGTTTATTGCTAAGGAGGTTACAATTCTAACATTTAAGTTTCTATTGAATATTTACAAATATTCAACATGCCCTCACAAACTTGAAGGGAGGTCATTTCAAGCATGGCCCTAAGTCGGTGAAATGCAGGAAGAGGTGAAAATATCCGTAATTTGCTCTATTGTCCTAAATACTCCATTACAACCGACTTCTTATTGATTTGATCAGAGAAAGTGGAATCTGATATCTGTTTGTTTGCTTCTTTCATGTTGCATCGGATTCTGGAAGAGTTTTTTGACCAATTTATTATCCGTGTGTAATAATCATAAGTTCTTGTGGATGACGCAATGCTTCCGACAAAGCCATATTGCTTCACACACGGTAGATGTTGCTATATACTCAGTCTGATGGTGAAAACATGTCCTATTTTCTTGGCATGGAAGTGCACCAATAGCTTGATAGGATTTCCATTTTACAAAAGAAGTATGCAAAAGAGATTTTGAAGAAATACAACTAAAGAGTTGCAATTTTGTCAATGCTTGTTGCAATGGGATTGGGGCAATATCTAAAAGGAGGATGAGTCAAACTCTATACAAGAGTGAGAAGCTTGAGGTACCTAAACATAACGAGTCCTGGCATTGACTGTGTTGTTGGACTTGTGAGTAGGTGCATGAAGATGCCAAAAGAGTCACATTGGCTCGTGACTACGAGAATTCTCAAATATATGAAAGGGTACCATGTATCTTGGTCTTTCATGTATTTATGGTGATAATGCAAAGCTATTTGGATACTCTTGTTGAGGCAATCAAGTTGAGAGAGAGCACTATGCAATAGCCATTATATTTGTTCAAAGATATTTTCTTGGAGCTCGAAGAAAGAAGTCGCGACCTTGTCCGTATGCATGGCTGAGCACATTACAACGATATGGTTGAGGAATTTCGTGGAGAATTGGTTCATCACCTATGGTTATAAATATTAAATTGGCTATTCAACCATCTAAGAATCTGATGCTATATGGAAGAAGCAAACACATAGTTGTATTGTACAGAATCCTATGTGAATTGTAAACTCCATAGCAATAAATCTATGGATAATTGTATTGTACCTTATGATTTTAAGAAGTTTTAATTTTGTAATATATGCATTTAGTGATATGAATAAGAAAGTATAATTCATGGTATAAAGAAAAGGGGTTTGGATTGTATTAGAAAGCGTAACAATGAAAAGCAAAAGGCCGGGTTAACTTACGGATGAATGATGATGAAGATTGTTTGTAGGAGTGATAATGATTTGGTTAGCCCACTTGTGGTGGAAGATGCTACAGATGTTGTGTAGTCATGTCGTCTCTCCATTAACCCATGGTTGCTGGTTCAAACAAAGTCAGTGAAAGGCTCATAGGTCCCGTGGATGATTGAGCTGTATCACAAGTAAAGGGAAATTGTTAGGATTTTATGTGGGTGAGTATAGTCCCAAGTTTGAAAGGTGAAGAAAGAGTAGTGGACATAAATGTGAGTTGGGATCAATACCTAAGAGCTTAAGTTTTTTCGTTAATTTAGTTCCTATTCTTTATTTAAGGTCCATTAACTCCTGTTGGGCTTGGTTTCTCCCCAGCACTTAACTTTGTATATCCATGGACTCAGATTAAGTAGGAATAGTTACAGACTTACATGACTGAAAAGGGTATACAAGTGGTGACATCAATAGTATAAACCCAACTTTTCCTTCCATGCCGCAACAGATGTTGTTTTCAAAGATTAATTGTTTTAAAGGACAATATTTGTCTAAATATCTTGGCTTACAAGGTGATGAAAGCTGAACAAATAAAAGGTCAATGATTGTGATTTCTCGCAGGTTTCCATTATACTATTGCTTTGATTCCTTCACTCTCACGCAGGATCATTTTGATCTGAAGTGCGAAGCATTAGGACCCGATAATCTCATAATCTCTACACATACATATATCTAACGCTTGTTCCTTTCTTCATTTAAGATTTACTGGGGTACCATGAACCACAAATCTTCACTCTAGAGTCTAGGGTTACCTATAAGCAGAGACTGTCGAGTTCTTGAACCATATGAAGTTGTCATGTGAACATGTAGTTGTTACCATTTTCCTAGTCCATCTTTCATGCTGTGTATATTTAGTAACTTGTTTCTTTAGCGGCTAAAAGGGATATCAAGAGGCATGTCTCAATTTAATCACAAATGTCTTAACCTATAGCTTTTGTTCTAAACAGTGAAGAAAGAAGGTTATCCTGTTTGTCATATCACATCACTTACTACTAGACTTTCATTAAGGAGAAAAGAAAAAAGAAGACAGCAGCAGAGCAAAAGGGGAAGCTCCAAGAAGCTTGAACAAAACAAAGGAGTAATCCCATAGGCAAGTTTTACATATTCGTTCCCTCTCTTATGCATTAAGTTAACTGGAGTCTTTGCACGTCTCTTTTTAAATAGCTCAAAATTGACTGACTGCAATATCTAGTATTGCTTACATCTTTGTATTCAAAACTTGATTAACCGAAATGTGTTAAAACTTATTGCTTGGATTGCGTTTTGAAATTCTAAACTTACTCTGACAACTGCTACTGGTTTTTGCAAAACATCTACATGTCATATGAAACATTATACTTGTCAGTAACAACTTGAACTCTTTTAACTGCACTGCTTTGCATTTTATAGTAGGTGTTGTTCGGCTATTTCATTATTTTGTGTAAATACTCATTTTTTTTTTAAAAATTGCTATCTCCTGTTTATTTCTGTTACAGTGAATAGGGGTGGTAAACGATCGAATCGAATCGAATACTAAGGTGTTCGTATTTGTATTTGTTTAGAATTATCGAATTCGAATGCGGACTCTAATATTCATATATGGAGTTTTCGAATTGAACTTGAATATTAAGTATTTGATAAATATTCATGAATATTCACGAATACTTATCGAATATCAAAGTATATTTATTCCGCTAAAGAATTTGATTTTCAAATAGTATTTAAATTCATAAATATAAAACTCCTTTATAATATATGATGTATATATATTTAAATCAAAATTTCTATTAGAAAACAAATTTAAAATTATTTAAGTCTTAAAATTAGTACATGTTATGGTCATAACCACTAATCAGTGATTAAGGAGAAAAACCAAGTGTTGACATAGGTAAACACTTGCTTGTCAACGAGGAGCGACACGAACCCCCACACCCGACCCACGGGATGGCCTGCACTTACCGACCTCGCCACGGTCCGTTAAACGACTATTGCCGTGGCCGACACGAAAGGCGGGGTAGGTCGGCCTATCAGCAACTCTCTCCCACGGACGACGCGAAAGGCGGTGCCAGTCGTCCGCCCAACCAATTGATTGCCTCGGAGCTGTTCCAAGTCGCTCGCCCTCCCGGGTGACGTGGGGGACGACCAGCTATCACCTTCCAACTGCTAGCCCGTTCGGACGACGCGAAAGGCGGTACTAGTCGTCCTCCCAACCCGTTACCTATCCTAACCCCTCCCAACCAGTCGTCTGTCCCTCCAGACAATGCGAAGCAAATCTAGGCCCCCTTCTCTTAGCCATCTGGGACGACACGAGAGACGGTACTAAGCGTCCCCTCCAACTGATTACTCTAAGGGATACCTCAAAAAGCCGTGCGAGCCGGCCACCCCGCCTCAGCTCCCCCCTCTCTCATCCTCCGTGGTTCCCTCCACTCGAACGACGGTTATACAGTACTCGAGCTCATCAACATCGCATTAAATGCACTGACAGCCCCTTAACTTCCCCATCTCTCACGGTATTTAAGGCACCTCGGACCCATGCAGCTACAGGCGCCGTCAATCCCATCCTATTAATGGCGAGTAGACCGCACTAACCCTCAAACTACCCGCAATTTGACATCTGTAAAGGCCAGCCACCATGGCAGACAAAAAGGTGCTCCCCCAATTACTGGCTCACACGTGGAAGAGAGGGCTGACTCATCAGTGGTTCCTTAGCCGATGGAAAGACGAAAATGTCCCCACAATCCTAGGTATAAGTAGCAACGTGAACAGCGAACCAAGTAAGTGACCTTTTTTGGGTGAATTCCTGCTCCATTGAATTTCCTCTCCCCCTTACTAACTTGACCGTCGGAGGAACCACCGGAGATCCCAACTCCGCCTCTTTCACAGGTCCCCCCTTCGCTGTAGGCGAACCCCCTGACAGGAGCAACATCACCGGACATTAGGAGAGAAGGCGGACTCCGCTCTCTTAAAAGCTAAACTCACCCGAGATTAGTGACTGTGATTATATACATCAACAGTACATAAAACTTAAGTAGAAATAGTAAGTGGGTTAAAAATATGACATCATATGTGCAATAATACAAATAATAAGTGATCAAACTTTAAACGAATATTTGATAGACAAACGAATCGAATATACATCTGGTTAAATTCTATTCTTTAGTAAACTCGAATACTAAAAAATATTTGTCTAGTGGTAAATGAACTACGGAATCGAATATGACCGAATAGTTACTCGAACAATTATCGAACTATTTATTAATTATGTGGTTCATTTCCACCCCTAACAGTGAATTATGACTCCAGCAGCTCATGAATTTCAAGCTTTAAGAATTAAATTTAGATTTACACTTAACGGATTTTTCTGTTTTGACTTAAATTTTTCGTATTTTCTTATCAAAGATTTTGAAATAGATGTGAAACATATTTTTTGCCTTATGTTTTATAAGAAGTCACCAGGGATTAAACAATTTTTACATGAGGTTCATTATAGCAGGCCGGGGACGCAACTGTCAAGTCTCCTTTCTGAGCATTTGTTAAGCAAGTATAGGGTCATAGGTCTAATTTTCTTCATTAGGAAATATGTTTATGAGCAGCGATAAGTGTACTACCCTCTATACTACTTTGGCACTACCACTCACAATAGAGTGGGGTCATGGTGACTCACCACTTTCAAGTGGTGAGTCATCATGACCCCACTCTTTGTGAGTCGTAGTGCCAAAATAGTATAGGGGAGTAGTACACTTAGCATTTTTCTATGTTTATTCCCTGATAGAGTGTATCTTAGAAGTCATTTGCCCTCTATTATTGAATAGGCTTGCTACTTCAAATCAGTTGTTAGGTCTACTGATTAGCATAGTAGGAACTAAGCTGTAGAAACTTTAGGAAAGATGATGGAATCAACTACTGCATTACGTTCTTTGAATAGAAAGCACCTTTAGACAAGATTTGAGGGTGACGTATTGCACCCAAGTCACTATTAGATTGTTAGTACTTTTAATCATTTCGTTAGAGATTCTTAAGTAGACGGTACGCATAATCTAATGGACTCCATTGCATGTCTTTCTCCTTAATGACAAAATCTTAGTATCTCTCTCCTTCTAAACCAAGAAAAGCTATATGTCATTATTATATTTTTCGCCCGTTTCTTTTTAGCAAAAGAATGGCTAAAGAAATCATCAACTTGCCAATAGTCCAACTTGTATCCATCATTCCCCTTAGGCTTCTGTCATCAAAATATCCAACTTGTATCCATATGCCTTTTGATTAGACTTAAACAAGTATATTTAGTTTGTTTGTTGATGACCCTCACCCACCCACCCCACGAATTGCAATAGAGGGGAGGTTGGCAACTGTCCTTGGAATCTCATGCATCACTCTTGGAAATCCTCTTGATGAGGCCAGCTCTCTAAACGGAAGCTAATCTCTCTTTTTTTTTAAAAAAAAGCAAATAATCTAACACCCTCTTGTTAATTTTTCATAGCTACTAGCTAGAGTGTCCTCGTCATGTTACCTCAACAGGCACTAGAGTAGTTAGGACTGCACCAGTACCTAAGATGCTACTTTCTCTCATGTTCTATTTTTATAAAATTTTTCTCTTTGACCCACTGTTGATGATGTGTGTATATTGTTATATCATTGCTTGTGCACTGGGTGCAATGGGTTTAATTAGGCCATATGCAGACTGAAACATACGTTTATATTATTTCTTTTATGCAACTTGTTAGCAATATGTGATGATAGACACAAATTATTTCACCTCTTTATTTTGTAGAGTATGATGAAACCAGCTTCTTTCGGTTCCTTTTCAAATAATTTATATGTCTGTCTACAATTTTCTCAGTATTGTCAATGATGTCCTGTTCTGTTAAGCCTCAAACTAAGACTAGGGGTGAGAGTTAGCATTAGATAATCCACTTAGTCAAAAGGCTTTGTTCTTCTTGCCGGTTTCCGTTATGGAACAAAGAGTAAGAGTTATGGGATCATGTAGTTATGTCTGAGTACTAATTACATTTGTTTATAATTATACCTGTATTCAATGTATTGACTTGTCAATTGTTATTTCCATGAAAATTGAGTGTAGCCAACTCTTTCCTTGTTATACTTTGTTCATAGAATAAAAACATGTCTCTCTCCGGTCATTTTCAGCGGGAATTTGCAATTGGATTGATCCATTTTGGATATTTCTCTGCATTTTTCTGCAGGAGATTAGATCAGTTTCAAAACTGAGGCACAAGTGATTTTTGGACCCATAGGATGCTTCATCCTACAGGACTACGGCCTGCAAGGACATAATTAGCATCCAAGGAGCCTTGATTATGAAACATCAGTTAATATTAATTTGGCTAATTTTAATATATTATCTGATTGTTCTGCATGCAACATTTTTTTTTTTCTATTATTGACTAAAGATGAAGCAGAAGGGTAAAACTTATCATCTACTTTCTTATAAGTTTCTTTTTTATTTTTCGGTTTCATTTCTAATAAATTTTCATGTTATATGGTGCTTGATAACTTGGTATGATGATTTTAATCTAGAATTAGTTTAATTTGAAATTGATCGCCTGTTGAGCTATTATGAATCCCGAAGCAGTATGCAATTTATTGACATGTAAAGAGAGGCATCTTGAATCATATAATAACAGTAATAAGTTCGAAAAACCTAAGAAAAGGGAAAAGTTATGGAAGAGAGAATTATTATTCTTGTGATTCTTAATTATTCTTGTGATTCTTAATTGGTCCCCTTATCCCTTATGATACATGAATCACAGTGAAATTTAAGGATGTATCTGTGGTCTTGTATTCTCATCATTTGCATAAAAGGATTGCAGCAATACAGGCCTTGCAATGATTCGAAATCCATTCAGCAACAATGGACTGAGAAATTTGCACACGATACAAGTTATTTTGAGGCTGCTCATTTGGTTATCGCAATTCTTTTTATTTTTGATATGCACTTTTCTTATACTTTAGTCACTATAACATTGTCCTCCACTTGCCTTTATCTACTGGAGTGATGAAAATATCATATCCGTTGATTTCCAGATAATTTGTCGTTTGCGGTACAGATTCAACGAACGGCGATTAAATTGCTCGTATCCCTTTTTTTGTTTTGTATTATTTTTTGCAGTCACGTCGTTATCAGGAGGCGGATACAAAGGAACAGTGATTTGGAACGTGGAGGCATGAGAGAAACACGACAGCCTGACACCATCAAAATGTCCTAAATACCCCTTTCCTCCCTTCTAATAATAATAATCAACACGCCTTATTATTATCAAATATTAAAAAACATTGTGACCCAATCGGTTCAAGTATCATAAACTTTTCTTGTTCTCGTGAGAGCCTAATTGATTACTCAATTCGCTGAATCATCCATCTTAATTCACATAGCATAAGTTGCTCAATAACATTAAAATGTTATACAACCTAAAATTTTCTAATAACTAGTTAACTACGGTCGACCATCCATGGAATGTATAACGTTTAAGCTTATCAATAGATTAACTAAATTGTATATGTTTGATCCAATGTTCTAAAAGGTTTCGAAATTTATACGTTTGGTGGTATTTAGAACAAAATAAATAATACTAATTATAAATTTGAGTAACTGATGAGTTCACCATCTTCATCATTATTAAGTGCGCAGTTATTACGATTTATGAATTATGTAAAACTAGAACGAGTCATAAATTCCGACAGTTTAAAAAAAAAAGACTCGTGACATGAATACTCCTAGTATAACGCGATTCTTGTCACCAATTACACGACTTATAAATTGATCCGCTCACTAGCGGTTCATTGTCTCACCCAAAACTAGCTAAAATTCAATTTCATTTGACCCACCAATTTATGACAGTTTTGGGTGCACCCAAACTTTGATAAAAATAGAAAATTTACGCGACACATAAAATACGACAATTTGGGATTGGGTGAAAGAAATATTGAAGGTCTGCTTTAAAAGTACAATTTTTAATACATCTACTCCAGTTCTTGATTTGGTACGAGCATCTTAGGAACTTAGTAATTCCATCTAACAATAAAAAGGCTTGACAAGGTGTCTAAAAAATTTATTAGCTATGAAAAAAAATTAACATTCTCCTAAGGGCTTGTTTGGATTGAGGTGAATGAAGGAGAAGGGAAGTTATGGAAACCATTCATCTTGTTTGGGAACATTTAGAAGGTGAAATTATTCACCATAGTTCCCCTTGGTTCACCCCTTAATAGCATAAAATTTGTTACCCCTCAAATTTGGGTGCAACCAAGGAAAATGAAATTCTCTTCCCTTCCTTTCTATTCTATCACTTATGCCTTGTTTGGATGGAGGTGAATGGATGGAAGGGAATTTACGTAACTTTATCTTTTTACTTCCGTTACTATTAGAACTCCCAAACAAGGTAAAACAAATTTACTTCCGTTCCCCTTACTAAACTCCCAAATAATATTTTATCTTTTTTTTTCCATTCCCTACCTTTCCTTTACATTACTTAACTTTCCGTTCCATTACTTAGTAAACTCCCAAACATAGTGTTAGTTTCCCTTAACTTCCCTTAACCCCATTGAAATCCAAACAAGCCCTAAAATTTCGACGAGGACAAAGCTCTAAGGACTCCGTAAAAAGTTTCTCACCTTCAGTTACTTTTTCTTTCTTTCTTTTTTTTCCCAACAAAAAAGTAGAATTAGGGTATAATAATAATGGTTCACCATGGAAATAGTTTTAAAAAGTATCGAAATTAAGAAACAACTACAAGTGCTAATAGGCACCTAATAAACCGTGTTTGATATTATTATTATTATATTATATAAGTTAAAAGGGCATCATTTCCTTGCATTAGAACTCCTTATGGATGTTCAACCACATTTGGATAAATCATAAATAAGAACAAGTTAAAAGGATGGTGCGAAATTAGGTAGCAACAACCAAAGTCCACTGCGGTAAACTGGCCCATGTGAATGTGAGGATGGGCAATACATGTACACATAGATATTTACTGATGTGTAAAAATGTGGGGTTCTTTGGAACCAACTCAGTGCTTGTGGGTTGGATCTCAATCCCACCCATATTGGGACATCAGACCATAAAATAAATGTACTGTATCACACCCAATATTGACTCCAGCAAGTAAATTTGGATACATTTCCTTTTATTTTTGATTAACAGAAGGTGCTAAATTGTAATGTTAATGAATTTTCAGCTATTCTTTTGGTGAACTTAAACTCTAAGATGACTAAGTCAAAATGGGTAAAACTTTAAGGTATTAATGCGCAAATAACCCAGGCATAAATTCTAGAGAGCAAAAGACATGCATGTATTGTAGGGAATAGAGATTGTAAAACTTTATACTAATTATGTAAAGTCAATCAATTATTTTATGTAGGAGAATTCAAATCAAATTATCTGTATCTAACGTACATTGTCAAGCTACACAAATAACATGGATGTGTTAAATGCTCAAGACAATGTTTTAGCAGTGAAATTCATCAACAAACTTTGTTATTGCCCACAATAATTAATTTATGCTGCTGATCATTGGATGCCACTAGAAGCTTCGATCCTATTGCCTGCCCAATCCGGTGTATTGGAAGCTTTGCATTTTTTTTAAAAAACAATTATCTTTAAACCCTAAAAATAAAAATTAAAAGGAGCATCTTGTTGCATGATCTCTTATTTTTAAATCCAGTGGCACTTTCGTCATTTAAAGAAAACAGACTACAAAAATTATTATTTCTTTTCAAAATAAACAAAAAAAAATGACCTTGTGATTTCATTACAAAACAAAACCCTAGGGGCATGGTTGTAATTAGTGACGAAGAGGACAAAGGCCAAGAGAGAACTCAAAGAGTGAAGGGGGAGAGAGACTGTGATTTCGCCATTTCTCGTTTCTCCTTTTCTTTTTTATTTTATTTTATTTTTTATTTTATTTTCAAGGTTTTTATTTTTCTTCTCTCTCCCCCCTCTCTCTCTCCCTCCCAGCAACGCTATAGTCTGTATAATAATAGACAACGATACGATCTTTCTCTCTCTAGCCATGGCGACTGATAGCAGCTCAACTCCACCACTGTGATCAACTGCTCGAGGTGTGTAGAGATCTCTTTGATATCCAATCCTTTTCTTCTATTATTGGGCTTTATGCTTTCTTTGCTCATAATCTTTTATGGGTTTTGGGATCTCGAGTCTACAGTTTATGATCTGCTTGTTCCTTTCATTTCCCTTGCTTATGAACGAAAATGGAATGTGGGTTTTTGTGGATTCGTTTGATTGAGGGCTCTAATTGGTAAAAGGCGGTAGCTTCCTCTCGTAGGTTGCTGATTTCGTTGCCCTGCTCTGAAATGGGAATGTGGGTTCCTTTCATCTCTCGATTTCAGATCTGGGTTTTGTTTTTTGGATTACTTTTTAGCTGAATTATGCTGATTTTTGTAATATTTAACATGGATTTTTTGAACTACTACTGGATTTGGGATCTGGGGTTAGTTTGTATGCAGATTATTTGGGGGTGAAAGGACTTAACTCTCGTCAATTCAAATGCTGGTGATGATTAAGATATAGTTTTTGAGGCTCCAGGTGTTGGAAACTGGAGTAAAATGCGCAGTTTGACGATTTAAAATTATAATTTATTTTCATTCTCGTTTCTCTTCACCATTGGGCATCTCAATCTGGCACTCTTGCTTTTGGAGTTTATGGGTCCTGGTATTTTATCAGGCATCCGAAGATCCCGTGCTTAATTTTGAACTTTTTCCATGTCTTTGAGCCCTGGGTCGCAGTGGTCCCATGGATATGAAATTTTGAGCTCAACCCTTTTCATCTTGGTGGAAATTTTGGCTTCATATAACGAGAAAATGCTTGGCACTGTGGGACCTTTTTCCTTTTGACTTGCTGATATTGGATAAAAACCACTCCTGATTCAAATATATATATATATATCCTGAATGTGGGGTTTCAGTGTTGTCACATCTGATATTTTTTCTTTTTCTCTTATACTTTTTGTAATGGGGATATTGACAGAAGAAATGGGAAAGATTAGATTAAGTCTATTTCTCTCTTTACTCGGTGTCCTTTAGTCGTAGTCTCAAATCTTCAAGTTTTTTGTCTATGGCATATTTATCTACAAGTTGTTTGTTGAGGTTACTACCTCATTTCCTATTATTTATTTACTTTTCTTTTTACCCCTTTTTGCTGTGTTTAATAAGTTTTTCCCAGTTGGGTTATGAGTCCAATCTTGTGTTTAGAAATTCCACTTTGACCTACTTGCTGAACTCCTTCGTTCACAATCTTCACAGGATTAGGTAAATATGTCTAAGAAATATTAAGAAAGATGCCTGCCCCAATTCTTTTTGGGTCTCATTTACGGTGTCAGCTTAGCGTAAGAAGACAAGGCTATTTGACAAAGGGGATGATGCATTAACGGAACAACAAAGTTTGTCTAATAAAAACACTTTCATGGCCAAAATGTATGAAATTAAGAGCTCAACCCTTTTCATCTTGGTGGAAATTTTGGCTTCATATAACGAGAAAATGCTTGGCACTGTGGGACCTTTTTCCTTTTGACTTGCTGATATTGGATAAAACCACTCCTGATTCAAATATATATATATATATCCTGAATGTGGGGTTTCAGTGTTGTCACATCTGATATTTTTCTTTTTCTCTTATACTTTTGTAATGGGGATATTGACAGAAGAAATGGGAAAGATTAGATTAAGTCTATTTCTCTCTTTACTCGGTGTCCTTTAGTCGTAGTCTCAAATCTTCAAGTTTTTGTCTATGGCATATTTATCTACAAGTTGTTTGTTGAGGTTACTACCTCATTTCCTATTATTTATTTACTTTTCTTTTTACCTTTTGCTGTGTTTAATAAGTTTTTCCCAGTTGGGTTATGAGTCCAATCTTGTGTTTAGAAATTCCACTTTGACCTACTTGCTGAACTCCTTCGTTCACAATCTTCACAGGATTAGGTAAATATGTCTAAGAAATATTAAGAAAGATGCCTGCCCCAATTCTTTTTGGGTCTCATTTACGGTGTCAGCTTAGCGTAAGAAGACAAGGCTATTTGACAAAAGGGGATGATGCATTAACGGAACAACAAAGTTTGTCTAATAAAAAACACTTTCATGGCCAAAAATGTATGAAATTAAGAGAGAAGACAAGACTTTCAAACTGGTATGGCCAAACATTGTGTGAATGGAGTCATAATTTCAGGCTGAGGTAGCATTTTGGAAAAGTTGACTAAGCTGTCAATATCATTTGATTTGTTTCTTTTCTAGTGTTTGTTCCTCTTTGATTATGCACTTAAGTGGAAAGAGACCAATGCTTTTGTTTTGTTCTTTGTTACTGGAAATGACATTGCATGCTAGATCTAACCAGATTCCACGATCAACTCTGATCGCATATGATATGAGTTATTAAATTTCTTTATGGTTTTCATATCAAGATTTTACCGTGTGGATTTTCTCTATTCTGTATGCCAACAGTGTGTTTGATATTTTCTCCTTCTTATGTAGTTGAAATATGAGTATTCTAGTAACTGAAATACTGAATATGCAACATATTGCTTATTCTCAAGTGTAAAAGATAGTATTCCAGTAAATGTCATACTTTGATCCTTTGCTTTGAATCACTATTACCTTTCATAAATTATTTCGATTAGTCATTTATTTTCCCAAGATAATTCTAAATTATAGTCTAATTTATTTACCAAAAGAAACATTGAAGCCATCTGAAAAGATTTTATTGTTTAAGCATTCTTATCTTTGTATCTCTTTTTGTTTTAATTACTAAAATTCCCTCATGTTCACATCTCTTATTCATTTCTCACATGACTTTGTGCCCTCTGCTTACAGAGTATCTTCAGAAACTACATTGTGAATCTCTAGTTCAGAAGTGCTCCTTGTTATTTTGAACTCCATTTGGTTCTTCTGGATCACACCTGACCTCAAGACCTGCTGAGAAAATTGAATAAACCGATGGGTTCAAGATTCCCATCCCATCAACTCAGCAATGGCCTGTATGTTTCAGGCAGGCCCGAGCAACCAAAGGAAAAACCTCCTACAATGAGCTCCACAGCAGTGCCATACACTGGCGGGGACATCAAAAAATCAGGAGAACTCGGAAAGATGTTTGACATTCACGTGGAAAAATCAAGAAAATCCGGACCTATCACAAATGCTCCTTCAAGAAACGCATCATTTGGTGGCACTGCTTCACACTCTGGCCCTATTAATGCTGCCGGTCGATCCAGCTACTCTGGTTCTCTTTCCTCTGGGGCTCCTGGTGCATCTCTAGTCACTGGAGGATCAAATAGACAGAAATCTAATTCTGGACCTCTTAATAGACACGGAGATCCAATTAAGAAATCATCCGGTCCTCAGTCTGGTGGGGTGACCCCGATGTCTCGTCAAAATTCTGGGCCCCTTAATACACCTGTGCTCCCGACTACGGGCCTCATCACTTCTGGGCCAATCTCTTCAGGCCCACTGAATTCATCTGGTGCACCTAGGAAAATTTCAGGTCCCCTGGATTCTACTGGTTCAATTAAACTACATCATACTGCCTCAGTTGTTCATAACCCAGCTGTCACTAATCTGAGTCAGGAGGAAGATTACTCGTTCAAGGGGAGTGTACCGAAGCCGGTATTGTGGGCTGTGATTCTACTGTTTGTGATGGGGTTCATTGCTGGAGGATTTATTCTAGGCGCTGTTCACAATCCTGTGCTCCTCATTGTTGTGGTGGCTTTCTTTGGCATGGTTGCTGCGCTTTTCATTTGGAATAGATGGTGGGGGAGAAGAGCGGTTATAGGATACATTGCCAGATATCCTGATGCTGAGCTAAGGACTGCAAAAGATGGACAATATGTCAAAGTCTCTGGGGTAGGATATTTTTATTTTAACCTTTCATATTTTTACGGTCTGTTGGTTCTGGGTTATGTGCATTTTGTAATCGAGTATGAACAGTTAGTCCAGGAAAACTAAGCTTTATTTTGCAATTAAGCTTATGGTTTTCTGAAGGCCATTGCTAACTCCTCCCTCTTCATGTGATCTTTTCTGTTAATAGTTCTAGTTTCATATGGCGCTGTCTTTTTGTAGGTTGAATCTTTTAAATTTTTCTGTGTGGTCTTTCTGGCTCCATACAATGTGTCACTTCTGCATGAAATGTAAGCATCATATTCTATTGAAATTTCATCTTGTCAACCGCTAAGATAACATGAGATTAGTCCTATTTCCATCATTTTGTTTTTCTTGTAACTACACATCATTAACCATGGATATTGTTCACTTAGTTGCGATGAATCTAAACACCATAATCTAGTGAAGCTGCACCCTGTCTGGCCACTAAAAAGAGAAGATTAGTCCCATTGACATCCTCTGGTTACCTAGTAACATTGTTATAAATAGCGGTAAATAGCCCCGCAATAGCGGCGCTAATAGCGTTAGCGGTCCCTTTCCGCTACGCTATCACCCAATAGCGGTGATATATTGCGGCATATGCGCTTTTCGCTCGCAAAAGTGGTCAATAGCGCGCCATAGCGGTGAATAGTGAGCGATTGCGGGCAAAATTCGCTTTTTGACCGCTATTTAAAAGCGGTTTGAGGTTTATTTTTTTAAAATTATATCCGACCCGCAACCACTGCATCCCACCGCCTCCCGCGATTTCCGACGTACTCCCGCCGCCTCCCATAGCTAGCACCTCCCTCAACACTTCCTCTCACCTCCTCTCACCGTGAGCTCCTCCTAGTCCTAGTGCAGTCCTTTGACCGCTTAGCTCATCTTCTCGAAGATGATGACTTTTTGACTCTTCCTCTAGTCGTCTTCAGTATTATGTGACGGTAACATGTCTATTTCATGTTTAGGATCTCTTTAAATCATCAAATATACACTTTTAGATTTTCTAGATTTTTCTTTAATTTTTATTTTTTTTAAATATTTATAGATATCTAAATTAGACCACTATTTGACTTTGCACTTTTTACCGCTATTTTGCCGCAATAGCCCCAAATAGCCTTAGCGATGCCTCACTGCTACGCGACCCTATCCGCTATCGATAACCTTGCCTAGTAACTACACATGATCAACAACTACGGATGTTTGTGTAGCCTTTTGTAAGAAGCTGATCTAACTGGTAAGCATGCTAGCTGACAACATTCATCATAAGTAATTTGAACACCCAAGATTGATTCAGAGCATTACATGTCTTCTCTTGTTGCCTTTTACATTGAATATAAGCTCAGAAGTTTGTAACAGCTATATATGGTAAGAGAAGCCACAATTGTAGGTGATGCCACAAGCTGATTGGTGAGACTATCTCTGCTTTAGTTTTACATGGTAACCTGATTCTGAATTGGTTGTGAGCCAACTTATCTGCCCTGGTGATAAACTGTTGACAACTATAATTTGTGTTGCTTTGCAGATAGAATGAAATGGTAGTTATATGCTAGTGATGCTTAATTGATTATTTATTTTGTGACTATTACCATTTTGTCTTCTTTATAGTAGACTTGGATACATTTCTCGCAGGTTGTTACATGTGGAAATGTTCCCCTTGAATCATCATTTCAGAAGGTCCCTAGATGTGTGTTCACATCTACTAGTTTATATGAATACAGGGGGTGGGACTCAAAGGCTGCCAATTCTCAGCATCGTCGTTTTACATGGGGACTCAGATCAATGGAGGTATTGTAAGTTTCTTTCTGATTGAATATTATAAGTTACTTGCTGGGTAGATATTGTGTCTGCTGTTTTCATCAGTCACATATTATACTTCTGTTTTATGAAGTTATGTATATAGCTAATCGTTTCTATTATTGCATTTGAAACTTTTGGCAGAGGCATGTGGTTGACTTTTATATCTCGGATTTCCAGTCTGGGTTGAGAGCCTTGGTCAAAACTGGCTATGGTGCAAGAGTGATGCCTTATGTTGATGAATCTGTTGTGATTGACATTGATCCAAACAACAAAGATATGTCTCCTGAATTCCTCAGGTGGTTGGCTGAGAGGAACCTTTCAAGTGATGATCGTGTAATGCGCATGAAAGAAGGGTAATTTGATTTTGTTTCTCGTTTAATTGAAGTTTCATCAATGGATTTGCAAGGGTCTCTTGAAAGTATTTATTAACAAGAAAACCAAGAAAATGAGGACCTTCAATTTGCAAGGGTCTCTTGAAAGTATTTCTTAACAAAAAAACCAAGAAAATGAGGACCTTTATTAAAAAAAAAAGCTATAATTTATGTTGGTTCTTGGACTTGAATTGGACAGCGCCAAGACGGTTGGGTTGAACAGTATTTTAATGATTTAGTTAGAAAAACTCTCTTTCACCTTATTCTCTTGTTGATTTACGACCTTCTCCACTTGTTGCCATTACCAATCCCCATTATCCATCTATTGTTTTCGATGGGACGCACAACATTAGTTAGTGAATTCTATATTGAAGAATTTCACATTCTGAGATTTTGTTAACCACATAATACAAGGGTATGTTTGTTAATTGCAGTTGGAATTGAGAGAAACATATGGGGCTCCATAAGCTGTAATTGGAGTTGCACTAAAAAAGAGCATAATTCCTACTATATGTTGGGAATTGTGATGAAAAAAAGATGCATTAGCAAATTAATAACTTTCAGTAACTCTCGCATTTGTTTTTAAAATCTGATACTTTCTATTCTCCAATTCCTTGATTTATGAATAAGGCCTCACTGGCTACCCCCCACCCCCAAACCCAAAAAAAAATCTTGTTAGTAGGTTTCTATAGTAAATTACACTTAAATACCTATTGTTTACTCAATGTTGCACATAAATACTCTCAGTTGTAAATGGATGCACTTAAGTACCCTAAAGTTTCTAAAAGTTGCACTTCAGTATCCTCAGTGACCCAAAAAAAAAAAATCCAAAAAAAAAAATTTGAAAAAATTCTCATGTGACACTCGACACTCACATTCTATTTTTAGAACATTTCAAACTCTTTTTTTGTTAAATCTATTGCTAAACCTATCAAAATCCTATTTTAAGATAGGAGGGTTGGTATAAAATAGGATTTCGATAGGTTTAACAATATATTTTAGCCAAAAAAAATTAGTGTTGAGATGTTTTAGAAATAGCATGCGAGTCTCGCATAAGAATTTTCATGGGGAAATTCTCATGTTTGCATAACCAAGGATACTAAAGTGCAACTTTAGGGTATTTAAGTGAAGCCATTCGCAACTGAGGGTATTTATGTGCAACATTGGGTAAACTATAGGGTATTTAAGTGTAATTTACCATTTTTATTCCAACATGCATTTTTTCCAACTTCTAATGACCAAATGCACTTGTTCAACGGAGATTTTTGGCTACTATTTCAAGAACAGAAAAATGACATGGAGCACTTATGTTTTGCTTATTCTTTTCGTTATGTATCTACAGGTACATTAAAGAGGGCAGCACGGTTAGCGTAATGGGGGTTGTTCAAAGGAATGAAAACGTGCTGATGATTGTTCCTCCATCAGAGCCATTTTCCACAGGATGCCAATGGTTAAAATGTATACTCCCTGCAAACCTCGATGGCATTGTTTTGAGATGTGAAGACACTTCAAAGATTGATGTTATACCGGTCTAGTAAATTTCTGAAGCAGTTCAATAGTTATATGTATATGCCGACTCCAGTATTTTATTTGTTGGCTCCTGGCAGTAGCAATGTCTGAAACTGTGTCTACCAAAAATCTGTTACACAAGTTTTAAGATGGTGTTGACGTATTTCGCGCTGGGTTTGGTTGTATAGCTTTTGTGATTTTCCCCTTTTTTTCCCCTTTCCTTATTTTGTTTATTAGGCTTGAAGGCTTTCTGTAACAAAGGTTGGATTAATGTCATGTTTGTAAGGAGAATTAGAGTGGCAAAGGTTTATGTTGAGAAGAATGAAAGGGATTGTTGGTATTAAACGAAATTTGGTTTTGGCAGAGACACTGTCTGCCTCTCTTGCCTGCATTCTTCGGTTTGTGTTTGATGCTATACTTGGTTACTATTTGTTGGTTATGTTTTGAACTCTTGAAGTGGACTTACTGTAATTTCCCTTGACTTAAGTCAGCAACTTGCGGCTTTGTACTCTGGAAGCTGCAATATTTGCAAAATACACCAAAGGACCAGTTGGGTTTTGTTATATAGTTTCAGTTAGGTTGTGTTGGAGATTACTTGATGTGAGTAGTTGATTGTTGCGACTCCGTTTGCAATGAGCTACATGCTAGTTTATGTTGAATTTGGAATTGCCATGAAGCAAATTCCTTTTGGGTTAAAATTGGTTTCAAGAAATAGAACATGTTACTCACAACTCTCTCAACTGATTCTGCTTCCACGGCTGTGAATCCTATTTAGACTGTTTCAGATCCTGAAGCCGACGTACTTGGCCTCTTGACATACTTGGCAATTCAAAAAGATGAGAATATGTTGGGTCTGCTTGAAAAACAAAATATTGAGTATGGGCAAATAAAACGATCTGCTGCAGGACCACATGCAGTCGCTATTGTTCCTCGTTCATACCCGAAGGGACCATCTGTCGATCCATCAATCCAACGATTGTAGTTTAATGCCACCGGGGTCCCTGTTCAATAATTTTCATCATTCTTCAACAAAAGAACAACTGCACAATTTGAATGCTCATCGTCTCTGCTAGCACCACTGCTAAGACCAGAATTCAGAGGCTTTGGATTTGGATTCAATAATTATTTGGACCCAACGTGTTACAGATGTTGGAGATGGTCCTCGCTTGCACAACAAACTGAGAATTAATCTCAATAATAACTAATATAATAAGATCAGGCTGGCTCAGAAGAGTTGAGAGGAATGTCTGAACTCATAATGCCTGCAAACGGACACCATCCTTATTTAGTACTCTGTCACATGCAAAAGTTGTGGTGATAATCATAGCAAATATAAGTTGCAAAAATGTTTTTTTTAAATGCTTTGATTTGATTTTAACTGACTATTTTACAAGTCATTCCATTAAATTGATCTATACCATCTTACAATAAATAAAAATGAAATGATATATATATATATATATATATATATATATATATATATATATATATATATATATATATATATATATATATATAGAGAGAGAGAGAGTAAAGCTCCTATAAACTTAAGTGGATAGTTTATTTCATTCACCAACTTTTTATCCATGATTTTGCATTGAGATTTGTGCTAGCATGTGATGCAAATAAATACACAAATCTCAAAGATGATAGCATTGATGTGTAGCACAAATCTCAAAGCATAAGGAAGGGATAAAAATTTGGTGGACAAGTCTTCTATCCACTTAAGTTTATAGAGCTTTACTATATATATATATATATATATATATATATATATATATATATATATATATATATATATATATATATATATATATATATATATATATATATATAATATATATATATACACTCGTGCATCAAGCAACCACAATCATACGATCGAAACATGATGTTCCTCTTTGATCTACAGTCCGAATATATATATTTCGATCCAAACATTTTATCTTGATGCATGTGTGCATACATGTGTATATGTATCAGATTATATAACAGTCAATCAATGCAGCCTTCCGTTTTGCATCAGGTAGAAACACTGAAGTTAAAAAATTAAAGCAGAATACACACTAGCTATATTTTAACTCAAAGGTGCCTTCTTCAAATTGGAGGAAAAATAAAAGCAGCCAGTTACTACTTGCAAGGAAAAGAATTGGGGAATTTTTTGAGCCTACTAAAGAAAAGCAAGCGAAAAATCCATATACCTTAATTGATGGGATTGACATATACTCAAATCATGAGAACTCAGAAGCAGTAAAAGTAATAGATGTTCACACAAACCATTATAACTACGTTATACACTGCTAGCCAATTGAGCAGTTGACTGTGTCGAAGAGTTCAGCAGCAAAAAAAGTATACTGGAAACAGAAAGGATTTTGATCTCAATATTGAAAGCAGATTACATAGCCTATACAAACTCAAGCTGAGCCAAACAAGGTCAGCTCTCCATCTAGAAACTTTCTTCATTAAAACATACATGTTCCTAATTTGATACATCCAAAAATATACAGAAACATATATCACATTCGAATCACCAAATACACTACTAGTCTATTACCCTTTACAAGATCCTTTCTCTCATCTACATTACATTGGAATCACAAGTTCCACGAGAAACAACTCCCCATCAAACCTCAACCCATAAGCCTCCCCAGGCTGAAGCATTCCATCCACCATTCCTCCAAATATATAAATACAAAGCCCTGACTTATCTGTGCATGCACCATGAAAGGACCGATAACCCGGGTTCCAATCTTCAACCCTCAACTTCTTCCAAATCTCTTTCGCTGAGGCCTTCTTCCAACTAGTCGACTGAACTTTTAACAGATTATTAACATCCAACAACCAGAAATCATCTTTTCTATGTCTCTGTGAATCCTCACCGCCGTAAATGAGGATTTTGCCTCCAAGGATTAGACTCGCAGAATGACCAACACGAGGGAGGGGCATTTCTGTAATATCTGACAAAAGGTCACATTTAAGCTCTGTCCATTTGGGCTTATCTCCTCCTAAATCGAACACCCACAAGTCGTTGAGAACTTCATAGCCTGAACCTCTTCCACCGAATAAGACCATCAATGTTCCGCTGATCCACGTTAAAGAGTGGCCTGATCGAGCTGGAGGTGATGGACGAATGTTTGGTAGTTGATGCCACCTGGCAGAATGGAGGCCGTTGGATAAGTCTAAAAGCCAGGTGTCACTCAGACGGAGGCCATCAGGACCAATGCCACCATGGATAACGACCATTCTATGGTCTCCGGTGAGGCAAGCTGCATGGGCCCCACGAGGCGGAGGGGTAATTGGGCCCACATTTTCAAGAAGCTGCCACGATATGGCGATTTCTGGGGTCGATTCGTGAGTGATGTTGCCGACCCATGTGTCATTCTGGCGAATCCCATTGTCGTTGATTCCGCCGAAGAGGATGAGGGTGTTGCCAACAACGGTGCATGTTTGACCAAACCGGCCGCTAGGAGTGCCCGAGTTGACTTTTTTCCAATTTAGTATACTTCGGTATTGATTTCCTCCAACATAAGCTACCCATGTATCATCAAGATGACGACCTATATATATAGACGAGAGGAAATATGCACCATATAACACATAAGTTTTGATGTCTTAATCGAATAGTAATGCTTTTAATATAAAAAAAAGGTAGATTGCAGATCATCCCCAACCCAAAAAAAAAAGATGAGGGCGTTTTTTTTGTAGGGGGTGTTTTGGGTGTGGGTTTTTTTTGGGGGGGTTGGGGGGGGGGGGGCATGTTGGAGTTATTGATTCATCTTCCAAGCAATGACAGTCCAGGGGCACTGAAGTGCTAATGAATGACTTGAGGATTATTACTGCAACTGAAGGTATAGACAAAGGGGGTTATCTGCAATTTTACCCTAAAAATCCTTCAGGATGAGTACATATTCCATGGCGCTCTCGAGAAGTGTTTCCAAGATTCAACTAATGTTATAATTCGAGCAAAACTCCAACTTCCCCTAACTGAAAAATTAACAGTGTCAGACTCTTCATGTGATTGGGTAGAAGGGATGCCTGCTATATTAAACCTGCAACTTATCTTCAAACTGCTATCATATGCTCACTGGATTTCATTAATTGTATGCGAAGTGTTGGGATAAGATCTTTTGTTTGTGGTTTGTACCCCTACATTGTTCATAGGCATGTTTCTAGTTCGGCTTTTAGGCTCAAATTTGCCTCAAAGATGATTTTAAATGCAATTTCATAGAGTTAAAGTGTTAAAGTTGTCCTTTTTGCTTCCTTTCTCCAATTGCATGACTTCAACCTGGGATCTTTTGCAGTAATCCACCCATCCCCTTACCAATAAGCCAGACCCTAGTGGCTTGACATCTCTGCTCCAAGATTTGCGGAATTGAAAGGTAACATCTCAGGTTAGAGACCATTCATCACAGAGATGAAACTTTTTAATAAACATTGTGCTGAATGGAGGAGACCTGTCATCTTAATGAAACTATGCTCATGCTCTATCACTTTATGATAGTTGAATCTAAGCAAACATTTTTAGATATTAGAATATGATTTCATATATTTAAACAACTTAGTGGATCGGACTCAAGAGGAGTAATTTGCCTTTTGAAAAAATGAATTAGTATTCAAGAATTCAACGAGAAGTATGGCTAAACAAGAAATCCTCAGTTGTCAAGAATAATGAGTTAGTTCCCAACAATTCAGATGCATTTACACTCATTTATAAGAACACTAATAGACCAAGGTGGCATAATTCTGCAAATATTGAAACCCTAGAGACTAGCCAAGGTGGCATGATTCTGGAAATATTGAAACCCTAGAGACTAGGATATGAGACTAATATACCATTGAGTTTCAAGTATATAAAGTTCCCATATACTCTCATCTAAAACGAAAATATGAATAACAAAAGGCAAAAGGGATAGAAGAAATATGATGTTAAAGTTAAAGAGCTAACTGCTAGAGATACCAATGTATTTGTATCCTACAAAAATATAGTGTTGAACTTGCAAGTAACCAGCAAGTTCGTAGTTCATATGAAATAGTAATCTGAACCCCTTTGCGAACTGCTCATGGTGTATTATCATTGAAACTGTCATAGTTAAAAGGTAACATATAACATAAAAGCATCAAAAGAACAGTCGAATATTGAACTTCATCGTCTGAATGTCAATTTCATTCCTCAGGCTTATGGAAGGATCCAACATGTACAGGATACTTCAAAAGGTATTATCCAACAACTATACGCCAACTATCGAGTATAGCATCCTAGTATCCCACACGTATATCACTTGTCCATGCTTGATAGTTTGCAATATCTTGGGGATCCTAGCGATAGTTTCGGTACACTTAACACTACAAAGATTAAACCAATAAACAGTATTTCAACATCTCAAAGAACCAGCCTCGGGTGTAGAAGTTCACAATCTATTCAACTGACATTACAAGACAAATAAGTGATCACAAATAAAAGGGTTTCCGGAGTGCACTTTCTATGGACAGGAAAACACGACACAGAGACCTTTTAATCTTAAGTTATTGAAAAGTAGAATCAACATGTCAACAGCCACAACCCCCTATATCTTAATCCCCTGCCCTTGGTTATGGACATTATTTTCTTCAGCTCTTGCTATTAAAAGGCCATGTTACAACCTACTGACTTGTAAACAAGTATCTTAGAAAAATAAATGATAAAAGATAGGATATTCAAGACCATCAATGCCATGAATTAATGTTAAGGCGACAAATGATTTTAAGGACACCATGAATATGATAACAGCATTTAGCAATTTTTCATGTCCTAAATTCCATGCCTCCCAGTAAGTTTATAGAAGCCTAGAAACATTTTCTGGGAACACAGAAACTTTTCTTGTAATCAGAAGAAGCCGGATTGACCAAGAGCTTTCTTCTATAACAATGTAGAAATTCAAGTCTTCCACATTGTTGCTCGCACTTGTTGAAATAGATGACTACTGGAGAGACATACCTAATCACTCGGGAAGACTCTGAGCCAACACCAAGTTCCCTAATTAGAATCCATAGAGTTAGTGAATCGAAACATGCCATCAAACTTTATGTTCTCTTATAGAAAGTAAAGTACTCGAAATCTTTGACTTGGTGAATAAAGATGGGACATTCATGAACACGGTCTTATCCTGTTTTTAACTATATATTGATAATTCACATTACATTTCCAGAAGAGAAAAAAAAAACCAACACAAAATGTCCCTTAATACTCTCCCCATTTCTAGGAAAAATCCCTCCGGAATTAACATCCCATGAATTCCCATGCTTGTTCTTAATATCGACACTTGACGGCAAAACTGTATTAGGCAAAAGGCTGACCTCAAGCTATATGAATTAAGATCAATGCACATTTTCTCAGAAGATACCTCCTTCAATAATCTTCCATTGACACGGGTACAGTTTCTAGAATTCAACGACAAGCTTGGTTTTCTTTCTTTTTTCATTGTTACAGTTTTTGACCAACTAAGATGGGGAATTAGAATCTTGAACATGCAACGTGCATATAAGATTTCACCATTGTCTGAAGAATATGATGAAACTGTGTGCTAACGCAATAAGCCTTGTTCCAAGCACACTCCTATACTTGATTAGTTGTATGTATGTCGTTCAATATGCGTCTTTGTTAGGGGAAATGGATGTAAAAATCTACAGAACTACTGAAAAAAATACAGTACCAAACAGTATCAATTGAATCAGTAAGCAAATCTAACCTCCTTCACATCCTCCACCAAAGAGCACGAGGCAATCGGAGACAAAATTGAGGGAGTGAGAGGCTCTGGGTGTTGGAAAGATTCCATCTTTACTCAACAATCTGCGACAAGAGAGAGAACCCAACTGGGAAATCTCTTTGTATAGCTTCTTCCAAGAGACCACCCTCCTCTCTTGGAGAGATAAGGAGGATAAGAAGCCATCCACTGAGGTGGGTCCCCAGTCTCTCCTGCAGATGAGCTCCCAGAGGGAGTCAGAGGAGGCCAAAGATCTGAACTTTTTGCAGGTCATGGAGAAGGAGAGGATGGATTCAACTGGGAGGAGATGGAGGATGCTGAAGATTTGGTCTTGGCTCATGTGGGTCATCATTGTTGATGATGAGGAGGAGGAAGAAGAAGAAGATGATGATGATGAGGTTTCTTGGTTTGATGTCATGGGATGATTAAAATGATGATGACGGGTTCTCCTCTCTGAGGTATTTGAGAGATGGGTTTGATGAAATTTTCATTGAAGTGGAGCCGCGGAGGTGAAGGTGAAGGTGAACAAAAGGAATTTGATGGCTTGGGAGGGTTTTATGGTAATTTGTTTTTTGGGGGAGTAGTGATTGATGGGTAACTTACGAAGCTGGGATTTGGGGGGAATTTTGGAAGGGAGATTGAAAGGGAATGGCGAAGATACAGTAATAATGTTCATGTGAATTCATTTGATAATATGGGTTCGTGGGAGCAACAAGCTTCTATCAATTTTATATTCAATAATGCAATTATTGACAGGGTGAGATGTTTACAGGAGAAACTAACAAATGGTTTCAGCCCACTGAATTAAAGATCTTTTACCCCTGTGACTTAACGAAGAGGGGGGTAGTAAACTGTAAAATGAATGTCTGGTGTAATTGGGGTTCATAACTGTTGCTTCACGCATTTTGCAATTTAGGAAACTCTAGCCATATGTTTAGGACTTAGAACTATAAGAAATTCATTCTACAGTTTGTTTTCCATTCCAAAACTCGCGTAGTAGTACATCATAACTTGCTGCAGGCACTATTCAAATAGGACTTTTTTTCCCTAGAAACTGCCTTAAAGATAGGGTAATTATACAAAAATTACCTTTCAATTTTAATTTACATATTAACCGTCGTTAAACTGGGTTTTTATTGCAATCAACTACAACATAGTCAAATTTTTAACTAAAAATATAAAACTATCCTTAAAAAAACTCACATTCAAGGCACATGAACCATTTTTTTAGTGCTTAGGTTTTTGTTAGGATATAATTCGCGTACCTTCAACTTGGATTTTTTTTAAATGTATTTTTATTTTTTTAGTAAAAATTCAACTAGGAGGTGATTGGTTGTAACAAAAACCTATTTTAACGATGTGGCTTATGTATAAATTATAATTAATTTATGGTTTCTGTATAATTAGCCTATTTTTAAGATAATTACTAGGGGGTAAACCCACTTCAAAATACTAACCAGATCTATGAATGATAGTGGAGCGGTTCAAAATTGAGACACGTTAAGAGGACTCTAATCATGTTCGACCCAGTTAAGTTGTGAAATTAGTTACTGAATCCATAAAGGATGTAGGCATATCCTGCTTGCAAATGAAATCTGCAGAAAGTACATATCTTTTTAGGGGACCGGATGCTTGGATAGTTAAGGACTCACGGGTCGGGTTAGGCTCAAGGATCGGGGCAAAAATGGTCGGCCCTACTTGTAGAGCTGATTGCTTTTTGTGGGCAGATGGTCAGCAAGGGTGTACAAAAATATCTATATCCAATGATTACGGAGGCATATATGTAGTGAAATATCATGATTCGTAGCCAAAATATCTAAATGTATATGTTGGTTATACTGTTACAACTGTTTCATTTCTTAGTTTATTGAATTTGATGTTAATTATGATGATCAATATATATAATTTTAGTTTTTCAGATGTATATATCTGCCTGCATATTCGTATTCGTACCCCAGTCTAGCGAATATGGACACGAATATGATAAGTATGATATTCGTGATTGGTAAGCATATATGGATATAATAATTATCATATCCGAGGCACATGTGAACTATATTTCTTACCAAGGCATATCTGTATCTGTATCCGTGATTGGTAAGAGGATACACATATGATAAATATCATATCTAAGTCGTATCCGTGATTGGTAAGCGGATACGGATATGATAAGTATCATATCCGAGCCATATCCGGACCGTTTGCACCCCTTGCCTTTTATCATAACACCCCTGCAGCATGTAATGGTCTCCTCCATTTAGGAGGACAACGAAATATCCAACCTACCCCCTATTTGGCATTTGAAGGGCTTAGTAGGAGGTTTTGATAGGATACACACACCTGTTTTTAAATTCTTAGAAATTTCGTTATAATATATATTGCCTTGAAAATTTTAAGCGCCAAGTAAATTAATCACTAATAGTGAGGAATGAGTCATGTTTTAAGTAAGTAACTATATATGGGGAAAAAGACTGTTTGGAAGTGCATAGGCGAGTAAAAATTCTTTCAGAACACCCTATGGAAAATGGGTGATCTATACCATTCACGGGTGTTTAAGTGGTTAATTTGGAAAGTACAACTCATTTACTTATGATATAGATCGTGATTATCATCCCACTCGGGCCACTCCCAAAGGATGGTTCTGATAGGATCTATACTTGGCGATGAGCCTAGAGAGTTAATTGAGGTGGGACCTATCATCTCAGAAGGAAATAACCAAATAAAGCGACGCATCCAGAGATAGATACGAGAAGATATCACACGCTTCAAAAGAAGTATGAGTTGATGTTAGACTATCAAAAACTCTGAAAAGATATGGGGAGATAATACTTTTCCAGATATTACTAGTAATAATTGGTATGACTCCCATGAACTTAATTAGAGGAACTTATTTGCCAATAACCTTGTCAACCTTGTGGCTGATAAATAGTGAAGAAAACTTTTCAAGTCTTATCATACTAAAATGATAATGACTGCTTTGTAGCGTGCATGAGTGATATATATATCCATTATGCATTACTCCACCCTCTACGAATTGAGCTTTCCATTGAAATTGACAGAGGACTACAGAATTTAGTTTGATCTTATCGTTTCGACTAGCTTATAGGAATTCAGGTATTATAATTTCTCTAAAAATTTATGGATTCGTATATCAGTGTTTTTTCCCCCCACGGCATTTAGATCTGGTGCTTTTTAATAGACTCCAAATCAGTCTTAGATAGTGTCGCTGTTTTATTACCGAGTCAGATCTTAATATTTGAATTCTACTTCATAGTTCAAACTAGCTAGATGTAGACTTTTATTTATTTTTTTTTCAGAATCATGCGTACAAAAGATTGCGGAGCGTCTCTAGGGAGAGAAGAAATTTTCCCTCGTTTTATTTTTATTTTTATTTTATTTGGGTTAAAACGTAAATAACAGAATGTTGAAAAGCAAAGGCAGCGTAGTGGGATATAAGTTAAGATGTCGGTAACAAATAGTACTGCTGCTGACTCACGACGACAAAGCTTTTGGAGTGTGGATAATATTGTCGTTTGTCTCTTTATACGCAGCCATTTTGGCTTCTTCTGAATTATTAGGTTCCTTTCTCTATATAAGCAAAGATGAACATGAGAGATGAGCAAGGCTTAACTTTTAACGCATTTCATCTGCTTTTGGGATCACGTGAAAGATATAAAACTCACTTTGAGATTTGTGCATCACAAATCTCAAGACAAGATGAGTGGATAAAAAAGTTGGTGCACCACTATTCATTATGAACTTAAGTTCATAGGAGCCTTGCTCCATGAGAGATATCAACATCCACGGGAATCAAATAAGGCGTATTTGGATTAAACTACTCGAGCAGAAATAAATACTTGGCAGTTACCTCGAAATGAATGACTACATGACTTAAAAGGATCAAACTCTCGTCAACTGAATTCGGTAATTTTACATGAGTTTGCAAGTTAACAATAGTACCCGTTTACAGCTACTCAAAAAATCACTGAAACCCATCAGGAAACTAGAACGCTTAAACCCCAGGGAATTTTCTGCAATCCCCATAAACCTTGGGAGAGTTCTGTAATTTGCCCAAATGCTATAGCTCAACATTGCAATCACCAACCATGCATGCTTGTGGTTTTAGGTCTCGACTCTCTCGAGACTTTGCTTTTCGAGCGGAATTATCTTTGCATGTTTGGTTCTGAGATCACCAGCCATACTTGGCTTGGGTCTCGGCCTTTGTGAGGAATCCCTTAGAGCGCCTCTCAGCAAGTTCCATCTCTTTCTGCTTCATGTCAAAGTACAATGATCCTATCTGATGCTTCCTCTTGTGCAGTTTTGAGGGTTTTCCCTTGCTTGTTGAAACCGGCTACATTAACAAATTTGAAATAAAATTCACTTTAGAAACACTGTATCGAATTAGAGCATCTCAATACAAAAGCCAAGTAGAGAAGTGTATTCAAACAAATTAGAACTTAATGCCAATTAGTTTTCTCTCTGAATCACTTTATCATGAAAACAACTAACTGAAATAAGATGTGGATCATAATTCATAGCTGGTACATTGTTTCTTTCTCATTAGTTAGAAAACTGATCATGTACAAAAAGTTATATAACGACACCACAACCAAATATGGGGTGCACACTAATAAAAAAGTACCAAGATAAATTGAAAGGAAGAAGTGCAAAGGAATAAACGACACAGAATCCAGTAAAGTAATCTGTTAACAGATTCTTCTGATGTAAAGCTGTCGAAAGTTATATGATGAATATCACTGCCTTTTTTTATTACACATGTACAACTTTGAGTAATAATCACTAAATGTTTAAATAATACTTGAAAAAAATAAACAATTGCCTATTTGCCATGTTTCTCCCAGACAAGTGTTTGTTGAAACACCAGGTTGGTGATCAGATCAAAACCCCAACCAGAACAACAGGTTTCATGTGCTTACTGGAAGCTAAATGACTAGTATGCATATTTTAAAAATAAGAACAATGTATAATGTCATAGATACCAAAATAAGAATAAACAAGAAGTTAACGGACAGCAAGATTAAAACATTTTCTTACATGGCGTCTTTTGAACTAAATTCAGTCCTCCAGAAAGTAATATGACAGGAACACTGAAGCAAAATGCCAACTAAATTTAGAGAATGAAGCAAATTATCAACTGCAAAGCCATGTTCAAAAACAGTCAAGTAGTAAAGTGCCAGTGTAACAGTAAAAACTAGGAAGCCTGCCACAACTTCATCATTAAAAACAAAGGCTCTTCCAAATTATCTAGGGTTATCTATATAAACACTTTTTCGCATTAACAACATATACTTCTACAGGTATACTTCTACTCCATATTGCATCATCAATTATGACGTCATTCAATTATTCCTATAAACTGACAATTGTAGATTCTTATATATATTTCCCCAACAAAGATGCATGGGAGAAGACATACGTTCACTAATCAAATAAAGAAGTGTGTTAGAAGTATACCTGTAGAAGTATCAGATGTGATAGGAATTTATAATAATCGGGTATAGTTTAAAAAAGTAGTTCCCAATTTATAATAATCAACATAATAAAAGAAACTTAAAAATGTGATAGGAATTTTAAGTCTAATAACACAAAAGGTTTTAAATATCGGATATCGGGAAATATTAGGTAACCAAGATTCATATCGGATTGCGGATATCAGGGAAATATCGGGGATATTTGGTAAATATCGGAATGCCATAACATATGTTTGAATATGTAGTATAATGCACTAAAATGTAATCTCAACGAACTTAATGAAATCTAAGCATACAAAAAGTAAAAATATATGTGTAGGATCACTAATCACCCTTGTAAAACAAACAAAAATTAAAAATACAAATCAACGTTGCAATATTTCGTCTAAATTTTTTAGGCCAAAATACCATTTGATATAATAGGAAAATCATGATATCTCACCCAAAAATTGCCTATCGCAATATATTATTTTGCGACGAGCCATATAAAAGGACATATCGGCCAACATATCAGCCGATATAACGGCCATATCGGGAATATATCGTCCAAAATAGCCAAAAAGCGGTAAATAATATCAGAGACTATATCGGTTGTGGCAAGCCCTGTAAAAGGATATATTGGGAGATATATCGAGTCATGTCGGGGATATTTAAAACAATGATAACACATGATTGAAAAACAATAATAATCTCATGTAAATTATTAATTTCAATATATATATGTGTTATAGCTGTGTCCCCATACCCTACATTTTACAAATTTGCCGTGTCTCATACCCGTGCCCGCAACTATACCAGTACCCCTACCCATTTCCATGCAACTTAGGTTTGGGTATTTCTAAGCTAAGAATGGTTAAAGAAATCAGCCAACCTAATGAAGACATTTTGTTACTTTGTTACCTCCATGAGGAATGATTGTTTACCTTTTCTTTCTCCCACTGATGATTCCTGGTAGTTGTTAAAGGATGCAAGAAAAGGGTAGTGAGGAATAAAGTGAGCTAGTTATATTAGACGCCGAACTTGGAGAAACAACTCTCATTACTAGAAACAATATGATGAAAGGAATATTTTTTCCATTCTAGTTAAACTCCGACATTTGACTAAACCAAATTCATTTGGTTAGTTCCATTTTAGTGCCTAAACTGCCCAAATATTTAAAGGGTTGGAACCAAACGTCTGAGTAGTGTATCCAAAAGAATTTGGTTTTTAGAGAGTTTAAATTTAAGGTAAATAAGTAATTGATTTGAAGGATTGACTCAAAACCCTGCAGGCAAAGGAACTTAGGAACATCGAAGAGGCAATACAGCTAAAAGTAGGACATCAAATGAGCAAGTGGAAAGAATCCAAGAACTTGGGTGTAACTTCAGTCAAGGACAAGAAGGTTTAGATGCATGCAGATGAAGAGAAGGATGAACTTTTAAATTAGGAGAAGGAAATATTTGAGGATCATACGTGAATGAGTGACCACAGCTAGGGATAGACCAAAACGTTATGGCAGTAGAAACAGAATTGGAGGTTTCTAACTTAACAATGGAAAATGACTTAAAATCTGAATGGAGAAAGAGGATCATGTATCAATCCCAGAAAGATTTCAATAAAGGTTTGGTTGTTGTTGGTATTTCCCCAAAGTTGATAAAATTTTAGGTAGGGATGGCACTGGCCCGATTATAAAATAAGACAATATAAATGCAATCTGAATTTTCCACTTTGGGATCTTCAGTATTACACAGCAAGTATTAGTGTGTAGGACATGACTCCTAACATAAATATATACTCTTACTGAATTAAGATGTGGATCCTTGAGAATCCAATAGTTGGTAATCCAAAAAAATACACACATGCACATTCACACGGCATATGCGCGCACATGCACACAGGCGCAAGCACGCGCATGATTTGATTCATTACAACATATTTAGACATGACAAATATTGAGGGAAGGAATATCGAGAAAAGAGATGCATGCAAGAAAGAGTCTTCTAAATTTCATATAATTCATAATGAAAACACATTTGGATGAACATACGGCGAATCTCAAATCCAACAATTTATTGGGTTTGAATTTGGGTATTCTCACGTATTTCTTAGTGAGTTTCGATGCTAAGGCATCCTAGAAATTCACCATTGGCCCAAAAGTAATTCTTGTGGGATCTAACCGAGATCTGTTCCATTTTCACGTTCAACTTCAAGTCTCATAGGGACTCATCTAAACCAATAATGTTCTTCATCCACACAGTAACATTGCATATTGATGTCAACAAGGCAATCTTCATAAAATCTTGCAGCTGCTAAAGTAAACCAACTATTACCTCATTCTTGTATTGTATTGGAAAGCCTCTAACTATATGTGAAATTTGTACTCATTGGCGCATGCTTCAGCGTGTCATTGCAATATTAGAAATACATGCCATGTTGTCTACAATGACAAATTCATGACACATGTTCATACCATATGATTAAACAGAAACTTATTCAGAAATTATTTACAACGAGAACAAGGATATGTGTAGGCGGCTCAAACACCACCTAGATGGAAATATGAAAAGAGGAGCAAGGAAGAAGAATAAAGGTAAGACAAGATAAATTGAGAACAACAGTATCATCGTTGTAGTGTCTCGTACTCTCAAATCTTTCAATTTTCAACTCATTTAACATCTCTATGTTTGAACATAGTGGACTTTGTATAGGACAAATGATTTTTAAGTGAAAAGTTTAAAATTTCAACCTGAAAAACCTATTAAATTTTTTTTTAAAAAAAACTAAAAACAGAGGGGGAAACCAATATATTCTTCAAAATTTGCATATGCACTGGCCTATTTGACCCCTAAATGTTAAATTGGTAAACATGTCTGACTTCACAAACAAAGTGTGTTACTGCATTGAACTGTAAACTCTAAATCTCAGTCAAATGCTGCAGCACCACCTTATTCATAGGAAGAATTGGCATCTTCTCAATCTTTTAAGGATACCAGAGAATAATGTTTGATTTTGTTGACTTATAGCAAGGGAAGTGGTAAACGCAAGCCAATTCTGATTTATGCCCAGGAAACTGAACTAAATCTTACTTTTTGGCCTATTCACTCTTTTACGTAACCATTTAAGTAAAGCAACGTCAGAACACAAAATTTTGGATATTCCAACTCATGAATCGTCATAATGTTCCTCATGAAGGTAGTTATGGATTTCCTTGAGCAAATAGGACAATGAGCAAGACCTTTTTTGTCTAAATAGCAAGGTCCTCACGTAATCATGGAAAAACATTTAATCAGAATCCTCATCCCAGTATCAGAAATCTATCGATTTATAACACAATTTGCAAATTGCAATAATGTATGTCAGTACACTAGATCATTGGTAAATATTTTACCACTTTCATGAGTAGTTGGGTGTTGGAGTAAGTTGGTTCTTCCTAGTATGGCACAACAAAGTTCCCGTCTCTTCCATGTGTTAAATGACAATACCTAGTATCCCAATTCTCTTCCTCTACGACTTGCTTCTATAAAATCACCTCTGCTTCATTTTATTCTCTTACTTAATCATCTCATTACTCTACACTAGAAAAATAAACTAAAGGCTCAGGCATTATTGAAACTTAAGACACTTACGAATTATTTTCCAAAGAGACAAACAAGACGTTTCATGGAAGACAAAGAATACAGTTCCAACATAGAGGTTGAGGGAGATCCCAGACCTGATAAGCTGGTCCAAAAGCTATTCCGGTCACTTTAGCTTGATCCGCCCTCGGCCTATTCTTCATCAACTCAGCCTGGTTCACCTCCACAATCTCCGTTGGTATCTCATTCCTTCGTCTCTTCCCCGCAAACCTCTCCATCTCCGGGACCACCACCGGTGCTGCCATTGCCGTGGAATTCCCATCACTCCAATTACTTGCATAACTAGTCCCATAATCTCCACCTTCACTCGTATAACTGGTCTCATAGCTTGTAGCCCCAAACTCATTTGCAGCCAAATTGCCCTCATAACTCGCATAGTGCTCATAGCCACTCACTCCTTGCTCCAATGGGTAGCTCCCATACTCCTCAAAGCTGACAGCCTCTTGCTCTTCACTTTGAAAGATTTCAGCTTTTGAGCCCCCGTAGCTGTCAAAATTGGAGCTTTCTCGTTTCTTTTCGACGCTCTCCGTGTTTGAGGAGGAGACACTGGTCTCGAATATGGATCGCCTCGAGGCGGCACTAGGGGCCAAGCAAAGGGAGTGCTTTGGGGCAGGGAGCATTGAAGAAAGCCCTTTCGCGGGGGCTGAATTCGAAGAATCCTTGATGGGCTTTCTCTCTTCTTCTTCTTCTTCATCGTCGTCGTCATCGAGATCGTTGGGTTTGAGGAGAGAAGGGTTGAGAGGGATGGTGAATTGGACGACCCTTTTAGGGTTTTTGGGATTCGAGGGCCCAGATTTGGGCGGGGGCAGAGAGGAGAAGATGGGCTTTTTTGTCCGGTTCGGTGATTCGTTGGGTTCGTTGTGATCGATTTTGGGAAGGGGAGAAGGGATTGGGGGAGCGGGGGAAGGATCTGGATGCTGGGATTTAGGGGGAGGTAGAGAAGAGAAGAGAGACGATGAGGATGAAGCTAGGGTTTTGGGAGGTGGGAGGGCGGAGAAGAGAGAGGGTTTTGATTTTGGGGTAGGGAGTTCAACGGAGATTGAAGATGGAGGTTGGGATTCCTCCTTCTCGTGGCCGTCGTCGTCGTCAGAAGAAGCGTAGTTTGCTAGCAGAGAATCCATGGAGACACGAGAGAGATGAACTCGAGAATTTTTGTTTCTTGCGAGATGGGAAAGAGAGAGAGAGAGAGGGATTGACCTCTTATTGGGCCAGATATAAATTACATGGAAATGTCTCGTTAAGGCCGTCTGGGCTGTAAAAGCTATTAAAAGCCCATAACTTTGTATCAGGCTTTCCTTTACTCAAATCGACAAGCCATGCCGTTCGACTGCCTTCGCGAACGACTCGAATGGCGATACTAGTCGCCCCTTCAGTCGACTACTGACGCGAAAGGCGGTGTGAGTCGATCCCTTAGACGCTCGACATCGCCCGCTCGGCTGATTTGCTCCTCCAACAAACGACGGCTACATGGAGTTTGGTCCCGACAATACGTCAATATCACATTTAATGCATGATCAGTACCTTAAATTCTCCATCTCTCATAGTAATTAAGATACCTCGAAACATTCGGGCGGCAGACGTCACAAAATCCCATCCCGTTAATAAACTCATTAATGGCGAGGGAACAACACTAACTCTCGAGCCAATCTCCACTCGACACCTGTAAAGACAAATCTTACACAGCCACCTACGCAAGACATTAGTCCAGTTATCAATCAACAAGTGGAGGCAAGGGCTGACTCATCTTTCACTTTCTTACCAAGCAAAGAGACGCGAATGCCCTCTGATTCTCCATATAAATAGGGAACTGTACAATCAAACAAGGAGGTAACCGAATTCAGTGAATTTCTTCTCTATTATGATTCATACTCAATACACATACTAACTTGACCGTTGGAGAGATCATCGGAGATCCCAACTCCGCTCTTTCACAAGTTCTCCCCTGGCACAGATGAACTTCCTTCTTGACATCACCACTGAGCATTAGAAGAGAGAGCGGACTCCACTTTTATCAACAACTAATCCAACAGTGATTATCAACTGTGTGATTCTTTACATCAACAAACCCCTCATCTAAAAACCAGACCAAAGCATGATTTGATTCCACACTTCAGCTAGCCGACTAAGACACTCTCAAAAAATTCAAGTGTTGCTGAGTATCAACTGAGTTTTTGGCATAGACAACAAGTAGGGTCATCTACAATCCACCATTTTGCATAGCCTTTCCTTTGTTAAGAGGAAAGTTTTTGTGGGCTCAAATTCAAAAGTTTAAAGGATGAGAAAGAGAGACGTGGAAGATTTATTCATTCTATTGATAGAAATTTGAGGCCTTTACAAACGCACCAAAAGATTCATGACTGGACCTCAAAATTGGTGCAGACATTGTGAAAAGATTGGTGATTTGATCCCTTAATTGTTGGGTTCATGACCGGACCTCAAAATTGGTGCAGACATTGTGAAAAGATTGGTGATTTGATCCCTTAATTGTTGGGTTCATGACCGGACCTCAAAATTGATGCAGACATTGTGAAAAGATTGGTGATTTGATCCCTTAATTGTTGGGTTCATGACCGGACCTCAAAATTGATGCAGACATTGTGAAAAGATTGGTGATTTGATCCCTTAATTGTTGGGTTCATGACCGGACCTCAAAATTGGTGCAGACATTGTGAAAAGATTGGTGATTTGATCCCTTAATTGTTGGGTTCATGACCGGACCTCAAAATTGATGCAGACATTGTGAAAAGATTGGTGATTTGATCCCTTAATTGTTGGGTTCATGACCGGACCTCAAAATTGGTGCAGACATTGTGAAAAGATTGGTGATTTGATCCCTTAATTGTTGGGTTCATGACCGGACCTCAAAATTGATGCAGACATTGTGAAAAGATTGGTGATTTGATCCCTTAATTGTTGGGTTCATGACCGGACCTCAAAATTGGTGCAGACATTGTGAAAAGATTGGTGATTTGATCCCTTAATTGTTGGGTTCATGACCGGACCTCAAAATTGATGCAGACATTGTGAAAAGATTGGTGATTTGATCCCTTAATTGTTGGGTTCATGACCGGACCTCAAAATTGGTGCAGACATTGTGAAAAGATTGGTGATTTGATCCCTTAATTGTTGGGTTCATGACCGGACCTCAAAATTGATGCAGACATTGTGAAAAGATTGGTGATTTGATCCCTTAATTGTTGGCTTCTTTTTCGCATCCGACATTTTGTAAGGCGTGTTTGTTTCAAAAATTTTTTGGTATTATAAATTTATAGATTTGGAAGCGGATTGTTTTGATTTTTGGATTCCATAATTTTGTTTGTTTCAAAATTTTTGGTATTATAAATTTATAGATTTGGAAGCGGATTGTTTTGATTTTTGGATTCCATAATTTTGTTTGTTTCAAAGCAAATTTTAAGATGTTTTAGCATTTGAGATCTCAAAATAATAAAATATCAATATATTTTGAGAGTTTTTTGACATTTGTGAAATCCCAAAACAATAAAATTTACCGCTAGGCGTGGGTTCTCATTTCCTAAATTTGAATTGGAATCATTGCAGGTGAGGTTCACTGTCATCATATTTTTCTTCAATGTTTCTGACTGCTCATATGATTTCATTTCATGCGACTTCAAACTCTGTGCCTCATGATAAATTAAAGAGTTCCAACAATGTATATATATATATGCAAAATACAAGTTCCATGAAAATAAAAGAAAATCTCCTCTGCTCTTCTATGTAACACTACATTAATTTCTTTTTCCCCTCTTTTGTTGTGATTTCCGTAAACAAGTGACCATCATTTTCATTTCTCAAACTGAAAATGTTAACCAAAATAAACATACCTCACTCCTAAAATAAAAAAATACAAAGATTTTTAAAATTACACGCATCTATATGCAAAGACCACCATTTCTTTCGCCAAATTTGAAGCAGTGAAACAAAAGCGGCAATAAAACAAATGAATCCCACACGTGCGGCAGTTTTAAAGATCGCCGGAGCACTCGCCCCACCCTTCCTCCACACACTCATCACAATCCTCCTCCTCTCGCCTCCCCACCGCGCGCGCGATCCTAGCCTCATGGAACACGATAACCTTCGCAGGTACACCAGAACACCTCTCCAGCCTCCTCAGCATCCCCTCCCCTCCTTCACAGTTGACCCTCGCCACGGCGAACCACATCGCCGCCGCCATCGCCGCCCTCAGTGGCGCGATCGTGATTTCCTTCATCATTCCCGCCGCCATTTCAGCGCACCGCCTCGCCTTCCTCTCCTTATCCCCATCGCCAGAGAAGAGAGACGATGAGGATGAAGCTAGGGTTTTGGGAGGTGGGAGGGCGGAGAAGAGAGAGGGTTTTGATTTTGGGGTAGGGAGTTCAACGGAGATTGAAGATGGAGGTTGGGATTCCTCCTTCTCGTGGCCGTCGTCGTCGTCAGAAGAAGCGTAGTTTGCTAGCAGAGAATCCATGGAGACACGAGAGAGATGAACTCGAGAATTTTTGTTTCTTGCGAGATGGGAAAGAGAGAGAGAGAGAGGGATTGACCTCTTATTGGGCCAGATATAAATTACATGGAAATGTCTCGTTAAGGCCGTCTGGGCTGTAAAAGCTATTAAAAGCCCATAACTTTGTATCAGGCTTTCCTTTACTCAAATCGACAAGCCATGCCGTTCGACTGCCTTCGCGAACGACTCGAATGGCGATACTAGTCGCCCCTTCAGTCGACTACTGACGCGAAAGGCGGTGTGAGTCGATCCCTTAGACGCTCGACATCGCCCGCTCGGCTGATTTGCTCCTCCAACAAACGACGGCTACATGGAGTTTGGTCCCGACAATACGTCAATATCACATTTAATGCATGATCAGTACCTTAAATTCTCCATCTCTCATAGTAATTAAGATACCTCGAAACATTCGGGCGGCAGACGTCACAAAATCCCATCCCGTTAATAAACTCATTAATGGCGAGGGAACAACACTAACTCTCGAGCCAATCTCCACTCGACACCTGTAAAGACAAATCTTACACAGCCACCTACGCAAGACATTAGTCCAGTTATCAATCAACAAGTGGAGGCAAGGGCTGACTCATCTTTCACTTTCTTACCAAGCAAAGAGACGCGAATGCCCTCTGATTCTCCATATAAATAGGGAACTGTACAATCAAACAAGGAGGTAACCGAATTCAGTGAATTTCTTCTCTATTATGATTCATACTCAATACACATACTAACTTGACCGTTGGAGAGATCATCGGAGATCCCAACTCCGCTCTTTCACAAGTTCTCCCAGCGAGATGAACTTCCTTCTTGACATCACCAAAGATAAAGAGAGAAGGACTCCACTTTTATCAACAACTAATCCAACATGATTATCAACTGTGTGATTCTTTACATCAACAAACCCCTCATCTAAAAACCAGACCAAAGCATGATTTGATTCCACACTTCAGCTAGCCGACTAAGACACTCTCAAAAAATTCAAGTGTTGCTGAGTATCAACTGAGTTTTTGGCATAGACAACAAGTAGGGTCATCTACAATCCACCATTTTGCATAGCCTTTCCTTTGTTAAGAGGAAAGTTTTTGTGGGCTCAAATTCAAAAGTTTAAAGGATGAGAAAGAGAGACGTGGAAGATTTATTCATTCTATTGATAGAAATTTGAGGCCTTTACAAACGCACCAAAAGATTCATGACTGGACCTCAAAATTGGTGCAGACATTGTGAAAAGATTGGTGATTTGATCCCTTAATTGTTGGGTTCATGACCGGACCTCAAAATTGGTGCAGACATTGTGAAAAGATTGGTGATTTGATCCCTTAATTGTTGGCTTCTTTTTCGCATCCGACATTTTGTAAGGCGTGTTTGTTTCAAAATTTTTTTGGTATTATAAATTTATAGATTTGGAAGCGGAGTGTTTTTGATTTTTTGGATTCCATAATTTTGTTTGTTTCAAAGCAAATTTTAAGATGTTTTAGCATTTGAGATCTCAAAATAATAAAATATCAATATATTTTGAGAGTTTTTTGACATTTGTGAAATTCCAAAACAATAAAATTTACCGCTAGGCGTGGGTTCTCATTTCCTAAATTTGATTTGGAATCATTGCAGGTGAGGTTCACTGTCATCATATTTTTCTTCAATGTTTCTGACTGCTCATATGATTTCATTTCATGCGACTTCAAACTCTGTGCCTCATGATAAATTAAAGAGTTCCAACAATGTATATATATATATATGCAAAATACAAGTTCCATGAAAATAAAAAGAAAATCTCCTCTGCTCTTCTATGTAACACTACATTAATTTCTTTTTTTCCCCCTCTTTAATTTCTTTTTTTCCCCCTCTTTTGTTGTGATTTCCCGTAAACAAGTGACCATCATTTTCATTTCTCAAACTGAAAATGTTAACCAAAATAAACATACCTCACTCCTAAAATAAAAAAAAATAAAAAAAATACAAAGATTTTTTTAAAAATTACACGCATCTATATGCAAAGACCACCATTTCTTTCGCCAAATATGAAGCAGTGAAACAAAAGCGGCAATAAAACAAATGAATCCCACACGTGCGGCAGTTTTAAAGATCGCCGGAGCACTCGCCCCACCCTTCCTCCACACACTCATCACAATCCTCCTCCTCTCGCCTCCCCACCGCGCGCGCGATCCTAGCCTCATGGAACACGATAACCTTCGCAGGTACACCAGAACACCTCTCCAGCCTCCTCAGCATCCCCTCCCCTCCTTCACAGTTGACCCTCGCCACGGCGAACCACATCGCCGCCGCCATCGCCGCCCTCAGTGGCGCGATCGTGATTTCCTTCATCATTCCCGCCGCCATTTCAGCGCACCGCCTCGCCTTCCCTCTCCTTATCCCCATCGCCTTCCCCCACCCCTCAAAAACCCTCGCCGCCGCCGCCGACCTCGCCGTGGCCGGACGATTCTCGTAATCGGCCGCCGTGGAGAGGCAGGAGGACGCTGACGTGGAGCGGGACGGGCCGCAGAGGCGGCAGAGGGGGCGGATCGGGTCGGAGCCGGGGCCCGTTAGGGAGAGGGCCGGGTCGGAGAGGGAGAGGCACGCGGAGCACGTGAGGCGGCGGAGGTGGCGGGAGACGAGGAAGTTGGCGGAGTGGACGCGGCGGTCGCAGGTCCAGCAGAGGAAGGCGGAGTCGGAGGGGCAGTAGAGCGCCGCCTCGCCGTCGCAGAGCTCGCAACACCTCGACCTCGGCTTCATGGCGGTGAGCGGGCGATCGATACTCTCGCTCCTTTGAATTGCTTCTTTTTATTTAATCTTTATTTTTCTTTTGGGGTAATAAAAGAAGGAAGAGAAGGCTGAGGGAATTAAGTGAGGTTTTGGAAGAGGACTGAAAGAAAGAGAGAAGGGAGAGGGCGGTATTATAAAGAGGAGGGAGAAGAGGGAATTTTAGAATATTCAGCTATTTTTTAGGCCGATTTTTTAAAATTTTGTTTTTTTTAATCTTATTTTTTTTTTTGGGAGAAACTGGGGACAGGTGGACCGCTCTCTCTCTCCAGCTAGTTGTGGTCGTAGAGGCTCCCCTGTCCACATACCTCGTTTCCCTCGAAACGAGAACACTATTATTCCTTTCTCTCCTCTAAAGAAATTTATCATTTCATTATTATAATTTTACCTTGCTGTTATTTCTTCTTAAAGTGAATTTAATTATACATCAATATGCAAAACCACACTTAAAATACCCTATTTTACAGCTAGAAATTCAAAGTGGTAAAAGTTAGTACTTTAATACCTAAAGTTGACCGCTATTAGAATATGGTAAACACCAGTTAAAAAACTGGTCATGATAAAAATATAACTTCATAGAAATTAATAAAAACGACGAAGGGTAGATATATTGGTGTTGATGTATATAATCACAATCACTAACCTCGGGTGAGTTTAGCTTTTAAGAGAAGCGGAGTCCGCCTTCTCTCTAATGCCGATGTGGCCGACTCAGTCAAGGGATTCGCCTCTGAGAAGAAGAGGCGATGTGGAAGAGGCCGGAGTTGGGATCTCGGTGGTTCCTCCAAGCCGGTCAAGTCGATAAAGGGAGATAATCTAATGGAGCGGGAATTCACTTTCGAGAAAAGATTGCTTACTTGGTTCATTGTTCGCGTTGCTACTTATACTTAGGGTTTGGGGTATTCTCGTCTTTACGTTGGTGAGAAATCATTCTTTGAGTCGACCCTCTCTTCCGCGTGTGAGCCGATGGTGGTGAACATCTCTCTGCCCTTTCGGTGGTGGCCTTCACAGTGTCAAATGCGGGTAATTTGAGGGTTAGTGCGGTCTATTCGCCATTAATGGGATGGGATTGCTGTAGGCTACATGGGTCAGAGTCCTTAATCCTTGAGAGATGGGGAGTTAAAGAGTTTGTCTACATTTAATGAGATCTTGATGGGCTCGATGCAGGTATAGCCGTCGTTTGAGTGGAGGAAGCCACGCAAGATGAGGTAGGTGGGAGTTGGCCGGGGCGTTCTTCGAGGTAATCAGCTGGAAGGGACGGTAGGTAGCACGTCGTCCACGGGGCCGGTGGTGATAAGAGGTCTAAATTAACCGCATCGTTGGGAAAAGCCGACTGGTAGGGCGGGGCTATAATGGGTGAAGGGTTGGGAGGGCGCTAGCGCGCTTCAGCGTCGTCGGCAGGCAGCTGTCGGAAGGTGATAGTTGGTTGCCTCCAGCGTCGATGGGGCAACCAGCGTGAAATAGCCAGCGGATTAATGACGCCGTCATGCCTTCAGCGTCGTCCATGAGAAGAGTTCTTGAGTAGGCTTCGCCGCCGCCTCTGCGTATTATGATGATAGTCATCCATTGGACCATGGCGAAGTCTAATGCTAAATGATGAGCTGAAGTCGGTTTGTTGAGACAAGCGTTTATCCGTGCGGTGTCTCGTTTTTCTCCTTAATCACGGTTAGTGGTTATGACCATAACAATTGGTAAATAAGATTATCAAAATATCATGTGTTAATCACATAGAAATATTCTCATGTGCACCTAATAAAATATACTAACGTGCCAATTTTTTATGATTTTAAATAAAATATTATTTTTACAATTTAGAATATTATAAATGCTATTTTTTATAGCTTAAAATATTTAAATGTAAAGTTGATGAAATAATAGCGCATTTTAAGTGCCACCAATTATGTAAGCCCGGCGCATTCATGTTGAGGAATTAATTACCTGCAGGCAATAAGTTGGGTCAATTAACGCTCTTATTTTTGAACTATTTGACTGGTGCAAGCTATCCACACATTTAAAAGGAGTGATTGCAATTTGCATGTAGCTTCTATAAAGTCATAGGATGCCAGGCGGTCAGGTGACCGCAGCGGTGGTGAGCGTAAGATACCCGTGAGTTTAGGCGAACCTAGTCGCTCCTGGCTTCCAAAATATCTTCTGATGACTGGGGGCGTTCAACAACCGAGGGGGCCCACATCGCTGTTTCTGCATGAGGAGTCGACACGCTAACGCGACTGGATGTGTGAATGGAGCCTGCTTCCTGAGTTGGGAAAAAGGAGAATATTATGAGGTGTCTTTTTACTCACCAAATTGGCCTCGATATAGTTAGCTGAATATCTAGAGACAAAAATAAAATTAAAACTTTTAAATTTTGTAGTAACATTTTCAAAATACCTTTATGTATCCTAATTTACGGATCAATCAAATTTGAAAAATAAAACTAAAATAAAAATACAGTGTTAACTGTTAAAGATAATTAATGGCAACCTCATTAGTTTTGGACGTTTAAGAAGAATCTGACAATTTGGGGGCATAAGTGTCATTTAATAAAGTCAGATAAAAAGTTTGACGGGTGACGTACAATTCACTCATGGAATCGCCCTCAGAGCCACTCGTTTTGAGACGGGAAGTTGATGGGGCGCCGACCGTCCACATCAACCTCCCTAAAAGGAAACAGACCATTCTTTCCTTCTTCTCTTCAACTGACACGTGTGCGTCGGAAAACTCTCCAGCTATCACGATCTTTTCTTTCATGCCACGTGGCTTCCCAGCATCCCGCCGCGCTAGCCGGCACGGGTGTGGTGTGTGCAAACTAATCTCTCAACATTTTATCAAATATGACCTTGTTAATGGAGAAATTGGTTTTTCTGCTGACTTTTTTTTTTTGTGGATGGGAGGCTAAGGGGGCCCGCCGTAATTATTCCTTACAAAAAATGTTATGGCTGTCACGGGCTCAGTATTTTTTTTAATAACAAACGTCTCTTGCGGACCAACAAACCGCTTTCGTGGGGTTGTACGGTTACGGAACGAGAGGGGGGTGAGTTTACCGCGCGGTAACCGGATGCTGAGTCTTGCGGAGCCAGCGGTCTAGCAACCTTGCGCGGGAAATGAGGTCCCCCTCACCGGACCGGAGGTGATGAAAATTAGTTAAGTTATATTTAGGCTATAATTAGTTTTGTTAATGAACTCGGATATGCTGAAACCTGTATTGTTTAATTTGTTTTAAGGTTTTTTAGCAACAGTGTAAGCATTAATCAATTGTTTATTTGTTAATTCTTATATTTGTAGACTAATACTTATCTAGCATATGAGACTAGTTAAGGTGTGCTTGGCAACTAGGTGGTCTAAATATATTCTAGTGTTAATCCCACTCTAGAAGATGACCCGTGTCCCAAATTAAGTATACATCAAATCGACTCGGCTCTATGCAGGACGACTCAAACAAACGCCGTCACTCGGCCCTTCCCGAAAGGGGCCGAGTCGAAAGCGTCATCACTTGGTGCCTACTGTTAAGGCCAACTCCGCACATTTTCATCATGTACAACCGAGTCGAGAAGCTCTCAATCCAAAGCGGCCGAATCAAAAGGTGCCTCTTCTCGGCCCTCTAGCAAAGCCGAGACGAAAAGCGGTCTTTCTCGAAACCCTCGCCGACAGCCAATCACCATCACATTAAATGCACGGTCGGAGTTATCATTACATCCCCGCCAAAAGTCTTAATGACTCATCGGACCTTGTCGGCACATTACTTTCACTGTCACCATCGTATTAATCACAAAGATGACCCATACCACCCACAGCCGACACCTGTAAATATTAGCCGAATCATCTAACTGCCTGAACTCGGCCGAAGTTACACAACTGCCCTTCTGAATCTGCTATAAATACCTAGTTAAGGGGTATGTTATTTTGCATGGAAAGAAACTAGTCTAGTCCATCCTATACAAGTTTACATCAAACACATTTTAAACTCTTAACCGAGTTAGTTCTATTAACTTGGTTAGCAGATGAGTTGCCGAATGCTAATTAGGAGCTAAGTTAGATATTCCTGTTGTCTATATACGGTGGAGCAATTGCTACTTAAGGGGTCTCTCATAATGAATTGAATAGATTTTGAGTTCTCTTTTTGTTTAGATGCTGAAAAACCAATTCTAAATCATATGCATTGATCTATATCTAATTCAAACATAAGTATGACAGCCTCCAACATCCACCAATGTAGTTACTTGTGACGAATTAGCCACGATACAAATTCACCCTAAATGTGTTTTAATCACTCACAAAGTCACAACAACCCTTGACTTAATTATAAGGGCATAAAGATTAGTTACAGGTGTTAAGAATTTAATGTGATGTTACTCAACTAAATATTAATAGTTTACAAAATGTCGGATACAAAAAAGAAGCCAACAATTAAGGGATCAAATCACCAATCTTTTCACAATGTCTGCACCAATTTTGAGGTCCAGTCATGAATCTTTTGGTGCGTTTGTAAAGGCCTCAAATTTCTATCAATAGATGAATAAATCTTCCACGTCTCTCTTTCTCATCCTTTAAACTTTTGAATTTGAGCCCACAAAAACTTTCCTGTTAAGTCTTATCATCTGTTGTAATTAATAAAAAAGCATCTTAATCCTAATCATATGAAAATTACTTTATGTCACTCCTTGGAAGCTTCATGAACCATGACATAATTTCGCATGAGAAAGCATAAAATAATCGTTATAACCGTATCATATCGGTCATTATCAACTTATATATTTTTCAATAGATAGAAGCTTCAAGCATACTTATATTACTACTAATGATTACCAATGATCATTTTTTCGGCTTAATTAATATCATAATATTTCTCTGAGATAGATATTTTATGGGCATTAGAGGATCAACCAATGGCTGATAATATTGATTAAGATGGTCCACAAATGGGTATCTATGAAGTTAGCCACTAATCCTTGCACCAATAATAGCCACAAGAGGAGAGTAATGATCACTAATAAAATGAATACTCTATTTGAGGTTCTATCACCAAACATTTGGCAAAAAGTGGAGGTACAAGGGTCAATCTTAGGCCTCACAATTTCCACATTTGAGAATGAGAAGCAGTGGCACGAGGAATCAACCACATACATATATGATGGAAACTTCAAGGAACACCAATTTTCTGCAGGCCAAAGCTCATCCATCAATCGATCAGCAGGAACTGGCTGGATGGTTCACAGCCACTTGCCTTGCAGATATTATGGACTATGTATGAGAGCTACTTGTACCTTAATCCCTGTAGCAGGGATACTGGCTTGTTATTGTCCAAGTTTGTACATAAAATTGTAAAATTATCATCATAATTTAGAGTTGGGATACAACACTGGACACGCATTTAAAGCAGATTTTAAAGAAAAAAGTACCGCTTAAAGAAACAATCCAGATGTCAAAACTATGGAAGGACACTTGACCTGCAGTTTATATAAGCAGTCCACACCTCAGCGTATGGAACGCCACTTAATCTGCAGGGACACGTTTAACCAAGAAACTATAACCCCTCAGTCCTCAGCACTATTTCAAAAGATTTACTCTGATTTAATAAACATTTTCCATAGACAGTCAACAAGTTAGGTGGATCAGATGCACTTATTAAAGGACGACGCATATTAAGGGACTAGACACGTCCTAGTCACACATACGAGATTAGTGCTTATATTTGAAATTTTGAGGGGCTTTCGGTTTGCTATCCTGTCAACTGAGACTTTGTCAAAAACTCAGCATGAAATACCAGCAGAAACAACATGAGAAAAAGAGGGTGGTCAAACATTTTACTGATGACCGAAGGCAGCGTAAGATTCATTCATTTCTTCGATTGATACAACCTGTCAAAAAGCTTCTCAAACATCCTCCCAAACAATAATTTTATGTTTAGTGATAGCACAAGAGGAGGATACTTGAGAAGAATTACAAACTGTTGATTACAAAAGTATCCCATGTTGTTCTCCAATCAAGATAATGTGTTTGTCAGATTTATAGTCTCTTCAAGCTTTTCTTCCTTGCATCCATCTTCTTCTTATCTACCAGAATTTTGGTAGCAACAGAAGCAGCAGCAACTACTTTCTTTGGAACTATTCCTGCCGCTGAAGCTGAAACAGCAGCAGGCTCTGAAGAAGCAGAAGCTAGAGCAGTGGTGGACTGATGATCATGATTGTTTACGAGGGATCTTTTGGAGTCTATTGAAGCACCCAAAAGGGTGGGAGGAACATTCAGAGCAGTGGTGGACTCAGAGATTGGTCCAGATTTCGACTTGGATTTGAATTTCAAAGCATGGATTCCAGTATACAACCTGCACCAGCAAGTATAAGAGAATAATTGGTACCAAACACTATTTAAGTGGCTATGTATGCTTGGGACATATGTCAGTCACACTCGTGCCAAACTGGTTTTCCATAATGACACCGTTCCATGTTGAAAGGAAGAAAGAAAAAAAAAACAGAAATATTAATAAAATATAGAAATAACTATTGCTAAATGAAGAGCATGTAGAAGTACACATACATATGGGTTTTCGGGTAAGTGCAAACTGTAACTCCTTTCTACATTTTTTGAGTTACACAGCCAATTCAACTTTGCAATGCTTTCTGTTTGCTAGCATATAGATATTTCTAGATGTTACGGACCGCTGAACCGCCGTAGAAACCACCACAAACGATAAAGAAAACACAATAAAGAGTAAAGACACGAGATTTACGTGGTTCGTGAGTTCTTTCGTCCACGGGGTAAGGAGGGATTTTCACTAATAGAAGAGAATACAAATTAGGATTACAAGTTCTCACAAAGAACCCTAAAACAAACCTCTCAATCTCTCAAAGATCTCCTCTCCAAAGATGCACAAAACTCTCTCAAAGGTCGCTCCAAACGCTTAAAGCTTCCAAATAATCGGGTTTAGGGTTATATATAAACTCTAAACGAACCGGGTTTAAAACCAAACCCGTGATTCTGATCGCCAGGATTAGTTTACCGCTTGATTAGTCGACTAATACAATCAGATTAGTCGACTACAATACTGATTAGTCGACTACTCACGTTCCGGCGAAAACACCTTTACGTCGGCTGCCAGTTAGTCGACTACAATGCCTGTAGTCGCATCATCAACCCGAACCTGCCTTGTGCATGTTTTGTGCATGTTCTACAATTCTCCACATCGCATCATTTGATTTACCTCAAATTTTGGACGAACACCGAAGAACACCAAGAACATCTAGAGATCTCCATCGACCAATCCAAGCCAATCCAAATAAGGCCACTACACCATGGCTTACGCATCTCTCCAGGGATCAAGCTTGTTGATTTATATAATCACAGTCACTAACTCGGATGAGTTTAGCTTTAAAGAGCGGAGTCCGCTTTCTCTCCTAAAGCCCGGCGACTCCGACCAAAGGATTCGCTACAACAAAGAAGAAGGACCTGGAAGAGGCGGAGTTGGGATCTCCGATGGTTCCTCCGACGGTCAAGTTAGTAGAGTGGGAGATAGTTTAATGGGCGAGCATTCACACCGAGAAGATTGCTTACCTTGTTAGTCGTTCACGTTGCTCTTTATAGTTAGGGTTGAGGGGTATTTCGTCTTTCCATTGGTTTGGGAACCAGCGGTGAGTCGACCCTCCCCTCTCCACGTGTGAGCTGCTGATTGGCTGAACACTTCTCGGTCTGCTAGGGTGGCTGGCCTTTACAGGTGTCCAATCGCGGGTGATTCGAGGGTTGGTGTGGTCTATTCGCTATTAATGGGATGGGATTGGCCTCAGAAATGCATGGGTCCGAGGTGCCTTAAATCTTGTGAGAGATGGGGAATTAAGGCCGGTGCATTTAATGCGATGTTGATGGACGAAGTCTTGTAGCGCGTCCGCCGAGCGGAGGGAATCACGGGATGGGAGAAGGGAAGAGTCGTGGTTGGATGGTCGACTGGCGCGGTCCCCGCCCAAAATCAGTGATGGCCGCCGCCCCGTGAGGACGGGAGGCCGAGAAGGGTGGGCTGGATTCGTTCCATATCGTTGGGAGAGGCGGGCTTGCCGAAGGGTTATAATGAGTGGCGGGTTGGAAGGACGACTAACACCGCGCCGCGTGAAGCGGCTAGCGGGGCGATGGTCGTCGCCTCATGTCCTCCGGACGAAGTGGCGGATACCTATCGCGCTGGATCGCGGATGGGCGACTATTATCGCTTTCGGGCCATCCGGCGAGAGGGTTGTCGGTGGAACTATTCCTGCCGCTGAAGCTGAAACAGCAGCAGGCTCTGAAGAAGCAGAAGCTAGAGCAGTGGTGGACTGATGATCATGATTGTTTACGAGGGATCTTTTGGAGTCTATTGAAGCACCCAAAAGGGTGGGAGGCACATTCAGAGCAGTGGTGGACTCAGAGATTGGTCCAGATTTCGACTTGGATTTGGGTTTCAGAGCATGGATTCCAGTATACAACCTGCACCAGCAAGTATAAGAGAATAATTAGTACCAAACACTATTTAAGTGGCTATGTATGCTTGGGACATACGTCAGTCACACTCGTGCCAAACTGGTTTTCCATAATGACACCGTTCCATGTTGAAAGAAAGAAAGAAAAAAAAAACAGAAATATTAATAAAATATAGAAATAACTATTGCTAAATGAAGAGCATGTAGAAGTACACATACATATGGGTTTTCGGGTAAGTGCAAACTGTAACTCCTTTCTACATTTTTCGAGTTACACAGCCAATTCAACTTTGCAATGCTTTCTGTTTGCTAGCATATAGATATTTCTAGATGTTAAGCTGGACCGCTGAACCGCCGTAAAACCACCACAAACGATAGCAAAAACACAATAAAGAGTAAAGACACGAGATTTACGTGGTTCGGCAAGCCGCCCACGCCCGACGGGTGAGGATTTTCACTAATAGAAAGAGAGAATACAAATTAGGATTACAAGTTCACAGAAAACCCTAAAACAAACCTCTCAATCTCTCAAAGATCTCCTCTCCAAAGATGCACAAACTCTCTCAAAGGTCGCTCCAAACGCTTAAAGCTTCCAAATAATCGGGTTTAGGGTTATATATAAACTCTAAACGAACCGGGTTAAAACCAAACCCGTGATCGATTCTGCCAGATAACACTACCGCCAGATTAGTCGACTAATACATATAGATTAGTCGACTACAATACTGATTAGTCGACTACTCGCTCCTACCAAAACTCCTCGCCGCCGCATTAGTCGACTACAATGCCTAGTAGCTCTATTACGAACCTAAAACCGCCTTGTGCATGTTTTGTGCATGTTCTACAATTCTCCACATCGTACATCATTTGATTTACCTCAAATTTTGGGCCGAACACCGAAGAACACCAAGAACATCTAGAGATCTCCATCGACCAATCCAAGCCAATCCGTACCGCCACTACACCGCCGCCACGTCACTCCACCGGATCAAGCTTGTTGATTTATATAATCACAGCCACTAACCTCGGATGAGTTTAGCTTTAAAGAGAGCGAGTCCGCTTTCTCTCCTAAAGCCCGGCGACTCCGACCAAAGGATTCGCCACAATGAAGAAGGGACCCGCGGAGGCGGAGTTGGGATCTCCGATGGTTCCTCCGACGGTCAAGTTAGTAGAGTGGGAGATAGTTTAATGGGCGAGCATTCACACCGAGAAGATTGCTTACCTTGTTAGGCGTTCACGTTGCTCTTTATAGTTAGGGTTGAGGGGGTATTTCCGTCTTTCCATTGGTTTGGGAACCACTGGTGAGTCAGCCCTCCCCTCTCCACGTGTGAGCTGGCGATTGGTGAACACTTCTGCCTCGCTAGGTGGTTGGCCTTCTGGTGTCCAATCGCGGGTGATTCGAGGGTTGGTGTGGTCTATTCGCTATTAATGGGATGGGATTGGCTACCAGAATGCATGGGTCCGAGGTGCCTTAAATCTTGTGAGAGATGGGGAATTAAGGGCTGCCGGTGCATTTAATGCGATGTTGATGGACGCGAAGTCTTGTATGCACGGCCGCCGAGCGAGGGAATCACGCAGATGGGAGAAGGGAAGAGTCGTGGTTGGATGGTCGACTCATGCGGTCTCCCGGCCTTTGGGGTAATCCGCCGAGGGAATGGCTTTCGCTGTCCCGCAGGTCGGAGGCCGGAGAAGGGTGGGCTGGATTCGTTCCATATCGTTGGGAGAGGCGGAGGCTTCTTTGGAGAGGGTTATAATGAGTGGCGGGTTGGAAGGACGACTAACACCGCCGCTTTCGCGCGGCGAAGCCGGCTAGCGTCGGGGCGATGGCTGGTCGCCTCATGTCTTCCAGGACGGCGGCGTGGGATACCTATCGCGCTTGATCGTGGGCGGATGGGCGATCGTTACCGCCAGGCCATCCGCGGAGAGGTTGTTTCGTGGTCGGCCCCGCCGGCCGGCTATGGTGATAGCCATTTAAGGGATCGCGATAGGTCGGTAGGTGCCGGTCGACCGGCGGGTTGGGCGTAAAGGTTCATGTCGGTCCTCCTTGGTAAACAAGCGTTCGTCCAGATCAGCGCTTGGCTTTTCTCCTTAAATCACTGATTAGTGGTTATGACCATAACAAAGCTCATCGTAGTTCACCTCAAATCATCTCCACCTTACCCATTATACCGGAAGGGCCATGCCCTCAGGCGATCAACATCAGCCGATATGAAGCAAGTCCAAGCAATGCTTAAACTTACTATCTGTGACCACCTTGGTTAACATGCCTGCGGGATTCTCATTCGTGTGCACCTTCATGAGAGAAATATCACCTTCCTCTATGACATCCCGCACAAAATGATACCTGACATCGATATGCTTGAGTACGAGCATGATGAACTGATTCTTCGCCAAGTGAATTGCACTCATTTGTCACACCACAAGTTCACGTTTTCTGCTCAATCCCCAAATCGTCTAGAAGACCCCATAACCACAGTGCTTCCTTCACTCCTTCTGTCATGGCCATGTACTCGGCCTCTGTAGTAGAGAGTGCCACGTAACTGTAACATCGATCGCCAACTAACCGAGCTCCATGTATCTTAAATACATAACTAGTAGTAGATCGCCGTCTATCTAGATCGCCCACATAATCGAGTCCACAAACCCGTCAATCGACATGTTTCTCCACCAAAAACACGTACTCAGACAACGGCCCTTTAAGTACTGAGGACCCACTTCATCGCTTCCCGCCTTTCCGGATTCGCCATGAATCTCTGACCACACTAACCGCGTGAAATATGCGGGTGTACACACCATTGCATACATTAAAGCGCCATTTGCACTAGCATAGGGAACCGCGCTCCATGTGCCTTCTCTTCATTTGTAGTGGGGATTGATTACCGAGAAAGCCTAAAGTGTTGAGCCAATGGAGTCACCACCGACTTAGCACTTTGCATCCAGAACCTCGCGATCACCCGTTCTATGTAGCCCTTGACTCAAGAACAATCGTCGATTCGTCCGCTCTCTTCTAATCTCCATACCGGTATTTTCCTAGCGGCACCCATGTCCTTCATCTCGAACTCTTCACCAAGTTGAGATTTCAACCTATCTATCTCCACCTGCTCTTAGAAGCAATAAGCATGTCATCCACATACAAAGAAGATAGATAAAATTACCTCCGAAGCTTCATGTAAACACAACAATCATGATCGCCGGAAAACCCATGCTTCAGCATGAAGGAGTCAAATCGCTTGTACCCTTTAGGAGATTGCTTTAATCCATACAGTGACTTCCTCAAGCGACACACATGATTCTCCTTATCCTCAACCTTGTAGCCCTCAGGTTGATGCATGTAGATCTCTTCATCCAAGTCTCCGTGCAAGAAGGCTGTTTTAACATCGAGTTGATCCCGCTCAAAATCACCATAAGCAACAATACTCAATAGCACCGAATAGAAGTATGTTTCACCACCGAGAAAATATCTCATTGTAATCCACACCCTCTTCGTACAAAACCCTTAGCCACTAGCCTCGCCTTGTATCTTACACCACCGAGCTCTCAAAGATCTTCCTTTCTTTTATACACCCACTTACAACCAATAGCTTTTCTTCCTATGGGCAATGGGACCACCTCCCATGTATGATTCTTTCAAAAGATTCCATCTCTTCCTCCATCGCGACCAACCAACTCTCACTATCCTTGTCGAATAGCTTCCTTGAAGGAGACCGCTCGCCCTCCTCCACCAGAGTGCGTATTCAACCATATTAGCCGCCCATAGTGCTTGAGGGGTTGATCAGCCCCGACTTGAACCTACTTGTATGCTCGCTTTGGCCTAGTGGAAGCCAAATTATTCTCGAGTGCTGTTGTTGTAGTGCACGTGTATTTTCCTGTGAACCTCCTCCTGCTCAAGCTCATCATTTACGACTTCCCACTTGAGCACGATTAGAACCTAGTTGGTCTTTAGGTTCTATTTCAATAACACGAGACTTAGAAGTCTCACCGGTCATAACACCATCATCCTTGGGCCCTAGCAATCATGAATTTCTCATCAAAGGTAACATCCTGTGACCACGAACTTTGAATCTTCATTACACCAAAGGCGATAGCCTTTACGCCTTGCATATCCCAAGAATATTTCCTTCTTGGCCTCGCGTCAAGCTTTCCCTCGTTGGCGTGATAGTAGGCGGTACATCCGAAAATTACGAGCTTATCATAATCGCATGCTCCCGACCACACCCTATAGGGTGTATCACCATCAATGTCGAATGTGGTGAATGATTCACAATGTAACAAGTAGCCGCACTTCGCCCACCATTCGTTGCCCAATCCTACATAAGATCGCATACTCCTTGCTTTCTCCGCGGTGTTGGTTCGATCTCCAGCGACCCATTACGCTATGGTGTAGACTGGTGTCGGTGTCGAACAATTCCCTCGATCACGAGAACTCCTTGAGCACCATCAGTATACTGCATGCAGTTATCGGATCTCGGCGTCTTCAATTTCTTTCTGTCTGTTCTCAACCATTGTTCTCCACTTCTTGAATGTCTCGAACACCTCATTCTTGTGCTTGAGAAAGTAAATTTAAGCATACCTAGAATAATCATCTATAAGCGAGACATAATACACGGAACCACCCTTGAAAGTTGTGGTGGGACCCCAAACATCCGTGTGCACATAATCTAGTATCCCTCGCTCTTAGACTTGTTGTTGAAACTTGACCTACGTGTGACTTTCCATACACACAATCCTCGCAAAATCCATGCTAGGTTCCTTGATTCTTGTGAGACCCTCTTTACCAAGCGAACTAGACCCTTCTCGACATATGCCCAAGCGCTATGCCATAACCGTGTGTGCTCACATGGGTCTCCACCACTTCCTTCAGTTCCAACCATGCATCTCCTGTCACCGTCGTGCACGAGAGTATATAGATTACCGTGACGAACACCGCTCGCCCTCCTCCACCAGAGTGCGTATTCAACCATATTAGCCGCCCATAGTGCTTGAGGGGTTGATCAGCCCCGACTTGAACCTACTTGTATGCTCGCTTTGGCCTAGTGGAAGCCAAATTATTCTCGAGTAGCCTGTTGTTGTAGTGCACGTGTATTTTCCTGTTGAACCTCCTCTGCTCAAGCTCATCATTTACGACTTCCCACTTGAGCACGATTAGAACCTAGTTGGTCTTTAGGTTCTATTTCAATAACTGAGACTTAGAAGTCTCACCGGTCATAACACCATCATCCTTGGGCCCTAGCAATCATGAATTTCTCATCAAAGGTAACATCCTGTGACCACGAACTTTGAATCTTCCGCACACCAAAGGCGATAGCCTTTACGCCTTGCATATCCCAAGAATATTTCCTTCTTGGCCTCGCGTCAAGCTTTCCCTCGTTGGCGTGATAGTAGGCGGTACATCCGAAAATTACGAGCTTATCATAATCGCATGCTCCTCGACCACACCCTATAGGGTGTATCACCATCCATGTCGAATGTGGTGAATGATTCACAATGTAACAAGTCGTAGCCACCGCCGCCCACCATTCGTTGCCCAATCCTACATAAGATCGCATACTCACCGCTTTCTCCGCGGTGTTGGTTCGATCTCCAGCGACCCATTACGCTATGGTGTAGACGTGTCGGTGTCGAACAATTCCCTCGATCACGAGAACTCCTTGAAAGCACCATCTCAGATAACTGCATCGCTATCGATCTCGCGTCTTCAATTTCTTTCTGTCTGTTCTCAACCATTGTTCTCCACTTCTTGAATGTCTCGAACACCTCATTCTTGTGCTTGAGAAAGTAAATTTAAGCATACCTAGAATAATCATCTATAAACGAGACATAATACACGGAACCACCCTTGAAAGTTGTTCGAGTGGACCCCAAACATCCGTGTGCACATAATCTAGTATCCCTCGCTCTTAGACTTCTTTGTTGAAACTTGACCGTGTGACTTTCCATACACACAATCCTCGCAAAATCCATGCTAGGTTCCTTGATTCTTCACAGACCCTCTTTACCAAGCGAGAACTAGACCCTTCTCGACATATGCCCAAGCCTTTATGCCATAACCGTGTGTGCTCACATGGGTCTCCACCACTTCCTTCAGCTCCAACCGCGATCTCCCTCCACCGCTGCACGAGAGAGTATATAGATTACCGTGACGAACACCCTTCATCACTACTAAGGAACCACGAACAACCTTCTTCACTCCGTTTTCGTCACAATCCCGCAACCACCGGAGTCAAAGCACCAACCGAGATAAGATTCTTCCGCAAGTCGGGAACATGCCTCACATCCGTCAAGGTTCGAACCACTCCATCATGCATCTTGATTTTGATATTACCTAGCCCCACTGTTTTACAAGCATGGTTATTCCCCATCAATACAGTTCCACCATCAATGCCTCTGTAGGTAGTAAACCACTTCCTATTTGGACACATATGGTAAGAGCAACCAGAATCAAGTATCCACTTTCCAGAGATATCCTCGCCACCCGTGACGACATAGCACTCCTTATCGCTCCCTTCCTCTGAAACGTAGCTCGCTTCTTCCTTGCCCTCTCTCCTCTCAGTCTTGTTGTTGTTCTTCTTTCCACCTACTCTCTTATTTGGACAGTCGACTTTGAAATGCCCAGCTTCACCGCACTTGAAACATCCTTTTCCCGCAAGAGGTCTTGATTTAGATCTAGACTTTCCTCCCTTGCCTTTTCCTCGCTCATTGCTCCTTCCTCTTGCAAACAATCCCTGCGCTTGTTCCTTGTTACCACCAGTGGCCATGTCACTAGTTGCAATCTTCCGAAGATCGTCCGCTAGAAGTGTCGTTCTAGTCTCATCCATCTTCAAATTTTCTCCCACAAGCATCAGTGTTTGCACCAGGTTCTCATAAGACTTGGTGACGAAATAGTAGAAGCGTCGATCCTCGTCTCCTACTTTAACATCTATGTCTTTCAAATCTGATATGATCCTATCAAACTTGTTGATGTGTTCCCGGATTGATGAGCCCTCCTCCATCTTGCAAGTATACAATTTGGATTTTAAGTAGATCCGGTTAGTTAGACTCTTCGTCATGAAGGTACCCTCTAACTTCTTCCAGCATGCATTGGTTTCCTCTCCATCTACCAAGAAAGCTACATCCCTCTCAAGGCATAGGATAATCGGCCTGTGCTTCCAGATCCAACTCCTCCCAATCCTCACCGGACATATCCTTATTCTTCTTCTCCTTTCCATCCAAAGCCTTGTGCAATTTTTGCGAAATTAGAAAGTTTTTCATCTGCATCCTCCAATAGGAAAAGTCATTCTTCCCATTGAACTTTTCAATCTCGAATTTTCCCACTTTGGTGATTCTTGGTTGGCGTCATCCTCTGTTTGTCTTCGTGAATCCGCTTCTCTCGGGAATCACCGAATACCCCTCAAATTAGAAATTACACCACTTTCAATCGAACAATAGCTCGATACCAATTGTTGGTAGCGGACGTGAACCGTCGAGAGAAACCACCACAAACGATAGCAAAAACACAATAAAAGAGTAAAGACACGAGATTTACGTGGTTCGACAAGTTGCCTACGCCCACGGGTAAGGAGGGGGATTTTCACTAATAGAAAGAGAGAATACAAATTAGGATTACAAGTTCTCACAAAGAAACCCTAAAACAAACCTCTCAATCTCTCAAAAGATCTCCTCTCCAAAGATGCACAAAACTCTCTCAAAGGCTGCTCCAAAACGTGCTTAAAGCTTCCAAATAATCAGGTTTAGGGTTATATATAAACTCTAAACGAACCGGGTTTAAAACCAAACCCGTATTCGGAATCTGCCCAGATTAGTCGACTAATACATCAGATTAGTCGACTAATACATCAGATTAGTCGACTACAATACGATTAGTCGACTACTCGTTCCAGCCGAAAACGCGCTTTACGTTGCAGTTAGTTAACTACAATGCCTAGTAGTGACTCTTGAACTCCTAACTGCCTTGTGCATGTTTTTGTGCATGTTCTACACTAGACTACCTTGAAAAATCAGATACCAAGAAAGAAGATTTTTCAAGGACCATTCTGAAAAGAATTTCTTACGAAGTTATGAATATTGATTTCAAATACTGAGAAATTTAAGAAAATAACAATTACCAAATGAAGAGCATGGTAGTAAATAACTACATATACATAATGTGTTTTGGGAAATTACATATCATAGCTCCTTTCTGCAATTTAAGTTACATGGCCAATTCAACTTTGTAATACTTTCTGTGTTCTTACATTTAGAGACTTCTAAATTCAACTTTGCAACTACAAATACAATTTGTATTTTTGGGTAAATGCATACAGTAACTCCCTTCTACACTTTAAATTACATGGCCAATTCAACTTTGCAATGCTTTCTATTTTCCTACATTTAGAGAGTTCTAAATTAGCTTGACCTGCTCTCTGTATGTTAGACTATTGTTGAAATCCCTAACCATTACACCAAATTGTGGTGAGGGTTATATTTTTATATTCTAAGGTGCATCCCTAACCATTACACCAAATTGTGGTGAGAGTTGTATTTTTATATTCTAACATGCCTCCGCAGATTAAGCACCCACTTTTTATAGGCCGAAACCTGGACTCACGCAGCAAAGTCAACTTTAGAAATTCCGCTTTAAATTCATGGCTAGTGGGCAATGTTACAGAAGGCGCTAGGCGGACTAGGCGTTCGAGTCAGAGCCTAGGCCTAGGCTATTTATTTATTTATTTAATTATAATAATTCATAAAAATATGTATTAAGTTCATATAAAATTGTAAAATGACATAAATAACAAGCTTAGATCCATAATCAACCATGCATAAATACTAAATAGCCAAAATAGTAACCAAATACCAAGAAATATCACAATGTCCAACTAAATTAAACTAATTAATTAAACCAAATTGAACAAGATTAACTATTTAAATTTAAAAAACAGTAAATAAGTTTAAAAAACAGTTTATAAATTTTAAAATTGAAATTTTTACCTGGGCCGAAGGTTGAAGAGGAGGACGTGGCGGGAGAGGTGGCGGTGGGAGACGGTGGGAGGCCTGGCTAACCGGCTGGAGAGGCGGGAGAGGGTTATGGAAAGGGGACTATGAAGCGTGAGGCGGCAGCTGAGGAGAGCGGAGAAGGCGGAGAGAGAGATGGGGAGAGAGGCAGGTGAGGCTGAGAGAGAGATAGGTTAGAGAGATAGAGAGGGAGAGAGAGTTAGGACTTAGGGTTAGTGTTCGGGTTCGGATTTGGGTTTGTTTTTTCTTGGTTCCAAAAGCTAGGCGCCCCCCGCCTAGCCCTAGGCGCCGCCTAGACTGGCCTCTCCGGCCAAAACTAGGTGACCGCAGCTCCGCCTACGCCTAGGCATCCGCCTAGACCGTTTTTTAGAACACTGCTAGTGGGATTTGAACTTGGATTGCTCTAATGCCATGTTGAAGTCCCTAACCATTACACCAAAATTCCGAAGTTGTGGTAAGGGTTAAAGGTTATATTTTTATATTCTAACAACTATAAAGTTATATAACCCTCTCCAAGATTTTGGTGTGGTGACAAGGACCTTTATTATGTTGTCAGAGAAACTCAGGTTTAGTTCCCACCGATCATGAATTTAAAGCAGATTAAAACAAATATAACTGCGTGAGTCCTGGTTTCAACCCATAAAAACTAAACAGGAGGCATGTTAGAGTATAAAATTATAACCCTCAACACTTATCACAACTTTGCAGTTTTGGTGTAGTGACAGGGCCTTTGACAATATATCACACTTCCCATAGTCTAATCAGGATCCCATATCTAAGTCAAGCATAACAGCCTGTTTAGCATACCATTCTGACAACTATGAGCAGGGATAAGCATGAGGTTGTAATTGATACCAGTGCACTCAACCCTGCAGCCTTAAAGTGGTTTAGACTGGGATGATATAGGCAAATCCAAACTTCATATATTTGGATATCTTATATGCAAGTTTGAAATAGTTCGCATGTATCTCATAGTCCATCTAATGCATGAGAACCAACACATGGACTTCGATACCTTCCACTCAATTCGGGGGGAAAAATCAATAATCTGAGTTATTGTTTTATCCTCCAGTGAATTTTGATTGATGTCATGTAGATGATTAGACAGGCTTACCAAAATATTTAAGAGATGAATAAAGTTTAATTATTCAAGTTGATTCACATATTCGTTTTCTACATATTCCGAGTTATTGCTTATCCTCCAGTGAATTCAGATTGATGACACGAATAAAGTTTAATATTCAAGTTGATTCACATATTAGTTTTCTACATATTCGAAGTTCAGGTTATCTATTTATAGAGCTAATGCAGATCTAAAATGCAGTGTTCTTTGCTGAAATTTGGGGAAGTGACTATATATATGAGTTTTAGATAAAGATGGACAAGACAAGAGCTTACCTGGCATGCCTTGCGTATTCATCATAATCTTCAAGCAACATCTTACCGGCCTGCTCATTGAGTGCAGATTCTGGAAATGGTTCTATCAAAAGGCATCTGACAACCTGCCATGATTTCAGTGTGGGGGAAAAAAATCAGGGAGGAGCCCTATTGGGCTATGGGAACTGCAGCCTAAAATATTTCAAGGAAACATTTTAAGTAAAGTATATCTGGATTATAAAAATAATAACAACAGAGTTAAAATCCCCCTAGAGTTGATCGGTAAGAAAGGACAAAATCGTGGATAACATAAAATGACGGAAAGAGGCATGATCTGCATAAGCAAAGTTTAAAGCTCCATAGTAATTAGTAAAGCATCAATATGAAACAACATTATCTGTTGCCCAAAATTAAAGGGAACTCGAGCAGAAACCGAATCACCTACCATGGTTTTCTCTTCGCGCTTGAATATTCATCCACACTTTCATATTTGAATAATCAAATATGATATATAAATGTGAGAGAACTTCTGAGCAGAAGTCTGGACACAATTCTATATCAGAAGGCATCTTACTGCATTTCATAAGTGCCAATATGGAACTATGTAGCAATTTAGACCTTTTTCGGGGACATTTTCAGATATTTAATAGAATAAAATCTGGTCAAGTAATCAATACAAGAACATGACAGAATAAATTTAACTGACTTGAGCAAAACCAATAAAATCAAAATTAAGTCAGTATTTAATAATCAAATAATACATTAATGTCAGAACTTCTGTGCCAAGTCTGGACACAGTTCTGTATCAATTTAGATTTTAGACCTTTTTTTGGGGACATTTTCAGATACTTAATAGTAAAAAAAACTGGGTCAAGTAATCAATAAAAAGAAATGAGAATAAAATTAACTGATGTGAGCAAAACCAATAGAATCAAAATCCAGTCAGTATAAGAAATTCACACTTGTTTGCAATCTGACAAAAGCCGCAGCATTGACTGCCTTCCCCGTTTTGGTAGAATGGACAGTCTAAGTTACCCCAATACCTCGTTTAGGCTCCTGTACCCGTGCCCAACATGTGTCAGACTCTGACACTCCTAGGACAGTCCTTGAATATGACTCCGACACTACTAGGACACTCCTTAAATATGCATACATTTATTCAGACATGTACTCAATAGTATAATACATGTTTTAGTTTAAAACTACGTCATACACTTTTTGGACGTATATCTTGCAATTCATTAAACCCAGGTTGGGTTCGTTTCAGCCATACTCAGTTTAGAAGTATGATTTTAAAGGGTCATTTAGGTATCTAGTTCAGAAATGAGCGGTTTTCCAATTTATAATCTATTTTATAAATGAAACATAAAAATATTATAGGAATTTTAGTTTTCATAACATGTGAATAAGAAAAACAAAACTGATCTCATGTAACATAGAAGATAGTACTGTATGGCGAAAGAAGCATATGAAAGAAAACGAAAAAAACCTAAGATGAATTGCAGCATTGAGCCCCTTTCCCCGACCCAGACTCGGGGACGGTTCTTTCTTCTCAGGATCGAGAGTATTTTGCGGAGTAGGCTCAGCGGCAGTGATCACCGTTTATCGTAGCAATTCTTCGGTTTCATTTGGTTTAGGTAGTTATTTGTTTCAGACTTGTTCTTTGAGCCACACGTGGCCTTCTAGGCTATGATGTGTTTTTCTTACTCTTTTCAGTGTGGATAGTTGTGGACTTGTAGTTGAACTCTGTCTTTTCGAAGATTTTCTTTACCTATATTTCTTTTGTTGTCTTAGTTACATGCTCTGTGGTATAGTTGTGGCTATATATTTGTATACAGGATGACCTAGAGGCGTGAATGTGGCCGAATGGTTGCATTGCCACCGAGACACGTTCCAATCATTGCCAATGGTTTCAAAGTTTAATAAAACTATGTCATAATATAATACATGTACTCAATAATATAATACATGTTTTAGTTTGAAACTATGTCATACACTTTTTGGACGTATATCTTGCAATTTATTAAACCCGGTTGGGTTCGTTTCATCCATACTCAGTTTAGAAGTATGATTTTAAAGGGTCATTTAGGTATCTAGTTTAGAAATGAGCGGTTTTCCAATTTATAATCTACTTTATAAATGAAACATAAAAATGTTATAGGAATTTTAGTTTTCATAACATGTGAATAAAAAACAAAATTGATCTCATGTAACATAGAAAAAGTACTGTATGATGAAAGAAGCATATGAAAGAAAACGAAAAAAAATCTAACATGAATTGCAGCGTTGAGCCCCTTTCCCATTCTAGTAGAATGTGATAATAGTGTATGATAGAAGCATGTGAAAGAAGAAAAAACTAACTTATAGAAATAAACACTTTTCTCAATCTAACATAAAAATGCAGTATTGACTGCCTTTCCTGTTCTAGTAGAATGGATAGTAGTGTCTTAAGTTCTTTCAGCAGCACATGAAAGAAGGAAAGAAAAGAAAAGAAAAGAAAGAAAAAGAACATATGAAGTATGAAATAGGAATAAAAGTCAATCTCTGACATAGTAAAACCTTGTTGGAAGTTCATAGCCAATTAACCTTGGATTTCTCCATCACGCGTAAGTACAGAATGGCAAAAAATCTCTTGAACTTACCAGCAGCACATGACATAGTCCCAGACCAGGGTTCCAATCTTTCTTTAAAGTATTGACACAAATCTCTCCATTTGTTGCAATATTTGGGTGAAAGATTTTTGTCAGAAAGTAGCCTACAGAATATGATGCAAATGCAAATTGAGAACAATTAACAGATATTTAAGGGGAAAAAATAAACAAAGAAAAGTAGTCAAGGGTAAACCTTTTGGAGGTGACTGAGGAAACTCTCGAGATAACAAAAGGTTCATTCGAAATATACCATTCTCATATGGAGTTCCAGCTGCAATGTGAACCTTATGTCATGTATTGTTATTGGTAAAATAACTTCACACCCTAAAAACATTTGAATAGAAGGTTTACCTACCGGGACCCTCGATATCAGCATATATAGTAGAAAAGTCATCATCATTCACAACAACTTTGATGCCTTCCGGTGGAGTCTCATGAAGAACTTTCAGTTCCTTGGCAAGTTGTTTGATAATGTTAGGTGGAAGGTTTTCATCGCTCGCCTATAAAAGGTAACAAAAGAAAAGTATGATTTAACACTAAATATGTAAGGAGTTAAAAAGGTATGATTACAGGCAAAGAGCAGTATCAAGAAACAAACGCAAACAAGTACATACGAAGCATAAACTTCAATTATATGATTACCATCCTAAAGGAGTCCCTTGAGATAAGTTATTTCTGCACAATCTTTTAAAAGCTTGTTCGGTTTGTGGGTACGTCAGTTGTTATGTATAATATCAGTAGAACTCAGCTTCAGTAATTGATATCGCTCCTGCATAAATGTAAATTTAAACACGATTAGAACTTCAAAATAATACTAGACACTGATAAATAATTCTTGTTCTTCAAAAAAAAAAAAAAAGCCATACTGAGATGTTTCATGATTTCAGTATGAAAAATATAGGACAATAGAGGAACCACAAGGATACTATAATTTGAAAACATGTTTTTATCCTAAAATCAAAATGAGCAACATCCACAATACATACATAAGAGATTAGCAGAGTGATCCACCTGTCATATCGGATTGAACAAAAAGAAGATAGATGAGAATTACAACTGCAAGAATCAACCACAAAGACAGATTTCTTTGGCGGAGCGAGCAATGCCTTACTCCTAATATTTTCTTGTATTGCTTCTCAACTAACTTAATTTACAGATTACAATTTATCTCTTTAAATAGAGGTCTCATATTTGAATAGCACTCGATTAAAGTTACTATATGAATAGGACTTGCTATTTAAATAGAATTATCCTGCATAAGTTCGTTTTAAACAACAATTAACTTGATTTATAGATTACAATTCATCTCTTTAAATAGAGATCTCAAATCGAGTTACTATATGAATAGGACTTGCTATTTAAATAGAATTCTCATGCATAATTTCTATTTAAACAACACCCAATATGAATAGGACTCAACTCCTCATCAATTAGGACTCTTTCTTAATCTATAATTACAAACTACTAATCAAGATAGAACTCTATGTAATTCAGATCCTATAGACTTCTAATCATAATAGGACTTCATACTCAGTGAAGTTTATTTAAACAACACCCAATATGAATAGGACTACAACTCCTAATTAATTAAGACTCTTCCTAAATCTGTAATTACAAACTCCTAATCAAGATAGGACTCAATGCAATTCAGATCCTAAAGACTTCTAATCATGATAGGACTTCATACTCCTAGATGTAATAGGACTTATACTCTAATTACAATAGAACTCGTACTCTAATACGATAGGATGCATACTCCTAGTTGTAACAGGACTCACACTCCTAATTATAATAGGACTCTACAAGTTGCACCAACTTCAGTCTCCTTGCTAGAATCAAAGATCCTCTTGAATCGCATAGAGAAACCATAGTGCAAAATAGGGGAACAACAAGGGATAATATAAGTTGAAGAACATAATTTAGTCCTGATATCAAAATAAGCAAACACCTATACTATTATATAAGAGAAATAGTAGGGGTAACCATAGGACAAAATGGGGGACCGTAACGGAAAATATAATTTGAAAAACATATGTTTATCCAAAAATCAAAATAAGCAAGATCTATATTCTATAAAAGAATAGCATAGAAAAATCATAAGAAAAAGAGGGGTTGGAGTACGAATAAGCAAACACATATACTATGGTTTGAAGGAATGAGGAAAATCTCTCTCAAGTAGTGCATAAAATTTTGATCTACTGATTGCTACAAAAACATGTAAATTTAAGAGGGAAACTTTAACTGGAAGAACGGATAAAAGGTTCGATATTAAACTAATATGACTTGTTTCAGTTTCATTAGAAAGATGCAAATAATAATAATAATTGCCAGTTGGTTAACATAAAGACTAATTGATAGTCCCAAGCAACGGTCGGATGCCTAGTGTCGCCAAACTCCTATAGTCCTATTAGAAACTCTCCCTTTAGGTCCCATATACTCACCGTGTTAATGATCAATTATCGGGGATAAATTTGTAAAATTCAGTACATTGACACTGTAAATACGCCGCTACGTCGAGGGTATTCCCATTATTTAAATAAAGATGTCCAGTGAGCGCAACAAATTTCAATCGACCGATCACTACAAATACATGTAATCTAAGAGGAAAACTTTATTTCTTTTTTTTCACGTATTTTTGGTTGTTGGCAACTTTAACTGACATACAAAATCATTTTTAAGGATAAAAGGTTAGATAATAAACTAATACGAGCTGTCTCAATTTTATTGAAAAGACCGAAAAACAATAAAAATCGTCAGCTGGTTGTCATAAAGACTATCCGAAGGACCCAAGTAATGATCGGCTGTCTAGTATCGGAAAACTCCTATAGTTCTATTAGAAATGCATCTGCTTGCGTGATTATGGTCAATTATCATGGGAAAATTTGTAAAACTCAGTACATTGACAGCATAAATATGCCGCTAGTTGAGGGTATTCCCGTTATTCAAATAGAGACGTCCAACAAGCAAATATGTGCAATCTAAGAGGGAAACTTTCTTTCTTTTGTCCATATTTTATGGTTGTTAAAAACTTTAATTGACAGACGACATCATCTTAAGGGTAAAAGACTCCCGAAGGTCATAAGCAACAGTCAGTTATCTAGTGTCGGTAAACTCCTAGTCTCATTAGAAACGCCCCCTTTGGGTCCCATATGCTCGCGTGTTGACTGTCAATTAGGGTCCGGATCCTCTACAGCCCAAGCTGTAGAGGAACTCTACAATCCGGGCCCACATTTAACTTTTGACCAATCTCATAGTGACACATGGTTTGAAGTTTTTTAGAAATTGTAGGGTGAGAATAACAACTTATTAGAGGTTACGGTTGACGAAGTTAACACTGTTGCTTTTTTTTTTCTTTTTTTCTTTTTTGAAAAATATAAAAAGGAAAATTGAAGTTGGTTTTCCCTTTCGGGCCTCCGTGTGACTTTTTTAAAAATTTTTTAACAAAAGGGATACTATATCATTAATATACCAAAAGGTTACATATGTTAGCCACTTTCGGTAATATGAGTGCTTCATGGTTCGATAGTGGGACATTCCCCACTTATACACATTGTTACTGCATACAAAAGATTAGCAAAATACAAAATGTGAGCTTTACGCATTAAGCTCCTGAAGAAAACAAAACAAACAACATGTCTGTCACAGCCCATACGGTCACATAATATCAAGTATATAATGAAAGCCAGATAGCAGCTTGTGTGTCTGGTAGCATATCCGGTTGAAAGGCAAAGTCACTGAAATTCTGGGCAAAATACCAGCAAAGCAAAGACAAAGTTGCAGAAAAAGAAAGAGGAGTGGACTGAAAGTAGGCTAATCCCTGGGCCATTTGCTGGGATGGCTGTTGTTGAGTGGGTATCTGTCGCAGTGCTACAGTAAGAACCGCTGCCATGTAGACCGCTGTTAAGGTGGAGGATAGGTTACAAAAATATGATACTCGAAACAAAATCCCGAGTATCACAATGCCAGAATACAAAAAATAAAAAGCAAAAGGTATTAGAGGCACGAGATTTAGGGAGTTGAATTATCCTTATCTCCTGTAAATATAATAAAAACACATCAATAAGTAAAATTAATTGCAATTATATAACTTAAAAAACTCATTGAGAAGTTGTCGAAAATATCAAGCACCTAAAGTTTCTCCATGTTGATGTAATTGTTGGTTATTACCGTCCATATTTTGATGCATGCCAATTTTTCAAAGTCCTTCAAAAATTCATAGAATTGCTAGAAATAATTGTCATAAAGTTAAAAAAGTCAAATTATATAAAACATTTGCAACCTTTACTACCTTATTTAAGATAAGAGTTCCTTGTGATGAACTTTGGATTGAGTTGGAGAATATGGCTTCCTACAGTAGTAAATTGAATAATAAAAATATTGGATTAATCAACAAAGCGATGTAAAATAATATAAACAAGAAAAAGATGTACCGAAGCAATTGGCTCATAGTTGGCACCATTTGTTGGTGCATGCCCATGCTAGAATTTGCGAATGAGAAGGGAATAATGCGAGCTACATGTGTGACAAAGAATAAGATTCATATATTATTTAATAAAGAATTTATTTCCATTAAAATTTACACGTGTGACAAAGAATAAGATTCATATATTATTTTGGTACCATGAGCATGGTTTGGTGAGTTGTCGGGACATCTTGAGTACCAAAGGAGGAGTAGCGGATGCCATGGTGAACTCATTTCTATCTTTTGATGATTTATTTTGGACCTTACTCATTCGACTCCTCTTCATTTTTGTGGCTTTCTCTAATGCATTTAAAATCTTCTACCACGTCATTGGTTTCCCTCTTTCTAATCCTGTTACTTCTATACCTTAATGATAAGCAAAAAATTATATTTAGTTTTTATGAGCATATGCTTAGGAAAAATCATGCTAGTGAAATAATTTGAGAGCAAGATAACCACATAACAAATAATACTAACAAGTAGGTGTAAAGAGGATGAAACTTGAACATATTTGAGAGTATACATCTATTGAACTTCTTGCCTACACATGGTTATGTACAAAATAAATGGAAGACCGAAGATTAAATTTGATTAAGTTTACATTCAAGATGAAACTAATCAAAGAATAAATGGTTTGCAAGGCTTGCAAGGTCATTAGATCAAGAAAGAAGGTTTCATTTCTCAAAGTCAATGGTCCAGATCATGCAAGGGAAGTAATATTGGCTCGGTTAATTGAGGCATAGGTAACAAACTGTGTCCGTTTATTTTAAGACACTTTGAATTTTATAATTGAACTTTTAAGGAAACAAAGCGCTTAATGAATAAGAATAATATTTTATATAGAAAACATAGGATTTTTCATGATGATCTCTATACCTTTATGATAACCGAAGAGTTTGTTGAGCTTGGGATTCCTCCATCTTTTGTCCCTTTTAAAACTTGCCCTTCATCATATTTTGAGAATCGAAGCAATATTAGCATGCGGCGTGCGAAATTCATATTCGGAACATTTCTTCAACCTTCTTCAAAAATCATGAGAATAATCCATAGCAAATAAGTAGGACTCCTCGGTTCCTGCGGCAATTGTTGCGATATTAATTAATTGATGGCAAAGTGATCGATATCGTCTTCCAAGCGCCACTTTGGGATCACTTTCCACAATGCACCCTTGGTGATTAAATACATTCCCAACTTTTGCATTCCTTGTCCACCTCTTCATTATGTACTCTGGTGGTATGAGTTTAACATGATTACAATCAAGGACCTTCAATGCATGACAACAAAGAATTCCCATAAATTCATAAGTCTTGCAAGTACATGCTACTTTACTTGTTGAAGAATCAAATGTCACTAGATGATCATATTTGCTCTCTAATTTCACTATGTACTCCTCTTTTGTACCAACTTGGTTATGTTTAAATGCATCACAATCGAGAAACCTCTTATATTGAACTTCGAATAATTGATATGCTTCTCTAGTATAGATTTGCACCGCTTGGCTCAACATTCTAGAGTTAGCATACATCATTGGAGTTGTTTGACATGTTTTAAAATCAGCAAAATATTCCTCATAACGGCGATCAACAACAAACTGATCATAATGCTCAAAAAACCGGAATAGATTATATTGAACATTCAAGTATTTTTTTAGAACTGAATTGATACCTTCGCTTCTTTGTGTACTTACCATATCTGCACAGAATGTATTACGACCATATACCAAAGCCCATTTTTCTTTTTGTTTGAACAAATCATTCAACCAAGAGTCATCTTCAAGGCCATGTTTCTCTAACAAAATTTTCCAAGCCGCAAAGAAATCTTCCTCCTCAACATGGTCGTATATGCAAGAACGAAATTCAGAAGCAAATGTCGATGAACTGGCAAATGTATTCTTCAAGTTCTTTGCTGCATTCTGATAAATGTGCCAAATACATAATCGATGATGTGTTTCTGGAAATACTGTCTTTATCGCTCTAGCCATTGCAGCACACTGATCGGTAAGAATAGTTTTTGGCTTGATCCCGGACATTGCCTTTAAGAAGCATTCAAAAACCCACTCAAAAGAAGCAGCAGTTTCATCATATAAAAGAGCAGCACCAAATATCACAGATTGCCTATGATGGTTTACCCCAACAAATGGAGCAAAAGGTCGTCCATAGTTATTTATTTTATATGTAGTGTCAAAGCAAATGACATCTCCAAAGTTGATATAGTCCACTACACATCTTGCATCAGCCCAAAATATGTTTGTTAAATGTGCTTGCTCATCAACCTGTAATGCATAAAAGAAAGAAGGATTCTCTAATTGCATTCTTTGAAAATATTCAAGTAAAGATGCTGCATCACCTTTTTCCATTTCCATTTGCCTTGTCGTACGCAGAGCATTTTTAAGATCCATTCGAAGATAACCAAGATTTTCTCGTCCTCCAGCTTCTATAGCTTGTAGATCAAATGCCTGCTTGGATTTGATTCTTGATCTATCAGCTGAAAGAATTTGGGCTTTTTGAGCTTCTGTGACTCTTCTCTGAGATCTAAGCATGTGCGATTTTCCGGGACTTACGACATCATGATTATGTGTTAGCTCAACTTTGACGACCTTATATTTACCATTTGCATGTAACCTTATTTGCATGCAAGCTTTGCAACCAGTTCTTGTAATTGGCCTATGATGAAGCACATTAACATCTCTTTTATCCTTATGTCGAAATCCCTCTTTTGCACAACAAATATTTCTAAACAACACTACTTCATTAGACTTCTTTACTTGATTTTTGCGTATACTGAAGCCAGCTTCTCGAGCATAATCATTATAAAAAGCATATGCATCCTCTTCACTTTCAAATTCCATGCCAACCTTTGGTTCTTTCTCAGGCACATCAATATTTTTCTTTGGAGTTTGGACATGTGTTATGCCATCTGAGAATTGCTCTAAAATAATTGATTCCATATGGTTGTGTGCATGTTCACTAATAGATAAATTATCCTCAAACCTGTGACAATAATTTAAAAACTGTGTAAGCACTATATATATAATATAATCACTAATTTTAAACTCTAAAAAGATAATATACACGGATATAAGACATAACAATACATAATATGATAAACCAAGCACCAAGAACTTAGTAAATATAAAGCTTTCAAAATAAATTCAAGATCAACTCGAGAGAATATGAAATATTTCAAAATATGATTACCAATTGAATAAATATATTTCAAATTCTGCTATTGTAAAATTCTAATTGGCATTGAAAAAATCATATTATTTTTCCTTTTGCATACACTTTTCCATATTAAAACTAACAATGAATAAAATCATGATGCAACATTGCTTCTAAAATTAATGAAATATTATGTGTATATCATCTTACCTTTCTATTCCTCGCACTAATGTATCGCCTTCATGATCAATTGAAGAATTAGATGGCAATTGAGGACTGAAAATTGAAGAATCTATATTCATTTTGCCCCACTTAAAATTTTTTCCCTGAAGAAAGATCACACCAATTATCAGAGGTACTATTTCCCCCTAAGAACAATTATTAAAATAAAAAAATTAGAAATAGAGAAGCTTACAAGATGCTGTAAATAATTGAGATCATTGAGGTGAGATGGGTGATTGAAGGAGAAGGAAGGTGCCTGGCTTAGGAGATGATAGGAGACTAATAGTCTCTTCTAGAAAACAATTAAACGGTGTTAACTTCCTCCGTTAACAGCAGCCCACAACGTCAGAGAAGCCCACAACTTCTAAAAAGCTTCAAGCCATGTGTCGCTATAGGACTGGTCAAAACTTAAATGTGGGCCCAGATTGTAGAGTTCCTCTACAGCTTGGGCTGTAGAGGATCCGGACCCTGTCAATTATCAAGGGCAAATTTATAAAAACTAAGTACGTTGATAGCATAAACATGCCGCAATGTTAATGGTATTCCCGTTATTTAGACAAAGACATCCAGTTAGCACAACAAATTTTGATCAACTAATCGCTACATATACATGTAATCTAAGCCTAGGCAGTAATAAACTTTTAAGATTCATGAGAAAGAGAAATTTGTTGATACGAAGCCTAGGCACTAATAAACTTTTATGATTCAAAATGAAAAGTAAAATTAATAGAGGCCTCCTTATAATTAAACGATCAACCCAAAATATACCCGTTCAGATACAAGCAACTATACTAAACTTTCAGATTCAAGGTCACCAGACTTCAAAATGAAACAAGCTAGTTTTTCAACAACGCAAAACTACCAACATAATCAAAAGTCTAACTTCCTAATAAATTCCATTACAACAGAAAGAACGGGGGGAAAGGAACAAAGCTCTCAGCTTTTAGTCTACAAATAAAAGAGGATCAAGAACTACATATGACAAAATATTGGCTCGAAACCCTAGATTTCCAAGTTGCTCATCAAACAATGGTCAGAAAAAGTAATTGCAGAAACGATCAAATCGGGTGCAAATAAACGAGAAAACTGAATATTTCTATACCTAAAAGAGGAGGCCAGATCAAGAAATTTCGAGCAGATCCTTCAATTGAGACTGCAATCGAGCAGATCCTTAAATTGAGATCGCAATGATTGGGAGAGATTTTTTTTCTTCTTTTTCTCTCTCTCGCGGAGAGTGAGGGGCCGTTTGGTTCAAATACTAAAATTATTGTATTTGGAATCTGATCAAGAATTTCAAATACATGTGCTTTTAACATGTTTTAGAATTCCTAATTTTATATTTAGTTCAACTTGATTAGATGAAAGTAAATTTTAGAAATTATAATTTATTATTTGCTTCAAACTTTAAAATATAGAAAAGTACAAAATGTATGGATATCTAATGCCAAAACTTCAAATTTTTAACATTTGGCAAATCCTCTCCAAATTGTAGGATTTGACAAATCCCAAAAATTTCTAGGTTTTTTCATTTTATGGATACCTAATGGCAAAAAAAAAAAATTTGAAACAAACATTCTATATGGAATCCCATAAATGAAAATGAGACATTTTTGCTCCAAGAATTTCAAATCCACCTCGAATGCTAAAAAATTTGTTTAACCACACAGCCCCTGAGAAGATCCTTTGTAGTTTTGCTGCGCTTTTAATAATCGACGTCTCTAGCTGACCATGTATTGGGTTTTACAGATTTACCTCTTAATTGTGATCGTTGACACGTGAGTAGTCGATATGACCAATGGGTGTGCGGACAATCAACAGCTGCCAGCTGGCGTTGAACCCTCCTCCCTAGCTTGATGTGTTACCAGCCAGCGATTTTGGTGTCTAAAGGGTGTGCTCGGTTTGAAAGAGTCCGAACAACAAAAAAATTTCCAACACCATTGTTGTTTCAACTCATGATATTGAAACACTTTTAAATTGAGTGTTGTTCTAACACCCTCAATTGTGATTTATTTTGTTGTTGTAATAACTTTTTAGTATTGCAGCAACATCTAAACTAAACAAGACTTCTTAACTTTTGATGTAGTTAGAGTATCTCCAATGGTACGCCATTCCTCTAAAATGGCGTACCATTGGCTCCAATCAGAGCTGTAGCACCCTCTAAATTAAGAGGGTCTTCTGATCCCTCTATATATGAAGGGTTTGGGTTGATATAGAGGGTTCCTCTATATTACTATTCATATAATTTAATTCTAATTTTGCCCTCCCATCTCATTTACAACTTTTCATAAATACCTATTGTATCCTTGATTATAATTAAACTAATTATTTAACATAATATAATTTTAATTTACTCATCCATTTTAAATAAAAATTATATCATTGAAATTGTCTTGAAACCTTCAAAATGAGACTAATATTTAATACTTTTAATATTAATGTCAAATTTATCATTATGAAATGTTGAAGTACGAGAATTTAAAATACATCAAGCTTAAAAATTACATCATTCCATTACCATGTATCCGCCATAAATGTTCAATGAGTGCATTAATCCCATTTAAAAGGTTTGTGAGGCGATTCTAACGGTATAATTTTTGTATAAAAATGTTAAGTTTAAATTATTTTATTTACACCATTAATTTACTAATGATAGGTTAATTAATATAAATATGCAAGATACCATTGAGCATAACTTTTACAAACCTCTATATTTAAAGAATCTTGAAGAATATTCTTTTCAAACCCTCTAAATATGCAAGATGCCATTGGAGATGCTCTTAGAACAACATGGGGTTCCAACTACATCAAACCAAACACACCATTAGTTACCGCTTAATTTCTCTTTAATATAGGTAATTTCATAAAAACCCTAATCATTGGGGTCTTTGCTCTTAAGTTCTCTAAAGTTTAAGGGATAGCACTTAACTCTCTGAATCTTTTTTCCCCATCAAACCATCCGAACTTGAGAACATCTCGCGATAGCCTCTAAAATTTATGATTTCCCCAAGAGACGGTGGAAAGGTTGTTGTAGGAAGACAATCACTTTTTTTTTTCAAATGGAGGATGACAAATCACTTAATAGCAGTTTTCTTATTTCATTATGGGTCTATCGTTTCTTATCGTCCTAAATCTTTCATAATTTAAAATTAGTCCCTCAATCACTAAAATTGTTTTAATTTCCCTCAAATATCTTAAGTTATTTAATTTATGACCCCTCAAATCATTGAAATTGCTATTAAGTCCCTAATTCTCATGATAGTTATTTTAAAGTGATCACGAGAATTAATAACAAATTCGGTGATCGGAGGGACTAATTTTAAATGACTTGAAAACTACAGAACCTTGTAGTAATTTCAATGATTTGAGGGACCAATTTCAAAATATTAAAGATTTAGGGAGTAATTTTGAAAAAAACATTTTTAGGGAATAATTAAGAACAAGTTATACATGTAGGTGATTTAGTACAAAACTTCAGGAGGAATTGTAAAATTAACCCTTTTATTAAATTGAACCTTGACGCCTAACATTTTTATCCGTGAGATGATTTCATCTATCAGTTGAAGTTGCCCAAAAAACCTAACATATGGGGCAAAAAACATTTCGGATCCTCAACCTTTTGGGGGCTAAATTACTTAGAAATTCTCTAAAGATTTTTAAGATTGTTGTCAAATAATCGACTTTTTTATATAATTCAGTGGCGAAGCTACATAGTGTTTAGCAATGTCATATGACACAACATGATTTTCTACCTTATAGATATTTTAATTTACTTTTACTTGTGTTTGCTGCCTAGAGCACAATTAAAATTAGGGTAGGGCATCACCAAAAATGATAAAATTATCAATATAGATTTAAAATACAACCACACTAAGTTATACGGAGACATCTTTGGGCAAAATTCTGACTCTATATGTAATCATTGATGTTTGATATAATAATCATATATATTTTGTTTTATGAAGTGTCTGTAACTACCATGCTGTATGGTGTTAGCTTTTGAATCCCAAATTAAGCTTGCAAACTTTAAAGAACACTTTTTTTTTGGGACGCATAAAAGAACACTAAACACAATAGTTGAAACATCACTTTTGAATTCTTAAAGGGATTTCTTGTCAACCATGCAAACTTTAAGGATTGCGTCACTTACTTGTTTTGCTAGTAAAAATATCCCTAAATTATTTGGATTTCGGGATGATCTTGCATCATCCTATTATCCATTAAACGATATATGTATTGGATTCTCTGAGTGTAGATTGTTATTATCTTTCAGCATTTGTTCTTTTTGACTATGATCAAACCCAACAATGGAAAACTTAAAATTTTGATACCTTTTCTATTTTTATGTTAGAAAAGAGGAAAAATTGTATCTAGGCCCCTTTTTAAGAACTCTCATGTGTGGCACCCCCTTCAACTTTTCATCATGTGTTTCCCCCCTTGATCCACTTTCTCACGTGACAAACCCCTTTTCATGTTGCCACTTGCCACCTCACTAGAGATAGAAAATAAATTTTCTTTATCCCCAGACTATCCTCATCCTCATCCTCTCATCTTTCTTTTTTTCCTCATGAACCCATGAAAATTATTTGCTTCTTCTCCTCCTCCATCTCAACCGTTGTTTCTTTCCTCACCACCGTTCTCCGGTTCTCGCCAATAGAAATAGTTAACCGGATTTCTCAAATCTGTTCGAGAGAGCTCGATCGAAAGAGCATGAAAGAGCTCAGGAGGGCAATCGGTCTTAGTTTCAAGTGCTCGCTTAGCTTAGATGGTGCATTATACCCCGATAACTTGTTACATTCTCCTGGTCTTAGTTTCAAGTGCTCGCTTAGCTTAGATGGTGCATTATACCCCGATGACTTATTACATTCTCCTCCACTTTCTTCTTATCTCTCTTTTCTTTTCTCATGAACCCATGAAAAATATTTCTTGTTTCTCCTCCTACACATTAACTATTATTCCTTTCACCACCACCTTTCCCAGGGGCGGAGCGAGCCATAGTCCAAAGGGTCCATGGCCCCCCCTTGGGTTATGAAAGACCATATACTATATAGGGTATTGGTTAGTATTACAAAAGTTAAATTCCTTAGCTTTGTGGCCCACTAGATCAATATGAGTCCCCAATGAGTTATTTGTTACTGGTTAAGGCCGAATAAAATCAATCATACATTTCTACTTACCTAAATATAATCATATATTTCTACTTATTCAAATACCATCATTGTTGTTCCGATAAATTGCAAATAATTGTGTTTATATATACTTTCATTAGCAATTATCACTTTTGACTTGTTTATTAACACTGTCATCCCTATTATGTAACATTTTGAAAATAATAAATCACAAATAACCCCCTCTTCCTAAATTGAGAGGTAATAAATGCTAATAATTCTTTTAGAAGAGATAAGTGTTACTGAAAGTATATGCGAGGAGAGTTATCTGCAATGTAACTCTTTTCTTTTGCTTTATTCCTTGTGTGTGTATGAGACATGAATTTGTATTTCACATAGGAGTTACAAAAGTGACAATTAGTATTCATACACAATTAATGGGTAAAAGAAATTTTATTTCATATACTTTTGTACAGTTTTCTCATTCTTTGATAAAAATCTTTTTTAAAAACATTTTTTTAACCCAATGGGAGATGAGTACAAGAATTATTGTTTGACATCTTATAGTGAAAAATATATATTTTGTAGCATTGCGGAGGAGAATATCATGAAATAGTTTCAAGAAATGAAAGCAAGAAGAATGTTCTTTGTAAACACGTTCACTTTGAATTTAATTTTGAAAGTCTATTTATGTAATAATGTTTAGACACTACTCAATTGCGCAAAAAAATTTCACATTGTCATGTTCAATTATTAATTTTTTGGACCCCCCTTAACGAAATTCCTGGCTTTGCCACTGACCTTTCCTATTGCATTCTCCTTCTCCTTCTTCTCATCTCGTTTTTTCTTTTCTCATAAATCTATGAAAAATATTTCCTTCTACTCCTCCTTCTTCTCAACCATTATTTCTTTCATCACCACTTTTCTTATTGTATTTTTCTTCTGTTTCTTCTCGTTGTTTCTTAATCATTATCTTTTTTACCGCTACAGCGACACTTCCGTTATTTTTTTCTCTTTCTTTAGTTATCTGTCTCTCTTATTCTTCGATAACCGTTGCTGCATCATTCAAAACCTACCATTTTTAGTTTAAACGAGCAATCTCTTAAAGTCACACCGAAGTTAAACACGTAGCAGTTAAAGTTAACACTCAATAGTTAAACTTAATATCTAGTCAAAGTTAACACCTAACAATTAAATTTAATATCTAATAGTTAAACTTAACATTGAAACTTTGCAGTTAATATGTAAGCTTTAAAGTAAACATGTGATGTCTAAAATCAACTAAAAATTGAGATTTTTCGCCACCATCGCCTCCCCCCCACCATTTTATCCTCTTCCTTCAACCGTCTCTTCTCCTTCTTCCACAAAAATCTATCACATCCCTTTAAGCCCATCTTCTTTGACTAAAATGAATTATTTTGAGTGTTAACTTTAAATAACTATAAATTTAAGTGTTAGCTTTAAAAACTATAAAGATTTTAACATAATTTAATAATCAAAATTTAAGCTTAACACTCAAAGCTTTAAGTTAATGCTCAAAATTTAAAGTTAACACTAAAATATGACCGTCTTAACCAAAGGAGACGACCTTTGAGGAATTCAACGACGGTTGTGGAAGAAAGAAGAGCAAAGATAGTTAAGAAAAGAGGAAAATGGTAGAGAAGATGTCATAATGATGGAAAAGCTTAATTGTTAGTCATTTTAGACCTTACATGTTAAGTGTAAAAGCTTAGCAATTATCTTTAAAGCTTCAATGTTAAATTTAACTGTTAGGTTTTAAGTTTAACTGTTAGATATTAAGCTTAACTGTTGAGAGATTTCGGTGCGATTTTAGGGAATGATCCGCTTAAGCAAAGGTACGACATTTGAGTGATGTTACAACTATTGCGACTTGCAGGACATTGGTGAAGATAAGAGAGTGGAGGAAGGAAAATGAAGGTGGATACAAAAGTAGAGAGATAAAGAAGGCAAAAATGACATGGATGAGAGAGGAGGGGGGAGAGAGAAAGAAAAGCGTAAGAAGAGAGACGAGAATTGAGTTGAGATAGAGGAGATATGAGATGAGAAAATGAAGTTGATATGAATAAAAGAGAAGGAGGAAGGATGACGGGCAAAGAAGAGAGGAATGAGAATGGAGATGGAATGAAGAGGGAGGGGGGAGGAAGTACGATGAAAGAGAGAGAGAAAAGGATAAGAAATGGAGGGAAAATGTTGATATGAGGAGGGAAGGAGGACGAACAAGAAGATAAGAGTATTTTAGGGATAAAAAAGAAAAATGGTGTGGAAGAAAGAAAAGTTGGAAAAAAGACTTAAGTACATTTGACTTTGATCAATGGGCTAAGTCACATGATGAATCTTAATCTGTGTCTAAACATCATTTTTATAGAAAGAAAAAGAAATATCTTGCTCATATTTATTTTATTTATTTTTAAATAATATTTTGCGATCCTATATGTCAAAACTAAAAATATTTTCTTATTAAATATTTTGCGATCCCAAACGATTTTTTTTTGTTTCTTTCACGCCTATGATAGGTCAACCGAGTGAACTCTGGTCGGTGTTTGATGGCCCAGGATGTCGACCGTCATGATAACCTCATCTATCCCGAACTAAATCCAACGGCCAATATCGACCCAGTTCATCATCACCGCCGTCAAAAATAACCGTCCAACCCCCGCCCACTGAAAAAGGAATAAAAGCCCCATTTTTTTTTAGGGTTTCTTCATCGTTCGAATTAGCAACTCCCCTTATAAATTCCCAAATCTCGCTTCAGCTGCAAGTGTTACTTCGAGAGTGATGAGCGAAAACCCTAACCCTAATTCAGCTACCGAGGTCAAACCTGCTCCGGTGGTGAGTATGTACACCGAAGCGGAGAACCAACAGATTCTGGCCGGAGATTGTCACATGGTCGGCGGAGGAAGCGGAGGAGAGGGACTGGAGGAGGAGCAGGAGAGTGATGGTTTTGAAGGGGACGGGCTATCGGATCCGGGTAATAATCTCCATGGGGATCCGCAGGCGGCGATTGGTCCTCATCTTGGGAGCAATCAGCTCACTCTCTCGTTCCAGGGCGAGGTCTACGTCTTCGACTCCGTCTCTCCCGAAAAGGTCAAACTTGTAATTTTTTAAGTATAATTTTCGAGATATTATGGTTCAGCTGATTTCATTCACTTCACTATAAGTGAAGTAAGCAGTTTGAGAGTACGAATTTCCAGTGAATGGGTAGAACTTTCACAGTCCAGGTTCCTTTTTTCAGCTCTTCACAGCTACCTCTGTAATTATAAAGTCTTGCAGCTGTAATTATAAACTGAATCGAATTGGCTGTTACCTTGGAACCAAGAGCTTAAGAATCTCGTAGGATTTATCGGTATATTTGTATGTTGTAAGCTTCTGTACCCTGTTTTAAGCATGAAACATGAGGTTTGATATACTTATGAAATCATAAATGGAAAAATGGGTATGAGGAAACAACTCAATTTGCGTGGAGAGATAGACTAGCAGCGAGGCCCACCATGCTAGTCACGTCCGAAGATGTGGAGCTCATTACTTCTATTTGTTGGTAGCTCAACTCACAACCGGTACACCCATTATAAATTTGACATGCCGACACTTTTGGAAGGGTCAAGGCTGTGTTAAGCTCATGTTCCTTCTCGTCATTTCTTAGCCTCAAGAGTCATAACTCAACTTTTTCTTTCCTGGTTTCTTTAACAGTGATGTCCTTTGACGTCAAACAAGCAATTTCTCAATAGAACATAAACATCTGAATTTGCCTCTTCTGATGGTAGAAAACTTATATCCTATACTAAAGTGATGTTATAAGAACTTATATTCCTTTCCTTAAATAGAAAACATTTCAACATGACACACTAATATGGCCATGCCATATCTATACATCACTACATGGATCCTCAAACGCTCCAAACGGAAAATTTTAAAAGTTTAGAACACAAATATATAGTAAAGATGATAATAATAAATTATACATGTGTACATGCCTTTCTATGGCCATGTTACTTAATATCATGAATGTAAACAAGAATGGTTCAAAGGGCACAATATCCCGTTTATGAAATACTTTTAAGTTGTACAGACTAATAGGCGTAGGGACGATTACATTCATTATTAAGAAAGTGAACAAATTATATAAATGGAAAACATCTAGAAATAGAATTGTGAACCTGACATTATATATTCGAATTTTAACTTCTTAGCCTCAGATACATATTTGATTGGTCATGGTCATTTTTTGGATAAACTGCAAATTTTCGGATATCTAAAAAGGACTATCTAAACATATCTGTCAAGTATCAAAACACTCGAGTATCTAAAACCCTATCATGCCCTGTGACCTAATTGGAGCGCAATGAGGCCAGCACACACCACTCCGACGATGACTTCATCGCGATAAAGGCCTATAATTATTTGTACTCATTTTCATAAAACTCGTTGGTTTTTGAAAAATCATTTGGGTTTTATGAATCGTTTCCTTTTTCTTTTTTCTGAAAACTTATAACTTTTTATTGCGGAAATATTTTGAACCTTGGCTCGGATACCACCAGCTCTAACCAATTTGTACAAGTCCAAAATGGCAACTATCTAGGGTTTGGCGAGAATAATATGGATTTTCATGAATCTCAGAATACTAATGTCAAGGACAATTCAAACACTAGAAGATATGCTGAGATGTTGTGTACTGGAGATGAAAGGATCATAGGAAGATTTTCTGCCTTTGGCCAAGTTTGCATATAATAACAACTATCAAGCTAGTATTCAGATGGCACCATATGAACTTCTTTATGGAAGAAGGTGCAGGTCTCCTGTTCATTGGGACGATGTAGAAGAAAGAAAACTTCTTGGACCAGAATTGGTACAACAAGCAATTGATAAGATTCAATTAGTTAGGGAATATCTCCGCACTGCACAAAGTCGTCGGAAGAGTTATGCTGACCAAAGAAGAAGAGAATTAGAATTTTAGGTTGGCGATCATGTTTTCTCGAAAGTTTCGCCTACATGAGGAGTGAAAAAATTTGGAATCCAAGGGAAGTTAAGCCCGAGATTCGTTGGTCCTTTTGAGATTCTGGAACGAGTTGGTCCAGTGGCGTATAAACTAGCATTACCGCCATCTCTATCTGGAATACATGACGTATTTCACGTATCGATGCTCCGAAAGTTCATCAAAGATCCCAATGAGATCGTTGAGTTATCTCCAGTGGAGCTCAAGCTAGACTTGACTTATGAGGAAAAATCGGAGCGTATCGTGGATTATAAGGAACAATTACTTAGGCGTCGAACCATCAAATAGGTGAAAGTTCAATAGAAGAATCATTCCGAAAGAGAAGCCACTTGAGAAATGGAAGATTCTGTGCGAGAAGTATCCAGAGCTCTTTGGGGATTGAGGTATGTTAAGTTTCGAGGACGAAACTTTTTATAAGGAGGGGAGTGTAGTGACCCTAGACAAGGAAAATAATAAAGAGAAGGATATGCAAATAAAGTATAAATTAAGGGTTTTTTTTACAAAAATGCCACCAACCGAGCTGTCCCGTTTACAGCCCCTTAGATATTTGTTGGCCTATTTTTATTGGAAACTTGAAATGACCAGGAGACGTGTTCATTCGCTGTTAATCCATGAAAACCCAAGCTCTATGAAAATTCATAAAAGCTCAGAATCCATCACTCATTTATCTCGTGCAACTTATCTCTTCAATTCCGAAATCATAACTGAACAATTAGGAGAAAGGAGGAGAAGGAGTAGAGGAAGGAAGCTTGAATAGCACCCAACTCCATAGTCAATTGAGGCATAACCCAATCTTCATGATTGATTTGAAGTTTCTTGATTTAGAAGAAGTAAACTGTCATAGGGACCTAATAGAAGTATATTTTGATATTTTGCTAAAGATTTGTGTAATTACTTTTAAATATATATATAAATATTAACCCTAGATCCGGCGTGGGTCCCGTCGCCGGCAGTCCATGGTCGCCGGCGATTCCCTGTCACCGTCCTATCGCCATGGTGTGAGAGAGAGAGAGATGCCCAACAATTCATGAAAATAATAATAATAATAGAGAAAACAAGAGGGAAGAAACAAGGAAGAAGAAGAAGAAGAAGAAGAAGAAGAAGAAGAAGAAGAAGAAGAAGAAGAAGAAGAAGAAGAAGAAGAAGAAGAAGAAGAAGAAGAAGAAGAAGAAGAAGAAGAAGAAGAAGAAGAAGAAGAAGAAGAAGAAGAAGAAGAAGAGAATTAGAATTTTAGGTTGGCGATCATGTTTTCTCGAAAGTTTCGCCTACCCGAGGAGTGAAAAAATTTGGAATCCAAGGGAAGTTAAGCCCGAGATTCGTTGGTCCTTTTGAGATTCTGGAACGAGTTGGTCCAGTGGCGTATAAACTAGCATTACCGCCATCTCTATCTGGAATACATGACGTATTTCACGTATCGATGCTCCGAAAGTTCATCAAAGATCCCAATGAGATCGTTGAGTTATCTCCAGTGGAGCTCAAGCTAGACTTGACTTATGAGGAGAAACCGGAGCGTATCGTGGATTATAAGAAACAATTACTTAGGCGTCGAACCATCAAATAGGTGAAAGTTTAATAGAAGAATCATTCCGAAAGAGAAGCCATTTGAGAAATGGAAGATTCTATGCGAGAAGTATCCAGAGCTCTTTGGGGATTGAGGTATGTTAAGTTTCGAGGACGAAACTTTTGTAAGGAGGGGAGAGTGTAGTGACCCTAGACAAGGAAAATAATAAAGAGAAGGATATGCAAATAAAGTATAAATTAAGGGTTTTTTTTACAAAAATGCCACCAACCGAGCTGTCCCGTTTACAGCCCCTTAGATATTTGTTGGCCTATTTTTATTGGAAACTTGAAATGACCAGGAGACGTGTTCATTCGCTGTTAATCCATGAAAACCAAGCTCTATGAAAATCCATAAAAGCTCGAATCCATCACTCCTTTATCTCGTGCAACTTATCTCTTCAATTCCAAAATCATAACTGAACAATTAGGAGAAAGGAGGAGTAGAGGAAGGAAGCTTGAATAGCACTCAACTCCATAGTCAATTGAGGTATAACCCAATCTTCATGATTGATTGATTTGAAGTTTCTTGATTTAGAAGAAGTAAACTGTCATAGGGACCTAATAGAAGTATATTTTGATATTTTGCTAAAGATTTGTGTAATTACTTTTAAATATATATATAAATATCAACCCTAGATCCGGCGTGGGTCCCGTCGCCCGTGATCCATGGTCGCCGGCGATTCCATCCGCAGATCTATCGCCATGGTGTGAGAGAGAGAGAGATGCCCAACAATTCATGAAAATAATAATAATAATAATAATAATAATAATAATAATAATAATAATAATAATAATAATCAAAATTTCTTTGGGACCCCTAAAAGTTTATCAGTTTGTACATAGGTCCAGAAGATAAAAAGAGAATGAAAATATTCATGTAGGCCCCTGTTGCTCTGTTAATTGTAACTAGACCCAAAAGATCCAAACTTAGGAATAAGCTTGAATAATTGTTGGAAACCCCCTGAGCCTTGCCATATATTATTAATAGGTTCAAAATTATTAGACTAATATCATAGAAATTATGGTAAATTGCAATATACGATCCAGGAATAACATACTATTATTATCTTCAAGAAAGAATGCAATATTTTAATTTTCTTTCTTATGTGCAATGAATATACTATAGTATACTCCAAAATTAGACTTTTGAAATTAAGGTAAATACTAAGAAGGAAAATGGACTATTAACTTTGTGCAATACCAAAAGATTACTATTTTCTCAAATTCACAATCAAATGTAAGAATTTCAAATCTCGATGAGTCGTTCATATAATGCAAGAATCACCTCATAGGTCCCACGAAAGCTACAAATAATAGCCCAGTAGCATGGGAATGTCAAAAGACATCACATAACATATAGTTCCCGGAACAGAATGCACCTAACACTGCCATAGGTCGCCGGTCACAATGTCACATCACAAACGCCCAAAAAGGGCCACATCACAAATGCCCAAAAAAAAAGGACCACATAAAGGTGCATTCAAACCATATGGCAGGCACAAATACATCACTTCATAGTGGACTTTCTGAGGGTTTTGAAAACATCGAGAATCGCTTGATTTCGGAAACACATCCTTTGTCAAATTATTTGATTTCAAAATACATCACTTGTCAAATTGCTTGTTTCCAAAACACATCACTCGTCAAATCACTTTATTTCAAAACGCGTCATTTGCGCCAAAAATAATATTGGTATGTTCACTTATCAAAATTATAAATACTTTAAATCAAGTGGACGAGTATAAATCTCATCATCTCAGTTAAAACAGTTTACGGATTTCACTTTTCTCTATTTTAATCGATACTAAGTCATCGAAAATCTTTGAATCCATAAAACTATTGAAACACATTCAAATTATTTTTTTCTTCAAAACTTTCAAATAAAGCATTATTCACAATTAATTTAGATCACATGAAACCAAAACCGCTTATCACATTTTATGTGAAATCAAATTTACTTTTAATATCTTGTGCGAAATCAAAATCATATTATGAGTTAGGCCACAAATGTAAATAGATCGAATCACATTTAACTTTATATACATGAAAAATAATAGATTATTTATTTTTCGAGCACAAAATCAATCAAATATAGCACTCATGTAATTTCATATTATAAAAATACTAGTGAGAAATGAACTTACCTCTAGTGAGTATGCGTTTCCTCAAAATATTTCTCCCCAGATATCAACCGGATCCTATAATATAAAGACGTAAGACTGATGTTAATTCAGGACAAATATATATTATAGGTTAATTACTTCAAACTCTAGAGCTAATCAGATTCAAGTATAATCAAATAATAATTGAAATCTATAAATAGGGTACACATAGGCTTTTTGCTAATTTAAGCAATTTACCATAATTTCTATGACATTAGTCTAATAATTTTGAACCTATTAATAAAATATGGCAAGGCTCAGGGGTTTCCAATAATTATCCAAGCTCATTCCTAAATTTAGATTTTTTGGGTCTGGTTGCAATTAACAGAGCAACAGGGGTCTACATGAATATTTTCATTCCCTTTTTATCTTCTGGACCTATGTACAAACTGATAAACTTTTAGGGGTCCCAAAGAAATTTTAATTATTTTAATCTTCCTCCACCTTATCTCTTCTCCTTCGTTCATGCTTCCGTCCCCTTTTTTTTCTTCTTCCTCCTTGTTTCTTCCCTCTTTCTTTCTCTATTATTTTTTTTTCATGAATTGTCGGGCGCCTCTTTCTTTCACGCTATGGCGGTGGGACGGCGATAGGAAATCACCGGCGACCATGGATTGCCGGCGGCGGGACCCATGCCGGATCTAGGGTTGATATTTATATATATATATTTAAAAGCAATTACACAAATCTTTAGCAAAATATCAAAATATACTTCTATTAGGTCCCTATGACAGTTTACTTCTTCTAAATCAAGAAACTTCAAATCAATCAATCATGAGGATTGGGTTGTACCTCAATTGACTATGGAGTTGGGTGCTATTCAAGCTTCCTTCCTCTACTCTCCTCCTCCTTTCTCCTAATTGTTCAGTTATGATTTTGGAATTGAAGAGGTAGGTTGCACGAGATAAAGGAGTCATGGGTTCTGAGTTTTTATGAATTTTCATAGAGCTTGGGTTTTCATGGATTAACTGCTAATGACCACGTCTCCTGGTCATTTCAAGTTTCCAATGAAAATAGGCTAACAAATATCCAAGAGGGCTGTAAACGGGACAGCTCGGTTGGTGGCATTTTTGTAAAAAAATCCTTATTTTATACTTTATTTGCATATCCTTCTCTTTATTATTTTTCTTGTCTAGGGTCATTACACTCTCCCTCCTTATAAAAAGTTTCGTCCTCGAAACTTAACATACCTCAATCCCCAAAGAGCTCTGGATACTTCTCTCGCATAGAATCTTTCATTTCCCAAGTGACTTCTCTTTCAGAGTGATTCTTCCATTGAACTTTCATATATTTGATGGTTCGACGCCTAAGTAATTGTTCCTTATAATCCACGATATGCTCCGGTTTCTCCTCATAAGTCAAGTCTGGCTTGAGCTCCACTAGAGATAACTCAACGATCTCATTGGGATCTCTGATGAACTTTCGGAGCATCGATACGTGAAATACGTCATGTATTCCAGATAGAGATGGCGGTAATGCTAGTTTATACGCCACTGGACCAACTCGTTCCAGAATCTCAAAAGGACCAACGAATCTCGGGCTTAACTTCCCTTGGATTCCAAATCTTTTCACTCCTCGGGTAGGCGAAACTTTCAAGAAAACATGATCGCCAACTTGAAATTCTAGTTCTCTTCTTCTTTGGTCAGCATAACTCTTCTGACGACTTTGTGCAGTGCGGAGATGTTCCCTAACTATATATATACACACATACGAATTCCATAATCAAAGGGGGTTGAAAGCAAGTGGTAGCAACATGATAAGTGTACTAACATGATAACAATACGCTTGTTATCCAATATGTATCCTAGTCATTTATCAAAGTATTCATGCAATATAAGTGTATAGAAAAAGCGAATAGCATTTCATTGGCCGTTTCTTCTTTAAGTTTTGAGTCACTCTTCCAATAACAAGCGTATTATATTAAAAGTTGCTGCTGCAAGCTCTTGTGCTGACTTCTTGAAATATTAATTCAATAGTTACTAAATATATGGAATTTAGGCCTGAATAGAATGAAAGCTTCTAAGGAATGTCAGACCCATGCAAATATGTTCTAAAATTATGATTTTTTTTTGACACAATGTAACCTACAAAAAAATTTATTTCATAATGCTGCAAGAAGTTACGATCTCATAGATCTGCTTCTATCTACATGATAGCAATCTCTTGTTCATATATGGTATAGTTAAACTTAAAGCATATGCATACAAGAAGCAATCATAGTTATTCACTGATTAACACACATACATAAACAGATAAAGGTTAGCATTTGAGCCTACAGTATGGAGATTACATGTACCAAATCACAGGAAAAGTAGCGTTTGAGATGGTTCAGTTAGAAAAAGTAGCAAGGGACTTGCATGTCTACAACACAGCTATATGCCACCAAATTATAATAACAATATCAACAATGAAACCTTTAGTCCAAACTTTTGGGGTCGGCTATAAAAAGGAAAAAAGAGAGGAAAGAGACCATTTTCCGTTGTTTTGCTAGAAAATCCTTTCACTGTCTTCATCATTATCCAAGCTTTTCCATCTAATGGGTTAGTTGTGGTGCATAGCTCTTGTGAAAGTTCCATGGAAAATTTTCTTTCTTTTTTTATCAGATGTGAGCCCTGACTTTAACCTCCTGTCTCTTCATGCCAGTTCTTGGAACCAATATGAGCAAGAGAGCGACCGTACCATAAAACCATTAAAGCCCCTTGGTGATCAACTTAGTCTAGCTCATATAATCAAGGCACAATACCACCAATGCATTGGATTAGAGGATAGTCTTGGTGAAGTCCAATAATACAACTGTTATAGAAATGGAACTTTCTTTCAGTTGTGGTATACTAACTGAGATGAGTGCATCACATTCCAATAGTTCAAACTTTTAGAAAACAATTTGTCACTAAATTATGGAAAAACTTATTTTCCTTTTCTAGTTTGTTCCTATAGTTGAATTGAAATGATAAAATGTCTTTTGCTCTATTTTTCTGTTGTACCACACTTTCACCGTACCTTTGAAGTGTAATAGAAGCGTTCCCTAGAATATAATTTACTCAAGGTCGACCTTCTTGCTGAATATCTCAATTCTGGTTGCACTAATAGTCATCCTCTACTGCTTAATGGTAGAAATGCCAACTTAATTTCCCAGATAATGTGGAAAATGTAATGGAAATTGTTTTTGATATTTTATAAGAACAACAGTTACGTAAAAAATACTTTAGAAGCATGATCACAGCTAAACACAAACCAATACATGTTGGGAAGCATCTAACACTGTTGTGTAACATCATGCAGGTGCAGGCTGTCCTATTGTTGCTGGGGGGACGGGAATTAAGTACTCCTTACCCATCATCTTCTCATGTAAATAACAAGGTACTGTTTTCAGTTGGGGAAGCATTGATGATTACACAATTTAGCTTTTAATGGATGGATTGGTTTTGGTGTGTAACAGAGATCTAACCTTCCTCACAGAGTTGCTTCATTAATGAGGTTCCGTGAGAAGAGGAAAGAGAGGAATTTTGACAAGAAAATACGATATACTGTCCGGAAAGAGGTTGCTCAGAGGTAACAACTGTAATATCTGTTTTTCGTAGTTCTAGCTTTTTGATCTTATATCCTAACTTTTTTCAGTTTCCATAAAATTTATCAATACTTGGTTTCATGACGAGGACTCTGGTACTGTGCATATTGCTAGTCACTCAGGAGTCAGGAGTAAGCTGATTCTAAGAGTCTGAAACAATATTATGAACCTTAAATTCTTCCATATGTCAACTATCTACTACTTATTAAGTCTCAGATGCACTAGCTTCCACTAACACCGGGCATCTTTTCTGGCGTTAATCATTATCCATTCTCATTTTTTCTTATACATTATATTTATAATCCTAAAGATCTGTGATTATGTACATATCCTCTGCAAGTATACCCGAAATTACAGGTATTTTCTTTTATACATAGAACCCTCTTAACCTTATTAGTACTTAAAATAAATCATTTATTCACCATATCCTACCCCTGTTTAATGCTGACATTCAATTGCATTGCATGTACCTGTACAACTTTCCCAAGTTACTGATGCATTTATCACCTTTGCACCTAAAACTTGAAGCAAATGCATTCACTTTCATATTTATGTTTTGTGTTTCTCTATATTCCTTTTGAGAATGGTTACAGTTTGTTTATTTTGCTACGTATATGAACACAAGTTTTCAAATCATTTGGCTTCTTTCTAGGGGTGAACAAACGGTCGGTTCGGTTGGTTTTGACTATTTTTTGTCAAACCGAACCGAACCAAACTAGGTTCAATACTGAACCGAACTGAATCAAATAGGTTCATTGTGGTTTGGTTCGGATTGTTCTGTTTGGGCCTAGACATGTCAAGTTAGAGAATTTTTTGCTAAAATACAAGCCTATTAGTCCTTCAAACCTTTCACTTATCTCATATCTGAGAACGGTCAGTTCGGTTATCCCGTGTCAAATATTCTAAAGCCAAACCGAACAGAAATTTGTCTAAAACAGAACTGAACCGTCAAAATTCGGTTGGTTTGGTTGGTTTAATCGATTTGCACCGAACAATGCTCACCCGAGCGTGTTTCCACTGCATGGTGACAATAAAACTCGTAATAATATCTATAGTGAACTGTGATTTTATGTTCTGGCCTGGCTCAAATCATCTTGTATGAGTTACTTTCCTTTTATTTATATTCTTTCCAAGTGCTGATAGATGAAGGCTTTCCATACAGCTCAAATGGCTTCTTAGCAGATGGCAAAATTTAACTTATTGGTTATGCCAGCCAAGGAGCAGACATATTTTGTCCTAGCCAACAACACAAGAAGAAGGGGAAAGATATATTTGCTATAGGGAATACATAATTTTAAGGCGCAGTAAATCCATGAAGCCACATAAAACTCTGTCCCATATGCTAATTGTTAGTACAGTATCGAAACTGATAGATTTGTGAAACAATGAAAGTTCTGGCAATAGATATGAGTATGTTCAATGAAATTGTAGTTAATGACAGTTTATAGAAAAGGGTACTTTAAGTGTTTGAAAAGCAGTACATTTCTGTCTTCTAAACAATGTCCTACTTTGATTATTCTTAACAGTAAATGGTCTATTAGTTTGTCAACTTATCCATGACTATGGATATACTTTCTGCAGCAGTTGAGATATGTCTACATGATTGCAGGATGCAAAGGAGCAGGGGTCAGTTTATATCATCAAAATCAAAGCCTGAGGATGGATCAGTGGGTGAAGCTAGTTGGGATGATACCCGAAGTTGGGCTTCAGCCGACAAGCAGCCCCCAGCAGCAGCAACGTAAGCTGTAAACATATTTACTGTCTTCTTTACATTGAACATTCAAACTTTAACTTCACATCATCAAAGGCATAATGAAATAAAGTAGCACGCTGCCAGTGGCCATGTCTTGTCAATGCATGTAAATCATCTCCCTGTAAAACATCAGCATGATGATCTATTGCATAATTATTCTATCAAAACATTACCTCTTTCGTTGTAAATCATTCCTTCTCGATATTTAATTGTTATGCATGCTAGTTGGGATGATAGCCGAAATTGGGCTTCAACCGACAAGCAGCCCCCAGCAGCAGCAACGTAAGCTGTAAACATATTTACTGTCTTCTTTACATTGAACGTTCAAACTTTAACTTCACATCATCAAAGGCATAATGAAGTAAAGTAGCACACTGCCAGTGGCCATGTCTTGTCAATGCATATAAATCATCTCCCTGTAAAACATCAGCATGGTGATCGATTGCATAATTATTCTATCAAAACATTACCTATTTTGTTGTAAATCCTCCTTCTCGATATTTTAATCGTTATGCATGCTTCTCGTTGCTCTCTCTCTCTCTCTCTCTCTCTATATATATATATATATATATATATATATATATATATATATATATATATATATATATAGCAAGGCTCCTATAAACTTAAGTTGATAGGTAGGAGTGTCCACCAACTTTTATATCCATTGATCTTGCCTTGAGATCCGTGAAATCAAGATGCACACAAATCTCAAAATGGGCTTTATATCTTTCACGGATCCCAAGGCAACATCAATGGATAGAAAAGTTGGTGGATGACTATTCCCTATCAACTTAAGTTTATAGGAGCTCGCTTCTCTCTCTCTCTATATATATATATATATATATATATGAGATTAATGGGTATCATATGCCATATGAGAGGATTCCTCATATACAATGATGTGGCACAATCTCCACCAAGTGTGGTTATGAGACATTCTCTCCTACTTTATTAACTTGGTGGAGATTGTGCCACATCATTATATATGAAATCTCCTCAATGACATATGATACCCATTAATCTCTCTCTCTCTATATATATATATATATATATATATATATATATATATATATATATATATATATATAGACACACACACATACACACACACTATATAGACACACACACACACACACGCTTGGAGACATCTTGTTTTTTTAGTTTTATGGTAGTGGGATGTTATATATATATATAGACACACACACACACACACACACACACGCTTGGAGACATCTTGTTTTTTTAGTTTTATGGTAGTGGGATGTTCATTTAGATTAAAGGATGTAAATTTTAATTGTGTGCTTAAGATCTTGCGTTGATGTCTCTTACAATATGTTCAGTTGTCATCATTGCGGCACGAGTGCCAAGTCTACACCAATGATGCGGCGTGGACCTGATGGACCGAGGACCTTGTGCAATGCATGTGGACTTGTTTGGGCAAACAAGGTAGATATTCAGACACATGCCTTCTATATTAGATGGTTGAGTGACCATGATATCAATGTTTTTCTTAATTTAAACATCCTTTGTGCTTCTAGCCTGAATCATATCCTAATCAACACTGTTCCCAATTTGTTCAAACTTGAGAGATTTGCTACTGAAATATGTGAGGAGCCAGATGTACTTGTGATCTCATAGTATGGTTTAGAGCGTATATCCTCACGCTTTAGGTGCCTTCTACTACTCTTTATCAGATTTTTGTGCATGTAGGATAGGTTATTTTGCTAACTGGTTTGAAAAGTTAATTACAACAGAAATGCATATCAAATGTAAGACCTAACTCGCCAGTAACTATTGTTAATGCTTATATGAATTGTGGCTTTGAACTTATTGCCCAGAGGATACCTGCCTTGCATGGGTGCTTTTTTTACGTCATGGATTTGGCAAGTGATAGTCTTTTTTAATATGTTGCCTTGATATGTGTGAATTTCAGTAGTTTAGCTACCTGTATCTGCTTGCATCTAATCCTTTCCCAATAATTTATCTTAACTCTATAAGCTTTTGCTATGTATATTTCTCAGTCTAACCGGCAGGTTCGAGTCATGTGGCAACATCATGACAATGAGAACATCTGTGTGTACCTTGGGGTGTAAGTAGGGTGGATATATAGCGGCATTAGTGCCTTTGTAGCGAACGAAGCTATGAATTTGCATATTGCCAGATACTTTACATAGTTTTCTGCTACTTGTGCCTGCAGAGGCATCTTAATGATATTAGCAGCTGATCCTTCAATATAGAGTCAATTTGATTCTTAAATCTTGAATCCTCTTGTTAGTGATCTCAATAGCAATCATCTTGGAAATTACTCAGTTCCTGATGTGTCATATATTAAATATCTTAGCGAGAAGATATGCTTCATTGACACAAACTTAGCGCATGGACACACATGCACTAGAAGGAAACAATTGCTATGCTTTATTGATTATGGACGCGAGTTCCACTGCTTGCATGTTCTGCTACTATATATTGTGGGACCCAAAATCAGGTGTCTAGTTTAATTAAGGTGATATGTGCATCGTGTCAGGAGAGAGACAATAGCATGCTTCTCCTGCAAGAAATGTCTTGCTGCAATTTCTCCCTGTTGTCTGTGTCATGCCGTCTTCACAGGAGCCTGAAGCTTTTGAACAAGTTACTCATATAGTCCTATACCACAATGGTACAGTTTGGTTGCTAATTATACACCCCACCTTTTGTAACACCTATCTATCTATTCTTTCATATCCATTTTTTGGGCATGGACACTCACTATTCATTCTCTCTATCACACATGCAAACACGCTCTCAAAAATGCAGCATATGAAAAGTAAGGCTCAAGTTGCTGCAAGTTCTGATGATACTGCAGCATAAGATGTAAGTGACTTGATATAAGTCATTTGAGTAGCGACATCTGGCGCCCTGCTTTTTTAATGGGGGTTTCTATTTCTTTTGGAACTAACTACTCGATTTGTCTGACAGTTTTTTGGATATATGTTTGTCTGCTTGCTTATAGATCTTACTGCATGCATAAAATTCCTAAATTATAAGAGTATATTCAGAATACAAAGTTCACTAACATGGATACTACTTGTTGAGGTTTTATATCACCAAGCACCAAGCACCAAGCTCTCATCTCCTTAATCTTTATATCTGAACTGTAAAGGCAGCTACAAATAATCTTATCTTATGATTTCTGGGCTGTGCAGGGAATAATGAGGGATCTTTCGAAGAGTCCAATTCCCATCCCAAGTCCCTTGGCAGAAGTAAGAGCTGGGGTAAGCTGTTCAATTGCGACATTAGAAGCCTTCAATTATTATACCTCTGCTCATATCATTATATTTTGAACTGGTTACCTCTTTGAAGTTCCTCACAATGTCCACCTTCTTCCCTCTTTCCAGGATAATTCTGCGGAAGCTGGAGCAGTGCAGCCTAGTCATATCATTGCAAATGGTCACAACGATCCATCGTGAAAGATTTTGTGTTTTTAGTCGTAGAGAAACTCATTACAAGAGATGGAACCCATTGTAGGAAAATCACCCTTTTACTGTAACTTTTACCTGTGTGTACCATAGAATGAGAAGGGATCAATTGTAGTGCTATGTAAAATTTTCTGTTTGTGCTGTGTTTCAGTCTATGAGTGATGTTATGCGAGGTATTTAATTTACAAACCCTATGGTCTCTAATCATTAAAACCATCTTTTACAATCTAAGTTCATGACATTGTCATTGTGTTAGTATATTTGCACCGCAAAGAGAATGGAGAGTTCAGAGATAAAAGGAGCGTGGTGACAATTACTGCTCTAGGATCTCCTGTTAATGCAACCTGGATCCAACGAGCTTTTATAAATAGTTTCGTGGTGCACTGTGCATTGTGACTCAAACTATGGTGCCATAAGTTAATGGTATCCTGTTTTTGTACCTTTATTTTGAATTTTTTTTTCATAGTTTGTGACTAGCATCGTGCCGATTGAACTCGACCCTCTTTTAATTTTTCAAAAATCAGACTGCACTGATCAGTATAATTAGTCAAAAAAAGGATTAGGTAAAGAAATACGAGTGAGCAATAAGATCATAAATCTAATTAAAGAAGTGGCATACTTTCATCCAAACAAATAATAATAAAAGATACCATTTTCATATCATTACCTGACGGGGAAATGAACCATATTCAGTTACAGCTTAATACAAAACCAAAAGATGTAAATTAATTAATAACCTGCGATAGGAAAAGCAAAGGGCTATTTATACATCAGATCAGATAAGCAAATTTTAGATTATGGAACATCAGGACTTAGTTCATTAATAGACATTTTTAAGGTGAGTAATTAACTGACCATAGAATAAGAAACTGATTCGGCTAAATATCATAAAACCCCTTAACTTTGGATGATTATCAGAAAACCCCCCTTAACTTTGAAAATATTAGAAAACCCCCCTTAAGTTTAGGGGTTATCAGAAAACCCCCCTTAACTTTGAGATTTTATCAGAAAACCTCTATAATTTAAGGGGGTTTTCTGATAAAATCTCAAAGTTAAAGGGGGTTTTCTAATAAAATTTAAAAGTTAAAGGGTGGTTTTGTGATAATCCCAATACTTAAGGGGGGGTTTTCTCATATTTTGAACGTGAAGGGTGTTTTTCTGATATTTAGCCAACTGATTCCCAGACATTTTCACTTTGTTATTGGGCCATTTTAAAGCGTTCCGACCGTCGTTTGTCTCTCTCTCTCTCATTCATTTGGCGATCGAGCTTGCCGTTGTCGACGGTGGGCCCCACCGACCACCCGACGGGTAGAAATTTCTCTCTCCCTCCTCCCTCTCTTGACTTCTCAACAAAGACCTCGCAATCTCCCATCGTAGAGCTCTCTCTAAGCCACAAAACAAAATATAACAAGAACAATCACCTCAATCGCAAATTCTAGGTTTGTTTTCCCCGATCTAGGGTTAGGGTTTGGGGGAGCTCTGGATCTGCAATGGCGCGCAGATCCTCATCCTCGTCCCGATGGCGGTACCTCCATCCGTCCTACTACCTGAAGCGGCCGAAGAAGCTGGCTCTCATCTTCATCGCCTTCGTCGTCGTCACTTTCTTCGTCTGGGATCGTCAATCCCTTCTCCGAGAACACGAGGTTCGATTCTTATCCGTTCAGATCTCTTATTAAAATTTCATTTCTTTCAATTTTGTAAGCATCAGAATTATAAGCCCGTGTACGTTATGACCTTGAACAATCTGTCCTGGATCTCGATGTTGGTACGTCATCTGGTACCAGAAATGATTTTTTGGACCAATTCCTGTGAACACATAGAAATTTTTTAGCTTGTTTTCAGATCGGCAAAGCTTGTCGTGTTACTTTTATTTCATGTTATTATTAGGTTTGCTTAAATATTTCCTTTTAATTTGGATGATTTCTTCATACTTTTAGCTTTGTGATAATTGAAAATTCAAGGCGGTAATCAAGATATCAAATTGCATATGGGCATAGGTTATTCAAGCATCTCATTGTTAAATCTAGACATTACAACTAAGAAAATTTTGGATGTGAGATGTCTAGGCCTTGAATTCTCGTCTAAAATTTGATACTAATATTATGATTGTAGTTCTTATTAGTATTTATCAAGTTGCATCTGCATTCTTAACTAGTTGGATACAGATGCACAATTTTTTCCCCCTTTTCATAGCAGTAAGCTAACTGAGTAACTGCATATCAGTTTGCATGCAACATTTTATATGTATGCTCTCTAACACAACCTCAATCTGCATTTTGTAGGAAGAAATTTCAAAATTAACAGAAGCACTTAATCGGTTGCAAGATCAGGTATTCACTGTTGAATCAAGTCTTCAAATCAGAAGATTTTAATGTCTATTTTTCCTCTTGAGTAATTTGAGTAACCTGTAGTTGCGGAGAGGAGAGGATGGCTCAGTGGCGGATGAGACAGGAAGCAGTGGTAAAGATCCTCTAGATTTAGATCCTATAAACAATCAGCGAAGAGAAAAGGTGAAGGAGGCTATGCTTCATGCGTGGAATTCGTATGAGAAGTATGCATGGGGCGAGGATGAGCTTCAGGTTTGTTGTAATATGATAACAACACATAAATCTGATGTTTATTCAATGTTTTCAAACTTTTCCAAAGCTTGTTCAGATTAAACTAAGATCTATGTGTTTCTTTTTCTCCAGCCACAATCGAAAAATGGTATTAACAGTTTTGGTGGTATGGGGGCAACACTAATTGACTCCCTTGATACTCTGTACATAATGGGATTAGAAGATGAATTCCGCAAGGCTAAAGAGTGAGTAGTAACACAATATCTAAGTGTAATATTGACACAATCAACAACCTTGGTCTTTTTATTTTGGACCAAAGGCATTATGAGAAAGTTTCAGAAACATTTTCTCTCTCTGTACTTACAGTTATTTGATGGCAGGTGGGTTGCAAACTCCTTAGATTTCAACAAGGACTACGAAGCAAGTGTTTTTGAGACGACCATAAGGTTGCGTTATAAGGTTTAATTTTGTAGTTGTTTATCATCATTTCTAGGGAATAAGTTCCAATGTAAAACTTCTGATCTTTTGGTGAGATTGCTGGCTCCATCTTAAACTTATGAGCAATATTGCTAGTGCATGCTGGAGCTGGATCTCTCCTGTTAGTTTATGCTGAAGCTTTGCTTATGCCTCCCCTTTCTTTGCAATTGAAATTTTAGAGTTGTTGGCGGACTTCTTAGCGCATATGATCTATCTGGAGATGAGGTATTTCTTGACAAGGCAAAAGACATTACCGACAGATTGCTACCTGCATGGGAAACACCTTCAGGAATTCCTTATAACAGAATTAACTTGGCTCGTGGAAATGCACATAATTCGGGATGGACTGGGGTGATTTGATCACATCCTCTTTCTGCTTTTTTTTTTTCCTTCTTTTTTTCAAGTTGACTATTCTTGTCTTGCATGAGTTACCTGTCCATTAAGATATTCACTTTCATTTACCCAGAACCACATGGATGGCTACTTCAAATTGAAGACCCATCTACCTTTGGATCATTTCTTTCTTGAGAGCAGCATTAAGTGATATTGACATTTGAACTTTGCTTGCTTAAGCAGTCATTATACTTATCACAGATATCTTCATCTTCCAAATATAACATACAAGACCGTGTCATGACAATCTCTTTGAACATATGGTTGATCTTTGCACAAAGTGAGAATTCTTAAGGCTTTGATGCTGTCAGTTAGCATATAAATTGATAGCCTCTACTTAAGTTTGATTTTCAGATCTACATAGGTTGGCCAACCTTGCATCTATAACCCCCTTTGCTATTGAATTAGGAATAAGAATAGTGAGCATCATAAACCACCTTGGATATTTATGATATTATTGCAGTTTGTAAACACTAATAGTTAATAAATGTTATTTCAATTGACTACTGAGCTAATTGTCTGGTCATGGCGATTGTTCTTTTATTGTAGACCAGTCGTGTATTATTTACGTCGACATCTTCATATTTCTTTCAGTTGGTTCTTGTTCTTTTCCTGGTTGCATCGTTCTTTTTTCTTTTGTTTTAGATTTTGCACCGATTAGGTTTTCCTTTATATTTTGCACTATCTAGGCCACTAAAGTAACCTAAAAGGAACTATTACTTATCTTGCTTAAGTTCCATGTTATTTCCATATGTGGAGAAAATGTAATAGATTTCACTATTGAGTTAGTTTTCTTTCAACTGCAGGGAGATAGTATTCTAGCAGATTCTGGTACAGAGCAGCTTGAATTTATAGCATTATCTCAAAGGACAGGAGACCCAAAGTACCAGCAGAAGGTATTTTCTCTTTTTCGAATTACATTTACTGCCATAGTGGTATTGCAATTCTTGAGGTAAGGTTGATGGTGAGGATGCATTACAATAATTTCAAGACTGCTTCTCTAAGGTGACTGTGGTGCTGTTATGCTTCTGTTTGTTTGGAGAACATGTTCTTAAGGTTGCTGATTAAGGATATGGGATTGTAATTATTCATTCAGGCTTGCAACAACTTGCCAAATTGGTTAACCACCATCTAGAATTAGGGACCAAAATTCTCTTGCCCAGTATATTGACTCGAACAGTCTCTTTTCGTTTGGAATTAAAGCAGCACATTGTGGACTTAAGGTGTGTTGATGATCTTTATTGTTGATTGCATATCAGGACTGACTTATAAAAGAAAATTAATTACGGTCAGAAGTGACATCAGACAATGATATGTGTGCATGTGTGCGTGCGTGTGTATATGTAAGTTTCTAGATTTTTCAAGGAACACATTGTTGTACAACTATAGATGAAGCACCAACAACAATAATAATTATCTCATCCCACATATTTGGTTCGGCTGCATGAGTCCTTTTCCCGGTTCATCTTTTTGCTAAGGGCTATTTTCTTTGTTGAATTAACAACTACCTTTCTAGTGCCTCCATCCATTTTCGTTTAGTCTACCTTCGATCCTGGTTACTCTTTAAACTATGAATCTATGATCTTGTCATGTTTCTGAAGTTTGGCACTCGTGGCATATGCCTAAGAATCTCAACTGCTTCTCTTATTTTGTTCTCAATTGAAGGTACATCTAACTTATTATGGATGACTCATTTAATACTCTATTCTTTATCAAATCGGCATTCAATTATCACACCATTGTCACTTTAACTCTACTGATTTTGTGGAGATGTAGTTTTAATCTCCCTTGCTGGTTGTATCACAATCTTATTGATTTTATTCCAAATCAGTGCTCTACTTTTAACTTCTTATGGATGAATCTGTTTGTTGTCATATCTTTTAGCATGTTGGGTTCAATCATCTTATCACTCTCAACTATGCTTGTTTTCTGGAAGAACAAAAAAATTCTTAATTGCCCTGGCTAAACATATTGCCATCTTAAATATTCACAAAAAATCTGAATAAAAGTGAAATATTCTCATCCAGTGAGAGGTAGGGACTAAGGAGAGTACTTCAGTGAGAGGGTGAGGGGAAACTTTTGATGCAATAGTTTCTGTAGTTGAGGTAATGGATACTACAATGTCTGAACGTGTGAGCTCACAATTATCATCTGTTATTTTTCAAGGGTGTAACCCTAAAATTATCATAAAGAACTGATATTTTTTCCCCCAAGTTTACAAGTATTAAAGTTATTCAAACTTCAGGTCTAAATTAATTATACTCAGCATCAGGCTTTGCACTATCCCTGAAAAGTCAGAAGTTTTTTGGTTGGTGCGGTAAGAACGATCCATTTCCTTTCTTTGTTCATTCTCTTCTCTTTCTCTATTACACCTAAACTTTAATTACTACTGGATTATACCCCTGAGCAATATATGCTTCTGAGCACAGCTCAATAACCTTATATCTTAAGATTTCTTGGCAGCCTAACTGCTTTATGCTGCTCAGCAGTTAATTTAATCAAAAGAATGGAAACTGCTCTCAACTCATAAAACAATCAGAATTTATGAAATATGAAGATTATACATGTGAAGGGGAAATAAGAAACCTTACTTTTCCCTCTTTTTTTTTTGCTACAGATGAACATGTAAAGATGTATATTTCTTGTTGGCGATCTTTAGAATAATTATAGGTGTATCCAGTCTCTTCTGGTTACCGTATATGATTCAAACCTTGGGATTCCTTTTGGATCAAATTTCTTAAATATAATCTCAGCTAATCTCAATGTTACATTAAACGCTATAGCTCTAGGCACCGACTACCAGCTCTTATTACTCTAACTTTAGGCTGTTTTTCTTTTTATTTTTAATTGTGATACTTGAAGATAAATATATATATATACTCAATCAAAGATGCATAAACTAAAGTATTAATTATTAGATATACAATTAAACCAAATATTTTTGACTATAATTTACCTTTAAAATGTCATTTAATTAACTTAACTCACTACTTGAGTTTAAGTTAACAGTAACTACACTTACTCTTAACTTAAACTTAAGTTAACAGTAACTTTGATTTAAGTTACTGTTAACTTAAACTTAAGTTAACAGCAACTTAAGTCACTTAACTTTGGATTACTGTTAACTTAAAATAATTGTAACTTTAACTTAAGCATGTTTTTAAAACTTTAACTTAAACATGCTTTAGTAACTTAGTATTAATTAAATTCTAAAATTAAATTGTAAATAAAGAAAGTTAATATGTAATAAACCCTAATGCCTAATTATTGAACAGTAACTTAACTTTAACTAAAACAAGAACGTGAATTTGCAATTCTTATGCTGACTCTTAGAAGGTTGTAGACTGCTTCTTCTTTTCATATTTTTAGGCCAAGAACTGGTGAAGCGGTTACCTTGAAAAGGGATTCGACGAGGTGAAGGGGCTTCGACGGCGTGAAGGATGTTCGACGAGGCTTCGACAGCTTCGAGAGGCTTCGACAAGGTAGTGAATGTCTTCGACGAGGTGAGGCTTTGACAGATCCGACGGGAGAGCTTGGAGGGGGCTTTCAGTGGCTTTGAAAGGGAATTAGGGTTTCGGTATTTGGTTCCCAAGAGAAAATCGCAGCAGTCAACAGAGAGTGGAGGCGATCTCGGGTTGGGAACTGAGAACTAGGGTTTGGATTGGATGTAATGTTTAGTTAATTGGGTTTGGGTTTGGGTTTCAGTTTTTGGTTTAACATTTTGGGCTGGAATTAAATGGGCCGATTTCATTGGTTTTTTTTTTTTGAAAATGTTGGGCGGACCGCTTAAGCGGCCCGCTTAGCTCTAGGCGGGCGCTTAGGCGCTCCCAGCGCCTAAACAATGCCGCTCAGGGTGTTTTGAGACGCCCTGGGCACCAGTCTCTCGCTTAGGCGGGAGCTTCTTGGGCGGCCGCCTTGGGCTTCTTTTAAAACACTGGCTAATCTCTTATTCCTCACTTAGTGGTGTCTGAATGAGCAATTAGCTTTTATCTAAGGCAAACATAAATCAAGAGAACAGCAACCACTCTTCTTAGAAATTCATAGCAGTTAGATTATTTCAGCAGTATAAACATTGCAAATAAGACCCTTATAATGAAAATTATAGTCTGGTAGTCGTGTTTTCAAACTTTTTCAGTGTATCTGTTAAGTTTTATCTAATGCATTAATTGTTGGGTCAGCGATCATGATTTTCTTATGAAATGTGGTATTCGCTGATTATATATCATACTAACATTGCTGCATTATTCTCCGTCAGCCAAAATTGCTTTGCATTTATTATGCCTTTGCTTGCTTCATTTGTTAGTAATTTCAATAAGATTACATCTACTATGCATATAGGATTAAGGTATAAGTTTATGTGTGAAAGCTTATTTCTCTCATTGATCCAATAGCCGTTGATTTCATATATTTACAATCCTGTTATCCCCAAGTTTTTGGGCTTGACAGCCTGAAAGCTCTGTTAAGGGAGGAAGTGCATGTCTCCTTGTGTACTGTCTCCAATCTTGATCTTTTGGGTGTGTACCTAGTTCTAGCTTCTCTTCAGTTATATTAATTCAGTTGACATTTACTGGATTCCTTTGCGTGTGTGGGTGTGTGTGCATGCTTGGGCGTGCGTGCGTGTGCATGCATGCGTCCGTGCGGGCAGGCGGGCAGGCGTGAGTGTGTGTGTGTATTGAACTTTAGACATGTCAGGATCATCTCAAATGACGCTTCCTTATTTCATTTGCATCAAGCAGCTTCCAAGTTTTAGTAAATGTGCTATTTCCAAGCTCCACCAGATGACTCACTTCTTAGAATGATCACTCTGCATGCTGTGACCATTCTATTATATTTTTGGAAAAATTGTGTCTAGGCCCCAAAATTACAACCTTCATGTGACTCAGCCCCCTTGGCTTTGGGTCATGTACTTGGGCCCCTTGGCCCAAGTTCTTATATGAAAATGCCCATTTACAACTACCACCTCAACAGAGAGAAAACATCTTTTTTTATCCCCAATATGCCCTCTCCCGCAACCGCCCATCTCTTTCTCTTTCTTTTTTTTCCATGAACCCATGAATAATTTTTTCTCCTCCTCCTCCTCAATTCATTAATAATATTTCTCATGAACTCATGAATAATTTCTCCTCCTTCTCAACCATTATCTTTTTCATCACCACTTCCGCCATTACATCCCCCTTCTCTTTTCTTATCATTTCTCAAGTATTATTTTTTCACCGCCACACCTCTGCTTTGTCATTTTTATTCTTTCCACAACCCTCTCTTTTCTTTCTTCTCCCACAACCATTGTCGCATCGCTGAAAGACCATCTCTTTTGGGTAAAGGGATCATCTCCAAAGATCATGCTAAAGTTAACACTTAATAGTTAAAGTTAACATCTAAACTTTACATTTAACATCTAAATTTAAAGTTAACTTGTGAGTAGGGGTGGAAATGAACCAAATAATTAACAAATAGTTCGATAATTGTTCGAGTAATCGGTCATATTCGATTCGTAGCTCATTTACCACTAAACAAATATTTTTAGTATTCAAGTTTACTAAAGAATAGAATTTAACCTGATATATATTCGATTCGTTGTCTATCAAATATTCGTTTAAAATTTGATCACTTATTATTTGTATTATTACACATATGATGTCATATTTTTAACCCACTTACCATTTATACTTAAGTTTTATGTACCGATTTTAAGACTTAATAATCTTAAATCTGTTTTCTAATGAAAATTTTGATTTAAATATATACACATCATATATTATAAAGGAATAATTTTTATTTATGAATGTAAATACTATTTGAAAATCAAATTCTTTAGTGGAATAAATATACTTTGATATTCGATAAGTATTCGTGAATATTCATAAATATTTATCAAATACCAAGTATTCGAGTTCAATTGAAAAACTCCATATATGAATATTAGAGTCCCATTCAAATTCGATAATTTTAAACAAATACAAATCTGAACACCTTAGTATTCGATTCGATTCGATCGTTTACCACCCCTACTTGTGAGGTCTAAATTTAACATGGGACATCTAAAGTTAACAACTAATAATTAAAGTTAACATGTGAAGTCTAAAGTTAACATGTGATAAAGTTAATATCTAATAATTTTAAAGCTTTTATATTAATTCCTAAAGTTAGATGTTAACTTTAGAACTCACTTGTTAACTTTAATCATTAGATGTTAACTTTAGACGTCGCATGTTTACTTTAATTGTTAGATAATAATTGTAAATATTAGATGTTAACTTTAACTGTTAAGTGTTAACTTCAACCTGACTTTATGAGATATACGTTTTTAGCCCAAAACTTGATATTTGGATAATATGGTGATAGTTGTGGAATGTGAAGAAGTTGGAGATAAAGGAGGAGAGAGGATGTTGGAAGTGGAATGGAAGACGAGGGGGAACTGGAGGGGTGGAAGGTGGAGGTGGGATAGAGGAGAGTGGAGGAAAGAGAAGGGTGAGTAGAGGAGGAAGAGCAACGAGAATGAAGTTGAAATGTCGGAGAGAGGAGGGAGGATGATGGGTGAAGTTGAATAAAGGAGAAAGGAGCGAGGATGATGGGTGAGGGAAAGAAGAGGACCGAGATAGGGTGGAAGAGAAGGGAGAAGGATGGAGGCTATATAGAGAAGAAGGGGTATTTTATGAATGTGAGATAAATATGGATTGAGGAGGGTTTTTTCACATGAGAAGTTGGGTCAAGGGACCTAAGCACATGGCCCAAAGTCAAGGGGTTGGGTCACATAAGGATCCTAATTGGGGCCTAGACACAATTTTTCCTATATTTTTTATTGTTGCATTGGATGCCCTTAATTGCATCATTTATTTCAGGCAGAGAATGTTATCACACAACTTCAGAAGACATTTCCAAGGGATGGTTTACTTCCAATCTTTATAAATCCGCATACGGGGACTGCAGCATATCACTCAACAATTACATTTGGCGCTATGGGTGATAGGTAGCACTCCCTTCTCTGTTGGAAATATTGTCAAATTGCCCATGTGAATGGCTTCTTTCCTTCCGACACACTATTTTCCATGGATGGCTTCTTTCCTTCCTGTGGAATTGTTGCAATTTCCTTCCATTTTGATTTTGGAATCATGTATTCATTTCATTAGACTGGGTCCTGGGCAATGCGAATAACTTGAACAACTAACCTTGCAGTTTCTACGAATATTTACTCAAAGTGTGGATTCAAGGGAACAAAACTGAAACAGTGAAGCATTACAGGTTAGTACATTTCACTTATATTAAATGAATATCATATTGTTTAATTCGGCTCTTGGAACACGTTGTTACCTGTGACTAACATATATAGGTTGTTCAGCACGATTACCCTTCAGTTTCCTCTATCGAGGATATATTGTGAATTAATCATGGATTTCTCATCCAATGCTTGAACAGAGATATGTGGGAAACATCAATGGAAGGCTTGACAAGCTTGATTCGGAAAACTACACCATCTTCTTTCTCATATATATGTGAAAAAACTGGTGAATCTCTTTCTGACAAGGTACTTGCCCTGTTTCGCTATTGAATAGTTCCTGTTTGATGATGGGATGTTATGTCCTTTTTTCTTCCTGGAGTTTTCAAGTGTTTGTGCTTCTAATATTTGCAGATGGACGAATTAGCATGCTTTGCTCCAGGCATGTTAGCTTTAGGATCATCTGGCTATGGCCCAGAGAAGGCGAAAAAAATGTTATCCCTTGCAGAGGAGGTAAGCTTATTCTAGACCATGAATTGAGCGCGCAGTTGCTTGTTAAGGGACATACTGTTCATTTTAGCTCATGGAATCAAGTGCTTAAGTGCTACAAGGATAAGTCAGGCCTGGTTCTATTTTGTTTAGATTTTAGCCTCTACTCGCCAGATTAAAAATTCATGAGTGCAATGCTAATGTATGTTCACTTACATGTTACAAATATGTGTACACTGAGACAATTGAGACATGGTCATCATCTACTTGGCCTTTTCAGGAAAATGGGGTTACTATGAAGTGAAGTTTGAAAATGAGAAGGCTCCTTGAGAAAAAAAAAGTTGACCAAAGTTTTACAATGCCTGTCAATAGACTAATATAATGTCCAATCTCTCTAAGTTGATATGATTTCATAATGCCTGTCAATAGAACAATATAATGAGAATGCTTCTTGAGGAAAAAAAATGTCCGAAGTTTTAGATAAAAAAGACCATGAAAACTGGGGCTTGTCATAAAAGATCATCCTAGAAAACCAGGCTGATGGAAAAGATTATCGTCTTTTAAGCATCAAAATGGGTCAGTTATTCAGTAAAGATCACTGCCAAATTCCCATTAAGTTAACTATGAACAGGGGAGTGCTTGCCATAAATCCAAGAAGACTGGTGGGCAATAGGACAACTTACTTTATTGATCATGAAGTTTAAGCACTGCAAACCTCCAGCATACTCATCTTCTTTTTCTACGGAAGGGTAATTACATATTTACATTCAAATTTGCAGATCACTTGAGTGCACACAATTGTCTGTAGGTTGACATTTATTCTTTAATTGGTTCATCTCGTACTTCCTATAGCGCTATTGCTCATACTTGATCATTGTTGGTTAGACCATAAAACCATCTCAGCCTTTTCTTTTTTCTGTACATGTGTCTTTACTTTGTGCCATTGACTTGCAATCTTCTATTGTGATTTGTGCCCCGGGATCCCAACAAATATCTCACAACTCCCCGAGTATTTTACAGTTGCAAGTTGACAGATATCAATTTCTTCCACCTTGTGTTATTTTATCTGGACAGTCCCTCGCTGCACTCTCGTTTCCACAAATCAGTCTGTGCAACCATGGCAAATTCTTTGTATTAAGAAGATACTTGTTCGTGTGTTCTATTAGTACAATTTTTGTCCTCATAATAAGTGGTTACCTAAGTAAGTTGTTCTCATTTCTGCCTATATTACATGGATACGGGTAAGGGTACCGGTACGGGTGCGGGCACGTGTATGGGAAACAGCAAATTTGTAAAAGGTAGGGTATGGGGACCCGGCTATATACATATGTTGAAATTAATAAGATTAGTAATATGTTTTCATACATATGTTATGAGAATTAAAATTCTTTCATTTTTATGTTTCTTTTATTATATAGATTATAAATTTAAAACCACATGTTTTTGAACTAGATAACCCAAACGACCTTTCAAATTATAGTTTTGAACCAGGTGCGGACTGAAATGAATTTGACCCATGTCCAACGAGTTTCAGGAAGCGGATGTGAAGTGTAGTATAAACGTCCAAGAAGTATATGATAAGCGATTTAAATTAAATCATGCATTATATAACTGAATACATGGCTGAATAAATATATGTGTATATTCAATAAGGTCCAATGAGTGGTGTTGTGTGGTAGGGCTATGACACATGATAGACGTATCTGAGGAGTCTGGTACGTTTTGGTGTCTGTTACATTTCGGTGTCCAGTACGTGTTGGGTATGGGTGCGGCTTCATGTAACATAGGTTTCCGCTGATAGAAAACTTTAACCTGCCTTTACCTAGAGCTTGCAGCCTTATATAATGATTGGATTTCCCCACTATAACATTACATTAAACAATGCTCGTTATTTCTATACAATAGGTTTCTTAAACATTTTATGAATTTATTGGTATATGAAATTGAAGGTATTCACCATCCTTCTTTTCTTTATACGTACAAGGCGAAGTTTATACTGGGTCCCTTCATATGCACATGTTAGGTTGCTTGTTGCATTGTGTTTTTCTTACTTGTCTGACAGAAAGACATTATAAGATGTTTTAATCTTCTTGCTACTCCTGTTTTGCTGCAAGACTTGGCTTACTTGTTTAATTTGTTAACTTTGATAAATAGTTAGGTCTTGTATATGAATATCTGATTCTTGACATCCTAGGCTTTCCCTTAATTAGTACTTTCTTATGCAGCTAGCTTGGACTTGTTATAACTTCTACCAATCAACTCCAACAAAACTTGCAGGAGAAAATTATTTCTTTCACGCTGGACAGGTTGATATCCTTTCTTTGGAATCGTTGCTCAACTTTATCTTGTGATGGCATACCTGCACAAAAATCATGAGAATTTATTTGCAGGACATGAGCGTTGGTACATCATGGAATATATTACGACCAGAGACTGTTGAGTCGCTTATGTATCTCTGGCGTTACACTGGGAATAAGACATACCAAGAATGGGGTTGGAACATATTTCAAGCATTTGAGAAGAACTCCCGTATTGACTCTGGTTATGTTGGACTGAAGGATGTACGTATTCCTAGATTACCAGTGCTCATATATGATTTTCCCTTTCAATCTTTATGTATTTTCATTTTAAAGTTTTTGATTCCTTAATCTTGCTTGGCCTTTTAAGACTAAAATTGCTATTTCTCGACTTATTACTTAAATTTCCCCTGATTTTGGGAAATGACAGTAGCTCTCCACCTTTCTTTCTTCCACTTTCCTCTATATATCTCTATCTTTCTCATGTATGATTTTTTCTTCCAATCTCAATGTATTTACATTTTTAATTTTTGATTCTTTAACCTTTTGTTGCCTTTTAAGACTAAAATTGCCGTTTCTTGACTTATTGCTTAATTTTTTCCTGATTAGGGAAATGAAAGTAGCTATCAACCTTTCTTTCTTCTGCTTTCCTCTATAATTTTGTTCTTTCTCAAATACTCAAAAGGAAAACACTGGGAAAGAGAGGGAACAATAAGTAAAGATGAAGCTCCTCAGTCTTTTGAGTATCCTTAATAATTAAACAACCCATTCAAAAACAGTATTATTGGTACTAGAGGTAAACTATGCTAAAGGTTCCTGTGAACAGAATTTTGGAATATATCATAAACTTCTTTTCATGGTTGCTTACGCAATGTATTCTAAGCTGTAAAACTGGTGTTACAAAATAAATCCATTTTATGAAGAGGGAAGATAATGAGTCAAATATATTGGGATTTAGTTTAGTTGATTTCTTAGACCTTTTTGCAATCATAATTAATAATCTCAAGATGCAGGTAGGGTTAAGAATATTAGAACTGTAAAATAATCTAGGATTAATTGCCTTCTGGTACCCTGGAGTATGGTGTAATTACACGAGTGACCCTTGGAGTCTACGTATCTACATGAGTAATCTTGATATTACTGATGTAATTACATTAGTGACCCTGGGATCTAATGGCTGGTTGACACCATTGTTTTTTGCTGATGTAGAGTTGTTTTGGATGTTAGTTGGGATTAGGATTAGACTACGACTAGGATGGGTTTGTGGTTATAGCAAAAATTACTGACTTTTAGAGTTAGAATTAGGGTCATAACAATGAAACTTTAGTGAAAAATCATTGCTATATCTCTAATCCTTACCCCAACACTAATCCTGACCCAAACCCTAACGCTAGCCGACACCCAGAACTCTGAATCGACCAAAACCAATACTTCTAGGGTCACCCGTATAATTACAATTAGTAATCTTCGCGTAGATGCCCAGACCCTAGGGTCACCCGTGTAATTACATCATACTTCAGGGTATCAAAATGTAACTAATCCAATAATCTACTGTTTAATCATTAATTGAAGTGTAAGGCAGAGAAAAAGCTTAAGCAGGCATGTTTTTAAGACACTTTGAATAATATGGCCTTGTATCAAGATTTTCTTAGTCGGATTGACTTTTTTACCCTTATTTCCTTGTGTCTTCAGATTTCATATAGTTGTTTCTATCCTCATTGATCTTACAGGTGAATACTGGTGACAAGGACAACATGATGCAGAGCTTCTTCCTTGCTGAGACACTCAAATATCTCTATCTCTTATTCTCACCTCCATCATACATCTCCTTTGATGAGTGGGTTTTCAATACAGAAGCTCATCCTCTGAGAATTGTTCAGAGAAATAATCCCCAGGGCTCAGATGAAAAACTAAAGCCCAGACCTTTCATTCGACGACTTGGAAGAAAGCATGGAAGATCTGAATACCATTAGATGCCGGAATATTCCAAAGTTTTTTCCTTGCGGAGATATTTTATAATGTGATTATTTTTCCCCCTTGTGGACGGATCATTGCTGAGTTACTCGGGTGTTAGCATGATTAGAGTTACACATTAGTGCAATTTTTGTGTGTGACCCTGTTATACGTGGAGGCTGTATACTATTTAGACTCATGTACTTGTTGTCTGCCATCTGGAGGATAAGAGATCACGAGATGGTAAAGACTATGAAAGGTCAAATGATATATGTTGTTTCTGGAAGATTTATTTGCTTCAGTAATTAAATTTGCTAATAATCTTGTAAAACCTAGGTGTGATTTAACTTTAGATGAAAAATTTCATTCTATCTTTCTATGATGGGTAACGTTATTTTATGTACTTAGCTCATTTTCATGTAACTAACAGAGGAGATTGAATTTGGAAGCTGGTTTCTTTTACGACAGTTAAATTGCTGGGTATGGAGTTATTGGATACGGATGCTATGGGCGCTTCAATACCCCTATGAAACCGATACTTGTAACGTACATCAGTTTAATTGTTATACAGGTTAATTGCGAACACACCCTCTGTAGAATCACTGGGTTGCACTTACTACCCCTGTAGTATTGTTTGTTGCTTTTACACCCCCTAGGAACCAAACTTCCTCTAACCAATATTAAATGTGAGATGTCCTCCTAGGGGGTGTAAACGCAACAAACAATACTACAGGGATAGTAAGTGCAACTCAGTGACACTACAGGGGGTGGGGTGTGTTCGCAATTAACCCTTGTTATATTTATTTACTACTTAGACAAATTGTTTTATTTTTTGAAATAGTAAGTTCTTGGAATCAGATTAAACCGACTTAATTGGATCTAATGTCTTAGTTCGTTGTATCTACGTAGTAGACCATGTAAATTAATCGATCATGTTAAAATCCATATCAATTTATTATTGACTCAAGAGCGCCGCCCCCTATAACTTTTGAGCGTAGAGAGGAAGAACTTAGTTCAAATAAAAAGTAAGAACTACAAATTCAACGACAAGGTATTAAATTAAAAATATTCATTACACTATATATAAATTACATGTTACACAGTAACGAGTTTTTGATAGACTGGCCAATGATTATATAATTAATTAACTAACTAGGTGCTGCTCACCTCGTGAGTGGCCCAGCTAATGAAATGAAACATTTCCTCCTTATCTATTTGTTATCTAATGGTTAGGCCAAGTATATAACTATCCCATTATATAATCTAATATTTCTTAGAATAAGGTGGTAAAGAAAGTCACATCTTAGTTCTAAGTGCAAGCAACCAAGACATGTCATGCTTCATGGAGATTAATCCATGGGATGTTTTTTAAATAATGATAATTTATACTATTCTCTCTTATACTACTTTTATAGTACAAGAGAGAAAAATGTTGGCTATCTTGACGAGCCATCAAATTTGAATTAAAAAAAAGAGTAGACTCTATATTTTTCTCTCTCGTGGTATAGAAGTAGTGTAGAAGTAACAGCGTAGTTACGACTATTCATGATTTTTTGAGTTCGGTGAGGATATGAGATAATGCGCTGAGGACATCGTGTAATAACAATGGGGTTTGAGAGGGTTTATTCTTTGAAGCTTATAAGTTATACTAGCTATTTTGTAGCTTTTAGCTTTCATGGTAAAAGTTTTATAAAATTTATATAGATAGAAAAGTCATTTATTTGGTCAAACCTAGTTATTTAGATGCGCTTATAAGTTAGTTTTTCAGAAGTTGAGAATCTATTTTTAAAAAAATGAGACTTAAAGACTAGTTTATTTGAGACGTCGCCAAACATGTAGATATAAAAAACTAGTTTAAAAGCCGCTTTGACCTAAAAACCAAGCTACAAGTTTTTTCGCCTATTTCTCAAAAAAGTATATATGATATACCAAGTGCAGTCGGGTATTTTTACATTCTTTTGATTATCAATTTTCATATTATATTTTGCAATACATGGAAAAAATTTAAAATTAAACTTTTATTTTTACCGAAAAATTCTTTTATACCATAATTAGTCCTAGGACCCAGTCTCTCAGAGGAGGTAAGGGAACAGCACGCGTACCCTGAGTGAGCGGTCCATGCCCATGTGCCGCACGTGCTGGGACCACTAAATCCGTACCTTTCCCTAACTTTCCCACCAACTGTCCTATCTTACACGTGCCGTCCTAATGAATACCTACAAGTATTTAAGGGGTCCATAATCTCTATCCAACGGCTGGTATTACTCTGCGCCCTTGATGGAGTTTGCTTTTGTCGTTACAAAAAGCATACGGGCCGGTGCCAGTGTCACGTGACAGACCCGTATCCGATCCAATCGGATTGGATCCATATCTTTTCGGAGTCCTTTCAACTTTGAAACCCATTAGGGCCCAGTTTTGGATAAAGGAGCGGGTTTTCCTGTCTCGTTTCAAATTAACAGGTTGAAAATTTGTCCTCTGTTTGTCTCTAAGGGTGTGTTTGGTTATTTTGTAAAATTGGGTCAGAATTGAACCTGACCCAATTTTATGTTGTTTCTTGTTTGTCAAATTTTTAGACTAGACCTGAACCCATTTTTTTAATCCAAATAGTGACACTAAACTAGTTTTCATTTTGACCAGGGGGACTGGTCCAAATGAAAATCAATTTAGCACAAAACTGGGCCAGGACTGGTCCTCGCCCAGTTTTTCCCAGTTTTGTGCATTTTGCCAAACTGATCCTAAATCTCCAGTCCTGGCCCAGTTTTGTGCATTTTACCAAATTGACCCTAAATCTCCAGTCCTGGCCCAGTTTTGTGCATTTTGCCAAATTGACCCTAAATCCTCAATCATCAGGCAACCTACTGTCTTTTTTTACGAAGTAAACAAATACAGACAAACCTTTCAAAGTTTGAAACATTTTTCAGCACTGTGCATGAGGTGACAAATATTGCATTCTACTTCTTCTCTAGGGGAATTTTTTATTTTTATTTTTGCCTATTGAGTACTGAGGCACGACCGATACTAGGATTAGGATGGGAAAAGGATATGAACATCTCACACCAAGATTGAACTATATGCTTTCGAAAACGTAAGATAACAAAAAATTAATTTGTACTATTAAGATATGACAATAATCTTCTTTCCCTTACAGCTTGTTGGGGAGCTCACTAAGGGAAGAGAATGAACAGTAGGAAAGGAAAGGGAAATTATCAATTTTCCCTTCCCTCATTTATTGCCCGATTTATGGTGTAGGATTTTAGCCTAAATTTTTCCCACATTCCCCTCCTCTATCCTCCCAATAAATTACTCCAAACAAGGTTAAACTCAAAATTCTCTTCCCCTTTTCTTCTTTACCGTCCATCCAAACGCAGCATTAATGTCTACTTAAATTTCTTCATGTTTTTCTTATAATTCAATAAGTAAGCACATTTCCTATTGAATCATATGAAGAACACAAATAACACATGTTATCGACCCTTTTTTTTTTTTTTTTTTTTTGAGGCAATGGAGGGGGTTTCAAAACATGAAACCCCGGCCTTACTACATTCTAAAAGTGGTTGTTACACTAAACAGATGCACTCCCAACGCTAAAACTGTATTCTTAAGTCACGACTGTACTATGATTACATCCAGTTCAAAAGTTCCCCACATAAAGCAAACACATCATTTGCCAAAACATACGTCATTTACAACAAAAAATAATGTGAAACCCCTGCAAGTTACTCTAGCTCGATAGGGTGAAGATGACCTCCTTAATCATCAGTATATTGTTGCTCCCCTCCAGCTAGAACAACTGCAATTTGATTTGTTCAAGTTATTTGCACTTTTTTAGATTCCATGATCCTCAACAAGCGACGATATATAAGTATTTTCTACAGAATTCGATAAATCATGAAGTTTTTTTGCGGTTCCAATACATAAGAAAATTCCTGTCAAATCTTGGCAAAGAGAAGTTATATGGAACAATAAAAAATGTGTAGAAAACCAAATAAATGTACCATGAGATTTGCTACAATTTTAGAGATTTGGAGGGCTAAGCATACAAACTCAGGAGTAAATATGCAACACCAAAGTGTAGACAGGGTTGCACGTGAAAATTCCATCAAAAAATCTAGGTAATTAATTATTTATACATGCATGCAGAAATTAGGCTCTAATGAGGGAGGGATTATCTGGTTTGAAGCCCATAGAATTGGGTCCTAAATGGCCTTTAAGCAAAATCCAAAGCTAGCTTAGCTCTAGCTTATCTGCCACGGGTGACAATTGTCCTATTTTTATATGCAGAAAAGTCTTTTCATTAATATAATATAATATAATATATCATTAATATAAAATTATTCTGTTCCTTTTGCTTCTTAGTCCTTACGCAGACATTTTACTCGTGTAAATTCTATCCATTTTGCGTGAAGGCAGAAGTTATCTTCATCTTCCCACTTGTAGCCTGCTCAAAGAAATATTTTAATGATGGTAGTTGTTAGGCTTCATTATCCGAGTTGATACATGAATTTAAGCAAAACTTATATATACTGCCTTCCACCTGTAACTACTAAGGAGTCGCTATTCATTAAAGAATACTAAAAATAACAATATCAAATAGTGCAATTTAAAAACAAAAACAAAAAACTAGAGCAAGATTGTTGTATTTGTACATGTATTTGTTTACATCCAACATCACAAATGCGACTAAAAATTCTAATCAAATACTTGACTCTATATCCATGTAATCCTATTCAAACCACTTGCCATTACAACCCAAAACATCGATCCTATATATGACTGGATATGATCAGAGTTTGTAATTGCTAATTTCTCGCATATCTTATTCAGATAGACATGTGTTGAAAGTATATATTAAAAGATTTGATGTGCATCAAACTACTCATTTTATATACATATTTCTTAGTCCGCTTGAACTAAGCACATAACGCTTGAAGCTGGTGTATTAATGTAATTAATTAGCATTGACTTTGGTGCCACAACTGACTCATAAGAGTCATCTTTGTTTAATTAATTAATAAAAGAAAGAGAGAAAAAAAATCAGCCAAGTTACACCTCAGCCTAGAGAGAGAACAATTGTCTATCTTGTGTGGCTCCACTAAATTCAATCTTTTCTTAATTATTGTTTTAACTTTTAACTAACTCTCTTCCCCTCTTCCACAAAGTTGCAATCTTAAGGAGGAAAAGTTTCCTACAGTGGAATTTGTTGATAGTGTAATATCGACAAATTATTTGGTTGTCTTAGTTGATCACTTCTCATGAAAACAAATAAGGGAATCTGGTTCTAAAAGAAAACTACTTGAATAAGATCCACATTGTATTAGAGATCCATGAAATCAAGCACCTCCTAATTTTAGGAGTCTCACAAGTCACAAGCCATAAGCAACGACTTCATATTTTCCCGAATTAAAGATATTATTAGGAAATAAGGAGAAGAAATCAGTATGTATCTGCTACTAGTAAAAATTATAGAAATTGGTAGTATATATTATCAACTTTAAATTCTGAAAACATCTATTTTGTAGGGGCCTATTCGTAAATCTCTCTCACTCCCACATCGGGTCCTCCGCTCTCCGATATAAAAAGTTACAAAACCCCCCTCGAGAGCTTGCCTACTTCTTCCTGCTACCCCCAGAGCCTCTACCCAGAAAAGGAAACTCGAGATTTCACTTTTTTTCCCTCTTAAAGAAAACTTTTAGGAAAAAATGTGCTTCTTGCTCGCGTGCGAGGAGGAGGTGAGGGTGATCGGAAGCCAGAAGGCGCCGGGCGCGTGCCCCTGCTGCGGGGGTCAGGTGATCGCCACCGACGTGGAGTCCACGTGGCGGCTCTGCTGCTGCCTCCCCCTCTCTCTCCTCACCAAGCGCAAGTTCCAGTGCTCTCGCTGCTCTCGCCGCCTCGTCACCTACCCTTAGAGTTTTTGCAGTTGCGCCCCTGAGTACTTCAGATTTTGCACAAATAATAAATCTCTCTCTCTCTCTCTCTCGCTCTCTCGTTAGTTTGCTTAATTAGTGAGAGCCTTTTTATTGTAGTAACTGTTGCTAGGGTAGATTGCTAATTGCTGTCTTTTTGTTGAGCCAATTTGTATTCTGTAGGAAATGCATGATGATGGATCAGTCCTTTTTTTCTTTTTTCGGAAAATTGATTAGAAAATTAGTTGCTTAATGGTGGCTGGTGGCTTCTTAATTATTCTAGATAACTAGATAATAATGGCGTGTTCATAGTAGCGTTTTATTCGTTTATTTTGTAAAATATTATTTTCCTTTGCGCAAAATTTGTTTCCTTTAGCATTTTATAGAGGGCAAAAGAGAGAATTTAGAACTACATGCATATAGATTTCTCTTTTCCTTCTCTTGTATTAATTTTAATTTCAATTTTAAGTCCACAAAACTAGACCTTAAATCTATATGCATTTAGTTCTAAATTCTCTTTTAAAATATGATATGACTTGTACGATTGAGCATTTTTAAGTTTTGTGGACTTAAAGAGAGAATTTTAAGTCATATCATGGTTTGATTTTTCTTGTGCATTTTTTAATTTTATGACGATTAAACTATGATATGACTTGTACGATTGAGCAAATTTAATAATTTTTACTGTATATTGTATCACGGAAAAGGAAGATTAGCCAACTTTATTCAAGATATTTTTGTAAGATATTTCTAGAGAGAAATTTTAGAGAATCGCTCTAGAACAATCTAAGTTGGTGAGGATTTTTAACATCTACTATATTATTTAAGTAGTTTTCATCTTATTTGGATGTAAATGCTAGTGTCTATTACATTCATCACTCCACTTTTACCTTGTTGAGACGAGGAATAGGTTCAGGCAATAAAGTATACAGAGCATGTGCAAACCATTTGAAGATGTTTAATTTGAAAATAGATAGACCCTCTACATTTGAAGTACTTTACAAATACATACTGTATATTTTGTGAATACTTGACAAAATATATCAAAAGCATTTAAAGTAACAGCAAAAACATATATATATATATATATATATATATATATATATATATATATATATATATATATATATATATATATATATATATATATATATATATATATATATATATGAGAATTAGAGGGCCTAATTTAGAAGTATGCAAATTGGTATGGAGAATTACTTTATATAAGTTGGAGATTTATTTTCAACATTCAAAATGTTTTTGCTTGCTTGGGAACAAGAACACAATAAGTGGAAATGTTCGATAACTTTTTTATTCTAAATATTGAAATGGAATTGAGTATAGTAGATAAGTTCTATTTCATCAAATTAACAACAGAAAAGAATATAATAACTCATCATTAAATGAGGTTGGTGGTGGACCAAGGGAAAAAGGGAATATACCATGTTGTAACAGACAAATAAGCCAGTAACCTCATTTCTACCCACTATTCTTGTCGATATCCACCTGATAAAATTAAAGGAATAGTATGCCTTTTATCTAAAATTGGATTAGCTAGTGTCCCAGTGCTCAAAATACTCTGCTAAATTTGTTGAGCGACCGTATAGAAATCCGACTGCTCTTGTTCTCATTTCTGCATAGTGTGTACCATTGCATGCTGAATTTTTACCTTGCCCTTCCTTATTACTGTGCTTTAAAAAAAAACTCCTTAAATCTTCAGAATGGGAATTCAAAAGAACTATGTAAATTTGGGGTGGCAATTAATGACCCGACCCATTTATAATGGGTATGGATGAAAATGTGAGTCAGGTCATAAACAGGTCAACCCAAATTTACCCGTTTATTAAATAGGTCAGTTCAGGTTGACCTGGACTGACCTGTATAACCCAACACCGACCTGTAAAACTCAATGACCCAAAGACTGTGAGCAACTCATAAACGCTCTCTGGAAAAAGAAAAAAAAAGAGAGAAACCCTAGATTTCATCCCCAATCATCACGGAGCTCAAGCGGCAAGCGGCGAAGTGAAGAGGAAACGTGAAGATTCTATCCTCGAAAGGGATGTAGCAGGTTAGGGTTTCTTGATAAGGAGCGGGAAAAAGCCAAGGGAGGCGAAGCATCGAAGGAGGGAACGGAGAATGGCGGCGCCGTGGGAGGTTTGGACAGAGCGCCGCCGTGGGAGGTTTGGACAGAACGCCACCGCCGACAGACGGGGTTTGGGGCCGGAGACGAGGAATTCCTCTTGCTCTCGCTGAAATTGAGGATATCCATATATTCATGCTTGAACAATTGAGGACCAGCGGCGTTGTTCATGGTGTAATTGGAGAAATTAAGCTCCTTTGTGAAGAACGATTGAGCCGTGGGGTTGTTCATGGTGTAATTGGAGAAATTAAGCTCCTTTGTGAAGAACGATTGAGCCGGCAATGGCGCATTAGTAGAAGAAACCAACTCCAATTCACTTTTCTTGCCGCATTAGTAGAAGAAACCAACTCCAATTCACTTCCTAAAAGTTAAACAGGTCATTCAGCTCATACGGGTCAGGTCAGGTAACCCGTTTAATAAACGGGTCAGGTACTATTGACCCGTTCATTAAACTGGTCGGATCAGGTCACTTATATGGGTCGGGTCAACTATAACCCGATCCGACCCGTTTGCCACCCCTAATGTAAATGCGTGGTTATTCAAGGGAAAGCACGACCCACGCATAAATTATGACAAAGACAAAATTCAACGTTAAATGAAACAATGTGCTATGTAGATGCATATGGGATGATGATTTAAGACAAATTAAAACATAATCAACTCAAATATAAAACGTAGATGCCTTTGGAATGATGATTTAATACAAATTAACATGACAATAGACTCAAATGTTTGCAGAACCAAGAAATTTACCATTTTCTTATTTATCTTCTGATTGACAAAGGACACAAAGTACACATAACTAATCAAATCATTTTTCAAAGACATACATCAATTGAGTGTAGATAAAAGTTTTGAAACAATTTAAATGAACTGAAAGAAACAAGACGAATATACGAAAGAAAAAGAAACTGAATTAAACCGATGGTAAAATAATCCAAAATAGAGCAAGCATTTAATATCCTATAACAGATAAAATTTGCATAGTTAAGCTTAGCTAACTGTTCCATAGCGGACTCCTCACACAAAAAGTCAACACTAGAGTTCCCTCCTAACAAAAAACAAGTAAAAGTTGAGATAATAATTCCTCCCCTTGGTTCTAAGAACAGATGATTCAGAAAAACTCATGATGCAAGAATCTAATTCATCCTTCTGATCAGCTCATTGATGTAATCTTCCCTGTTTCCAGCATCACCACCTTCAACATAGTGGTTCCTCTTCTTCTTCATGCCTCCCAATGGAGCCTTGAGCTTGAATGGCCACAGGAAGTTGTTGGCCTCCTTGAAGTGTGGCCCGACAGTCATGATCTCATGAATAAGATCTTCGATGCAAACTATACCATACTTTCCCAATGCCTGAAAGATAATAACAATATATTGATTTCTGAAAACTATCCGATAGATAATCGTGGATGCAAAAGCAGTTTGGGTAGTATCATAGCACTATTGTATATGTATTAGGATGCACAAGAAGATATGAGATAGAGGTTTTACAATAAAGTAAATAAATGGAGGGGGCTGATATCTGCCAATCTATTCACATAATTCCATTATGTTGTCATTCTTTCATTGCAGCATGTTTTTGATGACTGGAATGGAAAGAGATTCAAAGTCATAAATAAACTGACGAAGGGATCTGGGATCTGTCACTAGAGGATTCGCTATTGGAGAATCCATGGGCTAAACTCTGATCTAACTCGCTCGGGCATTCTTATAAAATCATTCACTGATCATAGTTAACTATTTTTACCAATTTCTTCAATAATGACAATTTTCTACTAGTGATGAATTTCATTAACCAATCAATCAATTACTGATGACACAAGATGCATGAGCTTACACCTTGCTTCATATTTACAGATGTATGAAACAGATACAAACAGAGAGATAAGATTCAATTTTTCTTGTAGGAATCAAAAATCCTCCATTGCATAAACTAAAACCTACGGCAATAGAAGAAACAAGAATAGTAAAAAACAACATACCTGTTCAATGATGGAGTTCTCGGTCAAGGGAGTCCTCTGCTTGTCCAGTTTCCCGAATCCCCTCTTGTAAATCAATTCCCTGACACTCTTCAAGTTGGGGTAGCTGTAACAATACATATCTCAGTCATTCAGTATCATTCTATGAATCAAACTTATGGGGATATATTAATCAAATTAAATGAAGCTGTTAATACCCATAAGTAACATAAGGTTCAACTCGGTGCAACATGTTCATGGTAGCCTTGTTAACTTTCAGAAACACCCCATTAAATATCTGCACAGTTTTGTCAATTAAATTTTAATAAACACTAGTAAAAATTTGAGGAGACACAGAAATGGTGCAGTAGTATGAACTAGCCAGCTAACCTGTCTCAGACGAAGGAGCTGCAAGATCTTCCTGGACTTAGGGTCCATGGCATTGATACTACATCATAATAAGAAAATCGTTGAAATAAGATAGAACAAACTTGTGAATGATTTTAAAATACTAATAAATATATAGCTGGGAACATCTTTATGGGCTCCAAGAAAGATAAACGAAGAAGTTTCAGATACAGGATGATTCAATGTAAAACAAATAAACAAACAAATGACAATAAGATCTATGAATTACAACATTCATATGAAGGTTGAGGACAGCTATAGATGCATAACAGAAAATTTTATCTTACATTCTAACTTTTGTTATTAATAATGACTCATTCACTAGACTCCATCTGAATAGTCACATATTTGATGTGATAACTAACATATTTTTCTAACAATTGTGGGAGTAACCATTAAAGAGCCTTAAGACACGATTGCTCCAATTACCAGATGTACTCACAATCCATCTTAAAATATTACACAAACAACAATAGAGTAAATATTATCAATCTGAAACGTTTTACATTAACGGCCAAATTGCTTTGGAAGGAAAAGTAGGGGTAACCATACGGTCAGTTCAGTAGATTTTTTGATAAATTCAGGTTAAATTAAATTGAAGCGGTTTAAATTCAAAACTGAACCAAACCAAATCCTGACTTAATTGTTGGTGTTGTATATTTGATTAAAGATAAGATTGTTGTCATATCTTTATCATGAGCATGAGCACCAATACAGGGCAATCCCTATATGATTGTTCAATATATGATTAAACTCAAAAACCATGCTTACAGCGCAATCTTTTTTTAAGGAGATAAATACAGGGCACTCTCTATTGATGAGTTCAGAAACCAACCCTTTATAATTACAACATACAAAATAGAATTATTAACAGCAGACTACGCAACCATGTGTGAGAATACAAGATCGCATCTTTGATAACAATGTCGCAGATAGTGATATTGAGTGTTTCAAAAATATCATATAAGTTTATATTATTAGGAACTTTAGTGATGTCCAATGGTTTTTTCATCATAATAGTAAGTAACATCAAATAGGGATCAATAAAAAATTTAATAAATGTCGCACAACATTCAGCGAAGGCTTTCATAGCGTCCAAATCCTAATTGATATTGATGATATACCTAACAAAAAAAAAATAAACTGAAACAAGCCATGCCGTTAAACGAAGATATTCATAAAAATAATAAAAGTACCCTCGGATCCTGATGATGAAGAGAAGCTTGGCCTCTGGACTGACGTAAAACCCTCCCTTCATTCTAGCCTCTCGCTTCAACCTGATCAATTCCTTCTCCTAAATCACCAAAAGATAACCAGAAGTCAGTAACATAAACAAACAAGACTGAAAATTTGACAAAAGAAAAAAAAAAAGAGGAGATTTTGATACCTGGGTCTGGTACTCCTTAGCATACTGCTGAGCTCTGCTGAAGATGAGCTTTCTGTTCTCGCGATCCTTCTTCTTCTTCTCGACGGTCTCCTGCTTCTTCGCCAAAGCCCATTCCTCCTCTCTCTTCCTCTTCTTCAGGACCGATTCAGGGATCACTTTCTTCGATTCTACGGCGGCGGCCATCGCTCCTTTTTTTTCCCCTGAATCAAAACCCTAATTCAGAAAACCCTAGAATAGATTCTGGGCTGAATAAACCCTAACCCTAGAGAATTTCACAGTTACCTTTGCGTCGATTCCCTTGGATCTCGAAATGAGAAGTGGTATTGAAGGAGGCGGGGGCTGAGAGAGATTGTTTCGCTTTTTATGGGGTTTTGTTGTTGCTAGGGTTTGCTGTGGGATGGGGGATGAGGATCCAACGGCTGCGATTCAATGGAGTATAAGGCAATCTCAGCCGTTGGATATAATGCTTTTACGATGCCCAAGCGATCTGCGACGGGCCAGAATGTTATAGTGGGCCTTAGCCCAGTATTTATGAATAGAGCAACCCATTCTAAGGTTGAAATGCCAGTTAAACCTAACAGGTATCTGTGAAAAATAATTAGTACTTCCCTGTAAGCCCCCATTTTGCACAATCAAAAGCATATCTTTCTTTTTACTTTTTGCTTTTTATTTTGTTTTAGAGAAAGTGTATCAAATCCACCATTAATTAGTCATGTGATGTATTATGGCTGGATTTAAAATTATAATCATTGATGATCACCTCTATTTTAGAGTTTAGATGTAGTGCTAGGGGCTCTAAGTTGGTATCAGAGTAATGTAGATTTGAATTTTATTGACCTCTTATTTCTAAAGTGATTAAAAAGAGATATTGTTCATTGAGTATAGATTTCTATCCATGAAAGACCCCTCAAATTGCAAAGGCATGGACTTTAAAACTTTGAAAAAGTTATCTCCCTACTCATATGGTCCTCCCATATCACAAGTGAACCTTTATCTTAGTAGTACATAACAATTCCTTGGATATTTTTTACAGAGGTGAAAACAATAAAAAGACAAAGCATGCCTAAATGTCTAGAAGTCCAATCTTTTTCTTTTCTTTTTTTTTTAACGCACGTTATGTAAGAAGCCAGTTGGGTTGGGTTGTGAATCTTTTGATCGTTGACGGTATTGCCTGATACATTCTGAATTGGCTAAATAGCACTTATATACCCTATTGTTTCATCTACTTCTCACTTATATACTCTCACTTGTACTTGGTAGCAAGAAAATACTATAAAGCTTTTTAAACTTGCACTTATATACCCTCACTTGTTTTTGGCAGCACTTATATACCTTAAAGTTAGTAAAGTTGCACTTAAATACCCTAATTTTTTTAAATTTTGACACTTTAATACCCTAAAGTTTAAAATTTGCACTTAAATACCCTCATGTTTGAATAATTGAGGGTATTTATGTGTAAGTTTTAAAACTTCAAGGTATTTAAGTGCTAGTTGTAAAACATTAGGGTATTTAAGTGCCACTAAAATAGTGAGGGTATATAAGTGCAAGTTTAAATAAATTTAGGATATTTTTTACTACCAAATACAAGTTGAGGTATATAAGTGAGAAGTAGTTGAAACAATAGGATACAAAAGTGCCATTTAGCCTTCTGGATTTTGTTAAAATGAGATTCAATAGACATGCCTTAAAAACATGGGCCGGATTGATATTTTTTATTGATAATGTGAGAGAAATGGCCCATCACAGTGTAATCAAGTTTAGCCTAATATAACCTCTGCCTAAACATAAAATTCAGCTTACTTCTATGGCCGACAGAAAAATCTAAGTTGGTTTCCCTTTCCAATTATAGTTGAGTCTTGAATAAAAAATAAATACAATTTATGAAGTATATAATGAGAGCTGTATTTGAAATGATCGAATTGCTGAGCAAATGAAAGAGTTGTAATTTAAGGGCTAAATTGTACTTAAATGCCCTTTAGTTTCACCAATCTTGCACTTAAGTGGTCTCTATTTTAAAACTGAGCAAATAAATGCTCCAAATTTTTTAACTATAGAAGCTAAATAAATGCTCCAAAATTTTTAACTATTGAAGCTAAATACTCCAAAGTTTTAGCTGCACTTTGGTGCCCTCTTGTTTACTTGCATATAAATAACCTCAGTTTGTAAATGGCCTCACTTAAATATCTAAAAGTTTCTAAAAGTTATACTTTAGTACCCTTTGCTATGTAGTGTTATTAAATATGTAGAGAAACTAAATTCTTTTTTTAAGTTTGGACATTTATTTGCAATATTTAAATACTTTAGGCATTTTTTGCTCGATTTTATAATAAAGTTCACTTAAGTGCTAGTTTGGTGGAATTATAGGACATTTTACTGCAATTTAGTCTAATTTAAGCGAAGATCTCAACAGATTAATGTTGGTCCAAATTCCCTAGTCTACTCTAGCGATTTCTGAGAACTTGCTTCTCTACAAGTCAAATATTAAGGAAAATTCATGAAGAATTAGTATTGCATGTCAAAATTCTTTACATACTCTAGTAACTACCCAAAACTTGTTTCTCCAAAGTCATATAATAAGGCACAAAAGTCATGAAAAAATATATAATTATTTATGAAGCTATTTAGGCAAGTTTGGTATAACTTTTTTTTAAGAGAATATAGTCTAATGAGCCCCTAAGTTTTAACCCAATATTAGAAAAACCATCAACTTTCTGTTTTTAATAACAAAGCTACTAAACTTGACATCTCTCTTATGTGAAGCCCTCATCTTTTTCTTTTTTTTCCTTGACGATGAAACCCCTAACTTTTACCCCTTCTCTTTCTAAGATGCGCTTAATTTTTTTCTTGGTAACAAAATCCTTGATTTAATAAAAGAGTTGGGGACTTCTTAGAAGAGAGGATAAATGTTAGGGGCTTCATTATGAAAAAAAATTAAAAGTTGAGGGTTTCTTAGAAGAGAGAGGTAAAATTTAAGAGCTTTTATATTAAAAAAAGAATGGAGCAAGTTACAAAATTTAGATAAAACTTTGATAGGGCCATAATAAACATGCACTAAAGTTGCAATAGGATAACTATATATAAAGTTATAGTATATATAGAATATCGATTCCACGAGGAACGTGTGTAGGAAAAATTCTAAATTGGATCCTAGAAATGCGTGTGGACAAAGAGGAGTGAAAGTGTGGAGATATAGAGAGTGTGTGATTACTTACAAATAAAAGAAAACTAGAATAAGAGGGGAGAAAGAGAGTGAACAATAAAAGAAAACAAAGAATAAACAAGGAGGAAAAATAAAGAAAATTGAAAATAACAAAATCAATAAGACAAAAAATAATCAAAAGAGCAAAATCAAAATAAGTAAAAGATAGAGTAAATCAAGTAGAAGATAGTAATCTAGAATCGAATCCACTAGTTAATTTCGTTTAGGATTTACTTAACAACTCTTTTCATCATATTTTACTTTAGATTTAATAAGTATAGTTTATCAAACCACTCAAGAAAAGCATAACCTATCAAATTATCATCCAAGCAAAATTCTCATTAATGAAAAGAACAAGCAACTAGATAATAATTCTAGAACTCATAATCATAACCTATCAAACACTCAAAATAAGCATAAATTATCAAATTTTTTCTACCAATTAATTCTCTATTTGATTATCCTAAACATGATTATTTTAAGCATAAGAGAGCAATCCACAAATCATAAAAGAAATCAAACTAGTTTCATACAATTCTAGAATTCCTACAAGATTTAATTACTCATTTTATAAAATAAAAATAATAAAATAAAATCTAGACTAGAAAGCATAAAAGAAAGAAATCTAAATTAAAAAAATAAAACTAATTGTAAAAATAAGAACAAGAACAATAAAATAAAGATCTAAACTATGAGTATAAAGGAAATCTAACTAACAAAAATAAAAGAGCATAAAAGTAAATCTACACTACAAAAAAAAATTTAAGAAATTAAATTCTACAAAATAACAAAATAATAAAAGAGCATGAAAGTAAATCTACACTACAAGGCATAAAATAAATCTAATCTACCAACATAAAAATAAAAAATAAAATCCTAAAATATGAATTTCTAAAATAAGAAAATAAAAGAGCAAAATAAAACTTACATTGCAAGGGGTTGGCCCCTTGAAAGTAAATATTCATCTTTATCTTCGTCAACAAAGAAGAAGAAAAGAAAATTTAAAAGAGAAATAAATTTTTTTATTTATGCAAACTTAAAAAGTTTACAAATTGGAAGACCTGATTAAAAGTCCTCCCCTCCAAAAAGGTGTTTATAAAAATTTTCACACTCTCAAACCCTCACTCTACACTTCTATTTATAAATAATAAGAATCACTCACAACCTTTAGATTTGTCTTGGCCCCCAAGTAACTCTCACAATCATAGAATTTGACTTAGGCCCTAAGTAACTATCGCAACTATAGGATCTCTCAAAATAATCTATACCGTTTATTCAATAGTTGAGAGATGGGTTTTATAGGTTTTATTTCTCTTGTATTTAATTCATTTAAGACCTTGGGCTTCTCTTGAATGCTCTTGGTCTTCTTAGGATTTAGCTCGGTCTTTAAATAATTAAATATATATTTATTAAAATTTAGATTTCTATCATAATCTGCTACTACTGATGAAATTTCTAGAATCTCCCAATCTGGATGGCTCCATCTCATCGAGATAGGTATTTTTTATATATAATATATTAAATTCTGCTTTTCGGATTGGGAGATATCGTCTTTTCTTTGCCGTTGACCATCCTGAGCACGAATTTGACTTTGTTTCTTTTCACATTTGAGTTATTCTTAATTGCATGCCAAGTTATTAATAAATATTGACTAAGAAAGCAATGAGTACTGAGATTTTTCTTCTAAACTTAGTCGTGGATTTTAAATTTAGGCATTCGGGCTTCATTAGAGATCTTTTAGGTTCGAAATAATCTTCATTTGAGCTCTTATTCAATAATTCTTTATTACACGTAAATTAAGATAAAAATATTATTGGCGGATATATTTATTCAAATAAAATAGATAATAAAGATATAAAAGTGTAATAAAATATAATGATCAAACTTAGGGGCTTTTAGAATGTCTTCTCCTTTTTGGGTGCTTCTATTTATTTTTCAAGGAGCAATCAATAGTAGTGATTATTAAAAAAATTGCATGCTTGTTGAAATTGCTTTTGCTTTTAGACAATGATTTTAGAAACAATCTAATGATGCTTTTAAAACTAGCTTCTGTTTTTAAATTTATGTATGACTATACCCATTAGTTTTAACCTTTTTTTCTTTTTTGAAGTTAAAGTTTTTAACGTTTTTAAAGCACCAATATGCATAAAGCTAAATTTATGTGTATTTTGATCATTTTACTTATAATGATCTTTAAGCCAGTTACCAAACACATTATCTCTCATTAGAAGCACCTTTTGATATATAATTACCAAACATCTAGTTTTAGCAACTTATATAAGTTGCTTTTATAAGTTGTTTATATAAACAATTTATTATAAACTCTAGCAATATCAAACGGGCCCATAAGGCTTGATTTGGTAGGATATATAAGGAGGGAAGGTAATGTGAGGTAATGTGTAATGAGGGATAAGCTTTTTATAATTCTTATTTGGTTGGAGAGGGAGTATATGGAGGTATATGAATTTTTAGTTCATTTTACATATTCTCTCTCCTTACACTTGTGTCCCTCCAAATTGGAGAGATTTTCTCGCTCTTTACTTTCTAGTTCATTTTGCATCTTCTCTCTCCTTACTTTATTTTACTTTACTTCAGCTTACTCTCTAAAAACTCTCTACCAAAAAAGATTTTTAATTTTCTCTCTCTTTTTACTCTACCTCTCCTCCTACCAAACAAAGCCTGAGGGTCTAATACATATACTAAGGTGTGTTTGGGTACTCCGTACTATCTTGGTTATGACCTTAACTAGGTTAGTTATAAATCAGATAGGGGGGTCGTTTAATCCTGAGCTCGATAAGGGTCTAAATTTGAACTAAGAAAATCAAATTCTGAAGTTTGCCCAATTTTACTTAAACAATAATTTAGCTTTTTAAACAGATTAACTCCACTAACTTAGATTGTAGGGGAGTCGGCAAGCATCTTCTAAAAATAAAATAAAAAAAAGTCAAAATTCAAATCTCTTCTGTTTCTTTATTAGCGAATAACCAGATTGATGCTCCCTTTAGATTAGTATCTATATCCTTTTTATCTGCCGACGCTTCCAAATTCGGTTGCCCTTTCGGATGCGGAATAACTTCATGCATGGCAGAATAAAGAATAAAGATGGGTACTATTGTATCTAATGCCCTACAACTTATATGTAGGCTAAAGGTTGGTTGCAAAATTTGAAGCGAGAATAACAAAAGTAAAGTATAGTTATAAGTTGCGATTAATAGAAGCAATTGCCCATTCACAAACAGTTTTTTTTTTTCCGTTCTCGTTTAGAATTTAACTCCGAGGTGTTTTTTAAGTTTCATCGGTGATTTTTTCTGAAAAAATTATCTATGCCAGGTGAAAATTTCCTCCCAGCCATTATTTATTTTCCGTTGCCAATTAATATAATTTTGAACACTCATATAATGTTTTATAAGTTTATGGATTTTGATATGTGCATATATATAAAACATGGAAATTATAATAATAATAAAAGAAGTCTCCCCATAGAGATTAAAAATTCATATAAAACTGAAAGTTGATCACATTGAAAAAAAAATCTAAATATAATTTTATAACCTGTATAATTACAATATAAGCTAATATGACGTTTATGCTGATAGTCGATCTGACATCTATAAACAAAAGAATTGTAGCCTCAAATGGATTTCAACAAAAATTATAAAAGTTATAAAAATCTAAAATGCTTCTTGGGTTATTACAAATTCGTCAATAGGCAGCTAAAAATTCTTTAATTTTTTCCTTTTGCATAGTTTTTATATTATAAGCAAATAAATAAATAAATAATAAACTTAAAAAAAATTCCCCAGGGATAAAAGAACAGACGCCAATCAGTCTTTTAATTATTTGTGAAATAATTAAGAAGCCGCTTAATTAGAGAAGTTGATTTGGAAAGAAAAGTCACGGCATTATCTTCTATTTCTGTTAATTGTAGCCAATGTCTCCATAAAATTCATTTTACACTAGTCACTAAGCTATTGGTTCTATTATAAATGTGGGGATAAATGGAGGTAGAGCAATGAGACTTACCTATTGAATGTAATGCATTTCATACATGCACTTAATTACTTATGTTATATCGAGTTAAGATACAACTTAATGGAAATATTTTGCAGCAGACATTTCAGTTAGTTACAGACTCAAAAATCATTGCCTAGAGTATTGCTCACTTCTTTTCATATAATGAGAAGATCTCTCCTCATTGTTTGTGGGTTTAAATGGACATTGTGGTATAATGTTTGGTGTCGATTATTCTCTCTCTCATTCTAGCCCCTTAAATTGAAATAGAAAACTATAATTTGAGTAATTCGACCATCTTCAATTACCGTCTAATTGGAAAGAAATTTTGGTATGTTTCTGAACGCTTGATATACTTGTTTTATTTGACCGTACGTTACAAGTAAAGATTCCATGAACTATTTTTTATTGACCATTAGTAATTAACCCACATGATATGTTCAATACGCTGTCATTGTCTACTAAGTGTTCGTAGATTATAAGAACATAAATAAACACAAGTTGTTAACCTGAAGATGTGACGGCCATCAATGTAGATGGGCCACGAATAAAAAAAAACTTTACAAGTAAAAAACAATTAAAAATTTGACTTTTTGAGCCAAATAATTCAAACATAGCCCATTAATAATGACCAGCGTTTTATTGCTACCTGCCGTTAAGAGTTCTACCTTCTTTAAAGAAAGATGCGCAGCGAGAGTCATAAAGGAAGGAAAGGTGAAAAGAATCCCAACCGGGGAGTACCGCAATAGAGAACCTGAGATCCGATGCAAAAACAATCAGTCAAAAGGAGCAAAAACGTTTTAAAAAAATGTGTTATGCTTAGGACAGATCAATGAAGTCCTTCCACTATACAAAGTTGAGTTCTTTCCGTTACGCCCACATGCTTTTCTAAAACTATGCTTTAAATATTTATATTGAATTTCAAGTGATGGTTATTAGATATGAGTATGGTGACATTCTGAACGAGGCGGACAATGAAAGATATGCCTCTAAGATTACTCTGATATCATATTAAAGTCCTTTCAACTACACCAAACTCACGTCAAGTACTAACTTCACTATGCAAAACGGAAGAGCAAGGGGGGAAGGATAAAAAAAAAAGTGTATTAGGTGGTAAAGCAACCTATCTCCAATCTAAATCGCACATATGCATCATGGCATATATTAAATGCTGAAGAAATCCACCGGTTCTTTTACAGCGAAGCTAACACCAATACCCATGTCCCAAGCTGTACGTAATAGCTAATTAATTCCAATGTAATTAAAGATTAAGTCTTAATGAAAGCGCCATGTACTTTACATTGAAGTAGAGTTCATTCTTCGTACCCTAACTTGCTACTATTTTTATCTTGGCTGAAAGTGGAACCCTATAGCAACTTCTGCAACTTTCTCTAAACTTCCTCGTGACTGATTCTTCGTTTTCCTTTTCCTTTTTGTTTTTTGACAAATAAAACAGAGACCATCCTTCAGCCAATATCCCTTGCCTGCTTTTTAAAAAGTTTTTTGGGGTTTTTCGATATTAGTCCCCCATATCTTTCATATTTCGAAATTAGTCCCTCGAACCTTGATATTTTGAAATCAGTCTCCCAAATCTTCAAGAATTTTGATATTAATCCCACAAATCTTTTATATATTTTGAAATTAATCATCCTAGTTTGCAGCTGGTGGAAGGATTTGAGGGACTAATTTCAAAATAAAATGATTTGTAGGACTAATTTCAAAATATCAAGATCAGGGCCACTAATCTTGAAATGCTTAAAGATTTGGAGGACTTATTTCAAAATACCACTTGCAGATAGAAAAACACAACCACTTCATCTCACGGGTCAAGTCTAATTAGGATATTTCCACTTTGGGAGGTAGGATTTCAAGCTAATCTTCTTTTTTTCTGATTAGACTTTAATTACTTTGCTCGTCTTATTCGTTCTTTGTGTGTGATCGGGGGGGATCTTGAGAGAGAGAGAAGGTGGGGGTGTATAGTTAAAGAATCTATTATTTTTTCGTGAGAATCTTTAGTGAAAGTTTCAGCAACCTTTGATGAGAGGAGGGGAAGCCCACAGTAAAATGGAATAGTTTCGAAGCCATGAGTTTTAAATATCGTAAACGTATGTGATTTGCAAATAATATAAATATTCATCATTGTTCCTCTGTGAATTTTCCAAATTAAATGTGTATTGATTCTCTCATTAATAAAGTTTTGTGAATGAAAATTACGACAAGTTTTCAATAGGAAAATAGAATATTTTCATTTAATTTGAACCCTCTTTTTTTAAAGTGGAAATAGGGATTCGAAAGCTTTTATAAAGTAGTTAAGACTCAGTAATTTATGCCATGGATATCTCACCATCACATGTAAGGTTAGTCATAAGTAGGGATGAAGGAGAGATGCCCTTTTCTTCACTCTTTACTACAGTACTTAGTGTTTACCTTTACTTTGAATCCTTGACGAAGAATTATAGTCCTTCTATTTTTATTCCATATCTTCATTTGATATCACATTTCACAATAAAACACATTTACCGGCTAATATTTGAATATGAGTTGCTCAAATGATCTCTGTCACCATATCAGAACTCTAAAGATATGGTGAGGGCTGAACATTAAAATTTATACTCTTAACATTCTTTTTAGAGAAGCAAAATACTTTACTTGTTGAACAAATCATATCCTTAATAGAGTAGTCAAATATGACTTTAAAAGAAATCTTGCAAGCTTATGAAGTTCCATACGGTGGGGCCAACATGCTCTAGAATGTCTGAGGGAAGGAGCCAGCCGACATAATAAGTTCATACATATCCGTTAACGGATAAAAAGTCGATGCCTGAGGCATGCCATTTTCGGTTTTCATCCTCAATGCGAGAGGTATTATTATACAGTTGCCGTACGACTGGAGTCAAAGGATCTTGTAGCCTTTATTCCTTCTAGCCCTTCTTATTATTAGTTCTTTTCTCTTTGCTTCTTCCTTTAGGAGTTAGGGCCAACATCACCATTAAGATTGTTCCCTTCTTTTAAAAAATGAAAGTTTGAGGCACAGTAACCAAGCCTAGTTTAATAAGAACAAAAGTCATTGGTAGGATTATTCTTTCCTTCTTAATTAATGAAATTTTTAGAAAATTAATTAAGCAATAATCAGGAGTTTACTGTGAATTGAGAAAAGAAGATACCATCACGCCTGTTCGCTTAAACAATGAAAAAAGCGCGAGACATTCAACACTTGCACACAAGTGCAAATACAATCAGAAGACTCTTCCAAGGAAGAAAGTATCCAACAGACTGAGTTCAACAGAAATGATCATGTGCTCCAAAGAATAATAAGAAGAGAAAAGCATGTGATTTACAGATTAACAAAGTGATCAAGCGGTTCTCTCTTTTCTGGATCTTTATTTATACAATGAATCGATCGCCTGTTGGTAAAAAATTCCTTGCTTAGGATATATGTTGAACATCCAAAGAGTCTTCTATTGATCCGAAAGTAAATATGTATTAATCTTTATATCACCGTAGAAAAAGATTATAAATAAAAGGGTGTCCCAATATAAATTTAGTTTCTTAAACAAGTAATTAAATATATCTTGCAAATAATTTACGTCCTATAAATCTAGCAAATAAATTACTTTCTTAATGACTTTGTTATCGTCCTTCACCGGAAAATATGATGTCCAATATAACTTGAATCTAAATCCTCACATTTTTTATATGATTAAGTACATTGACTAATAAAAATTTATAGATTGATATTATTTTTTAAGTTAAAATTTGTAATATGCTGTTAGACGTATTAATTATGTCCTACCGGGCTTAGGATCACGACTGCACCCTTGTTTATGGAAATCTGTGTCCTAATAATGTGAAACATATGTTTTCGGCAATTATAGAGCCAGCAATATGAACAATTATAAATTTATAATGCCAGTAATATGAACACATATCATCGCTAAGTAAAAGAAGAAAGAATTTTCCATCACAGCCGAGATATCGCTGCCGTAAGCGATACATGTCGGCCGCGACCACGCTCTTCGCACCGTCCAAGCTCTCTTTCCCAATAACCGTCTCCACTTGAATGCGGCCATGCCCACATCTCACTCGTCTTACGTGCACCTGGTCCCACTTCAACCCATCATCTTCACCCACAAATCGCCCATTCCGTGGACCCGACAGAAGGGGGAAAATAAGAGAGAAATTTGTTAGATCATATGTCTAAGTATGAAATGGTTCCCGATATATGATATTGAATGTGAATCGATGTTAACCATTAGATTATTGGACATGGAGATTTGTGCATGACTCAATGATTCACATTTATTTGATGCACATTAAATGCAATGGATCGTCCTTATTGGATACTCCGATCCATCATATTACATGTGCACAAAATAATAATAATAACATTAACAGCTATTGGATCCATGCATGAGCCCTAAAGACCAATGACATTTCTTTAGTACACATCTATTGCCATAAACCCAGGATTTTTTAATACTTTCTCAAGAAAGGAGACTATCATTTAGTTTCCCTTGTTTCAAAACTACTTTTGTACTCTTTACACCCAAAAGTGTGAGTTCTTTGACTCATCAATTTTCTAATAACAACTTATTAAGAAGGAAGAATTCCACATTTTTATTCAACTCGAAATTGATATAAGATTTTATAGTCAGCTTATTATTATATTCCTAAAACAATATCACCAATATATAATATTAATATGATCATTAATTTAAAATATTATATCAATACATTTATAAACTTTAAATTGGCTGCTAGAATACGTGTTACATTCTTCATTCTTCTTTTCTCTATGTGATTGCTTAGGAAATTCTTGATACTATCTTTCCCCGAAGAATTATATAAAGAAATTTTCTCTAGAAAATCACCTGCAAAGAGAAAAAAAAGTTTGATAGTGCCCTAATCATAACGTAGAGTTTATATTTGATAATTCTATCAATTTTATTCTAAGTTGCTAATGTGTTTTTGGATTAATTATAATGTGGTACCATATAAGGTATAGTGTAATTGCAAGGGTGACCCTGAGGCACGTGCATCTACACGGATAACTTTGAGACTACCGATTATAATTACACATGTGTTGTGCCATAGAAATAATCAAGTGTTAATCACATTCAACTGGCTGACACGCGTCTCAAGCAGACTACATACCGATTCGACCTAGATACACCGACTTCTCGTCTCCCTTGAAGCCCAAGACGAAAGGCGTCCCTTCTCGTCCCCCTCGAAGGCCGAGACGAAAGGCGTCCCTTCTCATCTCCCTCGAGGGTCGAGACAAAATGTGTCTTTTCCCGGCCCTCTCGCAAAGCCAAGACTTAAGGCGGTCATTCTCGAACCCCTCGCCGACAGCCAATCGCCATCACATTAAATACACGGTCGGAGTCATCATTACATCCTCCCTGAAAGTCTTAATGACTCATCGGACCTTGTCAGCACCTTACTCCCCCTGTCACCGTTGCATTAATCACAAGGGTGACTCATTCCACCAATGGTCGACACCTGTAAAGTATTAGTCGAATAAGCTGACTGCTTAGACTAGGCCGAAATTACATAAATACCCTCGTCAGCTCAGTATAAATAGGCACATCGCCTACTAACCAAAGGTACGCAATTTCTGCACACTTAGAGAACTATATCAGTTCCTTTCTCCCCTTCAGATCATAACTAACTTGATCGTCGAAGGAATCACCGGAGAATCTAACTCCGATCCTCTAACGTGTTGCATATGTACAGGACTTTCTTCTTATCAGGGGATCAGCCATCAAAGGAGATCAAGGGATCCTAAGCTCTTCAAATTCAATCTTAAATCTCACTGTTAATCATTTGACATCAACAACATGTAATAATGAGACCTTTCAGCAGATTAACGTCATTTAATTTTGTTGTTTTGGAGTTACTGTTAGATGTCTGTTAACGTTAGGGCTAGGATTCAGATTAGGGTCAATATTATGACAATAATTATTGACTAAAGTCCCATCTTTATTGTTGGAACAGGGATGCAAGCCTGGTTGGGGGGGGATGAATAGGATTGCTAAATTTTTTAAAATAAACTTAGAATATGCAGCGGAAATAATAAATGAGAAAAACTAAAAGCAACCAACACAGGAACATACGAGATTTTTATAGTGGTTCAGATCAAAATCTCACGTCCACTCTTCCTTCTCGCGAATGGCCTTCTTCATTATGACTGAAGTTCTCCTGAATCACAACCCGATTCAGTAGGCTTTATAAACAGGACCCTGAAATCTATCTGAAACCAGTCGAGATACCCAACTCCTCACAATGACCTGAAGAAACCTAGCCCTAACTAGCCACCCTCAATTCACCTGGCTTGAGGATGCCAACCCTCAATTACCTCAGCTTGAGTACGCCGTCAAACTCACAAGTTTAAAATACAAAACCAACCCAAAAATAATTAACGCTCAATTAAAAAGATCTTACAGCCCTTTTAAAATAAATCGTTCTTCAAACTGATGTCGATGATGATCCGTGAAGAAGCAATGTCGAAGTTGAACGTAAAGGGCACTCCTCCTTGCTGAAATGATCTTCCGATGTTGATCATGACGAGAAGAAGTTGAACGAGGCTCGGGGAATCAAATTCTCAAAACTCAAAGTCTCACGAAACCCTAAAATTTGATCTCTCAATCTTATGCAAATTGCCTTTTTCTTTCTTCTTTTTTAATCCCTTCCTCAATCCCTCTTTAAATAGACCTTGATTGAATTGGAAAGATGTTCTCTAATCAGTGTTGAAATAGGAGATCAAATCTGTCATCAAACGGCTAAGATAGAATCCTAAAATATGCCAAAACACGTCAAAACCATTGATGGTTAAACCCGACCATCGATGGGTCGCTGATGATCATCGATGGTTCCATGTAGTCCATTGATTGTTCAATCTCTGGTTTCTGAAATTTACAGATTGTTAACTGTAGTCCATCGATGATTGAAGCGACCATCAATGGTTGACTGTAGTCCATCGATGGTTCGATTTCTCATTTCTGAAAAATACAGATTGTTGACTGTAGTCTATCGATGACTTGTGCGACCATCGATGGACCAAATGAGAGTTTGTTATTAATCAAACAAGAGATATTGCACGAACAACATTCTACCCGAACAAAATTCTAACAATTATAACCTGAACCAACCTCTAATATGAAGAATTTTAAATATATGAAGTGAAACTTAATGATTTCATTCACCGTCAACGAGTCAATGTATAGAGTTACATTGTTTGGATTCTAACTTACATGAGCTAGATCCGAAATTGTTACAAGAACATATCATTAGGTTACAAACAGTACATTGTTTGGATTCGAACTTATAGGAGCTACATCCGAAATTGTTACGGCAACATATCATAAGGTTACAAACATCATATAATAGAGTTGGTTTGAATAAAAGACTCCTATCAAATTGCAGATTTGGTCTTGTTATACCTAACTTAGCTGAATCAAATTTCTCATCAAATCTGGAAGATTTGATACCGCTAACACTCCCCCTCAAGCTTTGTGGAATGAAATACTCGAACAAGCTTGCCAGTAAGAGATCACAACTAATCTCAACCAAGTGGCTTTGTGAACACATCCACAAAGTTGAAGATGACTCGGTACGTAGGACATTTGAAGAAAACCATCTTGAATTATGTCTTGAACGATGTGTTTTCTTCATCTTGAATTATGTCTTGAACGATGTGTTTAGTGCGCTCACGAAAAAATAGGATTGGAGATAGCGCGGAGAGCAACTTGATTGTCACAATATAGTTTGGTAGTGGTAAAATTGACATGAAGATCATTAAGCAGATAGTTGAGCCATAGGAGTTCACAAGTAGCTGACGTCATAGCATGATATTCGACCTCAGCAGAAGAACAATATACAGTTGGTTGTTTCTTGGAGTTCCAAGAGATGGGGTTGAAACCAAAAAAAGTGCCATAGCCTGTTGTGGAACACTGTGTTGTGGGACAAGAGGCCCAATCATAATCACAATATGCATGAAGTGTGAGAGGACTATCGGCTGAAAATAGTATGCCGGTCTGGGGAGATGAATTGACGTGCTGAAGGACTCGAACTGCGCTATACGCCGATGAGGTTAGACATAATTAGTCGGTAATTTTAAATCAATCGCGTTAACCGCCTATCATATTCTAGGATCACCCGCATTATATCAATCTAATAATCTTGAGATGATAAATATTGTCTTAAATTTAGTCCCTCTAACCATTAGACTAAAACTCCGAAGTTATGGTGAGGGTCAAGGATTATAGTTTTATATTAATTCTAACATGCCCCCGCATGTTGAACGCTCTTTTTTATGGGTTGAAACCTGAACTCACGCAGCGGTGTCAATTTTTAGAAAATCTGCTTAATATTCGTGGCCGGTGGGATTTCAACCTGGGTTGCTCTGATACCATCTTAAATTTAGTCCCTCTAGCCATTACACAAATTTAGTCCCTCTAACTATTATACCAAAACTCCGAAGTTATGGTGATGGTCAAGGATTATAGTTTTATATTAATTCTAACATATTGTAGATACGTAGGTTTCATGATTCCTTATGTAATTAAACAATTACTTCAAGATGTGGGAAAGTAAATTCAGCCATCATTTTTCACAAGAGCACGGTGGAGCTCCAAACCCCTTGGGAGTCAGAAATGGTTATAATATCCAGAAACTATTTACAATATTTTCCTTATGGGTTTTTTCTTAGAAACCACCTTAATAATAAGGTAGTTATACGGAAACCACCTTTCATTTTCAATTTATACATAAACCACCTTTAAAGTTGATTTTTGTTGCAATCAACCACCTCCCAGTCAAATTCTTCACTTAAAACCCAAAATTACCCTTAAAAACTCACATTCAATGTACATGACACATTTTTTAGTATTTGGATCTTATTAGGATACAACTCACGTACCTTGAAGTTGAATTTTTTAAACATATTTTTAGTTTTTTAGTGAAAATTTGACTGGGAGGTGATTGATTGCAACAAAAATCAACTTTTAAGGTGGTTTATATATAAATTGAAAATGAAATGTGGTTTTCGTATAATTACGCTATTATTAAGGTGGTTTCTAGGACAAAAAAGTCTTCTCTTATTTTACTTCAATCGACCTTCGGAACCTCTACCGCTGACACGTAGACTGGAGTAAGGAAATTAATTTCCATGAAGTGACATTCCGAAGGAGACCACAAACTGATGCCCCTAAGTAAAGATTGCACGTGGAGCCCACCTGATACAGAAGTTCTTCGGTGTGCTTTCTTGTCCCCGCCAGCTTTAAGGCCAACTCAATCCATCCTCCAAAGGTAATTCCAACAGGAGGAAAATTAAATAAATAAAAATAAAAAGAAGAAGAAGAAGAAGCAGCTGCAGCAAAGAAGAATAAAGTCGGAGTCAGTGCGCTGTGCGCGTGTATAAAAGCTCTTGTCGGGCGAGTGCAGAGCCGAAGAGCGAGGTTGACGAGAGTGTACGGTCACCGCGCGCCGCTTCTCCGAAAGGTACGGGCTTCTGCTGCTCCTCTCTCTAGATCTCTCTGCTTCTGCTCACCGCCGGTTCACTTAATTGTTCACAAAAATTTTAGATCTGGTGCGTGTTAATTTGTGTGATAACGAAAACGTAGTTGAGAAGTGATGTACTGCCACGTGTCCCGCCGATGGCATACGTGGCAGCTATTGGATTTGTGGCTGCAGCGGAGATCCGCTGTTGCTACTTCCGGAAAATCTGGCTGCAGCCCTTTGCTTAGCTGATTGATCTTGAATCCTCATAGCCATAGGTCTTTTTTTTTTTTCTTTTTTCTTTTAGGGGGTTAAAATAATGTTGAGCAGATTAACCTTCAACTCATTTGTTAGTGTCTAGCAACTACAATTTGTTGCTCTCAAATTATACCAATTTCAGCAGCGACTAATTAAGATTTATCTATGATTTACATTTATGTTTTAGATAATATTTGTGATCTAGCTTAAATATAACTCACAGTTATACTTATTTCTGTTCTTTTTATCGTGAGAAAAAGTTCATAATTAATTTTTAATAATGATGAATGATGCATATTAGTCCTGTTGCAGACACAGAAAGTTACAATAATTATCCGTAATTATTGAAGTCATGCAAAAGTAAATTCATAATTTAGCTAGCTGAACCCTAATTGATTTTGTAGTTATTAGTATCAGTCAGCGAATAGAAAATTTTTAGACTATTTTCCTGCTTGCCAAATATGGATATATGTTACTAATGTAGTTAATATGAATGGGCATGGTACTGATTGATTCAAGTTAATATCCATATATAAATATATGAAACCATTTCTGATTTGCACATGAGTTTGTGATCTATTTGTGCCACACGATATTGTTGAGATGATTAATAGCAATTTCTCCCTCAACAGATATATCAAAAGAATATTTGCTTTGAGATATAAAACAAGCTCGACAGCTTAAGCCCTAATAATCATTAGTGGTCAATAAAATTTTTAAGGAAAATTAGTGGTCAATAATTGTCTACCTACCTTTGATTATAAACCAAACTTATTGCTATAATTTGGTATTGGGTTTAGTATACGAGTTCTTTTTCCCGTCAAAGTGATCTAGGATTTTGGGGAAATGGTGTCATTATTATATAATTAATAATTTTTACAATTGTCCAAATAATTTTTGTATTGGAAAAAAAATACCTAATCACATCATTAGTAACCCTATCGGACATCTTTCTCACTATATAATGTCAGCAATCAATTACTGAATCAATCGCCACTAATTTTATTCCACAATTTACTTTTTATCAACTTCATTGCATAAAAAAAAAATCTTTGGACAGTTACGCTAGCCACGTATAAAATCAGCTCTATCTTCAAAACAAAATATATTAAAAAAATATGGTGAGTTTTAAGCTGGGTAAGGTCTTATATTCCTTAACCAAAGTGGGTGGGGTCAGGTGACCCCACTTTGTTGTAGGTGGATCCACCAATGCTCAAAGTACACAAGTTATTCAATTGTATTTGTATATATATTCACGATAATAAAAATAAATACAAATATAATCACGACAAGGTTTGCTCCATTTACATCCTTAATATATAGAGTTAATTAATTGCTATAATTTCTCTATCAGGGCCCTCCCATGGCATTTAATTAATAGCATAACCTAGGTTTATTTTCTTTTTGTTGGATGTTATGATAACGTAGAGATCTGGAAAACAAATAAGTTGGTCGCCAAGAACCAGCAATTATGCTTGCTTGCTTGGTTGTCAGCCCTTTTTGTGACTTCTTTCCCAATTGAATCTCTTTTCGGCACTTCGTTTCTGTTTTTGACAATTTCTAACTGAGAACAAAGTTAACTAGTTAACCAATATTTGTCGAAGAACATAATCAACTATTTAAATTATTTTTAACTCATAAAATATGATTTTATTTTGCTTCAATAAGTGAGATAACAGACAACGAGCGAGAATGCCTATCTGGAAACAATTATCTAAATTGAAGCATAATATGATAATTAAAAATTATTTTAAAAAATGCTTGGTCTAAAAATTATCCAAAAGAGCAAGTTGATCAGGATATAGGAATAAATGTATTATTACAAAAGTATTGGCGTAAAATTAATATGATAATTAGAATTATTCAATTTGAATAAATATGAATACAGAGGAAGGGAGGAATTAAAATACTGGAAATCTACACTTAGTTACAAGTTAACGTGTTGGTCCTTAGAGCCAAGATGGCACTTTCTTCTTGATATTTTAAAAATTGGCTAAATATCAGAAAACCACCCTTAACTCTGGACAATTATCGGAAAACCCCCCTTAACTTTCAAAATATTAGAAAACCCCCCTTAAGTATTGGGACTATCACAAAACCCCCCTTTAACTTTTAGATTTTATCAGAAAACTCCATTTAACTTTGAGATTTTATCAGAAAAGCCCCTTAAATTAGGGGGGTTTTTGATAAAATCTCAAAGTTAATGGGGTTTTTTTGATAAGCCCTAAACTTAAGGGGGGTTTTCTGATAATTTCAAAGTTAAGGGGGGGTTTTCTGATGATCATCCAAAGTTAAGGGGGGTTTTATGATATTTAGCCTTAAAAATTCGAAGAAACTAGCAACGTAGTCAATTTGAAACCAATGAGAATATTTTATTCTTGTTCTCCACCAAAAGACACCACCTTTGCTATAAAATCTTTCCACTTGTTATCTTTTGTAACGCATATTAGTTATTCACAATTAAAGGAGATCTTATCATCTTTTCCCCGATGACCATATCCAAATAATCAAATTTAGTAATCAACGACTAACCCATTACTAGTAACCCCCTTTGTTATATATATGCTCAACCCACAAAAAAAAGCCACGCAGCCTATTGCTTTTATTTCTAGTCGCAAACAATTCAACAACTGGTCCCATGCTAAATTTTACGTTGGTGGTGACGTGTAAATATATTTGTATTTCTTGTACTAATGGTTAAATGTTTGTACTGATTTTGTGTGTCTTCTTACATCGCATTTAAAACTTGTAATAATACTGTAGGATTTTCTATATAGTGTCTGTATATGATTTTTTCCCCCTTCATGTGTTGATAAGTGGAGATTACATGTCGCTAGAAATATACAAATCATATCAGAACACATTTTATTTTGGAAAATTTCGATGCCTATCCATTTGGAAAATGCTTAAGTCAAGTTTTAACAAATGCATAAGGTCCTTCCTTTTAATATGCTTATTGCTCTGATAATATTTATGGATGTTATTGATGGTCTTCGTTGTCCCGACAAGAGGTCAATGTAAAGTTCTCTGGTCGTGTATCCCGACTCCTAGCCTTTTAAATTGGATGGTTACAATCAAACGATAATTAGATAAGAAATATTACTCAAATATTTAATTTGATTCAGCCACAAGAGGTGTCACAATCGAAATGCGATCTGAAGTACTATGTTGTTGAGAATCTTTAGCACAAGCTACAAGCAAAAGTTTTTCTATAGTGAAAAGGAAAAGGTCGTTGTACTTTCCTCTAAGCGTGTGTTTGGTTATTTTCTTGAAATAATAGGAGATTATGTTCAGGCTCATGAATGCATGCCTATGTGTTTCCAAGCATTTTTCAGAAAATGATATTTTTGTTTGCTTTAGCCTTGAAAAATGAAGAGAAACAATCTACTATAGAATTCGTTGTTTGGTTGGTAATTAAAAATAGGAAACCGAACGAAGAAAGCCACACAATAGTTCTCCGTCCAATTATTTAATTGACAAAATAATAGCTTTCCACCAAATTTCCAACTAAAATCTCAGAAATGGGTTTCTTTAAAATGGCGATGAAATGCGACGTATTAAAAAACCCAAAACCTCCTTTCCAAGCGTAGCCAAAAGGAATAGGGAATAATTTAGGGAAAACTGATTGTTTTCCACGTGTGTTACGGGAGCTTTTTGATTTTTTAGGGTTTCCAACTCAAAACAAACAACCCCTAATTTGAGAAGTGACAACCCATTCTTACGTGTAAAACTCTAGCTAAAGATATTTTGCAAAAACTCAAAAAAATAAAAAACTAAAAAAAAATACTTAAGCAATGTTCCCAATAACTGTCATCTTTGACCCCACAGCTGGCAGGTAACAGTCGTGTCCGCAGTGCACTTTCCCTTGACCGCTCCTCACGCAATCGACACTTTTTGGTTTTCTTTTTGTGTATTTTCACAACTAACCCACTAACTCCTTTTAACGGCTGAGATTTATCCGTGACATACTCGATTGACCATCTCTCAGTATCACACAAATATGATGATTGTGCATGATCATTTACGGGGATAAAAACAATCATGTTGAGGCCTGAGGGTGCTCTATCCATACTAAAAACCATACATATTCCAAAACAAATTCGACTACTGGTCCCATGCTAAATTTTACGTTGGTGGTGACGTGTAAATATATTTGTATTTCTTGTACTAATGGTTAAATGTTTGCACTGATTTTGTGTGTCTTCTTACATCGCATTTAAAACTTGTCATAATACTGTAGGATTTTCTATATAGTGTCTGCATATGATTTTCCCCCCTTTCATGTGTTGATAAGTGGAGATTACATGTCGCTAGAAATATACAAATCATATCCGAACACATTTTATTTTGGATAATTTCGATGCCTATCCATTTGGAAAATGCTTAAGTCAAGTTTTAACAAATGCATAAGGTCCTTCCTTTTAATATGCTTATTGCTCTGATAATATTTATGGATGTTATTGATGGTCTTCGTTGTCCCGACAAGAGGTCAATGTAAAGTTCTCTGGTCGTGTATCCCGACAAGAGGTCAATGTAAAGTTCTTTAGTCGTGTATCCCTACTCCCTAGCCTTTTAAATTGGATGGTTACAATCAAACGATAATTAGATAAGAAATATTACTCAAATATTTAATTTGATTCAGCCACAAGAGGTGTCACAATCGAAATGCGATCTGAAGTACTATGTTGTTGAGAATCTTTAGCACAAGCTACAAGCAAAAGTTTTTCTATAGTGAAAAGGAAAAGGTCGTTGTACTTTCCTCTAAGCGTGTGTTTGGTTATTTTCTTGAAATAATAGGAGATTATGTTCAGGCTCATGAATGCATGCCTATGTGTTTCCAAGCATTTTTCAGAAAATGATATTTTTTGTTTGCTTTAGCCTTGAAAAATGAAGAGAAACAATCTACTATAGAATTCGTTGTTTGGTTGGTAATTAAAAAATAGGAAACCAGAACGAAGAAAGCCACACAATAGTTCTCCGTCCAATTATTTAATTGACAAAATAATAGCTTTCCACCAAATTTCCAACTAAAATCTCAGAAATGGGTTTCTTTAAAATGGCGATGAAATGCGACGTATTAAAAAACCCAAAACCTCCTTTCCAAGCGTAGCCAAAAGGAATAGGGAATAATTTAGGGAAAACTGATTGTTTTCCACGTGTGTTACGGGAGCTTTTTGATTTTTTAGGGTTTCCAACTCAAAACAAACAACCCCTAATTTGAGAAGTGACAACCCATTCTTACGTGTAAAACTCTAGCTAAAGATATTTTGCAAAAACTCAAAAAAATAAAAAACTAAAAAAAAATACTTAAGCAATGTTCCCAATAACTGTCATCTTTGACCCCACAGCTGGCAGGTAACAGGCGTGTCCGCAGTGTACTTTCCCTTGACCGCTCCTCACGCAATTGACACTTTTTGGTTTTCTTTTTGTGTATTTTCACAACTAACCCACTAACTTCTTTTAACGGCTGAGATTTATCCGTGACGTACTCGATTGACCCTCTCTCAGTATTACACAAATATATATGATGATTGTGCATGATCATTTACGGGGATAAAAACAATCATGTTGAGGCCTGAGGGTGCTCTATCCATACTAAAAAACCATACATATTCCAAAACAAATTCGACTATAGTTGATTTTATTTCTTTTTATATCGCCTATTTTTTTATTCATTATATTATTTGTACATTGTCTTCACCATTTACATAAATCTTCGAAAAACATTAAGTGGACCTCTCTTTTTATATTCATTAATTAATTAATGAGAATGACAAGTGAGAAAGCATCCGGTGAGGACGATCAATGACATTAAATGTGTATCTAAAAAATATCAACCGTTAGATCTGAGCACGAATTTTGAAGTTTAAGGGTTCAATAATTGATATCATTTCCGTGCATATTTAATATTATGAAGCCGGATGCGCTTCGTATTTTTACTTCTCACAGAGCCGTTGTGTCTGCTGGGGCCCACCATCCAACGGCTGAGTTTGAAACCCCAAACAAGAATAGCAGTTATTATATTCTCGAACTTTCCGTGCGGAGGTCCGTGGCGTCAGGTCACGACACCGCAGAAGTTGCTTGGAACTTTCGTGAGCCGTAACGTTCTCAAGATAATTTGCCACTAAAAAAAGGTCGCGAATTATTCGATTTCCTTGATAAGGTTCACACCGAAGCGTTAGCAGCAGCAGTGAAAGAAAGTGAAGTTCATTTCACTCCTCCACCGCCTTCGGATTTTTCTACTATTTTATGCAAAGAAAAAGGTTTAAAAAAATGCCTAAGCCCTAAAAAAACCACTGCACGATTCTTTACTTGTCGATTAAAGGATTCATTTCTTGATGTTTAGGGCTGCTGCGTCATCTCTCCTGCGACACAGCGATGGATCGGGGTGGAACGCCGTCGCCGAGCCGTTACAACCTCAGGATGTCGATGTCGCCGAACCGTTACCATCGGCGTCGAGACGAGGAGGCGAGCGAGGGGCAAGGGGATGAGATCTGCTCGTCCATTGATAAGTTCGATATCCCGCCGAAGAATGCTCCGATCGAGAGGCTGAAGCGATGGAGAGTGAGTACACCTTTGATCTTTATGTTGTTGAGATTTGCGTTTTTTGCTTAGTTTGATTGAAATGTGGACTGGTTTTTGATTGGGAGGTTTGATGTTAGGGCTTATTGTTGTTGGATTTGTTGATTTATCTGCATTCTGACTTAGTTTGCGTCAGTGTGAGTCTTTTTTTTTTTTTTGTGGGATTTTTGGGTAGTTTTGTTTTGTATAATTTGTGCACCAGTTTTTTGCTTAGTTTGATTGAAACGTGGACTGGTTTTTTATGGGGAGGTTTGATGTTAGGGCTTATTGTTGTTGGATTTGTATCTATTAACTTATTGTTATTATTATTAACTGGATATTTAGGTATTAAGATTTAAAAATCAAACACATGCAATCTTGCTACAAAGAAGGGTTGTTGTATCTATTTACTTAATGCTGTGGTTGCAAATGTAATGTTCATAGATTTTTAAAAAATATATATATAATAAAACTGGGGAAGGGAGGATGTCAGGATCACTGGCTGTTAGGCATTTTCTTGCCTATTTTGGTTTTATAGTTTTGTTATGGAAATATAAGAAGACATTAGGATATAGCTACATATCGAAGAGGCCTTGTCTTTGCAGCTGAAGTCTTGGTTCATGCTGGAGAAAGTGTCTAAAGGAATTATGGTTCACCACTTTAAAAAACTGTGTAATTAAAAATATATCCAGGGCTTGTTTGACTGTAGCTTGATTTTATCAGTTGAAGAATCCGATCCTCAGTCTGCAGCTTATTGCATAAATAGCTGATTTAGTGACATTTCAGTCTATTTTCTTTTCTTGCATGAACTGCACAACTGGGAGGTGGCACCATTATCTTATCCTTGATGAACCGCTACATTCTCTTTTTGGTCACATCCTAACCTGAAGTAGCTTTTATAGAATTGTGATGCCTCCTTTAGCTTTTTTTTCATAATTTGAATACATATTCACAAGTTAATACCTTCACTAAAGTCTTGTTTGTCAGGCTCATTCCAAACCTTACTAGATTTATATACTAAATTGTGAACCAGTTAGCATGGATCACTACATACTAGAAATCGAGGTGCATCCCTCAAACATTTTGGGGGCATTTGGATAATAGATATAACCACTTTATACATCCAAATAATGCATCGATTCTAGTACCTCAAAAAGTGTGCCGAGCAGAATATACTCTCGTCATTGACTCGTTGTTGTTTTGTGCTATATATAGCTCCAGGGGTTACAAGGAATCACTCCATATCAAGAGTATCATTCACAGTTTCCAATTATTCAAATACTATGGTCAATTGTAGGACGATTGGTAATGCGTGGAGATTGAAAATGTTCTTGAGCCTAAGCATCATTATATGCAATTTTCTAATGTTAAGATCTACTGTATTTTCAAATGCAACTTCAATTTCAACGCTCAGGTTGACAGCAATGACCCAACATTCTGCTCTGTTAATTTTTACAGTTTTCTTAATTTTTACAGCAAGCAGCGCTTGTATTAAATGCGTCACGTAGGTTTAGATATACTTTGGATCTTAAAAAAGAGGAAGAGAAGGAACAGATACGGAGGAAGATTCGATCTCATGCTCAAGTTATAAGGGTAAATTCTTACCCATGTCAACTTTGTTTCAAATTACATCGTTTGTTCAATAGTTTGCTCATATTTTTGTTTGACTTCCTCAGGCAGCATTCCTGTTTAAGGAGGCTGGGGATAGAGAGCCACCAGGTAGAGCAGTGTCAAGTTATTTTTTCCGCTACTTGATTGCTGGTTTTGATTTCAGTTTCTTTATTTTGTCACTATTCTATATTGAGAGCTTTTAAGTGGGAAAAGAACCATGCCTAGTCCTTTGGTTCGTATAATCGTATGTAACCTTTGGAAATCATATTTCCTTTATTTGCTATATAAGCATGCCATTAGTGTCTTTGTTCATTTGCAAGTTTTCTGAACCATTGAAAGCCTTTTTATTCCTGATATCCATCTGCGTACCTCTAAACTCATCTGTCTCTCTGCCAATAAACACCCTTCATCACTAGCAGACTGTCTGGATGTATACCCGTGGAGATATAAGGGTCTGACAGCATGTTCAGGCACATTTGTAGTATGTGCACATCTACTTGCTCACAAGCGTGTATAAGTTTCAGCATGAAGTTATTGTTTCTGTTATTGTGGGAAAAGTGACTTGATTCCATTGTGGATCAGTTCTCTTTATTATATAGATAGATAAATAGTTCAAGATTACAAGTGTACCCGATGTGGGACTAAAAACACTTAATAAAGAGAGTAGACTCTAAAAGTACTCTTTACTCTAATACTCCCCCTCAAGCTGGTGTAAAGATGTCAATCATGCCCAGCTTATTACAAAGGGCATCAAATAATGACCGTGACTAGGCTTTTGTAAGTATATTAGTGATCTGATTAGTCGATCGCACATGTGGAGAAACAATCTTCTTAGATAACATCATATCACGGATAAAATGGCAGTGCACTTCGATATGCCTTGTCCGCTCATGAAACACAGGATTGCTTGTAATGTAGATAGCTGCTTGATTGTCACAATAGAGTGTCATGGGCTTTGGGAAAATAATGCCCATCTCCTGCAATAATGAGCGAACCCAAGTCATCTTGTATGCGGCATGAGGCATAGCTCTGTACTCAGCATCGGCACTGGAAAGGGCAACAACTGTTTGTTTCTTACTTCGCCAAGTGACCAAATTGCCTCCAACAAAAGTGCAATAACCGCTAATTGAATGTTGATCAAGAGGATCACTTGCCCAGTCAGCATCAGAGTCAAGGTTTTAAATGTCGGATGTCGGGTTCATGTCGGATAGCTGAAATTCATGTCGGATAGCGGAAATCGGGGATATGTCGGGGGACATGTACTAAATATCGGATTGTCATATCGGATGGATTTCTACTCAATTTTGGTCATCAAGATGGAATGCACTTGTCTTGTTATAGCTTATCCTACTTGAGTTGAGTATTCATCATCAAGACACGAGTTATTTTCCATTTCTTGAAGGGAAACAAGGAAATATTATACCAACAAATAAACAAAATACACATTGTCAAACTAAAACTGAAGTGCCTTGCATAAAATTAACATAAAGTAAAGTGTCTTGCATAAAATTGACATAAAGTGTTAGACTTTGGATTGATTTCAAGCTACGGTTCAAACTTATTGTTTACATCACACTTTTATGAATTCACAATTTCAATTTGTAGAGACGAAGACGAACGAGAGGAGATCACTTGAAAAGAGAGCAATATTTTTTCTTTGCCCTAATCTATATTATATGCTATCGTTACTATAGGAACAAAAGGCTAAAAGAATTAATCGGGTTTGGGTTTTGAGTACTAAACCTAAACCCCAATACTTATCAACTCAAAAAAAAAAAAATAACAAAACAAAATCCGGGCCGATGATTTTTCGTCCGAAAATCGGCCGATATGTCCGCAATATCCCCGACATGTCCGACATGAACCCCAAAACGATATCCGACTTGAAATGGCCATATCCATGTCGCTCTAGCCTCTAATCGACATGTAGACATGTCAGACATTTAAAACCATGATCAGAGTAGCCTACAATATCGAAATTGTTGGAAGTACGATAAAAGAGTCCTTTTCCTAGTGCTCCTTTTAGGTATCATAGTACCTGACAAGCTACAGACCAATGTAACTGATGTGGATTCTGCATATATCGACTGAGAACTCAAACAACATAAGTGATATTGGGACGTGTAACCGTCAAATAGATAAGCTTGTCAATCAATTTTCGGTAACTAGTAGGATTAGAGAGAGCTTCCCCTAAATTCTGATCAAATCTAATTTGAGAGTCCATAAGCATATGATCTGGCTCGGAATTAAGCATGTCAGTATCGCCAAGAAGATCGAGAAGATATTTCCTTTGAGATAGAGCTAGCCCCTTAGGGGAACGAGCAACCTCTATCCTAAGAAAGTACTCTAAAACTCCCAGATCTTTTATACGAAAGTGAGAACTAAGATATAACTTTAAATCTCGAATGCCTTGATGATCATCTCCTGATATAACGATATCATCCACGTATACAGCAAGGACAATAGTATCAGTGCTAGAATGCCTCACAAAAATAGAATGATCTGATGCAGTACGCTTCAAGCCATAGTTGCTAACCACCATACTAAATTTATCAAACCATGCACGAGGAGACTGCTTCTAATCATAGATGATTTTTTAAGGTGACAAACCTTATTAGGCCCCCCCGAACTTCATATCCTGGTGACTGAATCATATACACCTTTTCTTGTAAATTACCATGCAAGAAGGCATTCTTGATATATAGCTGAAAAAGTGGCTAGTTTTTCACAACTGTGCTGATAATAAAATCCGCAGAAAAAGTGGCCAGTTTTACACAACTGCAACCGATAATAAAATCCGCACTGAATGCAAGCGAGCAACCGAAGAAAACGTCTCAAAGTAATCCACGCCAAAGGTTTGAGTTTACCTTTTAGCAACTAAGTGAGCCTTTAATGGCTCCACTTGACTTGTCGGAAGAAATTTCACTGCATACACCCATCGACAACCAACTGTAAGTTTTCCTAACGGCAGAATAGTAAGTTCCCAAGTTTCATTAGAATGCAAGGCAACAATTTCTTCATCCATTGCACTTTTTCACCCTGGATCTAAAAGACCTTCGCGAAAGGATTTAGGAGTAGACACAAAGGATAATTCACGAAAAGATTTAGGAGTAGACATAGAGGATAATGATGAGGCGAAGGCAGCATAATGTGGTGATAAATGACAGAGAAATAAAGTTTTCAATGGAATTTTTCTTGGTACAAGATCGTTTACCTTTTCGAAGGGCAATAGGAAGATCTGAGTCATCAGACTCTTCAGGAACAGGAGCAAGATCTTCAGGCGAAGAAGTAGATTGGATAGTAGGTATAGTGGCAGTTGTGTACTTTTATTTTTGCGCCGCTAATAAACTTGTAGCGGTTTCATTGCTTGCGGCGGTGATGTCGCTGATTCCTCAGAAATAACCGGTATAGGTAAGTGTGCATCTATAGGAGGAGACTTAGATGTGCAGGATGTAAAATAAGGAGTATCTTTAAAAAAATGTAACATCAGCACAAACTGAGTATTTCCTGATTTCGGGATTCCAACATCGATAGCCTTTCTAAGTTCTTGAGTCTCCTAAGAAAACGCATTTTATAGCCCGAGAATCTAATTTATCACGCCCTTTATCAAGAATTTGAACAAAGCAAAGACATCCAAAAATTTTAGGAGGTATGTCAAAAACTTTTTTATTCTTATCATTATATAGCATAGATATAGGTGTTTGACTATTTAAAACAGTTGAAGGTACACGGTTAATCAGATAGTAAGCAGTTAACACGGCATCCCTCCAGAAATGCTTTGGTACATGCATATGAAGTAATAATGTTCGTGCAATATCAAGAATATGACGATTCTTAAGCGCAATAGCACCATTTTGTTGTGGTGTGTGAGCACAATATGTCCGATGAATAATACCGTGTAAAGAATAATAATCTTGAAAAGCTTTTTGCATATATTCAGCAGCATTATCAGAACGCAAGATTTTCAAAGAACAACCAAACTTGTCTTAATCTCTTAATGAAAAACTTTAAAATCTGATAGAATCTCATAACGATCTCTAAGCAAAAATAACCATGTCATAAGTAGTTCTTTCTATTAAGTTTAGTTGTGGTGATCTGCAAGTTGTGGAGACCCCACTACATTAACTTTCCCTTAGAACTCAGATAAACACGAATTGATTTCTCCCATATCAAATAGTAGATGGATGAGGATTATTTGAGGAGAGATGGAAATTAGGGTTTGAGGAGGATTAGGATCTGAGGAGCGGATTAGGGTTTCAGGAGGGAATTAGGGAGTTAGGATTTTCATAACATACTCTGATACCATGTTATTGTGGGAAAAGTGACTTGATTTCATTGTGGATTAGTCCTTTTTATTATATAGATAAATAAATAGTTCAAGATTACAAGTGTACCCGATGTGGGACTAAAAACACTTAATAAAAGTACTCTCTACTCTAATAGTTTCTTCTTATTTTTGCCTGTTAATGAGCGGGACAGTGTAATTTAATGCCTGTTTATGCATGTAAACTCATCATATTTAGCCTTTTAGGTTTTAGTTCACTGACCATCATTATGCTAAATGTTCATATTTGGTGCACTTTTATACTGCTACCTAATGTCGCTGTTACTTATATCTGAATGTTCTATGCATCTTTAAAATAGGTACTCCTGGAGTGCCAGTACTTCCTAGTGGTGGTTATGGGATCGGAATGGAGCAGCTTACCGTGATGACCCGAGATCATGATTTTTCTGCATTACAAGGATATGGAGGGGCAAGTAGTCTGATTGTTGAATTATAAATTAGACTATTTTGGTTTGTTGCTTGCTTAACTTATTACCTGCCACCTGTATCTCAGGTTAAAGGCATAGCAAATATGTTAAAGACCAACTTGGATAAGGGGATTACTGGGGATGATGCTGATATATTGCGTAGAAGGAATGCATTTGGGGCTAATACTTATCCCCAAAAGAAAGGCAGAACCTTTTGGGTATGCCCTGTCCTTTAACTTGGTTCTTATTTTCCCATTTTCAGTCGTCAGTCCCTAACAGTAACTGACATTATATTCTTTCCGGTAGGTTTTCCTACGGGAAGCTTGTCAAGATTTGACTTTAATCATACTTATGATAGCAGCTGCTGTATCTTTGGTGTTGGGCATAAAGACTGAAGTGAGTTTGAATTAGTCACTATCTAATATTACTATTTTCAATTGTGTATGATTACATCATTTTCTATTATTATTATCTCATTTCTTTACACTATTGATTCTCTGATATAACCATTTTTCATATTGTTCTTCAGTATTTTGCATTGTGATGCCACATAGACTGACCATATGGACATTCTTTCTTGTGATTGTGACTTTAATTTTATCTGTCAGACACAAGTTTCTATTATTATTATCTCATTTCTTTACACTATTGATTCTCTGATATAACCATTTTTCGTATTGTTCTTCAGTATTTTGCATTGTGATGCCACATAGACTGACCATATGGGCATTATTTCTTGTGATTGTGACTTTAATTTTATCTGTCAGACACAAGTTAATCCTCAAGCTTCATATGTCAATTTTGGATCTCTCAAACTAAGCTAATAATATACAATAAACGTCTCAGCTTGTTTAATTAGCCTTTTAACATATGTCAGCATGTTTCAGAGACTCGTTTCCTTTGATATATGAAACAATAAACATATCAGTTATGAGGAATGAATTCATAGCAAGTATATTCGGGTGTCTAAATTTGTAACATTAAGTATAATCAGTGGAATCTGAAAACTTTGTCTAAAAAGCAGAATATGGCAGACATACATTAGCATGGTGGAGATATGCTTATAAACACTGTTAAAAGAAGATAACTATTTTCATAGAGATTTGGTCGTTGTTGTGTAAGTAGGATTGCACCCTTTTAATTTTGTAATTTTGACCTGACTTTCGCATCTGTTTTGTGATATCAGAACTTTCTCATGAAAAAGTTCTTTTCATTAAAAAAGGACTTGATACTGAGCTTCTACTAGGGCTTCAAACACTACTTGTTCTTAATTCAGTTCTAAGCCCTTAGAGCAGTAGTTTGCGTTCAGATTCCATAACTATTAGAAACTAATCCTATTAATTTAGATTTTGCCTCTACTGTATATTATTTCTTCTTCTATATCTAAGGTTCCCATTTCTTTTGGTATTTCGTGTTAGGGTCTGAAAGAAGGATGGTATGATGGAGGGAGCATTGCTTTTGCTGTTATTCTTGTTATACTTGTTACAGGTATTCCTTTATTAAAGTAATTCTTAGGCATAGAATTCTCAGATTTTGTTGGCTGTTTTCTTTTAATAAAAAACACTATTGCATACTTTTGGGATGCATTCTCACATTTGCACCACATGCTTTCCATTTTAAAGTTATTTTTATTATATTTTTTAAATCTTATAATGACGACTGAAGTATGGAGCGATCCTCAGAATATTACGACTTCACTGTAAGATTGAAAGCTGAACTATTTAACAGGAGCAAAGGGCTCCCAAACTTGTGTTAGTAAAATAATGAAGGAGACAATTTCTGAGGCGTGAAACACTTTCCGTAAAGAATTATTTGCCCCACTTGATATTCAAATTTGTTTCGGGTTAATGCAAATATTCTTCCCAGGATACAACAGAAATTTGAAAATTCCAGCAACTCTTTGTGAAACAAGTTTGTAGTATTGCAGATGTTTTTGAGAGAAACGTTTTTTAAGAATGAAGTTATTAACAAATGTTTGAAATCATAGGCTATTTATAGATTTGAAAAGGTGTTTCCAACAGTCACAACCTTTCAAAGCACCCTTTGGAATAAACAGTCACTTTTCAACAGCCTTCTTCCAATAGTCACTTGTCTATTGATATTTTAATAATTCAAAATTTTAAAATAACAATAAACAAAATAATATATTCAAAAATATATATAGTAAAAAGTTATAATATTTTAGAGACAGCGGCAAGCGTGCTAAGTGCTAAGTGCGTCTAATAATAGCGTCAAAATCGCGCATTATTCGCACTACCCGCACGCGGGTTTAGAGGTCTATACTTTGGCCCATTTATCAAAGCCCAATAAATATTTAATGCTTTTAAACCTCTAAAAGAATGCTCAAGTATCCGATGTGGGACTATATTGTTTTTACAAACAAAATACTAACAACTTGAATGTCCCATAACCCAATAGAATAAGATTTAACAAATGAACTTAGCAAACTTCCACATGTAAGATTTTGATGCAGGTGGATCTTATTTTCTCAATTCTCACATGAGCAAATTGAGAAGCTTGAACAACGAACCAAGCAAAAGCCCTTTATAACAATCAGTAATTTAGTCATCTGCTATGTCACCTATAAGACATAACTCCCACCTAATACGCTAATACGTCCAAATGCATTAACCTTTTTTTTTTTGTTTTGTTTTTGACAATTTGGAGATCACTGACTGAAGATCCAAATAACTAGGAAAGCTACTTGAATCAACTATTATATAAACATAGATATGAGATTCTAGAGTTAAGTTAGGATTCAGTTTTAATATATCTGTCAACTTTGGTGGCCAAATTAGTTTTAAACATGTCTAGCTTTGTCATAATTAACCTAGAAGGCACTGAATTCAAAGCCGTGTCTGTTAATTGAGTCAACTGTTGTAACATGACAGAAGAAATTTGTAATTCCAATTGGGATTCGACTTACAAATTAAGCTGTTTTCTAGTTATCTTGTTCTCCTGAATAAGTCTGTTAATTTTGGAGACCAGCTTAGTTTTGTAGTAATCTAATTATCACCATTAACCTAAACACATTGGTAGGTAATTTGATGAATCATTAATATAACGAAAGCTTTAGAAGATTTTGACCTTGATTAATATCCAAACCTATCTCTGTCAGTCAACTTATGAAATGTGGACGTGTTTTTTTGAGTTAGTTTTGGATGCTTCAGACTGCATATTTATTCTGGTGACATCTAACTCTATATTTTCACTTAAAGGTTGCAAACTGCACCGATTTTTTCATATTCACCGTTAACCCTAACCCGACCTCACAGGACATTTGAAACTTACCATTGGCTGGGATGTCACCTGCCTTAACCAAACCAGACTTCTGGTTGGGTTGAACCAAGTTAAATATCATGTTTATATTTTTTCTGAGTAGATCTAATAGCATGCATATTATATATAGTCAGACATGTGATACCAGTCAAATCAATAGTAGAAGACCCTATTCCTTTTAGTTAAAAAAAAACTATCATTAACTTGCTTCATTATACCTAATTACCACCAATTTTTCAGAGTACTCCCATCTGTTCTATTAAAACACTTAGTTACAGTAGAGGCACCCAGCAAAATAACGATGAAAGCAACCTCATTAAGTCTATTATTGTTTGTTTTCCTTCTGTACCTAGTTACTTAGAATAATATTTTAGTGTTCTTATTTATTTGTACAGCCCCAAAGATCTTTTAGTTGGAAGGTTATGTAGATTTTTGGCTACTTTGTGATGTGGGTCTAGCTATCAGTGATTAAACATACACTCAGTTACTTATTGAAAAAATTATATGCTTCTCGTAATTAATTTATAACATCTAACTCCTTCTGTCTACTTTGTCCAGCTATCAGTGATTATAAACAGTCACTTCAATTCCAAAAGTTGAATGAGGAGAAGCGGAATATACATCTTGAGGTTTGTGCTACCACAAAACGTTTTCTATTAGACGTTGAGTTTTTTTTCTTAATCTTACACGCATGTTTTTACAATTTTTTGTGGCATACATAATTCAGGTGGCGAGAGGTGGCAGAAGAGTTGAAGTTTCTATTTTTGATCTCGTTGTTGGTGATATCGTTCCTCTCAAAATTGGTGACCAGGTAGGCTGTCCACTAATGATCTTGTTTAGCTTTAAGTTCTACACAGCAGTTGTATATTTGTATACCTTATTGAATAACTGATACGTGTTTTCCAGGTCCCTGCTGATGGCATTTTGATTTCTGGTCATTCTCTTGCAATTGATGAATCTAGCATGACAGGAGAGAACCAAATTGTGAGTAACTCTCTGTTTTTTTGGGCATCATTATTGTGTGTATAATTTCTTATTATTACACTATAATGCTTTTCGTAGGTCCTCAAGGATCAAAAGTCACCATTTTTGATGGCTGGGTGCAAAGTTGCTGATGGTTATGGTACTATGTTGGTGAGATATTGCACTTTATTTGGTGGATTCCTTTAGCCATTTGCTTAAATGACCATTCTATAATGCATAGCCTAGTTTTATCTGTATCAACTTTGTTTTGGATACTAATTACTACTAAGGGATTCCCAGGAAGGAGTGAGAGAAAGGAAAACTTTGTTGATCTGATGTGATATTTGTATTATTGTTCCAACATCTTTTTTGCTACTAAAAAGGAGTATGATGAGGGATAACTGTTCAGGAAGATAATGGGACAATCTAACAAGTTACAAAATAATAATCAAATATTAAAAGTATTTGATCAGAACAGATCAAATGATTCATTGAAAACAAGAGCAGACAAGAAATGTAGGAACGTGCCATTGTATCTTTGAAGATTCAGAGGATATTAATGATCTTTGATGCGTATGATGTATAATCTGTGTGAACATAAATTTGTTTTATTTAATGTTTAAAATGCACTCCTACTGATGTGTGCCACTACGATACTCTTTGCACCACTACCTAGGTAAAACTGACATAGAAAGAGAATTCTGATGGCAAATTAGTAGTGTTAATTGAGGGTGTAGGTGAGGACTAGAATCAATACATTTTGCAGGTAACATTGATTCATCTTTAAAACTCACTCCGTTGTTTGTCTTCAACTAGAAACTTTTGCTTGTTCACTGCAGCTTCATGTGGGTTGAGTTGTGCAGGATTATTAATTTAATTCTTGTGTGGGTTACCTGTTCAGGTTACTGCAGTTGGAATCAATACTGAGTGGGGTTTATTAATGGCTAGTATATCAGAAGATAATGGTGAAGAAACTCCTTTGCAGGTTTGCGTTCTTATCTATCATAAAATTTCTCCCTGCCATTTGTTTTTTAAGCTTTCCATGTCAATCCATATTTGGGTGTATATCTATGTATTGTTTTTGAAAAGGTACGCCTGAATGGTGTTGCTACCCTCATTGGCATAGTGGGCCTAGCTGTTGCTTCTTTAGTTCTTGTTGTCCTTCTGATCAGGTATTTATCCGTTTGCATCTTTTATTCTTTTAAGCAGCTGTTTATGAAGATGCAACATTAACAATGTTTTGATGATAATATTTCAGGTATTTTACTGGACATTCCAAAAATCCTGATGGGACAATCCAGTTTGTTAAGCGACACACTAGCGTTAAGGAAGCAATTAACGGAGTCGTCAAGATTTTGACTGTTGCAGTATGTATTGATATTTAAATATTGCTTTCATCTCCTGTTTCTCTTGCAATATTACTGATCCATTGAACTATAACTAGGTGACCATCGTAGTTGTTGCTGTGCCTGAAGGGCTTCCACTTGCCGTGACTTTGACGTAATTACCTGAGAACTGAAAAATCTATTATCTTCTGGGAATGTGAAAAATTCTGTTATTCCCTTGCTTCAAGATATACTTATTTCTATCCTTTATGTTTTCAGCCTTGCTTATTCTATGCGAAAGATGATGAGGGATCAGGCTCTGGTGCGCACCTTCATAAAATTGAAGGAATCTTGATACTTCCTCGACATGCATGTTTTGAATCCTTTGGTAATATAAATGATTGTGTTACAGGTGAGAAGGCTTTCAGCCTGTGAAACCATGGGGTCGGCTACAACCATTTGCAGTGATAAAACCGGTACTCTCACACTGAATCAAGTAAGTCATTTTGAAATCTTCTCGGTGCAATATGGTTTTCTTCTTCCATTTTTCTAGTTACTGCATATTCAAGGAGAAAAGTTCCCATTGTTTGAAGTTCGCCATCCTATATGTCTCTGCTTATGCTGTTGCATCTGCTTTTGTTGTTATGTCTAAGATGACTGTTGTGGAGGCTTATGTTTGTGGAAAGAAGATAGATCCCCCGGATAATGTTGAGATGATGTCTTCCACTGCATCACTTCTATTAATTGAAGGTATTGCACAGAATACAACTGGCAATGTCTTTGAGCCTGAGGTAAAATTTTTCCTGTAATCCTTTTTCCTGTTCAACTTGTCCTTTGATAATCTTCCTCTTTTTTATATGAAAAATAATGGCATGGAATGTTACTGGTGCTGCTGTTTGGCATTTTGTCTTTGTCTTCTTCTTGTGCGTGTGTGCGTGCGTGCATAGGAATTGCCTATAACATACACGGAAACTTTGTTATTTTGCAATCTCAGCATGTTTAGTTATTACTACTACTATGACTATTTCTAAGTCCATGTCATTCTTATTGTTATTGGTAATATTATTAATTCTCGTTATTGTTACTATTATTATTCAGTGTCTTTCTCCTGAGGACTGGATATTTCTTGTATTAATAATCTGCAGTCATGTAATTTGCTTGACTATACTGGCGGAGACAACCAAGATATCAGCTATACGATCTTACCCTTATTGTGAAGAAGTTACCTGATTTATAACTGCACAAATGATCGCTTACTCCACAGTTGTAGAATGCCCATATATGAGCCTCAATTTCAGTTCTTATGGAGCAAAACTTATTTATCTGTCTCACATTCTATATTTAACTATATTTCTTTTATTTTTTATGGAACATCTGATTACTTTCCTTTCTGAGAAGACTATTTTTTTGGTGCAAATGGATGCCTCTACCTGTGCATAAATGTGTGTAATGTCTCACAATTCTGCCAAGTTGTTTTCTGTATTTCTATATTAGTCATAGAGTAGGACTATTTTGACATATGCAGTTACTTGTTGTGGACTAAGACTCCCATACTAACAGGATGGTGGAGCTATTGAGGTTACTGGTTCACCAACTGAAAAGGCAATCCTTTCTTGGGGGGTCAAGGTACATTTTTCTTCTCTGTTTATCACTTCCTTTTGTTTTGTTTCATATATATATATTGTTGATTACAGTTTACTGCCTTTGTCTGCAGTTAGGGATGAAGTTCGATGATGCAAGATCCAAATCATCAATCCTTCATGTGTTCCCTTTCAACTCTGAAAAGAAACGTGGAGGTGTTGCACTAAATGTGGTAATCACATTTCATATTCCGTAACTATAATGTTAATTTGACATGACAGACTTATTTTAACATTGCTGCAATATAGGGAATGTATCACTACTGCATGTGCACACAGCATGTTTAAAAAAAAAAGTATAACATTACCTTCCTGTAACTCATTGTGGAGTTCAAAGCTTCTGATATTAACTGTAACTCATTCCGGAGCTGAAAGCATCTTGTCATATAGTGTCTTTCACATCAGACATAATTTTTTTTCATAATATTCATTTTTGGTGTTATTTACTAATGTTTTATGTCATTTGCTGGTCTCTTTTAGTTTCATCTCAGGGCATAATGGACGTGTACATGCTCTCTTTCCTTTTTTTAAAAGCTACATAGTTTCCCTCTTTTCTTTCATCAGTTTATACTAGGTTATATGCTGGACATTGCACAAGCTAGCATGCCTTGCCTATGGCACAGTCTAACGTGTCTCGCCTAAGGCTCTATTTAACCTAAAGGGTAGGGAAGGGAGATTTAAACTTGAAAATTCAGGGAACAATGTAAATTTGTCCATGCCTTTGCACATTGCCCAAGAATCTGGTGTGACAAATGTGTAATTTTTTTTGTTGTCTTGGAAAACAAGCCCTTGAATGGAGTGCTTCTGTTCGTCATATAATTTCAGGGAGGCTCTGAAGTTCATATTCACTGGAAAGGAGCAGCTGAATTAGTCCTTGCCTCATGTACAGGCTGGCTAGATGCCAGTGGTTCAGTGGAGCGAATGACTCCCAATCGGGTAAGATTGTTTTTATTTCTTTAGGCAAAGTTTTGATTTGTTCTTTCCTTTTTTCTTAATTAAGACTTTTACAACATTCTGAGTTTGTTATGGAATTTCAGATGGATGAATTTAAGAAATTTATTGAAGCTATGGCAGCAGCTAGCCTTCGCTGCGTCGCATTTGCTTACAGACTATATGACTTGGGAAAAGTTCCTAGAGAGGAAGAACGAATTAATTGGGTCTTGCCTGAAGATGACCTGATTCTGCTTGGTATTGTGGGAATAAAGGTAGTTTACCTGATCGACAGATGTGCACAACTTTACCTGATTGACACGTGTATATTGCCTCTTGAGTTGATAGACATTGATTTTTTACCAATTCACATCATTTTTGTAGCTTTCATTTTAAATCCTGTGTTTTATGCTTTGCTTAAACTATGTGACTTGTAGGATCCTTGTCGACCTGGGGTCAAAGATGCAGTAAGGTTGTGCACAAATGCTGGTGTGAAGGTACTTTTGAATCTTGTTTGGCGAAATGTGCATTATCATATGTTATTTATATGTTCCTAATATTGAATAGAATAATGCCCTTCTTGGTTTTTGTTGCTTGAATTTCAATATTCGATTGCATATTCAATTACATCTCATGTTATATTTATCTCCCTGTTCGGATATTTGCTGTTATATTTTCAGGTCGGCTTTTGTACTGTTAAGTTTCTGTCCCAGGTCTAAGTACTGTAGCTACAATATCAGAATTAGATGTTACAGTGGGTGTTAATCTAATTTATGATGGAAATAATGGATATGAGGTGGCGGCTCATTTTGCTAAATGATCTACCAAGTCATGTGATGAGGCCCACCCTAAAAGCCACATCGAAAAGTGTGGACCTCACACTTCTATCTCTTGGTAGCTCATATTGTTAAATGAGCGGCCTGTTGATAACCATTAGACCCATTAATGATTGAACACTTAGCTCTTGCAAAGAGAATTTGTATACGCTCTATTATTGCATAAGTGTTTTCATAAATATCTTGCCAACATCTAAGCATCAAAAACATATTACTGTTTGATTGGATTGGCATACTTCTGTAACTTAAGTGTTCAGAGTGGCCCTATTTGACAAGAATTGTATATATTAAGCTCTTTGCTTTAGTCATTGTTATTCAAGTCAGAAGTGCAGTTTTTGCTTCCATCAATTCTCAAATAGGTGATTCTTACTCCAGTAATTTGTTGTGTAAGCAGGTGCGGATGGTCACTGGAGACAATCTTCAGACTGCTAAAGCCATTGCTTTGGAGTGCGGGATTCTCGATTCTGAAGCTGATGCAACAGAGCCGAATTTGATAGAGGGAAGAGTATTCCGTGCGAAGTCTGAAAAAGAACGAGAAGCAATTGCTGAAAAGATTTCCGTATGATTTACAGAACCTATGCCCTTCTAATTTCAGTACATTTCTGGCATGAAATATTGAGTTGCAGGCTTAGACTTGAATTAAAAGGGAGCATAAAAATTTGTTGCAGTTGTTGCATTCAGCATAGTAAATGAAACTAACTCAGCTATGAATGTATAGGTGATGGGAAGGTCGTCTCCTAATGACAAGCTTTTGCTTGTCCAAGCATTGAAGAAAAGAGGTCATGTGGTTGCTGTCACTGGTGATGGCACTAATGATGCTCCTGCCTTGCATGAGGTTTGCTATATTTTGTGGTGTACTTAAGTCCATGAATAGCTGTATTTCTCAGGTACCGTGTTATATTTCATATTATTACTTATCCACTTGTTTTCTGTTTTTTAGGCAGATATTGGTCTCTCAATGGGAATTCAGGGAACAGAGGTTGCAAAGGAAAGCTCAGACATTATCATCCTTGATGACAATTTTGCATCAGTTGTAAAGGTCTGTCTAGATGTCACTTAACTGTACTATAGTTAGATCTGATACATGTAGATGTGAGGAAACAACATGATGATTTATGGCTTTCATTTAGGTTGTCCGCTGGGGTCGATCGGTGTATGCAAATATCCAGAAATTTATCCAGTTCCAGCTAACTGTGAATGTTGCAGCAATTGTCATTAATGTTGTTGCTGCTGTTTCATCTGGTGCAGTTCCTTTGAACACTGTGCAGGTTTGTTATGATACTACTTTCTTAGGTTTCTTCCTTTCTCAATAAAAAAATTCATCCCGCTACCATTATAGTAAATAAAAAGCATACACTAGTGTTTCAAGCCACTGACAGGTTACGAGTTTGGTCTATGGTAATATATTTTCCTTTCAAGTCAATATATGATGGCCACTGCTATCCGTATTAGACTTTTTCTTAAGAAAATTCAAACATATTTAGCTGTGATGTGGAAAACTTATGCAGTTCTAACTGAAATAACAGAACAGCAGCACTGTGATATCTATTTCCTGAGCAAATACCAGTAATTTTTAGCTCTTTTAGATCCCCATTTATTGCTGAATCACCACTTCTCTTGCCTATCCAGCTTCTTTGGGTTAATCTTATCATGGACACTCTTGGAGCACTTGCATTGGCTACTGAACCACCAACTGATCACCTTATGATGAGACCTCCTGTTGGTAGAAGGTTAGAATTGTTCTAATTCACTTTTTACGAGAATAGTTCGGCAAATTGCATTTTCTCCAGCTGATTTCTTCATCTATATTGAGTTTATCGGTATTTGTGCTGTGTATATAGTTATTGGAGTCCTTTTTGCTGATATTTTCTGTGTTTGGTTTTGTTTTTATATGTTATTTGTGAAACACAGAGAAGATGCTTATTTATATGTGTGTGTATAATATTAAAAATATGTATGTATGTATGTATGGATGGGCCTTTTAATGGAAGATGTCAAACATCGACATCCTTTTACCTAGATAGCATACTAAACTATCTTGTCCAAACAAGATCCTATTTAAACTTCCTTCTGATACCTTTTATTATATATAGATGTCAGAAACATTTAGGCTTGTCATCAAACATGATATGTAGAAGTCCGAGTCGGTGTAGTCACCATATACTCAGGTAATTAATATATAAAGAATAACTACAATTGCATATGGACTAGTGAATATTATGGAGCAGTTTGATTTGGTTCTTTTCTCATAGGAGTATTGTTGGTAATTTTCTTTACCTACAATACTCTGAGATTTGGTTAACAGAACCTTTCTTTTTAGTTATGTTTGTACAGAGACAAATCATGTTTAAATGGACGAAATCACTCTAATGGTTTCCGCAAATAAATTGCTTGATTTTTATGACTGTTTAAATAGAATCTCCGAATCCTTGTTTAAATAGAATCTCTGAATCCTTTCTGGTTTCCATGCTAATAGAAGCTTTCTTTTTAGTTATGTTTGTACATAGAATAAATCATGTTTTGGATGAAACCACTCTAATGGTTTCTATACTAATAAATTGCTTGATTTATATTACTGTTTAAATAGAATCTCCAAATCCTTTCTGGGGATTTGGAGTCTGGTCGATGGGATATTCTTGCTTCCTTCTTGCTGCAGGAAGTTATTCTCTTAGTTTTCTGTTTACTGATGTTTATGAATGCTTGATCAGGGAACCTCTTATCACAAATATCATGTGGAGAAATTTGTTCATTCAGGTAATACTGCTGGTGCATAACATAAACATATAACATTATGCATACATACATATACATATAACGTATATATAGTTAAATTTTGGCTGCTTTTGTTTACTTGTGACAATAGTTTGTGGGTTATTACTTCAGGCTGTATATCAAGTGACGGTTCTCCTCATCTTTAATTTTGCTGGTAGGAGTATTCTGCATTTAAAGCATGACACTCGGCAAGAGGCAGACCGTGTCACAAATACTTTCATATTCAATACTTTTGTCTTTTGTCAAGTAAGCTTCAACTCTGCTCTCTCCTGACCTAGATTACAAATATTTTTTTTTTCCTTTCAAAACCAGTTATATTCTTCAATTTTCAACAAATTTTCAATTGTTTACCTGCACAAACACTTTTTTCTTTCTTTATTGGATGATACTGAATGCTTTAACTGTAGTTTGGTACTTAAAAGATTCTTCTCTTCTGCTTTCTTTATTCCATTAGAATCGTGGCTTCATCAGATACTTAACTCTCTGTATCTCTTTTTCAGGTATTCAATGAATTCAATTCCAGGAAACCAGATGAACTGAACATGCTAAGTGGACTGACAAAGAGTCATCTCTTTCTGGGGATAATAGGAGTAACTGTTGTCTTTCAAGTGAGTGTAGATCTATCTATTATCTATCTATCTATCTATTACTCTATTTAAAGAGAACCCTTCTGGTCACTAAATTTGGTGTTTTTACCCCTACTGTGTCATAGTTTAGCAAAATTCCACTTAATGTCCTCATAACCACCAATGATTTAAAATTTAAAAGAAGGGAAAATTTGGAAATTATAATACAAAATAATAACAATTCAAAACTGATGTAGGACGCATAACGATCAAATTCATGGAGAAGTGGGACCTTCACGAGTCAAATGCGAATACGGATGAATTATTTGATCATGGAGAAGTGGGACTTTCACGAGTCAAATGCGAATACGGATGAATTATTGACTGGCCGCAGAGAAACAACCATATCTCCTAATGCGGAAGGCGGATTCTAACATATTATATATGAAAATCGTCTATCTCGACGAGACGGAGTCAATCAGCTTGGCAGAATCCCACTATCCCATCAATAACACATGTTTTTAGCAGGATTTCAGAAATAATCAGTCTTTAGTTTATTTTTAGTAATAAAGTTAGTGTCAATTTAGATTAGGAAATAAATTCAATGTTACAGTCAAATTAGATTAGGAAACAAATTCAATTTTGATTCATGATTTGTTTCTCTATTTTTGGGAGTCTTTTAGGATAGAATTTGATACTTCTTTATAATTCTAGTCTTATTAGGAGTCTATTTGGTTTTTCTATTTAAGAAGAGCCATGTAATCCTAGAATCATCATAGATAATTTTTATCAATTAAATTTCTCTTTTAATATTTCTTCATGGATTTGAAGGTCTTCGTGGATTAGGAGATCGTTCTTTATGAATTCAAAGAGGCACCCCTTGGTGAATTCCGAGGTTTTCACTTCCGCGCTATGTTAATTGGTATCAGAGAGCTATCTCCGAATCCACCAAGGGGTGCTCTTTAAATCCACAAGGAACGATCTCCGAATCCGCGAAGAAATATTAAAAGAGAAATTTAATTGATAAAAAGTTATCTATGATGATTCTAGGTTACATGACTCTTCTTAAATAGAAAAATAAAATAGACTCTAATAAGACTAGAATTATAAAAAATAAAAATATCAAATTCTATCCTACAAAGACTCCTATAATAGAAAAATAAATCATGAATCAAAATTAAATTTGTTTTCTAATCTAATGACTCTAACATTGAATTTATTTCCTAATCTAAATTGACTCTAACTTTATTACTAAAAATAAACTAAAGACTGATTATTTCTAAAATCCTGCCAAAAATGGGTGTTACTGATGGGATTGTGGGATTCTGCTAAGCTGATTGTCTCCGTCTCGTCGAGATAGACGATTTTCATATATAATATGTTAGAATCTGCCTTCCGTATTGGGAGATATGATCGTTTCTCTACGGTCAGTCAATAATTCGCATTTGACTCGTGAAGGTCCCACTTCTTCATGAATTTGATAGTTATGCGTCCTACATCAGTCTCCCCTTATTGAATGAAGCTCGACCCTGAGCTTATATTTATTTGAATAGCAGCTTCCTCGATAAATATTTTTCTTCTCCTGCATCGATCAGCGTCTGCCTTATACTTAGTATTGATTTTCTCCATCTGTTCTTTTACCTCCTCAGCTAAAGCTTCTTCTGAATTAAACTTTTGAATGAATATTTTTCATATTATTTTAATGTCACTAACAGCATGTGGATCTACAAATGTCTTGAAACTCCTCAAAATATGTTCCATGTTGTTTCTCATATTCTAGTGCTGGAAGTATTATCAAAATCTTTTTAAAATTATTCACAACCTTTGCTTCTAGAGAAGAAAATTCTCCTTCATACTCCATACACAATTCTTTCATCTCATTTGCCTCGAGCCCTCCACCAAATAACTTACATATATCATCAATTGTCTCACTCTCTAATTTATCATTCTCCTCCATCGGGACAATATCAATATGTGTAACATCACTCACGATATCATGTATAATATCCGTCTTCATTAACATGTCACCATCAACATCAGGAACCTCAGGATGAATCTTGATGGTGGCAGAATCTTCCTTTTCGGTGGTGAGTGCCTCGTCTGCCACTAGAGAAACCTTCTCCTTAACAATCTGTCTTAAATGCCTCTGGTTCTATGATTGACATAATTGATGAAGTCTTTGTTGTTGCTTCTTTGGTGCTCTTCACAAATCCAGACTCTTTCTCAGAGATGAGGTTTCTTAGTTTTACCATAATCATAACTAGTTTGATAACTCTCTAAAAACATCCATGATGAAGGTCCTTTGTCGTTCTGCGCAAGTTCTCGCTCCACCTGACATTATTTGTAGTTAGAAGGCAAGAAACGGTCTCTCAATAATTTCATCTTAGCCCACATTCGAACCGGATCTTTTCCTTGATGGTATTGATTTATCAATACTTCATCCCACCATGCAAATATTTTTCCTTTAAGTCTGAAATCACTAATTTAACTTTTCAATCTTCTGGGATCATCTCATACTCAAAATATCTATCCACTTTATCAATCCAATCAAGGAAATCATCAGCATGAAGCTTTTCATTGAAGGATGGTATCTTTAATCTTCTAGCGTCATAGTTCTCCTTTTTTCGGTAGCCTCTACGATCATCATTGTAGGATTTGTCTTGCAGAGTCGGATTTCGTCTTCGGCAACCATCAACGCGATCTCGAATTTGTCCCGGATTCAGACGGTCCACCGCCAACGCAAGTCGGTCTATGGAAATCTTCATATGAGTAACTCCCGTCTTTAACTCATCGAACTCAATTCGGGGAATACGAGCTTCATCGCTTGCCATCGGATCAGAGAAACAAGGCTCTGATACCAATTAAAGCAGCGCGGAAGTAAAAAAACTTGGAATCCACTAATGGGTGTTCTTTGAATCCACAAAGAACGATCTCCGAATCCACGAAGAAATATTAAAAGAGAAATTTAATTGATAAAAAGTTATCTATGATGATTCTAGGGTTACATGACTCTTCTTAAATAGAATAATAAAAGACTCCTAATAAGACTAGAATTACAAAGAAATAAAAAGTTATCAAATTCTATCCTAAAAGACTCCTATAATAGCGAAACAAATCATGAATTAAAACTGAATTTATTTTCTAATCTAATTTGACTCTACATTGAATTTATTTCGTAATCTAAATTGACTAACTTTATTACTAAAAATAAACTAAAGGCTGATTATTTCTGAAATCCTGCCAAAAACGGGTGTTACTGATGGGATCGTGAGATTCTGCCAAGCTGATTGACTCCGTCGAGATAGGGGATTTTTCATATATAATATGTTAGAATCCGCCTTCCACATTAAGAGATATGGTCGTTTCTCTGCGGTCAGTTAATAATTCATCCGTATCCGCATTTGATTCGTGAAGGTCCCACTTCTCCATGAATTTGATCGTTATGCGTCCTACATCAAAAATTGACAGCACTTTCCCACGTCTCAAGACTCTCAACTAATTCTTAACCACTTCATATTTCAAATTCAATCTCAAACAGTTATTTTCGTAATCCACCAGCCCATTATCATCCATATATATATGATAACTACAAATCCGTGTTATTCATCTCTCCTATATTGCAACAAGGTGAACCTCTGATTCCATGTTAGATTGATTTAAAGTTTTTGTTAGTAACAAATATATAAAAAGATTTCAGTACAATAGTGATTAAGAGATCTGTAAAAGATTACTTTTACAGCCTATGGAAATTGCAAATGTGTTTAGGAACCAAAATAATCAAGTTTGTCATAAGAAAGAGGCCGAAAGTTTTCAAATTTATGTGCTTTCCTACATCTCTAATATACCTTTGTGGATAGACATCTTCCGTGAAAATTGAAAATTATGTATCAGTTACCGTATACTTATATGTACACTTGCAACATTTTTTTATACCCATTTTATATCAATCATCAATTATAAGGTGTCAGTACTTTTTATGCAAAAGTGTGTAATGTGTCATGCACACATCGCGCGCAGCAGAGTACTAGTTATGAATAAATGCAAGCGATATTATCCTTTTCTTTTTCTTATCTCAGCCTACTAACTTTGTATATGCTGTACACAGATTCTCATTATTGAGTTCCTCGGGAAGTTTGTCACAACAGTCAGACTGAGTTGGAAACTGTGGCTGGTTTCACTTGGTATTGCCTTCGTTAGGTATGCCACGATCGTTCCTTCACAAATTCGGTAGTGGTTGCCATCTGTAACTTTTATTTGGCTATGAGCTATTCTTTAACAATCAAACAACTTGAAGACAACCCAAAAATTAAGTAGATTTTATTCATTGACTTATGAAATAATTGTGTATTTATCTGCAACATTTTGTTATCTTGTATTATAACTAAAACTGGTTTGTCGAATGTTTGCGCTTTTGCTTGTCCCATGTCATATCCATTCTTAACATTAGGATCTTGATACCCTATTTCTTCTCTCTTTACAGCTGGCCTTTGGCATTTGTTGGTAAGCTTATCCCCGTACCCAAGATCCCAATCGCGGACTACTTCAAGAGGTGTTGTGGAACAAGACCAAAAGGTTCTGCTTCATTCAACTTTCACTTGCTTTAGAACTAATTGTCCTGTGCTGTAGACAATTTGAGGTTTATTTTTCCTAATTTGTTTTCCCATGTTGCAGGTGAGGAGGAAACGGAGAGGCAGGGCGATACAGCTGTTTAATACTCAGTGAAAACATGAAGAACTCATACCAGAAACCTGGGCACATGTAGATTTAGCTGTTTGATACTTAGAAATAGTGAACAAGTGCTGTAATTTGTTTTTCTAATTTGCATGCATTTTCTTTTGACCTTGGCCCAACCCTATATATTTTAGAAATGTCAAATATATAGTTTTTGTTTATGATTTGCCTTCCTGCTTGGTTTTTTGTATTCTGTTTGCCCTTATTTCTGTGGGTTTTCTCTTGGTTGTATATGATTGTACTTTTGATTGGAAGTCTCGGTTGTATTGCTGAATCTGCTATGACTGATTTAAGTTTGGTTTGCATCATGAAATGAGGCACTGTTCTCTGTGTTGAAACTTTGATGCTTATGATCAAATGAATTTGATCTGTTCAGAAGTTTGAGACGATGAAATATTAGCTGGAGTTAGTGATGATATATAAACCCTACACTGTTGAAGCGATGCTTAAATTCAACACGAAATTAGCTTAAGAAGAAATACATCTTGAACGGAAAGTCATCGGGTTTATCGTCTCTTGTCAAATTGATTCGATCATTAATTAAAACAATAGGAAAACTAATCAATGTGGCATCATTTGCTCCGTTCAGCCAAGCACATTGCCGTACAAACATGTATTTAACTGAATGTTGATTGTTCTACTCCCAATTGGTCGTATTTCTTCCATGTTGACAAAGAAACAGAACTGACGAATATGGTTGCAGTCTAAACGAGCAGCAACACAACTATTATGATTGCTCAAAATGTTCTTTCTAAAAATATTATAATCGTGCGAGCATGGGCAAATCATGAATTTTCTCATATATAGTGTTTAAAACATTGCGTGTCCAAAAGAAATTCACTTTCAAACTTTAGATATCAGTAAATTCCTCCTTACTAAACCTCTTTATTAAGCAAGACATAATGATGCGTTGGATTAGTGAAAGTTTCAAACAACAAGCTGACCATCTAACATTCGCATGCTACATGTGCGTATATATTTGATGGGACTATATATACATTCCTCAAACCAACAAGTATTCGCAGCATGTGCCAATTATTCGGCAAACCTATTTGTGGGATCTTTGCACATGAGATCCAACTGCCGTCCACCATACAATTAGCCCACTTATAGGAAATTTGACAACTCATTGTTGGTAGAATATTTTCAATGAGAAATATTTAAGTAATTCCAATCAGTTTTTTTTTTCTTCTCTAATGGGTGTGGGTATTTTAAAACTCATAGATTTGGGTGGCTAACTTTTTTTGTTTTTTTGTTTTGTTTTGTTTTGTTTTGTTTTGTTTTTGTTGAGGGAACATACTTAGCTATTTTAAAAGGGCACAAACCATCAAATTATGAGATTTCCTAATTATGTCTCTTTTTGAATATCTAACTGCAAGTGTCTGTGTTTTTTTTGTCTCGGTAACAGATGAGGGGAAGGAGAATAGAGAGGGAGTATGTGGTAGCTAATTCAATGAACTCACATAGTTTTTTTAATTTAAAATCTCCCTTTTAGTTGTCTAATATAAAAATAAAAAGAAGAAGAAGTAGTATAATTGTTGCAATGTAAAACTATAACCTTCAACCCTATAATATAACTTCATATTTTTAGTGCCATGTAAGAAAGTGAAGATGATATCAATCTAGTTTAGGTTCCAATGACCATATTGCTGTCGTAAGATAGCCCGGGTTTATGTGTGAGACCCTTTAAAAAGAAAAAAAAGAGATAGCCTAGGTTTCACCTGTGAATAGGATAATCGACCAGCACGAACGTGTCAGAATATACATTGTTACCTTCTGGCAAAGGACCCTGCCACTACATCAAAACTTTGAAATTGTGGTGAAGGTTGAGAGGTTATAGTTTTATACTCTAACATGCTTTTGCAGATTGAAGGCCCTTTTTATGAACCGATATCGAGACTTAGTTAGCGATTTCAAAAAATTTTAAAATCCGCTTTAAATTTGTGGCCACTTGGATTTAAAACTTGATTGCTCTTATATCATGATAAATGACCTCGTCACTATATCAAAACTTTAAAGTTATGGCGAGGATTGAGCGTTACAATCTCATATTCTAACACCTTCAACCATCACTAGAGCTCTAGACTTTTGATGCAATGAAGAATTCTCAACAATAGTTAATTAACTTGTATGGTTACGGTAGGAATCCATGAAAATTTAGCGTGAGTATAATGAAGTTCATTCTTTCGTAAGAGAGTGAAACTCCCAAGTCCCACCAATAGAGTTTACAGCATTACCCAACACTGAGATGGAATGCTCAAAAGTTTAACCACTAAAGTTAACGGTGGTGTTACATATAGCCACCTTAAATATCTTTATGTATCTATCATTATGTCAACGGTACTTATCTTGTACGGGAACGCAAGAAGAAAATAATATATACATGCGGATGTCTTGATCAAAATAGTCAAACTTACAAGATGCCTTAATTATATTCTACATTGCAATTTGAGCAATTATATTAAAGATTTATTCTCCACCAAGTTTATATACAAGTTGATTCATTTGTCACATATCATAAGGATTGTAACTAATGTAAGCATTATTTGCTGGCGTCAACTAAGCTCTTAGGTTTTTCCTGTCCATCATTTCTACTAATTATTTAATTGATGATTATGATTTATTTTGAAAAAGTACGATTGGGTGCAATTTTCTAAGAGGTACAATAATAGCTATATATTTAAAATAAGTCATATATACATAGACATAAATAGACTGATGTAATTTAAGAAGTGGTTTCTTCCCTCACAAAGAAGACTAAGAGAAGATCCAAATGAATTTGCTTATTCTTCTTTATTGATAAATAACAGTCCATTCTTCTGTGTGTCATTCCATTGACAAAATTTGCATAGATTTTTATTCACTTGCGTTAATTTATCAGATGATGTCAATTATAGTATCCTCTCTGCTTATTTAATATACACTATTATATATGGTATGCTCAAAAGTTTAACCACTAAAGTTAACGGTGGTGTTACATATAGCCACCTTAAATATCTTTATGTATCTATCATTATGTCAACGGTACTTATCTTGTACGGGAACGCAAGAAGAAAATAATATATACGAGCGGATGTCTTGATCAAAATAGTCAAACTTACAAGATGCCTTAATTATATTCTACATTGCAATTTGAGCAATTATATTAAAGATTTATTCTCCACCAAGTTTATATACAAGTTGATTCATTTGTCACATATCATAAGGATTGTAACTAATGTAAGCATTATTTGCTGACGTCAACCAAGCTCTTAGGTTTTTCCTGTCCATCATTTCTACTAATTATTTAATTGATGATTATGATTTATTTTGAAAAAGTACGATTGGGTGCAATTTTCTAAGAGGTACAATAATAGCTATATTTAAAATAAGTCATATATACATAGACATAAATAGACTGATGTAATTTAAGAAGTGGTTTCTTCCCTCACAAAGAAGACTAAGAGAAGATCCAAATGAATTTGCTTATTCTTCTTTATTGATAAATAACAGTCCATTCTTCTGTGTGTCATTCCATTGACAAAATTTGCATAGATTTTTATTCACTTGCGTTAATTTATCAGATGCTTTCAATTATAGTATCCTCTCTGCTTATTTAATATACACTATTATATATGGTATGAAAATTTAATGAATTTTTAGATGCCATCTGACACGTAGTAGTTTACAAACCATATAAATTCCGCTCCTGATGGCTTTTCCTTAAGATGTATTTCGAAAAATATCTAGAACTTGTAAATTATGTTTGTTGTTGCTTTATCAATTTTAACTTTTGAACTGAAAATAAAGATTTGAGAATCTCGTCCAATTTTGAGAACCAACAAGTCAACTAAGGAAGAAGAATCACAAACTTTTTCAAACGTTATTTTGTTGAAGTTCATTGGTCGTGGAAAATTTAGGGTTAATTGCATAAAACCCTCATGAACTTTTGAGGAGTTGCAGTAAACCCCTATCAACCTTTTATTAGACTAAACCCCAATAACTTTAGGAGTTATTGCACATAACTCTCAAGAACTGGTTTATTTCTTGAATCTTACTTAAAATTTTAACTTTTGAACTGAAAATAAAGATTTGAGAATCTCGTCCAATTTTGAGAACCAACAAGTCAACTAAGGAAGAAGAATCACAAACTTTTTCAAACGTTATTTTGTTGAAGTTCATTGGTCGTGGAAAATTTAGGGTTAATTGCATAAAACCCTCATGAACTTTTGAGGAGTTGCAGTAAACCCCTATCAACCTTTTATTAGACTAAACCCCAATAACTTTAGGAGTTATTGCACATAACTCTCAAGAACTGGTTTATTTCTTGAATCTTACTTAAAATTTTAACTTTTGAACTGAAAATAAAGATTTGAGAATCTCGTCCAATTTTGAGAACCAACAAGTCAACTAAGGAAGAAGAATCACAAACTTTTTCAAACGTTATTTTGTTGAAGTTCATTGGTCGTGGAAAATTTAGGGTTAATTGCATAAAACCCTCATGAACTTTTGAGGAGTTGCAGTAAACCCCTATCAACCTTTTATTAGACTAAACCCCAATAACTTTAGGAGTTATTGCACATAACTCTCAAGAACTGGTTTATTTCAGAATCTTACTTAAAATTTTAACTTTTGAACTGAAAATAAAGATTTGAGAATCTCGTCCAATTTTGAAACAACAAGCTGACCATCTAACATTCGCATGCTACCTATGCGTATATATTTGATGGGACTATATATACATTCCTCAAACCAACAAGTATTCGCAGCATGTGCCAATTATTCGACAAACCTATTTGTGGGATCTTTGCACATGAGATCCAACTGCCGTCCACCATACAATTAGCCCACTTATAGGAAATTTGACAACTCATTGTTGGTAGAATATTTTCAATGAGAAATATTTAAGTAATTCCAATCAGTTTTTTTCTTCTCTAATGGGTGTGGGTATTTTAAAACTCATAGATTTGGGTGGCTAACTTTTTTGTTTTTGTTTTTGTTTTTGTTTTTGTTGAGGGGAACATACTTAGCTATTTTTAAAAGGGCACAAACCATCAAATTATGAGATTTCCTAATTATGTCTCTTTTTGAATATCTAACTGCAAGTGTCTGTGTTTTTTTTGTCTTAGTAACAGATGAGGGGAAGGAGAATAGAGAGGGAGTATGTGGTAGCTAATTCAATGAACTCACATAGTTTTTTTAATTTAAAATCTCCCTTTTAGTTGTCTAATATAAAAATAAAAAGAAGAAGAAGTAGTATAATTGTTGCAATGTAAAACTATAACCTTCAACCCTATAATATAACTTCATATTTTTAGCGCCATGTAAGAAAGTGAAGATGATATCAATCTAGTTTAGGTTCCAATGACCATATTGCTGCCGTAAGATAGCCCAAGTTTCTGTGTGAGACCCTTTAAAAATAAAAATAAAAAGATAGCCTAGGTTTCACCTGTGAATAGGATAATCGACCAGCACGAACGTGTTAGAATATACAATTGTTACCTTCTGGTAAAAGACTCTGCCACTACATCAAAACTTTGAAATTGTGGTGAAGGTTGAGAGGTTATAGTTTTATACTCTAACATGCTTTAGTAGGTTGAGGGCCCTTTTTATGAACCGATATCGGGACTCGGTTAGCGATTTCAAAAATTTTAAAATCCGCTTTAAATTTGTGGCCACTTGGATTTTAAACTTGATTGCTCTAATATCATGATAAATGACCTCGTCACTATATCAAAACTTTAAAGTTATGACGAGGATTGAGCGTTACAATCTCATATTCTAACACCTTCAACCATCACTAGAGCTCTAGACTTTTGATGCAATGAAGAATTCTCAACAATAGTTAATTAACTTGTATGGTTACGGTAGGAATCCATGAAAATTTAGCGTGAGTATAATGAAGTTCATTCTTTTCGTAAGAGAGTGAAACTCCCAAGTCCCACCAATAGAGTTTACAGCATTACCCAACACTGAGATGGAATGCTCAAAAGTTTAACCACTAAAGTTAACGGTGGTGTTACATATAGCCACCTTAAATATCTGGGTTATGTATCTATCATTATGTCAACGGTACTTATCTTGTACGGGAACGCAAGAAGAAAATAATATATACATGCGGATGTCTTGATCAAAATAGTCAAACTTACAAGATGCCTTAATTATATTCTACATTGCAATTTGAGCAATTATATTAAAGATTTATTCTCCACCAAGTTTATATACAAGTTGATTCATTTGTCACATATCATAAGGATTGTAACTAATGTAAGCATTATTTGCTGACGTCAACCAAGCTCTTAGGTTTTTCCTGTCCATCATTTCTACTAATTATTTAATTGATGATTATGATTTATTTTGAAAAAGTACGATTGGGTGCAATTTTCTAAGAGGTACAATAATAGCTATATTTTTGAGAAAATACAATAATAGCTATATTTTTGAGAAAATACAATAATAGCTATATTTTTGAGAAAATACAATAATAGCTATATTTAAAATAAGTCATATATACATAAACATAAATAGACTGATGTAATTTAAGAAGTGGTTTCTTCCCTCACAAAGAAGACTAAGAGAAGATCCAAATGAATTTGCTTATTCTTCTTTATTGATAAATAACAGTCCATTCTTCTGTGTGTCATTCCATTGACAAAATTTGCATAGATTTTTATTCACTTGCGTTAATTTATCAGATGATGTCAATTATAGTATCCTCTCTGCTTATTTAATATACACTATTATATATGGTATGAAAATTTAATGAATTTTTAGATGCCATCTGACACGTAGTAGTTTACAAACCATATAAATTCCGCTCCTGATGGCTTTTTCCTTAAGATGTATTTCGAAAAATATCTAGAACTTGTAAATTATGTTTGTTGTTGCTTTATCAATTTTAACTTTTGAACTGAAAATAAAGATTTGAGAATCTCGTCCAATTTTGAGAACCAACAAGTCAACTAAGGAAGAAGAATCACAAACTTTTTTTCAAACGTTATTTTGTTGAAGTTCATTGGTCGTGGAAAATTTAGGGTTAATTGCATAAAACCCTCATGAACTTTTGAGGAGTTGCAGTAAACCCCTATCAACCTTTTTATTAGACTAAACCCCCAATAACTTTAGGAGTTATTGCACATAACTCTCAAGAACTGGTTTATTTCACTGAATCTTACTTAAAATTTTAACTTTTAATCTCAGAGTAGCACTAGGCCACTACTGAGAAGCACATGACCCAAAAAAAAAAGACTGAAAAATTTCCTTCTAAGTCCCAAAAAAATATATACCCTTTTATTAAAAAAGAAAACCAGGTAACTTTTTGGGACTAAGAAATTATTTTCATCTTTTTTGGGGCACATACTTACAAAATTAGATGTTAGAATCAATTGTACTAATCTGCAGATTAAATGAGAAACTTTCATGTGAAATTTAGTGAACAAAATAGTTCATGGGGGTTATTTGCAACAAGTCCTAAAATTCAAGGGTATAATGGGAAAGTCATCAGTCAAAGTTACATTTTACGGAATAATCTTTTAGATCTAATTGTTGTTAACGGGGGACCTAATTGTGCGTAGTGTGATGATTTGAGGGACCTAATAGGAATTTCCATGATTTGGGGACTAATTTGGAAATATTGAAGATGTGAGGGACTAATATTGAAATAACCCAAATTTTAAACGACAATAGCAAATATTGCTGGAAAATACACAAGATGTCTACTCGTACAAATGAAGAGGCATAATAGCATGAAATCAAAACAAAGAGGGAATGGAGAAAAAAATTAAAGTTAAAAACTCTGTCATGTATGATTATAACTTAAGAAAGCATAAGGAACAAGGATGTTTCATTTCTTTAGTTAGATATGAGTTTAGAATTAATCAATATGTCATTTGTATTTCTCCTTAGAGAAGAAAAAGTTCGGTATTTGTTTTGTTGGATAAATATACATATGAAGAAGAAGAGAAACCAAAATGAAGAACTAATCTTTGAGAAAAAGATTAAAAGAACTTGATGATGACATTAAAAGTACTAATCAGATTACTAATGTGCTGATTCTCTACTGTCAGAATTTGATGGGAGGAAATAATTGATGTTTTTGGAAGAAATCGATCATGCGAAAGTGGGGCGATTGAAGGAAAAGAGTATTTTAGGATAATATCTTTTGACTCGCTCCATAGAATCTTTATTATTATATATTTTGAAAAGCTCAGGAAGTGCTCTATACATAAAAATAATTCACGATTCAGATAATATTAGTGTTCAAAGGAATTAGTCTTGAGGCTCAAGCTAGCGTGTGGAATTCAGGTTACTTTTAGTTTTTAGTTTTTATAGAATGTTTTTATGTAAGGGTTATTTCATATTAGTCCCCATATCTTCACTATTTCCAAATTAGTCCCCAATTCATGGATATTCCTATTAGGTCCCTCAAATCATTACATTGCTTACAATTAAGTCCCCTGTCTAATTAAACATTTATTTAGATAATTTGGGTTAAGTTAAGCCTTAATCTATATAGTTAATTACAATAATGCCCTTGGGTTAAACTCCCCCTCAAAACCCTCATCCCCCTCCCCATGTTCTCTTTTATCACAATAGATGACAAGGAAAAATTTTCTTCTAATTTCATTTCATTCAAATTGCATTCATAATGCTACATTACCATTGATATTTTCTCAAATTACAACTAAAATGCATTAAAAACTTAAAATGAATAGACATTCCTAACACAATGTTAAAATTCAAGGGTATAATGGGAAAGTCATCACCAAAGTTACATTTTACGGAATAATCTTTTAGATCTAATTGTTGTTAACGGGGGACCTAATTGTACGTAGTGTGATGATTTGAGGGACCTAATAGGAATTTCCATGATTTGGGGACTAATTTGGAAATATTGAAGATGTGAGGACTAATATTGAAATAACCCAAATTTTAAACGACAATAGCAAATATTGCTGGAAAATACACAAGATGTCTACTCGTACAAATGAAGAGGCATAATAGCATGAAATCAAAACAAAGAGGGAATGGAGAAAAAAATTAAAGTTAAAAACTCTGTCATGTATGATTATAACTTAAGAAAGCATAAGGAACAAGGATGTTTCATTTCTTTAGTTAGATATGAGTTTAGAATTAATCAATATGTCATTTGTATTTCTCCTTAGAGAAGAAAAAGTTCGGTATTTGTTTTGTTGGATAAATATACATATGAAGAAGAAGAGAGAAACCAAAATGAAGAACTAATCTTTGAGAAAAAGATTAAAAAGAACTTGATGATGACATTAAAAGTACTAATCAGATTACTAATGTGCTGATTCTCTACTGTCAGAATTTGATGGGAGGAAATAATTGATGTTTTTTTTTGGAAGAAATCCGATCATGCGAAAGTGGGACGATTGAAGGAAAAGAGTATTTTCGGATAATATCTTTTGACTCGCTCCATAGAATCTTTATTATTATATATTTTTGAAAAGCTCAGGAAGTGCTCTATACATAAAAATAATTCACGATTCCAGATAATATTCGTGTTCAAAGGAATTCGTCTTCAGGCTCAACTGCGTGTGGAATTCTGGGTTACTTTTAGTTTTTTAGTTTTTATAGAATGTTTTTTATGTAAGGATTTCTCTTAGCTTTAGGAAAATGATAGTTTGGTACTTTTTCATTGTTTTGTACCCTATATAAGGGGGAAATTTCATGTAGGATTTTAGATTGGTTATTATTATTTCAGAAGTTTTCTATTCCTAGAGTTTTCTAGGGTTTGTGTAATACTTTTGCTCGTATGAGAACGAGTAGTTGTCTCTTTTGATTACGGTTCCACTACATTAGAATTCTAATAGAAAATTGCAAAAGAAAATAATACCATCCATTCACTAGCTTAAAGCTATGTTTATCATTTATAGAATACTAGTATGCCACACGTGGTTGCATGTGGCGTACTTGGTTTAAGAAATTATTAGTAAATAATATATTCTACATTATTGATTCTTAACTATGTACTTATGATATAATATTTGCTTGTGGTATTTTGATTCTCAATATATCATGCACGAAAGTTACAAAGGCCACTAAACAAATTATATTAAATGTCTAGTATCTTGTTGGAATAGCAAAAATTATTATTAGATGCAAAATTACAAAAGCTATAATAGCAAGATGGAATCACAACCGATATAAAGATATTATTTGAATAGCTCAGTTCATGGGAATTGTATAAGTCAATTTTTAATCCAATAGAGAATCTCAATTAAGAGACAAATTAATCTGGATTTCATATAAGAAATTAAAACTTTTTGTAATTCAATCAAGTATATTATATATATATATATATATATATATATAGAGAGAGAGAGATGAGCTACTATCCACTTAAGTGGATAGGGGCTCTTGTCCAACCATTTTATAGCCGTTGGATTTAATTGACTCATTTGATGAGATTAAAATCTAGGATTTGATGATGTGGCACCTTTTAATTGAACAAGGGTAATTTTGGAAGCGTTTAATGAAAAAAAGGAAAAATAAAAAATGGTTAGGTGATTGGATCCATAACATATGCATTTAATTAAATAATTTATGGAATCTTTAAGAGAGAAACTAATTAATTATTATTATTATGATTTACAATTAATTTAATTTAATTTAATTTAAAAATCATTGAATGAGACTTTGAGATAAATAAAGTAAAGTTGGAATGATTAAATTTGAAGGGTAAAAGGTCAATCAAAATTTTAGCATCCCAATCATCTTATATATATATATAGAGAGAGAGATGAGCTACTATCCACTTAAGTGGATAGGGGCTCTTGTCCAACCATTTTATAGCCGTTGGATTTAATTGACTCATTTGATGAGATTAAAATCTAGGATTTGATGATGTGGCACCTTTTAATTGAACAAGGGTAATTTTGGAAAACGTTTAATGAAAAAAAGGAAAAATAAAAAATGGTTAGGTGATTGGATCCATAACATATGCATTTAATTAAATAATTTATGGAATCTTTAAGAGAGAAACTAATTAATTATTATTATTATGATTTACAATTAATTTAATTTAAAAATCATTGAATGAGACTTTGAGATAAATAAAGTAAAGTTGGAATGATTAAATTTGAAGGGTAAAAGGTCAATCAAAATTTTAGCATCCCAATCATCTTATATATATATATATATATATATATATATATATATATATATATAGAGAGAGAGATGAGCTACTATCCACTTAAGTGGATAGGGGCTCTTGTCCAACCATTTTATAGCCGTTGGATTTAATTGACTCATTTGATGAGATTAAAATCTAGGATTTGATGATGTGGCACCTTTTAATTGAACAAGGGTAATTTTGGAAGCGTTTAATGAAAAAAAGGAAAAATAAAAAATGGTTAGGTGATTGGATCCATAACATATGCATTTAATTAAATAATTTATGGAATCTTTAAGAGAGAAACTAATTAATTATTATTATTATTATTATGATTTACAATTAATTTAATTTAATTTAATTTAATTTAATTTAATTTAATTTAATTTAATTTAATTTAATTTAATTTAAAAATCATTGAATGAGACTTTGAGATAAATAAAGTAAAGTTGGAATGATTAAATTTGAAGGGTAAAAGGTCAATCAAAATTTTAGCATCCCAATCATCTTATATATATATATAGAGAGAGAGAGAGATGAGCTACTATCCACTTAAGTGGATAGGGGCTCTTGTCCAACCATTTTTATAGCCGTTGGATTTAATTGACTCATTTGATGAGATTAAAATCTAGGATTTGATGATGTGGCACCTTTTAATTGAACAAGGGTAATTTTGGAAAACGTTTAATGAAAAAAAAGGAAGGAAATAATTTAACAAAAAAAGGTGGGACGCGCTGCTCCAACTTCCGAATTCTCTGCGGTAGCCAACAACAGAGCTTTTCTACAAGGAAGAACCCTCACCATAAGCACCTCCTTTTTGAAATAATTAGTGATCCTAATACAAGTAGTATTAGGTTTGCTAATTTGATTTTCCGCCCTTTAATCCCATATATCCTCTTCGCATTCAATCTGCTGGGAACTTGAAAAGCATTAGAAAACCTGTAAGTAAGAAAAAATATATTTCTTATTTTCTAAGATCGATCATCTATGTAGAATTGTATTTGGGGAATTTATTCTACTTGAATATTTATGATTTCTTTAATATTTATGATTTATTTTTCAAAATTTTAGTTCTTAAATATATCAATATATGTTTGTAGGACTTTGTTCGAATCGGCTACGCTTCTCGATCTCACTGTCACGATTTTATTTCGGTATTTCCCTATTTTGTTGCATATATGTAATTTATAACAGCTTTTAATTGTTCTTTATTCAAATGTACACATGATTTAATTCAACCCGCCACATTCCCATGACACCGAAAGTACACAAGACCACCATTCAAATGATACTATAAACAACAAAACAATTAGCATGAGATCAATCAACTAGTAGGAAAAAGAGAAAAATTAACTAACAAACTCGCCATCTTCCAACTACAACCCTGTAAGATACAACCATAGGTACAAAATAAGGTAGAACCATAGCCATAAAAATACATAGGAATTATTAGGTTTAGAGCATTATGTGTAAATGTGAGAATCAAACTAAAAAGTCCAAGAGATGTTTGTACGATTCATAAGAATGTGAAAATTGGAAATATGTGACTAATTAATTAACAATATTATATTTTACTGGTATTTTATAACTAATTTCCTTAGACAAATAAAGATTTTAATATTGTGATAGTTTGATTATTGTCTCTACTTTATATACGTGCATACATTTGATATATTGGATGGAGGAAGCAATATTTGAAGATAGGAATGATGATATGGGAGCACAAATTTTATGACTCAAGAAGTACTTGATGTGGTAAACATGGAAAATTCACCTACGCCAGATACAATTTTTGAGAATATAGAAGAGTCGGAGAGCATTGATGAACCATATGTTGGGAAAAAGTTTAAAAGTTTGGATGAGGCAATGAAATACTACAATTCTTATGCACTTATTACTGGATTTGGAATTCGAAAAGGATCCAATTATAAGTCCAAAAAGTTAGGCGTTGTCACGGCACAAGTATTCACTTGCTCTAATGAGGGTTGTCCTAAAAGCAAGGAAAAGAAGTAATGATAGGAGAGGGTGCACAAAAAGATAGAACTCCTCAAAAAGAATCTTCTAGCATGAGGACGGGATGCAAAGCTAGCATGCGAGTTAGAATGGAAGATGATAATAAATGGGTGGTAGCATCATTCTCCAAAAATCATAATCATGTGCTACTACCGAGCCCATCAAAAGCTCGATTTTTCAAGTTCGACGAAATTGGAGAGGAAGAAAAAGCTTTAATACGATTAATTTCACGAAAAATATTCCTCCTAAGCAAATAATGGATGTTATTGCAGCAAACATGGAGGTATTAGAAATGTTTCATTTACAAGAAAGGACCTTAGCAATCACACTACCCGCACGATCTCTTTTGATATTGATATATCTACTAATGTTAATTATTTTCAACAACTTCAAGCAACAAATCCATTGTTGTATTATGCCATTCAAATTGATTCGGATAATACCGCGAGAAATATATTTTGGGTGGATGGGAGATCTAGAATGGCATATCAATATTTTGGTGACGTTGTTACTTTTGACACAACGACGCTGACTAATAAGTATGATATGCCATTTGCACCTTTCATTGGCGTTAATCATCATGGTCAGTCTACATTGTTTGGTTGTGCTTTAATCGAGATGAGACATCGAGTCTTTTGCATGGCTATTTCGACATGGGTTCGCAATGTTTCGCCATCCTAAATCTATTCTAACGGACCAAGATCATGCAATGAAGAAAGCTATCGCTGAGGTGTTAAAGAATTGATAGTACAATAAATGAACTGATCTCCATGAGAAAACAAATTGAAAATAATACAGTGCAATGTGAAATTGCATTACAAGGTCAACAAATGGCGCACCTCAAGCAACCCTATCTAATATCGTAAGTGATAGTTGCACTATTAGAGATCCTCCACAATCAAACCGTAAGGGAAGAAAGAAAATGCAACGATTTAAACCTCAATCGGAGTTGAAAGCCAAAAAGCCTAGGACTTGTCAAATATGTCATGAGAAAGACCACAATAGTAGGACATGCAAGGTAAGAGTTAATGCAATTTTCTTTATCATTTTTCTTATGATAAGTTAAATCCATATCTAATATTTTGAATGATTAGGAAAGAAAAGTTAGTACTATGGAGAATATAGTTAGGGGAGGAGGGGCGAGGATGGAGATCAAGATATGCAATGATATCTTTGCTCTGATAATGATGTTCTCATTGTTTATTAACAAAAGCTGACTTGTTGCTATGTTATATTTGTTACTCCTTTTCAGGCTTTTGATATTTTTCTCTAATTCTAAAACTCTTTATTTGTCTTAGGAATATCCATGAAGTTGAAGATGAGGTGTGTAAAGCTCGAGAGAATGCTAGCAAAAGTGTATCGATTGGAAATGATGAACTAAAAGCGAGAACATGGTCCAATTGAACTCAAATGACTTAAATTGTACGGTCTGTTTAGAAGCCATGTTGCTTCTTTTGAAAAATTTACTTGACTTGTTAACTTCTTTATGGAACAATTAAATCAATATATATATATTGGTCTTTCAAGTTTTAAAGTTCTTTAGCTTATTGACATCGATTGTGTGGATCAACTAAGTCTATATATATTGTTCTTTCAAGCATATATTAAGATGTTTTGTTTAGCTTGTCAATTGTTCTTGTGTGGTAAATCGTATATACTATTGCTTCATGTATTAAAATTTGTTTTCTAGCTTGCTCGCCATCTTTGTGTGGGCTGGAAAATTCCACAATTATATGATTCATAGATATGCACTCACATGTTATTAGAAAGTTATTTATATTGTTGATTGAGCTAATATCTTGATTTTATTTAAGATTCCTAGACTACATAGGCTAGATTGTTTGAATTTGTACACTAATGTTCTTGGGAACCCTCAAGAGGTCTTTCATTCTGCTGCTCTCAGAATGAATTCTCGGTCTTTGGGAGTTTATCGAAGAGGAGCAGTGCAGCGTCCAAAGATCAGATCCCAAATTATTCCGATCCATAATCGGATCAGTAGTGGCGAGGTGGAATTCCTGTGAAGAAGGAACAATCGAATTGCTCCCTTCTTCCATCACTGGCAGCTTATGACTCCCTACAACAACTTGTAGTGCGTGGGATACCATCAGTTTATGCTTATACAATTTCACCACAAGGTTTTAAGAAACTTAAAAAACAAGTAAAAAATTGAATTCATATGTCAATCAATTCACCACTACAATAAGCTTAATTAACATTAGAAACCAACCAACAACAACAATGCATACAAATACAAGAGAACCACATTTAGCCACTAAGCAAGCACTATCAATATCCTTGATTGGCATCATCACCAACGCTCCAGCGAGGTTGTCAAAATTCTGAAATAGGAGAGGTAAAAGGGGGGAAAATTGGTCCAACAGAGAGGAAAATGTTTCATTCCTCAAAGAACATCAATATCCTTGATCGGCATCCTCGCTGGGAATTGGTCCAACAGAGAGGAAAATATTTCATTCCTCAAAGAACATCAATCTCTTTGATTGGCATCATCGCCGGAGTCTGGCAATCAAACATCCGAATAGGAGAGGAAAACGAGTGAAAATATTTCATCCATCGAGAAAAATATTTTATTCCTCAAAGTCGGAGTTGAAGCCGACCGAGCCAAATTAAAAGAAGACGGTGATTTTCCCGGCGATAGAGAATGGGAGATACGGTGATAGATTTGATCACATTTCTTTTATTTCTAGTCCCTCTTTGGGTTTTATATTACCAAACTACCCTTCCATAATTAAAGGATAGAGTTTATTTGATCAAATCTTAATTGAATCAATTGAATCCAACGGCTATAAGAATGGTTGGACAAGAGCCCCCATCCACTTAAGTGGATAGATATATATATATATATATATATATATATATATATATATATATATATATATATATATATATATATATATATATATATATATATATATATATATATATATATATATATATATATATAAAGCCCATATGAACTTGAAATAGGTGCACCAACTTTTATCCACTCTATCTTGCCTTGATATTTGTGAAGCACAAATCTCAAAGTGGGCTTTATATCTTCACGGATCCCAAAGCAAGATGAGTGGTTAGAAAAGTTGGTGCACCACTATTCATTATGAACTTAAGTTCATAGGAGCCTTATTATATATATATATATATATATATATATATATATATATAGGAAAATGCTAAAATGAGATGGTGAGCTCAAATTTTATCGTGAGCTAGCCCAATCGACTACTCAATGATGATCGATTAATCACAATCGTGATTTACACTCATCATGATCTATATGTAGAAAAAATTATATTGTTTTGATATTTTTAACCATTATTTTAGCTAATGATAAACGGACGGCTGTTAAACCGTTCGAAAATTAACATATCAAAGTAGTTTGATTCATACTCTAAAAGGCTCCAAATTATGTGAAAATTTTATCACATATACTTAATGACGTGTTGAACAAGATGTACTGGCCGATCATGAATTTGATGAACCGATTAGTCTAGCTCACGATAAGATTTGAGCTCACCATCTCACAATAGCATTACTCTATATATATATACTAGTATTTCCGCGCTAAGCACGGGTTAATGTTACTCTATGAATTATCATAATATCCGATGCAAAACCTAACTCCAATTCTAAAAGTAATTGATGCCACCCCCGATTAAAGCAACCACTTGTGAAAATTGTTCTCTCAAGAAACCATGCACGAAAGTTACAAAGGCCACTAAACAAATTATATTAAATGTCTAGTATCTTGTTGGAATAGCAAAATTATTATTAGATGCAAAATTACAAAAGCTATAATAGCAAGATGGAATCACAACCGATATAAAGATATTATTTGAATAGCTCAGTTCATGGGAATTGTATAAGTCAATTTTTAATCCAATAGAGAATCTCAATTAAGAGACAAATTAACTGGATTTCATATAAGAAATTAAAACTTTTGTAATTCAATAAAGTATATTATATATAGGTTTGTGCACTTTGATTTACTCAATGAATTGAAGATAAATAGCCAATATGTTTTATTAATTAATCTTTGTAGCTTAAAGTGATAGGAATAAAGAACTTATTGGTGATTAATCAAAAAGAAGACAAATAAAGTTAGATGATTCAACATAATTATTAATAAAAGAATATAAAAGATGCTTAATAGAGGTAAGAAAATCAAAAGAACAAGAAACATTGAAAGCGTTGGATAAGTTGATAGCACATCTGAACTTAAAGTACATATAAACTGATTAATTAGTTAAGAATTAAACTATGAATATATTTAATGAACAAAAAAGCACAACTTATAACCCGCAGGGTTAAAGATTGTAAGGCCCTCACAAGCCCCTGTTGGAGGACTTTACATAGCGGGCTAGTCCCGTGTTCGAATCCCTCAACAGTAAAACCCTCCAGCCCATTTACGAAGAGCGGGGATTGTCCCATCCATAATAAGGTGTGTGGATACCTCGTGGGAAACAAAAGAAAAAAGAAAAATGAAAGCACAACTTATGACCTATATTCAAAAGAAAAAACACAACTTATGATAAATAGCACAAAAAACTCTTTACAACATTGTGCAAGGGATGAAATAATCTTTAAATAGCTTTGCATAAACTCTAAAAATAAGATCATACATTCTTTCTAAGTATTAAATAATCAATAAGAAACCTACCAAATTCACAATAAAAAAGGTACACACTGAAAACAATCTTTGATTCCTAAATGAAATTTATACATACCCTTGAATATCAAGACTTTTAAATAATAGTCTTCCTATAATCTATTATGCTTCTCTTTTCAAGGATTCAAAAGACAAAATACAAACCAATAGCTACGAGTTGAACATGAGACATAATCTCCAACTCCACAAAAATAAATCTTTAAGTCTACAAACCATTTGACAAATATTATCAATTGTATGCACATGTACATACATATACAAGCCATGCATACACTATAAATCATTTGATAAAATTTTTATATAATATATTTCATAAACCATTGTGTTGGTGTAGGAATTTGGCTTAGTAGGTGATGTGGTGGGTTGAAGAGGGTGGATGACCATAATTTATAGTATAGAGATGAAAAAGAGGTTATGTAAAGGAAAAATAAAAAATGGTTAGGTGATTGGATCCATAACATATGCATTTAATTAAATAATTTATGGAATCTTTAAGAGAGAAACTAATTAATTATTATTATTATTATGATTTACAATTAATTTAATTTAATTTAATTTAAAAATCATTGAATGAGACTTTGAGATAAATAAAGTAAAGTTGGAATGATTAAATTTGAAGGGGTAAAAGGTCAATCAAAATTTTAGCATCCCAATCATCTATATATATATATATATATATATATATATATATATATATATATATATATATATATATATATATATATATATATAGATGAGCTACTATCCACTTAAGTGGATAGGGCTCTTGTCCAACCATTTTATAGCCGTTGGATTTAATTGATTCATTTGATGAGATTAAAATCTAGGATTTGATGATGTGGCACCTTTTAATTGAACAAGGGTAATTTTGGAAAACGTTTAATGAAAAAAAGGAAGGAAATAATTTAACAAAAAGGTGGGACGCTCCAACTTCCTAATTCTCACAGAGCCAACAACAGAGCTTTTCTACAAGGAAGAACCCTCACCATAAGCACCTCCTTTTGAAATAATTAGTGATCCTAATACAAGTAGTATTAGGTTTGCTAATTTGATTTTCCGCCTTTAATCCCATATATCCTCTTCAGATTCAATCATTGAACTTGAAAAGCATTAGAAAACCCGTAAGTAAGAAAAATATATTTCTTATTTTCTAAGATCTGATCATCTATGTAGAATTGTATTTGGGGAATTTATTCTACTTGAATATTTATGATTTCTTTAATATTTATGATTTATTTTTCAAAATTTTAGTTCTTAAATATATCAATATATGTTTGTAGGACTTTGTTCAATCGGCTACGCTTTCTCTCGATCTCACTCACATGTATTTTATTTCTGGATTTCCCTCAATTATTTTGTTGCATATATGTAATTTATAACAGCTTTTAATTGTTCTTTATTCAAATGTACACATGATTTAATTCAACTCCAAAGATTCCCCATGACACCGAAAGTACACAAGACCACCATTCAAATGATACTATAAACAACAAAACAATTAGCATGAGATCAATCAACTAGTAGGAAAAAGAGAAAAATTAACTAACAAACTCGCCATCTTCCAACTACAACCTGTAAGATACAACCATAGGTACAAAATAAGGTAGAACCATAGCCATAAAAATACATAGGAATTATTAGGTTTAGAGCATTATGTGTAAATGTGAGAATCAAACGAAAAAGTCCAAGAGATGTTTGTACCGATTCATAAGAATGTGAAAATTGGAAATATGTGACTAATTAATTAACAATATTATATTTTACTGGTATTTTATAACTAATTTCCTTAGACAAATAAAGATTTTAATATTGTGATAGTTTGATTATTGTCTCGGCTTTATATATTGTGCATACATTTGATATATTGGATGGAGGAAGCAATATTTGAAGATAGGAATGATGATACTGGGAGCACAAATTTTATGACTCAAGAAGTACTCGATGTGGTAAACATGGAAAATTCACCTACGCCAGATACAATTTTTGAGAATATAGAAGAGTCGGAGAGCATTGATGAACCATATGTTGGGAAAAAGTTTAAAAGTTTGGATGAGGCAATGAAATACTACAATTCTTATGCACTTATTACTGGATTTGGAATTCGAAAAGGATCCAATTATAAGTCCAAAAAGTTAGGCGTTGTCACGGCACAAGTATTCACTTGCTCTAATGAGGGTTGTCCTAAAAGCAAGGAAAAAGAAGTAATGATAGGAGAGGGTGCACAAAAAGATAGAACTCCTCAAAAAGAATCTTCTAGCATGAGGACGGGATGCAAAGCTAGCATGCGAGTTAGAATGGAAGATGATAATAAATGGGTGGTAGCATCATTCTCCAAAAATCATAATCATGTGCTACTACCGAGCCCATCAAAAGCTCGATTTTTTCGTTGCCGACGTAAAATTGGAGAGGAAGAAAAAGCTTTAATACAGACACTTCACGAGCAAAATATTCCTCCTAAGCAAATAATGGATGTTATTGCAGCACAGCATGGAGGTATTAGAAATGTTTCATTTACAAGAAAGGACCTTAGCAATCACACTACCCGCTTACGCCGATCTCTTTTTGATATTGATATATCTACTACTGTTAATTATTTTCAACAACTTCAAGCAGCAAATCCATTGTTTTATTATGCCATTCAAATTGATTCGGATAATACCGCGAGAAATATATTTTGGGTGGATGGGAGATCTAGAATGGCATATCAATATTTTGGTGACGTTGTTACTTTTGACACAACGTACGTGACTAATAAGTATGATATGCCATTTGCACCTTTCATTGGCGTTAATCATCATGGTCAGTCTACATTGTTTGGTTGTGCTTTAATCAGAGATGAGACATCAGAGTCTTTTGCATGGCTATTTCGGACATGGGTTGCTGCAATGTTTGGGCGCCATCCTAAATCTATTCTAACGGACCAAGATCATGCAATGAAGAAAGCTATCAGTGAGGTGTTAAAGAATTGATAGTACAATAAATGAACTGATCTCCATGAGAAAACAAATTGAAAATAATACAGTGCAATGTGAAATTGCATTACAAGGTCAACAAATGGCTGCACCTCAAGCAACCCTATCTAATACTGTAAGTGATAGTTGCACTATTAGAGATCCTCCACAATCAAACTGTAAGGGAAGAAAGAAAATGCAGCGATTTAAACCTCAATCGGAGTTGAAAGCCAAAAAGCCTAGGACTTGTCAAATATGTCATGAGAAAGGCCACAATAGTAGGACATGCAAGGTAAGAGTTAATGCAATTTTCTTTATCATTTTTCTTATGATAAGTTAAATCCATATCTAATATTTTGAATGATTCAGGAAAGAAAAGTTAGTACTATGGAGAATATAGTTGAGGACGAGGAGGACGAGGATGGAGATCAAGATATGCAATGATATCTTTGCTACAGTAATGATGTTCTCATTGTTTATTAACAAAACTGACTTGTTGCTATGTTATATTTGTTACTCCTTTTCAGCTTATTGATATTTTTTTCTCTAATTCTAAAACTCTTTATTTGTCTTAGGAATATCCATGAAGTTGAAGACTGAGGTGTGTAGTCAAAGCTCAGAGAATGCTAGCAAAAAGTGTATCAGATTTGGAAATGATGAACTAAAAAGCGAGAACATGGTCCAATTGAACTCAAATGACTTAAATTGTACCAGATTCTGTTTAGAAGCCATGTTGCTTCTTTTTGAAAAATTTACTTCAGCTTGTTAACTTCTTTATCTGGAACAATTAAATCAATATATATATATTGGTCTTTCAAGTTTTAAAGTTCTTTAGCTTATTGACATCGTTGTGTGGATCAACTAAGTCTATATATATTGTTCTTTCAAGCATATATTAAGATGTTTTGTTTAGCTTGTCGAATTGTTCTTGTGTGGTAAATCTGTATATACTATTGCTTCATGTATTAAAATTTGTTTTCTAGCTTGCTGCCATCTTTGTGTGGAACTGGAAAATTCCACAATTATATGATTCATAGATATGCACTCACATGTTATTAGAAAGTTATTTATATTGTTGATTGAGCTAATATCTTGATTTTATTTAAGATTCCTAGACTACATAGGCTAGATTGTTTCGGAATTTGTACACTAATGTTCTTTGCCCAGAACCCTCAAGAGGTCTTTCATTCTGCCGCGGCTCTACAGGAATGAATTCCTCGGTGCTGGGAGTTTATCGAAGGAACGCATGCACTGGCCAAAGAGATCAGATCCCAAATTATTCCGATCCATAATCGGATCCAGAGTAGGCACAGGTGGAATTCCTGGCGGCGAAGAAGGAACAATCGAATTGCTCCCTTCTTCCATACTGCTGGCACAGAAGCTCCCTACAACAACTTATGTGGTACGTGGGATACCATCAGTTTATGCTTATACAATTTCACCACAAGGTTTTAAGAAACTTAAAAAACAAGTAAAAAATTGAATTCATATGTCAATCAATTCACCACTACAATAAGCTTAATTAACATTAGAAACCAACCAACAACAACAATGCATACAAATACAAGAGAACCACATTTAGCCACTAAGCAAGCACTATCAATATCCTTGATTGGCATCATCACCAACGCTCCAGCGAGGTTGTCAAAATTCTGAAATAGGAGAGGTAAAAGGGGGGAAAATTGGTCCAACAGAGAGGAAAATGTTTCATTCCTCAAAGAACATCAATATCCTTGATCGGATCCTCATGGGAATCCAACAGAGAGGAAAATATTTCATTCCTCAAAGAACATCAATCTCTTTGATTGGCATCATCACTGAGCTCGGAAGGGCCAAACATCTGGAATAAAACGAGTGAAAATATTTCATCCATCGAGAGAAAATATTTTATTCCTCAAAGCGGAGTTGAAGCCGACGAGCCGATTAAATGAAGAAGACGGTGATTTTTCCCGGCTGATGAGAGAATGGGAGAGATACTGTGATAGATTTGATCACATTTCTTTTATTTCTAGTCCTCTTTTGGGTTTTTATATTACCAAACTACCCTTCCATAATTAAAGGATAGAGTTTATTTGATCGATCTTAATTGAATCAATTGAATCCAACGGCTATAAGAATGGTTGGACAAGAGCCCCTATCCACTTAAGTGGATAGTAGCTCATCTATATATATATATATATATATATATATATATATATATATATATATATATATATATATATAGAAAGCTCTATGAACTTAAGTTCATAATGAATAGTGGTGCACCAACTTTTTATCCACTCATCTTGCCTTGATATTTGTGAAGCACAAATCTCAAAGTGGGCTTTATATCTTTCACGGATCCCAAAGCAAGATGAGTGGTTAGAAAAGTTGGTGCACCACTATTCATTATGAACTTAAGTTCATAGGAGCCTTACTATATATATATATATATATATATATATATATATATAGGAAAATGCTAAAATGAGATGGTGAGCTCAAATTCTTATCGTGAGCTAGCCCAATCGACTACTCGAAATGATGATCGACACCACCGTGATTTACACTCATCATGATCTATATGTAGAAAAATTATATTGTTTTGATATTTTTAACCATTATTTTAGCTCGTATAAACGGATACTGTTAAAGCGATGCGAAAAATTAACATATCAAAGTAGTTTGATTCATACTCTAAAAGGCTCCAAATTATGTGAAAATTTTATCACATATACTTAATGCGTGTTGAACAAGATGTACGGTGCGATCATGAATTTGATGAACCGATTAGTCTAGCTCACGATAAGATTTGAGCTCACCATCTCACAATAGCATTACTCTATATATATATACTAGTATTTACCCCGTGCTAAGCACGGGTTAATGTTACTCTATGAATTATCATAATATCCAGATGCAAAACCTAACTCCAATTCTAAAAGTAATTGATGCGCCACTCCCCAGATTAAAGCAACCACTTGTGAAAATTGTTCTCTCAAGAAACCATGTTCCATAAATTTATCAAGTAAACAACGCACCTTATTCTTGTGATGATCTATTGTCTTTAGAAGCATGATTATTGTCACCGAACAGTTCAGCTATACTACACAGAAAAATTAGCTTTGACATTATGTACAAAAAATTCCTTAAAAGAGAGAAATTAGTTAAGAAATATACAAAAATTTTACATAAATCCAACCAACTTAAAAATTCAAACTACTGTACATTTTTTGCGGGTTTACTAATGATCCAATAATTTGGACATACATTTCCAAATCACTTTGCAAAAGATGATGGAACATTGAACCAAAACTGAGTAATACTACATACTCATTAGCACTATATTGCTGCATGATTCTGCTCAGATTACTGCCCGATTAATAAGTAGAAAAAACCATGATATCTTGTTGTGAAGGACACCATTGCTATAAACTTAGATATGACATGTTTGACTAACTGATGCTAATATGAAATATACTTACAAATTGCTTGACTACATATACATCATACATAATACAATGTAAGAACAGTAGAAAATAAATATTTTTATCTGTCTGTTAGTCAACAATAAAAACATTTACAGACGGCAATCATCAATAATCTTCCCTCAAGACCGAAAAAAGGAAGGATTAGTTATTGTTTGGCAAGTGAAGTTCACCCTTGCTTTTGAGGGGATGTACGGGATCATCGGGTGCATCCTAGGAACTGGAGAGTTGGCGGGCTTTTGATTGCCTTATTATATCTCAAGTACACTCTTGAGCTTCGCAGCTCCTCGATAGTTTTCTCGAGATATTCTCTGGCGTCGATTCCAAGCCGCAGTCTTTGCTCTGAAATGTGAAAATATGACTACATAGAACCTTTTAAAGCTAAATACATGGTTTTGATATATATTAAACTTTGTGCTACAACTGAATGTGAGATAAAAAGCGTTACTTGCCAACGGGTTCCTCGACCAAGCGCTTCTTTCCATATATTGCTTTATATAGAGAAATATGCATGCATCTATCGGCTTTCCTCATAATGCATATCCTAACACGATTAGGATGGCAATAAGAATTCCTTCAATACCAAAGATTAGCATTAAGTAGGGTCTGTTGCAACAAATTGCATAATAAGAAAAGATGATAAACAAAAGATAATACAGTTTGAATTGTAATAACAACTGATGGGTACATAATATAGAAGTGTCATACACATTCTATTAGGAGCCCAAGTTAAGATCATCAATTATCACCATTGTTTCAAACTAATATAGAATCCTGTGTTTTTCTTTAAGTTAAATAACACTTTACACCTTATGGTTGTAAATAAAAGACTAAACAAACTTGGCATAACAATTTTTCTATATTTAATATTATTGAAGTTAATACCTATTAAAGGTCTTACCATTTCTAACTCAAGTGGTTGACTCCATTGAAGGTACGTAAGGTGCTCTTTCTATTCCGTTACGGCTTGTCTGATTCCCTTTGATCTATCAGGCATTTATGGAGGCTTCTTTGTTTTTGTTTTATAGTCTTCCTTTCCCGTGATGGGACTCTCTTTGCTTTTTCGCCAACAGAAGAATAAGATTACATTTTAAACTTGCTTTTGGTAACTTGAGTTGCAACAAAGTAGGTATTCTCAATGTGCTAACTCCTTTTAAATTCTCGGTTATATCTATTTTTATTATCGCACGGACTATGGAAAAGTTTAAGATTCGAGACAGAAGCTTTTTAAATTATATGTCGATGAAAACCCACACCTTGATTCATTTTATTCTTTTTCTCCTCATTCTTCATTATTTTTAAAGGTAGAATGATACATATGCAGACTATGTGAACTAATAAAAGATATTTGTATTTATTTTGTCAAGTAGTATAAAGACTTTATTATCAAGCTTAATTTATTTTCATAAATTTTCCTATAAAAGGTAATAAAGCTTTTATTCTTATTCTTTGTGTGCCACTCATGCATGTATTTGGTCCTACCCGACATTTTTCCTAGTATGTTGTCATTCACATCTTATATGTTTATCAATACATAATGAACTTTTTACTTGATATATAAACTCTTCTATCACTATACTCTAATAGAGTCAAACAGCCTTAAATCCCAGTCAAGTATGAAAATGTGTGCATTTCAAAGTTTGGATTATTAGTGTGATACAATAGTCTGAAATTGAAACAGTAATATACTAATATGACAAAATTGATAAAAGATGGATGAGCTAGGGCCTATTATGGATCAGGTTACCCTTTCCTCTAAAATAGAAGGAAAGAAAAGGAAAAGGCACCAGTAACATTTACACACAATTGTCGTAAGGGTTTAAAATTGGAAAATAAAGCGAGTCAAAAAGTGTGTGTGTGTGTGTGTACGCACCCGCGCGCGTGTCCAACCGTAAGTGAAAGCAAGTCACTTACACAATTAACAATTATTAACTCTACCCTACTGGCTATTAGATGTTTAAATTCTCAATATCCACAAATCACCTTAAACTACATGATTAACAATAATATCAGAACAAATATTTATTTTAATACAGAAACAAATAAAGCAATTCTCTCTTCAGAGAGCAATTTGACCTATTCTATAGAATTATCTGACCTTTAAAATACAATTCTAGTTATTGTGCGGTTAGATGTGATCTTGAATATGAAAAATTGCCCTTGACATGGTCGATGATGTCATTTGCTCTCGACCATGAGCGATGGTTTTGAATGTCCGATTTTGCTCTGTTGGTCCCATGTTGCTTGTAGTCGCCTTGGGATATCGATCTGGAGAGGAGAGGGAGAGGAAAGGAGAGAAGAGAGAGGAAAGGAGAGGGGGGGAGGGGGGGAGAGACAGAGAGAGGGAGAGAGAGAGACCTTATCTAGTACTGAAAAGTTACCTTACACATCTCAAAATACTGTGCAGATTATAAAAAATACTTAGCTTCTTACTATTCATAAGCAAAATTCATGTTTGTGTCCTGGTCTCTGAAAACTGCAAAATGATGGTTATGCTCTCAGGATCTTTCTAGATTAAAGATTTCGACTCTCCATTTGGATGAAGTGCTTCATCTTCAAACGCCTAAGTATTTGTCAGATTCTCTAAAAAAAATTACTCTAAAATGTAATAGGTGTTTGTTGTTGTGTTAATTCAAATAATAGTTACCACCGAAAGAAATGAGACTGTTGTTCTTACAGATGCCAAAACTCGAGCAAAATATAAGAAATATCCTCGAACACAGATAACTCAATACATATGAAAATACATACTTGACTCAAAATATATCAAAATACTTATGAAAAATCACAGGAAATAAGAACATTGTTTTAAGGTGTACCTTACAACAGAAGCATTCAATGTGAATGCCTTGTGTGGAAATCTTCGACTTAGCCTCCTGTCCAAATTTAAAATCAAGTTAGATTATCTAACATTCCTGTAATATGATAAACTCTTCAATAAGGATAAAATTTTGCTTGTAAATGAGACGTAAAGCGAATAAGAATTATCGAGGGCAACATCAGTCATAATCTGATTCGCATACCCAATTGTTACCTCCTTAGCTCCAGATACTTTTATTGAGAAAACATATGCATAGAAAATGTATGTATATTTAGGAAACTATGCATAGTAATTATATTGACAAAAAATGTGTCATTATGAAGTTAATATACTCTTGTTGGAATATGAACCGAGTTAATTAAAGATTGGAGATGTCATTGTGAAAAGTTTGAGTTAAGTAATTGTCAAACGTACCTGCAGATTGCATGTAAGTTCCTGTACAAAAATCATGATCTTTGATAAAGTGGTCGAGGTCATGCTTAGCTACAGCCAAGTTAATTATGAATAATGGCAAACAAAAGCCCAAAATTTTATGTCACAGTTACAAAATTTACCTATGCAAGAACTACCTAGAAATAACAATCTCAGTTCAATTCTTTTGTCCATTTAACTGCAGATCCAAGCAAACTCAAAATCACTTATTGACTTTTAAATCACTTTTCAATCAAAGAGTTGAAAATAAGGAACTTCCTTGAATGGACCTTAATATTCCAAAATGTTTCAACCTTTCACAAATTCTAAATACTCCCATTTAAAATAACTCAAAAGAATATGACATTACCTTGAGGGATGATTTAGTCAAAATATCCTCGACTGAAACTCAAGATTCCCAAATCACTAAAATCTTCCCCAAATTCTAAATACTCCCATCTAAACTGACCAAAAGAAAAAAATAGCATAAAAAGCAGATACAAAAAGAGAAGGAAACAATATGGAAATTGTACCTTGTATTAGGGCAAATGGGGATTCTCCATTTACATAATGTAGTCGATATCAAATTAACTACCCTGTGACATCAAAATACTCAATGGTGGTGGATGTGTGGACAAACCGCTAGAGGAGGATAAATAGACGGTATTGGAGAAGAGAGTTGGGCTTCTAAACTTAGGGTTAGGGTTTTGATGATAGAGGAGAGACTGGTGAAGGAGTTGGGATTAGATGATGATGGCGGTCTGAGGGCTTTAATTTGAGAGAGAGAGTTGTGGAAGGAGAAGAGAGTTGTATAAACAGGAGAATGAAGAGATAAGAGCAAATAAGATAAAAGTAGTTGATTTTATTTTATTTTATTTTTGAATTTTGAAATTTGAAATTTGAAACTGAAATCGGAGGAGAACTTCGGTTTCTGGAGCGAAAATGGCGAGGGCAGAGGGGGGCCACAATATTTTCATGCGACTCACAGTGCTTTGAGGTTTTGCTTTAGGTATAAAAGTAGTTGATATATATATATATATATATATATATATATATATATATATATATATATATATATATAGATTGACATCTATGGAAGTCATTAACTCGCCGAGAATCTGATCCGAGTAATTGAATTTGAATAATAATTTTAGGTCCACTAGATATATTAGGTGTTTTTATATAAAAACATATCTAAAGCTCATCGAATTTGGACTTAGATATAGATGTAATCTAAAATCAGTAATATGACGATCACATTTATGTCTTTTGAGATTGGGAGAGCTTAGCTTATCAAAGTACAAACCTAGTCCGTGGCAAATATGTAATCTCTTTTGGTTGCAATGAACTTCCTATAAATTGCTTTGATGAGATAATGATATTTTTCTCCATTTTGTTTTTACTTGAGTAGGTTGTATATATGCTCATAGACTAAATTACCAGATTGAAATATTTTCTTAACCCTAAGTACTAACTTGGTCTATTTTCGTACTTCGACAACGATAAGATACATAAAGTGGGACATGGGGACAACAAAGCCTATTTTTTTGGTCGGAGTAAGATTTCAGCAAGATCACCTCACATGACTCGTCACGTGTATTACGTGGCTTAATTAGGCTTATATATGTGACGTATGTTAAGTGGGATTTTAACTAACCATTATGAAAACCCAAATTTTCTCTCTTCCCTAAATTGCAGAGATTTTCTAACTCAATTTCAATTACCATAACCAAATTTAATCCTAGGAGCAAGAAGAATATCAAATTTAATCCCCACTTTTTTTGTGCTCCAATTTGCGGGGGAAAAAAACTCAAATGAATAAGCACAACTATTTGCAAGAAGCCACATCAGTATCACGTGACAAGCCACGTGACAATTAGTCGCTAAAAATTGTGTCCTGACCAAAAATGAATCTTGTTGTCACCGTGTCCCTTTATTCATCTTATCACAACCGGTAAGATAATATACTAAGTTGGTACAACGGGTCAACAAAATATATAGATATTGTAGTTTAGCTATGTTCTACTTCTAGAATTAGTTTTTAGGTTTCAGAAGGGAACTTCTCCATGATCTTTCAGACTATGGATATTAAACCTCTGGGCATAGCCACGGGGCACTCTCAACGCGCGGCCTCGGCTATTCGATGAAATACTCCAAACACTTAAAATGAGTTTAAAATTGGATGTACGTAATTCTCAAAAAGCATTCACCTTCTATAAAGCACAACGTGGGTCCCAATAACCTCACATCTCACTACAAAGCAGGGCCCACACGGGTGAGCAGAAGGGTGAGCGCAAATAGTTTTCAAAAATAGAATATTCTCAGAAAAGATTTCCAAAATAGAATATTCTCAGAAAAGATTTCCAAAATAGAATATTCTCAGAAAAGATTTCCAAAATAGAATATTCTCAGAAAAGATTTCCAAAATAGAATATTCTCAGAAAAGATTTCCAAAATAGAATATTCTCAGAAAAGATTTCCAAAATAGAATATTCTCAGAAAAGATTTCCAAAATAGAATATTCTCAGAAAAGATTTCCAAAATAGAATATTCTCAGAAAAGATTTCCAAAATAGAAACTGTGGACTGAGTCACTGGCACCGGAGGGCACCATCGTAAATAGCTACGGAGAAAAGGAGTTACCGTTCGCGAGAGAACGATAAGAGAGAGTAATTATCGCTTCAGACGAGATACATTCTCCATTTCTAGAGAGAGAGAGAGACAGAACGGCCATTAAGTTACGGGCGTTGACTTTTCAATAGGCGCCAACGTGCCACCGTCGTCATGCACACGTGTCTCTTCGCACGGTACATCCGTACGTACCTGGAACCCAAACCAAGCCCCTCTCATTTCTTCCTCTCTCTCTATAAATGCAGCTCCCTGTTTCTCTCTCGTCATCCCCACCTCCTATTTTTCTCGAGAGAGAGAGAGAGACAGAACGGCCATTAAGTTACGGGCGTTGACTTTTCAATAGGCGCCAACGTGCCACCGTCGTCATGCACACGTGTCTCTTCGCACGGTACATCCGTACGTACCTGGAACCCAAACCAAGCCCCTCTCATTTCTTCCTCTCTCTCTATAAATGCAGCTCCCTGTTTCTCTCGTCATCCCCACCTCCTATTTTTCTCGAGAGAGAGAGAGAGTTGTGGAAGGAGAAGAGAGTTGTATAAACAGGAGAATGAAGAGATAAGAGCAAATAAGATAAAAGTAGTTGATATATATATATATATATATATATATATATATATATATAGATTGACATCTATGGAAGTCATTAACTCGCCGAGAATCTGATCCGAGTAATTGAATTTGAATAATAATTTTAGGTCCACTAGATATATTAGGTGTTTTTATATAAAAACATATCTAAAGCTCATCGAATTTGGACTTAGATATAGATGTAATCTAAAATCAGTAATATGACGATCACATTTATGTCTTTTGAGATTGGGAGAGCTTAGCTTATCAAAGTACAAACCTAGTCCGTGGCAAATATGTTAATCTCTTTTGGTTGCAATGAACTTCCTATAAATTGCTTTGATGAGATAATGATATTTTTCTCCATTTTGTTTTTACTTGAGTAGGTTGTATATATGTTCATAGACTAAATTACCAGATTGAAATATTTTCTTAACCCTAAGTACTAACTTGGTCTATTTTCGTACTTCGACAACGATAAGATACATAAAGTGGGACATGGGGACAACAAAGCCTATTTTTTTGGTCGGAGTAAGATTTCAGCAAGATCACCTCACATGACTCGTCACGTGTATTACGTGGCTTAATTAGGCTTATATATGTGACGTATGTTAAGTGGGATTTTAACTAACCATTATGAAAACCCAAATTTTCTCTCTTCCCTAAATTGCAGAGATTTCTGTTCATGTGACGAAGAGAACGATTCTTCCCTAAATTGCAGAGATTTTCTAACTCAATTTCAATTACCATAACCAAATTTAATCCTAGGAGCAAGAAGAATATCAAATTTAATCCCCACTTTTTTTGTGCTCCAATTTGCGGGGGAAAAAAACTCAAATGAATAAGCACAACTATTTGCAAGAAGCCACATCAGTATCACGTGACAAGCCACGTGACAATTAGTCGCTAAAAATTGTGTCCTGACCAAAAAATGAATCTTGTTGTCACCGTGTCCCACTTTATTCATCTTATCACAACCGAAGTAAGATAATATACTAAGTTGGTACAACGGGTCAACAAAATATATAGATATTGTAGTTTAGCTATGTTCTACTTCTAGAATTGTTTTTAGGTTTCAGAAGGGAACTTCTCCATGATCTTTCAGACTATGGATATTAAACCTCTGGGCATAGCCACAGGGCACTCTCAACGCGCGGCCTCGGCTATTCGATGAAATACTCCAAACACTTAAAATGAGTTTAAAATTGGATGTACGTAATTCTCAAAAAGCATTCACCTTCTATAAAGCACAACGTGGGTCCCAATAACCTCACATCTCACTACAAAGCAGGGCCCACACGGGTGAGCAGAAGGGTGAGCGCAAATAGTTTTCCAAAAATAGAATATTCTCAGAAAAGATTTCCAAAAATAGAAACTGTGGACTGAGTCACTGGCACCGGAGGGCACCATCGTAAATAGCTACGGAGAAAAAGGAGTTACCGTTCGCGAGAGAGAACGATAAGAGAGAGTAATTATCGCTTCAGACGAGATACATTCTCCATTTCTAGAGAGAGAAGAGAGAGAGAGAGAGACAGAACGGCCATTAAGTTACGGGCGTTGACTTTTCAATAGGCGCCAACGTGCCACCGTCGTCATGCACACGTGTCTCTTCGCACGGTACATCCGTACGTACCTGGAACCCAAACCAAGCCCCTCTCATTTCTTCCTCTCTCTCTATAAATGCAGCTCCCTGTTTCTCTCTCGTCATCCCCACCTCCTATTTTTCTCGAGAGAGAGAGAGAGAGAGCCCAAAGGTTCCGTTTTTATTTATTTTTTTAACAAATTTTTTTGTGGTTTTAATTCAATTTCAAATTATTTTTGTTTGGATTGTTGGGTGGTAGATGAGGATGAATGAGACAAAGAGAGAGGAAATGGATCAGAAGGATCATCAGAAAGCCGAAAAGATTGATTTGAGCGGATTATATCTTGATTCTCTCCCTAATTCTTCTCTTAATCTTGCCGCCATTACAAAGCTCGATCTCTCCAATAACAATCTTGAGGTACTTAATTTTTTTTAGAGCAATTTTTTTCCAATATATTTTTTTTTAATTTGCAAATAATGATTGGTCATGGGTTTTGTTTAATTGATTGGGCATGGGTTTTGTTTAATTTGCACAATGAGATTAAAAAGTTGGTTTTTAATCATTGTGATATAAATTTTGATTGGCTTTGTTAACTCTTCTTATCTTTAATTATGCCACCTATAAAAATAAAAATTCTTTTGTTTTCTAGCCCTGTTATGTTTTCCTTTTGTTTTCTAGTCATTTTTATTGATAAAATGTGAGAAGAAATTCAATTGTCTGCTTTGCTTTTTAGATTAGTATGCTGTATTTATTAAGAATGTAGATGGACGAATTTTGTTGCTTCTGATTAATAATTCCACGTCCTTGCTCTCTTTATAAGTGGGCTTCGGAAATTTTTGTCTCTTAATATATGGACATATCACGTATGTTTGTTTACAATATGTGGGAATATATATATATATATTAAAAATTTTACAATATCTTTGTTGTTTTCCCAATTCAATGTAAGACACATAAGCAGGAAGCATTTGGGTTTATTCTCATTCCTTATTAATTGAAGAGAAAGAAAATATACCCTGTACCTTCTTCATTTCTTCATGCAAAAATTTCCGCAGAAAGTAGGGAATTTGGGAATCACTTTTGAATTTCTTAAGATAATATTAGATATGACCTTATGGCTCATATGAATTTGTTTCAATAGCTTTGCCTACTTCTTAGTTCCATCAAGCATTATAACAGAGAGATGAACTGAACTTTTAAAAAAAAAGAAATCTGGGACAAGATGCCCAAGGAATCTATTCACTAGAAAAAAAATAAATGTAGAATATACATGAAGAGTAAGGGGAAGAATATAAGGAGATGAACTGTATACATATCATCTGGAATGACATATCGACTCAATTATCAAATTTTAAGTCGACCAACTCAAAATTCAGAAGAAGAGCAGCTTTTCTCTAACAGTTCCCATATTCCCTTGGTCTTTGTGTTTACAATCAAAGATTTGTTATAGTTGACCTTTTGTTTCTTCTATATACAGATTAGTTCTTTCTAATTTTAAGGGACGAGACTAGGTCACAGAGGACATCAACTATTGTTTTGAAAACCACCATTATCTTGAAAAACACTTGTGAAAACCACGTGCTATCATAATAGTGGAAATTCTACATGGCATAATCTCATCCCTTGAAATTGGATTGGAGACGAGAGGATCTGAATCCTCTCGAACAAGTGCAAATGTTTAACTTCTTTTTTCTAAGAAATCCTGCAAATGTTGTATTTCAAAATTATTCACAGCAAATAAGAATTTATGTGTATTACTTTTGTTAGTAACTCCATGTATATTTTGCTTATGACCCCTAAGTCATGAATTTATAGCTCAAAGTAAATAGCTAGCCTTGCAAATTGCTGGAACATGTAAACACTTAAATAGAAAAATAGGGAATAGCTTCTGACATAAGTCTTCCATACGATCTGCATGTCTTTAATTTACTTTTCTGTTTCTCCTTTCTGAAATCTTACGCTTGAATTAATGTGCGAACGAACAGCTGATCCCAGAGTCACTGACAGCTCGGCTGCTGAATGTGGTGGTGCTCGATGTGCACTCGAACCAACTAAGTGTGCTACCAAACTCAATAGGGTGTCTCTCAAAGCTGAAGGTCCTCAATATATCTGGAAACCTTATTGAGTCCCTCCCTAAGACCATCGAAGATTGCAGGTACACTATATATCGCTCCCTCCCTAAAATAAATAATTAAGATGTTAGTCTTTATTTTTAGAAATGAATATAGTGTACATAAACAAGTAAATAAACTAAACCGGCATAGAAATTCATAAGCTAATTACTTTTCTTAGCTTAACTGACTGTATTGTTTGCACTAGTGCACCTACTAATTTTGGATGCAAAAAATGATTCAGAAAGTGTTATGTACCATCTGCTTGAGCATTTGCGATTTATGTTTATGAATCTACTTTTGTGTATATATGAATTATGCTCTTAATTTAGACATCTGCAGGAGCATTTCCTGAATATGATACCACGAGTTTCCAATAGTACAAATCAAACTGATCTGATATCATGGAAAGTTGAATATTAGCAATAAAATATTGATAAATATAAATTTACGTTTTTTTTTTGACATTATTCGAAGTTCAAGCAGGCCGGGAAATGGTCTATATCACTGCTAGATGCCCATCAAGTGGAATCTTCTTCATATGTTTTAATCTGGCATGTTTAAGTATTAGTAAACTTTAGCTGAATAGAAACATGAAAATCAATCAATATGAAGACACATAAAATATTTCCGTTTGTAACTATATCCTGGCATGCTGACACGCACATTGAGCAGCAAAGAAAATAAGCTCTATGCAGCTCGAGTTCTGATTATTAATAAATTGTGAGCAGCTGTGGCTTGAGCTTTGCTTTTATAGATACAGATGCTAGCTATAATTAAGTCATACTGAACTGTTGGTTGACATATTGACTCAATTATCAAATTTTAAGTCGACCAACTCAAAATTCAGAAGAAGAGCAGCTTTTCTCTAACAGTTCCCATATTCCCTTGGTCTTTGTGTTTACAATCAAAGATTTGTTATAGTTGACCTTTTGTTTCTTCTATATACAGATTAGTTCTTTCTAATTTTAAGGGACGAGACTAGGTCACAGAGGACATCAACTATTGTTTTGAAAACCACCATTATCTTGAAAAACACTTGTGAAAACCACGTGCTATCATAATAGTGGAAATTCTACATGGCATAATCTCATCCCTTGAAATTGGATTGGAGACGAGAGGATCTGAATCCTCTCGAACAAGTGCAAATGTTTAACTTCTTTTTCTAAGAAATCCTGCAAATGTTGTATTTCAAAATTATTCACAGCAAATAAGAATTTATGTGTATTACTTTTGTTAGTAACTCCATGTATATTTTGCTTATGACCCTAAGTCATGAATTTATAGCTCAAAGTAAATAGCTAGCCTTGCAAATTGCTGGAACATGTAAACACTTAAATAGAAAAATAGGGAATAGCTTCTGACATAAGTCTTCCATACGATCTGCATGTCTTTAATTTACTTTTCTGTTTCTCCTTTCTGAAATCTTACGCTTGAATTAATGTGCTAACGAACAGCTGATCCCAGAGTCACTGACAGCTCGGCTGCTGAATGTGGTGGTGCTCGATGTGCACTCGAACCAACTAAGTGTGCTACCAAACTCAATAGGGTGTCTCTCAAAGCTGAAGGTCCTCAATATATCTGGAAACCTTATTGAGTCCCTCCCTAAGACCATCGAAGATTGCAGGTACACTATATATCGCTCCCTCCCTAAAATAAATAATTAAGATGTTAGTCTTTATTTTTAGAAATGAATATAGTGTACATAAACAAGTAAATAAACTAAACCGCATAGAAATTCATAAGCTAATTACTTTTCTTAGCTTAACTGACTGTATTGTTTGCACTAGTGCACCTACTAATTTTGGATGCAAAAATGATTCAGAAAGTGTTATGTACCATCTGCTTGAGCATTTGCGATTTATGTTTATGAATCTACTTTTGTGTATATATGAATTATGCTCTTAATTTAGACATCTGCAGGAGCATTTCCTGAATATGATACCACGAGTTTCCAATAGTACAAATCAAACTGATCTGATATCATGGAAAGTTGAATATTAGCAATAAAATATTGATAAATATAAATTTACGTTTTTTTTTTGACATTATTCGAAGTTCAAGCAGGCCGGGAAATGGTCTATATCACTGCTAGATGCCCATCAAGTGGAATCTTCTTCATATGTTTTAATCTGGCATGTTTAAGTATTAGTAAACTTTAGCTGAATAGAAACATGAAAATCAATCAATATGAAGACACATAAAATATTTCCGTTTGTAACTATATCCTGGCATGCTGACACGCACATTGAGCAGCAAAGAAAATAAGCTCTATGCAGCTCGAGTTCTGATTATTAATAAATTGTGAGCAGCTGTGGCTTGAGCTTTGCTTTTATAGATACAGATGCTAGCTATAATTAAGTCATACTGAACTGTTGGTTGACATATTGCTCTCATTTACAATCCCAACCTACTGACACTGAAACAGAAACAAGCAGCTCATCCATTTCCCCATTTTATTGCCCTGGTTCTTTGTCCTGAAAATGTTGGAAAAGAAACCAATGCAATAAATTTGGGTTTCAGCTAAACAATATCTGGATCATGATAGATGTAACTTATTTTGCATAATTGTTAAAAGAATATCTCCATAATATTCTTCTATGAATGTATAATGCTTCGAGATTAAGATTAATTCTATTCAAAACAATAAAAATAAATAAATAATAAATATCATTGGCTGAGAAAGATAAGCATTTATGATCATATCCTAGAGATCAAAATAATAAATATGGTATGATTTATAACTTTTTGTCTGATAAAGTGTTGATTCAGTTTTATTGTGTTATATTCGTTATTATTGAACCTCGTGTTCAATTAATTAGTGTCAAAATTTTAATTTTTCTACTGTGATATATCCACGAGTTTTGGCTTTGAGCAATAGCCTAATGGAAGATTGCATTCCGTTCTTTCAAATAAAGTAGATAAATTTGCAATCAAGATGATATATATAAGCCTTTAACAATTCAGAGAATCTCTCTTATTGATTATTTCAAAGACATGCACCACAAAAATGATAGAAAAATAGGAAAATCAATTGAATTTCTTAAGATAATATTAGATATGACCTTATGGCTCATATGAATTTGTTTCAATAGCTTTGCCTACTTCTTAGTTCCATCAAGCATTATAACAGAGATGAACTGAACTTTTAAAAAAAAAGAAATCTGGGACAAGATGCCCAAGGAATCTATTCACTAGAAAAAAATAAATGTAGAATATACATGAAGAGTAAGGGGAAGAATATAAGGAGATGAACTGTATACATATCATCTGGAATGACATATCGACTCAATTATCAAATTTTAAGTCGACCAACTCAAAATTCAGAAGAAGAGCAGCTTTTCTCTAACAGTTCCCATATTCCCCTTGGTCTTTGTGTTTACAATCAAAGATTTGTTATAGTTGACCTTTTGTTTCTTCTATATACAGATTAGTTCTTTCTAATTTTAAGGGACGAGACTAGGTCACAGAGGACATCAACTATTGTTTTGAAAACCACCATTATCTTGAAAAACACTTGTGAAAACCACGTGCTATCATAATAGTGGAAATTCTACATGGCATAATCTCATCCCTTGAAATTGGATTGGAGACGAGAGGATCTGAATCCTCTCGAACAAGTGCAAATGTTTAACTTCTTTTTCTAAGAAATCCTGCAAATGTTGTATTTCAAAATTATTCACAGCAAATAAGAATTTATGTGTATTACTTTTGTTAGTAACTCCATGTATATTTTGCTTATGACCCTAAGTCATGAATTTATAGCTCAAAGTAAATAGCTAGCCTTGCAAATTGCTGGAACATGTAAACACTTAAATAGAAAAATAGGGAATAGCTTCTGACATAAGTCTTCCATACGATCTGCATGTCTTTAATTTACTTTTCTGTTTCTCCTTTCTGAAATCTTACGCTTGAATTAATGTGCGAACGAACAGCTGATCCCAGAGTCACTGACAGCTCGGCTGCTGAATGTGGTGGTGCTCGATGTGCACTCGAACCAACTAAGTGTGCTACCAAACTCAATAGGGTGTCTCTCAAAGCTGAAGGTCCTCAATATATCTGGAAACCTTATTGAGTCCCTCCCTAAGACCATCGAAGATTGCAGGTACACTATATATCGCTCCCTCCCTAAAATAAATAATTAAGATGTTAGTCTTTATTTTTAGAAATGAATATAGTGTACATAAACAAGTAAATAAACTAAACCGCATAGAAATTCATAAGCTAATTACTTTTCTTAGCTTAACTGACTGTATTGTTTGCACTAGTGCACCTACTAATTTTGGATGCAAAAATGATTCAGAAAGTGTTATGTACCATCTGCTTGAGCATTTGCGATTTATGTTTATGAATCTACTTTTGTGTATATATGAATTATGCTCTTAATTTAGACATCTGCAGGAGCATTTCCTGAATATGATACCACGAGTTTCCAATAGTACAAATCAAACTGATCTGATATCATGGAAAGTTGAATATTAGCAATAAAATATTGATAAATATAAATTTACGTTTTTTTTTTGACATTATTCGAAGTTCAAGCAGGCCGGGAAATGGTCTATATCACTGCTAGATGCCCATCAAGTGGAATCTTCTTCATATGTTTTAATCTGGCATGTTTAAGTATTAGTAAACTTTAGCTGAATAGAAACATGAAAATCAATCAATATGAAGACACATAAAATATTTCCGTTTGTAACTATATCCTGGCATGCTGACACGCACATTGAGCAGCAAAGAAAATAAGCTCTATGCAGCTCGAGTTCTGATTATTAATAAATTGTGAGCAGCTGTGGCTTGAGCTTTGCTTTTATAGATACAGATGCTAGCTATAATTAAGTCATACTGAACTGTTGGTTGACATATTGCTCTCATTTACAATCCCAACCTACTGACACTGAAACAGAAACAAGCAGCTCATCCATTTCCCCATTTTATTGCCCTGGTTCTTTGTCCTGAAAATGTTGGAAAAGAAACCAATGCAATAAATTTGGGTTTCAGCTAAACAATATCTGGATCATGATAGATGTAACTTATTTTGCATAATTGTTAAAAGAATATCTCCATAATATTCTTCTATGAATGTATAATGCTTCGAGATTAAGATTAATTCTATTCAAAACAATAAAAATAAATAAATAATAAATATCATTGGCTGAGAAAGATAAGCATTTATGATCATATCCCTAGAGATCAAAATAATAAATATGGTATGATTTATAACTTTTTGTCTGATAAAGTGTTGATTCAGTTTTATTGTGTTATATTCGTTATTATTGAACCTCGTGTTCAATTAATTAGTGTCAAAATTTTAATTTTTCTACTGTGATATATCCACGAGTTTTGGCTTTGAGCAATAGCCTAATGGAAGATTGCATTCCGTTCTTTCAAATAAAGTAGATAAATTTGCAATCAAGATGATATATATAAGCCTTTAACAATTCAGAGAATCTCTCTTATTGATTATTTCAAAGACATGCACCACAAAAATGATAGAAAATAGGAAAATCAATTGAATTTCTTAAACATAGAGATCTGACAAACCTTTTCTTTTTGGTCTTCAACAGGGCCTTAGAGGAGCTAAACGCAAACTTCAACAAGCTCACAAAACTCCCTGACACAATGGGCTTCGAGCTCCTCAACCTCCAAAAGCTCTCCGTAAACTCCAACAAGCTCGCCTCCCTTCCCTACTCCACCTCCCACATGACCTCCCTCAGAATCCTCGATGCTCGCCTCAACTGCATCCACTCCCTCCCCGAAGACCTCGAGAACCTCATCCGCCTCGAAGTCCTCAACATCAGCCAAAACTTCCACTACCTTGAATCCCTCCCTTACTCCATCGGCCTCCTCATCTCCCTTACTGAGCTTGACATTAGCTACAACAAAATCACCCACTTACCAAACTCTATTGGATGTCTGACGAAGCTTTGTAAGTTTCAAGCAGAAGGAAACCCGCTGGTGTTCCCGCCGACGGAGGTTGTAGAGCAGAGCGTCGATGCAGTGAGAGAGTATCTGAGCGCTAGGATGAATGGGTTGGAGACTGAGATGAGCCCGAATAGTAAGAAGAAGTCGTGGCTCAAGAAATTGGTGAAGTTTCGGACGTTCAACTCTAGTACGGTTCCTAGCCGAGGGATTATGGATGAGAATGATGGATTCTTGCTTTCGGATTATCGGTCCATCGACGGGCTCACGTCGCCAAGGTACGCAGGAATGTTTTCGCCGAGAAGGATATTTTGTCCGAAGAGAACTCCGTTCAGAAGGTAATCAAGTTTGAGAGATGTTGGTTTCTTTGTTTTTTTTGGCTTAGTATTTGATGTGGGACTGTAAATTGTTAGATGATATTGTTGGTGCAAAAAATATTTAATAGAATAAGAAAAATGTTGAGACTGTAACCTGTGTAAACAGGAATTAGACTTTGGCAAAGTGTGGAGTTGTGCTGATCAGATTTGGTTTGCTTTGTTGTCTGCAGCGGATAATTCAAGGATTTCAGTAAAATTTTGAGTTGATACTTGATATTGATGTTCTATGTATTGAAGCTTATATGGTTTGTAAAATTGAGTTATGTCATGTTTTGAGTAATCCAATTGTAGGCTCTAGACAATAAAGGGATTATTGTAAGCGTTAAAGTCCATGAACTCCTTTCTTGAGTGTTTGTGACAGCGTCTATTTTATACAACTAGCTAGAAATGTCGGTGCAAACAAGAAGAGTCAAAAACCTAGCTGAAATCGAACAAAAACTAAAAAAAGGAAGCCGGTAGGCTACTTTTATTAGCATTTGTGGCATGACTTTGGGACGGCGCAAACCGCTCCAACTCCCTCGAATCTCAGTAATTGATGTGGAGGCTGTTGCTGGGGTTTGTTTTAGAGAAATCGGATCATACGAAGTCCAGACGATTCAAGAAAAGAGGATGATTTTCGGCCAGATTTTGACGCCAAAGAAATTCGTCTTTAGTTTCTAGTTTTTATGGAAAGTCTTTTTATTACTAGCCAGACTATTTCTTTAGGAAATGATGGTTTAGTACTTTTGCGTTGTTCTATACCTGATATAAGGGGGACGAATTAATGAGACTTTTTATGTTTTAGCTTTTATGTTATTCTAAAATTTTATATCCTAAGAATTCTAGGGTTTGTTGTGCTATCTTGCTCGTTCGAAAATGAATAGTTTTTTTTTTAATTACACTTCCTCTACATCAATAACAATATACTCCGAATGAGTGAAGCTCACCACTCAGAATTCTTGAGGAGATTCATCACTCCTGTGAAGTCCATACCAATTCTATCAATAGACAGCCCACCCTCCCACACAAATAGAAGATCATGCGACACAGCCTAAAACTGTGTGCTCAGCAGACATTGCTCCCTATGCTGATTCAGGAGCAGCCTCATTTCTCTCTCTGTTTCCTCCTCAACTAAATATACTACACTAGTAAAGACTCAGCTTGACTAGTAGTTAATATCTCAAAGTTCCCACATCTTTTACATTGACAACGTTGGTCATGGGCCTTGGCCCAAGGCAGAAGGAGAATATCATTGGCGAATGACGCCACTACAACCGCGGCCCCGAGAAAAAGAGTTGGCCACATTCTCTCTCCCCCTCTCTTTTTTTTTTAAATTTTATGTAGGAATAGAAACTCAAGGCCTTAGGAGCAAAATTAGAACCCCCTGACCATCGGCCCCCCTCACTCTCTGCTTTTAATTTGATTTTATTCTTTTGAATTTTATTAGGTTATATTTATATCTGAGTTTAGAAATAGGCCACCTATTCTCGGTGAATGGGCCCAACAAGTAGCGTTGTAAGTCCGCAACCCGTTACAAAAGCATTTCCTCTTCCCCTCACCCGCGAGGCACGTGCCCCCACCCTCCCTCTCTCAGTCGCTCTCCTTTCGGCATTTCTCATATAACAGCGAGGAACTCATCGCTCTCGCTCGCTCGCTCGATTATCGTTGTCTCCGGTCTCAGATCTGTCTTTAGATCCAGCAACCTATGAATTCTTCAGAGGTACGCTCCGATCTAGGGTTTTAATTCATTTTTCCATTAAAAATTTCACAACAATTCACCATTAATCGTTCAGATCTGATCCAAATCTGAGTTCAACACCGAACGACCCCCAAATCCTAGGGTTTCTATCTCACCAGAATTAAGATCCAGATCTAGATCCGTCCCTGTCCAATGGCAATGGAGAAATCCTGCACGCTCCTCGTCCACTTCGACAAGGGAACTCCAGCCCTCGCCAACGAGATCAAGGAGTGTCTCGAGGGGAACGACGTCGAGGCCAAGATCGACGCCATGAAGAAGGCCATCATGCTCCTCCTCAACGGCGAAACCCTACCCCAGCTCTTCATCACCATCGTCCGCTACGTCCTCCCCTCAGAGGATCACACCGTTCAAAAGCTCCTCCTTTTGTACCTCGAGATCATCGATAAGACCGACGGGAAAGGCCGGGTCCTCCCCGAGATGATCCTGATCTGCCAGAATCTGAGAAATAACCTCCAGCACCCTAATGAGTACATCAGAGGAGTTACTCTCAGATTCCTTTGCCGGATCTCGGAATCCGAGCTCATTGAGCCGTTGGTTCCGTCGGTGCTCTCGAATCTCGAGCATCGCCATCCCTTTATCCGCAGGAACGCGATATTGGCGATCATGTCGATCTATAAGTTGCCGCAAGGGGAGCAATTGCTTGCTGATGCCCCTGAAATGATCGAGAAAGCGTTGAGTTCTGAGCAAGATCCGTCGGCAAAGAGGAACGCTTTCTTGATGCTGTTCAATTGTGCGCAGGATCGGGCGGTGAATTACTTGCTCTCGCATGTGGATCAGGTCGCCGAGTGGAATGAGCTTTTGCAGATGGTCGTTCTTGATTTGATCAGAAAAGTTTGCAGATCTAACCCCCGAGAAAAGGGGAAGTACATTAAGATTATTGTTTCTCTTCTCACTGCACCATCGGCTGCGGTGGTTTATGAATGTGCTTGCACTCTTGTTTCTCTCTCGTCGGCTCCGTCGGCGATTAGGTCTGCTGCGAGCACTTACTGCAGCTTGCTGCTCTCTCAGAGTGATAACAATGTGAAGTTGATTGTGCTTGATCGGCTCAATGAGCTCAAGACTTCGCATAGGGAGGTCATGATGGAGATGATCATGGATGTGCTTCGAGCTCTGTCAAGCCCGAATCTTGATATCCGCCGCAAAACTCTGGATATTGTGCTTGATTTGATCACTCCGAGGAATATTGATGAGGTTGTTCTTACTCTTAAGAAGGAGGTTGTCAAGACCCAGAGTGGCGAACTGGAGAAGAATGGGGAGTATAGGCAAATGCTTGTGCAGGCCATTCATACCTGTGCCATGAAGTTCCCTGAGGTAGCGAGCACGGTCGTTCATCTCTTGATGGATTTCTTAGGGGATAGCAATGTGGCTTCTGCTATTGATGTGGTACTCTTTGTGCGAGAGATCATTGAGACCAACCCGAAGCTCAGGGTTTCGATCATTACCAGGCTGCTGGATACTTTCTATCAGATTCGGGCTGCGAGGGTCTGTTCTTGTGCTCTCTGGATCATCGGGGAGTACTGCCTTTCTTTGTCTGAATTGGAGAGTGGGATCTCAACCATTAAGCAATGCCTCGGCGATCTCCCCTTCTATTCTGTAGCTGAGGACGGCGAGACAAATGATGCTTCAAAGAGGCCTCAACAAGTGAACTCATCAGTCACTGTTTCTTCTCGAAGGCCCGCTGTTCTCGCTGATGGGACTTATGCTACGCAAAGTGCTGCATCTGAAACTGCAATTTCAGCTCCTGCTATTGTTCCTGGATCTTTGGCTGCACCAGGGAATTTGAGATCTTTGATCCTGAGTGGAGACTTCTTTTTAGGAGCTGTTGTTGCTTGCACCCTAACCAAGTTGGTTTTGAGGCTGGAAGAGGTTCAGCCATCAAAGGCCGAAGTGAACATGCAGACTGCTGGTGCTTTGTTGATCATGGTGTCTGTGCTGCAGTTAGGGCAATCCTCTTATCTTCCCCACCCAATTGATAATGATTCCTATGAGAGGATTGTGCTTTGTGTTAGGCTTCTGTGCAATACTGGAGATGAAGTTAGGAAGATTTGGTTGCAGTCATGCCGTCAGAGCTTTGCGAAGATGCTAGCAGATAAGCAATTCAGGGAGACACAGGAGATTAAAGCACAAGCCCAGTTTTCTCATGCACAACCAGATGATCTCATTGATTTCTATCATCTGAAGAGCAGGAAGGTAAGGGGAACGCGGTTCCTTTTTGCATCAATCAGCTTAGATTTTTTTCTCTTTCATTAGTGCTGCATATCTTGATTTTTATATACCCATACTTTGTTGTGTGCCAATTTCTATCTTAGTTTTGGCATTTCATTACCATCTTGTCCAAGGGCATGCATGCATGCTGGATTCAATTATACAGTAGTATCAGTATGATGCAGTACATGACTTTGTGATCAATACCATGTAATTGAACCTTTTTAATTATGATACATTAAAGTAAATATATGCTTTCTCCGGTGTTGCGCTTATCATCCCTTGTGCAGAAACGACTACGACCGCAATTGTACTTCTACATCGCAAGCTCTTAAACGAGAAAGCTAGGCTAATTTATAGGAAACAACAAAGAGCATTCAGTAAACTATCATGAACTATGTAAAACGGAGATAGAAGGAATGGGGCCTTAAACCTCATCTAACGTAGTTGATGGGATAAGCTATAACTAGTAGTTGGCTCTTGTTTAGATGATTTTGAATACTTCATCTTAATCTCTGTCCTTAATATATACATGGGCATAGAATACGTTGTACAGTATACATTTCCAGTGAGTTCGATTTTGTGTTTTAGCTTTTGAAGAAAATCTTTTAATATGAGAAAATTGAAAATTGTAGGTTTTGTTGTAAAAAAGATCACTATTTATAAGTTTCCTATATTCTGATGCATGTGTGTGTACCCTGCATGGTGAAACCATGTACTATCAAATATAACTGTATCTAGAGTAATGTGGAATATTGAGTAGTTCTTAATCCATTTGGTTTATTAGGCTTCTCGAGTATTAGATCTATCTCAGACAATTGTTAGTTGTGCTCTCTGCTTTAGTGAAACATTGGTATAGACCTTTTTCCTTCAAGACTATTACTTGTAGCACTTGTAACCACTAAGAATGTTTTCAGCAATTCTATTTGTGATGGTGATTTTTCTTTTTCTTAGGGGATGAGCCTGCTTGAGCTCGAGGATGAGGTTCATGATGACTTGAAACGTGCAACAGGGGAATTCACCAAGGATGGAGATGATGCTAACAAATTAAACCGCATTCTTCAACTCACAGGATTTAGTGACCCTGTCTATGCTGAGGCCTATGTGACTGTTCATCACTATGATATTGTCCTTGATGTCACAGTCATTAACCGAACTAAGGAGACACTTCAGAATCTATGTTTGGAGCTTGCAACCATGGGAGACCTTAAACTGGTGGAGCGTCCACAGAACTATACCCTAGCACCTGAGTCAAGCAAGCAGATCAAAGCCAACATTAAGGTCTCTTCAACAGAAACTGGTGTCATATTTGGGAATATTGTTTATGAGACCTCAAATGTTCACGAGAGAACTGTTGTTGTGCTCAATGACATTCACATTGACATCATGGACTACATTTCACCTGCCACTTGTGCTGATTCGGCATTTAGAAATATGTGGGCGGAATTTGAGTGGGAAAACAAGGTGCTTTTCTTTCCTCTGCAGGATTTTTTTTTCTGACATTATTATTACTATAGACACCCAGGAAATTTAGAAATTACCTTTTACTGTCAGGAACGTAATAGTACATGTAAATAGTTGAAGTATAGTATTGTATCCTGAGTATTTGCATGGTGTACGACAATTGATTTTCCAGAATACTCCATGTTACTCATGAAATTCTGGATAAAGTTTAGTGCTGATCCAGACATATTTAGAAAGTAAATAAGGTTCACATTCATATTCAGATATTTCGTTACCCTTTTGACAGTGATTTTTTAAAGAAACATTACTTCGTAAATGTATTATAAATTTTGATGTCGGGTTAATTACACTAGGACCCGTGTATATGTTGGACAGACATGAACTGTCGAGGTTGAAGAAAACAAAAATAAAATTGATACTTTAGGGATATAAGCACATTATCATGTTAACTTTTATGTTTAGGTTTTGTAAATTTAGCCATGCCTGGGAATTTGTAATGCGAGGAGAGAGTGAGTGCTCATTGTATGATTGTTTTTAAAAATGGGAATCTATTAGATGTGTTTTGTTGTAGAGAAAAGGAGGAATATGGATGGATTCTTGGGGTAGAGCCAGCATTCCTTCCCCTACCCCTTTTTGCTTATTCAGTCTGGGAAAGATGGAGGGTCATGTTGGCGAACAATCAGCTTTGATACCAATTCTTGAGAATCGGGCGATTGGTGCGAAAACTTCACCGGGATCTAGCCAACTAGATCTCCTCCGTCTCACAGGGGCAATCAATCACAGATTCACAATCAATCACCTGAACAATAGGCAAACACCGAGAAAGAGCAATATTCGAACACAGAAAACAATCCAAAAGCAATATATCGCAGAAAAGATAAATCAAACAAAGGGCACGAGGATTTACGTGGCTCGGCAATCACATACATCCACGGGGAGATATTTGAGTCTTCTTTATTTCCAAAGATTATGAAGATATAGTCTTTCTTGTGTCACTCAAGGAAGTCACGGGAAACCCTCTCTCAGTCTCAAGATCCACACAATCCTAGATTTCTTTCCTTTGTTTCTTCTCTACAACTCTCTGTCGACTTTGATACCATCCCTAGACCCGATAGATCTGTATTTATAGGGTTAAACCTGAATTCAATACCAAACAAGACTTTTAACCAGAACAGGATTCCAAAACTACAAAGCAACTGAAATCTGGCTGAGGAGGCAGTCCGGAGCGGTCTTACCAGTCGGTTCATCAGACCATCGACAGACCCCACTGACGGTTTGACTGGCCGGTGCGCTACCTGCACTTGGCCGTTTCTTTTCCTGCTTCATTTCTGACTCTTCCGACGTCTCCCAGGCTAAAATACGAGGCTCATCCCAACAGTGCAAATAGAGTAACTTTTTTTTTTAAATAAAGGAAGGCATGTTGTGCTTTGAAGATGGGGTGGCATTCGGTTCGCTTGGAGGTCCTTTAATGTTTATTTTTATTTTTTTAGCGGATATGGGTTCGGAGATGGGTATTGTTCAAAATGTCAAACTAAACGGTGATATTTGATTATTAGTAGAAGGTAGCAACCGGATTTGAACTATGTATGGACAATGGCCAGAAAGATGGATATTATTAGTAGGGAAGTCCATTAGAGGTAGAAATTTTGGAAGAGAAATAGGCTAGACCTTGACATAGTCAATTAGAATATATAAGTCACAATAACTCGACTCTGTTTAGTCAAAATGCTGCATCATGTGATTGTTTATATTTCTGAATTTCTAGTACATGTTCCAAAATATCCATTTTATTTAGATAAATATTTTGTGCCCTAGAAGTTCGTCACCGGTATATTACATATATTAAACTGATGGATATGAGATATCCATATTTGTCATGAAACAAATCGAGTATGGAGCGGATTATCCATAAATTTTTGCACCTCTACTGGAGGTTGTTGGGAAATAGGGATTGTGTGAAAATGAATAGTAAAGGAGGACCTTGGACATTAAATGTGGAAGATGCTGAAAACAGAAAGAAAACATTTCGACATGTAGCATAAAAAATTATTTGGGAAAGCGCAAAGCTATACATCTCAATGGTTTGAAACAATATTCAATACTAATTTTTTTAAAACTGCAGCTGAAATGGTTGTTTAAAAACATGTTGTGTTGTCATTATCTTTTATCATTTGTATTTTTTTTTCTTCCAGTTTCCTTTAGCTACTCTTAAGTTGCACCTGTTATTTTTGTCAAAAACCTCTCGATATTCCTGTCAGGTTGGTTATTTGGCTCACTACTAATCTATAGCCTCTTCTTATTATGTGGAACACCCAGTGTGAAACCAACTTCCCAACTTTTCTCAATTCTTTTTCAACTTTATTTGGATCTTCACATTCTCTCTTCTTAGGCTTCCTCTCTTTTCAAATTTTTGCTTATTCAGTCATTTCTTGCCTGGGATTACTGAACTTCATTATACATGCGCATGTGGTTCTTAATGGGTTCCACTTTGTTCTCTATTATTCAGTGAACTCATGCTCCTCCAAAATGTATGTTTTTCGCATGTCATTATGATAATATTCTTTACTTTCAACATATCTTAATTATCTATATTGGATGACTACAGATCATTTTAGTTTGTCACTGTTTGTCTTATTTTAATGTTGTACATTTGTTGACAAATTTCTGATGTTTCATTTCAGGTGGCTGTGAACACTGTAATTCAAAACGAGAAGGAATTTTTGAATCACATCATAAAGTCTACGAACATGAAGTGTCTCACCCCTCCGTAAGTTCTATACTCTTCAAAAATAAAGCATGAGTTACAGCCTATGTTGCATGGGTACGGGTACGGGACACGGCAAATTTGTAAAATGTAGGGTATGGGGACATGCCTATATAAATATTTATGTAGTCATATACATATTATATATTAGAATTAATAATTTACATTAGATCAATATTGTTTTCATTCATGTGTTATGATAATTAAAATCCCTATAATACTTTTATGTTCCTTTTATTAGGTGGATTATAAATTGGAAAACCACTAATTTTGAACTCGACATCCAAACGACCCTTTAAAATTATAGTTCAGAAGTTGATCTATGACCTATGTCCAACGAGTTTCAAAAAGTGGATGTGAAGGTGTAGGATATATGTTCCAAAAATGTAAGACAAGTGATTTAAATTAAAACATGTATTGTATAATTGAGTAGATGCTCGAATAAATGTTTGCATATATGCAAGGAGTGTCCAAGGAGTTTGGGTACGGGTACGTGTTGAGTACGAGGGCGGCACTCAAATAGAAGTACCCAGGTAACTTAGGTTATAGCATTGGATTGCTCTTGAATTCTTCTTCTGGATAAGCGAGTCTTCAAATTCACACTATATTTTTCTAGGCAAATAGTTCTGTAAAAATATGCTGCAACAATATTTTCTTTGTAATGTCAGTAGACCCAAGTGGTCCGACCCTTCCCTGGACCTGCGCATGGAGGCAGCTTCATGCACTGGGCTGCCCATTAATGTTTTACAAAATTGATGGCTCATGTAAATTATTGAAACTATCCGTGGATCAAATCTGGTTAGCACTAATTATTATTAAGAAATTTCCCCAACCTGGTCTGTTTGATAGGCGATAGACAATTAATTATGATGAAACTCGCATGCTTGATAGGAACAGAGTAGTAAATACCATTCTAACATCTTTCTACTTATTTGTCATATTCTTTGATTGTTTTCTTAAAATCTCCCTAGGTTAAAATGAATTATGTAACAATTTTTTGTGAATTCTGTTAACTGTGCTTCCCAACTATATTCCTCAAAGCTAAACTTGTAATATACTATGTAAATAATGGATATCTTCCATTAAGAAACCACTGTTATTCAATTCTTTTGTCTGTTTTCAGGTCTGCACTTGACGGAGAATGTGGGTTTCTTGCTGCAAATCTTTATGCTAAGAGTGTGTTCGGGGAGGATGCATTGGTGAATGTGAGCATAGAGAAGCAGGCTGATGGGAAGCTCAGTGGTTATATTAGGATAAGAAGCAAGACCCAAGGTATCGCCCTCAGTCTCGGAGACAAGATCACTCTCAAACAAAAAGGAGGCAGCTGAGCTGTGATGATCCTTGCACTTCTCTTCATTTTTCTGGTTTCGACTTCACATCAAGAATGTGGCTCCCTTCATATTTTTGCATGCGCAATTTACTCGTATGAGCTAATAATCTTTTTTCCTCCCCCTTCAATTTCTTTTGTTATCTTGTTACTATTTGTTATCACAGAATGTAATGGATTATTACAACATTTGTTTATTGTTCTCTTTTGTAGTGAATTCAAACCAATTACACAAATCTATACACTTGTGATTAGGAGTTTATTTATTTATTTGTTTATTAATATTACTAAATGATCCTACCATTTGATTTTAGCATGAATAGTAGGGTGTCCTCTGTAATGCAAATTCTGTTGATTTCAGTGCGTTGATCTTGTTTCCTCTGTCAGCTGCAATATTCTTCTTTGATTTACTTCGTAACTGTTGTTGATCAGTGATGATTATTTTCTGTTATTTTTTCACAAAAATTGGTAATTTTTTGCGTGATTATTTTCTTTTATTTTCTCATAAAAATCAGTATTTCTTTATGATTATTTTCTTTTATTTTCTTATGAAAATCAGTATTTTTTGGAGTCGTTTGCAGATGCGTGTTAACTGAGAAATGCAAGAAGTAATGCATGAAACATTTCTTTTCAAGGTTAGCATCTAGCATGAATACGCTCATAATATAAAGTAAACCTTCATGGATTCTGCTCTTTCCATCCTCATATCTTATGTTTTTTCTTTTTCTTTTTCCCCCTTTTTTTTAAAATAAGTTTGGCGCAAAACAGGATGTTTATAGACAAAATGAGAAGAAGATACAGCATAAACCTTCATGAACATGGTAAGTTAGGTATAAAATATTTCTTGACCGATGCAATTAGCAGAGAAGGAAGGATGTCTTCGATACCACTAATACAATAACCACATATCAATCAAGCAATCAATCAAGTTGAACTTGTAGGATCTATGGAGTGATTCAACAAGTTAAAGAAATGTGAGCGAATGCGCCCATCATTGATAATTCTTCAAATACTTCTCATTGTGAACAACAACAACATCAACAATGAGATGAATACTGGCCGAGATCTTTACTTGCACAGCTTGAGCTTCTTGAAGAAGGAAGCAACCTGTGATTTGGGGTAAGGCCTCGTCGCTACGCAAGTGGGTATGTTCTCAGGCTGCTCGATCCAGAGCTTGTGCTCGATCCCTGCAGCCTCCAGCTTCTCCGATAAGTTCTTTATCTGCACCTCTCCCTTTACCTCCAATGTCACCTATTCATAATTCACCCCCACAAAGGAACAGAGGAATGAATAAACACGAGTTAAAAAAAAAAGCTATATACTAGGATTCAGCGAATACTGATTCCCGATTTGTTTCCTTAAGGGACACATGTAGTATGTATAAAAATCAAATACACCATAGCAATTGAGTAAAGAGGGGCGGTGTGTATATTCATCATGCAAACTAGTGTGTCTAGTGCGTCGCTGACGTGGCTCATATGCAAGCTGTAGGGTATGGTTGACATATATTGATGATCTGAACTATGGTGATCTTGACGCATGTTATAATAAAGCCATAAAAAGATTTGTGTTTTTATACTATTCGTATTGGATCTAAATAATTTTCTTCTAAGTTTGAATGTTTTCTTAAGGTTTTCGTTATTTACGCGCAGTACTCCTATCTGTGTCTTAAAAACAAAACAATTACTGATTTTAAGTACAACTGAGATGAGCTACGAGGACTAAAACTAAAATATGAGATTGAGATTAAGAGATTGAGCGTTTCGTCGAGCACACCTTGTGCATTGAGTCGATGTTGGACTCCGAGAGATAGTCAGCGGTCTCAGGTCGGTCGCGGTGGGCCCAGATGGCGGCAACGGACGCGTGGCATCCCTGGGTGACGACGCTCCCCAGGGGCCACGTGTCGATCAGGTCCCGGCGGAGTACCACGTACTGCACGACCACGTCGGACGCTGGAGGAGGATCGAGATCTCCCGTGGCCCCCGTCGCCAGCGCTTCAGTTGAGCTGCTCATCCCTGTTTTAAACGGAAAATGGGAAACCCTAACCCTAGTCGTGCTGAGGTTAGAGGAGTTTGATGGCCAGAGGAGGAGGATGGCACGTGAGGACGGAAAGCGAGCTGGAATCGAAAGCGGCATCATTTTCATTCAAACAAAGGGGGAAATGTTATACGGTGATCGAGTTTGGATCTCCGTGGGCTAGGCCTTACAGATTTATTAAGGCCAAATGGGCCTGATCCAGTTAGGCCCGTGGAAGACCTACGACAGGGGGAAAAGGTTATAGATATGCGCGGATATATCTGCGTCAGATTTCAATTTAAGAAGATTTATTTTATTTAATCAACTCTTATATCACATAGCCTATATGTTTTTGAATCTTATCCTTTTTTTTATCATATCCGATTGTATAGTATATGTTTTTCTCGTATTTGGTCGTATCTCTTCAATCTTGATGTCATGAAGTATGAGAATTTTTTTTAAAACAAATAACATCTGCATCTGTATTCATATTCGTGATTAGTAAGTATAATACGAAAAATATCATAGCCCATGTGTATCTAATCAACTTGCAATCCCAGCTGCACATATTAGTTATGTTGCATCAAATTCTTACACGCCTGCTCCTTGACATATCAAATCACATATCCATGTTTTTCTTTTTTTTCCCCTTCATTAATGCACCGCAATACCTAACATTTATAACCACCATCTGCGATGTCTAGCATCATATCAAATAATGTAGGTCTAATCGGCCCACAATATTCATCGACCATGAACGACCGCAACAACAATAACATGATGATGATGATGATGATGAAAATGTATCTCCAAACAAGCTGAAGCTTGCAATATAAAATATGTGGACACAAACTTGTCATCGGGTCGGGTACTTTAAGGTTTCTTAGTCAAATTTCTTCCCTAGGACACTTTCAATAATGGACACGTGACTGCTCATATCATTGTCTCCGAACTCGTTGTTTTGTGGGCCAATAGCTTAACTAATGTTTTGTAATAAGAGGGCCAACAGAATCATGGGCCTTTTTCTCAAACTTCATACTTACAATCGCCTTAATCTAGCGTGCATGCGCGCACAAAATACTTACCAAATTATTACCAATGCAAAGAAGGGTATTTTCGCTATGAACCCCCTTGAAGTTTGGAGAGATATTAAGAAACCTCCTAGCATTATCTTTACATCATGAAACACCATGTTTTTTTTAAGAAAAAATTTGGCATATATTGTTAAAAATATTGTTAAATTTCATTTTATTTCAAAACTAACTTCTTCTTCTCTTCTTCCTATTTAACATGTTTTCCTTCTCTCTCAAAGATAAAACACTTGTTAGAAACTGAAAGTTATGCCAAATTGAGCTAAAATCAAAGGGTATGAACAGGTCAATATGATCTTTTACTACTTTTCTCTTTCTCAATGGTGGTTGTTGCCTGGATTTGATGTGAAGAAAGAGGAGATGTGTTTTGCAATAGTTTGAGGCATAAGAGCAACACTATTGAGGAGTATTTTAAAGAAAAATATAGAAATTCGAACCGATTTTTTTTAACAGCAGAGAATATTGTGATCAGAAAATAACATTAGGAATGTTCCTATAAATTGTCAAACTTGAAAGGGGTTTCATAATGATTGCTCTACAAAGAATCAAGAAATAAAATTATAATCTTTCCAACAAGAAGGGTGGGGGCAAAATGAGAACATGCATTCTTTTTGTGTGAGCCACAAGGTAGTAGTTTATACTTTTTTACTGAAACATTGTCTAAATACAAATGGATCAAACTTGAATTTTTATTTGTATAATATCTAACCTCCTGTATAATTTGGATGCAGCCGCTTGTATCTTGTAACCCATTTTATTAGCAATCTGAAATGTAATGGGGGAAGCATATGTGATAATAAATAAAATTTTCTCTCTCCGTTTATCGCATAATTACCTTTTCTATTTCTAGTTGAATAGAAGCTAAAAGAGTAAATTATCGTAATATGATTCTTACATGATACTTTACCTGACTAGGAAGATAACACCGTTTAGTAGTGTAAAAGTTAATAAATCAGTTTATACTGAAATCCCGAATGGGACAAAAAGTTGCGTATGCATTCGACTTTTTTTTTTTTTTCTCCTTTGGTTACGGAATCAGAAGTTTGAAGACGTATACTTGTATTTCATTTTAGGCAGTGTTTGGTAAACTACAATTGTAATCGTAACAAATGCGAAATGCAGAAAATATTACATATAGCATTTGTTGCAGGAAATGTAATCTCAAATCTGTTGTTTTGGATATTTACAGTTTTATTTGTGGTAAATGTATCTCTAAAGACAAACTAATGTTCGGTTAATCACAAGATTTGTCGATATTTATTTATTTTTATTTTGGTAGAAGATACATTTCCTTCACAAGTTACATGTATATTTCTCTTCAAATGTAAAAGATCTACAATTTTGAGTTAAAATCCAATAATTTGATAACATGATGTTAATTTTAGTTTTTTAGTTAAAGCAAGGATGTAGAATATTTTTTGCAGCCGAGTTGACTGCAAATGCTGTAAGTTTTTTCAACAAAATATAAATTTAATTATTATTTTTAATAACCATATTGCAAACTAAATATAGAAGTAAAATTTTATATACGACATTTACGGATGTAAATTCATTTATCGTCAGCTAAACAACCCCTTAAATTTGTGGAGTTAGATCACACAAACTCTTGCTTAATACGTAGCTAAATGTGTACGCATTCACATGCCACGATCACCTCCACACGTGCTCACGAGACAATCCACAAGCATGTGCACGTGTAAGGACAGGTTGATGCAAAAACTGTCTTAAAGTGAAAACGACAAAAGTGAAAAAGGAGCTGAATAACCTAGACAGCAGACGGTACATGCATTCATGTACGCATTTATCTATTGTCATTTCTCCGGTACCTGACCAGCAAGTTACAAGCAGCAAGCAAACTCTGCAGTGATTAGTTAATCATTATTAGAAAAATACAAGCAAAATCGGACCTGCTCCTCTATCCCTCAGGCTAAATATCACTTAAATACCTTCTAGTTTAACTCGCTTAGCACTCATGTATCCATAATTATATTTTATAGCATTTATATATCTTGGGTTAGTGAAAAATTGCACGTTAATACCCTCTAGTTTGGTAATGTGGAAATTTTTATTTGAAAGTTTTCATATAACATTCATATGCTAAATTTTTAATTTTCTGTCTATTAAGTTTGTTGAACTCATTGCTAAATCTTTCAAAGTTCTATTTTTAAAAAGAATTAGGATAATTGATATTTGGGTTGGTTTAATGATAATTTCTGAATATTAATGGTTTAAAAGCTCTAAATTAACACATAGATGTTATATGGAACTTTCGGATGAAAAATTCACGTTTACAAAATAGAGGGTATTAACGTATCAATTTTGACCAACTCGAGTATATAAATGCTATGAAATACGACTAAGAGTATATAATATAAGTACTAAATGAGTGAAATTATAAGGTATTTAAGTGCTATTTAGCCAATAAAAATAAATGAATGTAGTGTGCATTAAATCTCGAGATTATCCAAATTATAACAGAACCCTAAAATTAATCCCCAACAAAAAACCCCAAAATTTAAATCGACCTTTAATTAAGTAAACATATCAGATTATACCAGATTTAGATTGAGTTCAGATGGGAATATTTCTGGTCAACCTTAAGCAAGTCCAAGTCAATCCTACACGGTAAACAGCCAATTTCGTCGGTATCTAATCTACACGAACTTTTAATTAAAAAAAAAGTCAGAGAGTCTTGAAATTTGGATAATTAGATTAAATGCACACTAGATTCATTTATTTGTTATTAATGGGGAAAGTAACTCAAAAGAGAAAGAGGCCGAGAGGAGGTCCATGTCTCCATTGATTGATTGATGAATTGATCCCCAGAGAGAAGTAAGAACCAACCGCAGAAAGAGCGGCTAGCTAGCAGTAAATAATATTAGCTCAGAAAAAGATAATGCAGAGATCTGACCACCATATAATAGAGAGAGAGTACTGCATCATCACCACAGTGAATATGTTGACCGAGCTGAACTCTACGCATAGTAGCTGTTATGTATTGAAGCAGCTAGGTATCTTGGTTCAATGAGTTTGTCATTGATTCACATTCTGCACCTTGCTTCTCAGCGGTCGGCTTTTCTCACTACACCTTTCCATTGGAGTTTGTGTGCACGTAAATGGGCTGCGCCTGAAGTCTCACCTACCAATTTAACAACATTATGATATAGTAATGGCAATGTTGCTCTTACATGCATTCTATCTTGAGAATTTTAGGCTTGGGTTGGTAAGTGGTTTGAGGAAAGAAATGTGAGGTTAGGGAAAGTGCAATGAGGGGGAGGGATGAACATCCTTTTGACCTTCTGGTTTGATTGGAGGGGAGGAAAGGGGATATGCTTACTTTTACGGTTTATTTTCTTTATCCTCTTGTGTCCTCCCAGTTTAGAATTATTATATTCTCTCTCTAACTTTTTAGTTCATTTTATGATGTCACTTCCCTCCCCTCCCCTCCTCTCACTCATTGGCGAAGCGAGGAATTTTTTTCCTGGGGAGGGCCAAAAGACAATCACCTAGAACATCAATTAGAAAGTGATCTAGTATGATAATGTGTAATAAATGTTTATATTTGTTGTTCGGCTAAATTACCATATTGGTATTAAAAGTAGTATCCAATAACCAGATTGGTATTAAAATTATTTCTGCCGACAACAATGTATTTAAACTTGCACGATGAGACAAATAGACCCAAAAATAAATTTTCCGACTATTTTTCGGCGACCACTCATGTAATCTACAACATGTGCTTAGGTACCATATTTATGATGACGAGGTAACTGTAGTTAACCTCATTCAACCCATTAGAATGAGGGGTTTTCTAATTTGAGTAAAAGGAAAGATGGTTTTTTTAAGGACTTCTTCACCTTCTTCCTTCAAATTGGGGGTTGTCCATTGCTTGAGCTCGAAGCATACATGTTCTCCGGCAATGGAAAACCCCCAATTTAATAGAAGAAGTCCCCAAATTAAAAACTCTCTGTTTTCTTATACACTAATTTGAAAATAACCCCCTCTAATGGTTTGAATGAGGCTAACTACAGTTGTCACGTTATCATAAATATGCCACATAAGCATCGGATGACAGACTATGTGAGTGGTTGCCGGAAAAGTTACCCGGAAAATTTATTTTTGGGCCTATTTGTCTCATCTTGCAAGTTTAAATATATTGTTGTCGCCGGAGATATTTTTAATACCGATCTGGTTATTGCGTACTACTTTTAGTACCAATCTGATAATTTAGCCTTTGTTGTTCTCATCAATAGGCTCTCACTAGCCTACAACTTATGCATATTTCTTGCATAATTACTAGTTATACACACGTGTACGGCAAAAAGGGCATCCTTGATTATAAGGGCAAAGTTGATCCTTAGTAGTGAAGTGATCACATCATAACCCCTCATCTATAATGATTAGTTGGATTTGTATAGAAATTGATAGCCTTTATATATTTTTTTTATAAAAAGGAATATTAGATTTACTATTCAAAATTCAAAAGTAAATGGCACTTTGTGCGAAAAACACAAGTCCCAATCAACTCTATGTGCGTTCTCGTTTTCTCCCTCTCAGGTCACTAAAACCCATCAAAGCTTTTTTTTTTTCCTCTTTGATTCCTTGCAGAAACATCAACGAAAAAACTCTCACTTCATAATTCTGCAAATTTCAATCTCTTCTGAAGCTTTGAGTTCCTAATAACCCACAAAATCATTGTACATATGTGTAGTACCTATAATGTTTACAAGAGGCTAGGGGGGCTATGGCCACCCCCAGCCCCCTAGCTTCACCACTACCCTCTCTTTTAAAAACTCCCAACCAAAGTCAAATTTAATTTTTATCCCTCCCTTTCCTCACCTTCCCTTCTACCAAACCAAGCCTTAGGAGGGAAAGGAACCACTTTGTATATATCCAGGCTTTACTACGAGAAATTTTTCAGGGAAAACTATTCATGATATTGAATGTGCATCAACGGGACATTAAATATTAAATCATTAAAATTTATGGTCCGTGTGCTGTGTATTGATTCAATGATTGATAACTCTTAGATGCATATTTAATAACATAGCTCGGCCTTTTGAAAACCATCAATGATTTGTCATTAGTGAGACAAACATAGATCTATCAGCACAAGTTGGAATTCGACAAGCAAAAACAAAGTTGATAAACATAAAAGTAAATTACAAGAAATAAATATGCTTAATTTGACTTCACACTAATCAAGCGTAGGGGACAGCTAGTGTCCATGACTTGAGATAATTATGCACTAAAATTGAAATAGATCCGCGAGTGGCCTGGCATGATTTAGAGATCTGAACTCCAAAGTTATCATTTTGCTTTGATAAATTTGATTGAATAGAGAAATATATAACTAATTAAATCAACTCCTGACTTCTTGTTAGGTTGATATCACAGTACTGCTTTTGTTAATTAAAGAATCAAAATCTCATGTGGTGTCTCCAATAGAGAAATTATATCCATCAGTCATGTTTTTACATAGGACTTTTTCCTAACAAATGGCATGCATTTTTCATAATCCAACTTGCTATCTTACAATCAATGCAGAGCCAAGCCACTCAGTCTAAAATCGAATCCAAGACTGAAAGAGCAATATTGAAAACCTTTTAATCATGACATAGTGTCATTGTTGATGCTTGATATATGTTATTTGTCCTTTTTATTTTTCCTCCACTCATTCTTGTACATGAGAAATGTTGCATAAATATTGTCAATGTGTACTTAATTTTTATGATATGCAGATTATTTGGCCATAAGGAAGAGTAAATTGGACCACAACCAAGGTTGATCAAACGCATAAGTCATGTCAGTTATAGCAAATTTTTTCGGTTTGATAATATGCCTTAATTATCACGGAAAACCATGGATTCCCAAAAGACAGTCTTAAATCTAACTCGACAATCTTGAAATGTCATGACTACCAACACCAATTGTCTCTGGGCCGGATAACATTAATGGGGACACAATATTATTGTTGAGGTTAGGTCTCGAGAGCAGGTGTACTACTATTTGGGATAAGTCTAGTTCAGAAAATAATTAATTTGCAGTGCGGACATCTGCTCACCCTCTGCATATTGCAACTCCAAGGCTGATTGAATGGATGACTATTCTTATGGCTTTATTAAGACGTGGCTCCATATTCAAATGGAGAATGAAGAGTCCAAAGTTCTAAATCAAAGTAAAACTTCTATTAGAAAATGAGAAGAATGCAAACCTGCATTGTGCACGCATATATTCTCATTATAGTTTCGGTGTTTTGATATTGTGATAGAGTCTTTAAGATGACATTAGAACAATCCAATAATTCTCAGTCTTCACCAACCATTAGTGCAGCCCTTAGGATAATAAAGCGAAAAAAAAACATACGTAATCTTAGAATAAGAGTAAAATCATGTGCTTCCAATGTGTCTCGATTACAGTGAGAACCTTGGATTGTTCAATAGTAGGCTTGTAATAACTTTTTTGCTTTTAATCAAATCCCATCCACGCTTACTCCAACTCACATGCACTCCCATCAACAGACAAAGGACTCCATAAATAAACACCGTAGAAGAAGGATGCAGTCTCTGAAGTTACACAGTCCAAACCAAACAACAACAGTGGATTGAAGTAACTTCTTATAAACTCTCTTTTCGTTCAGGGTCTTTCTAAAGAGGCCCACATGTGAACGTGAAGGGAGAGCCATTATTAAACTAGTCGCCACGGGTTCAGTCCTTTTCTTTGGTTGGTGGTCAATCAAAGTTTGCAACATTCACATGGGTCTTGATTGATCTATGGTTAAAAAGGAGAAAATATTGGAAATTTTACCTTGGCATTTAAAAGTTAAGGGTAAAAAAAGCAAAAATAGCAGTGTCCAAAAATAAAGTTCATTCTTCCAATTTATTCTTTGTTAAATCTTTTAATCCAAATTTCTTATGTGTTTGGTAGCCAGTTCTCAGTTAATACTCTTCCGGTTAAATAATAAAAATACGGAAAGAGAGGAGATGATAATTACCTATTTTTCATATATATATATATATATGAAAATAGACTTTGTCCTCGGCCATAAGATCAGATGAGCCAGCCGTACTAGTATATTCCTACTGTATTCACACTAAATTTATATTCATAGAGATCTAACTCATATATATATATATATATATATATATATATATATATATATATATATATATATATATATATATATATATATATACTTTGTCCTCGGCCATAAGATCAGATGAGCCAGCCGTACTAGTATATTCCTACTGTATTCACACTAAATTTATATTCATAGAGATCTAACTCATTAACGTCCAGTGGGCTCTTTAAGGCAACTCTTATCTTTTACATTGCTTGGCATATTCGGTGAAAATATGAACAATAAATACCACACTTGCAAAATTATGAGTCAACATTTATCAATCTTACCGTACTATTATATTTCAATGGGCACAAAAACTAAAGAAGGATCAATTTTCCAAACACCGCGTAATCTCTTAGGATTCTTGCCATAAATTCACTGGAAATCATATCATACACATTTCACCAAGAAATATCAAAATAAAAAAGTGTGACATGAAAGTGAGTGTTAGGATAAAGTCCTACTTAGGGGGACAAACCCACATCCCAATAAATAAACTAATGAAAAAACAAGACAAAAACTTTGAATTTCATAGCTCATGCAATCACATGATTGAGCACATTATGAAGAAAGAAAAACTAATTAAAGCCCTACAGCTTGTACACTGAATCTAATGCCATTTGTTAATCTAAGCCTATGCTCTAGTCATTCTTTTGCTTCTCTTTTTTGTATTTTCGATCTTTATGCTTTTCTTTCTTCTTCACTTCTTCAGTTTAGTGTGATGTACTTCTCTCTTCATTTCTCCCGTTACTTAGACTCCAAGAAGAACATAGTAAAGGATAGTTATCGGCAATGCAACGAGCATTCCAAATATAACTCTGCAAATAATTCAACAACAAAATATCAACAAAATGCCAATAATAATTTTAATCTTCAAAATACAATTATAATTAAATTCTACACATACGCAGTGCTGAGAATGTCCGGATGGCAATTATACTCCTTTGCAAAAACAAAAGGAACAATTCCTTGTGGAAGTGCTGCCTGCGAAATTAACAAACTCGATTAAAGATCAAATTTATTTGATTTTTCTAAAAAAAAAATATTTTTATGAAAGTTTATAATGTGCACCTGCACAATGGCGACATGTAGAAGTACACCACGAAGACCAATGGCGATGGAGGTGGCTGCGATGACTGCTGGCCCAGTCAAGAACCTAACGGCCATGGAGAAGGTTGCGATGGATTTGCCACAGGCGATGATCTTTGGTTGAAGAGCCATGAATAGCCCTAATCAATTGTGAACAATATATGAAGTTAAAGCAATATTAATATTGCTACTCGTCTATAGTAATGAACTTTAGGTACATAGCTTGATAATTAATGTAGCAAATTAAATACCTAAACTGAACATAGCCATCCCTAGACCTGCATCAGACAGTATGGATATAGATCCTTTAATGATTGTAGGCATCTCAATGTTCCACCTGAAAATAAGATTTAGATGTAACATTACTAATTAACAAACTTTTTCATGTGCATATGGTGACAAAATTTAACACAGTTTGTCCAAATTCGCTTATAATTGATAACATTAACTCATGAGCTTAAATAGTCTGAATAAAGTAGTTATATAACAGGGTATCAAAGCATCAGATCTCAATTAGCAACTGCATATATAGAATAATGGTGTACTCTTATGTTAATGGTTGGAAGACTAATTCTGTTACAATCACGTTCCTTTGAAATTTGACTAGCAAGGTGCCAATTATTTTGAGTCAAACCACTGGGCCAGAGGAGGGAGACAATAATAACATGCACATAAATTGTGAGCAAGATCTAAGGAATATTTAAACAGTGATTAAAAATGATTGTCTTAATTCTTAGAGCCCCACCGCCTCACTTGTTGATCAGATAAGGCAGCAATTGAATCCACATCTAAGCTACATTCATGCACCATGCATGTGAACACCGCAATCAAGAAATATACTACTTAAATTTAAACTAAGTTAATTTGTCATAAATCTAATACTACGTACGTACATCTTCACGGTCAACTGCGATGAGAGCTCGTAATTGTGGATAGACTCCTTGTACTATCGCCAAATTGAACTTACTACGACCCATATGGCTCCATTGTTGCAGATAGACCCCCCCGAGTGCAACAGTAAATTTTCACTCAGGGGTCTATCTGCAATAACAAAACTCTTTTAGGAAGTCTATCTGCAACAATAAAACTGCAGGGTAGTAAAGTTCAATTTTGCTGATACTGCAGGTGGTCTATCCATAATCAACGAATATATAGTAGTACCAAAAAAAGTACCTGAATGAGACTAGGGACCAGATGAGGCCAATTAAGCTAGAGTATGTGTTAGGGTTCCTGATGAGCTTTCTCCAAACCATGATGAGGATGAGCCTTGTCATCACGCTCGCCGGAGGCATTCGCTGGTTGGCTGCCGGAAGTCCATCGCCGGCGCCACCAGCAGCTGCCTCGGCTGCCAGCTTCTTTTGGGCCAGGAACGGGGAACCAACAGGGAGCGGGCTCTTGCCGATCGGGCTTTTGAACCCATCTTCTATCTCTAGCTCTCCCGCTAATTTCCTTATTGGACTGGCATTCTCACTTAAAGCGTTTGGACCTACGATATATATCATCAAATGATGAAATTTCAAAATTATTAAAAAAAAGAACAAGAGGAAAATTGGCTTTTTTTTGTTCCTTTTTTATAACTTCTTTTAAGTTCCCAATATTTCCATTTGAAAGATAATAATGAAACACTAATCTGATCGAGATATGTGAAAACTTGCTTGTTATTAATTGTCCCCTCACATTAAGTAGTGGAGGGAAAGATGTTAAAAAGCTTTTGAAAGTTCAAAACTAAAGAAGATTGATTTCTTTTGATTAAGAGGACCAAAAATTATCTTTTCAGTTTCTCCTTTTCTGTAAAATCCTCTTGGGCCAAGCACATGATTGCACATGAGATATATAATTTCTTTCTTAATTTCCTTAAAATAAACTGTTTACAATTCTGATTGAAATTCATTTTTCTTCTGAAATGAGGGGCAATTCTTTGTAACCAATATTCACGTTTGACATTAACCAATCAAGTCACCCTGAACTTTAAATCGCGGAAAAAAATTAATTTAAATTTTTTTTAAAAAAAGATCGATTACAAAAGTTTTACCTTGGAAAGTAACTTTGTTAGCCTCCAAAGCTCCAAAATCAGCAGAAGCAGCTCTATTCACGGCATTCCTCAAATTAGCCTCCGACCCCGGGGAAGCACTCGAACTCCATACAAACATATGCAACTCCTTATTCGAACCCTGACTCGTATGCACACCCGCGTTCGGGTTCCTCTTCCCTCCGCTCCCCATACCCGTCACCATCGGGTTCGGAGGCGGGTAAGCCGGAGGCGGGTACAACCCGTTCACAAAATCACTGCTCCTGCTCCCAGCTCCTCTATGCTTCCCGCCAAATCTGGTCGCCGCCACCGCATCATCCTCGACGAGCCCATTAGGATTAGGGTTCGGACTCTTGGACGCAAACATGGCGTAGAAATCCGTCTGGTTAAAGCTGGACCCCCTCGGCGTGGGGTCCCTCGACGACTGCAAGCTGTATATCTCAACTCCGGTCAGATTCGACGCCCTGGGCGTCATCGACGTGAGCGAATTCATCCCGTTAATCGACTTGTTATAGGAATTGGACACCATGGACGACGCGGCCGACCGCCTCAGAGTGACGTGCACTTTACCGTCGGTCCCGATCTCGGCGTCGGCCTGCAGCGGCTCTCGGCCGTTGAGGGACACGACGTCGGAGTCGACCCGGAAGGAGGCGATGGAGCCGGCGATGTCGGCGGGAAACTGCTCGGCGATGAGGGCTTTGGCTCCGCGGTACTCGAAGAGGAAGAGCATGAGGGTGTACCAGATGACGCTCTGCATGACGACGATCTGGACCATCAAGCCGCCAGAGAAGTCGCCGTACATGGCCTTGAGCAGGGGGATGCCCATGACGAGGGTGTTGGGGAGGGTGGAGAGGGAGAAGAGGGTGATGGTCCAATCAAGGTGGTTGTTGTTGTTGATGAGGGTGGACCCCCTGCTGCTGCTGCTGCTCCTGAAGAAGAAGAAGGAGAGGGGGAGGTTGTGCCAGACGGCGAGGGCGGCGAGGATGACCAGCTTCTGGAGGGAGTCGGCGGCGATGAAGTGGAAGTTCATGCTGTAGATGTCGTTGGTGGAGATGAAGTGGAAGGAGAGGAGGGGGACCGCGAAGACGGCCACGAAGCGGTTGATGCCCGAGCACTGGTCCGGCGTGAAGATGTGCCACCACCGGACTGAGCCGTACGCCAGGATCATGGCCACGTAGAGGGGCACGATGGCGGCGAACACGTCGTAGATGTCCTTGCCGTTGATCATGTTTCCTCGATTATTGGTTTTATATAATGATGGTGGCGGCGGCGGCGGTGATTAGCTTAATCAAAGAATTAATTTCTTTGTTGTTGTTGTTTTTGTGAAGCAGAGGAAGAGGCACAAATGGAAGAGATCAGTGAGGGTGGAGAGAGAGAAAGAGAGCGGCTCGCTGTTGAGAGAGAGAGAGAGAGTGTGCGTGCGTGTTATATAATAAGGGAAGCCGTTGAGCTAGAGAAGTGAAGGGTAGTTTTGTAATTGCGAAGTAGCAATTGGGGTTAGGAAGAAACTGTAACGTTGAAGGGAGAGGGAAGGGTGGTCATTAATTAAAAGCATTTTTATATTGTTAAGATGATTAATACTGTTTATGGGGCCACTAAGAGAAGGGGTTTTGATCGATGAATTATATAGAATCTTTATAATCGAGGATGCAAGTAGAAGATTTCTACCGGTCTACAGCGGGAGAGGCTCAATGAACGGTGGCTGTGGGTGGATTGTGTGTAGATTTTTTACGTGCATGGGTTGTCGTTAATTCCCTCGGCATCCATTCATTCGCACGTGTCTCTCGCTCTCTCTTGTCTCTACACTTTATGTCAAAACATTTAGCCGAATTGATCAGAGAGAATTATGGAACGGCGGTGATATGATCTCGATTTCATGCTTAACAAAATTCCAACTGAAGAAGACCCTAAAGTTGTTATTTAGGGCAATTACATATCGTAGTCTTAATCAAAGAATTAAGGACATTTTGCTGGATTCCACATAGTTGACTCAAATTGTTACATTTATAGAAAGAGCAATAGAACCTCTAATGTCGTATCATATTTTTCTTTTCTTCCCATGGGAGTTTTAACCCAGCAAAAAGTGAAAAGAATACTCGTCGCTTAGTTAGTATGAACAATGGAGAACGCTGCCATAAGTTTAAGTTGAGTTTTCTCACGACAAGATTTGGCTTTGATTAAACAGTTGTCTTATCAATTATACATAAAATATTAGACAATCCCCATTAACGTAGGTGGCATCATTCGGAATCAAAAAGTACCAAGTCATCTCTAGTAATTGCAATGCAAAAATCATTACTCTGAGCAAAAGTGTAATTTGCCAACTTTATTAGCACTTTATTCCGGAAAAACAATATAATTTTGTTGACATTAATTCATGATCAACCAACTTGTGCGGCTTTGACTGAAGTCTTGTGCATTAGTAAATTGGTAGAAGTTTTCTAAATTTATTTTTCAGATAGCTCCCAACTTAAGGGTTTATCTAAAAGAAAAAAAAAACTTGGGTTAAGTAATATATCCAAATTAGTTGGGAGGTTTGTTAATGTGAAATTTACCCAATACAATCACTAGCTTAGTAGAAACAATATTTCAAACCTTCAGGACAAAACCTAGCACAACAAGATTGCATACAAAAAATATATTAGAAAAAGATCATGTTAAACCAAAGGCTATATTACCAGCTGGCTTCTAGTGTTAAGCTAACTCATACCTACTAATAAATTCAAGCATGTCTAAAGGTTTTTTGATTCTATATTGACTTCAAGCTCGCTAATCTTTGTCTTAGCGCTAATCTAAACTTCAGACAGCTAGTACAATGACACTAACCCGACATAGACATGTCCAGAACCATTATTTAATTAAAACAGTTGTCTTCATTACTCGCATTAAAGGGAAAAAAAACCAAAAGAAAAATTTTTAAATGAAATTAGGAATCACAGAGTTAGATCTAAATCTAGGGATTGATGGAGAAAATTCTCAGCAATATCGGTGGACGCCTGCTAACGGATAAGTTTACACCGTGTTTCCCTTAATAAGAATATGCAGTGTAAAACTAACTAAAAGACTTGAGAAGACGAGAGCTTGTGGCGGTAAAAATGCTTCGAAAAATATAAATCCAGAAGAACAGAGAAAACTAAAGATGTACATGCAAAAACTTCACAACCAAAAAATAAATTTATTCAAATTATTAGAACTCTGAGAAACAAAATTGACACAACTGATGCAGATAATTATCAGAATTACATCACGGTTATAACATAATGCGGCGAGACCTTGATCTTGTTGTAACAATTCTCTCAGATTGTTTTCCGATCTCCAATTTAATTTGTTTTCCTAAGATCTCGTTTGAAGCCTGCAGCAAGAAAATAGTTCAAATTATAGTTGCAGATTCTGTAGGAAATATCCCATAAAACAAATTTGATGATTCTGTAACAAATTTATATACAATGAACAAAGCTAAAGCCGCTAAGGTGAGAAACGGCAAGAAGACCTACAAAGAAACTACAGCAGTCTGACTGTCCTTGAGCTTCTGTTCCCGCTCATTCGCCAACATCGATTTTGGTTCTAAAACAAACCTCAGATGAATGCTAAAATATAAGGTTTTCTTGGAAAGGATGAGTTTTCCAGTTCTCGAGGATTAACACTCTTCCTACAAAGCAACAAGTTTCATTCACACAGTCAGATCAGAAGATATAAATAGTTACAAAGAATTAACAATAATAAACTACAGCTTAGACTATTCAGCATTTAGACTCTCATCATTAGATTTCCATAAAGGATAAATGACCCTTATGCCTTGGAATTCCAATCTATAGAAGAGCGAAGAGCAAAATTTTAAAATTCTGCATTCAACACTGTCAAGGCTTTAGGAATCTGAAGATAGCTGACAAAGAAAATATGAGGGAAACAGAGTACAAAAGTGCCAACAAATCATGGTTTCCACTTGTTGCAGATAGGATTTTCTTATGCTCTTAAATTATCCCCTGACCGGTGACACAGAATATCTGAAAAGTTGACAAACGATTCACGCAGAAAAGAGAAAGCAAACCTGTTTATTGCACAAAAAGGGAGTAAAGGATGGTTAATGCTTGAAGAAAAAGACTTAGGTTAAGTAATATTTCCAAATTACTTGGGAGGTTTGTTATGTGAAATTTACCCAATACAATCACTAGCTTAGTAGAAACAATATTTCAAACCTTCAGGACAAAACCTAGCACAACAAGATTGCATACAAAAATATATTAGAAAAAGATCATGTTAAACCAAAGGCTATATTACCAGCTGGCTTCTAGTGTTAAACTAACTCACACCTACTAATAAATTCAAGCATGTCTAAAGGTTTTTGATTCTATATTGACTATTCAGCATTTAGACTCTCATCATTAGATTTCCATAAAGGATAAATGACCCTTATGCCTTGGAATTCCAATCTATAGAAGAGCGAAGAGCAAAATTTTAAAATTCTGCATTCAACACTGTCAAGGCTTTAGGAATCTGAAGATAGCTGACAAAGAAAATATGAGGGAAACAGAGTACAAAAGTGCCAACAAATCATGGTTTCCACTTGTTGCAGATAGGATTTTCTTATGCTCTTAAATTATCCCTGACCGGTGACACAGAATATCTGAAAAGTTGACAAGCGATTCACGCAGAAAAGAGAAAGCAAACCTGTTTATTGCACAAAAAGGAGTAAAGGATGGTTAATGCTTGAAGAAAAAGACTTAGGTTAAGTAATATTTCCAAATTACTTGGGAGGTTTGTTATGTGAAATTTACCCAATACAATCACTAGCTTAGTAGAAACAATATTTCAAACCTTCAGGACAAAACCTAGCACAACAAGATTGCATACAAAAATATATTAGAAAAAGATCATGTTAAACCAAAGGCTATATTACCAGCTGGCTTCTAGTGTTAAACTAACTCACACCTACTAATAAATTCAAGCATGTCTAAAGGTTTTTTGATTCTATATTGACTATTCAGCATTTAGACTCTCATCATTAGATTTCCATAAAGGATAAATGACCCTTATGCCTTGGAATTCCAATCTATAGAAGAGCGAAGAGCAAAATTTTAAAATTCTGCATTCAACACTGTCAAGGCTTTAGGAATCTGAAGATAGCTGACAAAGAAAATATGAGGGAAACAGAGTACAAAAGTGCCAACAAATCATGGTTTCCACTTGTTGCAGATAGGATTTTCTTATGCTCTTAAATTATCCCCTGACCGGTGACACAGAATATCTGAAAAGTTGACAAACGATTCACGCAGAAAAGAGAAAGCAAACCTGTTTATTGCACAAAAAGGGAGTAAAGGATGGTTAATGCTTGAAGAAAAAGACTTAGGTTAAGTAATATTTCCAAATTACTTGGGAGGTTTGTTATGTGAAATTTACCCAATACAATCACTAGCTTAGTAGAAACAATATTTCAAACCTTCAGGACAAAACCTAGCACAACAAGATTGCATACAAAAAATATATTAGAAAAAGATCATGTTAAACCAAAGGCTATATTACCAGCTGGCTTCTAGTGTTAAACTAACTCACACCTACTAATAAATTCAAGCATGTCTAAAGGTTTTTTGATTCTATATTGACTATTCAGCATTTAGACTCTCATCATTAGATTTCCATAAAGGATAAATGACCCTTATGCCTTGGAATTCCAATCTATAGAAGAGCGAAGAGCAAAATTTTAAAATTCTGCATTCAACACTGTCAAGGCTTTAGGAATCTGAAGATAGCTGACAAAGAAAATATGAGGGAAACAGAGTACAAAAGTGCCAACAAATCATGGTTTCCACTTGTTGCAGATAGGATTTTCTTATGCTCTTAAATTATCCCCTGACCGGTGACACAGAATATCTGAAAAGTTGACAAACGATTCACGCAAAAAAGAGAAAGCAAACCTGTTTATTGCACAAAAAGGGAGTAAAGGATGGTTAATGCTGAAAGAAGAGTATTACAATACAGAAAGCCTCTTGGACACGCTCAATGACAATGAGTATATCATTCAGACGAGAGCAGGGCTCGAACCAGGATATTCACACAGTAAGAGCATACTATTACATAAACCTGTAGAAATTACTGAATTTTCTCAAAATTAAATTACAATGACTGAAAACTGAACATATCCCTCTCACTACTTTAGTATTAGAACTTATCATATGGTAATAAAGATACTATGCCAAAATCAAACTACTTACTATGTGCGAAGACTAAATAGTCAGCAATAAGTCTCCATAAGATTGTATCCAAATAACCAATAGCTAGAGGATTATTATTATTATTATTTTGGGTGATTGTATAGGCAGCAAGAGTAGTGATAATGGTAATAAGACTTAATGCACTATAACTAAAAGAGACAATAAAAACGAAACAAAAAAGGCAATAAAAACGAAACAAAAAATGTAATCTAATGGCAAGATCGTGAAACATTTAGTATCAATTTATAACAGCTTTTAAAGATATTACTAGTGTAAAATCAATTAGGTTCTACACCGATTCATGTTCTATTTAGATTCACAAAAATACTCAGGTTTGGATTCGGATCAGACAAAAAATTAGCTATGAAAGCCATAATTCAGACTTGAATTCAATAGTAGTAAGAAAGTTCCCTATAGTTTGCACTCGTAATATCTTTCTCTTCTTTTTTTTTTTTGCATTAAATAGGTTGATATTTATAATTTTCTATTGATTTATCTATTTCCAATTGGAAAAGGGATAATTATGTCAGACAAAGCTCAGGCGCAAAAAATGGAGAAAGCCCTTCATGCATCAAGCTCTTTCAATGTTAATGGAACATCCGAGAACAATGATGTTGATAGCGATCTTCACCGTACATTCCGATCCCAAACTTAATAGCGACCCTGTCAAAATCTCTCCCTAGTGAGAATATTACTACTATGATGAAGATTCAACATGGTTTCATAGTAAGAGAAGTATCTTTTGGGTATTTTTGGTATTTGTGGTCATTTATATCTATTTTTTATCTTGTATGAGGCCGATTTATGTAAAATGTTTATAATATGCAGAAGAAAAAATTTACTCGTCGTGAAATGGCGAAACACATCTGTAAGGTGATTGGTGATGATTTGATTGTTTCTGCGATCAAGCCCTATACTAATGAGGTATGACCACAGTCTCAAACAGTGTATACTTTTCTTTAGTTGGAAGCTTATAACAACATAAATGGTCTAGCTTTGAATCTGAAATCTCGATGATCCTATCTGTCACTTTATTGCCAAATCAAATCTCATCTCATTGCATAATTAAATATATGTTATATCAGTAAGATCAAAGTTAGATGTCTACTAAAAGGTCCAATAATTGCCAAAATAATTATGATTCGTGATTTAAAATTTTATATTAATTTAATTTAGCTAAACTAATATTAAGGATATGATATATCTATTTGGCACTAACTCTTCTTTAAAAGTTTTAGTGTGAAAACCAACAACAAAATACACGATTAAATTCTGACATGCGATAAGAGTAAAAGGTTATCAAATCAAATATATAAAGTAGGAACAAATCTAAAAGAATACTTCAATATGATATGTATGTCATATGTTTAGAGGTCTTGTAGTATAAACACCTACAAAGGACTGTGATTTTATATTAATTGAACAAGAAGAATTTCATTATAACACCATCATTATAGACTCTCATCTAAATGGTACAATGAATAATATAATGCATTTATTAAGCCTATATGTATCTTTATATGCTGAAATCTAAGCTCAGGTATCATTGCATTTTAAATATTTAATCAAAGCAATGTGTGTTTTTGTATAATTGGGTAGAAAAAGTCGTGTATATTCAAGTGCTTGCATACGGTTTGTTGACTTTCTGATTGAATATTAAACTAACTTGTTACATACACACGTATACAGATGCATACATGCACGTGACCAAGTTAACTTGCACACATACACAAATGCACCCACACTTATGCAAACACATGGATGTCCACACACAAACACGCACAAAAAGGATTGAGGTATAAACTTAATTTCTCATATTTTTTTCATTTCTACAGATGATGGTAGAATCAGTGGCAACAGAATTCGAAAAACTAAACAGCCACATAGAATAATGGGCGGGATGTGATCAACAGTTGTTCTAGATTTAAATTTTTTTAGTTTTAAAGTTGATAGGCTTCCATACCCTATATAAAGGGGTTGTGGATTTCATTGTAACAGAGATAATTTGATATGAATAAAATTAGAGTTGATAAGGAAATTGGAATGCTTTCTCAATAGGTGTCTCTGAGAGATTTCAGCCTACTTTCCAAATTAGGCATCTATAAGCAAAATCGACCTTTTCCTTTACGCTTAAGTTTATTTTCCTCATAAGTTTGTTAAATCTCATCCACAAATAATTAAGAGACCCTCAAAAATTAAGTCTACCTACATGGATATCCAACCCCACAACTCTGCTAAAATTGTATCAATCTCTCTCACATTCATATTCTACGTCATTAGCCTCTTTTATGCCATTAGCCTCGCTTTGGAATCGAACCAGACAAAAATTAGATATGGAAAACATATCCATACCTGGGTTCAATAGTAAAACAAAGTTTCATACCCAAACCTGAATACAATCAGAAAATACCATATTGTCAGCACTCATACTACCTTTTTTATTTGCATTATACAAGTTGATATTTATAATTTTCCTTAGATTTGTATATTTGCAATTTGAAAAAATCAGGTGCAAAAAATGGACAAAGCCCTTCATGGATCAAGCTCTTCCAACCCTAATGGAACCTCCGAGAACAATGTTGTTGACAAGCCAACTATAGCATTCATTCCAGTTCCAATACCAATCACAAACTTGTCAAGATCTCTACCTGATGAGAAGATAAATGCTATGAAGAAGATTTAACATGGTTTCATAGAAAGAGAAGTATTTATTTACTTTTAATCTTGGTATTTTTGGACTTTTATTTCTATTTTTATTTATTCTGTATGAGGTTGATGTACATAAATGATTATGATATGCAGAAGAAAAAAAAGTACACGTCGTGAATGGTTAAACATATCCGAAAGCTGATAGGTGATGATTTGATTGTTTCCGCTATTAAGTCTTACACTATAAGGTATGATCACGGTCTAAAACATTGTATACTTTCTTAGTTGGAACGACAAAAATGGTCTAGTTTTGCATCTGAAATCTCCTATGATTGTTGATCATATCTCTCACTTTACTGTTAATCAGATCTAATTGCATACCAAGATATAAGTTATATCGATAATGTAACAAAATTAGATTTCAAAGTTTATTAAATTTATTTAGCTAAACTAATATTAGGGATAGGGAAAGTTGTATCTGTTTGATACTGATTCTTTAAGGTTTTATTGTCAAATTATCGGAGCTTATTTTTGCATTTTAGAATATTCGATCGCTTCTTTGCCAAAACTTCAAAATGAATGAAAAAGTCTTTGAACTTTATATATTAAGTTCTATTATGAAACATAAAAGGAAGAGTAATTAATTAGCTTAAAAGAGGCAACTAGAAAGATCTAACTAGATTCAAAGCAGCGGCAAAACCTGAGAATCATGGTAAAAGTTTTAGGATAAGAGTGTGTTAAGGATAGAAGTTAGACTAAGTCCATGTATATCCTTTAGCTACTGATATCTCTCTAGGTTGTTGTAACAACTTCCTGTTAGCTCTTGTATATCTCCTAGCCCGTGAATATCTCCTTGCTTATCTCCTGTATAGTTAGAATACAACTATATATTGTAGTCTCTGTTAATGAATTGAGGTGTGCTTTTCACAATCTCTTCATGGTATCAGAGCAAGGTTCTGATCTATAATTTTTTTTTTCCTCTCTCCTTTCTTCCTCCCAGCATGTCGACCCATACTATTCCCAATGATATTGATCCAAACTCTCCGATCATTATCGTTACCCTTTCTAATGTCATCAAGCTTAACCCGCAAAACTATCTCTCATGGAAGCTACAAATCGAGGCTATCCTAGATGGCTATGGTCTCTTCAAATTTGTAGACGGCTCCTTTCCCGCTCCACCGTCAACCATTGTCAAAGATACAGTGTCCATCTCGAACCCCTCCTATCAAACATGGTCTCGCCAAGATCGTCTTCTCTATGGTGCACTCGTTGGCACACTAGATCAAAATGTTGTTCCGCTCATCTCCCTCACTACCACTACTCAGCAACTGTGGGGTACCCTTGCTCAGACCTTCGCCAGTTCATCCCGCGGACACATTAAGCACAATCTCTTCAGAGTGTTCCAACAACAGTAAGATACATGACAAAATTCTGACATGTAATAAGAGTAAAAAGTAACGAAATAAATAAAGTATAGACAAAACATTCGAACAGATTTAGAGAGGAGCAGAAATTAAATCTAAAAGGATATCTCAGTTTATTTATGTGTTTCATATGTTTAAGAATCTTGTAGTACAAGCACTCGCAAAGGAACTGCGTGATTTTAAATTAACAAGTACTATTTCATTATAAACACCACGATTTTAGATTCTCGATTATATAGTACAATGTAACATAATATATTTATTATGTTATATAAATCGTTATATGCTAAATTTTATGCAGTAGATAGCATTACATAACATTTAATCATCAAACTAAATTTTTATAATTGGCTAGAAAAACTCATGTGTATTAAATTGTGTTTTCATACGGTTTATTGTCGTTCTGATCGAATACTAATCTAATTCGCTAGTTTAGAACTGACATTCAAATATATACATGTGTACACAGATGCATAAGTGCACATAAACACATGTAAAAGTGCACATACATGGCTACTTGCACACGTACACAAATGCACCCACACTTATACAAACACATACATGTGCATACACAAAAATACGCAAGAGATTGAGAAATATAAGCTTACTTTCTCATATTTTGCCCTCTATAGATGATGGCAGAATCAATGAAAACAGAATTTGAAAAACTAAACAGCCATATGGAATGATGCGGGGGATGTGATCAATATTCGTAAAAGACTTTGTGGTTGTCATAGTTATTGACGCTTTCTGTTTGTTCAATAATAAATTAAACTATTTCAATATGACTATTGATTGTTTATATTAATTATTTGAAACTATGAGATGACATTTAGATTTATGTTCTATATACTTTTATCTTGACAAGATGAACTTTGAGTGCACTACTTTAGTCAACAGATTTTTGAGAGCGTACTCATGTACATCGCTGCTCTCAGATTACGTTGATTCTTTCTATTTATTTAGTTAGCAACAATCAATATATGCTTCACTGACCAAAAAAACAACCTATACATGCCAGAGTCAACTTACTATCTCATATTATAAAAGCTGTATGTAACGTGTATAAAAGCATGAGGCAATGAAACAAAACTTTTTCACACAAATCATTTCTCTTTTATTCCACAGTATCATGTGAATGTATTAAACAAGACATATTTGTGCCATGCAACAAAATAATGATGTGATGACATATTGTAATCAAAATAATATAACCAAACAAATAAATTAACGAAAAAAATTATAACGTACGTGCAAAATCCGATTTTGAATTTCAGCCAATATCTGAAATGTGAACAACACTGTCTAGAAAATACTATAAACGATGTATTATTTCATAATATGCTGTCAAGTGCTCGAAAATAACATGTAGCTTGAAATAACATCTAACATTTAAAACATTGATGGTATTTGGCTCCAGTTATATGCAAAACAACCCAACTTTTCTCTTATTCTGTGCATAGGCAATGTTGATCATTATACTTTTGTAGGTATACTATATCTCATTCGCTGAAAATAATTTTATGGCAGCAAATCTTATAGGTGTATTGCTTTTCTGATGATCCAAAATTCTCGTCCATAGCATATACGATAAATATCACAGTGTGACAAAGTTACTCAAACTAAGAGACATAGAATTTAGGATGCAAAATTCCAAAGCCTAGCTCATTAGGCAATGATGATAGGAACACAATATATACAAGTGTGAAAATACGAGTTACTAACAATTGCTTACTCGTGTCTTAATGACAATATGTGTAGGTTTTATAAGTTTCTAAAACTGATGAATTTACACTTACACAGTTTTCTTTCTGTTTCGGAAAGAGTTTTACTGCTGTTTTGTGTGTTTTACTCCATTTAACACGAGTCTCAAAGTGTCACATTTTAGGTCCAAAATTATCATAATAATTACAGAGACAATACATGTGTATCTTAACATAAGCTCCTATATCTTAGCATAGGTTCCAGTAAATTATTGCTGCAATGCATATGGAACAAGTTGAGTTCACATTAGGCTCTCTGTGTATGGAACTAGCAGTTAGGAAGGATATGATTATGACTAACTTAACGGAGGAGATGACCCATAACAGAATGGAATGGAAGAATAGGATTCATGTAGCCAACCCCAAACATTTGGGATAAAGGCTTTGTTGTTGTTGTTGTTGTTGTTGTTGTTGTTGTATGGAACAAAGCAATTGATAGTTTGATACTTGAATTAGTCAACAAGTCTCGAGTTAAAGAGATGTAAAACATAGTCAAAACCAATTTCAGCAATGTGCTTTAGTTATGAAACCAAGGTTTTTGGAAGGGAACCTCGTTAAGCATCGAAAAGGAAAATTTTCTCCTTTAACTGTTAAAAGTAATTTGAAACAATTTCCCTAAAATATGTCCAGTTCAGTTCGTTATAAAAAAATAAAATAAAATAAAAATAGCATTCAAAAGAAAATGGTCTTCTCACCTGCTTCAGCTTTCCGGTGGCCTCTATCATGAGCCCTTGAGGCTCCACCAAATCCTAGCATCAACAACAAGCCCTCAAATTATTAATTCCCATGAGAATAAATATATACACACAATAAATAGGAGAAAATCGAGGTTCCAACTACCATTAGAAATCACTCAATTTTAGAGGACAGATGGATGAAAGAAGAAGAAGGATGTGATACCGTTCGATTTGCTTCCTTCGCCATTTCACCGGAGCTCAAACCCTAACCCTGACCTTCGCGTCGAAAGAAAGAGCGACGACGAGGTCTCAGGCTTCTCGGCTGCTGATCTCAGTAAACCTTTTTGGGCCATCGAATGTATTAGGTTTAATAGGCCTGACACTTGACAGGTTTGGATATTGGGTTGGAATGTACGGCCCAATAAGAACGTACCCAAGGCGAAAAAATGGGCTTTTATTGGGCTTGAAAGTGTAGACCAAATCAATGAATTAAAATGAATGGGTTGGCGTAGCCTACGATCGGTCTCATCTGGCTTCCTGCAAAGCTGCTTTCAATGCAAATTTCAATTAAAAAAATTATTATTATGTTTAATTTCTTAAATTGATCATGTATCATCATGCATAACTTACAATACAACCCATAAGTCCCAACTCATATATTTCTTATCTGGATCTCCTAACTTCATCATTTATAATTTCTTATACTAGTGGTAGTATATATGTATTCTCTGGATGGAATTTATAATAAAACAGAATTTTAGAGAAACTAGTAATAATAGATTTATACTTGTTGTTGTCAGAAAGTTGATGTGTGATTGAGGAGAGATAAGTATAATTTTGGGGTCCTTTGATCTCCTTTGATGGCCGATCGTTCCTGTAGAAAATCTTGAGCTGCAATTTTCTACACATATAACAGGTTAGAGCCCGAGGTTGTTTCCTCCGGCGTGTCCTTCGATACTCAAGTCAACGACTGATCCGATTAATATGAGGAGAAAAACAGAGTATAGTCTTGTTGACTTTTTGTGTGTAAAATTGCGTACCTTAGTATGGTGGAAGTTACCATTATTTATAAAGGATTTACGGATGCATGTTGGTAATTTGACCGGGTTTGTGCAGTAAGAGGTCAGACCATGTTTTACACTTGTCGGTAACTGGTCGAACGAGTTGCCCTTGCAATAGTGACAAAGCTGCTGAAGTACTAGAGCGGTCTGAGGTGATCTGAAGTCTATGGCTTGAAAGGTCATAATAAATAACATCGCATTAATATTGATGGCGACTGGGCGGCGAAGTGTAGGCGCTAACTGACCATGCATAAAATGCAATGTGAGGTTGATAGGTCGTTCCCATGTTCAAGACGCCTAGTGTCGGGTCCGAGTGGGGAACGCCTTTCGTCACGGATTTGGGCTCCTGGCAGATCCCGATTCGAATGCGCCTTTCATCTCGGATTTGGCTCGCGAGATAGGTCGGTTGGCTCTACAACTGAGTCGTGCTCTCAGATGTATGTGAGTCGACCGGCTAGTTATCAGACGTGGCCGTTCCTTGAGGTTTCCTTAGGCTTGATAATTTTTAGGATTTAACAATACTTGATGTTGAAACTAGTGATGTTTCTGTAAACTATTTCAACAAAGAATTTAACCTGATGTTGTCATATGTTTTACATTCAATCATTGAATCCCCTTCTGGTTAACTTGACTTGAAGTTGTATGTAGCTTGATTTGTAATTATCCATCATCGTGGTACTACTCCTAGAAAATAAACTTCACTAGTTGAGTAAATAAATTTAATAATTTATCTTTATTGGTTATAGTCTTCCTTTAAAAAAAATCCAGCTTAAATGCTAAAGCTGGCTTAAAACAATGTATCCAATCTGATTAACTATTCTTTAACTTGATATTTTAATGAAAGGTCGGCTATGAGAAACTCATATTCCTTTCCCCTCACTGCAAAATGCATCAATCAATACATCACAGAATAACTTGGTTCACCCCCATTTGTTAGAATATAATTCAAATTAAAATATTTCTTTCTCAAATATTTATTTGAAATAATGGATGTGAGGTGGCCGCTCATTTTATTAAATGAGCTATTAAGAAATAGCTCATGTGATGAAGCTCACCTAAAAGTCACAATAAAATATGTGGACCTCACACTTCAATCTCCTGACGGCTCATTTTACTAGATGAACTATCACCTCATAACCATCAAACACATATGTATTATATAGTCTATTTTCCATTCATAATCATGATTAATCACTCGGCAGTTATAATTCTCAAGAATTAGACTCATGGTATTGGGTTCGAGAGTAAGTTCTCCAATAATAACAAAAAGAAATATTTTACTGTTATGGTCATAACCACTAATCAGTGATTAGTGGGAAAAGCCGAGCGCTGATCTGGACGAACGCTTGTTTACCAATGAGGACCGACAAGGACCTCCACGCTCAACCCACCGACCGGCCTGCATGTACCGACCCAGTCCCGATCCATCAGGCGACTATCGCCATGACCGACGCGAAAGGCGGTGCGAGTCGGCCCATCGACAGTTCTCTCTCTCGGACGACGCGGAAGGCGGTGTCAGTCGTCCCTCCGACCGCCCGATTCGACCCCTTCCTACAAGTTGCCGACCCTCCAAACAATGTGGAACGAATCCAGCCTACCCTTCTCGGCCACTCGTCCTCTAGAGCGACGATAAGGCGCCCCAATCGCCCTCCTCGGCCGAATCATCCCAAGGGGCGCCCTAAGGGGCGCATGAGTCGGCCATCCGCCCACGGCTCCCCTTCTCTCACCCTGCGTGATTCTCTCCACTCAAACGACGGCCACACAGTACTCGAGCCCATCAACATCACATTAAATGCACTGACAGCCCCTTAATTCCCCCATCTCTCACAGTATTTAAGACACCTCGGACCCATGCGGCTACAGGCGCCGCCAATCCCATCCCATTAATGGCGAATAGACCACACCAACCCTCAGACTACCCCCAGTTTGACACCTGTAAAGGCCAGCCAATCTAGCAGGCGGAGAGATGTCCAGCCAATCCTCGGCTCACACGTGGAGGGAGGAGGGCTGACTCACCGGTGGTTCCCAAGCTAATGGAAAGACGGAAATACCCCCTTAACCCTACCTATAAGAGAGAACAAGTGAACAACTAACAGGGTAAACAATCTTCCCAGTGTGAATTTCTGCTCCATTAAACTATCTCCCACTTCGCTAACTTGACCGTCGGAGGAACCACCGGAGATCCCAACTCCGCCTCTTCCGCAGGTCCTTCCTTCGTTGTAGGCGAACCCTTTGGCTGGAGTCAGCGTCGCTGGGCTTTAGGAGAGAAAGCGGACTCCGCTCTCTTAAAAACTAAACTCGCTCGAGGTTAGTGACTGTGATTATATACATCAACAGTTTGGCGCCCACCGTGGGGCCTCCTTTCTTCTTCTTGTAGCCATGTCCAGCGGCGATGATCTTTCCGGGTCAGGGAACCTACATGCGGGCTATGTCACCCAGGCCCAACTCCAGGAATCCACCGAGAAGATCACCCAAGCCATGCAAGCCACCATGCATGCCCAGTTCCAAGCTTTGCGGTGACCTCTTCACTTTCGCCTCCCGCCTTAGCAAGAAAAGCGCCATCGGCAACAGCGGCGGGCGACCTTCCGCCGGCCGCCATTCCCTTTGCTCAGGCGTGCCATTGCGCCCGGCGAATCCGTTCGGAGACTCCCCACCTTGACAACTCACGGAGGGATCACCAGAGCGCCGCCTCACCCTGCGAGGCGGCCGGCCCATGGCGCCAGCTTCTAGCGCCGCTTCTAGCATTCGACTCACCGATGAAAGCCCTTCTCCCGGCCAAAGGCGTGGAGCCGCTTCGCGCGACTCAGACCTCACACGCCAGCGGCTTTCCTCCCAACCGCCCACCACCCGTCGTGACTACAATCAAGTATACCAGCCGGTCGCCGACGCCATCGGAGGGAGCACCCCCTTCACCGACTCCATCATACAAGCGCCGGCCGAGAAGTTCAAGATGCCGACGATGGACAAGTATGCGGGCGACAGGGACCCATCCGAGCATGTGCAAGACTACTACAACACCATGATCATGATGCAAGCACCGGAAGCAACAATCTGCCGCTGTTTCCCCGTTACCTTGACGGGAAGCGCCAAGCTATGGTGGAACTCGTTGGAGAAGAAGTCCATCGGCAGCTTCGAAGAACTGAGCCGGCAGTTCATACACCATCTCTTGGCCAATGCCAAGCCCAAACTGCCCTCCAGTGTGCTCATTCAGACCAAGCAGGAGCCGGGCGAGAGCCTCAGAACCTACATCAAGAGGTTTCAGGCGAAGAGGCTAGAAGTCGAAGACCAAGGAAGCCGAGTCGCTATGGCGGCTCTGGTGGCGGGGCTGCGACCTGGCGACCTGTCTAAAGCCCTCAACAAGAAGCCCATCAAGAGCTACGAGCACTTGATGTCCAAAGCCCATGCCTACATGAACATGGAAGAAGCGGAAGCTTACAAGATCGCCACGGCCGGTAGGAGTCAGCGGGGCGACCACAACTACCCCAAGACGCCCCCACCAGCAGTACCAGTACCTCCTCATCCTCCTCAGCCGACCACCTATGCCGCTCCAGCGACCCATCCCGCTAGGTCGGTTCCAGACCCGCCTCGGAGAGAAGAGCCGAGGCACATCCCAAGAAATCCTCCTCCCAAGAACAACCGCAATGGTCGGTTCGACAGGAGGGAGGATAGAAGAGCAGACGCTCCCCCTCCAGTGTTCACAGTCCTCAATACCTCCCTTTCTGGGGCCCTGGACAAGGCCCAGAGAGAGGGGCTCCTCCACAAGCCCCCGCCGCCGATGAGGGCGGACCCGAGCAAGAGAGACTCACGGCGATTCTGCCGATACCACCGAGACCACGGCCACGACACCAGAGAGTGCCGTGTTCTCCAGAAGGACATTGAAGACCTCATCCAGAGAGGCTTCTTGAAGAATTTGATCCACCGAGAAGCGGCAAGCGGGAGGGACGACCACCGACCTCGATCTCGGTCCCCCAGACCTCGACCCGACTCGGAGCGCAGAGAAACCGGCCAAGGGAGTCGGGGAGTCATCAACACCATCAGCGGAGGTCCGACCTTAGGAGGGGAGTCCAATAACGCCCGGAAGAGGTATGCTAGACATGCTTTGCAGGTGAACAGCTGCGACAAGAGGCGGAAGGCCGACGTGCCCATCTCTTTCAGCGAGGCGGACTTGGAAGGAGTCGAGACGCCTCACGACGACCCCATCGTCATATCAGCCGACATCCACGGCTTCAAGGTGAAGAGGATCATGATCGACACCGGGAGCTCGGTCGACATACTGTTCTTGGACGCATTCAACCGCATGGGCATCGACCGGTCCAAGCTCCAGCCGTCCATTGGTCCCCTGATTGGCTTCACGGGACATTCTCAGCTTCCGGAAGGTCAGATCACCCTTCCCCTGACTGTAGGTCAACCGCCTTGCCAATCAACCGTCAACGTCCAGTTCGTGGTGATGGACATCAAGTCGGCGCATAATGTCATCTTGGGCCGAACGTCTCTCCACCTCTTGCGGGCCATCCCGTCCACCTACCATCAGATGATCAAATTCCCGACACCAAGAGGGGTCGGGACGGTCCGAAGCGACCAGAAGGAAGCCCGAGCCTGCTACGCCCTCACCACAAAGGGGAAAGGAGTCGCGACCGCAATGCCCATTGAGAAGACGGCTCGCCAACTCGAAGAGAGGACGGAGTGCGAGAGAACGACTCCAGTCGAAGACCTCCATGAGATCCCCATCGACCACAAAGGCGAGAGGACGCTCAGGATAGGGTCCAACCTCTCGGAACCATTACGAGGTGCGATAATTGCTTTTCTTTTAGCTAATCTTGATGTATTTGCTTGGAGTCCAGAAGACATGCCGGGCATTTCGCCTGACGTCATTTGCCATGAGCTCTCTGTCGACCGACACGTCAAGCCGGTTCGGCGAAGAAACACTTGGACCCGGCGGCAAAAGCGGCGAAGGAGGTCGGCGGCTCACGAGCCGACTTCATTCGGAGGTCCAATACCCCGAGTGGTTGTCCAACGTCGTCCTAGTGAAGAAGTCTAGCGGCAAATGGAGGACGTGCGTCGACTTCACCGACCTCAACAAAGCATGCCCCAAGGACAGCTACCCCTCCCGCGTGTCGGTTGGTGGGCGAAGTGCGGGGCATCAGTTGCTAAGTTTCTTGGATGCTTTTCGGTTACAACCAGATCGCATGGCGAAGCATGATCGAGAAGACGCCCTTCATCACCGAATCGAGGCACCTTTTGCTACAAAGTGATGCCCTTTGGTCTCAAGAATGCCGCTGACCTACCGAGGCTGGTCAACAAGATCTTCAAGGCCCAGCTCGGCCGCAATGTGGAAGCCTACGTGGACGACATCTTGGTGAAGTCGAGATTGGCAGCCGCCCATATCACCGACCTGGAGGAGACCTTCGCCACCCTTCGGCATTACCGCATGAAGCTCAACCCGACCAAATGCGCTTTTGGAGTGCAGTCGGGAAAATTTCTGGGATTTATGATCACCCAGAGAGGGATTGAGATCAACCCGGAGAAGATAGAAGCCATCGAGCGACTTCCCGAGCCGCGCACCATGAAGGACATTCAGAAGCTCAATGGGAAGATAGCCGCCTTGGGGCGCTTCCTGTCCAAGTCGGCAGAGAGAAGCCTCCCTTTCTTCAAAGTTCTCAGAGGGGCCAAAGATCCCAAGAAGAAGTTGGAGTGGACCGAAGAATGCTGCGCCGCCTTCAGAGAACTCAAAGCATATCTGAGCACCAAACCACTCCTGAGCCAACCGGTGGAAGGGGAGACCCTATACCTGTACTTGGCCGTCTCACCTGAAGCAGTGAGCTCGGCATTAGTTAGAGAAGAAGACCACATCCAGAAGCCGGTCTACTATGTCAGCCGGATCTTGAGGGCAGGGGAGTTGAACTACCCCTTAGTCGAAAAGGCAGCCTTCGCACTCATCACTACGGCTCGCAGATTACGTCCGTACTTCCAAGCGCATCCTATCATCGTGCGGACGAGCCTCCCGATGAAGAAATCCCTGGGGAGTCCCACCACATCTGGGAGGATGGTGGCGTGGTCGATCGAGCTCAGCGAATATGATGTTCAGTTCGAGCCCAGGACCACCATAAAAGCGCAAGCATTGGCCGACTTCCTCGTAGAGTCCACCTCGCCAGATGGCGAAGCAGATGACCTAGCTACTCCTGCTCAATCCATACCCCCAAGCGGCGGGCGACCGCGGCACTTCCCAGCGTCCAGAACACGGCCGACTCCCGAAGTAGCTTCTTGGTGGGAGTTGAAGGTGGACGGGTCCTCAAGTGAGGCGGGAAGCGGAGCGGCGTCGTCTGCCCAGCGGCCAGGGAGCGATCCGCGGGCAGTCCATCGCCTTCAAGTGCCCGCCTCGAACAATGAGGCGAATCTGAAGCCCTCATAGGCGGCTGCGGGCGCCCTAGCGGAGCCAGAGTCTTGTCTTTGGCCGACTCTCGGTTGGTCGTTCATCGTTAACGGCAAGTACGCCGCAAAAGATAAAAGGATGGCTCAATACGAAGATTGTCAAGGACTGCTCCCCACTTCGCCAACTTCAAGATCATCCAAGTCCTCGCGCCCCTTAGCGGCGGATGCCTTGTCAAAGCCGGCATCAACCAGTTCCTTGAGTAGCTCGGACCCATCTTCGCCGACACACTTCCACTCTCCAAAGATTAAGTGAGTCCCTTCGATGTCATGCGACCGACCCTTGAATCTTGTTGGCGGACCCTTTCATCCAATTCTTGACACCGGCTCCTTACCCACCGACCCAGAGGCGAAGAGTTTGCAGAGGGTCACGCCGCTACCTCATGATTGACGGCCAGCTCTATCGGTCGTCCTACCTAAGCGGCGGGGTGGGGCCTATCTCGGTGCCTCCGACACAGCCGAAGCCGATTATGTTCTAAGGGAGATCCACGAGGGCACTGCGGAAACCACCGAGGGCAAGAACTCGCCCGAAGATTATCGCCAAGGATATTCTTGGCCGACCATTGTGGCCGACTCGGCTTGTCTCCAAATGTAAAAGTGTCAATTCTTCGCGAGATCCCCGAGCGCCGCCACGAACTTACTTCTATCTTCGGTCCTCTTCCTTTAAGCCCAATGGGGTCGGATATCCTGGGCCACTTCCCATTGCTTCGGCACAGAATTCTCGATAGTCGCCATCGACTACTTCACCAAATGGATCGAGGCCGAGCCTTTGGCGAAGATCGGGAGACCAACATCACCGGCTTAGCGGAAGTCGATCGTATGCGGTTTGGCGTCCTCGCTCATTCATCACCGACAACGGCACCCGATTCGGCGGGGATTCCAAGATTTTGTGAAGAATGGAGGATCAAGCTCAAGTTCGCCGGTAGCCCACCCAAGTGCAGCGGTGGCGAAGCTGCCAATAAATGCATCCTCCAAGCTTTGAAGAAGAAGGTCGACCAAGCACTCGGCAATTGGGTTGAAGAAGCTGCCGAGCATCTTATGGTCGTCTGGGGCGACCCACAAGAATTCAACCGGGAAACCCCATTCATGCCGACTTATGGAGCGGCGGTGACCCGGTGGAGGTCGGCATGCCCACCATCCGACTCCAACGCTTTGATGAAGAAACAAACTCGAGGGACGCCGAGGACACTGGACTTGATGGAGGAGATCCGCAACCGCTCTACACCGACAAGTCGTCAATCAACAGCGGATCGCCCGACATTACAACAAAGAAAGTCCGACCGAGGAGATTCCAAGTCGGCGACCTAGTCTTTGAGGAAAGCCGACAAGGACACCGAGGCAGCGGCAAGTTGGCGCCTAATTGGGAAGGACCCTACACCGTCCTCGAAGAACCACGCCCCGGAACATATCGCCTCAGAAGTCCCGATGGGAGAGTCCTACCACATCCCTGGAACATAGAACACCTCAGGAAGTTTTTTCAATAAATTTGCATTGTAAATCTCGCTCAAAAGCCATCAATATAAATAGAATTTTGCCTGACAATCCTCCTTGTCTTAAATGGTGCAAGGAGCGTCTTAAATGTTCAGCTCGTCACGGCAGATCAAACCGGCCTTCCCGCCAAAAGCGAATTGTGAAGATCCAATTTCGTCTATCAAGTCGGGATGGCTACTTTGTTAGAGCCGAGTTTAGGGGACCCTTCCCGCTGGGGTGAGTCGAGGTACGTCCTTCTCTCCTAACACGAGTCGGGACATCCCACTCTCTTAGTTTGAGTCGAGGTAACTTCCTTACTGGGTGTAGTTCAGGCGACCCTTCCTGCTAGGTCTGTAGGCTGTAAAAAAATTACCGAAGACAGCCAATATCTGCGAAACACTATCGATGAAGGTTACAAGCTGACGACTTTCACGATGACAAAGGAGAATTAGAAGCTAATGTCTCCAGAGTACAAGGATTACAAGTTGACAATCCTTGTGAAAAGAGATCACAAGTTTTGATCTCTTCAATTCAAAATGCGGGCTCATCCTCGCTTCAATTCAAAACGCGGAGCACATGGCCCGCGTTGAAGCCTAAAGCGAGGCACACATGGCCCGCTGCTCGAAGCCCAAAACGCGGAGCACATGGCCCGCGTTGAAGCCTAAAGCGAGGCACACATGGCCCGCGTTTCATTTCAAAATGCGAGCACGTGGCCGCGTTTCAACCCAAAACGCAGAGCACACGCCCGCTGCTCGAAGCCCAAAACGCGAGCACATGGCCCGCGTTTCATTTCAAAATGCGAGCACGTGGCCGCGTTTCATTTCAAAATGCGGAGCACGGCCCGCGTTGAAGCCTAAAGCGAGGCACACATGGCCCGCGTTGAAGCTCAAAGCGCGGCGCACATGGCCCGCTCGAAGCTCAAAACGCAGGCGAGGCTTGCTCGAAGCGAACCGGCGTTTTGACTCATTCAAACATGAGTTGAACGGTTCATAAACCGTTTGAGAGATTTAAGGGGGGTGGTTACACCCCACTAAACCCCCATTGAGGAGCAATTCAAGGGGGCAGTTACACCCTTTTAATCCCTATAAATGGGGGGTTTTCATAGCCAAATGAGGGGGTTGAAAGGTTTTTGGCCGGAGAACTAACAAAGAGGAGAGAACCAGTTTCCTCTGCGCAGCTGTGATCGGCGTGATGATCGGACCTTCATCTGTAGTCTGATCGGAGTGAAACTTGGAGGGAAGCCTCAACACTCATCGTTCCTAATTCTAAACGGTGGAGATTGATTTCTACCGGTTGGATTTGGAGATATTGAGGTTTTACCGAAGCCAATTGTGCAGAGAACGGTTTCTTCTGTGCAGCTGTGATCGGCGTGACGATCGGACCTTCATCCGTGGTCTGATCGGAGTGAAACTTGGAGGGCAGCCTCAACACTCATCTTTCTTAATTCTGAATTGTGGAGATTGATTTCTACCGGTTAGATTTGGAGATATTGAGGTTTTACCGAAGATCTTCTTTGCTGGCATCAACTCTCCTAGAGAGTTCAACTCGACATAGCTTTCAAACTTGCACGACAAGTTCTTCTCCGCCATTCTTGGCTAAAAGGATTACTAATCCTTTTCTAAAATCAACTCTATCAAAGAGTTCTTAACTCGTCCAGAGTTCTAAACTTGCTCCGGCGAGTTATTTTTCAACCTCGTCCCACGAGTCAAGACGGTCGGATCGTCAACGGGATACAAGATTCAAGCTCCCACCGCTACCGTGAAGAACCCAAATTAAATAAAGGGAAGGTTCTCCGTTGATCCTTCTCTCTTTTGTAAATCGGGCAACCGATCGAGGACTTTGTAATTTCTTTTCATCTAAGTCAGTTAGAGAGAGAGATTGCATTTGAGAGAGTTGTATTTATTCTTTCTTTAAAATCAATTAGAAGGGATAACCTTTGTTTTACAGCTTTAATTTTTCCTCGCGAACAAGGTCGAGTCAAGGAACCCTTCTCGCCACGTCGAGTCAAGGAACCCTTCTCACCTAGTTGAGACAGGCGACCCAACTTACTTAGTCAAGCGAACCTACCACTCTCACTAAGTCGAGTTGAGGCATTCCCTCTCGGTTAGGACGAGTCAAGGAACCCTTCTCACCTAGTCGCGACAGGTGATCCCACTCGCTCAATTAAGTAACCACACCCTACTCGCCAAGTCAAAACGGGTTGCCCAACCACGTCAAGTCGAGTCAAGGAGCATATCCGCCTGCCAAGTCGTGGCGCCCATGTGACCCGACCCCATAAGACCTAGGCGCCACGTAAGTCCTAGGCACCCGACCTACGCGGTCGTCCCCTACGGAGTCGTCGCTCCCACGTGAGCCGGCTCAGGCTTGCTCTTTGCCTCAAAACAGAGATCGGCTCTGCCGAAATAAGACCTAGGCGCCACGTAAGTCCTAGGCACCCGACCTACGCGGTCGTCCCCTACGGAGTCGTCGCTCCCACGTGAGCCGGCTCAGGCTTGCTCTTTGCCTCAAAACAGATCGGCTCTGCCGAAATAAGACCTAGGCGCCACGTGAAGTCCTAGGCACCGACCTACGCTGGCCGCCCCTACGGAGTCGCCGCTCCCACGCGGAGCCGACTCAGCTTGCTCTTTGCCTCAAAGCAGATCGGCTCTGCCGAAATAAGACCTAGGCGCCACGAAGTCCTAGGCACCGACCTACGCTGGCCGCCCCTACGGAGTCGCCGCCCCACGCGGAGCCGACTCAGCTTGCTCTTTGCCTCAAAACAGATCGGCTCGCCGAAATAAGACCTAGAAGCCACGTAAGTCCTAGGCACCGACCTACGCTGGCCGCCCCTACGGAGTCGCCGCCCCACGGAGTCGCCGCTCCCACGTGAGCGGCTCGGGCTTGCTCTTTGCCTCAAAGCAGATCGGCTCTGCCGAAATAAGACCTAGCGCCACGTAAGTCCTAGGCACCCGACCTCTGTGATTAGTCCCCTCTGGTCGTCGGCTCCCGTGAGCGGCTCGGGCTTGCTCTTTGCCTCAAAGCGAGATCGGCTCTGCCGAAATAAGACCTAGAAGCCACGTAAGTCCTAGGCACCCGACCTCTGTGATTAGTCCCCTCTGGTCGTCGGCTCCCGTGAGCGGCTCAGGCTTGCTCTTTGCCTCAAAACAGAGATCGGCTCTGCCGAAATAAGACCTAGGCGCCACGTAAGTCCTAGGCACCCGACCTCTGTGATTAGTCCCCTCTGGTCGTCGGCTCCCGTGAGCGGCTCGGGCTTGCTCTTTGCCTCAAAGCAGATCGGCTCTGCCGAAAATTAAGACCTAGGCGCCACGCAAGTCCTAGGCACCCGACCTCTGTGATTAGTCCCCTCTGGTCGTCGGCTCCCGTGAGCGGCTCGGGCTTGCTCTTTGCCTCAAAGCGGATCGGCTCTGCCGAAAATTAAGACCTAGAAGCCACGTAAGTCCTAGGCACCCGACCTCTGTGATGCGTCCCCTCTGGTCGTCGGCTCCCGTGAGCCGACTCGGGCTTGCTCTTTGCCTCAAAGCGAGATCGGCTCTGCGAAAATTAAGACCTAGAAGCCACGTAAGTCCTAGGCACCCGACCTCTGTGATTAGTCCCCTCTGGTCGTCGGCTCCCGTGAGCCGACTCGGGCTTGCTCTTTGCCTCAAAAGTAGATCGGCTCGCCGAAATAAGACCTAGGCGCCACGCAAGTCCTAGGCACCCGACCTCTGTGATTAGTCCCCTCTGGTCGTCGGCTCCCCGTGGTAGGCTCGGGCTTGCTCTTTGCCTCAAAGCGAGATCGGCTCTGCCGAAAATTAAGACCTAGGCGCCACGCAAGTCCTAGGCACCCGACCTCTGTGATGCGTCCCCTCTGAGTCGTCGGCTCCCGTGAGCCGACTCAGGCTTGCTCTTTGCCTCAAAACAGAGATCGGCTCTGCCGAAAATTAAGACCTAGGCGCCACGTAAGTCCTAGGCACCCGACCTACGCGGTCGCCCTCTGCGAAGATCTCGCCACCATAAGAGCCGACCACGGTTAGCTCCGCACCCGGAGACAGGATGACCTTGACAAAGGAACTGCAGATGAAGACGGGCCTTATACGCCCAACTAGCTAGTCGATGGCGGGCCCGAACGACCGCCAGCGATTGGGCCAACTTCAGAAGTAAGCCCCAGGGCCGACCCGTTCGGTCTACTTATGTTTATTGTAAGCCCCACAGGGGCCGTTCGGTCTACTTATGTTTATTGTAAGCCCCACAGGGGCCGACCCGTTTTCGGTCTAAAAAAAAAAAAAAGAGGGGAAATGAGTGAATCGAATGAACAACCATCCATGAAATACGACTTTTCATTGATATTCCAAGCAAAGTTTTACAATAGTCTGCACGTCCGAAATACCAAAATAAAAGAAAAATTAAAGCTACAAGCCTAGATATACATCCTAATAGTCGCTGTCGCCTTCAGTGTCTTCGACTTTTCCGTAGCCTCCTCTGCTCACCTCGACGTCTAGGCCGACGCTCTTCCAACAAGGGGAGTACCGCAATTGTTACCGAAGTTAATGAAAGGGCACCGAGACGACCTAGAGGATATGAGCGAAGTACTGCCAAAGGATTTTGGGTGTTGCCCCCATGGTTCCATATCAGCACAATAAATCAGAATCCATGGATGTAAACAAAACAGCCTTCTTCGGAGATATACTCAACGCACCCACTATCCCTTACTAAAACAGACACAATGACGATCACAAACCGTGCCCCAATTGCTGGATGCAAACGAGGGGTTTTCCCCCTTCCTTCACAGACGAACGGAACTACCGCCGGCACTCTCGGAAAACCGAAGGTGGACTCGAGGAGAGGATCCACCCCACGCCCAACCATCTCTCGGCAAAACTTCATGGTGCTCCCAATTTGAGACCTTAGATGACGAATAAAGCCGGAATTAACCACCAACCTAGCGAGAACCCGATAAGTAATGGTCTCCCCCACTATTTATAACAGGACCCATAAATGCTAAGCCCCCTCGTGATCAACGGAAAAAATTAAGAGTGTGGAATTCGAGGGGTCACCCCGAAAACTGAATCGCCATCTCGAAAATCACCGAAACGTCTGTCTTAAATGAAGCCTACCGCCCACCCCAGAAACCCAAAAGTCAGCGATCAAAGGACGGTCCGCTGATGACGCTTGTGCACAAATCGAGAAGCAGTCCCAGAGGGCCCCACCTCTACGCCCAGAAGGCGAAGCGCCAATGGCCAAGAAACTGCTCGCTGACGTCAGCCACGTCCCATCGATGTAACGATTCGAACCCCCCTCGAACCCCCTCCGGGCCAGGGCAACGCTACTCATTTCACTTGGACTCGTTTCCAACCGACTCCAAGCGAAAGGGGCCAACTGTTATGGTCATAACCACTAATCAGTGATTAAAGAGAAAAGCCGAGCGCTGATCTGGACGAACGCTTGTTTACCAATGAGGACCGACAAGGACCTCCACGCTCAACCCACCGACCGGCCTGCATGTACCGACCCAGTCCCGGTCCATCAGGCGACTATCGCCATGACCGACGCGAAAGGCGGTGCGAGTCGGCCCATCGACAGTTCTCTCTCGGGCGACGCGGAAGGCGGTGTCAGTCGTCCCTCCGACCCGCCGCCCGTTACGATCCCTTCCTACAAGTTGCCGACCCCTCCAAACAATGTGGAACGAATCCAGGCCTACCCTTCTCGGCCACTCGTCCTCTAGAGCGACGCATAAGGCGCTCCCAATCGTCCTCCTCAGCGAATCATCCCAAGGGACGCCCTAAGGGGCCGCATGAGTCGGCCATCCAGCCACGGCTCCCCCCTTCTCTCACCCTGCGTGATTCTCTCCACTCAAACGACGGCCACACAGTACTCGAGCCCATCAACATCACATTAAATGCACTGACAGCCCCTTAATTCCCCCATCTCTCACAGTATTTAAGACACCTCGGACCCAGCTGACACAGCGCCACCAATCCCATCCCATTAATGGCGAATAGACCACACCAACCCTCAGACTACCCCCAGTTTGACACCTGTAAAGGCCAGCCAATCTAGCAGGCGGAGAGATGTCCAGCCAATCCTCGGCTCACACGTGGAGGGAGGAGGGCTGACTCACCGGTGGTTCCCAAGCTAATGGAAAGAGCGGAATTAACCACCAACCTAGCGAGAACCCGATAAGTAATGGTCTCCCCACTATTTATAACAGACCCATAAATGCTAAGCCCCTCGTGATCAACGGAAAAATTAAGAGTGTGGAATTCGAGGGTCACCCAAAACCGAATCGCCATCTCGAAAATCACCAAACGTCTGTCTTAAATGAAGCCTACCGCCCACCCCAGAAACCCAAAAGTCAGCGATCAAAGGACGGTCCGCTGATGACGCTTGTGCACAAATCGAGAAGCAGTCCCAGAGGGCCCCACCTCTATGCCCAGAAGGCGAAGCGCCAATGGCCAAGAAACTGCTCGCTGACGTCAGCCACGTCCCATCGATGTAACGATTCGAACCCCCCTCGAACCCCCTCCGGGCCAATGCAACGCTACTCATTTCACTTGGACTCGTTTCCAACCGACTCCAAGCAAAAGGGGCCAACTGTTATGGTCATAACCACTAATCAGTGATTAGTGGGAAAAGCCGAGCGCTGATCTGGACGAACGCTTGTTTACCAATGAGGACCGACAAGGACCTCCACGCTCAACCCACCGACCGGCCTGCATGTACCGACCCAGTCCCGGTCCATCAGGCGACTATCGCCATGACCGACGCGAAAGGCGGTGCGAGTCGGCCCATCGACAGTTCTCTCTCGGACGACGCGGAAGGCGGTGTCAGTCGTCCCTCCGACCCGCCGCGGCCCTTCCTACAAGTTGCCGACCCCTCCAAACAATGTGGAACGAATCCAGGCCTACCCTTCTCGGCCACTCGTCCTCTAGAGCGACGCATAAGGCGCTCCCAATCGTCCTCCTCAGCGAATCATCCCAAGGGACGCCCTAAGGGGCGCATGAGTCGGCCATCCAGCCACGGCTCCCCCTTCTCTCACCCTGCGTGATTCTCTCCACTCAAACGACGGCCACACAGTACTCGAGCCCATCAACATCACATTAAATGCACTGACAGCCCCTTAATTCCCCCATCTCTCACAGTATTTAAGACACCTCGGACCCATGCGGCTACAGGCGCCGCCAATCCCATCCCATTAATGGCGAATAGACCACACCAACCCTCAGACTACCCCCAGTTTGACACCTGTAAAGGCCAGCCAATCTAGCAGGCGGAGAGATGTCCAGCCAATCCTCGGCTCACACGTGGAGGGAGGAGGGCTGACTCACCGGTGGTTCCCAAGCTAATGGAAAGACGGAAATACCCCCTTAACCCTACCTATAAGAGAGAACACGTGAACAACTAACAGGGTAAGCAATCTTCCCAGTGTGAATTTCTGCTCCATTAAACTATCTCCCACTTCGCTAACTTGACCGTCGGAGGAACCACCGGAGATCCCAACTCCGCCTCTTCCGCAGGTCCTTCCTTCGTTGTAGGCGAACCCTTTGGCTGGAGTCAGCGTCGCTGGGCTTTAGGAGAGAAAGCGGACTCCGCTCTCTTAAAAACTAAACTCGCTCGAGGTTAGTGACTGTGATTATATACATCAACATTTACCAACTCTTGAAGATTATACTTGGAATCAAATGTACATACGTAAATAGAGTATTAATTAAGGTTTGCAAGATAATCTTTTAATTGAGAAATAAAGTATGAAAAGGAGCAAGATTCTTGAGATGGCTGTCTGGCTCAAGTCAATCCCTTGCTTATTTTGTAATCTTTAATAATGACTCGCTTACACTTGTTTAAGGTAATCAAGATTCCATTATTGCTCAAAGGACAACTGGCGCAATGATCTCTTACACTTGTTTAAGGTAATCAAGATTCCATTATTGCTCAAAGGACAACTAGCGCAATGATCTCTCAAGGAAACATAAGCTCCACAAAAGCTTGACCATGTGAATGGTAGTGGCCCGTTAATTCACAACTTGCGTGTGACAGAAATGTCAAGGTCTAGGGCACTGATTTTAGGAATGTAGTCAATTTGTCTAACCTTCAACAAGATAGAGACCGGTCACTAAGAGGACAGGATCAAATCATCAAACGATGGCCAAAAGATCATGTCTCCTTGGTGCATGTATTGTTAGAATATGCTTTTGATTTATAAAATGCCATTTATACTCATAATCTACATGAATAATTGTGGATTTGTTCCAAGAGGCTCAATTCCATAAGATTGACTTGACGAGAGGAGACAAAGATAGTGGAGCCCATTGGTGGGATTATCTTAAGCCAAGTGTTAGGAAGATGTTGTTGTCAAATGGTTCCACCAAATTTTTTTTTTCACTTATAAGTTTATGTATAATCATCTATATCTAGAAAAAAGTATATTATTTTAAATTTCCTAATTATTATTTTAGTTATGTGCAAAATAGATGGTTATTAAACTATGTGAAAAATTAATATATTAAACTAGTTTGATTCATATTCTACAAGATTCTAAACTATGTCAAACTTCAACCATACACATTTAATGATATTTTTAATAAGATGTATGGTACAGAACATGAAATTGATGACCCTATTAGTCCATCTCACGATAAAAGTTTTATCTCACAATATGATTGCTCGTGATAAAGTTTTATCTCACCATATGATTAGTCTCTCTCTATATATATCCAGTGATATTCTATAACATTCGAAAATCAATGCTTTCATATCTAGATGTTTGACCAGCCAATAGAGATTAACTTCCAAATTTTTAACTTTGACCGTCCGGATGGGAGAAACTTCATGCCCATTTAATTTATTTAACCAAGTATGACATATATTCCATCACAAACATATCTAAAGATGAAATTGCCACGCATTGCATAAACAGTGGCATCATATGTGTTGTCACTTTCCAACCACTTTGGTTAGCTCAATACTTGTCATTTGTGAATATTTTTCCATGTTAATATAGACTTCAAGTTGGAAAACACTTTACTTAGATCTAGACTTATTGGTGTATTACTATATCTTAAACCCTAATGCTTTTCTGGTCAACATCTCCAAACTTATCTAGAATCCTTATGAAATATTTATTTAAATGGATTTGTTGCCACCCGTATCAAATTAATTTAGAGGATATCTTACCCACTACCTTTAAACTTTTATAATACGAAGGTCCAATGTCCGAACACCATTTTGCCTCCAACTTTCTATTCTAATATCGGGCATCGTATCTACTTCTTATTATTTTACCCCCTTCTTAATGCCTCATATTTTTTTAGAAAAAAATATACACTTCCAAGTTTGGATTGCATCACTCGCAAGCACATCTAGATGCCTTCACCTTTGACCAGAAGAGAGGAGATTTGCCGACCTCTTACCAATGTTTTATGCAGGAGTTTTTGGTGCGAATTTTTCTGATAGAGTGAAGACAATTGGCTTCAAAATGCTCTTTTTTAATCCTAGATGTTGAAAACTTTTCCTCTCGCTTTGGTAGGGTGATTATAAATAATATTGGAACATGTTAGCTAACATCGAGACTCGAGAGCGGCCAAAATTATTGGGGTTACCACTTGGGTCCTTGAGTTCAGACTTTTGTGATGGTTGTCGTCAAGACAAGCAAATTTATACAAAATTAAGTTTCACACTGCATCCAAACAGAACGTAATTAAACAAATTAGAATTTAAAACTTGTGAAAATGACCAGTTAACGTTACATTCCTTGATTTATTCTTATAGTTTAGTCAACACAAGCAAGTTTTGCATTATTGCGATATATAAAATTGTGCATCATGTAATATATTTCAACTAGTTGACTTGTCCCCAAAGGCAACGTGGTCTATAATTTACTATACAAATTTGTACATCAAAGTTGGTGAATCGATCTAGTTTCGCCTCGATCCTTACAACTGCACATGTAAACAATATGACTTACGTCATTGGTTAAATTAAAATTATATCATTATCAGTTGTGAGTAACATGCATAAGACAATAAGTTAATTTATCGTTGCAAGTGTATTTTTTATTTCATTTTTCCCTAATTACGAAATCGATACGCAACTAAATTTTTCGTGCAACTAAATGAAAGCTACTTTATATATCACGAGTAGATGTGAAATATGTGCATTAGGACTACATTTGTTAAATTAAAAATGAACCGGAGAAACACATTCTTGGGCCACATCTAGTACAAAATCTCCTACACATGTCATAGTTTCTAATGCTGTGTTTGGCAATATTGCAAAAATAATATCTGGACTAAAATTAGACTAATTTTCTTTATCTCAAATTTTAGTTGTTAAGCTAGTTTTCTTTTAGATCACCCTTACTTGGACCAAAGACGAACTAGTTTTCTTTTATCTTAAATTTTGGTCTTTAAGCTAGTTTTCTTTTAGATCACCCCTTACTTAGGCTGACTTTGACCTAGTTATAGGAACTTTTTTTAGTTGCCAGACAGAGCCAAGAGTATGCATATACTCAGCAAATATACTCTGCAGAGTTTTAAGTATTTTCGCGTTTAAACATACATATGTGCCTTTGTGGCAAAATACTCTCTTAATCAACTATGAAGTTGATAATTAATACCCATTCGTGTATTGCTTTTACATGCTTAATTTAGTATTGAATTAAAGTCCCCCGATATTTGAAGTGTCAGCAGCGATTTATATTTGATTACATTGATCAATTACTATTATGATTGCCGTTTAAAATTGTTAATAGATGCATCCCTTTCTATCTCTCTCTCTATTAATGATACTATTCTTAATAGTTTTTATTTTACGGCGTTAGGAGTCACCAAACGTCGTCAGCCCAGAAGACAAGTCACGTGAGTGAGCGCGACGGGCAAAGACTAGAAAGCCCAAACCGCAATTAATTCTGACTCCAGTCAACGAAGGCAGACGACCACAATCCAAAACTAATGGGCCCCACATCCTACCAGCCTCGATTGACCACAGTCAGCAAAATAAAATTCAAACGGGCCCCCCACCACCGGGGCCTTTGACTAACGCCCCCACCCCCAAACAAACAACGGACTTCAAAGCTAAGCAATAAATTCACTCAATAACCGAACAGAAGGGGGGAAAAGTCACTACACGACAAAATTTCCATTCCCACCAGCGACCTTCAAGTCAAATTACCTAAATCCTAACATTTCTGCATTTTTATACAAAAAAAAAAGGTCTCAAGAAACAAATAAATAAATAGTCCAACATCAACGGCTAAGATTTGAACACGATGGTCTCGTTGCTGCCCCCATCGACGGCCATCAGGTGCTGCACGTGCCGGTGCTCCTCCTCGTACGTGACGATGAGCATCGACAGGTCGTCGAACGCCCGCTCCACGTGCTTCCTCGCCGGACAGCCCCGCACGCTGCTGCACTTGTAGTAGGCCCTCGAATCGTATGGACTGGGGGACACAGAATAAACGGATCAGATCTTTCCACGGCGTCGTCAGATTAAAAAATCGAACGGTTCCGAAGAGGCGGAGAATAGTTACCTAGGGTGAGGGGATCCCTTGATCGGTTTCTGACCGTACTTCCTCCATGAGTAGTCGTCGTTGGGGATGTCGGCGATCTTCGAGCTTATCGCCGGCACGCGAATTGATCTCCTCAGCCGATTTTTCCTGTAAGAAGGCGTATGTTAGAGAAAGTACTATACATTTACTGCTAACGTGAGCCGGATCTGAGAAGTTTTTGTCCTCACTTTTTCTTCGAGCAATGGCAGCGGCCGCCGGAGGCGGTGTGGTTACCGCCGGAGCCAGAGCTATGGCACTTCTTCTTGGATGAGGATAGCGGCGGCCTGCCGTTGGAAACGGTGCGGTCACCGCCGGCGGTGAGGAACAGAGACGATCCTTTCCCGTTGGAAACACTTCCATCCGCAGTGATCGATGACAGAAACGAGGAGTTACCGGAGATCGGCGGTGAGATGCTGAAAGAATCATCGGTAAACTGTCCTTTCCCGGTGATCTTACCGGCGGATGGCGGATTCGGCTTGGTGAAGTCAAGGGTGAGCCCTTGAGGCGGGAAACTCAGCGCTGGAGGAGGGATCGGAGCTGGTTGAGCTACAGTCACCGGCGGAGGCGGGGGCGGAGGAGACCGGGATTCGGTCGGAGGCTGGACCGGGCCGCGCCTGAACCGGGCGTGGCCCGTTCGATCGAGGGCGCTGATGAACTTCTTGAACTTGGAGACGGTGTTGTCGGCGATGACCGAGCAATCGAAGGAAGAAGATGAGGAAGATTGATGGCCGAGGGTGAGGACGAGGGCTTCCATGCTCTGGAGACTGGCGATGGCTGCTTCCTTGATCGCGATCTGATCGTCCATTTTTGAGAAGTTCATCAGATCAACGGCCATTGATGGGGGTGAAGGAGAGGAGATTGGGTTTGGGGAGGAAAGGGGGTTATTTATATATAGTGGAGGAATAATGGAATGGAATGGGTTGGGGTTTGGAAATTGGGTGGAAATAAAGAAATGGGGATTTCTGGTCAGAGCATCGGACGGTTCTGAGTCGATCTTTTCTTTTAGTCTGGCTTTTTTTGATATATGAACCCTCTTCTTTGATTTAATTGGCATAGGTGCTTCAGTCAGCGGAGCACAATCTCTCTTGTCTTTTTTTTTAGTGGTCATTATTTGCTTTTATATCCTGTTTTTCTCTCTGGGGAGTTTGTAATATCTACCCTTGATTAGATACGAAATAATGTCGTTGTTATTTTCTTGCAGTTATGTTTACCTGGTTGAGTGTCGTTTGATCAGCTAATTAATATGTCGTGGTAAGAATAAAAAAATTTTATATTATTTTTATCTTATATTTATCTTTTTTGGACGAATCAATTTTCCTTGGCTCTGCATCGTCTACTTTCTTTTGCTCTTGATTTTTTACTTGACACCTGTTGAACATGATTATTTGATGGCTTATGTTGATGCTATGGATCATACAGTCAATTAATTGTAGTTTAAGGATGATTAGGGTCCGCTAACTCCTCCACATATCCGGTTCTGAGGCTTCCTGATGTATCCTGCACATGTCACAAATCATAAGAGGTTGGGGTTGGATCCCCGGTGGTTCCTCCGACGATCAAGTAAGTGGATAATATTGAGTGGGGAAATAGAAATTATACTGAGAGTTCTAGCCTAGGTTTAGATTGCATACATGTGTTGTTAACTGTTTTCTTATTTATAAAAGTAACCGATGGTAGTTTGGTAATTTCGGCCGGGTGATAGCTGTCGGCTGAGTCAGTTTTGACTTTACAAGTACTGCCAGCTAAGTGGATGGAGTCGCGTCGGTATTTAATGCGAAGTGACAAGGGGCACGTGGTCCGACGTGTCTTAAAGATATTTGAGTATGGAGAATTGATGGTTCTAATCTCGTATTTAATGCGACGACGACTCATCGCCAGCGAGAGGCTCGAGGCACGTCGTCGTCTTCCTATCCTAGGTGTCATGTCGAGAAGTCCTGCCTTTTGAGTCGGAGTCGCAAGATGTCGATCAACCAGCCAAGCGGGTCGCTCGTGGAGTCGGCTTGGTGAAGAGGTCGACTCGTACCGTGTTTTGAGCTGGCCTCGCAAGATGTCGGCAAAGAAGACGATCGGGTGGTGCGCTTGTCGAGTAGGCTTAGGGAGAAGGTCGATATGATGACATGTACCGCCTTTTGAGCCGGCCTCGCAAGGTGTCGGCCTCTTGAGTCGTCCGAACTGCTAGTTTGGTTTCTTTCGGAGTAGATTAACTAGATTATGTCTCTAATGCGGGATACTTATCTGCTACTAAGTATGGATTAATATTTGAATAATTGAAGTGTTATAACAGATTATATTTATTACAAGTTTAACATGAAGTTTCTCAGCGCTTTTTCTTTTTTCGTGATGACTTAGCGCGTGTTTAGATTTTCATTAGGGGTATGTAAAGTTATGAAGAAAAATAGGGGAGAGAAGAGAAGAGAAGTTAAGAGATTTTTCTTCCTCTCAGTTTTATTTCAACTTGGAGTGAAATAAATTTTGTTTTGTTGAGGGTGAACTTAGGAGAACTATGGGGAACATTTGACCCCTTAAAAACTATCGAAACGGGGTGAAAGATCTCCCCTATATTTCGTGTTCTCATATCTCCTCAATCTAAATAGGGCCTCGGTAAACTTCTAAGATTAAGCACTTTAGTTTCTATAATTCCTTTTTTATGACGTTGGCATGTTTTCACCTTTTCGCTATCAATCTTCAGTTATTGTGAGGATCTAAACTTTGACTGTGTCGTTCTTCTTACCAAGAATTTCAAAAGAAAAAGGAACGGAAAGAAGACTACAACTTACCGGTATGAATTTCAAAAGTTGTTTGTTAAAAAAAGAAAAAAGAAAAAAGAAAGGAGACCGGCGCTTACCTTTGAATAGGGTAATCCCCAAGGGTGTACATGCATAAAACTTCTTTTTTGTATTCTGTACTAGCAAAACACCGCACCTTCCATGCATCAGTTTGGTGTGAAAAAGGCAGACGTGTAAGTTGGACGCACTCCCTCCGTCTACGAAAAATATAAAAAAATTAATAATAAACATTTTTTTATGTCAAAATATTGCCCGAAATATCGCGTTACCGATACAACCTTGGGCCGTCCAGTAGGCGGACATCCAAGGTAAGGACGGCCCACTTGGTTTAAAATAAGGTCCCACATATTTGTCCAGATCTGGATCATGCTTTGAAATCTCATAAACAACGGCACCAAAAAAGTCTCAATTTGAGCTTCAGTATCTCCTCAAATCTCCACCTGAAATAATTAATTTTGGTTGCCGGTAATAATCTATGTTAGAATTATTAAGAAGCACATGAGACTAATTTGACAAAACCACTGACTAATGAGCAATTATAGGCTTTTTCATAACGAGTATCGCGTGGGTATACTATTGATTATGTTGTAGTCTTCGAGATAAAGTAGTTGGTGGTGGTGTGAAACTCTCAGTTTCAACGTGAGTAGTTGTCAAGTAAATAATATTTTTTTGAAAATTTTGTCAAATTCTTCTATTTTATCTTTTAATAAACCTCGTGTAATTGGAATTTTATCCTTGCTTAGCTATAATGTTAGTTGAGATTGTCAATTTCCACTGACAAATATAATAAGAACTATTTTCACAGCTATGCAATAATTTATTTGTTTAAAGGGAAGGGATTGCTTTTGTTTGTACATCAATTTAAGAAGACATCGGACGTTAAATCACACAATTGGGTTCAGGTCTAGCTTTTGTTTACCCCGCACGGGATATCTAATTATAAGGTAGTTTTTGTTGCTATCTTAATTTTTGAATGGATTATAATAAAATGTAACTATGAAAACTAAATATTTTAAATTAAATTCCTCTTGCTTACTCAAGAGATTTATCATTTCCACATGCAGTTGAATTAAAATGCTTATATAGTTATATTGATTTATCCCTAAGCCAACTTTAATGGAATTACGAAATATGGCACAATCCTAATCGGATAAATTAGTGAAAAAAAAATTTTATTAGAAAAGCAATCTTATTATTCTTTCTCTAAAATAAAAAAAAAGTGGAAACATTCAAACAATTTTTTTTTTTTTGTTTTCACTTGTCCATGCTTGATTATATGCAAGTTCGAGACAAAGTGGATAGGAAAATCGAACATATCTGAGCCATTGGATTTGGGTTGAAGGATCTGACGGTGAGGTTTCGAAGGATGAGTTGACTGGGCTCTCTTTAATCTTACAAGTCAAACGCGCCGTCTCGCGGGGCTCCACGCTGATAAAAACGGACACGGTAGTGGTTGACACGTGTAGGTAGATGGGGGATGAGCTGTCAACAGCAGAGAAAGCGAAAAGCTTTAGGACGCAATTAGTTCTTGATTTTTGTAATTTATTGTTTTCTTAAATAATGAGTTGCGACTTGAGACTCGAGAGCCTGCGCCCAAAAGTCAACGAATAGAGTGGGAGAATTTGATTAATTCCGTGTTTCCTATGCTAACATAAAAGTGATCAGATAGTTTTCATTTGTTGCATTCATAATACATCAAGTCGATTAACATTCTTAAATAGATAGAGTCATATCCTTTAATTATTGAATTGATTCCAAAGTAAAGCAATTTTGTTTTATGCTTACAGTAAACTGAAAATAGACATGCATGTAAAACATATACTTTCATGACTGTGCGTTTGGAGTTTAAAAATAGACATTCCTTATGCCTTGTTTGGATGGAGGTGAATGGATGGAAGGGAATATAAAATTTCATTTTCACTTCGTTTGGAAGTTTTTTAAGGGGGTTAAAGGATGGAATGGGATGTAAAATTTTGGCTAATTTTCTTCACCTCCGAATTGGGCGGTAGAGGGTGTAATGGAAACGGATGTAAAATTTTATAATGTGATTAGACAATTATACCCTTATGGTATTAAAATCAATGGCTAAGATATACTTCCATCCAATATGTAAGGGTATTTACGTAACTTTATCTTTTTACTTCCGTTACTATTAGAACTCCCAAACAATATAAAACAAATTTACTTCCGTTCCCCTTACTAAACTCCCAAACAATATTTTATCTTTTTCCTTCCATTCCCTACCTTTCCTTTCCATTACTTAACTTTCCGTTCCATTACTTAGTAAACTCCCAAACATAGTGTTAGGTTCTACCATAATTCAAATTTCACCCAAAATAATAGATAAGAATCGGATCATAAACCATGAGAGCTTTATTATAACCTTCCAACAGTTCGGATCACATGCAGTGGGACATCTTTTGTTAGGATCCAACATCTTTGGCACAGAGATATAAATGCAACTATCGTTTTTACTAATTCATAATGAATAATTTTACATCGAACACGGACATTCCACGACCCAGCCAACAGCAAAGAGGCTGTGGGTTACGGTCCTCAACCAGTTTATCAAAGCCCGTTAATATTTATTGCCTACAATATCACACAAAATAAGGTACTTTAACTCAGCCCGCAGTATACAGCCCATTTATAGAAAAAATCGCACCATGTCTGGCCCATTATAAGTGCGCAAGTTTCATGGCTTCCAAATTTTAATAGCAGTTGCGTAAAATTGAAAGAAGGAAACAAATGGAGTAAATTAGTCATCACAATGATTTACGGGCTAAGGGGGGTTCGTCAACCGAAACATTTTTACCATGAGACAATTGTTAGCCTGAGATAAATTTTTGAAAGTGGGATATTTTAGTAGGATAATTGAGAGTAATTTTTGAAGCGGATATTTTCGTCGGACAATTATTTGCATGGTTTGGGATAATTTGTGGCAATCAAGTATATAAGTTATGAATCTTGATGATAAGGCCATTATTTACATATTTAAACTTACTATTACTAATTCATAATGAATAATTTTACATCGAACACGGACATTCCACGACCCAGCCAACAGCAAAGAGGCTGTGGGTTACGGTCCTCAACCAGTTTATCAAAGCCCGTTAATATTTATTGCCTACAATATCACACAAAATAAGGTACTTTAACTCAGCCCGCAGTATACAGCCCATTTATAGAAAAAATCGCACCATGTCTGGCCCATTATAAGTGCGCAAGTTTCATGGCTTCCAAATTTTAATAGCAGTTGCGTAAAATTGAAAGAAGGAAACAAATGGAGTAAATTAGTCATCACAATGATTTACGGGCTAAGGGGGGTTCGTCAACCGAAACATTTTTACCATGAGACAATTGTTAGCCTGAGATAAATTTTTGAAAGTGGGATATTTTAGTAGGATAATTGAGAGTAATTTTTTGAAGCGGGATATTTTCGTCGGACAATTATTTGCATGGTTTGGGATAATTTGTGGCAATCGAAGTATATAAGTTATGAATCTTGATGATAAGGCCATTATTTACATATTTAAACTTACTATTACTAATTCATATATTTACTTTAATATTAGGTAATATTGAATAACTATTGGTTAGATTATAAGATATTGTATTATTATAATAATATTTTTGGAATTATTATTTAAATATAAATCTAAAAATCAAAGTTTTTAAAATTTCTTTTACCAAATACCTTTCCCTCATCTCTTGATTTAAATTAATTTTTAATAAAGTATAGATTTATAGTTTTTAATTTAAATTAATTATAAAAATCTAATATTGAATTTAAAAATAAAATAACATATATAAATAGAAGAGGAAAAAGAGATGCCTTAGGATTTGATGGTGTGGTTTGAAGAGGATAAAGGAACAAAATATGAAAAATAATAAAAATAACAAATATGAGAGTTCTAGTTTTTTACCACATAACTCTAGTCTAAAACGTGAGATTATTTGAGAGACTAGAACTCTCTTTACTATACAAATATGATAAAAGTGGGATAATTTTGTATAATTATCTCAGTTCTACTTTTATCTAGTTCTAGTTGGCTAACACTGTATAATTTTATCATAGTTCTAGTTCTATTTAACTAACATCATAAAAATTTATCCCATAAATTATTCTAGTCCTACTTTCTAGTTCTCCTTGACTACCCCCGGGGCTAAAATAACTATAGTTTGGGAGTTCATAAAGAGACTAGGGAGCATGTTTGATTGGAAATGCTTAGTTTTTGAAACAATGAACCATAGATTGGTGAATACTTTCGCAATTATTATTTGTCAATGAATCATGTCACATACTTGTCTACTTTTATTCTTTGGACCATAGTTGGGCTTCTTTTTTTTTTTTTTTTTTAAATCGTATTTGTGTGTGAGTAAAATGGACTATAGCAGATGATGAAGCCCTTGTTAAATGTTGGAGATGGGCTCAGGACTAAGGGTCTAGTGTTCGGAGGCCCAACGCGTTCTATGTGGGGCTGTGGAGAAACAATTGTCGGCGTCTTAAGATTAGCAAAACTAAGCTCGGCGATTATAATTAGCAATAAATTAACCTTACTTAAAAATGTATTATCTTTCTAAGCAGGTTACCGCGATTATGGTAGATTCCATGCCTATCCTCGTAATATTAATCATGTATTTATTTATCGTTCCTCAGTTCTCAATTCTCATAGATTGCCTTTGGTCAGTGGGATCACTGGGGCCCGAATGAGAACTTTAAATAAACAAATAATACACAGAGTTTTAAAAAACCAAAAATATAGTGGGGAAAAATAATCCCCCTACTGTCCTAGTTCTAGTGTTGCTTTATTAAAATAGAAAAATATTTTTTGGGATCTAGTGCCATTTGCATCTATCTGCTTTCTGTTTCCTCACAGCTTGACATGCTTCGTTGATGCAACTAGCTCCTCAAGGGGCTGACTGTGGCAAAGCCAGTGAAGATCCCAATTTTTAACCTCGCATTATTGTTTTGTCTAATTTCTAAATCATACTAATTAATCGATAATTTGATAATACATTCGGCAACCAATTGGTTGATCTAAATCTCTCTTCCTACCAACTAAAGAAATGACACACAGCATTGCCGACCTAATACCTAGCTCAAACCTTTATAATTAAGACAATATTGCACCATAAATTTTGTTCTGAGAGATTAATGCACCGTAAAAATTGGCATAAATAAAAATAGAGACAAGGATGGTACAAATGGTCAACCCAACCAAATAAAAGAGAAACTTTTAATAGTAGGGGACCTTCTCTTTTGTGGGCTTTCAGTACTAGCGACATGGATGGAGCCAGAGCAGAACTATCAGATTCAATCAGTGCAAAAATTAGGGCAAATCTGGGACAAGCAGCATCCAAGACATAGATCCTCCACTACATTATTAAAACCCTACATCTACAGATAAATTTCTCACAGTACTGCTAGCTAGCTAGAGAAAGAAGAGGCCAAAAGGTGGAATCTCTTTTATGTCACCTTTTGCCTATATGCATTTCATAGTGGGTGAATTGCGAACAGACTCCTTGTAGTGTCACCCAATTTCAAATAGGCCCCATGTAGTTCTACTTATTACAAGAAGAACCGTTATAGTTCTATTTGTTACCAACAGACCCCCCGTGTAGTGTTGGCCCAAGTGCGAATGCAACACCTTAGTGAACTTTTTCTACTCTTTAAAAGTCAAAATTAGCAACTAGGTTCCTCACTAATAGAACTATAGGTGGTCTATCGACCTACTCAAACATTCTTAATGATTTTGAGTGGTAAAAAAATTTCACTCAGGGGTCTCACAATAAATAGAACTACGTACAGGGGGTCTATTAATGACAAATAGAACTATAGGGGGTCTATTCACAATTGGATGACACTACAAGGGCCTGTTTACAATTAACACTTTCATAATTTGGTGGGTCATTTAAGATATTTTCTCTAACAATAATGATAATTATATCATCAGTCTATAAATTTTAGGGTTAATTGCGGATAAACCCCGTATACTACCGTTTTGGGCAGACCCTGTGTGGTTCTATTGTGGTTCTATTGTTGCAAATGGAGCTAGAGTGAATTTTTTTGACTCTTTACCCTTATGGAAAGATAAAATTGTTTTTATCAAATAAATTTCATGAGAGTAAAAGAGGCGAAAAAAATTCACTTAGCGAGTCTATCCTCAATTGGGCAACAGTGCAATGGTCTATCAAAAGTTAACCCTAAAAGAGAGAAAAAAAAATGAATCAAGAGTATTCTCTTACGCCATTCTACATTATATCTGTTCAATCTTCAACGAAATTATTTGATTGATCATAAAAATACTTCTAGCAGTATGGGATATATAATATAATTAACATCTATCTTCTAAAATAGAAATATAACCTAGCTATATCCTCTTTCTTTTTCTCTTTTTCTCATAAATTAAATGAAATATAAACTATGTTAACATGCAGAGATAAGTTGCAAGAAAATTTTGTAGGTTAGTCTTATGACAGCAAAAAGCTCCATGCATGACTAACTAGTTAAATTGAGCCAGTTAGAAGCCATACACATAGGATGCTTTAGTTGGATCGATGCATATATATTAGGATACCTTCAAAGATTTCACTGCTTTGAGAGGAAATACTAAACAAATGTGTTGACTAGGATAACGTATGCATGCAATTGGTCGACAAGATGAATGTTTTAGTTGAAATTTGCGTGCAAAGAAGTGAAATTTGGAGTTAACTGCATGGAGCAAACCAAGCCAAACAGAACTCAAACATGCAAAAAAATCATTAAATATGTGAAGTCATGGTAGCAAGTAATTAGTCTGAAAAGCTTCTGGTTCATACTTACTCCCCTAGGGATCTAAAAACTATATCCATATATATTTCTTTTTTGGAAATTTTAATTGTAGTATGGAATCCAAGTAAACGGCTAATTTAGTCCCCACTTCATGGGATCATATGATACTTAATTTTGACACCTCTCTCTCTCTCTCTCTCTCTCTCTCTCTCTCTCTCTCTCTCTCTCTCTCTCTCTCTCTCTCTCTCTCTCTCATGGGTCCCTTTTCATGTACGTGCAACCTACAACCAATAATTTGTAGGTAGCTAGCATTTTCCCCATAAAGATTCTCATCACAATGTGATTGTGTGCAAGCCATGATTAAGCTATAGGTAGCTTTTTTTGAATAGTGAAGGAGAAGGATGAATTGATAGAATATTTGTCTACAGTACACAAAGGGAGGTGTTGTGTGTAGCTTATGAGGAAAGGCTAGCTTCTTCTCCTTTTTTATTTTTTTATTTCTTTTCTTTCAAATTCTTTTATTAATGTTATGGATGCCATGTGCATCATGAGGATGGGAGCATGTGACAGAGAGAGGGAGTCCACTTTTGTGGAGACTATAGTCCTTGAGATCCAATGACCTATGTTTTGTAACTAAAAATGCCATGTGGATGTAAACAAATTAACATGAGAGGGCCGGTGAGCTTCTTTTCCAAGACCTTGGATATGTACCCTTTCAAGTTTAAGCATGTATCGTTTAGCAATATGGTTATACCTTTGTAATTAAGTTGAAATTTCATAAGTTTCCTTGCCCTCTTTTACATTTTTGTGAGTTTTTTATAGAATTACTTGGCTAATTTGTTCTAGAAGAACATAATCCACATTAAGAGAATTTTCTTTTTTTGTTAGTTCCATTGAAGAGAAGTTAATGAAACAATGCATGACTAGTCCAAGAGGAACTCTAGTTACTGCAACATCTACTAAGAATACAAAAACATAGGATTGAATTATGGAAGATTCCATGTCTACTTCGATATCGTGTTGCCAAAACTCCAAACTTACAATTATGTACTTAGCAGAAATGACTATGGGATTTTAGATTTGCAAGGTAATTACACATACCTTGAGTTAAAATAAGAGCTCATTTTTTAAATATATATAGAGAGTCATTAGCCTTTACATGTAGTGGTTGTGTTCTATGAGCTTTATAACTTTATCAGGTGGCAAGAGACATAAAATAAACCTAAGGCCTGTGTGTTCTTCTTCTTCACCTTCTCTTTGTTGTCTCATGGATCTGATGCTGGATTGCTTTGAAATCAAAAGATCCCAAATGCTTCTCCTTCACTCAGTTTCATGCTTCTCTTTTACTTCTTCTTTTGTTTGCTTAAACTTTATTTTTTTTAATGTATCTTTTCTTGTTGCACACTCCTCTCATGATTCCTCCTCTTGTTGTAATAATTGTATGTACTATATATCACTATCATAAATTTGCTGGATGTACATGCAAGTTTAGATTGTTTCAAGAGGATATACGCCTGGGATCTTGTGCATGATTTATGCTTCCTCGATTCTTACCTTAGTGAGTACATTTATGTGATTATATCTAGGACAAAAACATTAATTGCAATTATAATTTATATTCCATGCAATTGTCAACATATAATCTAATACATGTTCCTAAAGATGTGACTCTCTCTCTCATGTTCTCCACATTGTTCTTTTCTTGCCCAATACTCAAGTAAATATGCTTCTTCGTATTGATCCAATATCAAAGTAAGAGATCTAGCACTTTGTTGTGCACAAAGAATAGCACACTTTGACAAACTTTATTTTTGATAGATAGCTTCTTTCATACCCTCATTTTGCTTGCCTTTCTTGTTCACTATCCCTCACACTATCATACATCTACCTACCATCTCAACTACTGTTGTCCTAGATATAAGGTGTTAATATAACAATCAATATTAATTGCCTTTTTTTTTTGGTTCTCATACTACTAAACAAAGATTGGTGCGTCTTTCCCTCCATGCAGCTAGCTGGTGACTGGTGTGTCACTAATATGACACGTATTCATACCTCCATAGTTCAGATCATCAAAATACATATCTATACGTCTTAATATGCACCATTAATTATCCTAGATTCTCATCTACTAAATTTTACCAGCATTAATTAATTGGATGTACTACACTATTTAACATGCACAAACATTACAGACCAAAGTTGATTTATAGCACATGACAATGTAAAGAAAATTAATTATAGGGGAGGAAAATTAAATTAAGGTCTTCGATGAAAAGTGGTGTGTCACTAATATGACACATATTCATACCTCCATAGTTCAGATCATCAAAATACATATCTATACGCCTTAATATGCACCATTAATTATCCTAGATTCTCATCTACTAAATTTTACCAGCATTAATTAATTGGATGTACTACCCTATTTAACGTGCCCAAACATTACAGACCCAATCCGATTTATAGCACATGACAATGTAAAGAAAATTAATTATAGGGGAGGAAAATTACACAACCCTACCTATTAGAGGTGGTCCTAAGAAACACTCGGTTAGCTACGGTGCACCCATACGTATTAATACGCTGGCCGGTACCATTTAGTTGGGTCTCCCGTCTCCGGGACCATTTTTTTTTATTGAGTCCATTCATAATCCGAACATTGACACTCTTATTGGCCATAAATTTTTTACCCCCCAAGGTTAATTAATTGCACCTGTACTATCTCTGTTTTGAATTCGTATTTCCTGATCATAGTTTCATTTTGGTAGATAGACACATGAGTTTAAATTTTTTACTCTTTTACGTGGGAGAAATTTTGACAGATATTGCCTCCAGATGAAATTAGGAGTCTATTTCAGGCAGTGTAAAAATTAATTAAAAAAAACCCGGAGAGGTTATGTGCCGAAATGAAACTACAAGACTAGTAAAGTTATAATCAGTGATATACACTATAGAGAGACTATATATGAGCAATTAACCCTTTGAAAACAATTAATATCATATGGTTTTGATACTGAAATACTTCATGGTAGATGATTTATGCCTTATCACTGAACCGGGTCTTGCTGTCATTTGCTAAAGCCATTAATTTTGATAATGATGCTATGGAAGTCTCGTGATAATTAATCCATGTTTTCCCTCCATTCTTAAGATTATTTCCAAGCTTTTTCTCTGCTAAAAGAGGACTGAGTTTAGTAATTAAACGCAAAAAGGATAGCTAATCCCACTCTAACCCAACAAATCCCATGTGATCTCTTCAGCTTTTGCCCCACACCTTAGCTGGGTAATTAAGAGATCTGGTTTTAGATCATAGAATCCACAAAAGAAAAATGGCATTCCTGAAATTATTTAAAAATCCAAGGGTATCTACATGGTTGGTTTTAGCAAAATGGCTCTTTCTTCTATTTCTTATCACCAATATGGCAACTTGACATGCAAAATCTAAAAAAAACCTTGTACAACATCGATCGTCTACATGAAATAAAAAACAGAAAGTAGAATGCAATACATGTTTCACTATCAATTCTAAATCAACATAAAACTATATAAAAATCCATACAAATAGTGGAAATGATTGATACAATAAATTAGAGTGTCGATAACCATGAAATTAGTATGTGAACAAATGCAATATCCTTTTCTAGTCGTAAGGTTTTCTATATAAGGTCATGCCCCTACCCAAAAGTAATAGCCCCAATAAATTCATTTTCAAAATTGAAATGTCCAAAACGCCCCTTACTCATAAAAACTCATGAAGAAGTGGTACCCAAACCAACAGCTAAGCCATCGGAGTTAAGGCTGCCTTAATTCCTATTTTCCTTAATTAATTATATTTAATCCCTATTTTACTTTTCTCCCCCTTTAAATTAAATTGCCGCTCACAATCATTTGCACTCATACTTTCTTCCCTCCTTTTTCCCTTCACTATTTAACTCCTCTCTCAACCCCTCACATAACTCTCTTCATCTCTTACCTCCACAGCTCCTCATCTAACCCCTCATAATTCAACATAAATCCTTCTCTTCCTTCTGGTTCTCTACATCAACCCAACTTCATGGTAATGGGCCTTGAATTCATTGAAGCAGGCCCGGTCCCCGGCCCGATAAGTACTATAAAGATAGAAGAAGAAAGTCGAGAGGTCGTTGCTGAGGAGGAGAATTGCTCCACCCCGAAGGCAGAGGAGTCCAAATTAAGGTCCACATTGGCATGTCCACCGGCGCCGCGAAAGCCCAGGCCCGTTAAGAGGAAGCCCGGCCCACCGCCGCAGGGATTCTGCTGCGTGCCGGAGGATCTGGCATCGCTATTTGTGCCAGTATCGAGCTACAGGCCTCCCAGCAAGAGAATTCGAGTAGGCTGATTGATTGCTTGTTGTAATTGTTTTTAATTTTCTTTTTCTACGATAAGTATAAAAGATAACTTTTTAGCTTTTTTTTTTTGTGTGTATTTGCTGTGGGTAATACATGGAGTGAGTTTGTGGCATAATTGAGATAGAATTTTAATGCGACAATTGAAAAAAAGGTTGGGTTTTGATTGTTTGAACTGGTAATGGGGCTTTGAGAAAAGAAAAAAAAAGTAGAATATAATTGGGTGATGATTTTTTTTTTTTTTGTGTTGTCCTTTTCTTTTATGGAAATAATTCAATGATTGGTCATGGGGATACAACTCACATGATACTAGCTAGCTCATAGGAGGTATCTAGCTAGCTTCCAGTTACGGTTGTATAAGCTTTTCTTTACACTTTTTTTAGTGGATAACGTTGATAATTTTCATGGGTTTAATTTGATTCAGTGAGCATAATGAGGCCCATGCATAATATCCGCATTTCGTTTGAACTTGTTGGAAGTCCTCATGGATTTGATCAGTGAATTAATTAGGAAGCCATGATTATCATATATATATATGCTCGAATCAGTAGTTAACTCACTTCGCAATACGAATATCTGGCAATTAGATCCCAAAATTTTCCCATTATTAATTTTACTATGTGTAATAGCTTTAAGAAATCTAAGTGAGATCCTTTTTCCTCAATTGAATGCAAAATTTCCATTAATAAATTACCTGGTTTTAATGAGGGAGGGAGGGGATAATGATTATGCTGTTAGAATGTAATAATTCTCTGCCACACGAGCACACATTGTGTTGTCAAGTAATGGATTAGGAAAATTAGCTTTCTAATTTCCTCTGTCACATCTAACCCAACATTTATCCAAATTTATACTTAATTGATGTCCCTACAATCTTTTTAATTGTCATGGGCTAACCAGCTCCCTTGACTTCAATGGAGAACCATATATAATGGTGTTTCTTTTCTAAAATTGAACTCAAATGTTCTTTTCATTGATTTTTTTAAAAGAAAATCAAACAAGAAATATATAAAACATAAAGAACACTCCATTCTCATGTATACAAAAGATTCATCTTACAAAAAGCACCAAAACAAATCGCAAACTGTATTAGTTGAAAGCAAAGACAATAAATTAAGATATAATTATTCTACATCCAAAGTCATGTTCGTCATGATCATCGAGAACAAGAACAGAGATGTTCTTCTCACCCGAATATGATCGAAGTATCAACTAAACCTTATAAACATTTCTACACCTAAAATGTTATAATTAGATTCCAAGGTTTGAGATATGATTCATAACTCATTTGATGCTAACAATTATATACGACATAAATTAGGTTTTAGATCTCAAATTTAAAGTTTAGTAGGCAAAAAAAGGATATTTAAAAAAAACGCATATGGTTGGCATACGATATGAGATGATGGCATGCAATATGGTTGGTATAGATGGATGGTAGGCTGTACCTAGATAAATAAATTGATGATGACCCACCAATCAATCTTAATTAATGACTCTATGGCTTGATTAACAAGCAAAGATTGCATCTTTTTCGAGCATCTTTTATTGGACTTTTTTTTATTTTTTTTACCCAAAAAACATTTCTAGCCGCCTCAAAATCAAGAAACCAAGGTATAAGATACCTTGCCACAAAGGAAGGCAAGTGTGGCCTACTGGATAAAAAGTTGATAGGACCCAATTGTTCGCCTAAAGCGTACTTTTAGAATCAATGGTGAGCGGTCAAGATCATAACTGTTAACATTTTTTATAAAGAACAAGTTGATTAAATGTCACAGTCATAAATTTTTTCTAAACATCAGGTCGAACACATATGAAAACATATTGAAAAAAATATCCATACATAAATAAGAGATTGGATTATACATATATAAACGAGTTCAGGTTTAGAATTGGATTGCATCCTCAATTTTTATATATATATATATGTTAGATAGCTGAAAGAGGATTCATACATTATTATCCAATTAACGCATATTTTTGGATGAGCAAATAGCTTGCTTCATGGGTCCATAAGAGTTACCTTTTACCAAGAGAAAGAAAAAGAAAGCGACGTGAAAAGGACAGAGAAACGGTAGGTGGTTGTATATAGAAAATTGTTTACAAAATATTCCAAAATGTACTACTTCGAATATGATCCAACCGCTAGCCTATTTTTTGGCAATATATGTAAGGGAGTGGACAAAAATTAGGTACAAAATCTAATTCACTTCTCTTTGGGAGTTTGGGAGCATGACGAAGTACCATGATCACATTTTGGGCCAACACTCGTCCATAATGCACACAATTTTTTGTGTCTAGAAAACGTTATGAGATAATTTTTCAACGGATCAAATATATGTTCAAGAATTTGTCTCCTGATGTCCTAGCTCGAGATAACAAACAAACCACATAATGATTATGTTGTATTTCACAAAATTTTTATGTTCAAATGGAAAAGGTCCTCCTAATCCAGTTCACTCAAAAGTACTTTTTAAAACTCAATATCCTATTACAATCCCGATAATTTTTTTTACATTACAATCACAAAGAATGGAGGCTTATGTTTGGTTGGTGGAGATTCTTATTACAGAAGATTTGCATGAGGGATGATATGTCCTTCATTTAAGTGGTATCTATCATTAAAAATGATATAAATGTCCACATTGAAGGTAATACTAATAATACACAAAAATTTTAAATTATGAGAAGTCGTACTAGCTACTTGGAGGATATAGAAGAAGATTACTAGTATTAAGCCTGCGCGTTGCTGAAGGTAATACTTATCGAGGTATATCTATCACCAAATTGATAATATGGTTTTTATATATAACTATTTATAAAAACTTTAGCGATAAATTTTTTGCTACTATTCTGAGTGAATCTCCAAACCAGTTAATAAAATAATACACAAATTAGTAAGTTTTACTAATTTTCTATAATAGAGTCAAAAAATATTTATATTTGTAAAATATTTGATAAAGATTAAATTCCTCATCTGCAAGAACAGAGAGAGAGAGAGAGAGTGTGTGTGAGAGAGAGATGTGAACAATATTTTCAATATTAAAAAATGTTACTTCAACTTCAACAATGGATAAAGAGCCAAAAAATTACTATAGCATATAGAGTATGTTTAAGATTCAAAAAAATACACGGTAACATGAACAATGTTCATGGGAAAAAATCAGTGCAATGCAAACAGTAGGGCTAAGGCTGAAAATACTACTGTAAAATGAACATTTATGTTTAATATTCTGAATCAAATTGTAGCAACAGTTGTGTTTACTGTAGTATGAATAGTGATTTGTTGTTTTGCTTTTAAATTAGAAATAGTAGATGAGAGCTCGTACTAGCTAGTTGGAGGATAGAGAAGAAGATATCCATCTAATCACTTCAAAAATATGTAAGATGACAGTCAAATGAAGCATATTTTAGTCATGTTTTTAATTTCAATTTTGACATTAATTAAATCTTAATACATTTTACTTTTCAAGGGTTTTTAAAGCACTGAAAGGATTTGTTTTAGAAAATATATAACTCAAGATGGCTCTTAATTGAACGACTGAATGCATTACATTAAAGTGGTGCCTATCGTAGATCATTATGCTAATCTTCAAGTCTAGAATACATAATAATATTCTGACTAAACTTAGATGCATATTTCTCCCATGAGTAAATGAAAGCGACAAATGCTAGCTAGCACTAAAGAGGAGGGACCCGGGGGGCTGTGATTAAGCGTAAAGTAACAAAAATGAATCAGCCTAGGGATCCCCACACCACACAGAAAGAGAAAAGACTGTTACCCAACCAATCGAGCCCTCTCTCTTAAAAGCCTGCACATGCGGCTTCATCCACAGAGTCGATCGAGGGGGTAGAGGTAGGCAGGCCTGTATCCACTTTCACCGCTTCCTTCGTCGTCTTGCCACTTGGGCCGGGCCCACGGTCCTCTTCTTGTAAAATGTCCAGGGTATTTTCGTTCTCAACTACTTCACCAACATTTAAGGCAAAAATAGAGAAATTTCACTAATATGTTACGAAGCCGACACATGTCAATTTCATCTTGCCGAAATTGGCATTTCAGCAAGAGGAAACGGCAGGTGTAACGTGCAGCTGTTTTTTTGCATCGCTTTATTTATTTACTTGCTCTTCCTCTTGGTAAGTTTTGCGGGAATGAGATATAATTGATAGATTTCCCAATAATTTTACAAACATACAACAAGTCATTTAATTCGTATCTTCACTCATCCAATTTTAGTTGCGATATTGGATTTTTTTTTTTTAATCCTTTTGTATAAAATTTTCACGAATCTAGAATTAGATGTGGTCGTCCCTAAAAGAGAGACTCAGTCACTCAGACTGTGACTGCTGCAGGTTAAGTTGTCATCTTGCATGAGAGCATCACGGTGACAGGGTATGGATTAAGACCTCTCATCTGCGATATAAATGGGCCCTGTCCCTTGATGCTATTTGCTTTCCAATTTTTTCCTGTCATACTCGAGCAAAGATTCTAAAGCATTTTGTTCGTAATTTCATTCATTTGTGAACTATTTTTTCATTTCTAGCAAAACTCTACTCTCAATCTCCATTCAAGGATATTATTTTTTTCGCATATCGTCAAGTACTATGTTTTGTCAATTTTCTCTCTTAACTGATAAATTGCAATTCTTTCGGTGGAGTACTTAATCCAATCCAATGCTGAACAACAGTATGAAGAGAAGTCTATCAGTTGAGATCTAGCGTTCGCTTTAATTCCTTTAATAGGAAATGCTGTGATCAAAAGGGCAAGAAAAAAGAACAAGAAAGCTTAACAACGAGAATTCCAATTGTCACTACTTGCATCAACTCATGTATAGATACCCTGACAGTAAAAATTGACTGAAAATGTAATTGCAACTAATATATGTGGACCCTCAAGTTCCGTATAGTACGCTGGCTTTATACACTGATATTAATTTTAGCGCCAAAAAAAAAGAAAAAAAAACCCTCAAGCAAGTTGTTCGATCTTAAGATGAAATCTTCTTCCAAAGGCTTTTTTCATTCAAGTCACTGTACAAATGAAATCACATCAAACTCTTACAGGGCCTAATTTAAAAAAAAAAAAAAAGGCTGAGATCCTAATTCTAAGTTAGCAGCAAAATATTCCTTGCTCAACGTAGGATCAACCTTCATGGATTTCTCCCCAGGCTTCCATCCTGCAGGGCACACTTCATCCAGGTTCTCTTGCGCGAATTGCAGAGCCTGGAATAAGTAGTATGGATCAAAGGTTTAGAATAACAGAATAATAATTCGATTGTAATGTCAACCAAATAAGTTGAAACCTACGAAGACCAGTAATAATGTGCCCCCCTTGGATTCATGAGGGAGAGGGAGATTATCTGCAATTTATTCTTCTTAAAGCACCAATCTTGGAGAGTTAAAGAGCTAATAAAATAGTTGAGGAGTGATAAGAGCTACTGAAGATACAGATGAGGGGGTCATCTACAATTCACCCATAGTAAATTATCCACTATTTGGTCTGGAAATTGCACATGCAAGTTGTCAATATGCATGAGAACATTATTTTGAGAAGGTGGTATTCATGAAAGTGCTTTGATTTCATCATATCATAGAAAATAAACAAAAGATAACTAGCTTATATCATTATTGTATGTTGCCTGGTGGAACCCCAAGGGGACAAAACATTTGTCTCTCTGAAGAAAAGTTCCGCTAGTCTTTTGAGCTCTCGTCTGCGTTTGGAACTTACGATGATAATACTATTTCGTATGCTCAGTTTGGAACTTAAGATGATAATACTATTTCGTATGCTCAGTTTGAATAATGCCACTTGAGTCTATTTATTCACCATAAGTTTTCTTGTCTGCGTCACCATTTTTTCCCCTTTCTTGTGTCAGAAAATTTATCTATGGTGACATAACTAGCTAGTTTCTACTAAAATATTTGCAACATTAAATTGAAGGTAAAAAAAAATCAAGATTATCCTCTTCCCTCTCCTTCCTCTTCTATTTCCTCAGGATGGAGATTGATGTGATTTTCGTGGTGAGGGTCATAAAAAGGGTACTCATGTTTACTATTCTTTAGGCTCCTGGGATTTCCCAAATTTTTTTGTTCTTTTCTTTCACGCTTCCAAAATCAATGATTCACATATTACGCTTCTGAATCTTCTGCTAAAGTATAGAATCTTTTTAGTGAAACTACCATTGTATAAGAAAATAGTGATCATTGACTCCACGATCTAAAAGACTCTAGGAAAGGCTGTGTTGAATAAAAAACTCTGGATAATCCTCAGAAGCTCACCTCTGAAAGAAATTTTATGTACAGCTCGCTTAAACCAAAACCTGACTAAAACCTGAAGAAAGTGTCATGTTACTTAGAGCTACTCGAAGAAACCGTTCAATAATCTTCAACATCCAACAAAATTTTTGAATCCTAGTAGAAAATGACCCGAAGCCTTCAAAGCCCACACGATAAAATCCTGCATAAATACTAAAACTTTTACAGAATAATATTCTACTCATGCTACAAAATCCCAACTCTCTGTAGACTTTGATCACTTAATCTCTCTTGCTAAATGCTCGGGCATTTTTCTCTTTCAATGCATAGTAAAACATGCACACCCATTTTTCAACGCTCAGGTTGCTGGAGAACTACAATAGAGAGGCTATGAGCACAATGGCCTGCAGCAACTGCTGCTAGTTTGTGCAGCAAAAAGATTGCAACCAGCAGTGTACCACATCGACTAATATTACTCCGAACCGCCCACAAAATCTGGGTTCTTTGCCATTAGCATCTGTCACGCCAACTAATTAATGATTAATTAACACTGCATCACAAGTTGCGTGCAATATACTAAAAAAGGATATTACATGGACTAATCAAAAGAAAGTTAGGGTTTCTGGGACGTTGTTTCTCTGTGCAACTCCATCTCCTGCTACTTAAACCTCACATGCATAGCAAATTAGAATTTGCTGATCCTACAGTGATCATGCTTGATATACACAGTCCTCTGAATGATTCACGAAAGTTCCAGTATTTTGATCCAATCACGTTACACCAATAAGCTCTGCACCTTCTATTCTTAAACGTTTGATACCATAATACCGGTTCAGCTATATCCATCTACAAGTGTTAAATCGATCATCGAACCTGAACTATGTTTTTGTCCCCTCTCGTCTACATAGCGGGAGAAAAGGTCAAATCTATATCACTAAATCTATATTTACTAAATCTATATTCCATAAAAAGCTCAAATGCTCCATCAAACCAATGGAGCAGACAATAAATAAAATTAGTTGTTTTTAAGATGAGCTAGCTAAGAACCTTCACAGCAAATAATATTAAGAAGAAATAAATAACACAAGGTCAAATTCCCACCTTCCCAAAATACTAAGAAATAAATAATACACACTGTAGGAGTTACCTTTCTACAAAAAGAAAAAGAGTACAAAAGTAAGTAAGAAAGAGTGAAGGCTCAATCTTTCTCATCTTCCAGCTCACTTATTTATAACAACAAAGCTATTATACCAAGCTGGGAAATATAAATCTTAACTTTCACATTCGGTTCTATTAAGGGTCATCTCCACATTATCCTCCTCAATCGGCCAACCAAGCCAACCAAGTTCTTTTAGGTACAATATCTAGTCCCCTTTGCGCCATAACTATTCTCTTATGACAGATTCTTTATTTATGATAAGGAAAAATGGTTGAAAGAAGCTCAGCATGTTTCCCTTGAAATTCTAAGGAAAAGAAGAACCTAAAGACAATAGAAAGAATTGTCTCCATACATATTCCGATTTTTATGACAAAAAAAAAAGAGCAAGAAATCTATATAAGACAGCTATATGAGCCGAAAAAACAAGGCAGGTCACCTAGCAAGGTCTGTAACATCATGATGCAACATCACCAGCTAGTTAAACATCTTCCATTATCCTCATCTAATAACATATAGCTCACTAGTGAGACGTGTTCCCTATGGTTGTATGTGTGCCTTCTTTCTTTTACTAGGAAACACTACAAATGTGGTACAGTTCTCCCAACACAATGTGGGAGTCTCTCGACACAATGTTGGAAGCTGATGATACAAGCAACTCACCATTCGCGACACCAGAAATCCATTCTTCCTGGATTCTGCTGGCAGTATCCATCCTCTAAAAGCATTTATGCTGTTATATGCATCTATAATATTATAAGGTGCTCAGGTCAGCTACTCAAAACAACTAACGCATCCCTAACAATTGTACAAGAATAGTAAATGTAGAGGACAGTCTGGGACTATAATATGGGTAAGAGGAAAGAAGAAAATAAATAAAGAAAGGACTAAAATGGCTTTTCTATTTTTGAGTCCATTTATCATTTAAGAAAAAAAATTCATACTATCAGAGCACCGAACCACACGTCCTAAGAAAAGCAATTATTAAACCCTCCTCATCTTCTCTTTCTTCATTCTCTCCTCTCCCCAAAACAAAACCCCAAAATCCCAAAGAAACCCTAACACAGAGTTGATCAGAGAGAAAGAATCGATTGAAATGGGGAAATATCGTAATCCAAGATGAGCAGAGTGGACAAGATGTTGATATAGGACCCTGACAAGAAGCACATCATTACCTTCGACCGCCCCAACCCTAATCGTCGGCCCTATTGGAGCTGACAGAAACGTAAATTTATCTCTCTTACTTCACTCAAACTCTCCTCTAATCTTAAAACCCTAGTTTAGTATTAATTTCATTCTTATTTTTTTAGACAATCATCGAATGCTTGAGGCTGGTGATGCATATAGATATGTTGTAACTAATTATTTGGATTAGAAAAAAAATCTAAAATGCACTCTTCATTTAAAGAAAAAATGATACAAATGTTAGGGCTTCACACCCAGACACTTCACATGCCGGCAATTCACATGCCTAATAGTAGCTACAATTCACATGCAGATTTCTCACAAACATTCTTCTCTCCTTCCTTCTCAAATGAAAAAGTACAATCATTATTTATAAAACTAAAACAAAATCTCTATCTTAACTAATAGATAACATCAAACCAGTTATTATAACAAAATGACATATTCAGTCCTCACAAAATAACAAACTCAATCCTAACTAAAGATCTCTGCCAAAAGAAAAATCCAATCCTTAATAAGAAATCCTAATCCACTGCATTAAATATTTTTGTCAGATTAAGATATGAATATGTCCTATATCACTTGTGGCATTCCTCCACATAACAAATTGAAAATTCATACTATCTAATTCTTTTACTTTGATACACATGTGCTTGTTCACAATGGAATTCTATTGAGCAACACATAGACATTCATGCACCAAAATTGCATTCAGATATCCTGGAGTTGCTTCGAAGTCCTAACTAGTAAGAGAACTATAAACTTGATCTCTAACTATGTTTTGGATCACATGACAAGAGTGTTATTTGGCTTTCAAGTTGTAAACATCCAACAGAAGATCTCTATCCAAATTCAGATTTAGGGATGCAGTATGTTTCTCTCCATGTGTATGAGTGTGCCAGAGCATGTATCTATCGATAGAAATAAAAAAAGCTAATAGTTCTCTTAATTTCTTTCTTTGGTAATAATATGCACTCCAAGTTTATTATACAATAACAACACATCTAAAATAAATGCATGTATCTATTTAATGGAATACTTTTGTTTGCCTGACAATTTATCAATAGAGATCTAATCTATTTGTGAAAACTCTCCTCATATTAATGTGTTGAACCAAATCATAGTAAAAGGGGCGACCAATATAACCTGGAAAGTCTATTAAGTTATTACAATGATAAGGTTATGAAGTGTTTATAATTTCCCCAGACATTTCTTTCTCTCTTTGGCTTTTCTAGCTCCTCTTCCTTTTTCCCTTCCTATCTTTAAGTTCTTTTTATTATTTGCCACTTCACTTTGCAATCCCAACACTCAAAAGGCGAAGTCACACTAGTAGGTTCGCTGATAATGTGCAATATTAGTAGATAATACGCAAGAGAGAATTTTATTTTTAGATTACATTTTCTATTACTAATTTTGAATTTGCTCTTTTTTTGGGCGGGTTTGTAATTAATTTTCTTATTCAATTTTACAACTAGATGAAATAAGGGCTTAGTATGAATCCTAGAAATCTTAATTCATACATACTGGTAGTTCTTCACTTTTTGGGTGGGCAATGCAGGAGACTGGAGTAAGAAGTCTAGAAGATAAAAATTAATACAAAAAAAAGCCTAGAAGCTGAAACGTAATGATTTTAGAAATTTACCTGAGTCGGTTACTCAAATTAAGAACTAGCAAGTATATATTATTTGTTTCTTGCAATCTGGATTGTGAACAGTATCGAGTCACCCAATGGTACTATATACTCGTTTACTATACTTAGCTGGTTGAATTGATGTGTAATCTTAAAATTCTATATTTAGTGTGGTATGTTTTTATGATGAAGAACTTTGAATAGCTAATGCAAACATTAATTTATATCTTACTGTTTACTTAGGAAGTCTGTTCTTCTTCCCTTTTTTTTATACAAGCTGCTGCATTGCAAACAATGGTATATTTTAAGGACACATCAAAGTTACATGTTTTTTATTGATTAAACTTGACAGATTTGGATATGGTTGCCTTTTAATCTGGATTGTCACTTCTTTTAATGTGATAGGTTAAAAAAGATAAATGATGGAAGGGATTCGAAAAGCTTCCCCCAAGTAAGCATATTTTTTTTATACTTTTATACATAAGCATAATTTTTTTATAATTTTATACATATTAGTTCTAAACTTTTTATTAAATAGATTTCTTTCATGTAATGTCTGTTTTTCTGAATATTTTGCTATTTACATTCAATTTGGTGCTTTTATGTGATCATTATGTAGGTGCCAAGTGCAATCTTTTGTCTTTTCGAGCTTCCACCATCGTGAAACATGGATCAGGTCCTACAACTGGTAATGTCTCAGAGGTAAATTTTAGTTTAAACATGTGAGTTATGAATTATATCATTATGAACATCATCTGAATCTGCCTTGTACGGTGATTTAACCTGTATTTCTAGACAAATTCTGAGTGAATTGTCAATAAGACTGATGTTCTAATTCTTCTCATGTGGAGGATATGCATACTATACATAACTCACCTTAGAACCTACAAGCTACTTGACAACCCAAGTCCTATAGTAAAATATCTAGCATATTGTATTTAAACTAACAATCTTGCAAGAAATCCCTCAGATATATAGACAAGCCTTCTTGGTAGGTCCCTTAATCAGGCAGATATGGTAATAAAGTCAATAGAACTAGGTTGTGGCTGAGACGCTGAGGTCAGATAGTGCATTATTTTCGTGAACAAGAATTTTCCCTAAAGAATAAACTGATAAAGAGGGAAAGGCGCAAGGAGTTCTTATACCATAACATGGACATACACTTACCTATACATATATACATACATGTCTACGTTTGTACTTACCTATATACCCGTTTACTATACTTAGCTGGTTGAATTGATGTGTAATCTTAAAATTCTATATTTAGTGTGGTATGTTTCTGCGATGAAGAACTTTGAATAGCTAATGCAACCATTAATTTATATCTTACTGTTTACTTAGGAAGTCTGTTCTTCTTCCCTTTTTTTTATGCAAGTTGCTGCATCACAAACAATGGTCTATTTTAAGGACACATCAAAGTTACATGTTTTTGTTGATTAAACTTGACATATGAAACAAAATATTTCATTCAGACTAAATATACCTTAAAAGGAATAAAAGTTACTGATTTCAACCAGAAATTCCACATATTTCTTGAAGAGCCAAACTTTATTTATATAGTGTAAAAATAGCAAATATTTCCACCATGTAGGAAGAAGATCAACAAATAAACTAAATATTTCCCAATAAAGTTGACCAATATTTAAATAGATCGAGATAATAGGCTCATCTACACACTTATCATTTCCACATGTTTAAGAGTGTTCGAAGAAATTAAAAACAATAATAAAAAAAACTTTGGGCAAACGGGAACAAAAAGAAAAAAAAGGAAGATAAAACAGTGGCGAGTCAGGATCAATGGGGTGGTGGAATAGATAACAAATTAAGGCAATATTAGGCCAGGTCAATTAGACTAGGATCAAACAAGATAAATTCATTAAGGAAGGTGTAGAGTGATGGGAGGGGAGGGGACACCACAAAATAAACTTAAAAGGTAGAGAGAAGAATTCCTCTAAATTGGGAGGACACAATAGGAGAGAGAAAATGAACTATAAAAGTAAGCATCTTCCTTCTCCTTCCCTCCAACCAAATATGAAGGCTTAAAGAGATGTTCATCCCTCTACCTCGTTGCACCTCCCCTCACCTTACCTTCCCTCCTCGAACTCCCTATCAATTTCAAATTATATTGCCTCCCCTTTCATATCATGTTATCTCGATGAAAAATGTTGTATGCTAGTGATATGAATTTGATAATTTCACTGTTGTATTATTTCTACTACTCTATTGCAACTTAATTTGTTTATTTGTGTATTAGTTGTTAATAGGGTAAATGTAGGATGTAAATATCGAGATATTCATGTATCTTTACGATCAAGAACAATTGTTAATCAAAGTCAAATACACATAATAAGCATATCCAAACCATAGAAATTCTTTCATTTAATATAAGTACCCAAACAAGTGATTTATAAAATCCATGGAAATCCTTTGATTTCAAATCTATACTTCAAATCCAAATCTCTTTTCCCAAACGCAGCCTGAAACTATTCTACTGAGAAATTGTCTGCTCTTTATTTCGACAGATATACTCAAAAGGCATGCATCATAGATTCACATTGTATTGTTAAGAGTTCCCATAAAACTTAAGCAGAATGTCTCATTCCTGTACTTATTAGCTAATTTACAAAGTACATACTTCAGATTACACAACAAAACAAAGAAAGATATGTACAAACAAGAAAAGATGTTGCCTGGTCTCTAGACGGGCGGTATGTTGGAGAATGAGAAACCCTTGTAGCCTTTGTATGCATAGTATGCGATCCTCGTGTAGTAGAATCCCGGCAAGAACAGTAGTGATCCCAACACCGCAAAGAAAATACCTATTGATCAAAAAAGAAAAACAATTATGAAACAGAAGATTTCATTCAGACTAAATATACCTTAAAAAGGAATAAAAGTTACTGATTTCAACCAGAACTTCCACATATTTCTTGAAGAGCCAAATTTATTAGTGTAAAAACAGCAAATATTTCCACAATATAGGGAGGAGATCAACAAATAAACTAAATATTTCCCAATAAAGACCAATATTTAAATAGGTCGAGAAGGAAACCCTAAAACGCAGCTAGATTCTGAAGAAACTAACTAAATGAAATGGAAAATCTAGCTAATTACTGAAGAAAATAACTAAATGAAATGAAAACAGGCAGATGATAAAATGCACGGATTCTAAATCTAGCTAATTACTGAAGAAACGCCCAAAAATGAGATAACACTGAAAAAAAAAAAGCACAAACTTCAGCGACAAAGGAAACTAGAAATTTCCAATAAAGCGACAGAATCTCAAATGGATCAAGAAGAAAACCCTAGCTAGGGTTTTGGTCTCCTCACCGTGAGCGCTGTCGCCGCCGACGCGATTGTACGCCATGATGCTCCCAACGACGATAGCGAGAGTTCCGAAGACGAGGAGAGCGACAGCGAGGCCGATCTCTTTGATCGGAGGCTTGTTCTGGAGCACGTGAGGAGAATCCACCATCAGGTCCTCGTCGGTGATCGAGAACGCGTGATCCACGTACGCCATCGATTGAATTAATATGATAAATATGGAAACCTACAGAGATCCAAGATCCTTTTCTTTTCCCTGGGCCGAAAGCTAAGAAGGAACCCGCGCCGTGAAATACGAGAAAGGGGGAGTTTTAATGGGGACTCGCGCTGTTTTGTTTCAGCTGGGCCCCACTGGGTGGAGCGGTTACGGTTTGGGTGAGGAGGTGGGTGCGACGATTGTTGTAGCTAAAAGAGGGAAATATAATAATAATGAGTCATCATGAATTAAATGCTTAATCTCTATCTAATGGTCTAATAAAGCCGCGGGAAGTTAGATGGAGTGTGAAGATTGGCTACAAAGTTGAATGAAGATTTTGAGCAAAGAAATATATATATATGTTGAAATTTAAGATGTCAGACTCAATCTAGAGCTTGACCATTCTTCAGCACGCTGCAATTAAATCTTCAAACAAGCTGATACTAGAGGTTGCACGTTTTGGGCTTGTATAGTTCCAATGCCATATCTTTATGCAACCAAATATTCGATCCAATGTCTAATTGACCTCGCCTAATAAATTACTTGGGAAGGGTAAAGTGCTGCAAGACATTCTGATGAGAGATTTTCGTGTGGTTTATCCATACTCTGAATAAACAAAAAAAAAAAAATCTAAGAGTAACGAGAAAAAAATTTAAATTGATAAATATAAACTTACATTTTTAAAATTCGTCAGTCTCAAATTTGCTACATCTGCAGTTTGAAGTCTCTCAAATTCATAGTTTAAGATCCTACTAATCCTTTCTGCGAATGTTAAATTCACATCCGGGTGGAAACATAATCGGGTTAAATCCGTATGGGACCCGAATAATTGGGATCCACTTGCAGTTACGCCTAAGGCCTTTCTTCAGTCCTCCACCCGGCTCTCAACTGACGCCCTGCCTCTACGTGGCGGCTACTCGCTCTCTGCACTGCGTTTCTCTCTCTCTTCTCTCTACACTCTTTTAGCCTTTCATTCAAGAAACGGATCTATCTCTAAATCGAGTAGCAGCTAATGAGATCGAATCGTGCAGAAGAAGAAAGATCCTCTCATGTCGAATGCATCATTGCTGAAGCTCCTCAACCGCTCTCGTCGAAATCTCACCTCTAAATGTAATTCTCTTTCCTCTCAATCTTACTCACCCTCAGAAATTGAATTCTGTGACGATTTCTTGATCAATTTCTCTTTTGTTTTCTTTTTTTGTTTGGTTTTTTTAGGTTTAGGTTCCGGCAATGGCGGCGGTTATTCGGTGTGTATGTGGGGCGTTGAGATTAGAGGACTGAACAGAATTCAGAAACCCTATTTTCGACGGTTAGTGGGTTTCGTTCCTTCGTTTTTCTTGTCCGCAACGTGTTTGATGAAATGCTCGACCTAAGCTTAACGCTGAAAGTTGATAAAGGAATCACTTTTGACGTTGAGATAAGACTTACGCAGAATCTAGAAACCCTACATTGTTTTTAATTGTCCGCCAAGTGTTTGATGAAATGCTTGACCTAAGCCTAAGGCTGAAAATTGATTAGGATTTTCCTTTGTTTTGATTGTTTGCTGAAAGAAGACTATAGGGTAATAACAGTGCATATTTCAATTTATTTTCTAGGGCATTGCTGATCAGTAGAGTAGAATGAAATAGTGAATACTCATCGTCAAATTGAAACGACTAGGACAGTTTTTTCATCTTGTTTATTTGATAATGCTTGAAAGAAGAAATCAGGGAAAAAAAATTCTGGTGATTGAGGCTACAATTTCATTTATTTCTTCCCCCACTTTAACATTTGAAACTAAGAAAAGAGTTTCAGGTTCATGTTTTAGCTATTACCTATTAAGTAATTAGGTGCATGCCATCTTATATGAGCAAAGTAAAAGCAAAAAAATATCACGAAAAGTTCTTGGCTATACCATCACTTTATGGTTAACCTTGTGAACTGTTAGTTTCGGTAAAAGGTAACAATTAACCTTGTGAACTGTTAGTTTCGGTAAAAGGTAATAATTTAAATTTCGTTGCAGAGATAGCAAAGTGGACCGAGAAGTAGTGTTTGTTTCTCTTGCATCTCTATTTTCCACCATTGCTTTGCATTTAACTCAAACCTAAAATTTGGTCAATTATGTAGATTTTCTACCGGATATACTAGTGTCCATGGTGAAAGGCCTTCTTCGGAATATGCGAAACGCAGGAAGGAATCCCTAGAGACCGAGTTCGGACAAATACTGGGAACGTATAGGTCAAAGACCTTATTTGCTTACCATCGCTTTGGTCCCTTCTTGGCTTTGTACAGAGCGGCAATTATTTCATATGAGGTTGCTAAATTGACCATATGGCATTTCTTTGTCCAAGACATTCATACACGAGCAATCAAGGTATTGATATTCTCAAGTTCTGGTATGATTAGTGTGTGTTTTTTTCTTTCACTAGCATGCCTACTTTTGTGCTGGGTCGTGGATGTAGATTATGCCCTTATAATGTGAGATGACTTGAAACATCCATTTGCTGAGCATATACTGGGTTTCCCTTCCTTCCTTTTTTTTTTTTTTCATGAAGTGGAGACATCAGTTATTACTGCAAAGATTGGTTTCAATTGTTTTGGAGTTCTCATGGAAAAATATTAATGTGTGGTCGATCAAACTTGATTGTATGGTACTCTCACAGGGCAAGGTGAACTTGAACGTTGATAATAAGAGATGAAACATCTGCTGGCAGAGGGAATTGAAGTTCACTTGAAGTGATGGCAGTGTTCAAATAGTCAACAACTCCTCTAGAGATTTCTTCTTCTACCAGATTCTCCAAGTCTCTCCCTCCATAGAGATTTCTTCTAGAAGACTCTTGAAATCCCTTTCTCTCTCATGGTTGCTCTCCCTCTCTTCTCGTCATTTATCTCTCTGTCTAGAATATTCTCTTCATGTCATTCTTGGCTTGTTTCTAGAAGTTTCATTAGCCAACCTCCTACTGGTATAGATAGGGGTCATGTCTGTCCAATTTTATCCATCCCAAAAACACACAAGTCCTCAAGTGTCTTGTGAGTGAGTGTGTAGACGTCATCCGATGAATATTTTTTTAAAGAAAAATTAAGAGCGGTGCTAGTATCCATCACAGGAGAAATTATATTTGGGTAGGCTAATCCCCCCTTGACAAAGCCGTTTCACCAATCTCAAGGCGAGCAGAGCAATCGATAAACATTTCTTTCCTGACATATATACTAATATCACTTTGATTATCAAAAAGGCGGGTTGCATGTTTCCAGGAATTTATTTCTTCTTGTTACTTACCCTTATGAAAAGAAATTCCTGAGTAATAGAAAACAAAATATTAACCAAACATCAAAATTATGAAAGTGTAGAGAAGAAAAGTATTTTCTTGATCAATTTTCATTATATTTGTAACATATTACAAAATTTAAGGAGAAGTAGAAAGAGATGGGATCTCGGGTCTTCGGGCTATGTTATGGTGCCCTCCTTCATTTTCTAAAACAAAAGTGTAGAGAACCTTGTTGTTGTCTCATGTACGCTCTAAACCTTTCTTTCTTTTGAATTTCTGTCATTATTTCTCTGTGTCATTTTTATGTGTCTCTCTCTCTATTCCTTGAATGAGAAATGATCATGCTATTTATAGGGTAGGCAAGGGGGAAGTTGTCGGTAGGTGTTGCAATTTGATTGTCAGGGAAGTTATGTTAACTTCCTTGTCAAAACTGTTACCTTAATCACATATTACAAATGAATTATTGTACTTCTACTTTTCATATATCACATGCGCCTATCACAGGTGAGACCGTGAGGGTGTATGTGCCCTCTTATTTGAGTTGTAGTGAAGGTATGTGTGTCTCCACTGAAATGGTAGTTGAGTTGTCATAGGTAACATATTATTAAAGAGCATAAAACTCTTGAACTACACTTATTTGATTGATGCTTGAATTATTTTTGGTGTCTACAGAGTAAGAGTGTGTCCTTGTGAGCTAGAGTGCTCTCCTTTGTGAGTGTTAGAGTGAAATTTATATTGTGTGAGTGCTAGTAATACTTGTATCTTGTGCAAGTCTTGTTCACATATCAATAAAAGTTATATTTTTGGGCTTTCACCACCTCTGATATCGAACATGCAGTTGGCTCCCTATATCATTTGCAACATATGATTTCTCTAAATCTCCCTTTATTATCATCAAAATTTGATGTGAATCACTATGCGTTTTATTAACTCCATTTCCCTCTTGATTCAGAATCAATTTCTATTCAATAACCGCCCAAATCAGATGATTTAACTGCTTATATAATACACTCCATATACACTTTTATATTTTCAGTGGGAACTTTCAATTTCAACATAACTTTATTGTAAAGTTCACTCCATATACTTTTTATTTTTTTATATTTTCAGTGGGAACTTTCAATTTCAACATAACTTTGTTATAAAGTTTAGTTTTTCCAGGTCATTGAAATCTCAGTGGACACATTTAACTTGCTACAACTAGACTAGCCCAAGAACACACAAAAGTGCACACCACAAAGAACAAAATCACTAAGATTTCACGACCTACAGTATATTCGATATGACTTTGGTCCTAGATAACTACTTTTTCTATAACCAAATCTCAGAGTTAAGCCAACGACTGCTGGTCTTGGATCAATTAAATTGTTTTTATGCTAAATGGAATGCTAACAGTTGTGCTTATTTTGTTATGAATATATAAGCAAATTCTTAGTGCATGTGATGACCCTTCATTCAGTGGAGAATCCTTATTAACTGCTTGGTAATTCTAGTTTTAGGTTTCATCTAAATGTTCAACATTATGTTTCTAATAATATAGACTGATCAATTTTACATGTGTTTTTTTACCTTCCAGTTTCGGGAGACTTTAATTCGCTTAGGGCCTTTCTATATCAAGGTAAGAAAAGTGCAACCATTATTCATATTTGGTAAATTAGTCTAAATGATTGTTTATGAATTCAGTATTGAGGGAAGTATTTTGTTTCGTAGGTTTCCTTCAACAGAATTGAGTAGAAGAGTGGGATTCATGTAGCTGACCCTAAAAATTTGGGATAAAGGCTCTTGTGTTGTTGTTATGGTAGTTTTTTGTGCAAACTACCCCAAAGTTTAGGGGCGTCTTATGAAATTTACCCAGAGTTTAATAATACATGTATCTATGTTAATTGAGTTATATACTAGTAAAAATATATACTGAATGATTATGATCTAGATATTCCAAAAATCATGCAGATGAATAATTGGTTGGATTTGAACGTTTCTAGCCTAATATCTCTCTTGATCTAAAAATGAAGTCCATAAGGGTCTTAAAGGGCAATCATTTTGATTCCTTTTGTACAATAGTAAGTCCAGCTTTCTAATCCTCTCAGGTTTTATAATGTGTAGATCACAATGAATGTTTCAAATCCTTAAGTGTGAATGACCAAGTGTTTCCTAGGTGTCTATAAAAACTCTTATGTTACACCCATGTGTAATATAATGTTTCCCATATGTTTATATTTATATTTATGCATGTAAAGAAAAGTGTTTTGCGAATCCCACATTTGTTTTGTTGGTTTTTCCTTTTCTTAACAATACAACAAACATTGCAACTTAGTTTATAACACCAACCAGCCTAAATAGTTATATGGCATTGGTTGTTGTGCGTTTTGAATGGCTGTTGCATGCTTTTTCTCATTTGTTGTTTCTATCTCTGAGCCCAGACTCAGCAGTTGTACCCAGATAACTAACTTAATTAATGGTCAATTAATTTTTCATACTATAATACATACTTTTTATCCTTTACAGCTTGGGCAGGCACTGAGTACGAGACCTGATATATTACCCAAAGTATACTGCCAGGAGCTCTCCAGGTTGCAGGTAATTAATGCACCAGCTGAATATAGATATTAAGTAAGGCGGTAGAGACAAGTATTTACTTGTGCGGTATGAAAAATGGGTGTCATTCAGGGTACTCCCTTGCAGTACCATAGAAATTGAACAATATTGATTTAGTGCATTGGGCGCTAGGGTCATGCTGGGTTAAATGCTTAAATGTTAAATTTGCGTTCACAATGCATTGCAGACCAAGTGATGAAAATAGAAAGAATGTCTGTGGTCACATTGTTAGTAGCGTTAAATTATGTGACAGTCAGATCTGCTATTTATGTTTTAATGGACATAATAGTTCATTTTATGCCTATCTTCTTCTTGCTTGTAAATGTTGAAATTTTTTTTTTATTTAGGATCAAATACCGCCATTTTCAACTCGTGTTGCTATGAAGTCCATTGAGTCTCAATTGGGTGCTCCAATTGCTAAACTATTTTCTGATATTAGTCCCAAACCCATTGCAGCAGCATCCTTGGGCCAAGTATATAAAGGTGAGAAATCTACTGTTATGGGAAATACCATGTTTTAATTTCATTGCTTCGCAGGGAAGTTTTAATCCTGTGTTCTTGCGCTTTATTCTAGGCATTTAAGGATTGTATTCAAATTTTCTGCTTTAAAATTCTTTCTTTTGATATTTCAAGTCATGCAGCTCATCTACATTCGGGCGAGCTCGTCGCTGTTAAAGTACAGAGGCCTGGAATGCCACTGTTGCTGACTCTTGATGCTTTGCTATTTCATATGATTGGAGGCCAATTGAAGCGATTTGCCAAGGCTCGAAAAGATCTATTCGTTGCTGTGAATGAGATGGTGCGATGAATGTCTCTATCTTTTATCAAACTTGTCTTCAGTTTTGCCAGTCAATAATAATTTCTTCTAGTTGATTGTTTCTTGTGCAACTAACAACGGAGTATAATATGTAGTGCTTTGTGTCTGACTGGTGTTTCTCATCTCCAATTGTTATTTACAATCATATGGATTGTTTTCTATTCAAATCAATGTTACAGTAAGCGCTAGGCACCGGGTCCGGCGCCTAGCACCTAGGCGGGGCCCAGGTGGATTTTTTTTTGGGGGATCTTTTTTTTTAATAATATTTAACCGAAGGTGGAGGAGATTTTGCTGAAGGTTGGAGGAGGTGTTTGGAGTTGGTGGAGGATGCATTGGAGGTAGGAGGACGTGGAGGCGACAACTGAGGAAATCATACCACAACCTAAGCTTTGCAGCCCACATAATGGCCCATGCTTTCCTAGGCACTCCCAAGACCATGCGGGCAGCCTAATTTCTGCCTAGGCTTAGGCGGGAGTCTAGACCACTTTTTAAAACCATGATTCAGATGAACTTGGATGTTATACTATTATAGTTATAATTTAGATCTTGAATGGATAATCATGGTGATAAGACCTCCATAGTTCATAGAAACATCCAGTGCGTCTAACTAGGCTGCAGTATCCTAGCCTAGAATTAGGACTGCTTGAATAGCCAGCAGATAAGTCAAAATATCGAGACAAAGAGCAAGAAAGGAGGAGAAAGATACAAAAACACTACAGGGTAATTGGTAGGGGCTTAAAATTTTTCATGTTTGGAGTAAGTGAACTGGGTATAAGAAAGGAAAGTTGATGTTTATTAATGGAGCAGCAACAATTAACCGTCAGCATTGCTTTAGCCCACTTGCACCATGCATCGTAAAACTCGATTGCTGCAGTTCACATCCATCCTCAAGAGGATTGGAATGCATATGTGAATTTTTCTCTTACCTATGTTCATTGCAATAATTGACAATGCATTTCCTTTGCAATTTGGCTTTAGAGAAGAAAGAAAATGCTTTAGCAAGTGAAGATGCATTAGGAGAACAGTAATAGAAAAGGCAGAAAAGAAATGGAAGGAGAAAGCTTTGACATTAGTGAAGTCTCCCTCCCTCCCTCCCTCCCTCTCCAATATAAAGGATAATAAATCATCATAGTTTTTCTTCTGTTCACCAATGTCCAAAAAGGACTAGTTTAGCCATGTAGATTATTAGATAACAAGATCTCATTTTTAAATCTGAAGAAGATAAAAAGAGGAGCCAAGGAACTCCACACAAGGGTTCTTGTATTGAGAGACGCATGTTAAGAGGAACAGGGAGAAGGGGGCTTGCTACATTGTGACCTCCAGTTGCTGCCTTTCTAAATCCTCGTTCCAAACTTCCGTTAAGGTTGTTTTATGCTATTTGATGATCACATTGATCAGACATCATGTTTCGTTGGTAAAATAAGTTCATTCAAACTTGCCCCATAGCTGCTATTATCATGCAAAGTGACTGGAAGATTCTATGAGAACAGGTTTGGTCATAGAATTGAATACTTGGTCACACTGGAGTCCGACCATGAAGTATATATTAGGCGAAAGGAAGCCGTGCATCTTCCAGTGAAACTTATATACGAAATTAATGAGATGAGATATTTATTCAGTTTGAACTCTAATGCATTAATACCTTTATATATATATATAGAATAAAGCTCCTATAAACTTAAGTGGATAGGAGCACTTGTCCACTAAAATTTTTATCCCTTCATTATGCTTTGAGATTTGTGCTACACATCAATGCTACCTTTGAGATTTGTGCCTTCATTTGTATCACATGCTAGCACAAATCTCAATGGAAAATCAATGGATAAAAAGTTAGTGGCCAAAAGGTTCCTATCCACTTAAGTTTATAGGAGCTTTACTCTATATATATATATATATATATATATATATATATATATATATATATATATAAATCTCCTATAAACTTAAGTTTATAGGAATAGTCATACACCAACTTTTCTATCCATTGATGTTGCATTGGGATCCATAAAAGATATGAAGCCCATTTTGAGATTTGTGCATCTCTTGATGGCACAAATCTAAAGGCAACATCAATGGATAAAAAGTTGGTGTATACTATTCCCTATAAGCTTAAGTTTATAGGAGATTTGCTCTCTCTCTCTCTCTCTATATATATATATATATATATATATATATATATATATATATATATATACATATATATATCTCTTCTGCATATCAGCGTTTCTGTATTATATTGAAAATTAATTACTTCTGTGCATGCTTATAATTTTGAAATGACCGAAAATTACTTACTTCTGTGCATGCTTATAATTTTGAAATGAATAGGTCAGGCACATGTTTGAGGAAATCGATTATATTCTCGAGGCACAAAATGCTGAAAGATTTGGTTCGCTCTATTCTTCCAAGTAAGTGTTTTAAACTATGTCTCCATTGAATGTACCATGATATATATTTATGGCTCTTTTGTATTCTTTGGACCTACTAGCTTATTAGACTAGACAAATTCCAAGTCATCTTCAATTTCCTGTACTACTTTCTTCCTCATTGTATGGCTTTAATGTTGAATACTTTACTGGTTTCTTTTTTCTAGAAAAGTTAACTAAAAAAGAAAAATTGATAGAACTAACTCTATCAAGCTTATAGAATTGTGTTGGCTAGACATATTCCAATTTTTGGTATCATGCTCATGCTATCCTTATTGGTTGATATCTTTCATGATGTCTTCATGGTTGTATTTTCAGTTATGTTTCATGTAATTGTTGACTATTGATACGCATAACCTATTTGGTGGTTCATTAGCTAGCAGTTAACAGAAATTTTAGTTGAGATGATCAATGTTGCTTAATAGGTTCTAATAACGACATCCACAGAAGAGTCTCGATTATCAAGGTTCCAAAGATATATTGGAATTTCACACGGCAAGCCGTTCTTACAATGGAGTGGATAGATGGGATAAAACTCACGGATGGAGAAGGAATTAGTGAAGCTTCTTTAAATCGGAAGGAATTAATTGATGAGGTATGTGTTTGATTCGTGCAAGCCTACTTATGCTAAATTTCATCCTTGGTGCGCAATGGCCTGTGCCTCCTGGTGCATATTTCTATGCTTGTTAGCAGTAAAAGTCTTCTTCTTCTTCAGATATCATGAGTTGTCTTGTCCAAAGTAAATACGTGGTGGACAGGTATTTTATAGTGAATTTCTGGAAATCAAACAATTTAGCGAAAAGAACATCACGGCTATCATAGAACAATCTGGCATCTTTCCAAAATGCTCGGGTCTCCGCTATAGCTAAAACTTCCCAACTCTTCAAAGAATGTATATAAAACTTCCCACCACTATACAATATAGTCGGGAAGAGTGCCACATCAGCTTCACTAGCTGCCCAAACCCTTTCCCAATGTATATAGGCATCTATACACATTCGACTTCTCATATGAAAAACTGATATGACCTATCTATAAATTCCTCACTTTCATGGACTGTTAATGTTACTAGTAAAGTAAGGATTGAATTTGATCATCTTGAATAAATATGGACTACAAGACTATTCAAACTTGTGTTCACTCCATGGAACATTGCTGAATCTTTTCAATTTCAGGGTCTTTATTGCTCACTTAGGCAACTCCTTGAGGAAGGGTTCTTTCATGCAGATCCACATCCTGGAAATCTTGTTGCTTGTGATGATGGTTGTCTTGCATACTTTGACTTTGGTATGATGGGAGATATTCCCCGCCATTACCGTGTTGGACTTATCCAAGTGGTGAGCTCCCTTGCACCATAATCTGTTAGAATGCTAATTTGACATTTTTTTTCTCTCTCGTTTCATACTCCTGTATGTTGTTCTGTTAGTGTTTCTAATATTGTTCTAACTAATACATGCTTCATTGCTTGTTTCTTTCATGTTTGTTCACTTTATACATGTTAGTAGGGGTAAACTAAGCAAATATTGGAGGATATTGGTGCAACTGTATCGATATTTGTTTTCTTCTTGCACCTATGGACATGAACACAGATGTTGCCAGGAGAGAGAACTCAATATCCATCTTTGATAAAAAGGAACTTGGACTCAGATGAGATCTATTATAGTACTGTCATTGTTCCGTAGTAGCATTTTTGGGTGTGGAAATACTAGCAGGTTGAACTGCTGATAAATATGTCAGTTAATCATATTTCTATAGAAACTAAAAGGAACTCTACATCTACTCTTCGTTGCTTAAGTTAGTTCTGCTTCTAGTTCATTACTTATTTTTGTACATAGTACCTATTAATCTAGATGTGGTTCAGTTTGGGTATTATGTGAGATGGATTATAATTCTGTGTAGTTAAAGTTATCATTGCAAATATTTGTCTAGATTGTTCCAAGTCGGGAGAAGTTGTGAGCTTGCTTCTTGGTTCCATGAGGTTGAATGATCAAAAAATTAATTCACCTATGTGATTACATATCACAAGAAACTGTAGCACAATATTCCATGCCTCATGCCTCTTTGTCTATAAATCCGCCAATAATTCAAGATTTGTGATTTTATGTGTACCTTTCTTAATTTTCTTGCCCCATAGATGTCCTTGTTTTCCGGGTCAAGGCTTGGACGATAATGATGGTGTACATGTCCTATTGTATTGTAGAAGCCTATTGTAATCCAATAGTGCTAATTTATATTGCATGTTTTTAATACTGTAGTAATTTAGCTTATATCTACTTATTCCAGCTTGTTCACTATGTCAACCGTGACTCTTCGGGTTTAGCAAATGACTTTCTCTCTCTGGGATTTATTCCTGATGGGACAGATATTCAGTTAGTTGCAGATGCATTGCGTGCTTCCTTTGGCAGTGATACAAGGCAATCAAATGATTTCCAGGTTCTTTTCTATACTTTTCACTTGTCATATGGGATATATCTAGGAACTTACAAACACAAAAAGCTTTATACATAATGCTATATCTATAATAGATTTTTTCTAGAGAAAGTTTCTAGTACTTTTCTAACCATCGTGGATGCTAAATTAATTGCAGTGGTGTTGAGGTAAGACTTTCTTTAATATGAAGATGCTGTTGAAGCACATTTCTAGGAAATAAAAATGGGATATATCTAGGAACTTACAAACGCAAAAAGCTTTATACATAATGCAATATCTATAATAGATTTTAGGAAATAAAAAACATGTGAAATAATTCTAAACCATGTGAAAAACAAGTTTCACAATTTTTTGTTTTTCTTTGTATTTTTGAGGTCACCTGCAGGTTTGCAGCTAAATTAAAATAACAAATTAATATCATGGATGTCTTGTATGATTTCTACTCTTTATTTTATATTTTTAGGTAATAAATGATCAAAATATTTTACCTTTTCCAGAATTTCGTTGCAGGGAATAATGAGCCAGTTATATGATGTTATGTATGATTTTAATTTCTCCCTGCCTCCGGACTACGCTTTGGTAATAAGAGCTCTGGGGTCTTTAGAAGGGACTGCAAAAGCACTGGATCCGGATTTCAAAGTAATTGAAAGTGCATATCCTTTTGTCATTGGGAGATTGCTTGCAGATCCAAACCCTGATATGAGGAAAATATTGAGGGAGCTTCTTATACATAATGATGGCTCAATTCGGTGGAATCGACTTGAACGTCTGGTATGTGTTGATTGCCTTGACTGCTTCCATCCAAACATAGTTTCATGTAATACTATTTCATACTACAAGAGTAAAAATTCACACATGATACTTTTCGCAGCCTTTAGGATGATAGTTCTTGATTATTTAGATCTTTTTAACTTGTCCATCTTATGCAAATTTGGTATATATGCATAATAATTTAAAGGGTTAAAGGCCAATTTGGTCCCTGTACTGGAGCTTCATTCTCAAATTGGTCGTACTTTCTTTTTTTCTCAACTAAGTCCTTTTTTTGACATCTGTTAAAATTTAGGTGCCAACTTTTCGTTTATGACCACATTACCCTCAATGACATATTAGCCTTGATGATACGACAATATAAGTAGTTGTATTTTGAAAATCCTTTTTAAAAAAATTATTTTACATTTTTTAAAACAAATTATTGAATAAAACTTGTGGCCAGGCCTAGGCGATTGTAGAGGATGGTAGGGTAGCGTGAGGGAGGCCTATGAATACATAATTGCAAATGCAGGTCTAACAAATTCCACCATTTTTATAAGTGAGCCTGATGACAATTTTATAACTCCAACATCTTCTTTTCAAACACTAAAACATATATAGGAATTAACATAAACATCACGTAACAGAATAGCTTTTAATCTTTCTCTAGTGGAAATGTATTAACTAGATCTTCATTGTTTTTCCTTATATCGGCATCCTTAAACCTTTATCAAGCTTGTGGATATTAAGACTACTCAATTGATTAGGCTCAACTTGAAGTTGTAGGATCTGTGTTGGTTACATTGTCCATCTAGAAAAATTTTGGTTTTAGGATCTTTTAATTGAATTAAGTGAGACTACTTAATTGAATTTATAGATTGTGAATTCTGGATATACTTCAAGCTTTCTCACCTCTCAATTTCTGTAAGTTATCAATGCAAGTAAGCTAACTATATTACTGAAGAGTACGTTCACTTGCATTAATAACTTGCATAATTTATAAGAGAGAAAAGCTTGGAGCATTGGAATCTATGAAGTATTGAACCAAAAGAATATATCATTACCCACAATTCCTACTCCAGACTACATATTTATCACAAGAAAACAATGAAGTTAAAGCATAAAATCCTGATGACAAGTCCGGTGGCTTCGGTTCGATGAGTCCCCAATTTCTTAAGTCGAGCGTCTTTGATGGAGCATGTGGACTTGATGACAAGCCTCCCATTCACTGTACTGTTATTATTTTTTGTTATTCCCTATGGATACATTAGGGTAGAACCGTCCTTTCAACATCTATTTAACTGAATTTTTAGCAGAAAGGTTAAAAAAGGACTAAGTTTTCATTTAACAAGGGGTACAAGGACTAAGTTGAGAAAAAAAGGAAAGTACGGGGACCAATTTGGGAATGAAGCTCCAGTACAGGGACCAAATTGGCGTTTAACCCTAATTTAAAATACTCGTCTTTGGATTTTTATGAATTTTAACTGACTTAAATAAACTTCGATGAAGTGGATTATTAAAATGGATGTTCCGACCCCGATTTCAAGTGCTCTATATCTTTTTTTTTTTTCATTTATGCAGTAATAGACAATTTAAATTAGAATGTTTCTCAGTTTTATGGTTTAAAAAAATCGATGAAAATCAGTTACAAGTATTTCACAGATGATCATTGGTCTTCATTTCAAATCTTAGATCTAAGCAACATGTTATCGTCAACCGTTCATTTTTTGCATAGGTAGAAAAACTTTAAAACTTGGTGATTAACTGCTCATTGTATCTCCATTGGACTGGATCAGGCTTGGCCATATGCTTGCCTTAGTTTGCATTTTTCCTGTTAATTATCTTCTCATTTCTTGCCATCAATTCCCAATTTTGCTACGTAGCTTCTTCTGCTCCATCCCCATCCTTTTCTTTTTATAATGCACATTGACAAATATTTCTGATACCAACTTACTTTCTTTTCAGATAGCAGCTATTTCTGAACAATCATCTGAGCTCGCAGATGAAATTCCTAATACATCTACAAGTAAGGCTTCTGCCAATGTCCCGAAATGGAAGTCATTTGACATGCGATCTGTGGTCGCGTCAACAGAAGACCTGCTACGTTTCATTTTATCAGAGAAAGGTCGGAGGGTGCGAGTTTTTCTCGTTCAAGATATTCTCAGGGCTTTGGATGCCTTTTTGCAAGAGGAAGCTTTTCCATGCATTTTTGAAGAACCAGCACAGAGATCAAACCTTGAGGTATATGTTTAAAGAAGCCACTAATTTACCTTTATCTGTCTTGGAATCAATGATGACTCTTTTGAAAACTTGATGAATAATTTCAATGTTGGTGAAGGCTTATGATTATGGTAACATCTCTGACAGGAATCTGGATATTTATATTTCCATTCCCAAAGTTGCTGACCAATATCCCACACCCCACCCCACCCCCAATCACCACCACCACCCCACACACACACACAAACAATTTATTGGTTATATACGACTCAGATAACTATTATTTTTCTCATGCTTTATTTTCTCAACTAATTAGGCACCCTTTGAGAAATTAGGCAACCAATTTCTGAATGTGAATCTAATATCATGTGGTAGTAGGGAGTCTCTGAGCATTTAAACAAGTAAAAGGTCATTTGAGACCTCTTAAAATTTCATGACTGTAAAATTTTGCATGTTTGATGAGCTATACTTCCAGCTTAATTTAGGTTCCTAATGTAATGTGATAAAATTGCCAGCGGACACATTCATGAGATTGATTAAGATTTTGCTCAACCTGTTTTCTTTATTGTGTAGTTAGTAACTTGTTTTATTTACATTTTCGTGATTTTTTTTTCCTCTCTTTTTTGGCAGGGAGATGCAGTAATTACAAGATTAGAGAACGGGCTTCAGTCTTTAAGAAGAGCTGTAAGTTTTGCTCCAGAAATGTGGACTGCGATGTTTATACGTATCTTACTGAAACCAGATGCTCATAGATTTCTAATTGAGCTCTTTTCGACACTGGTTGGCCATTACAGGATTAAACTCCCTGAAACATTTTGGCTTTGTATGTCCAGATTTCTTCACTGGTTGGATAAGAATAATGTACAACACGATTTATGAAAAAATATATATACAGTTTAACCAGTTCTCATCGTATCTTTGGTTAATGAAAATATAGTCTTAGGTATGAATTTGGTTGGGTCTTGGACCTTGGTGGATATAGCACTTTTTAATTATTCTAGATCTTGAAAATTTATGAGTCTTGAGTCCAAATTTTCTAGATCTTTCATGAATATGTTGAATTGCTTTTTGTCAATTTAGGCAAGCGGACCTACCATAAAACTAAATCTAACGATTCCTGTAAAATTTTATAGACTTTAGAAGAATTTTCTTATAATTAGTCAACATCAGGAGAAGACCGCACCTCGGCCTAGAAATTCCAGGTATTCTTTTCTCCCATCAACATCTTGAAAGAATGATTCGTAAATATTTAAAAATAAAAAAATTAAGTTACTTCCTCATCTTGAACATCACTAAAAGTACAATTAAAAAATAATAAGAATACAAATAACAAGTTCGAGACAGAAACAGGTTTCCAAAAGTGTACGACTCTCCATCCAGCCCATCAAAGTTTGTTTTGCTTTGTCTTCTTAAAATTATATGTATATGTATATATATAAGAGCAAGGTTCCTATAAATTTAAGTTGATAGGGAATAGTCATCCATTAACTTTTCTATCCATTGATGTTGCCTTGGGATCCGTGAAAGATATAAAGCCCACTTTGAAATTTGTGTGCATCTTAATTTCACGGATCTCAAGGCAAGATCAATGGATATAAAAGTTGGCGGACACTCTTCCCTATCAACTTAAGTTTATAGGAGCCTTGCTATATATATAATACAATTAGGCGCCTTCCGTAGGCCCAGCCAAAAAAAGGCACATCTTCTTCATCTTGAAGACTACCTTTGTTTATCAACTGAATTTGTCTGTCTAAATGGGACAAGTAATCTTTTTAATGATTGAACGTTGCACGGATGATTAGTGTTCTTTTGGATATCTTAAGTTGATTGGACGATCTCACATTTCATTTTAAAAAGTTAGGATTTTATTATTATATATGTTGCTATTATCATTTTTATGAATCACAATTCTTTTGTTCTTGTTCTAAATTTGTGAGTATTCCAATTGACGTTTCGTCTTTTGTTCTGACTCTACCCGTTACGTGTTGATTCACAAGTCGATTGCATCTTATCCATTTTAACTTATAGAACTAGCTAGGCGTGAGCAAATGGTGGGGTCAATCGTTTTTGGCTATTTTTTATAAAATCGAATCGAACTAGATTCAAAATCGAACAGAACTGTATCAATCGGTTTGGTTCTATTTGTCCGGGTTGGACCTACACCTGTTAATTTAGAGAATTTATAACGAAAAGACAAGACTATTAATCCTTCAAACCTTGCACTCATCTCATGTCCGCCAAATCAATTACTTTACCAACTAAAATTGAAGCTTTATCAATTAAGATACATAAAATAATTAGTATAAATTACCTATGCACCTAGAAAAAAGTGCGTGAGTTTTTAGACAATTATATTGAGAGCTGTCGATTTGGTTATTTTGATTTCAAATATTCTAAAATCGAACTGAACCACAATTTTTCTAAAACCAAACTGAATCACTAAAAATCAATCGGTTCGATCCGTTTAATCCGTTTGCACCGAACCCGTTGAGCAATTTCAAAGATATGAGGGAATAATATGAAATTGTTGAGGATTTTAGGGACTAATAGTAAAAACCGTTTATTTTTTTATTTGTTTAATAGAGAATAATTTGTTTGTTTTTATAATACGGGAATCAAATACCCATGTAGCTAGAAGCGACACATACACGCATACACGTATCAACTACGAGGGATGTATTATTATTATTTATTATGTAGGTTGACCCGGTCAACCCGGCCTCATCCTCATCTCTACCCGTACCCACACCTGCCACGTCATCCTCGCCTACTTTCTCGACGGAAACTCTCCCTCCCTCTCTCTCTCTCTCTCTCTTTCTTTTTCAACCACAAGCTGTTCACACATTTCTCTCTCTCTCTCCCCCCTCCCATTTTCTTCATTTCTATTCTCTGAGTTTTCCCCCAAATTTTGAAAAGTGCTTTTCTTTTTTCCTCTTCAATCAAAGTCAATCAATCAATTAGTAAATCGCCTAATTTCTGGAATCTTCTCTCGTCGCTATTTTCTTTAATTAAATCGAAATCGGAAGAGAGAAATGATGGAGCAGATGAAGTCGGCTCTCCCTTCAAGGAGCGAAGCATCAGCAGCTCAGCGTTCTCCTGTCACCGGCGGAGGCGTCAGGTTCATCTCTATTACTCACGTCTTGGATCCTTTTTCTGTAGATCTCACAAAAGATTTGTTCGATTTGAATCTATTGTTTCTATTCCACGCTATATATATATATATATATATATATATATATATATATATATATATATATATATATATATATATATATATATATATATATTATGTGATGATAATCCGATCCCAATTCCTTCCCTAATCTTGTTCTCGTGGTTATGTATTTGATAATTTGGTTATGAAATTGCATGGAATTGAAGCAATGCCAAAAACTTTCATGATTGTCATTTTTCTTTTTGGATTATTGTGATGAATTTTCGCGCTTAGTAGCAAATTCTTTTATTTGATGTTTCTTTTTGCTAGGCTATTTTAGTATTTTATGTATACTTCTTGTTAGGATCTATGTTATTTGTCATAATTTCTATCAAATTCAAATCGGCTACGGCGAACACCGCTTGTAACTTTTAACTCCTTCATGAAAGAAGTGGCCAGATCTCATGTAGATAATTCGTGAATGAGTTGGATAAATGTTGAAATTTACTGTTACCTGTATGGTTTATGCTCGTGCGACAGGTTTAATCACAAAAGTTCCTTATAATAAAAATGAATATAGCGGCGGAGAGAAGCAAACATAGTTTTCCATAAGAAATCTCATTTGTTCCTGAGGTTATTCGAGTGCATGTAGGCTTCTCTCCCCATGCCTAACTATTTATTAGCCAAGTGCATATATGATTATTCAAGTCCTATTTTTTTCATTGAAATACCTTCCCCTATTGAAGCACAAAAAGATGTTCAAAACTATAGAGGACCCTCTTCGTGAACGGTTTCAAGATCTCGTTTCTAAAGGGCAATTTGGATGCAATTTCATATATGAGCAATATGATTAACAAAAGTATTAAATCCAAAACCAACCCTCAATTTCTATGCGCAATGCCCTGGATAAGGATACGGCAATATTCATTGTGAACGGTTTCCTGTTGTAAAATATTCTTTTTATTAACATTTCTTTGCTCTTTGATGACAGTCAAAATGGTAAATTTAGCTATGGATATGCAAGCTCTCCTGGGAAAAGGTCTTCAATGGAAGACTTCTATGAAACTAGAATTGACGGTGTTGATGGAGAAACAGTTGGCTTATTTGGAGTGTTTGATGGTAAGAACTTTTGTCCTCAGAACAGTGGTGGTATATGTTTCTGTTTTCTGATTGGAGAACTTTGAACTTTTAGATTGTGCATTATAATTTGTGTAAAATTTGTAGAAATGTACAAATAAAACAGGTTAAGCAGCCAGTCTTGCATCAATATATTCTTTTTGACTGCAGCTTACAGATTTCGAATTTTTCTTATTTTACATCATTCTCACAAACAATGAGTTTTATTTTTGTAGTATTTCACACTATCTTACATATTTTTTGATCTTATTATATAGGTCATGGGGGTGTTCGAGCAGCGGAGTATGTTAAGCAAAATCTCTTCAGCAATTTGATTAACCACCCAAAGTTTAGAAGCGATACAAAGTCAGCTATAGGTACAATTCTTTTCCTTGATTCCATGCAAATTATGGATTTGTTATTTACTGTATGCTCAGTTAGCATGTCTATTCAATGCAAATTTTGGAAGTTCAATCTTGGATATGCCTTGGATTAAGCACTTGGAATTGTATAACATGATTTTGCATAAGAAATCAAGTAGAAAAGATGAGTTATGCGTAATGTATAAGTAATGTCACATGGCCTTAGATAGACACAGCAAATGGGTAGAATGGGAAGCTTCCTTAAGAGTGTAGAGAGGTAGAGGGAGAGGGAGTGAACAATATACTATTGTACAACCCAGTTCACGAGGCTCCTGCCATTATGGGTTCTGAGGAGGTCACATGCATGCAGTCATATTTTGAAGATGTTGTTCCAACAGCTTGAAACCGTGAGATCCAGGTCTTAATGGAACAATATTATCCTTACACCAAGGCTCGCCCTTGCAGACAATATTAGCATAGATATTTTTATTCAAAGCATCCAGGATTGTTGATCCCAAAAAAAGAAATAAAAAAATCAAATATTTTGTCAATTGTTTGTTATTGTAGGCACTCATGAATAAAGTTTTCATGACATTTGTAATTTAAGATATGCATATCAATTTCCTTCAGAAACCACATGTACTGGATGGATGTGCTGGCTTTCAGTTGAGGCTGAATTGGTTCTGTAATGGGATTTATTTAGCAGACTTTTCCCAATTTGGCCAAATAAAACCCAATTTCTAAATTGAACATTTATGTGTTGGATGAAATCTTTAAACATGATGAACTAATATTCTCTTCTTCCGCAGCTGATGCATACAGTCACACAGATTCGGAGTTTCTGAAATCTGAGACTACTCAGAACAAAGATGCTGGCTCAACAGCCTCAACTGCAATCCTTGTTGGTGATAAATTGCTAGTAGCAAATGTTGGGGACTCGAGGGTCGTTATGTGTAAGGGAGGAAAGGGTAAGTCCTCATATCGTTGTTCATTTTTGTGTATTGGTATCTATTTATCTTTCAAGTGTTGAAATGATTTAAGAATTCATATATGCTTTAAATGATTGAGAAATGTATATTTCCTCTAGGCCTCAGACTTTTACTCGATTTATTGTTGAAAATTTCAGCTATAGCTGTTTCACGAGACCATAAACCTGACCAAACTGATGAGCGTCAAAGGATTGAGGATGCAGGAGGATTTGTACTCTGGGCAGGTAAATTACACTACCTTCTGGATGCATTTATACCATGTACTCAGTTTAGGTGATCTCTTGAGCAACTTCCGAGTACAGGAACTTGGCGGGTTGGTGGTGTTCTTGCTGTCTCTCGTGCATTTGGTGACAGACTCCTGAAGCAGTATGTTGTTGCAGAACCAGAAATTACGGTATGGTTCTCATTGATCATGATAAGTAAATAAATAATGTTTCCATATTGCTTTGGATTAGGTATGTAGAGCACAATAGTGCTCAGTAAATGGACTGGGAAACCTTCTGTGCGACAAATTCAAATGCATATGGTTCTTTTATGTTGATGCTCTACTTATCATGATAGAACATCCGTAATGGTTCAAATGTATGTTGGACTTCCCAGAGGTGCAGATTATTGCAAGCAGACTTGTAGCGAGAAGGCCAATTCACGTTACAGGCCAGTCTATTAATTAGAAGGGCTTTATCATAAATAAATTACTATTAGGAACAATATTGTGCAATTTGTAGAGCAAATGCTGAAGTTGTCTGTCTTGAGTTCACTGCAAGTTTAAGCCGAGCAACAACTATGATTTCATAGACGTGCCTTGTTTACAAAAAAATTTCACTTATCAACTGTGCATGTTAGATCCATGGGATTGGTATGGATCTCATAAAAATGGTTCACTCCTTGCTAACCCGCGAGGCATTAAATAAATACACACATACCTTAATGAAGGCACATTGTAATATGTATTAATGAAACAGGGTGACCAATATACAGATAATGTGGTTATATGCAGGAAGAGGTTGTTGATGGTTCTCTTGAATTTCTTATCCTCGCAAGTGATGGGCTATGGGACGTCGTAACAAACGAGGTACTCAAAATATTCCAAAATATTGTAACCTCACATTGATCCATATCGAAAATTTTCCCATGTATATAACTAAATTTCCCAATTTCAGGAGGCTGTTGCCATGGTGAAGCCTATTGAAAACCCAGAAGAGGCAGCAAAGAAACTGATGCAGGAAGCTTCTCAACGAGGCAGTGTCGATAACATCACTTGTGTTGTGGTTCGCTTCTTAGCAAGCCAGAGCAGCGGCGAAAAATGCGAGCAACACTGAAGGATCTTTGGGTTTTATGCTTGATCCTTCTTGGAACTAATTGAAACTGGAACTGAGAGAAATTTAAATAGAGTGAAATTTTGAAGAGAATTTTACTTAAAAGTGGAAATCATGCTTGTCAAATTATCATCAGCAGCTGATTGAATGTATTCTCAATATCTGGGAAATGTTGTATTTGTTTCATTGTTCTTGATTGTTGTAAAAATTGTTTCAGATGAAAGAGTGGATGACTGTCACTTTCAACTCGTCTTCATGAGTGTGTACCAAATAAAGTTCTGTAAATTTTCTATTACATACTGACATTATTCTTTGGATCAGGGATACATCTTTAAAAAAAAATACTTTTACTGTGTCAGCTTTTCTCTCTCTCTCTCTCTCTCTTTTTGTTTTCTTTCTTTTAATTTTTAATATCGGTAGATTTTAAAGTAAAGCCCCTGATGTTCTACCCAAGTACTCACATTTACGTTTGGACTTCTGACAAAAAAGGGTAATAAGATTAACGAAGTCATTATTGCTAATAGATAAAAAGAATTCTTTTTTCATGATGAAGGGGCTTCTTGTGGTTGATAAAGATTTTTATTGTAAACAATGAAGGGGGTTCTTGTAATTTAACCCATTGTGAAGCCCCAGTAAGTCCACGTTAGAGGCTCCGAAGAGCTTTTGAAGGGGTTTCTTGTAATTTAACCCATTCTGTAGAGACTAGTCACAAGAAGTACCCCTGGAGACTGGGAAGGTCACGTGCGTCTCCATCCATCACTTCTCTTCATCTCCCTGTCTCTTTGTCGCAGCAAGTCGTGAGCCTCTCCCTGTCACTGTCTCGCATCTTTCTATTTTGATTTTCTTTTTTAGTCCCGTTTCCAATAAAAAAAACTACATTTTACATTTTGTTTGATAATTAATTGTGAGATCTGACCTGGATCTGGAGGGAATGGCATCGATGAGGAGAGTCGCGACCTTGGCCCTGATTTGGGCGGCGATTGCGGTCTTCGTCGTCGGATCCGCTTCTGTTGACGCGTCGGAGAGCAAGAGGAAATTCGTTCGCTCAACGGTGTCTTCTCATGACATCGTCATTTTCTCCAAATCCTACTGCCCGTAACTCTTTCTTCATCTCCATCCCTTTTATTTTTTATTATTATTCTTTTTTAATTAGGGTAAATTTCTGATGAATGTCTGCCTTCATAAGAGATATTTTCCTCTGTGCTTTGAATCTTTGAGTTAATTTAAGTGATGAAAACTAGGTTTGAGATCTCGATGTCTGTCGCGGTTCTAGTTTGTGCGGGTGATCGTTAGCGAGAAGCTTGCTAAATGCCGCATGGTCAGCTTGGAAAAGGCCGAGTCCGTGAAATTAGGCATCAACGAAATTGATTTAACTTGAGGATCGTAATTACTTTGCACAACTCTCTCGAATTCTGTACACAGTAGATGAATGAGATATTTTCTTTCTTCATGACATTGTCAACAGAGCAATATGTATGATTCTGCTTGTGAATGTGGCTTCGAGTTGGCAGACATAACAAAATTTAACCTTATAAAAAAAAATGAAAGGCAAAATAGTGAGCAGCATTGCTATTTGAAGAACATCATTATTGTCATAGTCGGCGGCTAAGAACACGATAATGGTAATTACGTTGTTATGAAGCCTTCGATTGCTCTCCCGTTTAGACTAAAAGAGAAGCGATGGAGAAATTTTCCCCTTTTCACCCCTCCCGTCTATTTTTGTGTTGCGAGCTTAAGGTAACTGCCTAAACTTATCGGGCATCCAAAACTTGGGTAGCTTATCTGCAATATTTCCTTCAATTAAATGAAAAGGTATCTTGGATGATTGTGTGCAACACCCTTCGCGTGTGTATCTCGATCTTTAAAATTTCTTTGTTAGCAATTTGCCATTGGTTTGTGTGTGGATTCAAATTTACATGCATGCATTCTTAACGTGTCTTCAACATTTTCTACCTTCCAGTTTAGCGCATTTCCTATGGGAATACATTTCATTTTTTACCTCTCATTTTCTGCCTATTCACAGGTATTGTAGGAGAGCAAAAGGTGTTTTTCAAGAACTGAAAAAAGTGCCATACATTGTGGAGCTGGACCAAAGAGGTACACATACCTCATGCTTTTAAAGTACAACTCGATTATAAACAAGTTAATTAATTTCTGTTTTCACTCGGTCCTAAAGCTCTTATTCAATGTTACCACTTATCTAAGTTGTTGATTGTGCACCAGTACCTGTTTCCTAATACCTTTTACCCACGAAAGATCACGGCGTAAATTTCAACATTGTTTGATTTTTCTTTCTTCCTTTCTTGTAGACGATGGATATGAGATCCAAGATGCATTGTCTGAGATTGTAGGGAGGCGTACTGTTCCCCAAGTATTTATCAACGGAAAGCATATAGGGGGTTCTGATGGTAAAATACCAGAGATCTTCTATCCTTATCTTTTCGTGGAGTCGGCTTATAGGATTCTAACATGAATTGTGATTTTACTGTGTCAGATACTCTCGAAGCATTTGAAAGCGGTAAGCTGGCAGAGCTTCTGGGTATCAGCTCAAAAGCTGATCTTTAATTGAGCTGAACTTTAATCGAGGTCCTTGCTGCTTGTCTCATTTATCTTATGACTATCAGGTTTTGTCAGACCGAAGGATTTACATTTTGAATTTGGGGTGTTATCAGATTGTTATGATATTATTATTTTTCTCTGACTTAAAATATGCATCAGTTTACTATGTTGGTTCTTACTTACAGCAAGAGGAATTCCCCGATAATTGTTCTGCATAGTAGGTATGCGTGTTGTAGACATCCCTATTGTTGGACAAAGGGGGGAACAGGTACACTAGTAATATGCTTAATAATATATGCATTAAGTTTGTTAGAATATAAAATTATAACCCTTAACTCTCACCACAACTTTGGAGTTTTGGTGTTATGATTAGAGACTTTTAAGGTGGTATCATAGCAACCCAAGTTCAAATCCTACCGGCAACAAATTTAATGCGGATTTTAAGAAAGTGATACCTCTGCGTGAGTATAGGTTTTTTTGTGAAAGGTAAAACCCCTGTACTTTTGAACCGTTGTGGGCTTTGTTGGATGTCATACGTAGTGACATGGAGCTGTGAATTATATAGACAATATGAGGAGATGATATCCACCCTGGTAACCGTTAGTGCTCTGCTTTGTTTTAAAACTAAAAAATGTGGACTTCGTATGTATCTACAAATACAATGACAACATTTACATTGATCTTGTGGTTGTACTTTGCTTCAACTGCTGACTTTGAGTTTTGATATTTGAGAATCAAATTAAGTTGCAAGTTAAAAGAGAAAACAATTTAGAAAGGTTTTTCATGGTTTTGCGATAGGTGCAAGTTAAAAGAGAAAACAATTTTTGGGCAACAATTAGTCCCTCTCTTCCGTCATCCTAATTAAGAGCCAAAGAAAAGAAAACGGAGTTGCAACAAAAATAAGTTGATATTCAAACTACATTACAAGTACTAAGAACCATTCAAACTACAACAAACATACATATTCCGATATTTGGTTGTAATTTTAATTAGTAAATTTAGGGTTGCAATCCTAATCAAGCTCGGATTACGAGAGGTTACAGTTTTAAGGCAGAATTAGAATTTTATTTTTATTTTATTTTATTTTTGCTAAAACCATAGCTCCAACTATAGTATAGTTGGGAAATATACCAAGAGCTGATCAGTATAGAATTACCCAATGTGTAGTTTGAGCTCTAAAAATATTAATTGGAGCCCCATGTATTTCATTCCCATTGATTGGGCCAAAGCAAGTCATGGAATTAGTGGACTCACATTCTCCATGACAAGTGTCAATTGCTAGTGAGTCCCTAGAATAATTAATAACAAGTTTGCTTAGTTTGGGGTCATTTTTTTATGTGCAATAATGAGGTACTCGCTGTTGTCATGCACATCCAAGTCTTAGCCATCGATGTGCAATAATGAGGTACTCGCTGTTGTCATGCACCAAATCTTAGCCATCATCGGACTTTTAAGTTTTACCTTTCAATGAAAAATATTCTCATGACTTCTTCTTCAAGCTAACTTTTGGAAGTATTTGCGTTCACGCACCCAGACTCTTCAATAACTAAATCATCATATTGACTCGTCAACGCTGCTCGCTAAAATTAGGTGTTGAAACTTCAGTCAACTTACAAATTTTTAGAAAATTAGAATGAAGACCCTCATTTATTAGTCATTTCTGTCGTTTTCCAAAGCCAAATTAGACCTTTTAATTGTACGGCGATCATTTTTGTCCGATAATAAGTATGATTAGAATATGGATTTGGATCTATATATGTAGCTTAATATATTCTAATGAGGTAACTTCTCTCTCCAAAATTACAAAAGAACAATGATATTAGAAGAAGTTTTTTTAAATCATTTTGCTTCTGTCATTTGGAATAAATATGCGTAGAGACAAGTATACAGGTTCTTGTGTTTGTGTATAGAGAGAGAGAGAGAATAATCGGTGCACATGAGTTGGATAATTGAACAATGGATGAGAAGTGGCCACCTCATTACCAAGTACCAAATTTGGTGTTTGGTACCAAACATTAGGGCTATCCAAACGGCCTAAAATCGGGTTCTGACTGATTCGTCCTGGGCTTAACAAAGACCACTGGCTTTTTTTAAATTTTAATTTTATTATTATTTTGCTTAAAACTTAAGTTTTTTGTAAAAAATAAAATTTCAAGAGTAATTAAAAATAAAATATGCTAAATTTTGATAAAAATCAATCATACTAAGTGTTTATTAAGTAGTAAAAATTATATTTTATTAGTATATAGTTATATATTATATGTAAGTATATATAAGTATACATTAATGACCATATCATACTATAATTATATATAGTATACATTAGAAATATATATGTAAGTATATATAAGTATATATTAATGACAATATACACTTAAAAATATATATAAGTATACATTAATGACCATTTTATACTATAATTATATATTAAAATATTATATATATATATATATATATATATATATATATATATATATATATATATATATATATATATATATATATATATATATATATATATATATATATAAAATATAAAATTAGAAACGGGCGGCCGGGTCCAGATATGGTGGTGAGGGCGACCAGTCAAGCCTGGTTTGGGATTTCCGCCTTGGACCCAATTGGACAGCCCTACCAAACATACCCATTATTCTTTTATTGTTCTTTTCTTACTATTTTTGCTTTGTATAAGAAATTATACGCTAAACAATTTTCATCGACTGGTATATCATGAAAAAAAACATTTATAGATGCTACTCTATTGCGCTCGAAGCACCAAACAATTTAGGCTTTTTAAATGTAAATCCTAAATTTTTAATATTGTGATGTTAATCGTCCAAACTCATACTAAACAAAAACTCACAACCACGATTGAGGGAATTTGCCTGTGAGTTTGGTATGTTATCGTATTTTGTCAAAGGAGAGGGAACATGTGCGGACCAATGTTTCCTCCATCAAGACCGGAGTTTTTATGGGGCTATAATCATGGTTTTCTTCCCCCCTTGAGAAATTGAAAGATCTAAATAATAAAAGTTAATGAGAAATAAAGGCATTAATGGGTTAACTAATGCCTTGGACTAACAAGGTTTAATTGCCCCTGTCAGCTAAGTTTAGGACCTAATTTATTAACCAAGTCCCGACTTAATAAACCGTTGTTTACATTTTCTTTATGGGGAAAAAAAAGGAAATAGAGCCAAGTTTTTGAGAAGCAATTATGGATAAAATTTTAAAAATAAGAAATTTCTTGTTGTAATCTCATGAATAAATAATATTTTGCAATTAGTATTTAGATAGTTCTCAACATAGCTATAGTACAAGAGTAACAATTACTCTCAGAGCCAGAGGTGTATGTTAAAATTCCTAACCATAATTACATAATTTTCTATGAATATTTTTTGTTGCTCATGTGAACATATCTAAAAATAGTCAAAGTTGGTCTGGCCCTCTGCGTGTTTGGTCAACTCTCTGGATTAGATCAGCCCATGATTTTCATCTATAAGATCCATTAGTCCACAATACCGTACATGTTCAGTTTATTCACAATGTTGCTAGCGAAATACAAAATTGACAAAGTCTAAGGAACTTGTTGGGTACAAAGAAATCTCGCCACAATTTTTATTTTATTTTTTATTTTAATTATTTTTCCATAACAGTAAGGTGGTAGGAGACAGCAAACACACAGTCGTAAATAAATAGTTTTAAATGCGGATGTTATCCTTGTTAATTTGTTGTGGGTGGAGGTGTTAACATCACAAATTATGATCAAGATTTGATCTCTATAAAAGACTAAGAAACTGCCCGGAAATAGATTTATATGCTGACTTGATGAGTAGTTATTATCATTAGATTGATTCAAACCCCCCCACTAATTTCATTTGCTTAACTTTCAACCCTCAACCCCCCCTCCCCTCTTTTTCTTCTTGTTTCTCTCTCTTACCATCTTTAAGGAGTCAATAACAACACATTCCAACGCACACCCTTACTCCCCATATTAAACCACACCCAAAAAAGAAACTCCCTTGATCACTTTCAATATAACAAACTCCTTAATAAATCCCTCTCCCTATATATATAACTTATTCTAACAAGGAATCATAGAGAGTCAAGCAACATAACTCACAATGGAAGGAGGTCATGATCATATAGAGGAGTGCAAGATTGGCCTTGGCCTTGGCCTTGCAATAGGAAGCCATGAAAACTATCCTATCTCTCATGATCATAAGCTTCATATCCTCTTCCCTCCGAAAAAGGAAGGAGAAGGAGAAGAAAAAGATCGACAAAGAAAGAGATCGAAGAGTATGGATCGAGATGATGATGAGTCTATAGCTAAAGAAAATAGACGTGGAGGTGGAGGGAATAAGAAGCTTAGGTTATCCCCAGAACAGGCTACTCTGCTTGAAGACACTTTTCGCGAGCACAACACTCTTAACGGTGTAAGCCTGTAAACTTACTTTTTATTTTTATTTTTATTTTTTGCATAAATATTGGATAAATGGTAATCTCAACTCGGATGAGAAACTTCTCGTAATTTGTTTTCTTTTCCTGTTTTATGAAAAACTTCCCTGTTATATGGACTATTTGATAGTTTCTATCAAATTGTACTCATAAAATCAATAGTTTATCTATTAATTGCTATTCATTATTCATTTTATATGCATTTAGATCAACTTAATTAGAGCATATGGACTACTATTTCTTTATCTTAAGGAAAGGCCTCAGTTTTCATTGTAGATGAAAACCGTTACACTGACAATTTTCATTCATTATTAATTTTAATTATGCACTTGTTTATTGTTTCCATAAAAACTTAATTATTTACTAATTAATTAACTAATTTATACTATATTTCTGCAGTTTCAGAAACAAGAACTGGCTGAGAAGTTGAACCTAAGACCTCGACAAATCGAGGTCTGGTTTCAGAACAGGAGAGCAAGGTGTGACATGAAACCGATCTTGATTCTTTGTTTTTGTTTTTCCTCAAACTTAAATTATCTTTATTCTCAAATATTTATGAAATTTTTCCGGTCATTAGGAATAAGTTGAAGCAGATGGAAGTGGACTTCCAACTACTGAAGAAGTGGTGTGAGACTCTGAATGAAGAGAACCGGAGACTGAAAAAGGAGTTACAGGAACTGAAGCTGCAGGTAAAGCAGCCAGAGGGATCGATGCTGCATCTCGACTTACCACCAAAAGTCACTCCCGGAGCTCCGACATGCAAGAAGTGCACCAGCGGAGATTCCTCTATTGCAAATGAATGAAATAGTTTGGTGTCAGGTAGTTTTTTTTGTAAATATTTGGATTAGGAGGTGGAACTGAAGGAATGGAAGTGAAACTCGAACAGGATTACGAAATAGGATCTCCTGCTCAGCGGCATTTTCGTAGAATTTTATTCCCACAAGTGGTTAATGTGATTAAAAAAGAAATGCTAACAAAACAATCGCAGTTGAAGGATTTTGGTTAATTTTTGTTCACAACATTGTTTTCTCTTGACAGACATTCTTCATTAAAGAAGTAAAACTGAGAATTCCGAAAAGATCAAGTCAAAGAATCATCAAACTAGGAGGGGAAAAAGACATCCCCAGAAAATGCGCATGCAAGATTCATGGCTTAAAGGTATATGACAGGGGAAAAAATTCAGACCATATGTAAATCAATAAACAGTATATACAAGGAGAGAAATATTAAGTCAGACTACTCATGTGTTACACTAGAGACTAGAGTTATATGGGATGAACATGCACCCATTAAGAGCAAAAAAGAAAGAAAAAAAAATTACATAACCACATTATAATTATGCTTGTAGCATATACTGAACAATAAACATGAACTCTGCTCGATGTTTGGCTGACAAACCTTGCAGCTAAGCTTTCAGCACATAACCTAGAATGAATGCTACAACCTGCAAAGAACAATAGAGTACTATTAGTGGATTGTTATAATGATCATTTTGAAAACACCAAGTATAATGTGACGGCCAAGAAATACATAAGTAGATTATTTTACTCTCTTCCAAGTTCCCCAAAGAATGTCCTTCAAAGTAAAACCCAGAGTGAAGATAAAATTTTCTTGGCTATCAGAGTACTGAAATAGTAACCATCACGACAACCTTTGATGATTAAAATCGAAATTTTTAATTTGAGTGTCAACAAGATAAAGTAGGAGTTTAAAAGGTTAAAAGGCCATTTTAGTCCCTGTACTAAGGCTTCATACTCAAACCGGTCCCTATACTTATTTTTTTCTCAACTTGGTCCCCATACCATATCTCAATTACAAACTAAGTCCTTGTTTAACATCCCTTAAAAATTGTGTGTTAAATTTTCTTTTACCACATTACCCTCAATGATGTAGCTTCCTATTCAAAATGGTCCCCGTGCTTACTTTTCTCTAAACTTGGTCCCTGAAACACACCTCAGTTACGAACTAAGTTTTAATTATGAGTTTGGAGAAAAGGATGGATATATAACTACGTATGCATGCATGGACCTTGCCCACCTTGACAATTATAAAGTACAGATGCAGTATATAGGCTCGCGAGTAATATCTAGTAAACCTTTTTAGTAAAATACGACATTCTTTTATGTAACAAATATGAACATACATGGCTGATGTATCACTTCATTCTGCTGCCAGTGTGATAAGAGATGCACAGCATAAAATATCTCAGCTTTATAATTTGGATGTCCTTATAATGTAATATAAGAGGTTGGACGTGTGATCACATCAACATCACACCAAGTAGTAACATATAACACTCCATATATACTCTAACTAAAAGATGCTAATAAATTGAACGACATTAAATAAAAAAGAACTTAGTTTGTAATTCAGGTGTTGTATGATGACCAAGTTGAGAAAAAGTGAGTACAATGACCAATTTGAGAATGAACCCATGTCGCTGAGGGTAATGTGGTCATAAACAAAAATTTGGCATTCAATTTTTAACGGATGTCAAAAAAGGACTTAGTTTGTAAGGGACCAAGTTGAGGAAAAAACATGAGGACCAATTACAGTGAAGCCCAAGTACAGGGACTAAAATGGCCTTTTGGCGGAGTATGAAACTAGAAAGAACATGCAGGTGTAGGCATGGCAATAAGCAAGCCGATGAAATGATAATCAAGAAAGATTAACCAATTATTTTATAAATTTCAAAATTTCAGAAGAAACTAAAAAGATTTTTTTTAATTATTGAATTTAAGCTAAAACAGAAAATTGTTAATGCCATGAAACACTATAATAATGTGGGAAGCTACTGTTACCAAAAGAAACAACCCAAACCTGCATCATGTAGACCTTACACAATGTACTTCGCAGACAAACTAAAATTTCTTCATTACAATTATGTTCAGACTTCAAGCATAACAAATGGAAAGAGCAATTCATATATAATTTGACACTTGAAGATCATTGTAGAAAATCATAAAAACATGTAATTGCATAGGATAGATGCAGATTGAAAGCAGAACATGCATGATACCAAATTACATATAAGGAAACTTAGCACATACACGTCATAATTCGGGTGTGGTTAGAGCAGAATGCAGAACTTCTTCAAGATACTTCTCTGCAGCTGCATATTGCCTTCTCTTATCCTCAATAGCTAATGCAGCAAGAGCTTTATCCTGAATAAAATAGCAAGGAAAAAAACCTAGGTTAACATGTGTGAGTACCAGAAATATGTGACAATTGTTTAGAAGGAAAAAGAGGCATACAGGAGGCAAGTCCTGGTAACTCCTTAAGGTGTCCAAAATTGGCTTTGTTTTCTTCTCTAGGTCTTTCCTATGCTCAGCCATTTCCATCAACACTCCATGATTGATCTCTGGGGTGTAGCCCGCACGATTTAGCAAAGCCTGCTCATTTATAATTTGAAGAATGAGTACTATGAAGCAAAAAATGATAATCTCCGATCAAAATCATTAGGAATATTGACAAAAAAAAAACAATAAAGTCTTAATATGCATAACATTCTTCTGTTTCAAAATGCTAGTATCATGATGTGGAAGAAGAGAGACTGGACTAAATTATCAGATTATGGATCTAGATCATAAATACATGGTAGTAGTATAGAGCTAAATAGATTGAGCTGATGCAGGACAAAATTATAAGAATAAAGTTTTAATTGTTTTTTAAAACAAAAGCAATTAAAAACAACAACATCAAAAGATCTAATTACCCCCAAAATTATTAAAAATAAAGGGACATTAGAGACCCACCAGTCATTCCAAGGCCCTAACCTAGGATCACAAGTCACCATTTCCCAAAAGAACTTGAACAGAATCATTTTAATAGAGTTTAGTCTGATTCAGTAGGTCAAGTCAGGTAACAGGTTAATAATCCCAGTACTTGATAAATGGGTCCAAGAACTCAGACCCTGAGTTGTTGCATTCTCTTTTGCACAGTCAAATCATATTTCATCAGAGACCAATGGTTTTGACATCTTTGTTAAAACAGATTTACCTACAAATATGAGCACGTCTAGTTGAAGCTTCTTCACTTCGTACATTGTCAACGGTTCAAAACATATGACTTTAAGTGAAGTTCGAATTCTGAAACCATCAAACATAGGGAGACCTTGTAATTAACTAGAAAGGCATGTATGAACTTCGTCTCTCGATAATTGGTCACTTCCTGTCACCCATATGGCATAAAATATTATTTATTATCGGAATGCTTTCAACACAAGTATCAATTATGAACTTAAAGTATATGGCATATGCTCCTATTCAATATTCAACACCTGCGATACCCTGCCACCCATGTGTCCATCTTGATTTGTTGCATCAAGAAAAAGAAAGGTAATGCTCATAAATTCCTCGATGACAGAAAGATAAACATCACTGGTGCTCAAACACAGCGCAGACTAACTCTTAAAGGATGTCATTCACCAGGTGTGCAACAAATTTTAGATCACATAAGGACAAGTGAATACTGAGCATACCTTATAATTGGAGTGCTGCAGTATGTATTGCCTCTCTTTTGAATCCATTATTGCCATATTTGTCTGCCACTGGTGCATTTGAGCCTCTCGAGCAGCAACATCACTTTCAAACTTCACAAAGGTTCTGCAAACGATAGGGAGCTAGCATTACAGCAGGGGGGAAAAAAAGAATAGCAAAAGAAATTCATCTTGGATTTCAAAACATGCTCCTAAACAAAGGGGAAGTCGACCACTATAAATAAAAAAGAAATGCACTATAATTCAACCTCATAAAAATGAAGGGGGTTTAAAATTCATGCATTGAAAGCTAATATGTTGAGTACATTGATGTAGTAAACCAATAGCCCTCTTTGAGATGGGTTTAAAATTTTGCCAACATATTTCAAGTTCATTTCGTCCATATAAGAGTAGGATTCAAGTTAGACGCATATTGGGTAAGTTTGCAATGGTAATACTATATATTGTATGCCGGAATGTCTTGTCAAGCAGAATGTCAACAAACAAATTAACATTATCTTAGCATGTTTGATTTATGAATCAGCAAAGGTATAGCTCAATAACTGCAACCTAAAAAAAAAAAAGCAAAGCAAAAGTCTAAAAATTAGATTGAAGCAATCCTTACTTCTTAAGATCGTTAAGTTTTGCAATTGCCTTCCGAGTGTATTCAAGGAGAACCTTGGACTCCTTCTGCACCTTTGCCCTCTTCTCCTCGACATCCGCCTTCCTTAGTGACAGATCCCCCATGGCCACTGCAAAACTGCATGCAAGTCCACTTTAATGAATAAAATGACAACAACCACAGGAACAGGCTCATTCAGTACAAATTTTCATTCCACAATTCAGTATTAGAACATGTAAATCCATTGAAATTTCTTGACATGAATTAGAAAAAATAAGTCATAATTTAGAGCACATATAAAGCAAAAAAAAAAAAGATTCAATAAACAAGCAGCAAAGTTAGAATGCACCAATAATTGCAGGTGATATCAATATTTTTTAAGTGCAATTTACCAAAATTTCCAACCTAGCTATACAAGTAAATGTGAAAGCATTAAATAAATCTAAAACCTCGAACAGATTTCAAAACCCTAACCCTAGAAACCTGACCTGCTCGTCTCAGTATCCCTAACCCCAAGCAGATCGGCCACCTTGGCCACGATCTGAGCAGATCCAATCGCATCGGGAGACAACCTCTCCTGCCCCAATCCAACCCCATCCAAGATCTCCCTTATCCTCGCCGCCTGCGCTCGGTACTCGCTCGCCTTCGTCCGCAGATCTCCGGCGACGATCGACGCAGCTCGAGACCTCGATTGGGACAGCGACGCGATCGAGTGGAGGTGAGCCACGGTGCGAGGGGTGAAGTCGAAGTCTGGGACTTGGCGGCCGGCGGATTCGAAGTGGGAGCCGAGGAAGGAGTTGATCTCGGCGATGCGGGCGGCGTCGGAGGCTGAGGAGGCGGTCGACGGCGGAGTGTCGAGGGGAGAGAGGAGATCGGACATCGTGTCCATTTTTAGTTGGAGGCCGGCGGTTCGAGGTATTTTTAAAAAAGTGAAGCGGGCTTTGATTTTGGGCCCGGCCTTGTGGGCTCGCTTCTATAGCCTGTAATAGCAATTTTCTGGCAATAACACTAAGAAAAATGATGTGGATTTTATTTTGGTTTTCCCGAAGAATAATGATAACATGTTAGTCACTCAAATGTTTGGAATTGCTAATAGATCCCTCGTCTTAATCTTCCTACTGCTAGTCTTGATTGGAGGTATTGATTTGAAATCATTTATAATAATTAAGGGATCTTGTAGCAATTTCAATGATTTGAAATTGTAATATCTCTTCACTATTAAGTGGTCGTGCACGAAAATATATATACCTGAGAAAATATATGTATCGGTATATATTAGGAAGCGAATATGGTTACTAAAATCTATAGCTGGTAGGATATTATTCCGAATACGAATAGGTAGTGAACTATTCGGATCTGTATCCAAAATATCCAAATACATGTTGGCCATAAAGTTGGAGTAGCTTTAATCCTTAGATTAATAGATTTGAGGTTAATTTTGATGATCAAGAGATCTAATATTGTTTTCTCATATCTGTTTCATTTTCACATTTATATCTGCTTATATAACTAGCACCTTAACAATTAAAAAACATGACCTCAGACTAACCTCTGACCTTGTCCCATCCAATAAATCCCTTCTCTCTTATCCAAATTGGACGAATAAATAACTTTGGGAGACAATAACATCTATCAAAATTCGACTGAAGACAGAGAAATGAAGGATTTAGCTAATGCATGCAATATTTATTTTTTGTTAGTTAGTTAAAAGGGGTAGATTAGATATCACCATCTAAACAATTAGTTGGAAGATTAAAGAGACTACATTTACTACATTGGCCACCTTGGCCTCATAAATAGAGATGGCCCCTTCAGCAGTATGCCATGGTCTACTCTTCATGATTATATCCGACCCAAGTGGATTGAATTATACGTCAAAATTAATCCCCACGAGTGGATTTAGGTGCATGTATTGAAACCCAAAATGGCCACACGTGTCTTCATTATTATGGGAAAAAATTGGCAAGTGGGTCAATCCTTGCACGTGTGTGGTTATTTAATATTAGTAAAATTTATATGCTACGCATGTACAAGTAACTCGGATCATAATTTCTATGGAAAAGTAAGGAATTTGAGCGAAAAATAAAGTTCCATTGATCACAAGTTGCACGATAGTTTTATTCAAAATCTTTCGCTTTTCATAACAAATCACAATTCGAATATTCTTGACTGATTATAATTCAAGACTGATGTTTTAATTTCTTTGTAAAGTTAAAGATAAGAAGAAATATCATTGACCTCTTCAAGATGTACGATTTACAAATTTGGTAATTTCAAGGATATTATGAGTAAATCATATATGGTCCAAAAAGGACTAGTTAATTAATCACTAGAATAAAATTTCAAATTCTTTTAGTCAGTTCTTTTCAGATTCAAAGCAGATTGAATGTAAAAGGTAAGTTGTTGTGTCGTACAAGCAAATCCTATTTCCCCTTTTCTAAAAGAAGTGTCAAATATCTTTCATTTAACCACTGCTCTGTACATTTTATGTTAGTTATTTTCTATTTTACTACCGACACAAGGAACACGGTTCAGTTAAAGTCACATATATATGACCGATCATTTAATTCGCAGTTGCAATTTATTTGAACGAAACTTAAGAATTATAGTGTTAGTTACATTTGGAATGCAAGTAAATCGTTTGCATATTTTCAATCACGACCATCTATTTATTTACTTGACAATTGTGATCCGTCCTGAATGAAAGTGAAAATGAATATACATGCATGAAAAATATGATAAATTCTGAAATTAGGAATGAGATGCTTGAAGATGGTGATTGCATAAGAATGGTGATCGCTTTCGTCCAACCACTGATGAGATTTTTCTCATTTCGTTGGATATGCTTTTCTATTGGACAGTTACCACATAGCCTAGTGAGTCCTCCAATCAGTGAGAAAAAGCATTTGGAGGGCGTCCATCTTCTCCAAAATGCATTATCATTATCAATCCTTTAATGGCTGAAATAATGTGTTGAAGAATCTCTCTTCATTTCTCTTTCTCTATCTTTGTTTCTTTGTCTTGTCAGTTCAAGAGAATGACATGGAACCCCACAATCAAACAATCATTCATTCATGGGGTTAAGGACGTGTTTGAATTTCATTGGGGGTAGGGGGAAATACGGAAGAGAAGAAAAGTAAAGGGTAAGAGAATTCAACCCACCTTAATTTGGGGGGAACAAATTACTATTAATCATAGAATAATCAAGGGGAATGAGTGGGAATATCTTCTTTTTTAAAAACTTTTCAAACGGGAGGAATAGGTTCTTTTATCTCCCTTTCTACTCTATTTTCCTCGATCCAAACAGGCCCTAAAGGTAGTCATGCATGTTGATGTGATTGTGCTTGTATACATGACATAATAATTTAAATAGCAGTGCAAAATTGTCATGATATTAACTCTATAGCGGATTTATCAAATTCGCCAACATTTACAAGCTTCTAAACTCATACTTGATTGTTTTTTCAGCAATTCATCAGTTCAGTCTTATTCATTCTCTCTGCACAGCAGCAGTTCATGAAAACGGCACATTGGACAAAAAGGAAAGATTAGAAAGAGCCAACAACACAGGAAAAAAAAACTTTAGCGTTTTAGCTGTATACGCATGATGTGGGGATGAAAGAAATAGCGCGGACCTTAGAAAGTCACAATATTATTCATAAACTGTCAAAAATTTTATATCCTTCTTTTTTGCATGGATGTAGAACACATACAGTAGAATTGGAGATAAGAATGACAACCCATAAGAAGCTGGCTCCAGCTAATGGGCCTCCACTCTTAATGCGAGCGTGGGCTTGGTGGGCCCATGCTCAGATACCTGTCAATTCTGAAACTTGAAAGAGCCCAATAATATGATTAAGACTCACCAAATCGGCAAATCATCCTAGGGTGTGTTTGGCAAATTTAAAATAGAATTGGGCTAGCCTAGCTTTATTTTAACTAGACCAAAGTTAAACCATATAACAGTTGGTCCACAAAAACTAGTCTATGAGCTATGTTTTGAACTAGAAAATACTAGTTCAATTTAGGTCCAACTTTTGCCAAACTAAAAATAACGTATTGGACCAATGTTGTATCACTTAAAACTAGTTTTATAAAGTTGTCAAACACACCCTAGACTCAGCTCCATCCTAGGCTGACTCGGCAAAGGGCACTCCATAGTTCCGTGAACAACAGGGGCAAAAAATCCTGCAAAGTAACAAGATTGCGACACGTGTCCAACACAGATCTTAAAGCAATTATTTTGTTACTATATTCTGATTGAACTCATTTTAAAGTGGAAGAAGACCAAGTGGAGATAACATTGGCGCACAGGCAAAAGCTTAATTCTAGTTTAGTTTTGCTAGGCCAAAATTTGGTCTTACACTAGTTCTTTTTTTTTATCCGATTCTCTATCCTGGTTTATTTCTGAACTAGGTTAGAAGGAAATTAGTTTGGCTATGATTGCATGTTGATACAAAATTGTGTGAACCAGTTTTAGAGTTGATTGTATTACTACAATATTCTGATTGAACCGATACGATATTTTATATGCGCCTTATAAAGGACTTTTTTCCATTAAACAACTCGTACAAAGATTGGACACTGGTTACTGTAGCGGTCCAAGTTGAAGTAATTGAATTGGATAGCAGACAATAAATATACAGTTGCATGTGTTGCTGCATTTCTCATTCCATGCAGTACTTTCAACACGTTAAGCTTTATTCATCAAAGACGCATAGAGATTGCTACAGGACTCGCATTTTTATTGTTTATTTAGACTCAATCTCCTTGTAGAGCTTCAGAACATTCCATTGGTTGCTTTAAATTGAAGTCATATATTTGACTCAGTTTGAGCATGATTCCAGCAATACCTTCAAATTTTGCACGCATTTTTTCAACTGCTATGTTTTCCATGGTAATACTCAGGAGATTAGATATTAGTGCGAAGTGCCTCCTTAACCAACTGATGAGAAGTGACCACGCAAAGCGCCACTTTATATCATATCAATGTAAGTGTAGATGTCACTACTTTAGATAAGGATTAAACACAGTTGATCAAGGATGGACCTAGCTCCATTATTCCCATGGGAGATCAAGGAAAACACCTTAAAAGCTTTAGAAAGGAAAACAAACTCTAGCTATCAAGGGGACCATAAGGAGAAAGACTACTCAAAAGAGGAGCATCAAACAAAATTATAACTTCTAGATGGAAATTAAACAGCTCAAAGGCACATAGCAAAAAGTAAAAGGAGAAGAGATATGAAGCACCGAAGATTTTTCTAATTGGCCCTATTAGGAGGACTTAAGAGGGGGTCAACCAATTAAAATGGGAGATGAGCTAGAGATGGATACTATACAGTCAATTGTCAGCCCAGCAAAATGTGACCCCACCAAAATGAAAAAAATAAAAATCATATAGAAAGGAAGGAGACCGCGACAACTGTACTGCTGCCAATTCTAAATTTATGCAATCAGATCAGTGCAATTACTATCATTACAGTCAGGATATTATATTAGTGTATCAATGCAACCGCCAACTTTAAAACCTGTGCAAGATTTCATCCCTCTCTATATGATTTTCCATCAAGGACCCTCTTAAAATATTTTTTGCCCACCAGAAATATTATCCCCTGCTCCCTTTAGCCCTCTATATAAACACCCAAATGTTCATTCCCTCCCTCCACACAAATCAAACATCTACCCTTTCTTCTCTTTTTCACCCTCACTTGCAGCTATGTCCAACTACCAAATTCTCCAAGTTCTTTTTCTTGCCCTAGCTGTCGCTATTGCTTTAGCCGATTTCAACACTGACATTGATGTCTCTTGGGGTGCCGGAAGGGGAAAAATTTTGAACGGAAACCTCCTCCAGCTCAGCCTAGACAGTGGTTCAGGCTCGGGCTTCCAGTCTCGGGCAGAATACCTCTTTGGAAGGGTCGATATGGATATCAAGCTCGTCCATGGAAATTCAGCTGGAACAGTCACAACATATTACGTAAAATCCCCAACATAACATTATAGTTTTTCTAAGATTTTGTAGGGGCTTTTCAATCTTACAGTGTGTTTTGCTTTGGATATTTGCAGTTGTCATCTCAAGGCCCTACCCATGATGAGATAGATTTCGAGTTTTTGGGGAACGTCACTGGAGAGCCGTACATTCTCCATACTAATGTGTTTTCACAGGGGAAGGGGAATAGAGAGCAGCAGTTTTATCTGTGGTTTGATCCCAGAGCAGACTTTCACACATACTCCATGCTCTGGAACCCGCAGCGGATCATGTTAGTTGGACAAACAAAACCTTATATATCAACATGGAAATCTTTAATATTTCCATATTTAGCATCTAAGACTTTTAATATGTTTAAAATCACACCTTCAAAATTCCTAAATTGTATTCCTGTTAGTTTCATTTTTACAAGAAAAAACATGAATATGCTTGGTATATTCCTACTTGGGTTAAAGCCGTTGCAACAACGCTCCAAATTATTGGGGTCGGGATAAACGAATCATATCCTTTCATTATTCTATTAAGGATCCAACCAAGATCTCATAGGCCTAGTTTTAGTCCTCGCTCAATTAATAACAATCTAATCGCATCTCCTAATTGACATTTTGTCTCCTCTGTTGCAAATAGCAAAAACAAATCCATTCACTTTTCTCTCACATTATTCTCATAGGAGATACCGCTTAAAAATTCCTTACACAAAGGAAATATTTCAGTACATTCTAGCCATATTAATTAACCAGTAAAAGAAGGAAGCAACAAGAAGAGAAAACAAAACTAAAATGATTTGAGATGTCAATTTGAAAATAGCAAGACTTTTCAAGTGTTAGTATTGAGAATATAAAGATTTGAAGGTGTAGCGAATACTAACGGGTACATGCATGCAGCTTCTATGTGGATGGCACCCCAATCCGAGTATTCCGCAACATTGAATCATCTGCAGGAGTACCGTACCCAAAATCCCAGCCGATGCGCCTCTACTCCAGTCTCTGGGACGCTGAGGACTGGGCAACTCGTGGAGGACTGGTGAAGACCGACTGGAGTCAGGCCCCCTTCGTTGCATCCTACAGAAACTTTCATGCTGATGCCTGCATCTGGTCGTCTGGCCACAGTGCTTGCTCAGCATCAAAGAGAACTTGGTGGGCGCAATCTTTGGATGCCGGTGGGGCCCAAAAGCTCAGGTGGGTCCGTAAAAATTACATGATTTATAACTACTGCACCGACACCAAAAGGTTTGGGCAGGGGTTTCCTCCTGAGTGCTCGCAGGAGATGGCTCCCTGATCAAAATCAAAAGATACATATGAGATTGAATAGTGATTGGTGAAGAAAAGTATAGAATTGTGTAAAATGGTTGAAAGCTTCTGATGAATATGTGTAAAGCTGTATTATATGTTCTGTAATTAATTGTTGTCAATTATCTCCAAAAAAAATGTTGTGAATGAAAACAGATACTATTGTGCTTAACAACGTCAACAAAAGGTATCAGTCATGTCTCATTTGATAATCATTGCTTGGAACTCATAACATAAACTACAATTTTGTATCCACTTTCCTTTGGGTATGTTTCGTTAAACTCTTATTAATGCAACACGTGGTTTGGCTCAATCCACTGCTAAAATTGGCTAGCCAATGTTGCAGTTGGCTCTCAAGACCCATCATTTAAACCCTCTTACACTCTATCAATTTTTCGATGTGGGACTATTGGTGGGGCATCACAATTACAGTTGCATACACTAATGGGCAAACAATGGGAAATAGAAAACAGTTTACGATCAATCAACGATATCTTTTTTTGGATTACAGCAGAGCAAAGGTCAAATTGCAAAATGGATCATGAAATATTTACAGAATCTATGGATATTTCAAACAGCTTGTCAGTGATACTGAAAAGTGGATAGAAAATGGTATTTTATACATCATAAGCTTCCTCTATCTCCATTGCTAACTCGAGCACATCTTCTAATTTACCTTCTTTACAGGACATACAGATTAGAGTGTTATAACATGTTACATCAAGTGCAGTACCATTCTCGAACATTTGCCCCACAAAAGTTTAGGCCTCTCGAGTTCTACCCACATCGACCATCGGACTTATAACTTTACAGTAGGCAAAGGCATCAGAAGTGTATCCTCTGCTTTCATCCCCAGAAAGAAAACACCTGATATCCTCGTTGAAACTAAAGCAACACTTCATCACTGCTGTATCAGTTACGGAATTTGGAGCATACTGTGATTCCCCTTAACTCCTTTAGAATCAGTCTTACTTCAGCTAACCTACTACCACATTTACAAAGGACATGGAGTAAAATATTATAGGTCACCAGTTGTGCAAAGAACCCATGCTTTGGCAGATCCCTAAACAGTCTAAGGGGGTGTTTGTTTCAAAATTTTTTTGGGATTACAAGTTTATGGATTTGGAAGTGGGGTGTTTTTGATTTTTTGGATTCCATAACTTTGTTTGTTTCAAAGGTTTAGCATTTGTGAAATCCTCTCTTCTCTTCAAGAGAGGATTTCACAAATGCTAAAACCTCTCAAAATATATTGGTATTTTATTGTTTTGGGATCTCAAATGCTAAAACATCTCAAAATTTGCTTTGAAACAAACAAAGTTATGGAATCCAAAAAATCAAAAACACCCCACTTCCAAATCCATAAACTTGTAATCCCAAAAAAATTTTGAAACAAACACCCCCTAAGAGCATCTATTGCATACTCAGCTTTTGCGCATACCTTAAAGTAGTGTGATGTAATGAAATTATTGAAGGCGGAACGCTCATCTCGATCGTATTCTGAAATGCACTCTAGGCATCATTTAAACAATGACTGTGTATTACCACCACATTCAACGTCGGGAAAGAATGCATTTTGACACATCTATTCAAACTAGTGAAGGAAGTGGCCGTCTAAACAACAATATATAATGGCACCGAGAACCAATCTAGGGAGAATTAAATGCGCTTCAAGTCGAAGCAATCAATAACAACGGACTCGACCATCACAAATCTTCCGAGCTCTGCAGAGGGAGGAGATGCATATATTCAGAAGCCTAGTCGACAAACTTCTGGTCATTCCTCAACAACAACGTTAGAAAAAAATCTAATGAACGGAAAACAAAGAGGTTACATTAATGTTTAACTCAATTATTAGGGGATGGGTGAAATTTGGAGCAATAACTTTAGTAGTAACAATCATTATCCCAATGCCCCATAAACAAGTTAAAAAACACAATTTGTTTTCAAATTCAAGATTTTAAAAAAATTACATGGGTAAAATACCTGAAAGTGGCATTCTGAGATTGACCCATGGTCGGCAATTGATCGAATTTTTATGAGAATGGGTCAAGATGATGACAGTAGAAACCCCGCTGCTTCGACGAAACCCAAACTCACGAAATCTAGGGTTGAGAGAGCAAGCAAAGCGCAGGGGATTTTTGATCGCGATGGAGGAGGGTGAAATGTTATCCTGTTATCTTTTAAAAATGGGTTCGTGGGTGTTGGGTTCAGAATTTAAGTGTTTGGGCTTTAAAATAAAGGCCCAAAAGCATGGTTCCCTTTTGTAATGGGGCGATCCGCTTCGCCAAAACGAATAAAACGTCTAAAATAGTAATTCACACGCACACGCACACACACAACCCTCCTTGTCTTCAAAATATGCATACAAATAATAATAGCTTCAGTGACTCATTGAAAATGTATCATTGGTGGAGTTGAAAAAAAATATGAAGCCATGAATTTACGTGAATCGCGTCATTAATTTTTTCATAGTAGACAAGTAATATAACGTGTGCTCTTTACAAGCGACATTGCTTTGAAATTACCAGCAAGAGTCAAAATTAAACTTGTTTTGAATCTGAATGAAATAAATGTGAGTTCCATTATTATTTCCTCTTTCTGTAATTTATTGAATCAATTTATTGTGCTCCAGCTATAATGTTCTAACATCCTCAAAATTTTGCATTAAAAAATTTATTGATTAAGTTACTAAATAATAATCAATTATACATTTTCTATATCAAATCCTAGCACTAAGTTACATACGTTAAACTATCACAACATAGTTAACATGTACATCAAAGAATTGTTTGTAAATGATGTCCAAATCATGTACAATATTTTCCCTCAACTAATTTTCTCAGTACTATGGTCTCCTCACCCGAAAATTTCGGATTTATAGATCACAAGGGTGGGTCCAGGACAGTCAATGCCACCGTCTTTCTGTCTGGGTCGTAGGCACGAATCTCGGCGCAAAATAGTTTATCAACTATCGCGCTCTCCGGTGAACGACATCTGACATTTCAGGATCCATTTTCGACGGGCGAAAGAGAAAAACGCCACATCTGTAGGGATTAAAAGCCCCCACACGCTATTTTCACCCCAAAATTAACCCACCATTTTTAAAAAAAAAACTATCACAAAGTCTCAAAGCAGATTTCATCACTCTCTCAACCGCTTAGGGATCCTACATATGCTTGACTGTAGAGGAACTCTACAATTTATCAATAACATATATATTTACTCAACAAACCCCATAAATAATGTTCTTTATGTAAATTATATTAAAAACTTTTTTATTGTGGGGCTCACTGAGACGAACAAGTAGTATTAACCCACATAAGTAATTGTAGATATTCTCTACAGCTGAGGTTGTAGAGGATCCGGACTCCTCTCAACCCGGGAGCCGAGAGGGCTCTGCATTAGAGCTGTTCCTAAATCGGTAAAATAGAGAAAATATTTCTAAATTTTCAACAAAAAAAATTAAGAATGGGTTTATGGGATTTATTTATTTATTTATCAAAGTAGCTTTTAAGCTAGCTTACTTCTATCTGCATATTTGATGACATCTTATGCAAGCCGGCTTTTAAGCAAAATCTAAAAAAATTTTAGTCCCCCAACTTTTGAATACTAGCTTATGAGCTTATTTAAATAAGCTAGATTTGACTAAGCAAATAAGCTTTTCTACTCGTGCAGGTTTAATAAAGGTTTTTTTTTACAAAAGCTCAAGGCCAACACAACTCATAAGCTTCAAAAAATAAGTTCTCCCAAACACCTTCTAAATCTCTCTAGTCTAGCCTATTGAAAATTCTTATAAACTATGATAAAAGAAAAACTCTAAATTACTTTTTTAAAAACGTTTTGAATATCCTTACTCAACAATGTTATTAGTAGAAACATTAAAAAGAATCTGTTATAACGTAGAAATGACTAACTGTTAATCCTATTCCAGGAGATGACGCGTGTCCTAGATTAACTATACACCGAGTCGACCCGACTCAACGAACGTCAGACCAGAAGACATCATCACTCAGCCCCTTACTAGAAGAGCGAGTCGAAAGGCGCCCCCCACCCTGCTACTAAGGCCAACTCCGTGCATTGTCGTTCATTGGGTCGAGTCGAGAAGCCCTCTCATCAGAGCGGCTGAGTCGAAAGACGTCCTTTCTCGGCCCTCTCACAAGGCCGAGACGAAAGACGGTCATTCTCGAATCCCTCGCCGACAGCCGATCACCATCACATTAAATACACGGTCAAAGTCATCATTGCATCGACCCCGAAAGTCTTAATGACTCATCGGACCTCGTCAACACCTTACTTCCCCTGTCACCCTCGCATTAATCACAAATGTGACTCATACCACTTGCAGCCGACACCTGTAAAGTATCAACCGAATAAGCTGACTGCTTGGACTTAGCTGAAGTTACACAATTGCCCTCCTAGATTTGCTATAAATAGGTGCACTGCCTACTGCATAGAGGTACGTGATCCTTTGCAATATAACACACTGCAATCGTATTTTTCTTCTTAACTTAAGATCAATACTGACTTGACCGTCGGAGGAACCCTTGGAGAACCCAACTCTAATCCTCTTACGCATTGTTTGTATGCATGATCGAATCCTCTGCTCAATAATTAACCATCAAAGAAGATTGAGGAACCCTAAAACCCTACATAATCTACACTAAATTTTCATGTTTGATATCTAACATCAACAGAATCACCTAAAATCGGTACATTAAGAATAGTGAATCAAACAAACAACATATAAACCCAGCATTCAATATTGATCCTGGACTAGAATATGTACAGATACACTTAAGGGGCTGTTTGGTTCGTTTTCTATAAATTTAAGGGAAACAAATGGAGCAAAAAATGATTTCCATGAGTTTCTATAAAAATTTATGGAAATATTTATAGTAATCTCAAAAAGGTGGGGTTTCTATAAATTTTACTTTTTCTAGTTTGGTTTAAAAGTACAAAACATGGAATTCAAAATGAAGAAAATGTTTCTTTTCTTTTTCTTTTGTTTGGTTAACTAGAACACCCACTAAAAAAAATGGTAATATACCACTTTATAGAAACCGCGGGTATAAAAAGGAATAAAAAATTATTGTTTTTTAAATTTCCGTGTACTTTCCACCCATTGCGAGAGGAATTGGGTTTCTATAAAAAAGTACTCTTTTTCCCACTTTATAGAAACAATATTCTATAAATGTGAGATAAACCAAACACAATTTTGAGAATACTCTAGAAACCAATTAATTACAAAATTGAGGGTTTCTATAAATTTTTTTATAAAATTAGTGAACCAAACAACATGGATATTAACATGATTTTATATAGTGGGCCCTTATATGATTTTTTCTAACAGGGCCCCATGCTCTCCTGTAGTCTGAGTCAAATTATTTGAGCGCCGGTTGGTCGAAGATAGACCGGAGAGTTTCGGTAAAAGGGTCGATATGGGTCCCACACCGCTGCTTTCAGCTGGCCACGTTCGGCCGGTGATGATGACTCAGCGATTCACTGCTATTGCCCCCGTCGCGCCCGCGCACGCACCTAGTTCTCCGGATGACGTGGCATACGCAAACTAGGCCGCTCGTTGGGCCCCGCACTTGTATTTTACGCGGGACCCACTGGACTCTTCAGCTGACAGCGAATTGTGGCTGTCCTTTGGATGCTATAGAAAGCAAAAAAAAAAGCGGCGTTCGCATTTCCATGCCACCAAACCGTTTTACCTATTCCCACTCGGGACTATTAGATCAGCTGCGTTATATCGAACACCAACTATCATTACAACGGATAAAAGATAGCCACGTCAACCAAATGGCAAAATGTTTTCCTCCCAGCCACACCTGTCCCCTTTTCAGTTGCTTCAGACTCTACTCCCTGTCATGTTTGCATTTTGCAACCAGTTCGGACAGTAGACAGCTGCGACCAAGACCATCCGAAAATTTAAGGCTCGTATTACAAGACAGACAACAGCCTTACCATCCACTACTAAAAGCACACGACTCCAAACAGCGGTCTCGATTACACGTGGAGGAAAACTAGAGGCTCCAGTACACTATATCTCCGCCAAAGCGAGATTCTCCAAGCTGGCCCCCACCTCTCTCCGACCCTCTCTTTTCGTCATCATTGGGGCCGGTGGCCGACCCGACCGCCTTCTCCCTCCCTTTCTGAAAATTCCAAAAAAGCTCCAGATTTTTACTCCCTTTTGCAATTTTCACCCGCAGTCAGTATTCACTAGAATTTTTTTTTACACAAAGAGGATAATCCTTTTATTTATTTATTTATTTATTTTTTACAGTCAATCGTCAGTAGTTGCTGCTGCTCTCCATAGTGATAAGCACGCTAGGCCCTCATCATTCGCCTTCTGTCTCCGTCCTTTTTCTTTTAATTAATTAATTATTTAATTCTATTTTTTTTCTTGATATCTTGTTGTCAAAGCTTTCAAAGCTCGCCTTCTTCTTTCACCCAGATCAATTCCTAGGTTTTTTTTTCCCTCCTCCGACTTCTTCTACCGCCGCTCGAATTTGAACGCGAATAATTAAGGTAAACGAATTCTGCTTGCGAGTTTTTTAATTGAACGCAGAAAAATGTGGTTGCTGTATTTATTTAATTAGGGAAAGGGACGGGGTTCGCTGTAGGGTTTTTATTGCAAACGCGGGGTGAGTCTGAGCTGTCAGTTTAGGGATCCGATCTGGTCTTCTCTTGTTTCTTTCTGTAGTGTTTTGGTTTCTCTTTCCCTATTTTGATCTGTTCTTGATTTCTTGATTGAATTTGGATGATAAAGAAGCCGATGCCGGTCATTAAGGTAGGGATGCTTGGTTCTTGTTTGATTTGAGTCTTGGGGGGTTGTTTGATTTGAACGAAATTGTGTGTGAATTTGTGATAAAATTTGAATTTTTTTTATTATAGTAATTCATGTTTTAGATTGTATAAAGATTGGTTGTTAGATGAATAAATTTGATGGATTAGTCTACTTTGAAATTCGATACGAAGGAAGATCTGCTGAGTTACGAGTTCTCTGTAGTTGGATCTCTTTTGATTGGGGGGAAAAATCTTGATGATGGGAATTAATGCATTTCTGCTAGTGTCAGTATCTTTTTGGTTCTTTTTGTGAAAAACTATCATAATTTCTTTTTATTTAGGGTATTGATATTATGCTATTGAGGGTTACTGATAGTCTTTTTCGTCATTCGTTGAAGTTTCTAATTGTCTTCAACTGTTTGTCATTTGTATGCTCTCCTTTGGAATTCTCTATGCTGGCAGAGTATCATTGTGCTTATATTTACTTTCAAACCCTTTGCTGTGGACAGTCCACAGAGTTCTGCATTCTGTTCCTATTGGTCTTGATACTGGAAGTGAAATGTTTTGGCATTTAGTATACCATATTTGACACCAAGAATTTTAAAATTCTTGCTTCGTGCTTAAAGCGGCGTGTTATATAAGCATGTGAGTTTGCTCAATTGCTGCTGCCTCCCATCACTTTGAGTGTTTCTCTGGCTAAACCACTTGGTTGAAAATCTCGAGAGGAGTTTTTGGGTGATGAATGTGATGTTACTTTTTTTCCCCCGGTGATAACCGAATGTGATGTTACTTAGTTTCACAATTTTGTTGCTTGGGAAGGTTTTGCTCATTATATCCTGTGACTGAAAAAACAGAAGAAGCCAATGATTTAGGTGTTTTGTTCTCCTTCAATTTCTGATGAATTGCAATTCACCTTTGTAATTAATCGGCATATTTATCGGATAGGTGCTCATTTGCTTCATTCCCTTCACCAAATTATGCGTCATTCTTTCCAGGAATGTCAACCGCTTGGTTTCATGTTTGTCAGTGTCAAAATTTGAATTCTTTTCTTAGGTCGCTAGGAAATAGGATGTGTATGTTGCCTTTGAAAATTTTCTAATACTCTTCCTGCACGAGTCATTTCTTGTTTTTTTTTTTCCTTTTCTCTTATAGCTTACTCGGTGAAATTGCCATATGAATATTTATGCTTGCTTCAGACTGACTATATCTCTATTCATGCAGAAGCCATCTGTTTCCTTCTTCGAGCCAAAATCAGCAAATACTGCTTTTATAAAGCCAAAGGATAACATGGCAGTTTCCATGAGGGATGTCGATTCTGCTTTCCAAGGGGCTGGACAAAAGGCGTATCCTTATATTTTGTTCTTACGTATAAGTTTGATTGTTTTCGGTTTTACTGTTAGATTTTATTTCTTAGACTTATGCAATCATGTGTTGCTGTATAAACTTTTACTTCAGACACGATTGAGATGTTATTTTTTAGCATTCCAGAAAATGTAGAGAAGAAACAAGAATAAGCTTTAACTTCACACATGTTCTGGGATGTTATTTGGTAATTACTGAAGAAAATCTATGGAAGCGATTAGAGGCTGTGTGACACGAAATTTAGAACTCTGAACGAAACCTGTTAGAAATCAGATGATGAATGCAGAAAACGATCCTTGTAGCCACCTTCGGAAGAGAAAACCCTGAAAGAAAGAAGAGGAATACCTTTTCTTTTCTTTTTTCTTTTTTTTTAAGGGTCACATTGCATACTTGGAAGATGCCTGAAATTTGGTTAAGAATACGTAGAGGCATGTAGAGCCAAGCCCAAGTGCGTGGATGCTCAAGGTCACTCTGAGCTAAAAATTATGAAATATTTATGTATTCTTTTCTTAATAAGTGCAAGAGCTTGTTTTTTCTTTGTGGTATTTCAGTCTTGCTATGTTTCTTTGAGCTATTGTATATCTGGGTATATGTGTAGTTCCTTGACAGCACACAGTGGAATGGAGATATGGCGAATTGAAAATTTTCAACCTGTTCCTGTTTCAAAGTCCTCATATGGGAAGTTTTTCACCGGAGATTCATATGTCATTCTGAAGGTATGTTTGTGTTTGGCGTTTAAGTTACTTTAGATTGTCTTTATTTTTTATTCACTAAGAAATGAGCCACTTACTATTATGAGTGCCCTCAAGTTTGAGTACTGGTATTTGTAAAAGTAATTGTAAATGACTGCCGTTTTGTACCTGAAATTTGTATGGTCTTTGATCCTGTCAATCGTTGGACTACATGTTAGATGTAGTGTGATCTCTTCTGGTCGGTTACTACAGATGAAGATATAAGCTTATGAATGCTATTTTTTCTTATCAATATCTTTGTAATTTAAACTTGCAGTAATTTTTAGGAGGAGCTTGTTTTATTATTTACCCTGGCCAAGTTCTTCTCTGGTCAATTATCTATAAAAATTTATGTTATGATAGAGCTCAAAAACCATTGTTTTATTGTATTCAGAGTGCACATGAGCTTTCTTGGTATAGACTTGTAGTCATGGCTCTCAAGTAACTTGCCTCAACGATTACGATTCAAAGTCTGACCATTGTTGTGCTAGTATATTTTCAGCATGAAATATATCACTTCTTAACTATGGTAGCTCAGTCCTTATATTTGCCTTTGCTCATTTACAACATTCTTTTCGTACCATCGTACTTTTGTAGTATCCTTTTCTTTTGTTCTTATATTGGATTGGCTATCTCTTTGTTCCTGTGGACTTTGGGAGTCTTTTTTGTAACACAACTTGCATATTTCATGCTTTTTGTAGATTAATAGTGCTTGCTCAAGATTTTTAACTTTTGATATTGTACAGACAACTGCTTTGAAAAATGGTGCTTTTCATCACGATATCCACTATTGGCTTGGTAAAGATACTAGTCAGGTTAGCTGCTAATCCTTCTATTACATATATATTTTATGTTGATACTTCTCCTTCCCCAGCCGTCACATGTTATGGTCATGTCACAATTTTCGTTTTTTCAATATAATTAGGATGAAGCGGGTACTGCTGCCATCAAGACTGTTGAACTGGATGCAGCCCTTGGAGGTCGAGCTGTTCAATATCGTGAGGTGCAAGGTCATGAGACCGAGAAATTCCTCTCATATTTCAAACCATGTATTCTACCACAACAGGGTGGGGTCTCATCTGGGTTCAAACATACGGAAATAAATGAACATGAGCATGAGACTCGTTTATATGTTTGCAAAGGGAAGCACGTTGTCCATGTAAAAGAGGCAAGTTAGATATGTAGTCAAACTTCACATGAATTTACTTCTCTGAGAAGCTGGCTGGATGTCTTGAATGAATTGTTTGTAATGACCAGGTTCCTTTTGCTCGATCATCTCTCAATCACGACGACATATTTATTCTAGACACCAAGTCCAAGATTTTTCAATTCAATGGATCCAACTCATCGATTCAGGAGAGGGCTAAAGCGCTTGAAGTTGTCCAATACATCAAGGATACTTATCATGAAGGAAAGTGTGAAGTGGCAGTTGTTGGTAAGTGAATTTATTCAGAGACCTGTTGAGTTTGAGGCAGGCAGAATGTCTTGTGTTGATTACTTTACATGTTTCAACAGAGGATGGGAAGTTGATGGCTGATGCGGAGGCCGGAGAATTTTGGGGCTTGTTTGGTGGCTTTGCTCCGCTTCCAAGAAAGTCAGCATCTGAGAATGATAGAAGGACGGACACCTTTTCTGTAAATCTTCTCTGGTAGTTTGTCATCAGAAACCCCTCAACATTGCATCACACTTTAGAATTTTTATCTCAAATGTTCTTTTTCTAAGAACTTTTATCTGACCAATTGTATTATGGGTATTTTCTAACATAAACTTTTTTCCTTTTAGTGTTGAGAAAGGACAGCCAACACCAGTTGCTGCTGATCCATTGACAAGAGAATTGTTAAATACAAACAAGTGTTACCTGCTGGATTGCGGGGCTGAAGTTTTTGTTTGGATGGGCAGAAATACATCTCTTCAAGATAGAACAACCGCAAGCATTGCTGCAGAAGTATTTTCCATCCTTCTCATTTCAAGGTTTTCTAGGTTTCTTTGATTCAATTTCCAAATACATTTTATTTCTCTGTGCAGGAATTGCTTTGTAGTCCTGGCCGACCACCAGCTCATATAATTCGTGTTATAGAGGGATTTGAGACTGTGGTTTTCCGTTCAAAATTTGCTTCATGGCCTCAAACAACCGATATTGCCATATCTGAGGATGGCAGAGGCAAAGTTGCTGGTAACACAGCTTGCTAACCTTATCTTCTCTCTGTATTGACCTTTTTTTTTTTTTTTAATTTCTGTTCATAAGTTAGTTGAAAGTTGTTTAAATTATTTATATCCTTTTCTTATGTAGCCCTCCTAAAACGACAAGGTTTAAATGTGAAGGGACTTATGAAAGCTGCTCCTGTAAAGGAGGAACCTCAACCGTTCATTGATTGCACAGGCAATCTGCAGGTAATGTTGATGATCTTTTAGTTCAATGTTTGACTATCACATTCTCAAAGCTGTTAGCCGGTCATTCAGCAGTTACTGATAAATCTTCATGAGTAGCCAAGTTGATGTAGATCTTGAATATTTCATCCAAGGAAGGAACTGCTTGCTTGCTTTAATTTTGAGGCTCCAGCTGAAAGTAATTTCTGCCTAACATATAGGTTTGGCGTGTAAATGGCAATGAGAAGACTCTTCTTTCATCCTCTGACCAGTCTAAGTTCTACAGCGGAGACTGCTATATCTTTCAATACTCATATCCTGGAGAAGAACAAGAGGAATATCTTGTTGGGACTTGGTTTGGGAAGAAGAGTGTTGAGGTAAAGAAAACAACTTATACGTTCTCATGCAAGTAAGGCGTAGAAAAAACTTTCGTGGATGCAATGGCATGTGGTTGTAATGGTTCCGCTGCTCCTATTTGCAAATGTAAATTATAACAAACCATATTAGTATTTACATTGACTAATATTGTAATGAATCAATGACATTAAATGGGTAACGAGGCAGATTGATGTAGACATTATTCTGAAGCATCTTTAAATACAGGAGGAGAGGACCGCAGCTATCTCACTTGCGAGCAAAATGGTTGAATCTTTGAAGTCACTGGCTGTTCAGGTACACTGATTGATTTTTAAAAAATATTATTGGCAACTTTCTCAAGATATGATCTAATGGTTTCTTGGTTCACTCTTTCAGGCTCGCCTTTATGAAGGAAAGGAACCAATTCAATTTTTTTCGATCTTCCAGAGCTTTATTGTATTCAAGGTTATTTTTCTAAAATGTATTATAAGTGCCCAAGGGGTGTTCCTTTTGGTTTATATGGTGTTTTATAGTCCCTTCAACTGAAAAGTTGCTGAAAGTGTTCCATTTATCTGGAATGACAGGGTGGTGTGAGCTCTGGATACAAGAAGTTTGTTGAAGACAATGCCATTGAAGACGATACCTATACAGAAGATGGCGTTGCTCTTTTTCGAGTTCAAGGTTCTGGACCATATAATATGCAAGCAATTCAAGTTGAACCGGTACTGTTGTTTGTTTATTTTTCCTTGTTCTCCATAGAACTGTGAACGAAATTTGAACCCACACTGCATTAAGTCCAAATCCAAAATCATTTTGTCTTTATATAAACACGCTACTTATTTTCCTTTTATACCTTGACCAGGTGGCATCGTCTTTGAGTTCTTCTAATTGTTATATACTTCATAGTGGCAACACTGTTTTTACATGGTCTGGGAGTCTCACAAACACGGATGACCAGGAGCTTGTAGAAAGACAGCTTGATCTGATAAAGGTATCTCTATCTGGCTTAGAAGTAACGGTATCAGTTATTAAAGGTTCCTAATAATTATTTAGCGGATAGTCTCAAGATTAGGTAATTGTCCGTTATTTTCTATTATTTGTTCTTCAAAAGATTTCTAATTTCATGTGTGTCATTCAAGAATGGAAAAACAGTACTCTATTTTACTAAAAATAGATTATATTGTTTCTTAATTCTGTAAACTATCATAGCTTAAATGGTGAAAATGAAGTTTTTATATTGTTTCTTAATTCAGCTTACATGGTGAAATGAAGTTTCAAACATTGAGAGAGAAACTTATATCATGGATAAGGGAAAGTCCTACATATTGCAGGTTTAAATATAATGTTGATTAACTTGGAAAGTACTCAATAGTTACTTACAATAAGAGGGCCTAAAAACATCGTATAAACGATGGCACATCCATGCTCCTGTTTACTAAATGATTTAATTCCTATCAAAATAAATTGTAACTTAGCATATATATTATAAAAATCTAAAGACAAACATATTAGATTAATGCATGGTTGTTATGATAAGGATATAGATATGGACTAATGTTTTTTGGAGGGCAGACATGCAGTTAGTGTTTTGAGGGTAAAATAAGCAAAATGCTCTTAAGGGGGTGTATATGCAAACAATCCCCTCTTTTACTTAGTTACCGTTACATCTTGGTTAGATAAGAAATTGAACTCAAGTTCAAAGGTCAGCCGAGGAGATTATAAGTGGGAGTCATACTTTTATGTTTCAAAATTTCCTCCTAGAGACTTTTCTTGAGGTCAATTTTCTGGCATTTGTAATTTTCAATTGAGGAGTTACCTTCTAAAATCCATGTTAAAAGCTTAATCTGGCACTTAAATTTCATGTAGCGTAGTCTTACAGATACATGTATAAATTTATAGCCATCTTTATCCAAGGATGGAAAAGCAAACTTTTATGGATTTCTTTTTGTAGTTTTTGTGCAAGATGTTTTGAAAACCTAAGCATTATCCAAATTATAGAAGGAAATGATTTTGTTTTCCTTCCATACAGCAAGAAAATTAAACCTAATGTGGCCTATGATAACTAGTACCTAATGACCTAAACATTTAAAAGCTTATTTTCTTCTCTTCTTTGTTTATTTTTACAGCCAAACATACAGTCCAAACCACTGAAAGAAGGAACAGAAACTGAACAATTTTGGAGTTTACTGGGAGGGAAATGTGAATATCCCAGTCAGAAGACTGTGAAAGAACCGGAAAATGATCCCCATCTATTCTCTTGCACTTACTCGAGGGGTAAGAGTTCTGGGAAGAACTTAATTTGCTTCTATTTGTTTCCTATGTAACTGTTTCTCCTTACTTGTTACATGGGATCATTCTGTGCTGCGCGTTATATATATGGGTCATCCAGGCAATCTAAAGGTGTGTGGTGAGGATGACCTTACTGCTTTTTTCCTGATTGTAAATTGCATCTCCGTCACTAATAGTGAATAATTGATAACAAATTTGGATGCTCTGCCAATGCAGGTGACAGAGATATACAACTTCAGCCAAGATGATCTTATGACCGAAGACGTATTCATTCTTGACTGCCGTTCAGACATCTTTGTTTGGGTTGGGCAACAAGTGGACTCAAAGAGCAGATTGCAAGCTTTAAATATCGGAGAGGTATTAAATGTTAGAATGTTTGAAGAATTTTTTTTAATGCTTTTGAGAAAAGTTGGCCTTTGTTTTGTTCCTTTTCTGAAAGTAGTAATTTCTTGATTCTTGTCTCTTCTGTTTCTTAACAGAAATTCCTGGAACATGATTTCCTTATGGAAAATCTATCTCGTGAAACTCCTGTTTTTGTTGTTATGGAAGGAAGTGAGCCAACCTTTTTCACTCGATTCTTCAATTGGGATTCTGCAAAATCTGCAGTAAGAATATACTCTATTTAAGTGATTCAATACTTTGATAGTTGTATATCCTGGGCAATTCTTCTCTTGTTATTTTTTTAATTTAAAGAATTGGAGTTTCTAAAGGAAAAATTTCAATTTTGTTTGCATGGATGTTAAGTTGTCCAATTTTATTTTTGGTTGCAGATGCATGGAAATTCATTCGAGAGGAAGCTTGCAATAGTGAAGAATGGAGCGACACCTGCAGTAGATGTAAGATTAAATTTATGTTCTTGATTGCAAATAACTGATAAATGCTCCCTTTGGGGATGTATGTTTGGTTCACTTGACACTAGTTAGTGAGGGAATACATTGTCATCAAAACTATACCATCACTGCGGCAAATGAATGGGAGAAACAGAAAATTACGATGTTCAACCTTAGCCCAACGTTTTAAAGCCTGGATTGCCACCATCACTAAAATCTGTAATTTCAATTCAAATTTGACTCAAATTATTGACTGGCCATAATTTCCACTGCGAGTTTGAGGGAGCACTCGAAGACAAAGTTCACACTGTAGAAACTTAGGTATGATCAAACAATTCATGGACCTCTCTTATAAAATGGAGTTGAACAGTGCTTCCTCTCAACAGGTCCTAAAAAGATCGAATTGTCTCGTTACAAACTCAGTTATTTGGTTGAGTAGGGTCTTATATTTTAGCCCATGAGAATCACTTGAGGTTTCTAGATTCAAATTCTTGCTAGGTTAGTCAAAGTTTAGTAACTATTGTTAAAACAAGCTGATACCTTTTTTCTCCGTCCAGCTCTACTTAGGGTAATTTTCTAAGTTATAAACTGGCATTCTTTGTTTCTTTCTTTCTTTATGTTCTAAATACAAGTTTGTTTTTCATCCACAACTCATCCTAGTTAATGTTTAGTTTTCTTGATTCACATTGTCAGTTGACAATCCGTCAGTAGGAAATTGTGTGAATTGGTTGTCATCTGAAGTTCTGAATTCAAATCTCATCAATGACGGTTTGGAATTTCTTTGATCCCATTTATTTTGCATTTAAAAGTCATGTGTCCATCTTACAGATCTTTCCACGTGACTAATGACTCACATGAAGAGTTGTTGGTGTTAAATTTGCTTCATCTACATTCTTAGTCCATAACCCCTAGGCTCAAGCTTCTGGATGAAATGGTTCTCTGATGGTCAATTACAATCCTATCACTCTGATGATGTGTCCTCATGGTACCAACTATTTTTGATGATTTCCCCTCATCTCATCCCCAATTTCTTAATATCTCTAATTTGGAATGTACCAATCTATCATTTTGTTGTTTACGAAGATATTAATAAACTTGTAAATCATGGACAAACACAGTATTGAAATGGAGTTTCGAATCACTGGTTTTCAGATTTCTCAATTAGGATCTCTCAATTAAGAGCGCCACTTATTCCTGAATAAATTCTTCAGCTGCTCTGTAATAATAAGAGCCTTGAATTTAACTCTACGAAGGAATTTCACGTCAATATTTTTCCTGTCTTCCTCAGAAACCTAAGCGGCGGTCACCAGCATCATATGGAGGAAGATCGGCTGTGCAAGACAAATCTTCTCAGCGCTCTAGAAGCATGTCCTTCAGCCCTGAGCGTGTTCGTGTGAGAGGGAGGTCTCCTGCTTTCAATGCATTAGCTGCTAATTTTGAGAACCCTAACCCCCCAAGCACTCGGAATCTTTCAACCCCTCCTCCAGTGGTTAGAAAGCTTTACCCAAAATCTGTATCTCCTGATTCGGCAAAAGTAGCACCCAAGTCAGGATCGATTGCAGCCCTTGGTGCTTCCTTTGAGTCCTCAAAAGAAAGCATCAAACCTAACATTATCCCTAAGTCATTAAAAGGTAAGGAACTATATCTAACTTAGAGTAAATTACATTTGTTATAGTTTCTAATGTTGGAGTAACCACTATAAATTAATTTTTAAAATTTAAAGTATTGATGAAACTATTTTTTAAATAACTGTAGTATGCTAATTTATCTATTATACTTTAACCTATTCCTTATCCATATTTCCATACTCCTAAGTCTAAACTTTGGAAAGGATAAATTAATGGAGAATTTTTTAAAAGACCCTTTTTCAAAAATAATTAGCAAAATCGACTGTTTTGTAAAATTATTAGTAAAATCGACTTCTTTTTTTAAAAGAGATCGACTTTACAAAAATTTAGCTTTAAAATACACGGGACTAGTAGTTCGTGTATTTAGTTCTCATTAGTTAAACCTTAAGCATTTCAGCACAAAGTACACGAGACGACCATTTCAGATTAACAGTAATCAGCGACCACTAATTACACGGGACTACTAGTCCCATGTATTTTAAGGTCAGTATTTTGCAAAATCGACCTTTTTTGGCCACTTGTCTAAAAAGGGGTCGATTTTGCTAATATTTTCATAAAAGGGTCGGTTTTGCTTATTATTTTTCAAAAATAGTATTTTTTAAAAAATTCTGTAAATTAATTTACCCTTTAACTTATAATAGAAGCATGACCTTTCTCACATGGAAGTAATTAACCTTGCATTTCTCATTGTTGAAGTGAGCCCTGTGGCTAACAAAACAAACTCAGAGACAGCCAACAAAGCAAACTCTGAGGCAAATGCCAAGGACAGTATCACCAGAATGTCCAGTAGAATTGAATCCCTCACCATTCAAGAAGACGTGAAGGAGGGTGAAGTTGAGGATGAAGAAGGGCTTCCTGTATTCCCCTATGAGCGCCTAAAAGTGAATTGTGCCGACCCAGTTACTGAAATCGACGTCACCAAACGAGAGGTAAACCACGGAAAGCATTTGTTTTTTAGGTTAATTGCGGATATACCGCGTGTAGTATTGCTGTATTGAACTTACTAGCCCTCTAGTTTTATTGTTACAGAGACCACGTGAGTGAAAATTTTTGCCTCTTTTTCCCTCAGGGGATCTATTTGTAAGGGTTTTTTTTTGGTTGTGTGTGTGGGGGGGGGGGGGGGGGGGGGGATCTCTCTGAGGGTAAAAGAGGCAAAAATATCACTCAGGTGCTCTATCTGCATCAAAAACTAGAGTGGTAGTGTTGGGGATTGGCGATCCCCAATTCCAGTTGATACTACAAGGGTCTATCCGCAGTTAACCCTTGATTGTATACCGGAATCTATATTAGTTTCTGATACATTCATTGGTGTCAATTGCAGACTTACTTATCTTCGGCCGAATTCAAAGAGAAATTCGGCATGACAAAGGATGCTTTCTATAAGCTACCCAAATGGAGGCAGAACAAGCTGAAAATGACCCTGCAATTGTTCTAAGCTTCCCACTATGTATCTTTACAGTCAAACTTGTGATTAGAGTCATCATCTTTAGTTAGTATGGATCTATCTTGTGTTGTTGCGGAGGGCAGATCCATAATGTAGGTGTGAAGGGGACAGTGTCGGTGCTTTTTTAGCTGCTTCTGCTCCCAAAAATAGTCGATGGTTTGTCGATTTTCCCCCTTCTGCCTCTACCATGTTGTTTGTATATCCAGGTTTGCTATGTTAGAGCATTCTGGTGTTCTTTGTGGTTAGAGGTTGGTTGTGAGCTTGCATTTTTGATATTTTTGTTTTTCTTTCGTTGGGTTTGATTTATTTAACAATTGTTTCATAAGTTAAAAAAACAAAAAAAGAGAAAAAGGGAAAAAGAGTGTATGATGTGATTTGAGGGAATGAGAAGCTTGTACAGAAGTGTGTAAGCATACTGCTGGAGGGTCCAGCTCGCATCATGGTTGCTGCATCAATAAAGTCTTTATTTATTTATTTATTTATTTTATTTTTATTTGTCTTTGTGCAGTAATAATCTGCGTCATACCTCTGTAAGTTTTCTTGTATGTCTGGCTAGTAGAGTTTGTATTCTATATGGTGATTGCATCTATATTTCATCGAAGCTAGTCCATTCTTTTTGCTACAATAAATATTACATGTCTTTTCTATATCAAAAACTGTAATCTAGGAAGAGTATGTGTCTTCACATCTTCCGTTTTTACTACTTTGCATGAATTCATAATGCAAAAATGTCCCGTTTTTGGGACCATGCACAGAGCCAAGGCTTTTTGCGTGTGTGTGATTTAGGATGTGTGAAGTTTGATGATTGAGCTGACCTGGTCATTTTGGTACAACTAATGGGGGCAGCGGGATTAATTACCTCACATTTTGTAACTAACCCCTCTTTCCCAAACCACCCATTCCCCTTCTCTCTCTCTCTCTCTGCGCGTGTGCATCTGCAAGCTTCCTCTTTGTTTTTCTCTCCGCATTGAGATTGAGATGATCTCTCAGAGAGATGCCATGCGTGAGCTTTGATATTTGATAAGTTTGATAAGCTCCTCGTTTTCTCTTGTAAGGTACATTTTCGTTGCACGGGTTCAATTTTAACCCTCTTCATAGAGTATAATTCATTTATTACTACGTTGGGGTTTTGATGTGCTTGCGCCCTTCTCCTTTTTTTCCCCCTTTTTTCGGAATAACTTTTTATTTATTTATTAAAGTGTATGCATGATTCTTCTTTGAGTAGACCCTTTTACGGTTTAATTTCTTGGCCAACGCTAATTTGATTAACAAATGAAAATGAAAATTTTACTGTTAAAATGGCCATGAACCCTCATACAATTTTTAACAGCATAAGTTTTTCTGGGGATTAATTCAGCTATCTATTTGCATCAAATGGTTCCAAATCACCTCAGCATTTAAATCTCTGGGACTATAAAGATTCAATGCTTTCAAATACCATGTCAAGCAAGCAACAAGTTTAGATCCAAAGATTCACATTCATATGAGGATCATTAATCATCTTATATATATATTTTAGCTGTTCTATTCATCAATTAATCCTGCACTTATGCCATTTACATTTTCATTCTACATTGTTGTTAATGCACAGCTAGCAGACAAGCTCCATGTCTACAAAAGCAAAGGAAGTCGTTAAGCTCAAAACTACGAAGTGCAGATCAGCTCCGTCAACCCCTTCTTCACCATCCCAAAGAAGGCGAAATCCCACCGGAGGACCAACAGAAACCCCTTCAGCAGATGCCACGTCATCAACAACGACAGCAGCGAAGAAGCCGATACCAAACTATCTCCGACCAACAATTATAAGCTCACACAAAAACTCCTCAAGACATCCACAGTCTCCATCTCCTACAACTCCAAGATCCAACGCTGCCAAGAAACCGATCGAGAAAACTTCATCACAGTCGACATCCTCATCTCAATCCAAGGACAAAACACGAGCGATAAAGTCCTCGTTGGTAAACACAACCAATTCTTCATTGAAAGTACATGCAAATAGCAAGAGCATTTCAAAGGAAACAACTGCTCCTGCAAAGAGAAAAGATGCAAAGGCACAAGCACAAGAAGAGATGGAGTCTTCCGTTTCAAAGAGAGAAGAAGAAGGCAAGGTCGACAGTGAAGAGAAGAAAGACGATGAGGTGATTATGGAGGAAGAAGGCGGGACAAGTAAGTCCAAAAGTGATGTAGGGAAAGAAATGATGGCTGATTCGAGCAATAACGAAGATGAAGATAGAAAGATAGAGGAAGTGAAAGAGGAGGCAAAGGAAAAATATTCGCCAAAGGCTAATAATTTGGTGATAGAGGAGACGGCGAGCAAACTTGCAGAGAAGAGGAGCAAGGTGAAGGCGTTGGTTGGAGCTTTTGAAGCCGTCATCTCATTGCAGGAGCCAGAAGAGACTCAGAGCCCACAGAAGCGAGGAAGTCCACATTGTCAACACAAGGAAGAAGAGAAGGTCGAGGAAGGCGAGAGCGGTCAACTTAGTCAACGTGAAGAGATGGGTGAACATGTTCAACATAAGGCCGAAGAGCAAGAGGCGTCACCAAAGGATGTAGTGAAGGATCAAGAAGGAGAGGTAGAACATGAGGAAGAGAACAAAGTGGAGATGGATGAACAAAATCAGAAAGGGGACAAAGAGTTGACCGAGTCCATGGGTAATGGCGTCGAGAAGATGAAAGGAGAATTGACAGAGTCAACGGAAGAGGGTAAGAATGCAGTAAAAGAGTCCACAGAGGAGGAGGACACCAAGGACACACAGGAGAAGGATGCAAGTCCTAAGGATAGTAATTCCGCCACGTAATCTCATCCACTGAGATTGATAAACTTTGATTTATTTCAACCCGCTTGTTATTGTTGTTATTTTAAATGAGTCTAATGCTAGTAATTGATTGGTTGATTCTACTAGTTAATGGTACAAATTGATAGTTAGTAAACGAGTTCACTCCCACTCTGACAAAGAATAACCATGGGCATCGCCCAACAATAACAATTTGCAAATGAACAACAATCAACACGCCCTATTGCAGCACTATGTTGTTCATGGAAATTGGGCCTCAATTTTGAGTTTATTTTCTTTGACAAAGAAAGATAATGATAAAAAAAATTATTACCATATATTTGTCATTCTCAGAGCAGCACTCTCTTGCTCTTCATGGAAATTGAGCCTCAAGTTTAAGTTACATCCATGGATTCAATTCATGAATTATGTGTTTCACAGGTCATGCAATCCGTTCTACCCATGATCAATATATGATCGGTTTCTACTTTCAAAAGCCTTCACCAAGTTATGGAGGAAAAGAACTTCCATTTTCTTTCTCTCTTTTACACAGTGCTCAAAGAACACAAAATAAAATTAAAATGTTGGTGGAAACTGAAGCATGATATCTTATATAATTATGAAAATTAAATGTGAATAGTCAAATAAGAAAATCTAAATTGTTGGTGGAAGCTGAAGCATGATATCTTATATAGTTATGAAAACTTAAATGTAAATAGTCAAATATATAAGAAAATCTAAATTTTCGAGTGTTCCCAAATTCGAGATCATTGAAGGAAACCACTAGAAAGCCCACAGACAATCTCATAGGTACAAAACATTCAATCCGATAGTGTTCACCTTGATATGCCTTGAAAAATGTATTCCTCCAATATATTGTGGTGAGGGTAGAAGCACACCTCTATTGTTGTTGCATGAAACACAAAATGATAATAGATCCCTGCAAGCTTGACAAGATTCATATCAATTTGATTCCCCTACTTAGAAATTGAATTTCTTACTTGATTTATGCCACTTTTGCATAGTATTTTTTGAACTAACTAAAATATATTCGGTTTGACTCTTTTCAATGATAATATGTTTCAGATATTCACGACAACTCTCTCATAGTCTAGAGTGACTAGTCTTTGCAAACATGTATGAAATATGAAAACACTAACATACTTGAACAAGGACTTGCAACATGTAATCATGCATTGTCTCCACCAATGTTATAGGTGTCTTTGTTCTCACTTCTCATTCATAAAAAACTTTCTCAAGCAAACTAGCAATCTTGCACTTACAAAGAATACATGCTTTAACTCTCAAGCACTTAAAAGAGATCACATGACTTAACACTCCTACCAACTTTTCCCCTAGCCTAGCTAGACCAAGCATTATGTCGCCATATCATATTTTCGACCATCATCCCTAATACTTCAGTCTTCAACTAAGAGACCCTATCTCCATTTGTATCCATCTTCATCGTTGTCGCTTGCATATCCATCCATTTAACAGCCATCTTGGATAACATCGGGGTCAAAACAACCATTACCAAAGGTTTCATCATTGACTAGTGTGAACAACATACTCACATCTTCAACAAGATTCCAGTGAGTACTTTCACCATGTCATCCAACATAGTCAACTAGATGAGTCGATCGGTCGGGTCTTTCCATAAAAGGGCTCGTTTTTTCATAGCCAGTTAATGTTACCTACAATTGATGGGCATCAGAGCCAAAGACTCTACATGATCAGTAGTAATACTTCAGACAGTCTCCATATATTCATGAGCCTGCGCATTTATGAAAGAATGGTGCTCTCCTCAAACGACAAGGAAAGGGAAAAAAAAGCAACAAATTCTGAAATCACTGTCATCTTGCCAATTAGCACTAGCAGAGTAACACTTGAAGTTTAGATGCAGATTTTATTGCTGATATCCTCCGTCGGCTTTTGCAATCTAATTCTTGACCCTTCAGAGCTCGTTTTCACAAACAGAAAGTACTCAAGACTGTACAAATTAAACTTGCTACAAATATTATTCACTCCACATCAAAAATGAGGCACAATCAATATCCTAAAGACTTATCATTTGCGGTCTTCACCATCTTTTAAAGTTTCGGCAGCAGCAGAAGAAATCCAACCGTCTTCTTCCTACACCAGCATACCATTTGATAATATCAGCATCATCCAAAGATCTATCGAGGGTCAAAACCCTAACCCTAGATTTTGGAGGGAGGAGGCGAGGGAGGCGGAGGATCGTTGAGAGCGGGAAAGTGACGTGACTCAGATGAATGGGTTGGGTTGTTAATGGGTTTGAGGGTTCTGCGACATCTGTACCCGATATAAGTGGATCTGATTTTTGGATAATAGATTTGGACCCGTCAGCAATTATTTTTCACGGGCCCAAATTGGGCTTGTACGCACTTTTAGTTGATTGTTAGTCTGGCCTGCAGAAACGTCTGACGTCCCACTTTTTATTGGGCTGGGTTTTGTAGCACCGAATAAGATATGACCGTGAACAATATATAGCCCACAGTGTAGAAATAAATAGTTATACTAGGGAAATAATGAGAATGAGATAACAACTTATTTCACTAGTAAACTGTCAAGAGATAGACTAGTGGTGAGTCTTATTTTGCTAGTTGCATTTGAAAAGTTTTTGCGGATCTCGCAGCTTCTAGTTTAGTTGCAGGCAATTACAGTTGGAACACCCTTATAGCTGCAATGAACCAAACAACCAATGATATGTCGAGTTTATTTTACAGTTTTATCATTGGAGATTCATGATGTAATATGTGCTTGACGAAGAAAAATAAATATGAATATGCTGTTGAAGAATCCTTATGAGAATTTTATTTTAGACCTTGAACACCGATCAAGTTTTCTTATAACAAATCTCATCTTCTTAATATTGCTAACTAGCCTTGTGATCAATTGCTTCATTATCTATTGCTATATGTATACTCTAAATCAAAACCTTTTGAGTTTGACCTTCTCAGAGCTTGCCACGTAAGCTTTTCTCTTCTCAAAATTCTTTGCCACCTGTGCCTAATCTAAAACATTCATCTTAATCTTAATCTCAATCTTAATTAACTAATATCTTGAAAGATCTTAATTATGAAAAATCTTAATTACAAAATGTATTATAAAATATATCTTAATTAATATCTTATCAAATAATATCTTATCAAAATTTAAAATCGGGATTATTTATTGAATCTTTAATTACGAAAAAATAATTACATAATATAATTTATTCTAATTAATATCTTATCAAAATCTTTAAAAGTGAATAACCATGAAATCTTAATTACGGAAAAATGGAATGTATTAACGAAAAACGTGCATCAGTAATTATGAAATAACGTGAAAAAATACAAAATAATTACTGTTGAGAAAAATCTCATACATTCTATCCACTTACCAGCGTTAACTGCCTGGGCATTCAGTTACCAAAAAATTTTGAATTCTAAATAACCAAGATGGAAATGATATCTTAGGTAAGTTTTGCTAGTTTAGTTAAAATTTTTGGCGGAAAAAGTCATACCAGATTATGATCATGCAAGAGAAGGCTTTTATTTCACCATCGTTTTCTTTGTTGCTAGGATTTTCCGAAAATCTCATTGATTTGTAATAGGTTATGCAAAGGTAACATTCAAGTTTTAAGAATTTTTCACTTCAATTTAATTTAAAGACCACTTCTAATGTTCTATTATTCATGCCATTATGAAATATCATGGTAAAGAATTTGAATTTCGACATTATTTTTAACGATTTGTAAAATTTTGTTTTTTTCTTCTTGAGTGGTCTCATTAAATTTTTATTTTTGTCATGGATTTTGACTTAAGTTTCAATGATTTACAGATGATAGATTTTAACTTTTTGATTAATGATACCTAACTGCTCTTCCATTTTTTCATTTTTGTTATGTAAATATTTTGATACTTGCTGATCATCCTCCTTTTCAATTCGTAATTTTGCAATCTCAACTATAAAAATAACTATGCATGCGTATTTTTTATTTTCTATGCAGCTGTAAAATATTAAATCTCAGAAATTAAATCATTAGGCTAGGTATCTACTTCACACTATGGAAGGTGATGATCCTGAAATTCTTAAGGAGGCCTCGAATAAAAGAAAAAATTTATGAGTTGTTTAAATAATGATTCTATTGCACAGGATTGTAGCAATAGAAATAACATTATAGATTGTCGAAAAACTATTGCAAAACAAAAACAGTTTGAAATTAAACATATTCCTTTAGCTCACATAGTCACATACCATATGCATGCAAAACTCAAATTAGTCAATTAACGATGTCTAAGTAGTTTGATTATATTATAGGGTTAACTTCACAAAATCCCTCTAATTACTTTGGTGGGTTTCTCTCACTACCCCTGAACTTTGTATACCTCACATAACCCCTCTAAACTTTGAACACCCTGAACTTTGAACTTTTCATCAGATCCCCTATTTGTAATTTGTAAATAAATAAAATTAATTTGAGAGAAAAACTTAAAATTTAAGCGAGGGAGTATATTGCATGTGAGTTTTATTTTTTTACTTTTATTATCTTGAATGCCTTTTAAATTATTAAAATAGTTGTTTTTTAGATCTAAAATCAGGCATATACCCATTGGATTAGTTGCACGCAGCTCTTGAGAAGGCGACAATGTTCAGATTGCATGAAGCTTTGGCGAGCTCGCTTTGATGCTATAGTTTCATACGTATATTTAATACTTAATTTTAGTATGAATAAAGTGATAATCCTAATTTGTGCGATTCAACAGGTCTCAATCTACGGATATAACTAGCAACATGCTTCAAAATGAAGCACACATGGTTTCAATTGTTTGGATCATGATAAAATGTTGGGATGAAGAATTTGTATGCCTCGAGAAATAGAATTAAGCAGTGTGCTAATATCCACCATTCATTTTTTACTACTTTAGAAAATAACTCAAATTCAAATTTTTTGCGCAATCTACCTTAAATTGATGACCTTTCTGGAGTGGATTTTCGGTTTGGATAGTCCGTCTTCAAGCTTGAGGGGAAAAGCTAACTTCAGAGTTGTTCATATATATGCATACAGTTTTGAACCAAATTACAATAAAGTAGCAAACCTGTAGAAAAACTTATTTTATAAAAAAATAAACAGGCAGCTACAAGTTAGTGAGATTGTCTAATTGTTACTAATAGATTTATAGGGTACACATGTTAGTTATAAGTTTTTATTTGTTATAAGATTATCTCTTGAGACTATTAAAGAATATGATAAGAAAGTTACAAGGTTTATCTTATAGCATACTAATTTAATTTTTAATTATTAATGGAAATTTCCCAAGTAAACATAATATGATTATGCTATAATTAGTCTATAGTTATTTATTTTTATTATTACTAAATTAAAATATTCAATAAACTACCGCTCATCTTGTCCACATATATGATATATGGAGCTATCTACTATTTAATAATGAAAGTAAAGAATGCATATTAATAAGAAATTTAAGTATTAAAAAAATAAAATAGTGCATAAAACCTCGGCTCGCACGGGAGAGGAGTTGACTTGAATTCAATTCATAAACGATGTATATGTATATTTGAAATTGTTTAATCACGGTAGTGAAATGAAAATAGGGAGGTATTGTTGGAATTGGGATGCAAGCAGTGAATAGGATTGCTATAATTTTTCGACTAACTCAGAATATGCAGCATAAATAAAATAAGTGAAAAATTAAAAGCAAACCAACACAGAAACACACAAGATTTTTATAGTTGTTCGGATCAAAATCCTACGTCCACTCTTTCTTCTCGCGAAGGGCCTTCGTCACTATGATCAGAATTCACCCAAATCACAACCTGATTTGGTAGGCTTCAAAGACCACACCCTGAAATCTACCCGAAACCAGTCATCTAACCTAACTCTTCACAATGACCAGAAGAAATCTAGCCCTAGCTAGCCAAACCCTCAATTAACCTAGCTTGAGTACGCCAACCCTCAATTAACCTGGCTTGAGTACGCCAACCCTCAATTACCCCGGCGTGAGTACGCCGTCAAACTCATAAGTTTGAAATACAACCAACTAAAAATAAATAAAGAACAAAAGAACAATCTTACAACCCTTTATCAAACCGTCCTCCAAATCAATCTAGAAGAAGATTCGTGAAGAAGCGGTGTAGCGTTGTAGGCATAGGGCACTCCTTCTCTCTCTCAATCAAACTCTGTTGAAAAGTACATCGAGAAGAAGTTGAACGAAGCTCAGGGGATTAGATCATCTCTCTCTCTCTCTCTCTCTCTCTCTCTCTCTCAAACCCTAGAAAAAGATCTATCCTTTTTATGCAATTGCCTCTCTCTCTCTCTTCTTGTTGTCTTCTTTTTTTAATTATGATCTCCAACTCTCTTTAAATAGGCCTTGATAGGACAGGAAAGAGATACCCAAATCTGAGTGTAAATAGGAGATCAAAAAGTTTAATGAACGGTTGAGATTAAATCTTGAAAACTTGCCAAAACTATCAAAACGCGTCATGACCATCAATGGTGGGTCGCGATCATCGATGGTATGTTGATGATCATCGATGATACGTTGATGATTATCGATGGTTGACTGTAGTCCATCGATTGTGCAAATTCTGGTTTCTGAATTTCTCCGATTATTGACTGTAGTCCATCGATGGTCATTGCGACCATCGATGGTCGACTGTGGACCATCGATGGTCCGATTTCTGGCTTCTATTTTCTCTGATTCTTTCATGTAGTCCATCGATGACTTGCTTAACCATCGATGGTACCTCTTGATCATCGATGGTTCAAAGGCTGAAATCAACGTTCGTGTTGATTTTTATATCATTTTGAACCGCAACTTGTTCGTACTTGTTTATACCTGAAATATATCATCTCACAAACATATTAGTAGCAAATGAGAGTTTGTTATTAATCAAACAAGAGATATTGCACGAACAATGTGTTAGATCATTATTCGGGGAGTAGCGATGTTTGTGCAATATCTCTTGTTTGATTAATAACAAACTCTCATTTGGCACTAATAAGTTTGTGAGATGATATATTTCAGGAATAAAACACGTACGAAAAAGTTTCGGCTCAAAAGGATAGAAAAATCAACACGAACAGTTGATTTCAGGCATTAACCATCAATGGTCACGAGGCAACCATCGATAGTCCACAGGTCATCGATGGACTATAGTCAACAATCTGTATTTTTCAGAAATGAGACATCAAACCATCGATGGACTACAGTCAACCATCGATGATCGCTTCAACCATCGATGGATTACAGTAAACAATCTGTGAATTTCAGAAATCAGAATTTAAACAATCGATGGCCTACATGGAACCATCAATGATCGGCATCAACCATCGATGATAATGTTTAACCATCGTTGATTTAGATGCGTTTTGGAAGATTTTAGATTCAATCTCAGCCGTTTGATCACAGATTTGATCTCCTATTTCAACACTGATTAGAGGACTTCTTTCCAATGCAATCAAGGTCTATTTAAGGAGGGATTGGAGAAGAGATTAACAACATGAAAGAGAGATGATATTTGCACAAGTTTGTGAGATCAAATTCTAGGGTTTGTAAGAGATTGTAAGTTAGAATTTGATTCCCTGAGCCTCGTTCAACTTCTTCTTGTCGCACTCAACATCGAGAGATCATTTCAGCGAGGAGGAGTGCCATTTGCGTTCAATCTCAACATCACTTCTTCTCGGATCATCGTCAACATCAATTTGAAGAATGATTTATTTTAAAAGGGCCGTAAGATCTTTTTAATTGTGCTTTAATTATTTTAGGGTTGGTTTTGTATTTCAAACTTGCGAGTTTGACGGCGTACTCAAGTCAGGATAATTGAGGGTTGGCGTACTCAAGCCAGGGTAATTGAGTGTGGCTAGCTAGGGCTAGTTTTCTTCTGGTCATTGTGAGGAGTTGGGTATCTCGACTGGTTTAGGGTAGATTTCAGGATCCTATTTGTAAAGCCTACTGAATCAGGTTGTGATTCGGGGATAACTTCGGTCATAGTGAAGAAGGCCCTTCGCGAGAAGGAAGAATATACATAGGATTTTGATCCGAACCATCAAAAAAATCTCGTGTATTCATGTGTTGGTTGCTCTTAATTTTTATTTTCTGCTGCATATTTTGTGTCTATCTAAAAATTTTGTAGCAATTCTATCCCCCCCCCCTAACAGGCTTGCATCCCGTTTCCAACACAATGTTCTGCACGAACAACGTTCTAACAAGTATAACTATGCTTAGCACGGGTTAAAATACTAGTTAATTGTAAACCTAGTAAAACTTGTTCGAAGATACAGAATTAACTGAAAAGTTAAAAATACCAATCAAATTTGGGTAAGGCCATTCCAGCCGGCTTCATGCTTAGTGCCGCACGTCAAAAAGCATGTGCATTATTATGCATATGCTCAAGGACAAAACAAAAGGCACGCTCGGTCCGTAACATTTATGAACTTTTCTTCGTCACCCACTGTTTATGCAAAGAAAAAGACTTCTTAAAAAAGGAGGAAAAATGTAAGAAGAAGAGGAGGAGGAAGACAGTAGGAAGAAAGTGGCCAGTGGGGGAAGAGACATAGAAAAGGACGGTGATTGCATTAAATCTCTGACTTCAAGGGCAGGCATCGCCAACACTAGTTAAGAGTGGACCATGGGCTTTTAAATCCCACCCTTTAAAATATTAATATTTTCAATCTTTCGTTATATATAGTTTTCTTTTTTGGGTTTTTTTTAAGGCCAAATATCATAAAAACCCCCCTTAATTTTGGATGATTATCAGAAAATCCCCCCTAACTTTGAAAATATCAAAAAACCCCGCTTAAATTTAGGGGTTATCAGAAAAACCCCCTTAACTTTGAAATTTTATCAGAAATCCCCCTAATTTAGGAGGGTTTTCTGAAAAAATATGAAAGTTAAGGGGGGTTTTCGATAAAATCTGAAAGCTAAAGGGGTTTTATGATAATCCCAATACTTAAGGGGTTTTTCTAATATTTTGAAAGTTAAAGGGATAATTGTCCAAAGTTAAGGGGTTTTCGATAAAATCTGAAAGCTAAAGGGGTTTTGCGATAATCCCAATACTTAAGGGGTTTTTCTAATATTTTGAAAGTTAAAGGGATAATTGTCCAAAGTTAAGGGTTTTTTCGATATTTAACCTTTTATTATTATTTTATATATATATATTTTTGGGCACAGGAACACAAATGTTTTTACCCCTATTTATTTTAAAACCATACACTTTCAAAATCACTCTTAAATTTAGATATCTCTAGCAAGCAAATACAACAATTTATAGCAAAACATACCGTAAAGCGAGGAAATATATAATGGATTTTAAAAATGATTTAGTAGGGTATTTTGGTAATGGATTCATCTTACAGCCAATTAAACTTTGACCAGGTAAAGGCATGAAAAGGCAACAGAGATTTGAAAGCAATGCGGGGGGTGGGATGTTAGTGTTCAAGAGTTTGTACTGGATTCACTTTTAAATAAAATAAGGGAATGAGAGGATAACAGGGATTCTGATTTGATTGATTAATTAATCAAATTCTACTGGTTTCTTTCTTTTCAAAGGACACCCAATCATTGTACTTAATGGAAAAATATTTTGTTTTTACCTTAACAATGGGCCGGGGATGCTTGATGACAGAAAAAGAGTGATTAAGCTGATCAGATGGAGATATTTTTCTTCATACTTGCGATGCAATATTTTGGTCTCTAGATTAATCTCAATACTTCTAGTTAATTAACAAAATTGACATGCATGCTAACTCGAAAGTTGTTAAATCCTCGAGTTTAGTAGTTCTATCTCTTTTTTTTTAATACATTACAATTATGAGCATTATTCACGAGGGTATTCAGTTCTCAAAGTGTTTGCATACATATTAAGTTTAGTATTTATTGAGTAGTCACCTTAGACATGTAGCATTCACTCCAATATTTAGTGGAAACAGAGAAATCTTTTCAAAGCGTCCCCATTGTAAGAATTATACTTAGCTAATTAACCAAAGAAAAATAATTATACTTTAGGTTTTTTCTACATAAAAGGTAGTTTTTAAGGAAAAAGGAATGTCTTGATCATATCAACCCGTGCTTGAGATGTCCATTATAATTAAGTACGGAGACATTGATAGATGGCCCTAAAAACATAAATATATAATTACATTAAAAGTTTGATTGATACACAACACACGCATAACTAATTGTTGACCTAATACTTTACTCTTCTTATTAAACTAAAAGTTTGATTGATGCACAACACACACGGCCACCGACATCAAAACGCCCATCACTTTTGCCCCTACGCCATCAGAGAACATGCACAAAACATGCACAAAGCATTAGGTTCGAGTCGAATTACCAGGTATTGTAGTCGACTAATCTGATGAGTAGTCGACTAATCGTATTGTAGTCGACTAATCTGATGAGTAGTCGACTAATCGTATTGTAGTCGACTAATCTGATGAGTAGTCGACTAATCTGATGAGTAGTCGACTAATCTGAAGTAGTAGTCGACTAATCTGAAGTAGTAGTCGACTAATCGTATTGTAGTCGACTAATCTGATGAGTAGTCGACTAATCTGAAGTAGTAGTCGACTAATCTGATGAGTAGTCGACTAATCGTATTGTAGTCGACTAATCTGAAGTAGTAGTCGACTAATCTGATGAGTAGTCGACTAATCTGAAGTAGTAGTCGACTAATCTGAAGTAGTAGTCGACTAATGCAGGCGGTCAGCGGGTTTTGGTTTTAAACCCGGTTCGTTTAGAGTTTATATATAACCCTAGACCCGATTATTAGGGATGGATTAAGCACGCTTTTGGAGCAGCCTTTGAGAGGGTTTAGTGCATCTTTGGAGAGGAGATCTTTGGAGAGATTGAGAGGTTTGTTTTAGGGTTTCTTTGTGAGAACTTGTAATCCTAATTTGTATTCTCTCTTTCTATTAGTGAAAATCCCCTCCTTACCCGTGGGCGTAGGCAACTTGCGAACCACGTAAATCTCGTGTCTTTACTCTTTTATTGTGTTTTTGCCCGGCTTTTCTCGCTTGTGGTGGTTTCTCTCGACGGTTCACGTCCGCTACCAACAATTGGTATCGAGCTATTGTTGATTGGAAGTGGTGTAATTTCTAATTTGAGGGGTGTTCGGTGATTCCCGAGAGAAGCGGATTCAAGACAAACAGAGATGGCGCCAACCAAGAATCACCAAAGTGGGAAAATTCGAGATTGAAAGGTTCAATGGGAAAACGACTTTTCTTATTGGAGGATGCGATGAAAAACTTTCTAATTTCGCAAAAATTGCACAAGGCTTTGGATGGAAAGGAGAAGAAGAACAAGGATATGTCCGATGAGGATTGGGAGGAGTTGGATCTCGAAGCACGCAAGGCCGATTATCCTATGCCTTGAGAGGGATGTAGCTTTCTTGGTAGATGGAGAGGAAACGGTCAAGGGCGTGGAAGAAGTTAGAGGGTACCTTCATGACGAAGAGTCTAACTAACCGGATCTACTTAAAATCCAAATTGTATACTTGCAAGATGGAGGAGGGCTCATCAATCCGGGAACACATCAACAAGTTTGATAGGATCATATCGATTTGAAAGACATAGATGTTAAAGTAGAAGACGAGGATCAGCGCTTCTACTACTTCTGTCTCGCCAAGTCTTATGAGAACACAGTCTTGTGGCGTTGAAAATTGCCTATAAGTCCCCGAACGTAGCTCGTGATGACGAATAATCGACAAGTCATCCGATGAAGTAATGGCAAATCGCTGACGACACAACAAGTGAACGCAAGCGCAAACGCCTCAAGACGCCTTACGCAGAAGTTTCGGGCGGTCCCGCTAGCCGTTAGCTGGCGGGGTCAAGGGGCAGCGGCCCTTTATGGTCCGGCGACTCTCGAAATTTTTGAAAAGAGCTCTTTCCTTCGAACCGTCGGTGATTCCGGAACACAGGTGAACTGATGTGCCATGAGTCGCGGCGAAGGATAAACCGATTTTGAAGCTTCAAATTAAGCCCGATGACAAGTCGACGTAACCAAATCAAGCTCGAGAAAATCAGCGAGAGAAGCCACGCGGCGTTCGGTCAAAACCGAGATACCGTGAGGTGTCTCGCTTGAGCGAGACACCTAGGAGTGTCTCGGCTTGAGCGAGACACCTAGGAGTGTCTCGGCTTGAGCGAGACACCAGAGGTGTCTCGCTTGAGCGAGACACCTAGGAGTGTCTCGGCTTGAGCGAGACACCTAGGAGTGTCTCGGCTTGAGCGAGACACCAGAGGTGTCTCGCTTGAGCGAGACACCAGAGGTGTCTCGCTTGAGCGAGACACCTAGGAGTGTCTCGGCTTGAGCGAGACACCAAGGTCAACGGGCCGCTCAGCTTTACCCGCGATCCGCTGCTGCCCTATATATTGGACGGCTAGGGTTTCATTTTCAGAGGTCGGCAGAGATAAAACAGAGGAGATAGCCAACTCTTGTGTGTGCCTAGAGTTAGAGAATTTCCAAGGGAGAGGAGATCAAGATCTAGACTTGCACGGGGAGATTTGCACTCGAGATCCAAAGTTTTCGTGATCCGCATCTACAACAAAGAAACCATCCTTTGGATCAAGCTTGGCCTTGATCCGAAGAAGAGTAACGAGTTCGCTGGCCGATCTCGCTCACTACGCTGATTAGTTCCTTGGCTAATTAATCTCCTCAGATTCGCTTAGATCTCGATCCGATCGATCTAAGAATTCCCACGAAAAGGAGGGATTTTAGATCTAGATCCGCATCCGCATCTCATTCGATCAACACTTGGGAAAGGAATCGCGGTGGTCCACGGAATACATCCCGGCATAGGCAAAGAATCCCACGCAAGCTTGGTGACCCCGAAAATAGAGATCCTCGTGTTTGTTTAGGGTTAAAGTTGTAATTCTTTGATTTTCATTGTAAGCCTTATAAAAAGGCAATCTTTTTTCTGAATTTCGTTGTAAGCGACTGAAGTTTGTAACGGATTCAAGCAATGACAATCATCCCAACTTTTCCCGAGAACAAGCTGGCGACCACAGTGGGAGCCACCGGTCTTGCATCCGAGATCGCAGTCATACCACGGATTCCCGACTTGATCGAAGAGGTCAGTACGATTCACCAGAGAAATTTGAGGCCTATCTCTGCCTCATCCAACTCCTTTTCCCCGCTAGCTTAAGAAGCCCTCCGCTGCAAGGAGGACTCACAAGGCGTCACCGACTGAAGCTGACGCTCTCCTCGCCGCCGCCAACAACAATGACGGCAATAACTCCCCCGCGCCATCCAAAGGCGCCAGATCTGATCTCCCTCCTCCGGCCAATGAGGAAAAGTCCGCCGAAGGCGATGTGACTCTCTCAAAGAGAGCCCGCCAACGGCGTCGACAACGCCTTGCGTTGCAATACGCAAAGGCGTTAGAATCCACGGACGGTGTCCGATACAAGCCGGATCTGAAGTCCCAGCGAGGCACGAGCCCCAGAAGACGAAGATAGGTGGTAACTCCTCTAAGCCGCCGACCGAAGAATGGAACCACGTCCAACGAGATCGCTCCACCCTCAGGGGGCGGATCCAAAAACGCTATGCCCAAAGCGCCGTGGCACGCTGCTCGTGATAATGCGCTATTATTCGCAAGGTGCAGGAGTCGAAATTAACCAGGGAATCGGCTCAAAATCGTCAAACATGGGTCCCGAAGTCGACATCAACATCGGCTCAAGACTCTGCCTCGGCAACATTCTTCAGCCGAGACACTGAAGCCGCCTCGCCAGCCAGACAGCTTAAGCCGCTTCGCCACAATGGTAGTAGTAAACTGCCCGCCGCCAGACAGTTTGCCGCCGCCACAAGGGTAAAGGTAAACCGCTCCCAAGGTGACAAGATAGTGCCTCGCCAACAGGCACCTCCATGCCTTAGCACTATGGGCTTTTCCGCCTTCTTCCGCTTCCTATTGAGGTATCAACCGTTAAGTCCGGAACCGACAACTTTGTTTTGTCGCCTTGGTCCACACCGTGAAATAAAGGCAAGGTACGGTGAAGAAACATTTGGATTACCCAGCCCAGAGAGTCCCCAGCAAGTCGAAACATCTCGTGCTTCTAGAATTCCAATTGCATCTCGTTTGAGCATCCCACAAGGGTCCACGAAGTCCGCCGAGAAGAAAAAGTTAAGGCGCCAGAACTTTCAAAGGCTTCGCGGACGCCAACCCAACCTCAGATGGAGACGCCGCATCCGATGATGACGCTATACCGAGAGATGGTCACAAGACGTGAGGGTTGCTCCGGCACTCATGCCGACGAAGTTGTACTATCGTCTTTGGGGAAGGAAGAAGTTTCAGAGACAGAGCTCCGTAAACCGCATCCTCTTGCATTTGTACTAAATTGATCAAGGCGGTTTCTGAGTGTAAATGCCGCCATAAAACTCCGGAAAGGGTGTCGGCCTTCCAAAGATCGAAAGCACCAACGAACCGCCAAGACCTCGGTCAAAGCGTTCCCGAAAGACATGCACTCGCCAAGGCAAGGATGAGCCGCTTGAGGTCACCATCAATATGACCAACAAGGCAACGCCGCCACGCTGCATTCCGCAGCCCTCCCAACGTGTGACTTCGGTTGCGGGCGGTACTATCGAGACGGCCTAACTATCATGACCGCAACGAGGGATCCCTTCAAAGCACAACCGCAACGAAGAGTACCTTCGAAGATGAAGTATCGGATGACGGCTCGGCAATGGCATCCGATAACACCGCCTCTAGTGAAGGCCATACTCGTGAAGCACTCATGATCGGTCGGTGAGGTGGCCAAGCTACTTGAAGAAGCCTTGGCAAAACAAAGACAACTTCAAACTCGAGATGGATATGGCCATGCAGATGAGAGAAATGCATGACCGGCAGATGCAAGCGATGATTAATCGCCGGTGAGGGAAGGCCACGCAACAACGCCAATTTGACGGATAGCCACACGGATGAAGAGCAAGACCTTAACACCGATGAGCGTAACGCCGATGATGACACCATGGTCCTACCTCAAAATCATCGGACAAAATGCAAGGGAAAATGACAAGATCAAGGATCCGAGAGCAAGGTCAACTCGCCATCTCGCTCAAGAAGTGAAGAAGACGGGATTCCGTGTTCTTACCCGAGAGTGGGAGTCAATCCCTATCCGTGAAGTTTAATTTAATAAACTTCACGCCGCTCGATGGGAGAGGGTCCCCACTCAACATCTTATCTACTTCAAGAGCCATTTAGGAGTCATCTCGTGCGAGCCCTTGATGGTTCGGTCATTCGTCGGCACTCGCGAGGGCTGCCTTCGATTGGTACCGCCGTCTCAAAGCGGGCAGCATCAACATTTGGGAAGACATGGAATCTATGTTCTGGCAAACTTCTTCGATGATGACACGAGGTTTCACTCGGTGCGTTATGGGGCGAAGCGAAGGATGGAGAAACCGTGGATAATTTTGTCAAACGGTTCGCAACAAGGCGATGAACTGTCGTGGACTCCAATCACGAGGAATTCATCCTCAAGACCCGCCAAAGATAACCGGACGGATCGTATGATGGGCACCGCACCGCCTAAAACCTCGAAAGACTTGAAAGTCCGAGGGAAGAGGCCGAAGGCTTCCTCAAAAGGGAGAAGGCAGAGCGAGGTCGCGACCGCCAAATCCACGGAACCAAAATTTTGTCCCGGAGCAAGGGAAGGCGCCAATGAAGAATGTTGATGCGATCAAACTTTCCAAACCGCAGCCTACACAAAGAATGTTAAGCCGACCCCATCAAGAAGAATATCAGCCCGTAAACCGAGGGCGCCACGCCGTGTTTCCCAAGACGATTCTTCGTGGACAAAGAGGTGCCCGATCTTCAAGTACTTGCTAGACAACAACAAGATCCAACCGCCACGATCACAACCAGAGGAAGCTCAAAGGACGACGGACCCCAAGTATTGCGCCTATCATAGGCGATACACCACCGACCAAGTCATGCTACCAACAAGGACAAGATCCAAGCTTTGATTGAAGTGGGGTGATCACCCAAAACCAAATAAGGGAAAGCAAGTGGGCGCAAACGCGACGCCCATAAGCTTTGGGACAAGGCTACAACCCGGTTCCTACCAAACCGTGGTCAAAGTGGGAATGAAGACGGTGAATGACGATCCCCACAAGCGGCGAGAGAAGGGGTTAGTGCCGACACGCCCCAAATGGCTTAACTCCTATGGGTCCACCGGACTTACTTAAAGACGATCAAGCATGACGCCTTCGCCTAAAAAGAAGTCCAAGGGAAAGGGCAAATCTTGCAATGCTACCTCAGCGGTTCTACTCGACGACGATGAGCAAATTCCTACATGTTCTTTGTCGGAGGAGGAACAGAAGCCTTTGTCACTGTGAGGGCGGAGTACGCTTACAAATACCCCGATGACTCCAACCTTAATGCTAAAACGTTAACGGAGCTTGGGGTAGTAACAATTCCCACGGTTCCCGCCACTCCTAAGGAGGATGCCACTAGAACGAAGGGGAAACAACCTGCAAATCCTGAGGTGCAACCCCCGGTAGTCCCGATTAATCGCCGATTAGAAGGGATAGACCGGGAACACAAGCTCTCCCTACCGCCGATGTGATGGCACAATTGGCCAACATCCCCAAGAAGAATAACTTTATAATGAAGCTATTGAGGTTGTCCAAGGAAACCCGCTAAGCGTTACGAGAAGCGCTGGGCATCGTGAGGTCTTCCTAACCCACATTAAATCAAGTCCGAGGAGCCGAGTCATCAGCCGGGAATGCAATGTGGCCTCCAAGCATATTCCCCGCATCACGCTCTCTAAGGAGGATATGCGCACAAAGACGCCGAAACATGACAGCCTCTACTTCATTGTGGTACATTGGTTCCGGAAGTCAACCGGATCCAAGTTGATCCGGGTTCGGCTATGAGCATCATGCCTTTGCGGCGTATAGCACGGGGATTCTGTCGGCGGGCTCGCTTCGGCGGCACGTGATATCACGGATTTAACACCGGGGTCTCGCCACTTGGTAAAATCCGCATTAAGTGTCGATGGGGACTTAAAGTCCGAAGTCACCGCTACGCCATTGACGCAGACTTCCTATAACTTGTTGTTGGGTCGCCTTGGATCCATAACCATGTTATAGTCCCTCTACCCTCCATCGATTAATGCGAAATATGTCGACACTAATAACGAGGTTAAGACGGTGGTCGCGACAAACAACCGCTTAAAGGACCGAGAATTATTTCATCGACTCTCCTTTACTTCGAATGAGTCCGACATCAATCATCGCCCATGGCACGGACAGCGTGAGGACGCCGATACCGGGCCGGGCTTGACTATAAAGGTGGTTTTGTTTTGAATGACATTGTACCCTTAGTAGTCAATCTTGACGAAGAGGATCTTCCGATGAAAGTTGTAATTGGCGGCTTAGAAGAAGAGATAAAAGATGATTTAGAGTACTCGTTGTGTTTGAATGATGTAATGAAAAGTTGTATAATGACCCCGAATTGCATATGCCAATTCGGTCATCCCGTAATACGTAAGCACCTTCGAGACTTCATCCAAGACGACTTTCGCCGTCCAAGGGAAGGGAGGCCGCAAGAAGGACTTAGTCTATGGCGGAGGAGTTGACTCCCACGCCCAACTACTTCGCAGACGGGTTCGATGAAGATAAACCAAACTTCATCTTTCCGATATAGCCCGAAAAGCAGCACCTCATGAAGAAGTGGGAGTGCGATTTTGCGTTGGGAGAAGGACTTTATTTTGGGCGGATCTCCGCTCCACCCAAGGCTGCATATGTACCGGAAGGGAAACCCGATAATTATTACGGATTTAAAAGGGGATTGGGATACGCATCCTCTTCAGAAGATGAGTGTTGTTGGTTGATCAATAACCAACCACCCAACCTAGACGACGAGTACTCATCCGATTCACGCTCGACTCACGATCGGCAAGATGTTCAGGGGGTTGATGTCCAACATGGCTACAGTGGACCCCACTACACTGGAAGAAGACGAAGAATTGCCAACATGGGAAGACCCATGGGTCCATCACCTCAACATGCAGTATGGGGACCGGTTTGAGCAGAGGGAGCCTCCGACTGAAGACGAGGTAGTCCAGATCAACATGGGTAATGAAGCACACCCTAAACTTATAAATATTAGCAGATCTTCCCCGGAGGAAAAGAAAAGGTTGATCACTCTTGTCGAGAGTATATCGACAGCCACCGAGCTACGAGGACATGCCGTGGCTCGACCCCAATGTGGCAATGCACCGACATTAAAGTGGATGCCAAACCTGGCCAAACAAAGAACAGACGGTTTCGTCCACAGATTATGGAGGCAATTGTTGCGGAAGTAAAGAAGCTCATAGCCTCGGGTTTTATCCGGGAGGTTCAACATCCGGATTGGGTGGCGAATATTGTTCCGGTGCTAAAAAAGAACGGGACGATCAGAATTTGCGTCGACTACAGAGATCTGAATGCCGCGTGCCCAAAAGACGACTTCCCACTTCCAATCACCGATGTGATCGTCGATAATACATGTGGATTTGAGCGAATGTCCTTCATGGATGGGTTCTCGGGTTACAACCAAATCAAGATGCATCCGAATGACGCAAAGCACACGGCGTTCAGAACTCCTCTAGGCATCTTCTGTTACACAGTCATGCCATTCGGACTGAAGAATGCTGGCGCCACTTACCAGCGCGCAATGACAAAGATCTTTCAGGATCATCTTCGGAAGACGGTCGAATGTTACGTCGATGACTTGGTTGTGAAAAGTCGTGACAAAGATGACCATATCCAGGACTTGAGGACGGTATTCGACCTCATGCGGACTCATCAATTAAAGATGAACCCCACCAAGTCTTTCCTCGGATTCGTTGTTACCAACAAAGGTATCCACATTGACCCCGACAAAATAAAGGCAATCAATGAATTGCAACCCCCAAAGAATCTAAGGGAACTCAGAGGATTACAGGGGCGATTAGCGTACATCCGGCGCTTCATTTCCAACCTCTCCGGAAAATGTCAGCCATTCTCTAAGCTGAACAAAAAGGGGGTGTCCTTTGTCCGATGACGTCCGTAAGGCATTCAAGATATCAAAACATATCCGACTTAATCCTCCTCATCTAAGCAGTAACCGGCCTGCAAACCGCTCTTGATTTATATTAAAGCGACAAACCATTCGTTGAGTGCTTTACTTGCGCAAGACGACGACCACGGTCACGAGCGGCGGTTTATTATCTAAGCCGAACCTTGGTGGGTGCGGAATCTCGCTACCCAATGATCGAGAAAGAGTGTCTCGCGCTGGTCTTTGCGATTCAGAAAATGCGACACTACTTAGTTGGGCAAACGATCTACGTCATTTCTAACGAATCCCGCTCGGTGTTCATGACGCAGCCAGCCTCTATGAATTGGCGCCTGGCGAAATGGGCTTTACTTTTGTCCCAGTATGACTTGCACTTCAAGCAGCAGAAGTCAATTAAGGGACAAGCCATCTGCGATCTTTTGGCAGCCAACCCAACAAAGGATACGGCTGAACTATTTGATGATCTACCGGATGAGACCCACGAGGTTAACACAACTCTGCACCAACAGGTGTGGCATTTATATTTTGATGGAGCGTCCCGAGCTACCAATGTGGCGAGCGCCCCCGGATGTTCTAAGATCTCGCGGTCGGAGTAGTCTTAGTTTCCCCGGGGAAGCATGTCATGCCTCGGGCTTATTCACTGACTGAGCCCTGCTCTAACAATGTCGCAGAGTACAACGCGCTCCTCATTGGACTTAGCTTCGCTAAAGAGCTGGGGGTAGAGTATCTCGAAGCCTTCGGGGATTCCCAACTCATTGTCAAAGCGGACTTCGCGGGGACTATGAGGTCGAACCCGATTTAATCCCATACCATCGTCGCTATCGAAGTTAGCGGACTCGCTTGAAGGATTCTTCATCGAAGTACATTCCGCTTCCGCACGCGATGCGCATGCACCGCGGCGCATTAGCGTGTCTTTGGCGCAACCTCCCGAGATCGAAAGCAAATGGTCACGTGAGGACCCACCGCTTATTCATTCCTATTTATGACAGACGTAAAATGACGAAAGGGTAGTCACTAAGGAAGTGTATGCAACCCAAGTCGGACTTGAGCCCCGAGATTGGCGCTTCCCTATTATTGACTACGCCTTGCACACGATCCCGCCGTAAGATATGAAGGAGCGTGAATCACCCGTCGAAGAGCCAAGGTTCTTCTACAATACGAACCCGTGACGCTTCATCGGCGTGGTATAACGGTTTGCTACTCGGCGCCTTTCAAACAAAGAGGCGAGGAAGTTCTCCAAGAAGCACACGAGGAGAATGCGGTGCGCACCGGCTAGGTCCTAAGCTCTATGATCGGATCGAGGATGGGGTACCACCGCCTACTATGGTCAATGATGCGATCGCATATGCTCGAAATGTCACGCTGTACAAATACACGCAAACTACCGTGATCAACCTCCGGAGCAATCACCAATTCGCCACATCTTGGCCATTCGAGACATGGGGCATGGATGTGGTAGGCCCAATCTTTCCTCTGTCGGCCAAAGGTGATCGGTTTATCCCGGCGACACCGACATTCAAGTGGGCGAGGCGATTCCCCTCAAAGAGGTAAAGCCGAATGTAATTCGGTTCATCAAGCACCACGCCATCTATCGACACGGTGTACCAAGGCGGATCGCATATGATAACGGTCCCCGCTCATTAGCAATGCCTTCATTCGGTTTTGCGAAATTAAGATCCGTGACGCTCTCAATCAAGGCATAACTCACAGAAACGGATTGGCTGAGGCCTTCAACAAAACGATCATTAAAATTCTCAAGAAGCCGTGAAAAATAACAAACGCCGACCGATGATAAACTCGAGAAGCACTCATGATCGCACGACGATTCGCGACACCGATCGGGCTACCCGCACTCTCGTATATGGGTGTGAAGCGATCCGCCCTTGGAAGTTCGATTCCATCCTCCGTGATTGCTCGCAACCGAGATGACGACAGAGGAGCTACATCAAAAGCGCCAAGAACTCGAGATGCTAGATGAAAAGCTGGAAGCTCAACAAGACATTGAGTTTTACCAAGCAAGGATGTCCGTGGCCTTCAACAAGAAAGTCCGACAAAGGAGCTTCAAGGAGGGAGACTTGGTCCTCGCCGCTCGACCGACCTAATTTCACTCCAAGAGGAAGGGTAAGTTTGAACCCAAATGGGAAGGGCCGCTTGTGATTGAAACGGTCTATTCCAATGGCGATATCGCCTTATCACTCAGAAGGCGATAGGCAATTAATGCCGATCAATGGGAAGTTCTCAAGAAGTACTATCCTTAGTACCTTCAGATAACCCGCTTTGGAGGGAAGTTCTTCTGAAATATTTTCCTGAGATAACCCTAATTCTTTCCTCCAGAATTCCCCACCGATCAAACTCATTGACGGTGGGTCCACAAAATTTTCTCTGGTCCCTCCACGGCAAAATTCCCCTTGACTTCTTTCAATAAGCAAGGGTCCACAAAATTTTTGATCCTCTATCAAAATCTCCTCTTGATTCCTTTCAATGAACAAGAGGTCCACTTTCAAATTCTGAGATCACTTTCTCGATGAACAAAGCCTCCATCGCTTCCATTTCACCACGCCTCCCATGGCGGTAGTACTAAATTGGAACACTCGATGAACGAGACCTTCGATCGTGGTTAATCCTATAAAAGTGAAAACTACACGTATCTCTTCGATTCTCGGAGTGGAGATCCCACTCTTCGTTTCACCTTAAGAGATTCTCGAAGTGGAGATCCCACTTTTAGTTTCCCTTTCTTGGAGATAGGATATAAAATCCTTCCTCTCCATCTTCCGGAGATAGAATATAAAATTCTTCCTCTCCAAGACTAAGAAACAGGATATAAAATCCTTCTTTTCTTATGTTCACTTGGGGTTCGTCTCGACCCAGACAAAAGGAGACCTGGAAATAGAATATAAAATTCTTTCTTTCCAAAGACTTGGAGACGTGGATATAAAATCCTTCCTCTCCATCTTCCTGAGATAGAATATAAAATTCTTCCTCTCCAAGACTAAGAAACAGATATAAAATCCTTCTTTTCTTATGTTCACTTGGGGTTCGTCTCTACCCGGACAAAGGAGACACGGAAATAGAATATAAAATTCTTTCTTTCCAAAGACTTGGAGACAGGATATAAAATCCTTCCTCTCCGACATCGGAAACGTAATATAAAATTCTTCCTTTCCCACAATCAATTCCATTCACCGATTCGATCCGGTTCAGCCATTCTCCTGACAAAGAAGACACCAAGATTCATCTTGGGGCATTTTATCCCAAGCCTAAGAAGGGATAAAGCCAACGCCGCACGCTGCTGTCGGTTTAGTCTTTTTCCGATTGAAGAAGACACCGAGTTTGATTCGGGGTATTTTATCCCGGCCTAAGAAGGGATGAAGCCAACGCCTACCACGCTGTCGGTGGTCTCTTGCCCGTAAAGAGTACTAAGCCTACGATTCAACATCGTAGCATTAAGTCTAAGAGAGTCTCATTCTTTTAGCACAACGCCATGTGCGGAACGGATCCGTGATAATCCGCATGCTAGCCCGGTTCAAACGGTAATCGGTAAAGGCAAATCAAATCCGTTGAAGGCCGGGGTTGGCTAATAACCCCAAAGTCACCGCTAACACGCGCGCCAGCTAGTCTTTTACCCGTGAAAAGTGACAAAGTCTATGTATTCAAAGTCATAGCACCAAGTCTAAAAGAGTTTCATTCTTTTAGCACAACGCCACACGCGAACGGATTCGATAATCCGCATGCTAGCCCGGTTCAAACGGTAATCGGTAAAGGCAAATCAAACTGCTGAAGGTCGAGGGTTTGCCAAGAATCCTATGAATGCCGTGGACAATGAAAATGACAAATCGCAAGTCACAACAACAATGGAACTACCGTCGACGCACCGATTTCCGCAGTTGGTCCCTCGGCAGGACCTTTGGGCGTAGTAACCATCGCTATACCTGGCTTTAGAAGAACATCTTATCCATAGAAAAGAATTCATCAAGACCGCCAAATTGAGGATGAACTAGCTAACAAGACTAGTCCCCCAATTAAACGGGATGGAGACTCAAGTGTTTCCAGGTGGGCTATCATAGAGAGCCGACCTCATTGCACCAAGAAATGGGATATGTCAACCTAGATGCATGGAGTCAATCGGGGATGTACACAAGGGTCAATCATTACTCCTATGTGGTCGGATTCATCAGATCTCCCCTGGGAAAGTATAGGGTCACAGGCGAACCATGCACCGACTTCTTTCAATTCGTGTCAGGAGCCCTATCGCGAGGCACCTCCTCAAAGGAGACCTTAAATGCGGTCCCCGCAAGAAAAACTCCCACTGAGGCACTAATAGTATACAATTCCAACCACCTGACCAACGGATCAACTTAAGGCCAGACAATGAATGCAACTCATGAAGGGTTCCCTCTCCACCATCAAGAAATCCCCATGATGGTCGAACCCCTGAATACTCCGATAAGGAACATGAGTATAAACGGTTCGCTAATTTATTGGAAAGTTCCTGGAGGATAACCTAATTCTATTCCAACAAGGAGTAGGATTCTCCCACCGCGATACTCCAACTAGGTATACGAGTCTAAACTATTTCCTATTTTGTCGAAGTTCCCGAGAATAGTTTTATATTCTTAAGGATAACTCGACAATCCCCAATTTGCTTCCACCGGGTTCATTTCACGACTGACAACCAGATGAAAAATCGCCAATTGGAGGTTGAATTTCGAGAGAAATTTTGATGCCTGACAACGCCACATCTCGAGAAAATCCCTCCCACCGTGGTCACCCCGCAACGAGCATCGCAGAAGAGTTCACCAATCAAAGGATGAATCCTCAATATCCTCCCACCGGAGTTAGTCTTATGCCAAGCCATGCGATGGAGATTTCAGCGATTCAAAGCTAAGTCTCACGGAATTGATGAACAGCTCGAATTCAACATACCACGAAGCTAAAAATAAGAAAATTCGTGCATCGGCCATCGAAGTCAAGATTTTGACAGCGGTCGGACAATAAATGCAGCACCGTGACACTTTTAGTTATCCTACAAAGCACCGATAGTCCGAAGAATCGGAGAGATCAAGATTTGAAGCCGCTGTGTCCTATTACACCGATCAAGGTCCGGGTTTATCACATCCAAAGTATTTCGCTTCTTCTATAAAAGAGCGAGACCAAACGCTTTGGAGGGGTATCTCAGAGGCGCTGAAAATTGCCTATAAGTCCTCGAACGTAGCTCGTGATGACGAATAATCGACAAGTCATCCGATGAAGTAATGGCAAATCGCTGACGACACAACAAGTGAACGCAGCGCAAACGCCTCAAGACGCCCTACGCAGAAGCTGGGCGTCCCGCTTAGCCGGTTAGCGGGCGGGGTCAAGGGGACAGCTGCCCCTTTGGTCCGGCAAGACTCGAAATTTTTGAAAAGAGCTCTTTCCTTCGAACCGCCACCGATTCCTCGAACCCGGGTGAACTGATGTGCCATGAGTGCGGCGAAGGATAAACCCGATTTTGAAGCTTCAAATTAAGCCCGGATGACAAGTCGACGTAACCAAATCAAGCTCAAAATCAACAGAGAGAAGCCACGCGGCGCTCGGTCAAAACCGAGACACCTGAGGTGTCTCGCTTGAGCGAGACACCTGAGGTGTCTCGCTGAGCGAGACACCTGAGGTGTCTCGGCTGAGCGAGACACCTGAGGTGTCTCGCTTGAGCGAGACACCTGAGGTGTCTCGCTGAGCGAGACACCTAGGAGTGTCTCGCTGAGCGAGACACCTGAGGTGTCTCGCTGAGCGAGACACCAGAGGTGTCTCGGCTGAGCGAGACACCAGAGGTGTCTCGCTTGAGCGAGACACCAGAGGTGTCTCGCCCGGGCGACACCAAGGCCGAACGGCTGGGCCTCGCACCCCATCCGCCGCCCCTATATTGGACGGCTAGGGTTTCATTTTCGAGGTCAGAGATAAAACAGAGGAGATAGCCAACTCTTGTGTGTGCCTAGAGTTAGAGAATTTCCAAGGGAGAGGAGATCAAGATCTAGACTTGCACGGGGAGATTTGCGACTCGAGATCCAAAGTTTTCGATCCGCATCTACAACAAAGAAACCATCCTTTGGATCAAGCTTGGCCTTGATCCAAGAAGAGTAACGAAGTTCGCTTGGTCGATCTCGCTCACTACGCTGATTAGTTCCTTGGCTAATTAATCTCCAGATTCGCTTAGATCTCGATCCGACGATCTAAGAATTCCCACGAAAAAGGAGGGATTTTAGATCTAGATCCGCATCCGCATCTCATTCGATCAACACTTGGGAAAGGAATCGCTGTGGTCCACGGAATACATCCCGGCATAGGCAAAGAATCCCACGCAAGCGGGACCCCGTAAAATAGAGATCCTCGTGTTTGTTTAGGTTAAAGTTGTAATTCTTTGATTTTCATTGTAAGCCTTATAAAAGGCAATCTTTTTTCTCAATTTCGCTGTGTTTAATCGGGTTTGTAACGGATTCAAGCAATGACAATCATCCCAACTTTTCCGAGAACAAAGTAAACACCGATGCTTGTGGGAGAAAAATTGAAGATGGATGAGACTAGAACGGCACTTCTAGCGGACGATCTTCTAAGATCGCAACTAGTGACATGGCCACCGGTGGTAACAAGGAACAAGCGCAGTGGACTGCTTGCAAGAGGAAGGAGCAATGAGCGAGGAAAAGGCAAGGAGGAAAGTCTAGATCTAAATCAAGACCTCTTGCGGAAAAGGATGTTTCAAGTGCGGTGAAGCCGGGCATTTCAAAGTCGACCGTCCAAATAAGAGAGTAGGTGGAAAGAAGAACAACAACAAGACCGAGGAGAGAGGGCAAGGAAGAAGCGAGCTACGTTCGTGAGGAAGGAGCGATAAGGAGTGCTATGTCGCCACGGGTGGCGAGGATATCTCCGAAGTGGGAAGTGGATACTTGATTCGGTTGCTCTTACCATATGTGTCCAAATAGGAAGTGGTTTACTACCTACAGAGGCATTGATGGTGGAACTGTATTGATGGGGAATAACCATGCTTGTAAAACAAGGCTAGGTAATATCAAAATCAAGATGCATGATGGAGTGGTTCGAACCTTGACGGATGTGAGGCATGTTCCCGACTTGCGGAAGAATCTTATCTCGCTTGGTGCTTTGGACTCGGTGGTTGCAGGATTGTGACGAAAACGGAGTGAAGAAGGTTGTTCGTGGTTCCTTAGTAGTGATGAAGGGTGTTCGCCACGGTAATCTATATACTCTCGTGCACGACGGTGACAGAGATGCAGCCGTTGGAACTGAAGGAAGTGGTGGAGACCCATGTGAGCACACACGGTTATGGCATAGGCGCTTGGGCATATGTCGAAGGGTCTAGTTCTCGCTTGGTAAAGAGGGTCCGCTGAAGAATCAAGGAACCTAGCATGGATTTTGCTAGGATTGTGTGTATGGAAAGTCACACGTGGTTCGGGCCGAGAAGCAAGTCTAAGAGCGAGGGATACTAGATTATGTGCACACGGATGTTTGGGGTCCGCTCAAACCACTTCTAAGGGTGGTTCCGTGTATTATGTCTCGCTTATAGATGATTATTCTAGGTATGCTTGGATTTATTTTCTCAAGCACAAGAATGAGGTGTTCGAGACATTCAAGAAGTGGAGAACAATGGTTGAGAACAGACAGAAAGAAATTGAAGACGCCGAGATCCGATAACGGATGCAGTATACGATGGTGCTTTCAAGGAGTTCGTGATCGAGGGAATTGTTCGACACCGACAGCCAGTCTACACCACGCCAGAATGGGGTCAGCGAGAGATCGAACCAACACCGCGAGAAAGCAAAGGAGTATGCGATCTTATGCGTGATTGGGCAACGAATGGTGGGCAGAAGCGCCAGCTTGTTACATTGTGAACCGCTCACCACATTCGACATTGATGGTGATACACCCTATAGGGTGTGGTCGGGAGCATGCGATTATGATAGGCTCGAATTTTCTGATGTACCGCCTACTATCACGCCAACGAGGGAAAGCTTGACGCGAGGGCCAAGAAGGCAATATTCTTGGGATATGCAAAGGCGTAAAAGGCTATCGCCTTTGGTGTACGGAAGATTCAAAGTTCGTGGTCGCCAGGATGTTACCTTTGATGAGAAATCCATGATTGCTAGGGCGTCCAAGGATGATGGTAAAGAGGACCGGTGAGACTTCTAAGTCTCGTGTTATTGAAATAGAACCTAAAGACCAACTAGGTTCTAATCGTGCTCAAGTGGGAAGTCGTAGATGATGAGCTTGAGCAGAGGAGGTTCAAGCAGAAAATACACAGTACTACAACAACGGCTCGAGGATAATTTGGCTTCCACTAGGCCAAAGCAGCATACAAGCAAGTTAAGCCGGGGCTGATCAACCCCCAAGCACTATGGGCGTGCTAATATGGTTGAATACGCACTCGGTGGAGGAGGACGAGCCGGTCTCCTTCAAGGAAGCTATTCGGGACAAGGATAGTGAGAGTTGGTTGATCGCGATGGAGGAAGAGATGGAATCTCTTCTGAAGAACCAAACATGGGAGGTGGTCCCATTGCCCGTGAGGGAAGAAAAGCTATTGGTTGTAAGTGGGTGTATAAAAGGAAGGAAGATCTTTGAGCTTCGGTGGTGTAAGATACAAGGCGAGGCTAGTGGCTAAGGGTTTTGCACAAAGAGAGGGTGTGGATTACAATGAGATATTTTCTCCGTGGTGAAACACACATCTATTCGGTGCTATTGAGTATTGTTGCTTATGGTGACTTTGAGTCGATCAACTCGATGTCAAAACGACCTTCTTGCACGGAGACTTGATGAAGAGATCTACATGCATCAACCCGAGGGCTACAAGGTTGAGGATAAGGAGAATCATGTGTGTCGCTTGAGGAAGTCAACAGATGGATTAAAGCAATCTCCCGGCAGTGGTACAAGCGATTTGACTCCTTCATGCTGAAGCATGGGTTTTCCGGTTTATCATGATTGTTGTGTTTACATTCGAAGCTTAGCGGAGGTAATTTTATCTATCTTCTTTGTATGTGGATGACATGCTTATTGCTTCTAAGAGCGTGGAGATAGATAGGTTGAAATCTCAACTTGGTGAAGAGTTCGAGATGAAGGACATGGGTGCCGCTAGGAAAATACGGGTATGGAGATTAGAAGAGAGCGGCTAATCGACGATTGTTCTTGAGTCAAGGGCTACATAGAGCGGGTGATCGCGAGGTTCGGGATGCAAAGTGCTAAGTCGGTGGTGACTCCATTGGCTCCACACTTTAGGCTTTCTCGGTAATCAATCTTCCACTACGCCGAAGAGAAGGCGACATGGAGCGCGGTTCCCTATGCTAGTGCGGTTGGCGCTTTAATGTATGCAATGGTGTGTACACGCCGCATATTTCACAGCGGTTAGTGTGGTCGAGATTCATGGCGAATCCGGAAAGGCGACCGGAAGCCGTGGAAGTGGGTCCTCGTGTACTTAAAGGGTACCGCTGATACTGGTCCTGTTTTGGTGGAGAAACATGTCGATTGATCGGGTTTGTGGACTCGATTATGCGGGCGATCTAGATAGACGGCGATCTACTACCGTTATGTATTCGTGATACATGGGGCTCCGGTTAGTTGGCGATCGATGTTGCAGTTACCGCACTTTCTACTACGAGGCCGAAAGTACATGGCCATGGCGAGGGAGTGAAGGAAGCATTGTGGTTGTGGGGTCTTCTAGACGATTTGGGGATTGAGCAGAAAACGGAACTTGTGGTGTGACAAATGAGTGCAATTCACTTGGCTAAGAATCAGTTCATCATGCTCGTACCAAGCATATCGATGTCGTATCATTTTGTGCGGATGTCATAGAGGAAGGTGATATTTCTCTCATGAAGGTGCACACGAATGAGAATCCAAATGGACATGTTAACCAAGGTGGTCACGGTAGTAAGTTTAAGCATTGCTTAGACTTGCTTCATATCAATCCGTGTTGATTTGCCCAAGAGGGCATGACCTTCTGGGCGTAATGGGTAAGGTGGAGATGATTTGAGGTGAACTACGGTGAGCTTGATCCCTGGAGGGTAATGAGGCGCCGCGTGTAGTGACGCACCGGATTGGCCTCGATTGGCTAATGGTGATCTCTAGATGTTCTTGGTGTTCTTCGGTGTTCGTCCAAAATTTGAGGTGAATCAAATGATGTACGAGGTGGAGAATTGTAGAACATGCACAAAACATGCACAAGACAGCCAGTTCAAGAGTCGACTACTAGGTATTGTAGTCGACTAATCTGAAGTAGTAGTCGACTAATCGTATTGTAGTCGACTAACTGCATTGTAGTCGACTAACTGCATTGTAGTCGACTAATCTGAAGTAGTAGTCGACTAACTGCATTGTAGTCGACTAATCTGAAGTAGTAGTCGACTAATCTGAAGTAGTAGTCGACTAATCTACAGTGAGTAGTCGACTAATCTGAAGTAGTAGTCGACTAATCTGGGCAGATTCGAAAACGGGTTTTGGTTTTAAACCCGGTTCGTTTAGAGTTTATATATAACCCTAGACCTGATTATTAGGGATGGATTAAGCACGTTTTGGAGCAGCCTTTGAGAGGGTTTAGTGCATCTTTGGAGAGGAGATCTTTGGAGAGATTGAGAGGTTTGTTTTAGGTTTCTTTGTGAGAACTTGTAATCCTAATTTGTATTCTCTTTCTATTAGTGAAAATCCCCTCCTTACCCCCGTGGACGTAGGCAACTTGCCGAACCACGTAAATCTCGTGGTCTTTACTCTTTATTGTGTTTTTGCCCGGCTTTTCTCGCTTGTGGTGGTTTCTCTCGACGGTTCTCGGCTGGCCCCACACTTATTACATATGATAAATGGCAGGCATAATTCCTTTTTTTAAAAAAGTCAGGAAAAGAATAATGCAATTATAATTAATTTGATCTAAATAACGTTTGTTAAACATTGAAAGCGAAGATCATGCTTTGTTGTTCACGATTTACCCCTAAATAGCATCTTTGTGGTTTTAATATTTTAGCTAAACTTGAACTTTTAGATGTTATAAATGATCTCTTATAGACATCAATATGTAATTTACTCCTTGAGGCTGTGTACAGAGGGAATTTGTGAAACCAAAAATATGAACCGATAAGATCTGTAAGTGATGTTCCTCCAATGAGAACTCACATGTATTTCATTATAGAGAACTAAGCTATGTAAGAAATAAAATCACATTAAGCATTCACTATCTTACCAAACCTTTCAATAGTTGACAAGCAAATCGTGCTAACCTCAAATTGCGAGCAAACATCTAAATACACGATAATTAAATTTGAATACAATCATCAACTATAATCAAAGCAAACTCTTTACTGTAAATTAAGTAGTACTTTTTATTTTTATTTTTATTTTTATTTTTATCCCTTCTCCTTCTCAACCACCACATTATTGCCTTGTTCAAATTACACAACGATAATCAAACAAATATTCCACGAAGAAATAAAGTGATCATGAAAGCTGCATGTAATCAATCCCATAAGAGTACAATTTTATTTTGTGGTACTTCAAAGAAAGCAACCTTGACTTGTCAACAACAATCTATCTCAGTGCATGGAATCTAGTACTCCAAATCCAATCGGAAACCACTTCTATCATCAAAGTCTAAAGGAAAACAACCTCACGTAGATTATAGAGGTTGATCACCATTTCATCAAAAATCTTGTCTCCTACTATTTTAGGGTGCTAGCTAGATAAGCAAATTATTCCTTAGATTAAAGTATTCATCAGACAACGCTGTATCAGTCTATCTAATTAAGACTTTGAATATTAAGAAAAAGATAAATCATAAAACTTGTTGACCATTAAAATTAGAGAAATTAAGAACGTTTGTGTATGTCTAACTTGATCGACAGAAATATCATTTGCCAGCTGTTTTTAATTTATACAGTTGTTTCAGGATTAGTAATCTATCACATTCCTACGATGACAAATATATGCATTAATCTAGATTACATTTTAGATTTGTAGTATGCAATCTCCGACAAAACAAGCTCATCCTTATTTCAAGCTAATTGTAGCTATTCACAAGTCTAATTCCATCTTGATCTAGAGACAATAGTACTGGCGGATCTAGGATTTCTCAAACGTGGTGTCACCACATAATTAATAATTAATTAACTTAAATTTTTTTATTGTTCCCAACGAGTTTCCAGATATGCTTTGAGAAAACTACATAATTATATTGTCATTAATTAATAATAGTATCGAATACATAATCTCACTTGTAACGCAACCAGTATGTAGCTGAATGTCTTTCAGTTTGCAATATCAGAATTGTAACAAGTCATATAGTGTCGATAAGTCATTGTGTGATTGACGGATCACATGTGGTGTTAGAACCTCATCAATGATGGTATTTTTATATCTGCAACATGCTATATGCCGTTAGATCTTCACAAAATCTGAATGTAACTTAAGGGCATATAAGGAACCACCTTGGTGAAAGTGGTGTCCCGTGACACCACTTCCACCTAGATGGATCCGCCCCTGAGCAACAAGTTACCTAAACAAAAAGTGTCGCATCATATCGTCATTTTCTTTAGAATTATTTTTTGATAGAACGTGACTTAACCTTGAAAAGTATGATTTTAGACTATATATTAACAATTGTGATACGGTAGAAATTGTATTTATTTCTTTCGATACACAAAATAGATTGAAGAGTGAAAAATTAGGCCATTTATTAAACACAGTGATTTTGGTTTTAATTAATTTTCTTCTTTTAGGCTCAATATGTTTCTAATATGATTTGTTTTGTGAAGTTCTTAAGATTTTCATAAAATCGTGGATCTCACGCTAAACTTTTGTTACGTCAAGATCTTTTTCCAAAATTTCTTGTTTGTTTTGAGAGAAGATGCGCTGGGGAAAGTGATTAGCATTTGCTAATAACAACAAAATTTTTCATAATCAATCCACTCCAGTGAAGAGAGGAAAACGAAGTAGAGATTAACTAAAACTCATGCTCAAATTATGAGTGTCACAAAAAGTTTGGAAACAAATTTCCAAGTTGTCTTATATTTGTAAATGTTGCCAAAACAAATAAGAGTATATAAAGTCCACCGTAGGAAAAACTAATAAGGCAAACTATTTAAATAAGTTAATTTTTTTCGGAAAAGGATTTTTTCAATTGATCATGGCTAAATAGCACTTAAATATACTATAGTTTCACTCCTTTAGCACTTATATATTCGAGTTGTATTTCGTTGCATTTATGTACCTCGAAGTTGTTTAAATTGACATGTTACCACCCTATGCTACGCAAACATGAAAATTTTCTTCTGAAAGTTCTTATATAACATTCATATGTTAATTTTAGAGCTTTTTAACCATTAATATTTATTAAATTACTATTAAACATGTCCAAATCTAATTTAAATGTATCCTATTTTAAAAATAGAATTTGAAAAGATTTAACAATAAATTCAACAAACTTAATATACGTAAAGTTATAAAAATAGCATATAGATGTTATATGGCAACTTTCGGATAAAAAGTTTCATGTTAGCAAAGCAAAGAGTATTAACTTGTTAATTTTGAATAACTCTGGGTATATAAATACTACGAAATACAACTGAGAATGTATAGGTGCTAAGAAAGCGAAACTATTAGGTATTTAAGTGCACATTTATCATTGATATAGAAACATGTCATTTCGAAACCGAACCCAAAGATGGATACAAGCACCACTCCATTTGTGCGCCACGTGGGCTTTAGCAATACAACCAATAGACTCCTTCCACGTGTCATATTAGTGGACAACGGGATGCCACTTTTGGGGGCGGTGGGCGTTTTGTCTCCGTCGGAGGACCGAGACAGTCGCTCTCCGATGTTTCGCTCGACCTTTTTCATGCTTGGCGACGTGTCAAATTGCTATTCGGTTTAGGTTCTTACCTACTTGTTGCTGTTTCCTGCTACGTATCCAACAGCTGATGTCTGATCATGAATTGAGATGCATGAAATGCTGGGGTTGGTCACGTGTCAGTAGTAGTTTACTAGGGAGACGAACAAATGTTATGTACACTCCTACTTTACAGGATATTGACCACGTTTCATATTCTATACGCCCATCGATTTTCTAAGCATCAGCAAATTGAGAGTAACAATATCATTCTGAAAAAGGTCCGTTAACACTTTTCGCTTATTAACCCCCTTCAATTATTTATTTGCAAACTATGTTACATGGGTACTGGGTACTTCTAATATGAAGCCATACCCATATCCGACGTGTTCCGGCATCCATACCCAAACTCCTTCGACACTCCATGCATATATGTATATATTTATTCGGTCATATACTAAATTATATAATACATATTTTAATTTAGAATACTTGTCATACATTTTTTGGACATATATCCTACACTTCACATCCACTTGAAACTATTTGGACATAAGTCGGGTTTCGAATTATAAATTTGAAGGTTTGTTTGGATGTCTAGTTCAAAAACTAATAATTTCTAATTTATAATTCACATAATAATAAAAATATTATATAAAATTTTTAATTCTTATCCTTGCTCTAATATAAATTATTCATTCTAATGTATAATGGGTTTGATGGTTGTGAGGTGGTGGTTCATTTAGCAAAATGAGCTACTAAGATATAGTGGGGTGAGATCCATACTTTTTGATGCGACTTTTAAGGTGGGTCTCACCACGCGTCTATCTCTTGATAAATTTCATTTTAAAGAAATGAAGAGCCTACCTTATACACATTATTTCTATATATAATATATGTGTATATAAATATTTATTTTTCCAATGAAGAGGACTGTTACACGACCAAGAGATGGGACATGTATTAAAGAAGATCAAGACATTATCATCAGTAGAGAAAAGAAAACACAAATCTTTGTTATGATTGAAATCAACAATAATTATATTTGAGATCTTTTGCTTAACATTTTTAAACTGTATATTATTCTAATATGCTTTCTAAAAGATGTTGGCATCTCCTAAATGTACATATCAACAAAATTTTAAAGGCCTAGGAGTGTATCAAAATGGTTCTAGGCCAATAGGTTTGGATGGGAAATGAATGATAGACTCTAGAAAAGTATAAAATCTTGGTGGAATCTACCTAATTAATTGTACATCTCTTTTAATCATATGTGTTGATGGAGCCTACTTTATTTATTTATTTGTTTGTTTGTTTGTTTTGTACTAAGGAGGTCGTTGCTGCTAAGAAAATTCGAAATACTCTTAACTTACTGCAAAAACTTTGACATAGATAGTTATGTCAAGAGACAAGAGTATAATTTACAGTCCCTTAAGAGATTGAATTTTAGTTTATGGTAATTTGGGTACATAAAATAGTCTTAACTACGTGAAAAAGAATTGAAAATACTTAGTTATCATCTGATGGGAAGAATTATGCACAAATACTTCACTTTGCTAGATGAACAATTTCACTTTATGCTTCTTCTGGAATTACAAGTTGAATTTACTCTTTGTACACTATAAACTAGCCTTATTATTCTCCTTTTCTTTTCTGAAATTATGCATCGGCTTGAATCGCAATATGTTAATTTATTAGAATTGAATGTAGAGATAGTAATATTGCAGAACATATGGAAGCTGAAAAAGAAATATTTTATCTTATAAAAAAGATGAATATTATTTCAAAAAGAATCTATTAATGTATATATATTAAAATAGCGGCCATGCATGTCGCGTTCCTGCAGTCAGCGGCAATTGTTTTAGTTTAAACAAATAAATTATGATATTATAATAAAACGAATGGACAATATTATATTGTGTACATTTAATTTAAAAAATCCACACACCCTAAAGATAATATCCCAAAAAAAAAAAAGCCCCTAAGAAAAACATGACATCTAAACGACCATGATTGTGACAATCCAAGACACCACCCGTGCTCGCTGCCGACATCTAACGCAAAAACCCCAAACTTGAGGGTCCTTTTCGCAAAAGTGCAGTCAATAACAAAGGGGATAAAAAGCTGTTAAAACCAAAACAATGGTGGGGGATCAAATCCAAGAAACAAACACAAAGAGGAGATCGAGAGAGAGAGAGAGAGCGAGGCGCTTGGCTCGAGCAACGAGAAACGTGTTGCCAATTCACTAGCTTACGTGGCACTTGCCACAGTCCTCTCTATATATATAATATATTTTCCAAGTGTACCCAATATTATTTCCTTTAACTAATTTAAAAAGAAGCTCGATCGTCGGAGGAGGGACAGCTGGCAGGGAGGTGGTTCCGGTGCTTCGCGGTGAGGTACGCCGCAGTACGCCGGCGGAGGATCCTAAGGAGCTCCGCCGCTCGCCGAGCCATGGCGTGGTGGCACAGAGTGCTGTTCCCTGTTAAGAAGGCTTGGGTCGCCGTCTCCGCCAAAGTCAAGGCCGCCGGCAGAAAGGACGGTACTGAGATTATTATTCCCTTTTTCTTTCTTTTTTTTGAAAGTTTTAATTTCATTAAAATACTCTATAATTGTTTATTATTAGAAGGTTAAATTGCATAAAACCTCCCATTAACTTGTGCTTTCAATATATAGCACTTAACTTAATTATATAATCACCTCAACTCGTTCATCAACATTTATTATAATATCTGGATTAATTTTCGGAGAAGCACGAATGACCCGTGGTTTTCTGCAAATTGCGAAATGATGAGTGTTAATATACGAGTTGAGATGAAATATTGCTACTGATTGTACGGACCAAAATATATACGAGAGAGATTATCTACAACTTATTGATTGCATTTGAAGCATAAATAGGCTTTTTTTCTTTGCATTTGAAGTGTACATTAAATAATCCTTTTATTGGTTTTTTAATTACTGTTTTATAGGGACGTTTCCATAATTCATTTCCAACTCTCACTGTAGAGTTTTTTAAAAAAGAATAATATAATTTTGAATGCAAATTTCCTTATTATTAATTTTTTCTACTTTTCTATGTAGTGGTTATGTTTCTAAGTGGGTCGGTAAAAAAAAGTGTGAATAATAAGTGACTTTTTACCGCCAATTGGATAGCAAAAAAGTGAATTTGGCACGGCACCTCCCTTTATCCACAAAGAGAGCACTAATGTTAGATTATTAGCTAGGGAGGATGAACTAGTTTCCTCTTTAGGAGATAATTAATTAAAGTTAATATCTCCCTTTGCTTGATTTACTTGCAAAGGGTATATCATCTTTAAGTGACCTTGACCTTATCCAGCTGAAAATGCAAAAGGGAGATAACCCCAAGGAGTTTACCTTTGCTTTGGATTGCATTAATGGTTTAAGCTTTATTCCTAAGGATAATTTTAGGAGTATATTCCCTTGCCAAATAGATTCAATGTTGTATAATCACTCCAAGAGACTACATATATAGCATGGTCACCATACTCACCACAAATTAATAAATAAAGAGGTGGGGAAGAAAATAGTTGTCTCCAAAATCCCTATTAATTTATTTGTGGTTATAAAGGTGGCCACGTGAATTTGGATTTGGATCCTCGCCGCTTCTAAAAAGCAGTGGATTTGATTAAAACCGTCTATTATTTTGTTGACAGTTGTCATTTCTCTAATTAAAATGAAAAATAGGAATGAGTCTAATACACATTGGGTATGCTTAGGATTTGGATCCTCGCCGCTTCTAAAAAGCAGTGGATTTGATTAAAACCGTCTATTATTTTGTTGGCAGTTGTCATTTCTCTAATTAAAATGAAAAATAAGAATGAGTCTAATACGCATTTGGTATGTTGAAGTGCTAAAATTCATAATGGAGTGCTGAGTAATAGATATTTTTAATCAAAATAGTGGTCTCTCCGCCACTAGACAAATAAATCCCTGATTTGCTTAGCATTACTCCAATAAGTCTGGATGCATTCTGTTAACATTGCTAATTGAAACAACAAAATAGAGTTAAAATAACTCACAGCATCTGTTTCTCAAATGAAATATTTCACTACTATCAAACTACTAAAATTGGAAAATGAGAGCGACAATTGAAGAATGTTATAAATTTTTATCCAAACACAACATTTCATCTCTTTATTTCTTGGGGTTTTAATGATAGACAATTAAACCAATGTCTACATGGATACTAAACTAAAGGAATCAGTAGTATTTATTTGTTACTTTCTGACAAACTTGCCAAACATGCTGCTATGGTGCTAGAACCTGAAAACAGTACACACTGTATCAAATAATTAAACATTATAACCAACAAATATACATGCTCCAAAAATTCTCTCTGTTTACCAAATATTTAGAAAATGTACCAAGGTCTCTATCCTATGACCCAGTTGGAGATACTGTAGATCATCATGATCTTTTATGATATTTATTTAGATGGGAGGTAGTTGAGCCATACCCAACTTTAAATAAATTCACACCATGCTACCCACAGGGGCAATTAATATAACCTACCAATTTAGTAAAATCCAAAATTACATAATGCAAGGATGACGGGCGCTTTGATTTCTAGATTGTTTTCTAGTTCTTTTTTATAGCTCATCTTAAGGCCTAAACAATATCCTAATTGAGAAATTTCAAAACAAGACAAAGTGTATCTATAACCCTTGAAGAAATCCCTCAGCCAGAAACAGAACTAAGGCAGTAGTGTATGCAGAAGTTCTTGGCACCTGGCACATTATGGTCATAGGGAGTTATACATGATATCTTTGATTTCTAGCTCTTTTTAATTTGCTCATCTTAATGTCAAAATAATATCTTAATTGAGCAATTTCAGGCAAGACAAAGTGTATCTATTACCCTTGAAGAATTCCTCAACTAGAGATAGAACTAGGGCAGTAATGTATTATCAGAGAATGTTACTTTTTGTTCTCAATTTAGATGGCGATTTAGTTTTCTTTCCAGTTAAACTGAGGACAAAGATAATTTATCCTCATGTGATTCTTGTGTGACATCTTGACCTAACTTGAAAAATAATATCGTATGGAGTTCTTGGGTTGCAAGTACTAACAAAATAGTTTAGGATTATAAATATGCAAAATCCTCATAGTACAAGGGACGATATCTACAACTAACCGAAGAAAATATGCAAAAATGTAAACAGTTAACTGACTTTTGCCTATAATGTTAATCATTTTACAGGAGGTGGAATCCTAAAGCTCCACAATGATGTGGAAACATGTGGATACCAAGATGTACAAGTAATGTGGGAGATGATGCTAAGGAGATCAGAGAAAGGTCTCACTCTCACTCCTCATTCGTCGTCGTCGTCATCATCATCATCAAAGCCAACCAATAAGAAACCCCTTTGGAGGTTATCAACTTCATCTAACCGAAGAGCTTCATGTGGATCCATACAACCCCACCATAACATATAACAAGTGAACCATGAGGAAAGCTTGATCATCAACTGTAGCGTGACAATGTTTCTATCTTTGGAAAATAAAGGGGTCTTAAGGATTGTAGTTTGTATAGCTTTGATTGTAGTTTGTATAGCTTTCCAGTGTTCATGTGCATGTATATGTACAAAGAGAGTTACAAGGTTCAAGGATGTGCATAGTAGGCTATATAGTTCCTCTTTGTTAAAGTATATGCACTGTAAAGCATCCGAAACATTAGGATGAGAAAGAAGTAGCTTCTAATATTTCTCTCCGGTTCCTTCTCTTTCTACCTCAAAATGATGAGAAAACTAGAATAAATATCACAAATAATGATGTTGCATCGCTTACATCCATCAGTTCTCCTCAAATTTAAACATAAATTTTTGAAGTACTCGAGCATCATTTCTCTTTTCCAAGCTCAGGACAGAAGACCCTTGCGCTTTTAAATGCTCAAAGTCCTCGAGCAATCAAATAGAGCATAATTCAGTAGTAAATGTGCTGAAATTTATATTACATACTAGAATCTATAAAGTGAGTGATAAGAAGTGAAATATAAATACAACCAAAGAGCTCAAAGCATACCTATAAGAATCAGTGCCAACTCATTGATATCAATGGCAAAAAGGTTTTAACATTTTGCTACCTCATTCTGAACATAATACAATGAAAGAAGTCAAAAGAACTCTCTGAATAATAAAAAGTTCAGCATCTGTTCCAGCGTACCGAACATAAATTTCAAACAATCAAAGAGCTCAAAGCATACAAATTATAAGGATCACTGTCAACTCAAAGTTCTGAATGACAAAAAGTTATTTAACATTTATGACACCATCCTGAAAAAAGCTCAGAACAACATATTTGTTTAATGAAGACTCAACAAAGTTATTAATATATTTGTGCAATAAAGAGTTAAAAAAAAGGAAGAAAACTCAAGGCACTTAACAATATCACTATGCTAAACCTTTTACAAATAATAAACCCAAAAAAAAAAAACATCCAAATGTTGCATACATTTTGCCAATCTGATCCACAGTTCATCCCCTTCTCTTTCAAGAACATAACAAACAAAGCAAATAGTAAACAGAAAAAAGACAAGATACAAAAACTCACCTCCTTCTCATAGTAATATTGGCATTCCCCCCAAAGAGATCATCAATTAGGGTTTCAACCTCCTCAGGCGCAAACTTAACATACTTCTCTGTCTGCCTTCCTGCATCCAAATATTGACCAAACCTCGCGAGAAATGATCGATAAGCTGGAACAATAACCGCCGTTATCGAAACCCTAAGTTCGGACTTCAACTGCTCATCAGGAACAACCCAAGTACTCTGGACCTTATGAATCTCATCAAACAAAGCATTGAAGCTCTTGAATCTCTCTTTGAGCACAGGCTTATGTACTGAGCCCTTCACGGTCAAGCCAGCATCTTTGAAGCACTCCAAAACTTTCGACCATGTCTCTCTCTGGTAGTTCTTATGGTACTGTCTCAAATCAGATGACCTTTTCCTGCACCAAGTATTACCGAGAAGTCTGTTGACCTCCGGTGATCCCTTGATCCTCTGCACAATGTACCTCCCGTTGTTCATCAGAAAAATGTTGTTCAAGGCTACCTCCTTGTACAGCTTTGCCTTGGATTCAAGGTTCAATTGCAGTAGCTCCATCATTTGGGTCACTTGAGCTTCAAATGGGGTATGATCGCTACTACCGTGACTGTTGTTGTTGTTGTTCTTGCTGCTGCCTTCGATCTTACCTTCTTCGTCATTGTCATCGGAGTTTCTGTGATCTTTGAAGATTTGCTCAAGGGTGTTGATGTATTCACACGCGTATTCGAGATAGTTCATGATATAGCTAGTGAGGGGATGAATTGCACCACCTGGCACTGCATTTTTTACTGCATGGCTCTTGATTGAGTTCTCAAGCTCGCACAAGATCGCCACTGCTGCCTCCCCCAATCTACACTTGACTGCAGATATAGCCGCCTTGATGCTTGCTGCATCTGAGGATGATTCCTCCTCAACTAATTTCTCCTCTGGTTTATCCTCTTCTTCCAATTTGTTCTCTGATTTTTCTTCTTTTTCTTCTTCTTCCAATTTCACGTCTTCTTCTGGTTTCTTCTCTGATTTCTGCTCTTCTTCTGGCTTCCCTTCACGAGGAAAGAGGCGATCAACCATGGGCATCATGTCCTTCAATGTCTCATACATATCGAGCACCTTGAAGAGTTTCTCTGAAGAGCGCTTGGTTATTGCAATCGCCTCTGGAAAATTGAGAAGATTGTGAGTTGCACTGCTCGCGAAATTGTAGAAGATATCAGAAGCAATCTCCTCGTGCCCAGTAAAAACCGAGTAGCAAAGGTCGTGTTCCAAAGAAAAAGTAGTAGTGATCGCCTGACAAAAGCTCTTGTTCCATTTGGCAATCTCTCCCTCCAACGACTCCCATCCCATTCTCTGCACATCATCAATGGCAATCTTCTCGAATCCAGAATCGGACATGCTAGCTTTGAAAGCATTTCGTCGACAAGCAGCAAACACCAATCGGCACTCAGCTTCATAACCAGCAGAGATCATGGAGTAGGCAATTGCTTGAAGTCTCGCTAGGGTTTCAGATGCCGGGAAAAAATCGGCGGGGTTGGGCTCAGCTGATGGTGATGCAACGGGACGTTCGTGATCATGGGACATTCGGCTGAAGGAAGGTGGACGCTTTGTTTTGCTGACGCTGCCTCCTTGATCTTTGCTTGATTTTGAGGATTCATCGAGCAAGGAATAGAATTCATCTTCGAAGAATGACATGGTGTGGTGTAAGAGAGCACCAGTCATGTTCATTACCTCGTAGTATTTGGGATTTGATGCGAAGGGAGAGAGAGCGTTGGTCAGTTTGGATAACACCTCGACTGCATCGAGGATGGAAGGCTCGTCTTCATTTTTTTCTAGTAATAGCTTCTCCTCGCCTGATTCATATTTTATAATCTCCTTCTCAACCAAGGCGACAAACTTCTCAATGGTAGTTTCAGGGATCTCAGGGACATTAAAGGCATTTTCATCATCATCATTGACTTTTGCTCCTTCCCCAAGACTGAGGAGAATGGTAAGGAACTGACCAACATCGTCCATGAGGCTGGCGAGATTGTCAGAATGCACTGTCTCTTCAATAATATCGGCTTCAGCATTCTCCTCATGTTGTTCATCTTGCTCTTCTCCTTCTTCAATCCTGTCAGGCTTCTCGATTTCAGCATCTCCTTCACCTTTTTTGTTGAGGGTTTCTTCGAATTGGACGGCGCCGAGGGAGAGGTTACGGTGACAGATTTTCTCGTCACAAGAGGTGGTGGAGGAGGAGAAGCTGTTGGATTTTTGGGGGATGGGTGGTTGGGTTCTATCCATTTTCTCTATTTATTTTGATCTCAAATGGCTTTTGTTTTGTTTATCAGTTACAATTAGAGAAGGGAGAAAGATGATGGAAGAGGAAAAGATTGGGAATTATGGAGAGGAGAAAGAAAAGGAGAGAAAGGAGGAGAATGAAGGGCGTTTAAAGGTTTTGAATGAAAAGAAAAGGGTGTTGCTAAAATGAAGGGAGAGGGGATTGAAACGGTCAGTGAGCGGGAGAGAAATGTAAATGATCTTTCTTTGGTAATAAACTAATAATAATAATTAAGAGGTTTCTAATTTTGATTGTGGAGATGTGCTGCACATGAAGGACAAAGAGATGGGAACGTAATGAGGATTTGAGCCCGTCTGCAGCTCTTCATTAAAAACAAAGGCTTTTATGGTGTTTTGCATATTGGTCCTCCTAGTTGATTATTGCATAAAAAGGATATCATCACAAATTGAAAAGAGACAAAATATCATTCATAGCATATTGAAAAAATTGCAATTGAATGAAAAACTTGCAGAAAGACAAATTCTGTAGCAGTAACAACAAAGTCTTATTGGAAACAAGTAATACAGAGAAAAAACACCTACATAATAACGATACTCACTGTAAATGTTATAACCTGTAGTGTCTTGTTTCTAGTGTATATATTTAATCACTCTTAAACCTAGCTTTGTGCAAGAATAGTAACTCTATCACCTACTAATTTATAGTCATATGATCAGATTTTTGTGGATCAAACAGGAAAATTCAGTAATCTATGTATGTAAACTTGATGATGGATGAAAAACAAAAAAAAAAAAAATCTATTTCAAATTATTTTGCATCTCAATGTATCTAAACACATTGGCCAGCCTATGGCACCCATAGACTTAAACATAGTAGACAGAAAAGAAATAAAGTCCATAATCAATCAACTTATATGAGACCATAAGCATTCTCTCTGTTGTCCAATTGCAATCATATGAATCAATTGCAATCGCCCAATATAAACCTCGATTCTCTCTGTTGTTCTGTCTTATGCCCCTTGCTCGCTTATCTTGTTAAGAAAATTTCCATATAGGAAGTTGGCCATCTATGTTTCTCCCAAGTGAGGTCTGTTAAGCACAAGTCCAGCCCTTTGAGGTGGAAAATTCAACAAAATACTATGACCAGTATCAACCTAATAGGCTAATACCAACCCTTTGAGCTAGTGTTCACCTTTGTAGCTTTCCCAATTATGCATGAGGGGCTAAACCTAGAGAGCAGTTGGCAAGCAGAGAACTCTACCATATTGGTCATGTAATTGATGTAGGAAGATCCTAGAAGGAGAGACCAACCCATTGATGGAAGTAACTTAGTGAGGATGATCACAGAAAAACATGTCAGAGTGAGAAGGATCATCAAGTATTGAGAAGATCAGATAGTATTGCTGGGAGTTTATGCACATTAGTTATCAAATCTCAAACTAAACTTCAAGATAATTAAACATAACATAACTACAAGTCAGACCTCAAGCCATGGACAAAATAGGGTTTGTTGCACATATACCCCTCAAATCTTTAGCATTTGCAAAACTACCCCTCAAATCTTGGCATTCGTAAAATTACCTTTCAAAACTAGCATTTTGGGTTTTTCCACCACTCCGACCTAAGAATATTGCTTTTTAAACAAGGCAATGTCAAAATTCCCAATAATTTCCAATAGGTTTGCAGCAATTTCCCATTTAAAAACTAAAATTGTTAAGTGGAAGGGGAAGAAAAAATCAATGCGAGAGAATTGGTGGGCAATTTTGCAAATACCAAGATTTGAGGGGTAATTTTGCAAATATGGAAGATTTGAGGGGTACATATGCAAAATCCCAAAAAATAAAACTCTAATATGCTGTGTATAGGTAAGATAACCTCATCTGGATCCATTAGGTTAGAATTTTATTACCAAATATTTGAAATATGACCTAGAAGCTACTGTTGTATCTTCAGTACAAAACAGCTTCCAGCATTTGACCATTCAAATGGAAGAACTTCAAAAAGATGCATGAAAATTGTAGTGCTTCTGTGCTTATCACAGTTTTCAGATGACCAGTCATCCTTCCAGATCCAAATGAATATTGATAACATCAAGTCGATTGGTTTTTTAGCCCTAAACATCGCGGCCTAAGAAACATGGACATAGACACAAGACACGGGAATGGGACACAATGTCTGGGGAGTAATTCTACATACCTGATACCTATTTTCAGTCAAGTCATAAGGCCTCAGCGGCAGGATCTGAAACAGAAAAATGTTGTACTCGGATAATAGTGAATTGGTTAAATTTTATTCCCATATTTCAAACAATAAACTAGAAAAAAAAAAAAAGATTACAAATTACCAAATATCATAGCATAGATTCATCTAGAGAAATTATAATGATGTCAATTTTACAATTTAGAAAAAGTGGAAGACAAAAAATAACTTGCACTAGATTAGTTAACAGAGAATATTGCATGTAAAAGTTCAGGAAGAATAGAGAGACTAATACACACCTTTTATTTCTTTTCAAGTCCATCTTTTGCTAATGCTATTCCAACCCAAGTAATTATTCAGTGTGTGGAAACAAACAGCTACTCTTATCTTCTCCATATCACAATTTCTGGAGTTCCTAACTGATGAGTAGTATACTAGAGAAAAAGGTTCATAATGCTGTCAATTGAAGAAGAAAATATGTCAAAAGCTGGTAGATGTTCAATAGTAGTACACTGAGCAACTAGTTTCAGACAAGCAGCTGCTTACGTTTCAATCATGTAGTTTTATGATCGAAAGAATAAAAGTACCCAGAAAAAATTTCAAGGACAGTAAAGGATCCCTGGTTACTTTACTACCAGCAGCAGCAGAAAAGAAGAGATATTGCACAACAACAACAACAACAACAAAAGGGCTCTCCAACGGAAAATTATCTTCTTAAAATAAAAATAGTTACTGCAAAAATCGCAAGTTAATAAAAGAAAAAGAAACACGGCAACATGAGGACCATTCTGAAAGAAAATCAAATGCACAGACAGTATATTCAATTCAGGAAATGAAGGGCTGGGTATATCTGCATAAAAACTTACAGAGGCCATGATGATTGAAAGAAACATAATATCTGCATAAAAACTTACAGAGGCTGTGATGATTGAAAGAAACATACTCAATCTAAAACTTCATTGCAGCAACCACCAAGTTCCCACCATAGACAGTCGACCAATTAGCCAGGATGAAACAGGGATGAAGACGGAAATATGTTGAGATAGAATAAGGCATTAGGACGATAACATAAAACAGTAGTACAAACTTATGATAAACTAATGCTTGCAAACTCAAGAAGATCTGTCTCATAGTGATCATTTGGAACTATGAGGATTTACCTTTTGCTTTTAAAAAGTTGCCATCAAGTGAAATTTGATTAGATCATGTCAATGAAAAAAGTCATTGTATATCTGAACCCTATCACAGCCTGGGTATCAATACACGCATTTGCATACAAAAGCATGAGGGGTGTGCATACATGTGAGTTCACAAAAGCTCATGAATGTCCGACAGATATCTACATCAATGCTTGTAGAATCATTTAGAACCAAAGGTTCTATATCCCCAGTGAGGTTATTACTACTTATCAGCAATTAACAGAAGGAATGATGGCAAAAGCTAAACAAAAATATTAATAACTGGATACAACTAGTGTGTACTTCTCTTAACATCTTAACAGCTATCCATCTTGACTTCTTACTCCAGTACTTTATTTTGCAACTTATCTTGCCAAATGTAGAGAAAAGAAACAAACATTTATCTAAATCAGACCTATAGATGTGTTGATCAACTTACCGCTTCTACCTAAAATATTATCAGTGATTGACTGCTCAAGCCAAATATCAGTGTTCCAGTCACCCAAATGCTTTGTATTTCCGTTGGGCTATACTTCTAAAACTTTATACCATGGAAACAGGAATGTGCTACTCACATATACATCTTATGTCACTTTAAAAGAGGGAGAAAAAACTCATCAACGTATTCCTTTTGGCTAAAAGTAATTAGGGGATAAACCTACTTGTGCATGTACCAAACAGCAGGGGTGCAAGTCCTGCTCCCTCCAAAATTTGAAAACTCTTACACAAATATAGCTATGCATGTAAGCTATCAGTTCCTGCAAATACTGAATTAGATTGGGAAAATCTCAGGCACACTATCTTCACCACCTCTGGTTCTTCTGTGTGAGTATTGCATGTCACTTTTTGTTTATGTTTCATATGATATGCTAAATATGAATCCCATTATGCTAGCCACAGGAATCAAGAACTAGTGCATTTAGAAGTTTAATACAGAAATTTTCAAGTAAGCCTACATAATGATTGTCATAGTAGCTATAGAAGTGCAATAATCTGGTGTCTATGAACTTCACAAAGATTTTTAGGCCAGATCTAATGTGATAGCATTTATTATGAAGTTAAAAATTAATATTGAAAAGTCTCTTGTTTACATAATAGCATTATCCAAGAGTGACGTCTAAAATCGATATAGAATGGAATTCAGGTCAATAGAATGTCAAAAATTAAAGTAACGCCTTGTTGCCTGCCCAATATTAGCATGGGTAGAAAATGAATGAACAGGCAATTTTTGAGAAGACGTCAGATCAGCTTTCAATCTTCTTGAATATTCACAATAACAAAACTGGAACATCTAATAGAAACTGTGTGAACCATATAATAGGTAACTCTTAGGCAATCTTGGTAACAATAACACCCATCAGGCATGGGCAAATTTAGATATTGAAGAACGGAAAGTTCCTGCAGCACATATACCTAACAACTTAACATAAATTACCGATGAACATGGCAAGAATATCCAGAATAAAAACACAAGAAAGACACATAACTGTAAAAAAAATACATAATTGTTATTCAAAGGTAATGTCAATTTTTAGGATAATCGAACAGCATTACTAACCGGAAAAGTAGACACATGGCATGGCAAGGGATTATCACGATTGAAACTATTAATTAAATTTACTAATAGATGATACATACATAGAAATGCTGCAAAAACCTATGGAGAGTGTAAAAGTACCTATACCAAGTTACATATCAGTATTTCTGCAAAACTGTTTAGATCTCCTAAGGAGTGTCTGTCAACCATATAAAGCACGAGAACCTAGCGCACGTGGTAACATGTCTTCTTCTTTTCTGATTAACATATAACAAACACCTCTTAACTGGATAATTTAACAGATGTTTCTTGTGAAATAATGATGCCAAGAACATCTCATTCAACGAGCACAAGGAGCCTTATTGTAATCTTCCAGAGATGAATCAAAGCTGAGAAGAGATCTATCCATATTGATCCACAAGGCCAGCAGTTACGAATGTTCAGTAACAAAAAAACACATATCTTCCAAGGAGGAAAAAAATTCTGTGGACTTGATCTGCCTTATTCTTCAAATGAACGAAGACTTATTTTCTCAAGTAGCAATGGCCAATTCTCACCAAGTTGCATTGGATTCATCTCCATCGCTACTCTAAAATCCTGCAATGATACTGTACTATGGCTTCTGTGCTCTATTCTTCTGTTGAGAAAGCCATCACTGCTCAATACATGCATGTTATTTCCCTGCCAAACGCCATTGACAGCTTTCTTATTAGGCTGCTGAAAGATTGGATTTTTTATTGACTCCTGCTCTGATCTCGATACAACTAACTGAAAACACGATCTAATTAAGTGCTTCAAATAAGTATCCAAACCATTATTCAACAAATTGGCACAATCCACTGATACTCCTTCCAATCCTCGAGCCCTTACTATTCCCTCCATCGTCTTCATCAAGTCCTCACTATGACATAACTCACCAGTACTCAAGCTTGTATTAATGCTATCCCTACTACTTGCCACAGTCAATGGTCTCTGAATCCCTATCGGCACCTGAATAGGATTTCTTCTTGAGCACAACTCAAAATCACTGCATTGCTCCACAACTTCCTCCCCTTCTTCTACAATCTCAATTCCCAGTGAACATCCCATTCTCGGTCTCTTGTCCAGTTTATCCTCACACGTATCTTTATGCTTCTGCACTGATCTCTTCAAATCGCAATGACCCAAAACTCCATTCTCTTTAACAATTACCCCGTTAGGCCCAAGCAAACGAGAACGATCTTTACACCTCCTATCTCGACCTCCTGCTGACCTGCTCTTCCGAGGGGATGTCGGAAATAAATCCCCATTGGACCAAATCGGTGGAGGAGGAGGAGGTCCAATTTTAGCATGGCGGGACCCATCTCTAACCGGTTTAGATGAAAATGGGGCGGGCTTTCGCACTATAAGCATTCTTGAGAATGGACTGAATAAGCTCATTATGTAAGGGACATTCTCTTGCCCAAGGATCGATAGGCAGAGCTTGTTGAACTCAAGTTTGGTCAGCTTTTGAGCTAGTAACCGATTCAAGTAGCTGAAGTAAAGACGGCTTCGATCAGGGCCAACCCTTTTAACTATTCTAGACTTCAAATCCCCAAGATTGATCCGAGTTTCATCAACAACGGCCATAAAATTCATCAGATCAACAGTACAAATTACTTACTGGGCCTCCTCCAAAATTTGAACTTGGGCCATAAAACTTTCACCGGAAGAGTAATAGACAACAATGCAGGCGGGAATCGAGTGGTCTTCTTACAAAACCCTAATTGGGGAAAAACCGAGGTTTAGCCCCCAAAAACCCTAGAAATTAAAGTCGAGGTCAGCTCTTGGCAGATGGAAACCCTAATTAAACTGGAAAAGTGACAAATTTTAGTATGAAATTGGGCGGGAATTCAATAAAGAGCTTCGGATCAAAGCGCTGGAAGTAGTAAAGAAATTATCAAAGAGAAGAGATGAAGCTGACCTTTCGAAGCTCCAACTTGTGATTGATTAAAAGGGGAATTCGAAGCTCGAATCCTCAAAGCTTGTCTCTGCTTACTTGATTCTTTGTTTCTCTCTCCAAGTTCTCTATATATGAAATATTTGCTCTCTCTCTCTCTCTCTAACTCCAATTCGATGGCGGTCCCGCGATCGGCCGCTACTGAGAGAGCAAGACGAAGCAGAAGAAAAATACTGGTTTCCTTTCTCAATTCATTTCCCTTTCTTCTTTGTTTCCCTCTCTTCGTGATCTTTAATCATTTTGTTTGTTCATTTATTTATTTATGTTTAAATAACCATTTCCAGCATGAAATAGTATTATTATTATTTTTTTTTAATAAATCATCATTTCTGAGTTTGATAGATACCATGTGTCAAGTATTTTCCATCAGCGTCCATTATTGAGTAGATGCGAGCCTTTGATATCTATCAATTGAACACATGATTCAGATGTCTACTAATTGTATATCTCCACCCAGATTTAGTTAAGGGGATCAAATAGTTAATTTTAATATCATATAAATAGGAAAAGGAAAAGAAAGTAAATCTAACACTTCTTTCATTATTATATCTTAATGCATAAAATTCTTTTAGAAAATAGGTATTCCTTTCTGAAGCTCAAATTTTTTTTATATAATTGATCCATTTCAAACTAATTTCCGAAATTTGCCGAGTTAATAATCTAGATAGTAGATCAGATGAGGGTGCTCGATCCATCAAAAATGTTCAGGACTGTCTTTGAAAAAGTAAAAATGTGCAAAATAGCAGGGTCTAATTAGCAATGATATAGTTTATTCTCATTCTACTTGCAAAGAAAAGTGAGCAGCTGGCTGAAACGGGATTCAGTTCCAATCACGATAGAGGAATTGCCAAAAATGCTCCAGACAAGCAGATTATCAAACAACCAAGACATTTCACTTTCTTGGAAAACCAAAAAAAAAGTCTCTCAAATAATAATAGAGAACACAACTTGAAGAAACAAAAGGACCTCAACGGAAGCCGATAATTCTTTCAGTAGACTCGAACATTACTAAGCTGCAAGAGAGAATCAACTGTAACATTTTTTTTTAAAATGAATTGCAAACCCAAACCCAGCCCTCTTCAACAACAATCATAAATCCAGAAGATGCGTGTCGCTTCAGAATAGCTCATCAATCTTTTACAGGAGATGTGCCCTTTCAGTAATATTGGCGTGTCTTAAGAAAAAAAAAGACGGAATAAACTTGATATGAATTTTGCATTCCTCCACTGGTTCTCACTTCCACTTGATCTTGGGCAGGACTTCTTTCCCCATGAGCAAAATATTATACCAAAATTCGGTACTATTATTTAGCAGAGGATTCTCTTAATCTTTCATGAACAAAGATAAAAGAAAGAAATTTCTGAGAAAAAAGAACAAAGAACAGTAGTAGTCGCTGCCAAGCTCCAGTTCAGCAGCTATAGATTACGTGCCCTGCAAATGGGGGAAAAATCGTGGAGGTTATTCTAGATGAAATATAGGTAGGAAACAACTTTAACAGATTCCATGACTTCAGAATCAAACAAGAAGGGAGTGAAAAATGTGGGCTGCTGTTATATGCGCATCCTGTTGCCCTTTCTCCCCCATCAAAAAACCTTTTCATCCTATGACTTCTATTACCACATTCAATCTCATACAGGTCGCCAACATTCTCATTCCTTCACCCCACCAACCCCCTCATTTCTCTTACAATCACCAACTTAATAAGTTTAACCATGGTGGGATGCTATACACGACATGCATTTTTTACCATCCGTAACCACATAATGAACCTCCAGACTGCTCATGAACAAATCAATGGCTAGATTATTATGAAACGGTACCTGTACAGGATGTGCACCAAGAGAGTAGATTGTCTTTTAACCATGAAGAACCTTCTGAGGATCCAACTGTCCGCTACAGTAACTGGAAGGAACTGCACAGAATTCCTGACTTCCTTTCCATTCCTCACCAGGCTTCAGAGTGATGGGCTTCTCAATAGCAGCAGCCTCTATGCATAACATGTGCTTGTACTCATCATCCCCAAAATCTGCCATGGCTTTGGCCTTCTTATCCCAAGGATTCCATACCACTGCACAAAAGAAGATTTAAGTATATGCCAATTGGTCAAATGCAGAGCTTACTTCCTTGAATCAGTTTCTAAAAATCTCAAATGCAATAAGAAACAACATGAATTATTGAATGACTAATGGAAGTTAACAAAGAGGAAAAAATATATATGAGGAATTAAATTCACCAGCATCTGGCAGCCCGTCTTTCCGCACGACAAACGTTCTTTTCTTCTCGTGGTCAATTATTGCAATCTTGTTTGGTGCACTCAGATATATTCTATCAATCTATTTTTACAGGGTTAAATGTGTTAGCATCAAATGGTGCAAAGAATAACCTCAACTAACACCATGCATTTCAGTCACCTCAGATTCAAAAGTGATGGCATCTCCTTGCTCTGTGAACCGCTCTTTTCCCTTTAAGTTGTCAAGGTAATCAAGTGTCTCCAATCCTTCAACCCTTACTTCACTGAAAGAAGAAACTAAAACTCAATTCTGGAAAATCAGTTAGAATATGGTTTTAAAAATAATCTAACAGGATCAAGCTGGAAGGTGACCAACATAAGTCAATAATGTCAATATGAAAACATGCATCTGAAACAATGAGCAGAGTTTTTGGGAAGTTTATTATCCAGTAGAGGGAGCTCTCAGGCTACTTGACTGCACCCCTGCTCCTCCAAAGCAAAATCTGAATACTTGGTTTACATCTCAATTTTGACCTTCGCCTCATACAGAATTTTGGTTTCAACAGTTTTGGACCTTTTGACGGCTTCAAATTGGAGTTTTTGGTCTTAATTGCAAAAATATTAATTCATCAAAAATAAGGGGGGAATATCTTAAAATGCTGGGCAATTTTAGATTTTATATACATTTAACACCTAACCCTTAATGAAAACCCTCCATTCCTCCAATAAATGAAAACAAGGAGCCCCAGTAACAAAGTATCTCGTCCTGTATTCTTAATGGTAGGGAATAGATATCCACTATCACACATTTAGGAAGAAAGCTGCAAACTGCTTTTTTATAATTAAAAAAAAAAGAAGTAAACTTAAATGTGTTAATAAGAGTGGTGCAAATACATACAACTTTAAACATGTCAAGAATGTGTATATCAAAATATCACTGACTTCCCAACATACATGGAGTTATCTGCAACACATAGATAAAAATATATAGATAACAGAGAAGTAATAAAATTAATCATGTAACTTTAGTCATTAGCTTTTTGTTTAAAAGGTTGGGCTCCAACACTGAACTTATTTTCTTTAAACTCACTTGGACAATGAATCCGAATAATCCTATTCAATATCTTTATTTATGACAAATATAAATATTTGATATCTATCCATCTGTAATCTCATTATGGAAACAGATAGTGCTAAAATATCCAGAATATTAGAAAATGTACCCAAACAAAACTAGTACATATTCCATTCAAATATTAAGAACATGACCTAGCATGCATTTAGGTTGAAATCTATTTAATATTACATTCTGGAACAGAGTGCTTAGTAATTAATGTGGTCGAAAATGTTTTTTCTTTCTTTCTTAATTTACTGCAGGAAGGGACTAACACTGAAGGACTTTCTCATCACTGGACATTCCATCACATTTGGGTTTAACTTAAAAAGGAAAAGAAAACATATGACTGGCATTCATAATTAATCCGCATCCAACTCATTTTTTTATCCATTATGGAATATAAGTTCAATCTTCAAAATACAAGACTACTTCTGTTCCTTATGGAATATATGTCAACATTTACAAGACTACTTCTGTTCCTTATCCACTCCAATACACCCCTACTATTTTCCATCATAAACTCAAAAAACTTGGTCAAGTTAACACCAAAAGAGAGACATGAAACAAGTGTCAGTCTTCATATTCCTCGATACATGAATATTATAAGCTAAAAAGTATGGACAGGGATACAAGACACTCGATTCAGGATGACTTAAGACTGTCATGAGAAAATTCCTTAATGCGTAGGTGGGCATGACTATAAATGACAGATAGTACCATTGCTTAACAGAAAGGTGATGCAGTCCTCGGATTAATGAACTTGATCCTAAAAGATGTATACTTAGATTTAAATGGGTATCTTCCTGGTGTCCATATTCCATTCCAGATCCCTCTCCACTTTCTCCCATCAGGTCTTACACTTGTTTTGATTTTTACAATGCCATGCAACATTAGCTCCAATCTATGTTACCCGGGTACTTCTATCATGAAGTCATACCCGTACCCGTACCCGACACATACTTGACACTTATCCGTACCCAAACTTCATGGACACTCTTGCATATATGCAACATTTATTCAGACATGTGCTCAATTATATGATATATGTTTTAATTTAAAACACTTGTCAAACACTTCTTGGACGTATATCTCACACTTCACAATGTTCACATCCATTTCTTGAAACTCATTAGACATAGGTCGGGTTCGTTTTAGCCCATACCAAGTTCAAAACTGTGATTTTAAATGGCCGTTTAAATGTCTTGTTCAAATACGAGTAGCTTCCAATTTATAATAATCAACATAATAAAACAAACTAAAAAACATGATAGGAATTTTAATTGTAGTAAAATGTGAATTGAAAAACAATAATGATCTCATGCAAATTATTAATCTCAATATATATATGTAGCCATGTCCCCAGACACTACATTTTACAATTTTGTCGTGCCCCGTACCCATACCCACACCCGTACCCGTTTTCCTGCAACTTAGGCTCCAACTGTTAGTTTGAGGGTCTTCCATTTATTCCATTTCAATACTACAGATCAAGTTCCCTTCAACCAGTGAGGGTAGATGCAGACTAACTTCCTGTAAATCAACATGACGGGGGACATTGCAGATAAAGCAAGTTGGTCAAAACCTTTTCCCTTTACAAATCCGTCTAGAGTTTTAGATAGTTGATTCATTATTAATAAGTAAATTAGAAACAACAACTATAAATGCGTTTATTCCAAATTTTCCGTGTCAGATATACGAAATATTGTTCTTCCGTTCAGTCATGTTAAGAGCTATCTCCTCCACTATATTAACCAATACCGTATCCTTCTTAATTGCTTCCGACAAAGTTCTGTGAGCCCTGCCTCTACTACTACTTGCTCCATTAAGTATAATTTAAGCACTACTCTTAATCAGTGTATTTATTGGTTTTGGACCTTTTGGTTGCACATTGTTCAACCCATATCAACAAATTCTCTCATGTTATCCTCAATAAGAAGCAACCTCTAACTTATTCATCTTGTTCGAGTCATGTTCTACTCTTAATTGCTAGATGCCTATTCAACTAGTTCGACTAACTTTGTTGTTGTTTGGTAGCTTGGTTATTGAAGTCCAAACCTAGCTTATGAACCTGTGGTAATTCCGACTGTTTTCTAAGATACGTAAGTCCTCGTTGTTGCTTGGAATTTTTTAAGCAATCTTCCCTTGTGAACTATGAAACCTTAATTCTGCGGGCATGAAATCTTCTTTCATGTTGCCTTCAACATTTTTATTTTCAATTTTCCTTCACATTTTTTTGTTCCAAATTAGATCTTTAAAACATCTTTATCATATCTTATCAGCCTAAAGCATCCTTACAACCAACCATAATATCTGAAACCTGAATATTCCATGTTGTTTTGAGTAAAAAAGTTAGTCCACTATTGAAACGAGGCTACTTTGCATCGTAGAAACATCACGCCAGTAGTGTCAGAAGCTGTCATAGTTATGGCTGAAGTAAAGTTTTCTGTAAAGGTGAGGCACCCATAATTAAGTTAAATACGGTGTTATTATACAGGGTAGCTACATAATCAAGACATTAAAAATTCTCTACTTTAGCCTTTAATTCACTTCATAGATTAAAAAAAACTAGCCTGACTCTCCAATTTCGCTGATATTTACCATCAAAATAAAATTGAAGAAAACACAATCAAGACAGCAAAGTTAAATTTACAAACCTGACATCAGAAACAAAAAAGTAAGTGTGATATGCGAATGTAAACGAAAATGGCTTCCCATCTGCATTAGTATTTCTAATGCGTGATATAAGTATCAGGTCTCCTCCAGGTGTCAGAGAAATCCTTAGACGAAATTCATAGCTGCGAGACAAATTGGACGTGGTGTTAGACTTGGGTTTATCAAAAGGTCTTTTTCAAGGTGAGTAACTGAGACATTGAGATGTTATGTACTACTAAGATTTAGATGATATGACAAACTTGAAATCAATAATATGCAATAAAAGTGTACAACAGTTGTGTTATAGGCTTATAGCTTCCACAGGCATTTGATCCTAGTATTTACTACAGTTGAGGATGAGATACAAATGACTATCTAGTAGCACCTTGGTAATAATGACATTTTGATGGTGAATCACAGCTGGGAACATATTTCTAATGCACATTACCTCGATGATTTGGAAAAAGCTTGTAACATACACTAGAATTTGTCTGGAGTCTGGATGATGTGGCTTGTGTGATCATCATCTTACACATCCCCTGATGGCCTGACCTGACGATTGACATTACACTAGAAATATTTCACGTGTTGTTGACTATTTAATTAAGTTTGTGTCATTTAAATGACTCGTTGGAAAATTAAGTGTACCTAGGGTGGATTACCTGAGTAGTAGCTCGAGGAGATCACATCTAAAAAGAGATTATCCAGATAAAACATGCAACAAAGCCAAAACATCGGATATCTAGTATATTAATATACATATATCTTACAGGTTAGGTTCCATGAGCTCTCCAATAACATATGAGTATAGTGTTGGATAGCAATTTCCTGTCTAAAACGGTGTACTGTTCTCTGCAGGGCTGAAAAGGTAACATTGGGCTACGCATACCCTTCAATTAATGACTAGGAACACATTTACTAACATGATTGGAATCATGCAACAGTCTTGCAAAAGGAGCTCATAGCATAAGGAATACCAAGGCCAACCTTGGCATGGCAGTTAGACAACATATGTAGATATTTATGCCCACTGAAAACAAATTAAGATCTTTACCTATTTAATCATGTTGCATGTTTATGTATATGGCAAAAGTTTTCCCTACATGAACATGGACATCTTTAAGCCTCAATTTACAGCAACCAGGTAACAAGGTTTCATAAACAGATCAGATTAGCAGTTTAGCGCCCCTGATGTTGTCTGCTTCCAGAAACCTTATGAACCATACAAGCAATACGAAGCCTGATTAAGTTCTTTCTATCATTCTAAGATGATGTGCTTACAGGTGCTAAGAGGTAGCATGGTTGAAAAACATTTTTTTAAAAAAAACTGAAAACTTTATTAGATCAGTGCTATTAGATTCCTCAGATGTTCAATCAATGGGTAAAAACCTGTGAGGCCAAATCTTGGAATCTTCGTCAGATGGCTTGAGAATAAGATCGACAAAAGCTTTATAGGTGTTATTTGATGGAAAAGGGGGAGGGTCTGTGTCAATGCTCCAAAAGCGGTTCCTTGCAAAACCATGTTGTTCAAGAGATCCCTGGGCCCCAAACTGCATAAAACAGTAGTTTAGAAGAATGATAATTTTTGTATAAAACTAAAGCATATCCAAAAGAAAAAAATGACAAGTTGGCAAGAGAACGTACTTGAGGAAAGCATATTGGGATGCCACCACGTATTGCTTTTGGAGGCTTGAAAATAGCCTGAAAGAACAAAAGAACAATTTTGAATACTGAATAACAAAAAGAGGGCATTTACTGTTAATTAATAATCCAGTATATGGAAACAAAAGGCACCAAATGGTCTTAGAAAATAAAATGATGTTGAGAAGAAATTAGTTGTTTCTGGTGATAAAAATATGATCTCCAAATACTAAGATATTAGTTGATTGAATAATATTATCTTTGAGTCAAATTGTTTCATCTGCCTGATTTGTGTTCAGAGCTTGATTCCTCTCCAGTATTTGCTTCCGCTATAACTAAATCCCCTTCATGTGAAGATTATACTAATACTGTATGACTATGAAAGGTGTGGTATTGTACACATGCTAGATATCTAATCAAAAGATTTTAAAAAAAATGGGCATAAATCATCTAGATTTACATGAAAAGAGCAATTAGGCACCTTATTGCTGACAAAGAGCAACTCCTCTCCATGGTCGTTTTTCCAAGACGTGACATGACCACCATACAGATAGACCTGCAAACAGATATAAGGGTCTCACTAAATACCAAGGTGCAACAACTGTAAGAAAAATCGCTTAATATTTTTCTAAACAAAAATTCACAAAACAACCTATTGTTACAAAATAGAAAGCAGAACGAAAGAGCAGGCAAATTGTAGTGGGAGAGCTATGCGGTGAAAGGATATTAGCTTAAATAAACTGCACGCCCAATTAAAAATTTTAACGCCGATCACTAGCATCAGATCCTTATCCAAAACTCTAGGGTTTACTACATGCATCCTTTTAAATTAGGGAAAACAACGGAAATTCTATACATTTTTTCATTTCCGTATGCCTCTTGAAAATTGGGATTATTTCATTACATTCCTTTCATTTCCATATGTTACTTTGAAAATTTATCACATATCAATATCTTATGACGAATTATTTCCTATGAGATTAACATGTCAAAATCCGATAAATTACTGGAACATCACATTTCAGAACTAAAATTTGAAGAGCTCAACGGATCGCACGTGTCTCGTCCCGATCTAACATAGAACACGAGAACATTTCAAAAAAAAAGATCGCAAGGTCATAAAATTCCACCGCAATCAGCACCGGATCCATCGAGAAACCGACAGATCCGCGTCCGATCTCTCATTCAACCGATATTTTCAACAGAAATCAATTAAAGACGGAAATTACCTCCACGGAACTGGATCGAGTCCCTCTGAGGACGATCTTGTCGAGGCCGTTGATCCCCTTCACGAGCTCCACCGGAGGCTTAGCTGATTCCGCCATCGCTACACTCCCATAACAAAGAAACCCTAACCCTAGTTTCTCTCTCCTCTCGGTCTCTTTCTCTCTCTCTCTCAATCGCCACTCAGAGCAGCGAGAAAAGAGAACAAAAAATCGAAGCGAAGGTGAGAGAGGGCTTTATATAGAAACTGATTGCTCCCTCTTCTTCCGCTACGATGCGCCCATCTCGTGTCGTTAAAAGGCGCAGCAGTAAACGCACTCTTTAAAACGTACTCTTTACGAGGACCACATCTTGGGACTCCGTCGGACCCCATATATGATCCATCTCACTTAAAAAGTTCAAAATTTTGTGTATTAGGATGCAACTCATATTTCAAAATGAGCTATCATGAGATACGATAAGGTCCAATCTAGTTGTTACGTCATCATTAAATCTTTAAAAAATTTATTAGACTCTATTGGTTGACAATGCTCGCCGGTGTTTGAGAATAAATACAAATTTTTTCTTGAATTTTACTTTTTGAATAATAGTAGTCATTTTTAAGTATTAAATAAGTTTTTATGTTCGTATTTATAGAGAAAATGACTGATCTTGTCTAAAATCTTTTAATCTGAATAACCGTTAATTATCATATTTTTGAATGATTCAGTAAAAGGGTCAACTTATTTACATTAATTAATAGTTAACAAATCCAAGTGCTTGTTCGATTTCAGGTTCATATAATATAACCTTGAAAATTTCTCCTTTTTTTTATAGAAAGTTTCATGTGTAATTCACTTTTTTTCTCTTAATAGAATCTGCGAGAGAATAAAGAATTTGTGATGCGTGAATTCATCAGTCTGATAGGAGGTACAAGAAGGGAATGTAAGGGTGTGGTTGGCAAAGTGCTGAAACTGATTTTAGTTGAGATACGCCCACTCTAATAACTAAGTCCTATTTTGGTAAATAAGGGTCTATTTGGCAAATCCATGAAACTGGGTCAGGTCTAGCCTTGGTCCGGTTTGGGGCTATTTTTTGTTTGGGAACAAGCTAGGCCAGAGTTGGCCTAGCTTTTTTAGTTCAATTTTAAGCTCTTTAACCAGGCTAGGCTTGGACCAACACTGTTTTAATCCTGACCTGGTTAAGGTGATGTACTTGGCTGGCCCAATTTTCACTTCTTTGCCAAACAGACCCTAAAATTGTTGGGCTAAACTAGTTTTTTGTCTGGCCCAATTTTGCCTCATAACTGGGCAAAAAAAAAAAACACCAAGGATCCTCTGGTTTGAAGTAGAACCAGATAAGTTTGAGCCTAAAAGAACTAAAGGAAAAGGAAAGTATATTGCATTATCAAGTTGTCAAAGGAAAATATATTTGTTTATCAAATTAGAACTCTATATTTATGCATGTGTGTATTTAACAAATGTTATTTAGTTCAAAGCTAGTTTTTTTGAAAATTTAGCCAAACTAAGTTCAACTCAAAACTAGTTCACATAAAAACTAGTATAGTCTAACCTATACTAGTGTAACTAGATCAAAACTAAACTGAATTATTTCTAAGTTTGCCAAACTGACCCTAAGTTAAGGTAATGTTCAATAAGGTACAATGAATGATATAGCTTTTATGATTCTTGTTTGATTGGAAGGAGAAAGTGAGGAAATGACATGACTTTTAGTTCATTTTTCATTTTCACTCACCTCATTTTTGTGTCCCTCCAATTCGAAGGGATTTTCTCTCTTGTTACTTTTTAGTTTAATTTTACGTTTTTTCTCATCACTCTACTCTACCTCATATTCCCTTCTCTTTTAATAACATTCTATCAAAGATAATTTTTATTTTGTCCCTCACTGTACAACATTTCATATAAAACCTCAGAAATTTTTTCAAAACAAATGTACATAGAACGTTTGGTTCTAACATAATTCTCTATGTAGAGCCCCGCATTTTAAAGAAATTATGAAACCAAAATGGAAATTAGGAAAAATGGGCTATTGGACCTCTCATTTAGCTTCACAGTCCCTATCGGGTTTAAATTTCGGTGGATTTAAAAATGACTCGTCGAGAGAGACATCGGATTCTTTTTTCCCCAAGGGCATAATGTATATTTATCCTCAACCCTACGTCGAAGGATACAAAGACCCATCTGTGAAAACCATTAGAGACTATTTCTCAAAATGGGACCCGCACTTTGTTTGAGTGTGGGGGGGTGAGAAAGCGTGTCTTTTGGATGCAGGTGAAATTTTTTTCTCCAGCAAGGATCGTGTATCCGGTGCGATCTCAGCCGTCCGTTTCGTTGGGACGGTACAAAGTTGCTTGGGTGGAATGGACGGACAGAATTTATTTGTGGGGAACTACGACATGATTCGTGCATGTCTGTCTTTTTCTAGTGTAATAAAATAACGGACAGATGAGTCACAGCTAGCTTTAAAAATATATAAAGACAATTTTGATTATTAAGATAACATGAGTATATAACTAGCCTATTATGCATTTTTTAAAAAATTAATTTTCATAGCTATACAGTTGTTATGCAACCAATGTGTTAATTATATTATATGTGAAATGAATCTTATAACATTTAATAACATAGTAAAAATTCATATCTGTAGGCTAAAACTAAATTTAGAAAAATTTAAATACATAGTAAATAATTAAATCTGTTGGTTGTATTCAAATTTAGTTTACTGCACTCGTATTTGTTGGTGAACAATATTATATGCCAATAAAAGAGCAAAATCTTTAAATCATAACAAAAACACACAACATTAAAAACCAAATGACCAGCTAAGTAGTACTTTTTCACATACCATATATTACTCTGAAAAATGTAGGGTCATGGAGACATCTGAGACCGTTTGCTTAAAACTTGTTAACCATTAAAAAATTAATATTAAATTGACTCAAAATAAAAGAATTCACTCCGTTAAAGTTGCAAATATTTATATTTACTAGATTTTATGCACGGGCATTGCACGTGGTTAAATATCATGATTAATTATTTTTGGTTTATTTTCTTGCTAAAATTTATTCCTTGATTACATTTTGATAGTTTTTGATCACTTATGTCTCTAAACTTTAGCATTGTGATTATTTATGTTCTTTGATGTTTGTTTGAATAAGCTACACCTAATTTAAATTTTCATGTTGATAATTGAATTGTCAGGAAACAAATATAATCCGAAGCCAATTTAAATTTTCATGTTATTTGGACCGACATGAAACCAAACTTGACCTGAGAAAGTATAGCGCTGCAAAAGTAAAAACACTTGAAAAAATAGCATTATAAAAGGAAGATGAATAATAAAACCAATAAACCAAGATGATTGATTTAAAGTGGGCTAAAATGATAGAAAAGAGTTTATAAACAAAATCATAAACTAAAAATTAAAGATAACTCTAGTACACTTTTATATTTATATGATAAAAGCATCCACATAAGCATATAAAAGTACTAAAAAGTTTATGAAAATCTCTTATAAAGATTCCTAATTTTATTATAAAAAATTTAAATTATTCTATAATAATTGAAAAACATTGTCTTTTATTCCTTTTATTTTATTTTTTTATTGAGTCAAGATCAATCGTTCTTCATCCTTATCTTTTTCCTGGGTAATTCTAGAGTAGTGTGTTCATCGTCTACATCGATTGTGATATCAGGCTGGTGCTGAATTTCTTGTATTGTTATCTTTCCATGAGCTCATTCATCTTTTATCTTCTCGTCTAACTTCACAAAGAAGTTGAATGTATTTTCGATGTTCAATATAAACTTCTAAAAATACGGACTTTGATTTTTTTTTCAGCAAGCATAAATGTTAATTTCATATAAATGAAATTTTTTGTGTTTTTAATTTATTACTTAAATAAGGTTAAGAGTTGCCTCTTTTTTCTCTGCAATGAATTCTTCTGCTTTGCATCGAATAAGAGTTTCTGCTGCGTCAATAATATTACATTTGCTCTGTCTGTGTCATTTTTCACGAGGATTGGAATTAAATACCTGCATTTTTTATTATCAATTTGTTTTAGATTATAAGATTTTGATATATTTATTTCATGAAGAAGGGATATTACTTAACATTGGTACTCGTCATGTGATTCTACAATATTTATCATTTAGACACTCATTATTAGCATCTCTGTCCACCTTCTTATTGTAGCCTTCGCAAACGTAGAACCATGGCTCGACTCTATTGTAAATAGTAGTCATCTTTATCTTTAAGGTGCAATAGCATGTCTGTATATTGGTAAATTATTATTAGGTTTAATTGTATGAATTTTAGAATAGGTTTTCTAAGATCATACATCTTTTGAATATTGTGATGGTTGCATATATCAGTAATTTAAATTTATGTTATATTTGTAAAGAGCCTTAATGGAGATGATTTTGTCTTGGGAGCTTATTCGAATGAGCCACATATTAGCTTTAAAATGTAATATTTTTTATTGTGTTATATGGATATTTACTTGGTTTACTTACTATTCTCTTATTTATTCAAGAAGTTGTATCTTTGGGTTGATATATATTATTGATATAAATTATGATGACATGCATATCTCCTCTACAAATTTAAGACAGATATAAGGTGAATTTTATATTTAATGGCCTTTAATAAAAATTTTAGTAATGAGATATGTTACCTTCATATTTAGAGATCTTGAAATCTAATAGTGCTATTACATCATTATCTTTGATCATGTCTTCAAGAATTGATCATTAGTTATTAATCATATCCCCAAATAAAGTTGCCTTGAGGTCATGACAACGTATAGGAAAAAAAGAGCAATTTTATATGTTTTGCTTACGCAGAGTCATGACATACTAATTTTTCTTGTATCTTCCATAAAGAATATTTTTTTAATTGGGACAAAGTCCATATGTTCTTCAAGGGAACTTCGGTCGGTGCTTCTTTAATACATATGCTTTATTTTAATATCAATTAAAGTGATTCATGGGCGTTTCCAAAGTTTGGGTTTATTTTCTTTATTTTTCTATTTGAAATGGAAACAACTTTATTCTTTTACGGGATATCTCTGAACTTTTGATAGTTACTCTATAGATAAATCTTTGTATTTTTACCCTATAAATATTATTAACATCAGAAATTAATGTTTATAAATTATAGTCGATTAATGCTAAGCTATTATATTATAGTTTTTTATCGGTTTATGTGTTTTTGTCTTCAATCAATTAATGGTACTTATGTATTTTGCTGCTCCAACTTGTTAGTAAAATTATATGTAGTTACTTTAATTTATCTGATGGCGTTAAATTTTAATCGCAATATATTCCTTAACTGGATGTTTTAATCTATTGTTATTGTTAGTTTTACCATCATCAACTTAGACTACTTTTAGATTCGAAAGGGATAGTAAACCATAAATTGAAAGTTAAATTTATATATCTTAAAGAAAGAATATCAAATAATTACTCTTTTTTACCAAGTTTTGAAATTTTAAATTTTTTTTGTGATTTTCAACGTTTGAGGGTGTGTTTTGCAATTTTAAAACTTGGAGAGCATTTTTGAAAAAATTTAAATTTTAAGTTGGGTACTTGTAATTTTCATATTTTATATGTTGGTGGTATGTTTTCAAATGTCAAGATATTTCTTAGAACTCTGAAATTTTGAGGGTGTTTTTGCAATTATTGAAACTTTGGGTTGTTTTTATAAAATTTAAATTTTTAGTGGTCTGTGATAATTCTGATTGATGTGGACTGGTTATATGTTTTAAAATTTTAGGGTTTTTTGTGATTTTTAACTTTTAGGAGTTTTTGCAATATTTATAACTTTGAGGTTATCTTTGGCAAATTTTAAATTTTCAGGGTGCTTTTTATAATTTGAACTTTTGAAGGTGTTTCTACAATTCTTAAAACGTTAAAGGTGTTATTTGTAAATTTTAAATTCTTGAAGGTTCTTTGTTAATTTTCACATTTCATGTTTGTTATTTAAGTTTTGAAATATCGAGGTGTTTTGTGTAATTTTAAACTTTAGAGGGTATCTTAGCAATTTTTGAAATTTTTTCTTTTTTTGTAATACTTCATGTATTATAGTATGTTAGCTACGTATGATTACTTTACCTTAACAAACTAATATCGTGCGGTTGTTTCATATATTTTATTAATCTTATTTTTAAATTGTTGAGCTATAGGTAGTTCATAGGTATTAGGATAGGATATAACTATGATTAGGATAGATTAAGATTTCATATAATTGTTGAGCTATAGGTAGTTCACGGGGTATTAGGATAGGATATAATTATGATTAGGATATAGATTAAAATTTAAATGAAATATTCAAAATAGTGAAGGGTAATATTGATCATGAAAAGATTTTCTCGAACTCGTGCTTTTAAAGGGAGTATGATTTTCCTTAGTTATTTGTTTCCATAGGATTGTATTTCTTGTACTTTCTGTTTTCGAGGTAGTGTTTAGTCCGATCTACTAGCCGAATGATAACGGGCCTCTGAATGAAAAGGCTTGTTTGACGAGCCCAATTCAAAATGACCTGTTCGTTTTTAGTGTAGCCCATTTTAATAGTTTAGCCCATATGCATTTTTAGTTTTCCTTAATTGATTTAGCTTTCTGGAAAAAACAAAAAAACTAGTCTTTTAGCCCGTGTTAAGCTCAGTCTTATCACAATTCATCTATATCTCATCGTGTTTTAATCACTCGTATCCGAATATAATTTAAAAGATTTAATGACTCACCCCTTCGAAGCACGTGCCCACCCTCCCCCCTTCGCCCATTAAGGTTAGAGAACATGTCCCCGCCTAGAAATCATGATATTGAACAACTTATATAATGCTATAATTAAAATTAAGATCATTTAAACTATGTTTTCATATAAAATGAATAAAATAAAGATAATCAAACTATACCTAAATGCAACTTGAATGAAATTAAGATATAAGATAGTTTAAAATTCAAAAACAATATTAAGTAAATGATTTACGATAATTTAAGTAACCTACATTGGTTATTCAGAATATCTTTCGTTTGGAATTCAAGAAACTTTGAAAATCAAGTAAATCATGATATTTTGCATATAAACAATACATAGTATTAGCTTTTGAATATTCGTAGCAGTTGTTGGTGTTTTGATATATGAAAGTTTTAATGATAATTTATTATTTGTTGTTATGCAAATTCAAATTTTAAAATTAATTATAATTATTTAAGTACTTGAAAGTCCTAATTTAACAATGAAAATTTTAAGTATAATTTACAGAAATTCAAAATAATAAATTATAAAAATAAATTATTAGAAAATTTACCAAAATAAGGGCTCAGTTATTGAAGTTAATTTTGATATTCAATCCAACTACTTTCAAACCACGGCCTTAAACAGAATATTAAAAATTAGAAATAAACTACAATCATAAATTAACATCACAAATTTTGAACATAAAAACCACGAATAAATATAAAATTTCAGAACTATTTTAAAATAAAAGAATAGAAAATTCAAATTAATTTAGATATTCATTAATCTCATTGTTCTCGAGAAAAGTCATTATCTTTTCATCGGTGAAATCATTCTACCTTGATGGGATTACAAATAAGTTTCAAATAAAAATCACCTTTTATAAGGCTTTTACAATGAAAAGGATAAAAATTACAACTTTCCTCCTTGTGAACAAGCGGGATCCGTTTATCGGATCCTCGCTGCGATGGGATTCTTTGCTGTCTTGGGGATGTGTTCCGTGGACCACCGCGATTCCTTTCCCAAGTGTTGATCGAGCGAGATGCGGATGCGGATCTAGATCTAAAATCCCTCCTTTTACGTGGGAATTCTTAGATCGATCGGATCGAGATCTAAGCGAATCTGAGATTAATTCGCCAAGGAACTAATCAGCGTAGTAAGCGAGATCGACCAGCGAACCCGTTACTCTTCTTGAGATCAAGGCCAAGCTTGATCCAAAGGATGGTTTGTTGTTGTAGATCCGGATCGAAAACTTTGGATCTCGGATCTCACCTCCCGCAAGTCTAGATCTTGATCTCCTCTCCTTAGAAATTCTCTAACCCTAGGCACACACAAGAGTTCGTGCTATCTCCTCTGTTTTTATCTCTCCGACCTCTGAAAATGAAACCCTAGCCGTCCACATTTATAGGTGCGGCGGATCTTGGTGGCGGGCAAAAGCCCATTCGGCCTTGGTGTCTCGCCGGGCGAGACACCTCTGGTGTCTCGCTTCGGGCGAGGCGCCTCTGGAGTGTCTCGCTTCGGGCGAGGCGCCTCTGGAGTGTCTCGCTTCGGGCGAGGCGCCTCTGGAGTGTCTCGCTTCGGGCGAGACACCTCTGGAGTGTCTCGCTTCGGGCGAGACACCTCTGGAGTGTCTCGCTTCGGGCGAGGCGCCTCTGGAGTGTCTCGCTTCGGGCGAGGCGCCTCTGGTGTCGGTTTTGACCGAAGCGTTGCGTGCTTCTCTCTGGTTTTCGAGCTTAATTTGAGGCTTCAAAGTTGGGTTTATCCTTCACTTTCGCACTCATGGCGCATCAGTTCACCAAGGTTCGAATCGGTGGCCATTTCGGAAAGGAGAGCTCTTTTCGTATGGGCGCCGCTCACTCAGGCGTAGCCGCCTTGACTCTCGCCCTCGCTAACCGGCTAGCTGGACCAAAACTCGTGGTAGGGCGCCTTGAGGAGAGCGTTTGCGTTGCGTTCACTTGTTGTGTCGTCAGCGGTTTGCCATTACTTCATCGGATGACTTGTCGATTATTCGTCATCACGAGCTACGTTCGAGGGACTTATAGGTAATTTTCAGCGCCTCTGATACCCCTCCAAAGTGTTTGGTCTCGCTCTTTTATAGAAAAGCGAAATACTTTGGATGTGATAGGCCCGGACCTTCGGTGTAATAGGACACAGCGGCTTCAAATCTTGATCTCTCCGATTCTTTCGGACTATCCGGTGCTTTGTAGGATAACTAAAAGTGTCGCGGTGCTGCATTTATTGTCGACCTGTCGAAATCTTGACTCAATGGCCGATGAATGAATTTTCTTATTTTTAGCTCGTGGATCGTGAGTTATAAAAATAAATTATTAGAAAATTTACCAAAATAAGGGCTCAGTTATTGAAGTTAATTTTGATATTCAATCCAACTACTTTCAAACCACGTAAGCGGAGATATTAAAAATTAGAAATAAACTACAATCATAAATTAACATCACAAATTTTGAACATAAAACCACGAATAAATATAAAATTTCAGAACTATTTTAAAATAAAAGAATAGAAAATTCAAATTAATTTAGATATTCATTAATCTCATTGTTCTCGAGAAAAGTCATTATCTTTTCATCGGTGAAATCATTCTACCTTGATGGGATTACAAATAAGTTTCAAATAAAAATCACCTTTTATAAGGCTTTTCTGAATGAAAAGGCTTGTTTGACGAGCCCAATTCAAAATGACCTGTTCGTTTTAGTGTAGCCCATTTTAATAGTTTAGCCCATATGCATTTTTAGTTTTCCTTAATTGATTTAGCTTTCTGGAAAAACAAAAACTAGTCTTTTAGCCCGTGTTAAGCTCGGTCTTATCACAATTCATCTATATCTCATCGTGTTTTAATCACTCATTATCCGAATATAATTTAAAAGATTTAATGCTCGGAAGCCGCGTGCCTCCCCTCCGGCCCATTAAGGTTAGAGACATGTACAGAAATCATGATATTGAACAACTTATATAATGCTATAATTAAAATTAAGATCATTTAAACTATGTTTTTCATATAAAATGAATAAAATAAAGATAATCAAACTATACCTAAATGCAACTTGAATGAAATTAAGATATAAGATAGTTTAAAATTCAAAAACAATATTAAGTAAATGATTTCACGATAATTTAAGTAACCTACATTGGTTATTGAGAATATCTTTAGTTTGGAATTCAAGAAACTTTGAAAATCAAGTAAATCATGATATTTTGCATATAAACAATACATAGTATTAGCTTTTGAATATTCGTAGCAGTTGTTGGTGTTTTGATATATGAAAGTTTTAATGATAATTTATTATTTGTTGTTATGCAAATTCAAATTTTAAAATTAATTATAATTATTTAAGTACTTGAAAGTCCTAATTTAACAATGAAAATTTTAAGTATAATTTACAGAAATTCAAAATAATAAATTATAAAAATAAATTATTAGAAAATTTACCAAAATAAGGGCTCAGTTATTGAAGTTAATTTTGATATTCAATCCAACTACTTTCAAACCACGGCCTTAAGCAGAATATTAAAAATTAGAAATAAACTACAATCATAAATTAACATCACAAATTTTGAACATAAAACCACGAATAAATATAAAATTTCAGAACTATTTTAAAATAAAAGAATAGAAAATTCAAATTAATTTAGATATTCATTAATCTCATTGTTCTCGAGAAAAGTCATTATCTTTTCATCGGTGAAATCATTCTACCTTGATGGGATTACAAATAAGTTTCAAATAAAAATCACCTTTTATAAGGCTTTTACAATGAAAAGGATAAAAATTACAACTTTCCTCCTTGTGAACAAGCGGGATCCGTTTATCGGATCACCGGCTGCGATGGGATTCTTTGCTTTGTCTTGGGGATGTGTTAGTGGACGCAGCGATTCCTTTCCCAGTGTTGATCGAGCGAGATGCGGATGCGGATCTAGATCTAAAAATCCCTCCTTTTCGTGGGAATTCTTAGATCGTCGGATCGAGATCTAAGCGAATCTGGAGATTAATTAGCCAAGGAACTAATCAGCGTAGTAGCGAGATCGATGGCGGGCAGTTACTCTTCTTGGATCAAGGCCAAGCTTGATCCAAAGGATGGTTTGTTGTTGTAGATCTGGATCGAAAACTTTGGATCTCGGATCTCACCTCCGCGCAAGTCTAGATCTTGATCTCCTCTCCTTAGAAATTCTCTAACCTAGGCACACACAAGAGTTGGCTATCTCCTCTTTTTTATCTCTCCGACCTCTGAAAATGAAACCTAGCCGTCACATTTATAGGTCTGTGGCCGGATCTGGTGGCGGGCAAAAGCCATTGACCTTGGTGTCTCGCCCGGTAGAGACACACGGGTGTCGCTCGAGCCGAGCAGCCTCAGAGTGTTCGCTGGGCGAGGCAGCCTCTGGGGTGTCGGTGAGGCAGCCTTTGGGTGTCTCGGCTCAGGCGAGACACCTCACAGGTGTCGGTGGCGAGACACCTCACAGAATGTCCTTCGGCGAGGCGCTCTGGTGTTCCTTCAGGCGAGGCCTTCCCAGGAATGTCGGTTTGGCCAGGCGTTGCGTGGCTTCTCTCTGCTGGTTTTAGAGGCTTAATTTGAGGCTTCAAAGTTGGGTTTATCCCTTCACTTTCGCACTCATGGCGCATCAGTTCACCAAGGTTCGGAATCGGTGGCATTTCGGAAAGGAGAGCTCTTTTCAAAAATTCGGTGCCCGGACCCATAAGCTGCCCTTGACCCCATGCATGTAGGCTAAGCGGGACAGAGCTGCGTGTGGTCGGGGTCTTGAGCGTTCGCGTTCACTTGTTGTGTCGTCAGCGGTTTGCCATTACTTCATCGGATGACTTGTCGATTATTCGTCATCACGAGCTACGTTCGAGGACTTATAGGTAATTTTCAGCGCCTCTGGATACCTCAAAGTGTTTGGTCTCGCTCTTTTATAGAAAAAGCGAAATACTTTGGATGTGATAGGCCCGGACCGGATCGGTGTAATAGGACACAGCGGCTTCAAATCTTGATCTCTCGATTCTTCGGACTATCCGGTGCTTTGTAGGATAACTAAAAGTGTCGTTGTGCATTATTGTCGACATTTGGCAAATCTTGACTCAATGGTAGATGAATGAATTTTCTTATTTTTAGCTTCGTGGTGAGTTGTCGTCGAGCTGTTCATCAATTCAGTGAGACTTAGCTTTGAATCGATGAAATCTCCCTTTGCATGGCTTGGCATAAGACTAACCCGGTGGGAGGATATTGAGGATTCATCCTTTGATTAGTGAACTCTTCTGCGATGCTTTCGTTCGCGAATCCCGACCGGGGAGGGATTTTCTCGAGATGTGGCGTTGTCAGGCATCAAAATTTTCTCTCGAATTCAACCTCCAATTGGCGATTTTTCATCACATTGAATTGTCGGCGTCGTAAAATTTGAACCAGTGGAAACAAATTGGGGATTGTCGAGTTATCCTTAAGAATATAAAACTATTCTCCGGGAACTTCGACAAAATAGGAAATAGTTTAGACTTCGTATACCTAGTTGGAGTATCGCGATGGGAGAATCCTACTCCTTGTTGGAATAGAATTAGGTTATCCTCGGGAACTTTCCAATAGCAGGAGCGGTTTATACTCATGTTCCTTATTGGAGTATTCGGGGTTCGATCATCATGGGGATTCTTGATCCGGTGGAGAGGAACCCTTCATGAGTTGCATTCATTGTCTGGCCTTAAGTTGATCCGTTGGTCGGTGGTTGGAGCTATGGTGACCATGAAGTAACTTGTCGGTTCTTTGTTCAAACTTCTAGGGACAACTTGGAGAGGCGAGGCGCAAATTGGCCTCTTTCCCCTTTGGAGATCAATATCTTTGCTTGAGGAGATCAATATTCACTTGTATACTATTAGTGCCTCGGTGGGAGTTTTTCTTGGGGGACGCATTTAAGATCTCCTTTGAGGAGGTGCTTGTGATAGGGCTCCGTCACAAAATGAAAGTAGGTGCATGGTTCTGTGACTCTATACTCTCGGGGAGGGATAAATCCAGGCATGGGAGTAATGATTGACCCTTGTGTACATCCCAGATTGACTCCATGTATCTAGGTTGACATATCCCATTTCTTTGGTGCAATGAGGTCGGCTCTCTATGATAGCCCACAGGAAACACTTGAGTCTCCATCCGTTTAATTGGGGACTAGTCGTTAGCTAGTTCATCCTCAATTTGGCGGTTTGATGAATTCTTTTCTATTGGTAAGATGTTCCTCCAAAGCTAGGTATAGCGGTGGTTACTAAGCCAAAGGGCTGTAGAGGACCAACTCGGAGTCGGTCGCGTCGGCGGTAGTTCCATTGTTGTTGTGACTTACGATTTGTCATTTTCACTATCCACGGCATTCATAGAATTCTTGGCAAACCCTCGACCTTCAGCGGATTTGATTTGCCTTCACCGATTACCGTTTGAGCGGGCTAGCATGCGGATTATCGAATCCGTTCCGCATGTGGCGTTGTGCTAAAGAATGAAACTCTTTTAGACTTGGTGCTATGATTTTGAATACATAGACTTTGTCACTTAGGACTTGAGGACTGCGTGTTGGTGACTTTGGGGTTATTGACTGACCCTCAGCGGTTTGATTGGCCTTTCAGATCCCTGGTTTGGGCCGGGGCTAGCATGCGGATTATCGAATCCCATTCATGTGGCGTTGTGCTAAAGAATGAAACTCTCTTAGACTTAATGCTACGATGTTGAATCGTGAAGCCGTCTTTTCAGGAATAGACTACCGACAGCGTGGTAGGCGTTGGCTTCACCCTTCTTAGGCTTAGGGATAAAATACCCCAAGATGAATCTTGGTGTCTTCTTTTGTGGGAGGCAAAAGCGAGATCGGCTAGTGAATGGAATTGATTGTGGGAAAGGAAGAATTTTATATTACGTTTCCCGATGTCGGAAGGAAGGATTTTATATCCGTCTCCAAATCTTGGAAAGAAAGAATTTTATATTCTATTTCGAGTCTCCTTTTAATGCAGGTAGAGGCGAACCCCAAGTGAACATAAGAAAGAAGGATTTTATATCCTGTTTCTTAGTCTTGGAGAGGAAGAATTTTATATTACGTTTCCCGATGTCGGAAGGAAGGATTTTATATCCTGTCTCCAAGTCTTTGGAAAGAAAGAATTTTATATTCTATTTCGAGGTCTCCTTTTAATGCAGGTAGAGGCGAACCCCAAGTGAACATAAGAAAGAAGGATTTTATATCCTGTTTCTTAGTCTTGGAGAGGAAGAATTTTATATTCTATCTCAGGAAGATGGAGAGGAAGGATTTTATATCCTGTCTCCAAGTCTTTGGAAAGAAAAATTTTATATTCTATTTCGAGGTCTCCTTTTAATGCAGGTAGAGGCGAACCCCAAGTGAACATAAGAAAGAAAGATTTTATATCTGTTTCTTAGTCACGGAGAGGAAGAATTTTATATTCTATCTCAGGAAGATGGAAGGAAGGATTTTATATCCTATCTCCAAGAAAGGGAAACTAAAAGTGGGATCTCCACTTGAGAATCTCTTAAGGTGAAACTAAGAGTGGGATCTCCACTCAGAATCGAAGAGATCTGGTAGCTTTCACTTTTATAGGATTAGCCACGATCTGAGGGTCTCGTTTATCGAGAGTGTTCCAATTTTAGTACTAAGCCATGGGAGGCGTGGTGAAATAAAGCGATGGAGGCTTTACATTCATCGAGAAAGTGATCTCGGAGGTGAAAGTGGACCTCTTGTTCATTGAAAGGAATCAGAGGGATTTTGATAGAGGATCAAAAATTTCGTGGACCTCTTGCTTATTGAAAGAAGTCAATGGAAATTTTGGGGTGGAGGACGAGAAAATTTTGTGGACTCACCAGATCAATGAGTTTGATCGGTGGGAGTGGGAGGAAAGGATTAGGGTTTTCTCAGGAAAGTATTTCAGAAGAACTTCCCTCCAAAGCGGGTTATCCTAGAGGTACTAAGGATAGTACTTCTTGAGGAACTTCCATTGATCGGCATTAATTGTACTGCTCGCCTCTGGGTGATAAGGCGATATCGCCATTGGAATAGACCGTTTCAATCACAAGCGGCCCTTCCACTTGGGTTCAAACTTACCCTTCCTCTTGGAGTCGAGAATTATCGATTCGTCGGCGGCGAGGACCAAGTCTCCCTCCTTGAAGCTCCTTTGTCGGACTTTCTTGTTGAAGGCCACGGACATCCTTGCTTGGTAAAACTCAATGTCTTTGTTGAGCTTCCAAAGCGCTTTTCATCTAGCATCTCGAGTTCTTGGCTTTTGATGTAGCTCCTCTGTCGTCATCTCGGTTGCGAGAGCAATCTGGAGAGATGGAATCTGAACTTCAAGGCGGGGCTTCTTCACCCGTATACGGAGAGTGCAGGGTAGCCCGGTCGATTAATGCGAATCGTCGTCGCGTCAGCCGGAGTGCTTCTCAGAGTTTATCATCGATCGCGTTTGTTATTTTCACCAGCTTCTTGAAATTTTAATGATCGTTTTGTTGAAGGCCTCGCCAATCCGTTTTGTGCGGGTTATGCCTTGATTGAGGAGAGGCGTCACGGATCTTAAATTTCTAGTAGAGAATGAAGGCATTGCTAATGGCGGGGACCGTTATCATGTACGATCCGCCTTGGTACCGTGTCGATAGATGGCGTGGTGCTTGATGAACGAATTACATTCTTTACCTCCTTGAGGGAATCGCCTATGCCCACTTAGATGTCGGTGATTGCCGGGATAAACCGATCACCTTTGGTGGAGGAGAAGGTGGGCCTACCACATCCATGCCCCATGTCTCGAATGGCCAAGATGTGGTGGCGGGTGAAGTTGCTCGGAGGTTGATCACGGTAGTTGGCGTGTATTTGGCGCAGCGTGACGCCGAGCATATCTGACCGCATCATTGACCATAGTAGGCGGTAGTACCCCATCCTCGATCCGATCATAGAGCTTAGGACACGGTAGTGCGCCGCATTCTCCTCCGTGTGCTTCTTGGATAACTTCCTCTGCCTCTTTGTTTGAAAGCGTGAATGTAAGCCGTTATACCCAGCGATAGAAGCGTGCGGGTTTCCGTATTGTAGAAGAACCTTGGCTCTTCTGGACTGATTCACACTCCTTCATATCTTACGGCGGGATGCGTGCAAGGCGTAGTCAATAATAGGAAGCGCCAATCTCGGGGCTCAAGTCAGACTTGGGTTGCATACACTTCCTTAGTGACTACCCTTTCGTCATTTTCGCCCTATCATAAATAGGAATGAATAAGCGGTGGGTCCTCCGCGTGACCATTTGCTTTCGATCTCGGGGGTTCGCGCGCTTTATAACCGCGATGCATACGCATATACGATGCAGGTAGCGGAATATACTTTCGATGAAGAATCCTTCAAGCGAGTCCGCTAACTTCGATAGCGACCTAATGGTATGGGACTAAATCTGGGTTCGACCTCATAGTCCCGTGATGTTTGACAATGAGTTGGGAATCGAAAGCTTGAATACTCTACCCCGGCTCTTTAGCGAAGCTAAGTCCAATGAGGCGCGTTGTACTCTGCGACATTGTTAGGCGAGGGCTCGGTCGATGAATAAGCGAGGCATGACATGCTTCAGGAAACTAAGACTACTGGAGCTCGGTCTTAGGCTATCCGGTAGCTATCGCGTTAGTAGCTCGGGGCGCTCCATCAAAATATAAATGCCACTTTGTTGGTGCGAGTTGTGTTAACCTCGTGGGTCTCATCCGGTAGATCATCAAATATTTCAGTAGTATCCTTTGTTGGGTTGGTGCCAAAATCCTTGAGATGGCTTGTCCCTTAATTGACTTTCTTTGCTTGAAGTCGCAGTCATCTTGGGACAAAAGTAAAGCCCATTTAAGCGGTAGCCAATTCATAGAAATTTGGTTGCGTCATGAACATCGAGCGAGTTCACGTTAGAAATGGCGTAGATCGTTTGCCCAACTAAGTAGTGTCGCATTTTACGAATCGCCAAAGACCGGTAGCGAGACACTCTTTCTCGACCATTGGGTAGCGAGATTCGCACCTACCAAGGTTCGGCTTAGATAATAAACCGCTGCTCATGGCGTTGACCGTCTTGTGCAAGTAAAGCACTCAGCGAATGGTTAAATGCGGCTTTGATATAAATCAAGAGCGGTTTACGAGCCGGTATACTTGATGCGGAGGATTCGTCGGATACGTTTGATATCTTGAATGCCTTCGGCGGCGTCATCGGACAAAGGACACCTTTTTATTGGCTTAGAGAATGGTGACATTTTCGGAGAGGTTGGAAATGGGCGGGATGTCGCTAATCGCCCTGTAATCCTCTGAGTTCCTTAGATTCTTTGGGGTTGCAATTCATTGATTGCCTTTATTTTGTCGGGGTCAATGTGGATACCTTTGTTGGTAACAACAAACTAGAGAATTTGCATTTGGACATTAGAGGAAAGACTTCAGTGGGGTTCATCTTTAATTGATGAGTCGCATGAGGTCGAATCTGATCCTCAAGTCACGGATATGGTCATCTTTGTCACGACTTTTCACAACCAAGTCATCGGCGTAACATTCGGCCAGATCTTCGAAGATGATCACGAAAGATCTTTGTCATTCTTGTGGTAAGTGGCGCCGGCATTCTTCGATCGAATGGCATGGCTAGTATAGCAGAAGATGCACAGTCGGTGGCTTTTAGCGTCATCGGATGCATCTTGATTTGGTTGTAACGAGAACCCATCCATGAAGGACATTAGCTCAAATCCACGTGTATTATCGGCGATCACATCGGTGATTGGAAGTGGGAAGTCGTCTTTTGGGCATCGCGGCATTCAGATCTGTGAGTCGACCGCGTTACGATCGTCCGTTTTTGCTTACGGGCGATATTAGCCACCCAATCCGGATGTTGAACCTCGGATGAAACACGAGCTATGAGCTTCTTTACTTCGCAACAATTACCTCCATAATCGTGGGCCGAAACCGTCTCATTCTTTGTTTGGCGATTTGGCATCCACTTTAATGTCGGTGATTGCATTGCCACATTGGGGTCGAGCCACGGCATGTCCTCGTAGCTCGGTGGCTGTCGATATACTCTCGACAAGGCGATCAACCTTTTCTTTTCCTCTGGGGAAAGCATTGCTAATATTTATAAGTTTAGGGTGTGCTTCATTACCCATGTTGATCTGGACTACCTCGTCTTGATCGGAGGCTCCCTCTGCTCAAAGCGGTCCCGTCTTGCATGTTGAGGTGATGGACCCATGGGTCTTCCCATGTTGGCAATTCTTCATCTTCTTCGGTGTAGTGGGGTCCCTTTGTAGCCATGTTGGACATCAACCCACGAACATCTTCTTGGTCTTGTCGAGAGTGCGGTGGGATGATTGCTGGGTCGTCTAGGTTGGGTGGTTGGTTATTGATCGACCAACAACACTCATCTTCGAAGAGGATCGTATCCCAATCCTTTTGAATCGTAATAATTATCGGGCTTTCCCTTGGTACATATCACGACCTTGGGTGGAGCAGGAGATCCCCCAAAATAAAGTCCTTCTCCCAGCGCAAAAGTCGTACCCCACTTTTCATGAGGTCTTTGCTTTGGGCTATATGGAAAGATGAAGTTTGGTTTATCTTCATGAACCGTCTGTAGGAAGTAGTTGGTGGGAGTCAACTCCCCTCTGCCATAGACTAAGTCCTTCTTGCGGCCTCCCTTCCCTTGGATGGCCGAAAGTCGTCTTGGATGAGTCTCGAAGGTGCTTACGTATTACGGGATGGCCGAATTGGCATATGCAATTGGGGTCATTATACAACTTTTCATTACATCATTCAAACACAGCGAGTACTCTAAATCATCTTTTATTTCTTCTTGACGAGGCGCTAATTACAACTTTCATTGGAAGATCCCTCTTCGTCAAGATTGACTACTAAGGGTACAATGTCATTGAGAACAAAACCACCTTTATAGTCAAGCGGCCCCGGTATCCCTCACGTGTATCAGTGCCATGGACCGATGATTGATGTCAGTTCATTCGCAGTAAAGGAGAGTCGATGAAATAATTCTCCGATCCTTTAAGCGGTTGTTTATCGCGACCACCGTCTTAACCTCGTTATTAGTGTCGACATATTTGGACGATGGAGGGTAGAGGGACTATAACATGGTTATGGATCCAAGGCGACCCAACAACAAGTTATAGGAAGTCTGCGTCAATGGCGTAGCGGTGACTTCGGACTTTAAGTCCCCATCGACACTTAATGCGGATTTTACCAAGTGGTAGAGACCCGGTGTTAAATCGTATATCAGATGCCGGTCGGCGAGCCTGGCGAGGAATCCCGGGCTATACATCGGCGCAAAGGCATGATGCTCCTGTGAACCGGATCAACTTGGATCGGTTGACTTATTTGGAACCAATGTACCACGTAGTAGGGCGGCTGTCATGCCCGGCGTCTTCGTGCATATCCTCCTTAGAAGCGTGATGCAAGGAATATGCTTGGAGGCCACATTGCATTCGGGCTGATGACTCCGGCTCCTCGGACTTGATTTAATGTGGGTTAGGAAGACCTCAGTGCGCGGCGCTTCTCGTAGCAGCAGCGGGTTTCCTTGGACAACCTCAATAGCTTCATTATAAAGTTATTCTTGCTTGGGATGTTGGCCAATTGTGCCATCACATCGAGCGGTAGGAGAGCTTGTGTTCCCGGTCTATCCCTTCAATGGGCGATTAAATCGGAATTGCCGGGGTTGCACCTCGGGATTTGCGGGTTGTTTCCCCTTCGTTACGGTGGCGTCCTCCTTAGGAGTGGCGGGAATCGTGGGAATTGTTACTACCCAAGCTCGTTAACGTTTTAGCATTAAGGTTGGAGTCATCGGGGTATTTGTAAGCGTACTCCGCCCTCACGGTGACAAAGGCTTCTGTTCCTCCTCAGACAAAGAACCGTAGGAATTTGCTCGTCGTCGTCGAGTAGAACGGTAGCATTGCAAGATTTGCCCTTTCCTCGGACTTCTTTTTAGGCGAAGGCGTTAAGCCTTGATCGTCTTTAAGTAAGTCGGGTGGACCCATAGGAGTTCACCATTTGGGTGCGTGTCGCGGCACTAACCCCTTCTCTGTTGCTTGTGGGGATCGTAATTCACCGTCTTCATTCCCACTTTGACCACGGTTTGGCTAGGAACAGGGTTGTAGGCCTTGTCCCAAAGCTTATGGGCGTCGTGTTTGCCCGCGCTTTCCCTTATTTGGCTTTGGGGTGATCTCCCCACTTCAATCAAAGCTTGGATCTTGTCCTTGGTGGTAGCATGACTTGGTCGGTGGTGTATAAATACCTATGATAAATGATGCGGTCCGTCGTCCTTTGAGCTTCCTCTGGTTGGCGATCGGTGGCGGTTGGATCTTGTTGTTGTCTAGCAAGTACTTGAAGATCGGGCACCTCTTAGTCCACGAAAGAATCGTCTTGGAAACACGGCGTGGGCCCTCGGTTTACGGGCTTTGTTATTCTTTGCGATGGGGTCATTGCTGCTTCTTTATTCTTTATTGTGGCTGCGGTGGAAAGTTTGATGTGCATCAACATTCTTCATTGGCGCCTTCCCCTTGTTAGGGGACAAAATTTTGGTTCCGTGGATTTGGCTTTCTTGACCTTCTGCCTTCTCCCTTTTGAGAAGCCTTCGGCCTCTTCCCCTCGGACTTTCAAGTCTTTCCGAGGTTTTAGGCGGTGCGGTGCCCATAGCCACGATCCGTCCAGTTATCTTTGGCGGTCTTGAGGATGAATTCCTCGTGATTGGGTCACGGCAGTTCATCGCCTTGTTCTTGGAACCGTTTGACAAAATTATCCACGGTTTCTCCATCCTTACGCTTCGTCCATGCAACACAGGTGTGAAACCTGCGTATGCGTCATCGAAGAAGTTTGCGGGAACATAGATTCCATGTCTTCCCGGTTGTTGATCTGCCGCTTTGAGGCGGTACCAATCGAAGGCAGCCCTCGCGGTAGGCGAATGACCGAACCATCAAGGGCTCGTTAGGAGATGACTCCCAAATGGCTCTTGAAGTAGATAAGATGTTGAGTGGGGACCCTCTCCCATCGAGCGGCGTGAAGTTTATTAAATTAAACTTGGGATAGAGATTGACTCCCACTCTCGGGTAGAACCGCGGAATCCCGTCTTCTTCACTTCTTGGCGAGATGGCGAGTTGAGCTTGCTCTCGGATCCTTGATCTTGTCATTTTCACTTGCATTTACGTCGGTGATTTTGAGGTGGGACCATGGTGTCATCATTGGCGTTACGCTCATCGGTGTTAAGGTCTTGCTCTTCATCCGGTAATGGCTATCCGTCAAATTGATGTTGTTCGCGGCTGCCCTCACCACAGCGATTAGTCATTGCTTGCATCTTCGGTCATGCATTTCTCTCATCTGGCATTGTCCATTCGAGTTTGAAGTTGTCCTTACGTTTTGCCAAGGCTTCTTCAAGTAGCTTGGCCACCTCGGTGCACGATCATGAGTGCTTCCGCAGTATGGCCTTCACTAGAGGCGGTGTTATCGGATGCCATTGCCGAGCCGTCATCCGATACTTCATCTTCGATGGTACTCTTAGTTGCGGTTGTGCCTTGAAGGGATCCCTCGTTGCATTCGTGATAGTTAGGCCGTCGATAATCTTAGGCCATAGCCGAGTCACCGTTGGGAGGGTGTAGAACATCAAAATTTTATTCTTGATAAGCCACGATCGGCGAGATATCGTCAAGCGAAGTCACGGTTTGAAGGCTTACGAGAAACAAATTAGAATCACAAACACAAGAATAAGATTCAACCAAGAGGTTTAGCACGGCGTCCAAGCTCAAAGCGAGCTTTCGGCCGCGTCAAGCTCAAAGCAGCGGAGCTTTCGGCCGCGTCAAGCTCAAAATGCGGGCGTTCAGCGCGTCAAGCTCAAAGCGAGCTTTCGGCCGCGTCAAGCTCAAAGCGAGCTTTCGGCCGCGTCAAGCTCAAAGCGAGCTTTCGGCCGCGTCAAGCTCAAAGCAGCGGGCGTTCAGCGCGTCAAGCTCTAAAACACGGGCGTTGGTAGCGTCAAGCTCAAAGCGAGCTTTCGGTAGCGTCAAGCTCAAAGCAGCGGGCGTTCAGCGCGTCAAGCTCTAAAACACGGGCGTTGGTAGCGTCAAGCTCAAAGCGAGCTTTCGGCCGCGTCAAGCTCAAAGCGAGCTTTCGGCCAGCGTCAAGCTCAAAGCGAGCTTTCGGCCGCGTCAAGCTCAAAGCAGCGGAGCTTTCGGCCGCGTCAAGCTCTAGCGGAACTCTCGGCCAGCGTCCAAGCTCAAAGCAGCGGGGTGTTTAGCCCGTCCAAGTCAAGCGGGCCTTTGGCAGCGGGCGTCATGATCTTGCTCGAGCGGATCTCAACCCTCGCTAGGAATCGAGGTCATCCATAGCGGGTCTTCGCGTTTCTTCTCTGTAAACCACGATTTAAGCGGTTCCAAAACCGTTTTCCACGATTGAGGGCCACGAATCCTCATTCTAAAGAAATTGATTACACCTAAAACACCTATAAAGGGAGAAAAGATCTTGAAGGGAGGAGGATTTGGAGAGAGCTAATTGTGTGCAAGGAGATTGGAGAGTTGAGCACTTGAGGTGAATCGATTTGAGAGAGTTTGAGCTGTTTTAACATCGGCTTTTCTTCAATTTGGCTTGGTTTTCAAGCTTCGTGCGAGTTACAAAACCCGTTCTTGGGTTATCAAACTTCGCTAGAGTTAGAAATTTGCTCGCAGTTCTTAAACTTGCCTTGCAACCCCTTTTCAGCGTGATTCCACGAGCAAGGCGGTCGGATCGTCCACGGGATACAAGGATCAAGCTCCTATGCATGCAGTGAAGAACCCGGTTTTAAACAAAGGAAGGATCTCCGTTGACCCTTCCTTCTTTTGTAAATCGGGCAACCGATCGAGGACTTTGTAATTTCTTTTCATCTAAATCAGTTAGAGAGAGAGATTGCATTTGAGAGAGTTGTATTTATTCTTTCTTTAAAGTCAATTAGAAAGGATAACATTTGTTTCTGACTTTAATTTTCCTCGCTGACGAGAGGGACTCACGGAATCTGGCGTGGCGCGTTGCCTTGTTGGTCATATTGATGGTGACCTCAAGCAGCTCATCCTTGTTCTCGGGAAAAGTTGGGATGATTGTCATTGCTTGAATCCGTTACAAACTTGATTAAACACAGCGAAATTGAGAAAAAGATTGCCTTTTATAAGGCTTACAATGAAAATCAAAAATTACAACTTTAACCCTAAACAAACACGAGGATCTTTATTTCACGGGGTCACCTTGCGTGGGATTCTTTGCCTATCTTGGGGATGTATTAGTGGACCACATGCGATTCCTTTCCCAAGTGTTGATCGAATGAGATGCGGATGCGGATCTAGATCTAAAAATCCCTCCTTTTCGTGGGAATTCTTAGATCGATCGGTCGAGATCTAAGCGAATCTGAGGATTAATTAGCCAGGAACTAATCAGCGTAGTGAGCGAGATCGACCAGCGAACTCGTTACTCTTCTTGGATCAAGGCCAAGCTTGATCCAAGGATGGTTTCTTTGTTGTAGATCGGATCGAAAACTTTGGATCTCGAGTCGCAAATCTCCCCGTGCAAGTCTAGATCTTGATCTCCTCTCCCTTGGAAATTCTCTAACTCTAGGCACACACAAGAGTTGGCTATCTCCTCTGTTTTATCTCTGCCGACCTCGAAAATGAAACCCTAGCCGTCACATTTATAGATGCGGCATGCGGATGCGTGGCCCGGGCAAAGCATTGATGTAGTGTCTGGTAGAGACACCACAGGTGTCTCCTCGGGCAGAACACCTATGATGTCTCGCTTCGGCGAGACACCTCGGAGTGTCTCGCTTCGGCGAGACACCTCTGAATGTCTCGCTTCGGCGAGACACCTCACGGAGTGTCTCGCTTCGGCGAGACACCTCTGAATGTCTCGCTTCGGCGAGACACCTCTGAGTGTCTCGCTTCGGCGAGACACCTCGGAGTGTCTCGCTTCGGCGAGACACCTCACGGAGTGTCTCGCTTCGGCGAGACACCTCACAGATGTCGGTTTTGACCCGGCGTTGCGTGGCTTCTCTCTGCTGGTTTTAGAGCTTAATTTGAGGCTTCAAAGTTGGGTTTATCCTTCACTCGCACTCATGGCGCATCAGTTCACCAAGGTTAGGAATCACCAAGGTTAGAAAACTTCTGCGTAGAAGCGTCTTGAGGAAGCGTTTGCGTGCGTTCACTTGTTGTGTCGTCAGCGGTTTGCCATTACTTCATTGGATGACTTGTCGATTATTCTCGTCATCACGAGCTATGTTCGAGGACTTATAGGCAATTTTCAGCGCCTCTGAGATACCCCCTCAAAGCGTTTGGTCTGGCTCTTTTATAGAAGAAGCGAAATACTTTGGATGTGATAAACCCGGACCGATCGGTGTAATAGGACTGGCGGCTTCAAATCTTGATCTCTCGATTCTTTGGACTATCCGGTGCTTTGTAGGATAACTAAAAGTGTCGCGGTCTTTGCATTTATTGTCGACCGTGAAATCTTGACTTCGATGGTAGATGAATGAATTTTCTTATTTTTAGCTTCGTGGCTGTGAGTTGTCGTCGGCTGTTCATCAATTCAGTGAGACTTAGCTTTGAATCGGTGAAATCTCCACTGCATGGCTTGGCATAAGACTAAACCCGGTGGGAGGATATTGAGGATTCATCCTTTGATTGGTGAACTCTTCTGCGATGCTCGTTCGGGGCCCGACCCAGTGGGAGGATTTTCGAGATGTGGCGTTGTCGGCATCAAAATTTTCTCGAATTCAACCTCCAATTGGCAATTTTTCATCTGAATTGTCGGCGTCGTGGTGAACCCGGTGGAAGCAAATTGGGGATTGTCGAGTTATCCTTAAGAATATAAAACTATTCTCCGGGAACTTCGACAAAATAGGAAATAGTTTAGACTTCGTATACCTAGTTGAGTATTAGCGGTGGGAGAATCCTACTCCTTGTTGGAATAGAATTAGGTTATCCTCGGGAACTTTCCAATAAATTAGGGAGCAGTTTATACTCATGTTCCTTATCGGAGTATTCGGGGGTTCGACCATCATGGGGATTTCTTGTCCGTTTGGAAAGGAACCCTTCATGAGTTGCATTCATTGTCTGGCGGAGTTGATCCGTTGGTCGGTGGTTGGAATGTATACTATTAGTGCCTCGGTGGGAGTTTTCTTGCGGGGACCACATTTAAGGTCTCCTTTGAGGAGGTGCCTGTGATAGGGCTCCGTCACAAAATGAAAAGCTAGGTGCATGGTTGCTTTGTGACCTATACTCTCGGGGAGATCGATGAACCGACCTTGTAGGAGTAATGATTGACCCTTGTGTACATCCCGATTGACTCCATGCATCTAGGTTGACATATCCCATTTCTTGGTGCAATGAGGTCGGCTCTCTATGATAGCCCACACGGAAACACTTGAGTCTCTATCGTTTAATTGGGGACTAGTCTTGTTAGCTAGTTCATCCTCAATTTGGTGGTCTTGATGAATTCTTTTTGTTGGTAAGATGTTCCTCCAAAGCTAGGTATAGCGGGGGTTACTCGCCCAAAGGGCTGTAGAGGACCAGCTGCGGAGTCGGTCGTCGGCGATAGTTCCATTGTTGTTGTGACTTGCGATCTGTCATTTTCATTGTCCACGGCATTCATAGGATTCTTGGCAAACCCTCGGCCTTCAGCGGTTTGATTTGCCTTTACCGATTACCGTTTGAGCCGGGCTAGCATGCGGATTATCGAATCCGTTCGCATGTGGCGTTGTGCTAAAGAATGAAACTCTTTTAGACTTGGTGCTATGACTTTGAATACATAGACTTTGTCACTTTTCACGGGTAAAAGACTAGCGTGGCGTGTGTTGGCGGTGACTTTGGGGTTATTAGCCAACCCGACCTTCAGCGGTTTGATTTGCCTTTACCGATTACCGTTTGAGCCGGGCTAGCATCGCGGATTATCACGGATCCGTTCCGCACATGGCGTTGTGCTAAAGAATGAGACTCTCTTAGACTTAATGCTACGATGTTGAATCAGAAGCCATTGCTCTTTGCAGGCAGAGACCACCCGACAGCGTGGTAAGCGTTAGCTTCATCCCTTCTTAGGCTTGGGATAAAATACCCGAATCAAGCTCGGTGTCTTCTTCAATCGGAAAAAGACTAAACCCGACAGCGTCTTGGCGTTGGCTTTATCCTTCTTAGGCTTGGGATAAAATGCCCCAAGATGAATCTTGGTGTCTTCTTTGTCAGGAGAATGGCTGAACGGATCGAGGCGGGTGAATGGAATTGATTGTGGGAAAGGAAGAATTTTATATTACGTTTCCAGATGTCGGAGAGGAAAGATTTTATATCCTGTCTCCAAGTCTTTGGAAAGAAAGAATTTTATATTCTATTTCGGGTCTCCTTTTAATGCAGGTAGAGAGCGAACCCCAAGTGAACATAAGAAAAGAAGGATTTTATATCCTGTTTCTTAGTCTTGGAGAGGAAAATTTTATATTCTATCTCAGGAAAAAGGAGAGGAAGGATTTTATATCCTGTCTCCAAGTCTTTGGAAAGAAAGAATTTTATATTCTATTTCGAGGTCTCCTTTTATAAGATTGAGGGACCCCAGTGAACATAAGAAAAGAAGGATTTTATATCTGTTTCTTAGTCTTGGAGAGGAAGAATTTTATATTCTATCTCAGGAAAAAGGAGAGGAAAGATTTTATATCCTATCTCCAAGAAAGGAAACTAAAAGTGGGATCTCCACTTGAGAATCTCTTAAGGTGAAACTAAGAGTGGGATCTCCACTCAGAATCGAAGAGATCTGGTAGCTTTCACTTTTATAGGATTAGCAATCACGAGGTCGTTTATCGAGAGTGTTCCAATTTAGTACTACCGCCATGGGAGGCGTGGTGAAATAAAGCGATGGAGGCTTTACGTTCATCGAGAAAGTGATCTCGAATTTGAAAGTGGACCTCTTGTTCATTGAAAGGAATCAAGAGGGATTTTGATAGAGGATCAAAAATTTAGTGGACCTCTTGCTTATTGAAAGAAGTCAATGGGGAATTTTGGTGGAGGGACCGAGAGAAATTTTGTGGACCCACGTCAATGAGTTTGATCGGTGGGAAGTCTGGAGGAAAGGATTAGGGTTTTCTCAGGAAAGTATTTCAGAAGAACTTCCCTCAAAGCGGGTTATCCTAGAGGTACTAAGGATAGTACTTCTTGAGAACTTCCCATTGATCGGCATTAATTGCCTATCGCCTTCCTGGGTGATAAGGCGATATGCGCCATTGGAATAGACCATTTCAATCACAAACGGCCCTTCCCACTTGGGTTCAAACTTACCCTTCCTCTTGGAGTCGAGAATTATCGATCGTCGAGCAGCGAGGACCAAGTCTCCCTCCTTGAAGCTCCTTTGTCGGACTTTCTTGTTGAAGGCCCTGGACATCCTTGCTTGGTAAAACTCAATGTGTTGTTGAGCTTCCAAGCGCTTTTCATCTAGCATCTCGAGTTCTTGGCTTTTGATGTAGCTCCTCATGCGTCATCTCGGTTGCGAGCAATCTGGAGAGATGGAATCTGAACTTCAAAGGCGGGGCGCTTCACACCCATATACCCGAGAGTGCGGGGTAGCCCGGTCGGTGTCGCGAATCGTCGTGCGTCGCCCGAGTGCTTCTCAGAGTTTATCATCGGTCGCGTTTGTTATTTTCACGGCTTCTTGAGAATTTTAATGATCGTTTTGTTGAAGGCCTCGCCAATCCGTTTCTGTGAGTTATGCCTTGATTGAGGAGGCGTCACGGATCTTAATTTCATAAAACCGAATGAAGGCATTGCTAATGAGCGGGGACCGTTATCATGTCGATCCGCCTTGGTACAGGTGTCGATAGATGGCGTGGTGCTTGATGAACGAATTACATTCGGCTTTTACCTCTTTGAGGGAATCGCCTCTGCCCACTTGGAATGTCGGTGATCGCCGGGATAAACCGATCACCTTTGGCCGACGGAGGAAAGATTGGGCCTACCACATCCATGCCCCATGTCTCGAATGGCCAAGATGTGGTGGCGGGTGAAGTTGCTCCGGAGGTTGATGCGGAGTAGTTTGCGTGTATTTGGCAGCGTGACATTCAGAGCATATGCGATCGCATCATTGACCATAGTAGGCGGTAGTACCCCATCCTCGATCCGATCATAGAGCTTAGGACACGGTAGTGCGCCGCATTCTCCTCCGTGTGCTTCTTGGAGAACTTCCTCTGCCTCTTTGTTTGAAAGGCGTGAGTAGCAAACCGTTATACCCACGCCGATGAAGCGTCACGGGTTTCCGTATTGTAGAAGAACCTTGGCTCTTCTGGTGATTCCGCAGCTCCTTCATATCTTACGGGGATGCGTGCAAGGCGTAGTCAATAATAGGGAAGCGCCAATCTCGGGGCTCAAGTCCGACTTGGGTTGCATACACTTCCTTAGTGACTACCCTTCGTCATTTTACGTCTGTCATAAATAGGAATGAATAAGCGGTGGGTCCTCACCGTGACCATTTGCTTTCGATCTCGGGAGGTTGCGCCAAAGAACTAATGCACCTTGATGCATGCATGCATCGCGATGCAGGCGGAATGTACTTTCGATGAAGAATCCTTCAAAGCGAGTCCGCTAACTTCGATAGCGACGATGGTATGGGATTAAATCGGGTTCACGACCTCATAGTCCCATGAGATCGTTTGACAATGAGTTGGGAATCCCGAGAACTTCGAGATACTCTACTGACTCTTTAGCGAAGCTAAGTCCAATGAGGGCGTTGTACTCTGCGACATTGTTAGAAGCGGGGCTCGGTCGATGAATAAGCGAGGCATGACATGCTTCCACAGGGAAACTAAGACTACTCCGACTCGTGAGAGATCTTAAATATCGAGCGCTTCGCCCGCGTTCTTCGGGGCGCTCCATCAAAATATAAATGCCACACTGTTGGTGCGAGTTGTGTTAACCTCGTGGGTCTCATCCGGTAAATCATCAAATAGTTCAGTAGTATCCTTTGTTGGGTTGGGCAAAAGATCATGAGATGGCTTGTCCCTTAATTGACCTGGCGCGGAAGTGCAAGTCATCTTGGGACAAAAGTAAAGCCCATTTCGCCAGCGCCAATTCATAGAAATTTGGCTGCGTCATGAACACCGAGCAGGATTCGTTAGAAATGGCGTAGATCGTTTGCCCAACTAAGTAGTGTCGCATTTTACGAATCGCCAAAGACCGGTAGCGAGACACTCTTTCTCGGTCATTGGGTAGCGAGATTCCGCACCCACCAAGGTTCGGCTTAGATAATAAACCTTTGCTCATGGCCGTGGTGCGTCGTCTTCGCAAGTAAAGCACTCAGCGAATGGTTCGTCGCTTTGATATAAATCAAGAGCGGTTTACGGACTTGATTACTTGATGCGGAGGATTAAATCGGATATGTTTTGATATCTTGAATGCCTTCGGCGGCGTCATCGGACAAAGGACACCCCTTTTGTTGACTTAGAGAATGGTGACATTTTCGGAGAGGTTGGAAATGAAGCGCGGATGTGCATGTCGCCCTGTAATCCTCGAGTTCCCTTAGATTCTTTGGGGGTTGCAATTCATTGATTGCCTTTATTTTGTCGGGGTCAATGTGGATACCTTTGTTGGTAACAACAAACAGAAATTGCCAGCGGACATTAGAGGAAAGACTTGGTGGGGTTCATCTTTAATTGATGAGCTCGCATGAGGTCGAATACCGTCCTCAAGTCACGGATATGGTCATCTTTGTCACGACTTTTCACAACCAAGTCATCGGCGTAACATTCGACCGTCTTAGAAGATGATCACGAAAGATCTTTGTCATTCTTGGCTGGTAAGTGGCGCCGGCATTCTTCGATCCGAATGGCATGGCGTAACGAAGATGCCTAGAGGAGTTCGAGCGCCGTGTGCTGCGTCATTGGATGCATCTTGATTTGGTTGTAACGAGAACCCATCCATGAAGGACATTAGCTCAAATCCACATGTATTATCGGCGATCACATCGGTGATTGGAAGTGGGAAGTCGTCTTTTGGGCGCGGCATTGGATCTGTAGTCGGCGCAAATTACGATCGTCCGTTCTTTTTAGCAGGAACAATATTAGCCACCCAATCAGGATGTTGAACCTCCGGATAAAACCGAGGCTATGAGCTTCTTTACTTCGCAACAATTGCCTCCATAATCGTGGGCCGAAACCGTCTGTTCTTTGTTTGGCGGGTTTGGCATCCACTTTAATGTCGGCGGTGCATTGCCACATTGGGGTCGAGCCACGGCATGTCCTCGTAGCTCGGTGAAAACATCGATATACTCTCGACAAGAGTGATCAACCTTTTCTTTTCCTGCGGGGAAGGCTGTTGCTAATATTTATAAGTTTAGGGTGTGCTTCATTACCCATGTTGATCTGGACTACCTCGTCTTGGTCGGGCTCCCTCTGCTCAAACCGGTCCCCATCGCATGTTGAGGTGATGGACCCATGGGTCTTCCCATGTTGGCAATTCTTCGTCTTCTTCGGTGTAGTGGGGTCCCTTTGTAGCCATGTTGGACATCAACCCCGAACATCTTGCGATCTTGGCGTCGAGTCGAGGCGTGAGTCGGATGAGTACTCGTCGTCTAGGTTGGGTGGTTGGTTATTGATCAACCAACAACACTCATCTTCGAAGAGGATCGTATCCCAATCCCCTTTTAAATCGTAATAATTATCGGGTTTTCCCTTGGTACATATCGACCTTGGGTGGAGCGGAGATCCGCCCAAAATAAAGTCCTTCTCCCAGCGCAAAGTCGTACCCCACTTCTTCATGAGGTCTTTGCGCTTCGGGCTATATCGGAAAGATGAAGTTTGGTTTATCTTCGCCGGAACCGTCTGCGAGGAAGTAGTTGGGCGTGGGAGTTAACTCCCCTCTGCCGTAGACTAAGTCCTTCTTGCGGCCTCCCTTCCCTTGGACGACGAAAGTCGTCTTGGATGAGTCTCGAAGGTGCTTCTGTATTACACAGGATGACCGAATTGGCATATGCAATTCGGTCATTATACAACTTTTCATTACATCATTCAAACACAATGAGTACTCTAAATCATCTTTTATTTCTTCTTGACGAGCGCCAATTACAACTTTCATCGGAAGATCCCTCTTCGTCAAGATTGACTACTAAGGGTACAATGTCATTCAGAACAAAACCACCTTTATAGTCAAGCCCGACTTCGGTATCAGCGTCCTCACCGCTGTCCGTGCCATGGGCCGATGATTGATGTCGGACTCATTACAGTAAAGGAGAGTCGGTGAAATAATTCTCGGTCCTTTAAGCGGTTGTTTGTCGCGACCACCGTCTTAACCTCGTTATTAGTGTCGACATATTTGGACGATGGAGGTAGAGGGACTATAACATGGTTATGGATCCAAGGCGACCCAACAACAAGTTATAGGAAGTCTGCGTCAATGGCGTAGCGGTGACTTCGGACTTTAAGTCCCCATCGACACTTAATGCGGATTTTACCAAGTGGTAGAGACCGGTGTTAAATCCGTATATCCTGATGCCGGTCGGCGAGCTGGCGGCGAGGAATCCCGGGCTATACATCGGCGCAAAGGCATGATGCTTACAGTGAACCGGATCAACTTGGATCCGGTTGACTATTTGGAACCAATGTACCACAGTAAAGGCTGTCATGCCGGCGTCTTCGTCGCATATCCTCCTTAGAGAGCGTGATCACGGGGAATATGCTTGGAGCCACATTGCATTCGGTGATGACTCGGCTCCTCGGACTTGATTTAATGTGGGTTAGGAAGACCTGCGAGTGCATAGCGCTTCTCGTAAAGCTTAGCGGGTTTCCTTGGACAACCTCAATAGCTTCATTATAAAGTTATTCTTCTTGGGATGTTGGCCAATTGTGCCATCACATCGGCGGTAGGAGAGCTTGTGTTCCCGGTCTATCCCTTCTAATCGGGCGATTAAGCGGGGCTGCCGGGGTTGCACCTCGGGATTTGCGGTTGTTTCCCTTTTGTTACGGTGGCGTCCTCCTTAGGAGTGGCGGAACCGTGGGAATTGCTACTACCCCAAGCTCCGTTAACGTTTTAGCATTAAGGTTGGAGTCATCGGGTATTTGTAAGCGTACTCCGCCCTCACGGTGACAAAGGCTTCTGTTCCTCCTCAGACAAAGAACATGTAGGAATTTGCTCGTCGTCGTCGAGTAGAACCGCTGAGGTAGCATTGCAAGATTTGCCCTTTCCTTGGACTTCTTTTTAGGCGAAGGCGCCCGCGATCGTCTTTAAGTAAGTCGGGTGGACCCATAGGAGTTAAGCCATTTGGGGCGTGTCGCGGCACTAACCCTTCTCTTTGCTTGTGGGGATCGTCATTCACCGTCTTCATTCCCACTTTGACCACGGTTTACGGCGGAACGGGTTGTAAACCTTGTCCCAAAGCTTATGGGCGTCGGCGTTTGCGCCCACTTGCTTTCCCTTATTTGGTTTTGGAGTGATCACCCCCACTTCAATCAAAGCTTGGATCTTGTCCTTCAGCTGGTAGCATGACTTGGTCGGGTGGTGTATCGCCCTATGATAGGCGCAATACTTGGGGTCCGTCGTCCTTTGAGCTTCCTCCTGGTTGACGATCGATGGCAGTTGGATCTTGTTGTTGTCTAGCAAGTACTTGAAGATCCCAGGCACCTCTTCGTCCCTGAAAGAATACGTCTTGGGAAACCTGGGCGTGGACGCCCTCGGTTTACGGTATTATTCTTCGCGATGGGGTCATTGCTGCTTCTTTATTCTTTGTTGTGGGCTGCGGTGGAAAGTTTGATGCGCATCAACATTCTTCATTGGTGCCTTCCCCTTGTTCCGGGGGACAAAATTTTGGTTCCGTGGATTTGGCGTCTGCTGACCTCGCTCTGCCTTCTCCCTTTTGAGGAAACGCTCAGCCTCTTCCCCTCGGACTTTCAAGTCTTTCCATGTTTTAGACGGTGCAGTGCCCATCATACGATCCGTCCAGTGAGAGGTTATCTTTGGCGGTCTTGAGGATGAATTCCTCCGTGATTGGGTCCGCGGCGGTTCATCGCCTTGTTGCGGAACCGTTTGACAAAATTATCCACGGTTTCTCCATCCTTACGCTTCGTCCCATAGCGCGCAGAGTGAAACCTGCGTTATGCGTCATCGAAGAAGTTCGCCGGGAACATAGATTCCATGTCTCCCCGGTGTTGATGCTGCCCGCTTTGAGGCGGCGATACCAATCGAAGGCAGCCCTCGCGAGTGCCGACGAATGACCGAACCATCAAGGGCTCGTTCAGGAGATGACTCCCAAATGGCTCTTGAAGTAGATAAGATGTTGAGTGGGGACCCTCTCCCATCGAGCGGCGTGAAGTTTATTAAATTAAACTTAGCGGATAGGGATTGACTCCCACTCTCTCGGTGGAACACGGAATCCCGTCTTCTTCACTTCTTGGCGAGATGGCGAGTTGACCTTGCTCTCGGATCCTTGATCTTGTCATTTTCACTTGTATTTCTATCCCGGTGATTTTGAGGTGGGACCATGGTGTCTTCATTGGCGTTACGCTCGCCGGTGTTAAGGTCTTGCTCTTCATCCGTGTCGCTATCCGTCAAATTGGCGTTGTTGCGGCGCCCTCACCACAGCGATTAATCATCGCTTGCATCTGCCGGTCATGCATTTCTCTCATCTGGCGCATGGCCATGTCCATCTCGAGTTTGAAGTTGTCTTTCTGTTTTGCCAAGGCTTCTTCAAGTAGCAGCCACCTCATTGCACTAATCATGAGTGCTTCCGAGTATGACCTTCACTAGAGGCGGTGTTATCGGATGCCATTGCCGAGCCGTCATCCGATACTTCATCTTCGAAGGTACTCTTCGTTGCGGTTGTGCCTTGAAGGGATCCCTCGTTGCGGTCGTGATAGTTAGGCGATCGAATGAAGCCGCAGGCAGATGCGTTGGGAGGGCTCGGAATGCCGCGTGGCGGCGTTGCCTTGTTGGTCATATTGATGGTGACCTCAAGCGGCTCATCTTTGCTTTGACGAGTGCATGTCTTCGCCGGGAGCGCCTTGGCGAGGTCTTGGCGGTTCGTTGGTGCTCGACCTTTGGAAGGCCGACACCCTTCCGGAATTTTATGGCGGCATTTACACTCAGAAACCTTGCCTTGATCAATTTAGTACAAATGCAAGAGGATGCGGTTTACGGAGAGCTCGTCTCGAGACTTCTTCCTACCCTCGGCCGCGATAGTACAACTCATCGGCATAAGCGCGGAGCAACCTACCGTCTTGGCGACACAATCTCGGTATAACGTCATCATCGGATGGCGGCGTCTCCATCGAGGTTGGGTCGGCGTCCGCGAAATCTTTGAAAGTTCTGGCCTTGCGCCGCGCTTTTGGGTCGCGACCTCTCGGCGGGCTTTTGGACCTCGATCCATAAACCGGTTGGTGGATTCTCCGTGGCTTCTGTCCGGCCGAAGCTACCCGACATTGCGAGTTGTCTGGATCTCTTCAACAAGCTTGCGGGAGTTGACCTTTCACCTTGATCCAACCGAACCGGACCTAGGCTCGAAACCGAACCCTTATCGAAAAGGGGTGTGGTGTTGGTGGAGTCTTTGTGGAAGGCGCCGGTACGCTCGAGGAAAAAGCTCTGATGCGGGAGGTGAGTTCGACTTATACGGTGACTTCTTGGTCACCTCTGCTCCTTTAGGTGTTGAGTAGCTGAACCAGCATGCGTGCAGCGTCGCGTAGGGCCTGGCGTTTTGGATCCGCCCGAGGGTGGAGCGATCTCGCTGCGGATCCATTCTTGATCGGCGGTTTAGAGGAGTTACCACCTATCTTAGATCTTACGGGGCTCGCGCCCTGTTGGGACCATTATCCGGCTTGTATCGGACACCGTCCATGGATTCTAACGCCTACGTATTGCAGCAAGGCGTTGTCGGCGCCGTTGGCGGGCTCTCTTTGAGAGAGTCACATGCGCCGGACTTTTCCTCATTGGCCGGAGGAGGGAGATCAGATCTGGCCTTTGGATGGCGGGGAGTTATTGCCGTCATTGTTGTTGGCGGCGGAGGCGTCGGCTTGGTCGGTGGCGCCTTGTGAGTCCTCCTTGCGTGGAGGGCTTCTTCGCGAGGGAAAAGGAGTTGGATGAGGCAGAGATAGGCCTCAAATTTCTCTGGTGGTCGTACTCGACCTCTTCGATCACGGATCGGAATCCGTGGGCTGCTGACTGCGATCTCGGATGCAAGACCGGTGGCTCAGCTGTGGTCGCCCGACTTGTTCTCGGGAAAAGTTGGGATGATTGTCATTGCTTGAATCCGTTACAAACTTGATTAAACACAGCGAAATTGAGAAAAAGATTGCCTTTTATAAGGCTTACAATGAAAATCAAAGAATTACAACTTTAACCCTAAACAAACACGAGGATCTCTATTTTACGGGGTCACCGGCTTGCGTGGATTCTTTGCCTATGCCGGGATGTATTCCGTGGACCACCGCGATTCCTTTCCCAAGTGTTGATCGAATGAGATGCGGATGCGGATCTAGATCTAAAAATCCCTCCTTTTCGTGGGAATTCTTAGATCGATCGGATCGAGATCTAAGCGAATCTGATTAATTAGCCAAGGAACTAATCAGCGTAGTGAGCGAGATCGACCAGCGAACTTCGTTACTCTTCTTCGGATCAAGGCCAAGCTTGATCCAAGGATGGTTTCTTTGTTGTAGATCGGATCTGAAAACTTTGGATCTCGAGTCGCAAATCTCCCCCGTGCAAGTCTAGATCTTGATCTCCTCTCCCTTGGAAATTCTCTAACTCTAGGCACACACAAGAGTTCGGCGGCTATCTCCTCTGTTTTTATCTCTGCCGACCTCTGAAAATGAAACCCTAGCCGTCACATTTATAGATCACGGCCGGCGGATCTTGGTGGCGGGCAAAAGCCCATTCGGCCTTGGTGTCTCGCCAGCGAGACACCTATGGTGTCTCGCTTCGGCGAGACACCTATGGTGTCTCGCTTCGGCGAGACACCTCTGATGTCTCGCTTCGGCGAGACACCTCTGGTGTCTCGGTGGCGAGACACCTATGGTGTCTCGCTTCGGCGAGACACCTCTGATGTCTCGCTTCGGCGAGACACCTCTGATGTCTCGGCGGCGAGACACCTCTGGTGTCTCGCTTCGGCGAGACACCTCTGATGTCTCGCTTCGGCGAGACACCTCTGATGTCGGTTTTGACCGAGCGTTGCGTGGCTTCTCTCTGCTGGTTTTCCGAGCTTAATTTGAGGCTTCAAAGTTGGGTTTATCCCTTCACTCGCACTCATGGCGCATCAGTTCACCAAGGTTCCGGAATCACCAAGGTTCCGAAAACTCTGCGTAGGGCGTCTTGAGGAGAGCGTTTGCGTTGCGTTCACTTGTTGTGTCGTCAACGGTTTGCCATTACTTCATTGGATGACTTGTCGATTATCCTCGTCATCACGAGCTATGCTCGGGGACTTATAGGCAATTTTCAACGCCTACAATCCTTGCCTTGACAGAGTGCATGTCTTCTTCGGGAACGCCTTGACCGAGGTCTTGGCGATTCGTTGGTGCTCGATCTTTGAAAGTGACACCCTTCCGAGTTTTATGGCGGCATTTACACTCAGAAACCTTGCCTTGATCGGTTTAGTACAAATGCAAGAGGATGCGGTTTACGGAGAGCTCGTCTCACGAGACTTCTTCCTACCCGGCCGCGATAGTACAACTCATCGGCATGAGTGCGGAGCAACCTACCGTCGCGGCGACACAATCTCGGTATAACGTCATCATCGGATGCGGCGTCTCCATCGAGGTTGGGTTGGCGTCCGCGAAGTCTTTGAAAGTCACGCCTTAACGCACGCTTTTGGGTGCGCGACGTCTCAGCAGGCTTTTGGACCTCGATCCGCAAACCAGTTGGTGGATTCTCCGGCGGCTTCCCGTCGGCGGGGCGAGAGCTATCCCCAGCATTGCGAGTTGTCCTGGATCTCTTCGACAAGCCTGCAGGAGTTGACCTTTCACCTTGATCCAACTGAACCGGACCTAGGCGTTGAAACACTGAACCCTTATCGGAAAGGGGTGTGGTGTTGGCCGGAGCCTTTGTGGAAGGCGCCGGCTGCGTCAAGGAAAAAGCTCTGATGCGGGAGGTGAGTTCGACTTGCTTCTGGTGACTTCTTGGTCACCTCTGCTCCTTTGGGCTGTTGAGTAGCCTGAACCAACGCACGTGCACGCGTACGTAGGGCATAGCGTTTTTGGATCCGCCCCCTGAGGGTGGAGCGATCTCGCTTGACGCGGATCCATTCTTCGGTCGGCGGTTTAGAGGAGTTACCACCTATCTTCGTCTTCTGGGGCTCGTGCCCCCGTCGGGACTTCGGATCCGGCTTGTATCGGACACCGTCCATGGATTCTAACGCCTTTGCGTATTGCAACGCAAGGCGTTGTCGACGCCGTTGGCGGGCTCTCTTTGAGAGAGTCACATCGCCTTCGGTGGACTTCTCCTCATTGGCCGGAGGAGGGAGATCAAATCTAGCGCCTTTGGATGGCGCGGGGGAGTTATTGCCGTCATTGTTGTTGGCGTGGCGTCGGCTTCGGTCGGTGGCGCCTTGTGAGTCCTCCTTGCGGCGGAGGGCTTCTTAGCCTTCTTGGGGAAAAGGAGTTGGATGAGGCAGAGAGATAGGCCTCAAATTTCTCCTGGTCGAACTCGTACTCGACCTCTTCGATCACCGGGATCGGAATCCGTGGCTGCGGCACAACGATCTCGGATGCAAGACCGGTGGCTCCCACTGTGGTCGCCAGCTTGTTCTCGGGAAAAGTCATTATCTTTTTCATCGGTGAAATCATTCTACCTTGATGGGATTACAAATGAGTTTCAAATAAAATCACCTTTTATAAGGCTTTTACAATGAAAAGGATAAAATTATAACTTTCCTCCTTGTGAACAAGCGGGATCCGTTTATCGGATCCTCGCTTGCGTGAATTCTTTGCTGTCTTAGGGATGTGTTCCGTGGACCACCGCGATTCCTTTCCCAAGTGTTGATCGAGCGAGATGCGGATCTAGATCTAAAATCCCTCCTTTTCGTGGGAATTCTTAGATCGATCGATCGAGATCTAAACGAATCTGGAGATTAATTCGCCAAGGAACTAATCAGCGTAGTAAGCGAGATCGACCAGCGAACCCGTTACTCTTCTTCAGATCAAGGCCAAGCTTGATCCAAAGGATGGTTTGTTGTTGTAGATCTGGATCTGAAAACTTTGGATCTCGGATCTCACCTCCCGCGCAAGTCTAGATCTTGATCTCCTCTCCCTTGGAAATTCTCTAACCCTAGGCACACACAAGAGTTCGGCGGCTATCTCCTCTGTTTTTTATCTCTCCGACCTCTGAAAATGAAACCCTAGCCGTCACATTTATAGGTGCAGCGGCCGGATGCGGTGGCGGGCAAAAGCCCATTGACCTTGGTGTCGCCGGGCGAGACACCTCTGGTGTCTCGGTGGCGAGACACCTCTGGTGTCTCGGTGGCGAGACACCTCTGGAGTGTCTCGCTTCGGCGAGACACCTCTGGTGTCTCGGTGGCGAGACACCTCTGGAGTGTCTCGCTCGGCGAGACACCTCTGGTGTCTCGGTGGCGAGACACCTCTGGAGTGTCGGTTTTGGCCGAAGCGTTGCGTGACTTCTCTCTGGCGGTTTTAGAGCTTAATTTGAGGCTTCAAAGTTGGGTTTATCCCTTCACTTTCGCACTCATGGCGCATCAGTTCACCAAGGTTCCGAATCACCGACCGAAAGGAGAGAGCTCTTTTCACCGGCGCCGCTTCGACCTGCAGGCGGCTGCCTCTTGATCGCCACCGCTAACTCAGAAGGGACCACAAAACTCGCAGGGCGCCTGAGGAGAGCATTTGCGTTGCGTTCACTTGTTGTGTCGTCAGCGATTTGCCATTACTTCATCGGATGACTTGTCGATTATTCTCGTCATCACGAGCTACGTTCGAGGACTTATAGGTAATTTTCAACGCTACACTCATACTTACTATTTTAAAAATTCAAAATTATTTTATTTCAAAAATAATATAAAATAAAAACTGTAAATTCAAATCAATACCATAAATTTTGAAAATAGAAAACCACGAATAAAAATAAAATTTTAGAACTATTTAAAAATAAAAAGTAAAAATTCAAATTAATTTACGTATTCATTAATCTCGTAATTACCATTTTTGAATAATATCGAAATTAATTTATTTCAAAATGCTATTAAATTTGAAATAAGTTAAAAATTGGGAAAACAATTTGGTAATTTAAATAAAGTTAGATTTTTCCATTAATTGAATTAAATTATGAATTTATTATACATAATTTTGATAAATTGAATTTGGTAACTTAAATATAGTATTAAATTTGGTTAAATTTCACATCTATCTTAAAAAACAGAGTTCAAATTAAAATTTAAAATTCCAAAACTAAAAATTTTTAAAAAGAAATTTTGAGAAATATTTAAAACAAAAACCATAAATTCAGATTAATATCAAAAATTTAGAAAATAAAAACCATGAATAAAAATAAAATTTCAGAACTATTTAAAAATAAAAATTAAAAATTGAAATTAATTTAGGTATTCATTAATCTGACAATTACTATTTTTGAATAATTTCAAAATTAATTTATTTCAAAATGCTATTAAATCTGAAATAATTTGAAAAAGGGAACACGATCTAAATTTGGTCATTTAATTAAAGTAAGATTTTTCCATTAATTTACTTAAAATATGATTCTATTATACATAATTTTGTAACTTAAATATGGTAATTTGAACTTTTTCAAAAATTGGTATTCTTTATTCTCAAAATTATTATTAAATTTGGTATAAAAATAAATTTTCACAACAATCTTAAAAATACAAAATTCAAATTAAAATTTAAAATTCCAAAACTAAATAATTTCAGAATTTTTCAGAATTATTTAAAATGAAAAACCATAAATTAAAATTAATATACCAAATTTCAAAATTAAAACCACGAATAAAAATAAATTTTCAGATTTATTTAAAAATAAAAATAAAAATTTAAAATAATTTAGCTATTCATTAATCTCATAATTACTATTTTTGAGTAATTTCGAAATTAATTTATTTCAAAATGCTATTAAATCTGAAATAATTTGAAAAAGGGAACACGATCTAAATTTGGTCATTTAATTAAAGTAAGATTTTTCCATTAATTTACTTAAAATATGATTCTATTATACATAATTTTGTAACTTAAATATGGTAATTTGAACTTTTTCAAAAATTGGTATTCTTTATTCTCAAAATTATTATTAAATTTGGTATAAAAATAAATTTTCACAACAATCTTAAAAATACAAAATTCAAATTAAAATTTAAAATTCCAAAACTAAATAATTTCAGAATTTTTCAGAATTATTTAAAATGAAAAACCATAAATTAAAATTAATATACCAAATTTCAAAATTAAAACCACGAATAAAAATAAATTTTCAGATTTATTTAAAAATAAAAATAAAAATTTAAAATAATTTAGCTATTCATTAATCTCATAATTACTATTTTTGAGTAATTTCGAAATTAATTTATTGTAAAAATGCTAATAAATTTGAAATAATTAGAAAAAATGGGAACACGATATAAATTTGATAATTTAATTAAAGTAAAACTTTTTCCATTAATTTACGTAAAATATGAATCTGTTATACATAAATTTGGTAACTTGAATTTGGTAACATAAATTTGGTAATTTAAAATTTATCTAAAATTTTGCTATGATTTAATTTAATTTTTACTGAAATTAATTTTATTTTTAACCCAATTTGATATAAAAATAAATTTTCACAATTATCTAAAAATGAAAAATAAAAATTAAAATTCTGAAGCTAAATTATTTTAGTGAAAATTTTAATTTTAGAAATATTTAAGAAATTAAAATTCTCATATATTTGAAATCACGACCAGTTGATTTACATGAAATAATTTTGAGTTTAATAAATTTACCGTGTGCGGTTAACAACTAATCTGACATGAGTTACTAATAAGATTCGAGGGGCAGCAATTTTTGTCTTATGGACTAATTTCAAATTATTGAAGATGTAAGTGACAATACTCGAAAAAACCATATAATAGTTACCACCGCAGCTCTACGTGAGGTCCTACTAATAGCTCCCAACTATGGCAATAGTAAGCGCCGCCACAAAAGACAACACTGGACGTAGATATTGTAAAATATGAAACAAGTGGATGAGAAAAGACACAAGATGAAGGAGGAAAAGATCATTAAATATTTATAATTATTTAGAATATATTTTCATATTTGTTGGATCCAAGTTTGATGAACGTGGTAACCAACTAGGAATCGACAAGTCATAAGTTCGGAGGAATCTCCAGCTATGATTGTTTCCCAAGCCTTTTAAATCTCTACATCGTCAACATTAAACTACTCTAAATTTTACTCACATGCAACTTTCTCGTTGAGCTTCTTTCAAGAAATAAAAATATTTAAAAATGAAAAATTTATTGTTGCCTCCCCTTAGATTCATAAACGATTCATTTTTGAAGACAATCTTATCCTTTCTTTTCATTTTTATTTCAACATTGCACATCTTCATACATGCTTTCTATGTGAGTTATTTTATAATTTCACTTCTAATTATCAGAATTTACCAAATTAAACTCCAGTCTTTCTTTCTAATTAAATATTTATTTGAATATATTTTCGTTTTAGATCCTAAATGTGGACTGACACTATAATGAGACTTAACTGCAAAACGCGAAAGCTTATTGAGAGTTTTGCAATTCCAATAGTTATTGGGAGGTTCTGTAAAAGCGATGAAAGTTCTTAAGGATTTATTGTAATTTATCGTAACAATAACTTGGTTAATTATTTAACTTAGCCATTTTAACATACTAGTTTTTATGCACGTGCAATGCACGTGGTTAAATTTTAAAATTATTATTATTTATTTATTTCATTACTATAAATAAGTCGATTCATTTTGAATTCAAATCAGTAAAATTGGATTATTAGATTTTCTATAATTTTTATTTAAACATTATAAAACAAATTGATGTAATGGATTTTTGTGCTAAACTGGGATCAATATACTTAGCGGGATATCTTAATTGATTCTCTAAGAAAAAAATATCAATTGACATAATAATATCTTCAAGCGAGCGATAAAAGAAAATAAGTTAAATTGATGCTACATGTCATATTCCAAACTCTACTAATCTCAAGCTATAATATGGACAAGCATGAATAACAATATCATTATGAACTATAGTTCTAGCAATAAAGAAACCACATTTCTTATTGTATTGAAATAGAATTCTTGACACTTTGGGATATTATAAGCTTATGTTTTATAATAAACAATCTCAAAAGCAAACATAAAAAATAAAGTACGACAAACATGATATATATATATATATATATATATATATATATATATATATATATATATATATATATATATATATATATATATATATATATATATATATATATATATATATATATATATATATATATATATATATATATATATATATGAGATCTCACCTACATCATTTGATAGACTTAAAATAATAAAAGACAAAAACTAAAGATTAATGGTAATTATAGCATAATTTTATGTGATAAATCACATAAGCATACAAAACTACTAAAAATTTTAGTGAAAATCCCTTATAAAAATTCCTAACTTTAGTAAAAAATTAAGTTATACTATAAAATGTTCAAAAATATTATCCTTTATTCTTTTTATTTCATATTTTAATTGAGTCGAAATCAATCTTTCTCCACCTTTATCTTTTTCTGGGCAATTCTAGAGTAGCGTCTTCATCATCTCGTCGATTGTGATATCAGTGGAGTTGGATTTCTTGTGCTATTATATTTCCTTGGCGTCGTTCATCTTTTATCTTCTCATCTAATTTTACCAGAATTTAAATATCTTTTAGATGTTCAACACAAACTTCTAGAAATATGGACTCGATTATTTTTCTATTTCAATGAAAACAAAGGTTAATTTCATATATCGAAAATTTTTATGATTTTTAATTTATTACTTGAATTGATTTAGGAATTACCTCTTTTTCTCTGCAATGAATTATTCTTTGTACATCCAATAAAAGTTTTCTTTGCATCAAACAGTGTTACCTTTGCATTATGCGTGCCATTTTCCACAAGAACCTTAACTACATACCTGTAGTTTTATTGTTGTGTGTGTGTGTATATATATATATGAGATCTCACCTACATCATTTGATAGACTTAAAATAATAAAAGACAAAAACTAAAGATTAATGGTAATTATAGCATAATTTTATGTGATAAATCACATAAGCATACAAAACTACTAAAAATTTTAGTGAAAATCCCTTATAAAAATTCCTAACTTTAGTAAAAAAATTAAGTTATACTATAAAATGTTCAAAAAATATTATCCTTTATTCTTTTTATTTCATATTTTAATTGAGTCGAAATCAATCTTTCTCCACCTTTATCTTTTTCCTGGGCAATTCTAGAGTAGCGTCTTCATCATCTACGTCGATTGTGATATCAGGCTGGAGTTGGATTTCTTGTGCTATTATATTTCCTTCGCGTCGTTCATCTTTTATCTTCTCATCTAATTTTACCAGGAATTTAAATATCTTTTCGATGTTCAACACAAACTTCTAGAAATATGGACTCTGATTATTTTTCTATTTCAATGAAAACAAAGGTTAATTTCATATATCTGAAAATTTTTATGATTTTTTAATTTATTACTTGAATTGATTTAGGAATTACCTCTTTTTTCTCTGCAATGAATTATTCTGCTGTACATCCAATAAAAGTTTTTGCTGCATCAAACAGTGTTACCTTTGCATTGTCTGTGCCATTTTCCACAAGAACCTTAACTACATACCTGTAGTTTTTATTGTTGTGTGTGTGTGTGTGTGTGTGTGTGTGTGTGTGTGTGTATATATATATATATATATATATATATATATATATATATATATATATATATATATATATATAGCAAATCTCTATAAACTTAAGTTTATAGGGAATAGTATACACCAATTTTTTATCCATTGATGTTGCCTTTAGATTTGTGTCATTAAGAGATGCACAAATCTCAAAACGGCTTCATATCTTTCATGGATCCCAAGGCAACATCAATGGATAGAAAAGTTGGTGTATGATATTCCTATAAACTTAAGTTTATAGGAGATTTATATATATATATATATATATATATATATATATATATATATATATATATATATATATATATATATATATATATATATATATATATATATATATATATATATATATATATAGAGAGAGAGAGAGAGAGAGAGAGAGTAAAGCTCTATAAACTTAAGTGGATATGAGCATTTGTCCACCAATATTTTTATCCATTCATTATACTTTGAGATTTGTGCTACACATCAATGCTATATTTGAGATTTGCGCCTTGATTTGTATCACATTCTAGCACAAAATCTCAATGCAAAATCAATGGATAAAAAAGTTGGTGGACAAATGATTTCTATCCACTTAAGTTTATAGGACCTTTACTCTCTCTCTCTCTCTATATATATATAAATATATATATAGAAAAATGGGTATGCTTGGTACCAAGCACTCCTTTTGGTGCTTGGTAGTGAGGTGTATCAATCACATCCACTCACTCAAATAGGGGATCACATGCACATGGGTTGGGGAGTGGATGTGATTGATCACACCTCCTTTCTCATTATTAGATCATACCATTTTCTCATATATATATATATATATATATATATATATATATATATATATATATATATATATATATATATATATATATATATATGTATATGTATATATATATATATGTATATGTATATATATATATATGTATGTATATATATATATATATGTATGTATATATATATATATATATATATATATATATATATATATATATATATATATATATATATATATATATATATATATATATATATATATATATATATATATATATATATATATGTATGGGAAATATGATTCTAATGAGCCACCTTAGATTGAATCTAAGGATGCACCTCTCGATGCATGGATTGAGCTATTTCAATGGACGATCCGCTCCATTCATCATGACCTAAATATATTAAAACATCTATAAAATAAAAATCATGATGTTTCAATACTTCTAACACATATTTTTCATTGTCACTTTAGTTGTATAGTCGTAAAATCATTAATTTTAGAATCACTTGATGCATGAGCAACTATAACCCAATATGCCTAATTTTTTATTTATACACCATCCAAAACATATAGATCAAAATGAACAGAGTAGATCAAGTAAATTAATTGTGTATAACGTAATTTTAAAGGTGCATCCTTAGATTCAATCTAAGGTGGCTCCTTTATTTAAAAATATTTACCGTGTTTTGATTGGAATAGAAATACTATGTTTAGGGTCAAAGCACGGTAAATATTTTTAAAGAAAGGCACTAAATCCTATTGTAGGATTTCTATTCCTATCAAAACACGTTAGTGTAATATGACGCCGTCTGCAAAGTGTTAGTGGGCCTCATTAGAGCCCATTTGGTCTGCATTTGTTAGTGTGCTCGTGTTAGCATTGACGTTGGTGTCAGTGTTGTTGTTAAGTTGTTGATTATTTTTTGTTTTGGGTTTTGTTATGTTTGATATAAAGGCACTAAATTGAATCCTAGAAATTCTATTCCTATCAAAGCACGGTTATGGATAAAAATTTAATTCTATTCCTATCAAAGCACGGTTATAGATAAATATTTTTAAATAAATCAACTTACTCTTATTTAATGGATTAGTATTTGAATTCCAAGGATATTTTTGTCTACTGAAAGATTTTTCCGAACTCGTGCTTCCTATCAAAGCACGGTTATAGATAAATATTTTTAAATAAATCAACTTACTCTTATTTAATGGATTAGTATTTGAATTCCAAGGATATTTTTGTTTACCGAAAGATTTTTCCGAACTCGTGTTTTTAAAGGGAGTATGATGATAAACTTTAATATCAATTTGAAGATGATTATTATTTATATATATTCTCTATGAAATCGGTAACAGTTTAATTCTTCAAGTTGCATATATATAACTGTGCAAATATAAACAAGTTAAAAAAGGAGCTTTAGTAATTAAAAAAAAAGAAAAAAAAAGAAAAGAGATTTGCATGATTATGTCAAAAGAACAATCCCATAAGTGCAAAATTAGTCTAGGGAGGGGTTTATATGCAAGATTTCTATTCAAAGAACACGAGTAAATATTTCATGTCCCAAAATGGCAAATTGATTTCTTCTTCATGTTTGTTGCTTCATGCGATCAGAGAACGGCGATCAGGTATCTCCTAAATCTGACCATCTTTCTCAATTTCATATAATTATCATCAATTTGATTTTTTTTATTAATTATGCTGAAGTATGCAATTACTTGTGAACTTTCTTCTTTTGAAAGATATTTGGAGTTGAATCTCCAAGGAAATCTCACATGAACAAAACCTAGCAACTGGGTCTTGAAGATTTTGGGTAAAAACTAAAGAAGATATATTTCAATTTGAAATTCTATCATTATGATTTATTTCCATAAAGAACTCAGCTGAAATGGAAAAACCTAGCTAGCCCCTACTTTCCCCAATGCAGAGGCTGCTTTCATCTCAGATCAGAATTTTTAAGGCTTTTTTTGAAACCCTAATTCGATAAACATCAATTCGTTCCCAATCTAGAGTCCCACCTTAAGCACATTGAGAATCTTGTATTCTGGGTATCCTCGAAGTTTCAGAACGAAGGAAGATAGAAAATTACAGGGTTGCAATTTTTTATATTAGAGAACATGGGGAGCTAGAGGAGGATAGAAAACACCAAGAAATTTTGTATCTTTTATATTCCAATTTGAGCTGTCTAGATTCTTTCACTCACATGATCTTATAGGATAAATCGAGGAATACTGAGATCTGTTTTCATTCATATGATTGTTTTATTATTAAACCAATCACGTCTCCACATCTCGATAGAATTCCATTAAATTTGGGCTGCTTCCATTGTCTCTTTGTCAGTTTAACCGATATAGCTGGTCTCCTTTGGAGGAAAAATAGGAAATTTGCCTTGGAATCTCTCTCTCTTTCTTGGCTGGGTATTTCTGTCCGTTAGATCTCCCACAATAACATCATTGTAGGTTGCTATATATGGAATAGGAGATAGATGCGAGATTAAGTGGGAGTACTTAGGGGGCGCAATCAATGAGAAGAAGCAAAGATTTCAGGTGAACAACATGTACCAATGTTTTCGAACTTTGTCTTTCTGCTAAAATTAAGAGCTTGTCTTGTGAATATGGACGCTTCTGTAAATTGTTAGCGTGTGCTTTAGCTCTGAATTGCTAATCTTGATTGAAATTCCTTGAACTTTTTATTTGTCACTTCTTTCTTCAAGCTGTGAACTGACACTGAAGATGGATTTATCTACTATGTGTTTAAGTCATTTGATTTTGTTTGAGCCTGGGAAGATGATTTTTTTTCAAACTGGTCTCTTTGGGGTTTTATTAGGTCGAAATTACTCTCTCTTTGTGAGCACGTGCTTAGCTGCTAATTAGAAGTAAGAATATCTTGGATATGCCTTCCTAATGCATACAAAAATAACTGAATTTATCAGAAGAATGATTTTTTAATGAAGTCCATTAAAATGTCTAATTTTCGATGAAGCCACATACGATACCTCATCTACAGTAAAAAAGGAACATCCATTAAGGGTGATGGAGCCTTGTTAAATTTTGATGTATGATGGTGACAGTCCTAATAGCAGTTTGCGTAGCGTTGCGGTATTATTATTGTTTACTTTTGTGTAACTTGCTTATCTTAAGGATTTGAAGAGTCGAATGATTTCTGTACAAATTCTCAGATACGTTCCTATGTACTGAACTAGATAAAGAGATAGTTGAGCTTTATGATTTCTTTCTGGAATACAGATAGTTGAGCTTCATGATTTCTTTCTGGAATATTGATAGTTGACAATGACTTTTTTTTCTGGAATATAGGATTTTTCAGTTGTAATTTGATGTTTCTATGCAAATTTCACCATCTCCTTTTTGTTTCTTTGTTTCCATAGTTGGTTAAGCGGGTGCAGAAATTACGTTAAATATCTCACACAAACTTTGGCATTCTGTTGGCTGCTTCAATAGAACTATACTTTCTTTACAAATTAGTAGCCAATTGAATTCGTCTTTTTTGTCATTACATTGCAAATGCATCTGGTTTAGTGATTGTTTATGTGTTCAAGGTAGGTCTTACGCCTTCGAAGTTTATTATATATGAGCAGTTCGTACTACAAGTAAGTTTGGTGCGCAACCTTGAGTTAGTAGTTAAAAACATGGTGTTTGTCATTGATATTCCTTTGTTTCTCACTGCGTATAATGCTTCTCTAATGTCCAAATGCAAAAGGTAATGAGAACTTATTCCCATAGGTTGGGTTTATAGGCGCTGCTGTCTTAGTTAACCAAGTTACAAGAGGTCCATCTAAGATCCCATTTCATTTCTCATCCAAGAATTGTATTGTCTTCTATTTTATGATCTCACAAACTCATCCTTGCCCTAGCCCTAGCTCTATATTGTAGCCTGTCTAAAACAGCCACAGGTTAGTCTTTCTTCTTCAGCATTGTTCACCAATCCTTCATTTATCCACCTCTTTATATCATGTTTCATGTTTGTTGTCACATCACATACTCCTGTATAAGTTAAAAGTAGTTAGTTAGGAAAAGGCTACAAATGAAGATAAAAGCTAGACAAATTTTTGGATGTCACCTTATTTTAATGCATATAATTTTCTCTCATTTAGTCCTTGTCTTCTTCTTGTCAACATTTCCATTCTTTTTTTTACTAGACTTGCATTAGTTGTAGGGGTGCATTTGGTTTGGGTATGGCTCGGATATGATACCATATCCGTATCCACTTGCCAATCCTGGATATGGATGTGGATACGGATACGGATCTGCCTTGGTAAGGAAAATTCATGTCCATATCCGCTAAAATTAGCTACGGATATGGATATACATTTGGATACAAAACGGATATAAGAAAACTAGATAATATTGAAAAAGTTATAGTTTAGATGATACAAGAGAGTTCATTAATATGTTCGTCATATTTGAAAAAGCAAAGATTAGATATCTTGATTATCAAAATTAATCTCAAATACATTAATCTAAGGATTAAAACTATTACAATTGTATACCAACATATATTCGAATATTTCGGATACGGATCCGGGTATTTCACTCTACATCTGTCTTTGTAACCATAACCTATTGGATATAGATTTTAGTAACCATATCCGCATCCTAATGGATACAGATACAAATATTTCCTAGGATAAGGATATTTTGTGCACCCCTAATTAGTTGTCATATCTAAGACACATCAGATTCATACAGACCTTGCACTTTTCAAAAGTTTTCTTCTTATTTTAGTTAACTAATCTTAGGGAACTAGCTATTTTGTAAATCCTAAATCCTAATTGATGTAAACGTAATTGAATTCAATTGCTTAAGTATCGATTAGTTCTAAATAGCGGTGGAAATGAACCAAATAATTAATAGACTGTTAGGTTATTATTCATCTAGATATTTGGTCATACTCGACTCGATAGTTCATTTAATTGTAAACAATTTTTTTAATATCCGGCTCATAAACGAATAGAATTTAACCAAATGTATATTTGATTCGGTTGATTATTAAATATTCATTTATATTTTACATTTTATTCCTCCAAATTTAATTTATCATATAATATTTATCTTTTAAAGTTAAACTTGAGATATTTACCATGTCGTCATATATCGTAACAAAATATCTATTAGAAATAAGTTCTTATGCAAATTTAGCTTAGATTACATTCTTAAGTTGCTAAAAAGTTTGATAGAAAATGAATTCATGTAGATCTAAAATCCATAATGAGGTGTTTTCGTTGCTTCTACATTATTACATTATACTAATTTTTATGTTAATATTACTATTGATAAATATATAAATTAATAATTTATAAATTTATGAATTTAATAATTTTAGTAGCAACATATCATAATAATCATTAAGTAATTATGCAACATGTAAAAGAAAATAAAACAAATAATATACCAACATAGGATTCGAACACCTAACCTCGGGGTTAAGAATCAAATGCCTTAACCAAGTGTGCTAGCAAATATTCATGAATATTTACCGAAAATCTAGCTAATATACCGAATCAAATTTGAACACGTTCTACCCATTCGACACGAAATTCGAATTCGAATTCGAATTCGCTGGAGTAAACCGAATTTGAATTCAAATTTAAAGGTATTCGATCTAATTCGATTTGTTTCCACCCCTAGTTCTAAACACTTTGTTGACTCTTTCATGTTTCAACAAAAGTTACTACACATATTATACTATCCTTTAGTTGGCGTGATTTTGAATCTGTGCTACATTCCTTCTCTAGCATTATCAAATAAATTTTCCAATCATTTTGAAATAACACACTCCTGGGTCAGTTTGGATGTCCTCATAATGAAAAGAACTTTTTCATGTCCAAGAGGACAGGGCTAGTTGATAGACAATTAAATTACGAATAGGTTTGGATAGAGAAGAGGGTAGGGGAGGGGATGATTAAACTAAATCCAATGGGAGGGAAAGGAGAGGAAGGGACTGTGATGAAACTAATTGTGTTTGGATAGACAACTAGAGGATGGAGAGTGAGGGAGTGTGATAGAACTAATTTGTGTTTGTTTAGAGTAGAAAATAGGAAGAGAAATGACCCATTCACTTAAAATCCATCCCCTCGCATTCCAATCCATCCACATTGAGAGGGTTAAGAAAGTGAGTGAATTTGCTACTTTTTAACTCTCCCCTCCCTTCCCCTTAACGATTAAAAATTATATCTAAACACAATATTTGGATGGTTAGCATTGTAACCATCCAAACCCTTCCCCTACCCTCTTTGAAGAACCTATCCAAATAAAAATAAAAATTACAACTTCATATATTTAATAAATATTCGTTCAGTTTCTAAACTTAATGGTAATAAACACGTTTTCAATTGAAGAAGATATCAGAGGAGCGCTTCATGTTTAGTGGAGTTGTGTCTTAATAATCTGTCATTGTATATCCATACAAATTTCTAGTTTATTCTCATCTCTCCATCACTCTATTCCAATCTCTGGAAATTAATCTATTCTTTGCTATTATTTAATTCAGCCTTCTCTACTTGTGGTTTCCATTTTAATTTGTTTTGTTTTGGTCATATAGTGGTGATGATGTCTTGAATCCTATTCCTTCTTGTCACTGGATCACATCTGAAATTTTTTGCTATAGTACCAATTAGTGGCCTTTTGTTTTTGTAGATAGTGTCATCTTTATTATTACAACCACATTCTGAAGATTTCTCTTAAAAAAAGAAGGGAAAAAAAAAACCATATTCTGAAGATTACTTGAATTTATTTTCCTCTTCCTGTAACTTGTCACCTGTTAAATGTGAAACATACAAATTATTTTATTTTATTTTATTCCACATTTTCAGGCATGGAGACAGTGCTGATGCACCCTCCACCATGTACGTAGATAAAATCCCTGAAATTCACCACAGAGAATATCTAAGAAAGACAATGCTGAAGCATGAACAAATTTTCAAACACCAGGTGACTGAACTCCATCGGCTCTATAGAGTACAAAAGACGTTAATGTCTGATCAGAGTAGCAACGGGTTCTCCATCACTGCATCCACTTCAAGCACCAGCCGGTCTTCTTATCTCTGTAAAGATCATCGTCACTCTCCTATGAGACTGAATAGTAAAAGCAGTTCACCACTGGAATGCAATCTTAGTAAATTTAGAAACAAGTCTATAGCGGAAGATAAAGATTTTTACGCTGATGTGGATGGTGAAATTAAGTTAAGTTTGAGTATTGGACGATAAACATTGATGGAAGAAAGGGAGCTGATGAAATCAAATTATTGCTCGAGGCAGATTAGTTTTTTGATTAGCTACGTGGTTGATAATTTACAGGCGAGTTTCTTTTACATAAATTGGACTTTATGCTAGTTTGTGATGATTTATTCATATATTTGCTTATTTCCTTCAGTTATGAACTCGATACGAGGGGTAACGTCGCGGCTCGAAGAGAATACAGAAGCTCGACATTGCTAGCTACACTCTTATGTCTTCGGCAAGGATTGAAACTGGTGAAGCCTCACATTTCAAGTGTACTTTTGAGTTCCTACTGACCATTGATAGAGGCTGACCTTGTGATTGTCCAACACGTAAAATCTTGTATGATAAAGCCCCAACATATTCATTGATTTATCTTTTTTTTATGCTTGATTGAGGGTCCCTATACCCAACCAACAAAGCGGCTCATTGTCAAATTCATCACAATCTTTATTTTCGGCAGCTGTCAAAATTTAAGGATAATTCCATGAGTTACGTGAAAATTTCTTCTTAGAAGAGAAATTGCTTGTTTTTGAAGGACTCGTGTTTTTCGTTGAACAGGTTTAGGGGGTCTTATTAATTTATAAAAAAAATTAGGAGGGATTTTGTGCAAAAACGCCTAAAAAAAAGTTTAGGAGGTTTTGTGAAGGCTAACGTAAACTAAAGAAACATGATCGTCTTTTGTATGCCGCGGGAAACTAGCGGTCGACACATCAAACAAGCTTCACTGTAGTGGGTCAGAGGGTGTGGGTTCGCACACAGTAACAGCACAGTGCACAAGAAGGAAGCGACGACGGTGGACCAAACTGTGATACAATGTACGCGTACGAGATTAAACAACTGTTTTGGTGTGTGAGTCTGCACACGCTACTGTGGGCCGTTGTTTTATTATTGGGAGCACACCAACATGTATTATATAAAAAAACTAGTGCACCCTCTATGGATAACAGTGTTAATTCGGCCACTTGTCGGCAAGCCAAGAGTTCTTATGTATTTATTGATCAGAGGAGAAAATTGAAGGGTAGTAAAAAGTGGGCTAAATCTCATGAAACCCCCTAAATTGGAGGGTTTTCTGATAAAATTTTAAAGTTAAAGGAGGTTTTCTGATAAAATCTCAAAGTTAAATGGGGGGTTTTGTGATAATCCCTATACTTAAGGGGGGTTTTCTGATATTTTGATACTTAAGGGGGGTTTTCTGATAGTCATCCAGAGTTAAGGGTTTTTTAAAAGATATTTAGCCTAAAAAGTATATAAACACTAACCAGCACTTTTCCTTCTAAGTACAAATTATGTGTTAGCTCGAAAACAGTCTTTTGCAATCAAGTGTGCAAAATCCTCCTAAGGGTGTGTTTGGCGACTAGCAAATATGGGTCAGATTGGGTTTTGGAATTAGTTCTGGTGAGAACTAGTTTAGTTGTAGACCAACTCCTCCAGTTTCCAGCTAAACTAGTTTAAACCCCTAAAATTGAACTAAAATAAACCGGATCATTTCTGACTTAGCTTTTACCAATTAGAAAACATCCTATAACACGATCAGACTCAAACTGGCCCAGTTTTATAAAGTTGCCAAATACACCCTTAGTACACAATTCTATGTCATCCAAGACTAGTCTTAGCCATTATTTTCACAATTATTTTCACACCCTTAGTACACAATTCTATGTCATCCAAGACTAGTCTTAGCCATTATTTTCACAATTATTTTCACACCCTTAGTACACAATTCTATGTCATCCAAGACTAGTCTTAGCCATTATTTTCGCAATTATTTTCACAAATTAGTATCTATTACACAATTCTATGTCATCCAAGACTAGTCTTAGCCATTATTTTCACAATTATTTTCACAAATTAGTATCTATTTCTTTTAAGTACAACAGAAGAAACTTACACTCTAATTTTTTAAACCTTCTAGACATTTCAATTTAAATTTTGGGTAAATTTCACAAAATTCCCTAAAACTTCTTAACAATGTTAGTGAATCAACAAGCTGCACAATCAAAATAAATGGTCAATGATGCCACTAACACCGTTTGGAGGGTCCGTAAGGAAAATTTGAAAGTCCAGTAGAGTTTTGTGCCAAGTCCAATTTAAGTGTTGTGCTTTTTTCTAAGATTTTTAGCATTAATTGCTTAGAAAAGTCAATGGAGAGTGAAAAAGTATTACGGAGGACCCTCCACAAAGTATTGTATAGAGGAAGGCGAAGATGAACCACAACATATCATGAATATTGATATAGCGTCATTAATGTATCGGTCTGCCAGTATTGTTTATCGAAGCATTTGCGATAACATTGATAGACATGAGTATGTATTGATAGCAATTATATTGATATATAGGTCTTGTAATGCTCTCCTCTCTCTCTCTCTCTATATGTATAAAATGTTCTCTGTACTATTTTATTTACCAATGGAGGAAAAGCAAGTAAAATATTCAATATTTGAAGACATAATGGCCCCTCTATAATGTATAGTTGTTGTGTTTCTTTATGCTATATGGGCTCCACATTATGTTATGGTTATTACATTGCAAACAAAGAGTTTCAATAGGTCTCTGAAACCCTAGAAAAATGGCACCCTACCAAGATTCAGAGTGGTTGCTGTCAGAATCGTTGGACCAACATCAACCTCATATCACTCTGAACGCCGTACTAAAATCATCACTCTACCTTCATACCATTCAAAGACCTATTTCTTATTATTATATTTTATATGTAACAGTAGTATACTGCATATTTATGAAAATTTCTATCTAGGGTCTCCTTTTGGCCTCGTTCCTTTTTTTTAAAAAAAATATCATAAGTTTGGAAAGCGAGAACAAAAAGGAGGATCATGATCAAGGGAATTTAGAGAGGCAAAAGCACAAAAAATCATGAGTAAGTAAAAGTACCTCACGTTCACAACAAAAGGAAACAAATGTCATTCCCACAAGGAGGAAGATAGAGCAAACAAATTAATAAACTAGTTCTTTTGAGATCACATAAACTCTCTCTCTCTCTATATATATATATATGTATAAAATGTTCTCTGTACTATTTTATTTACCAATGGAGGAAAAGCAAGTAAAATATTCAATATTTGAAGACATAATGGCCCTCTATAATGTATAGTTGTTGTGTTTCTTTATGCTATATGGGCTCCACATTATGTTATGGTTATTACATTGCAAACAAAGAGTTTCAATAGGTCTCTGAAACCCTAGAAAAATGGCACCCTACCAAGATTCAGAGTGGTTGCTGTCAGAATCGTTGGACCAACATCAACCTCATATCACTCTGAACGCCGTACTAAAATCATCACTCTACCTTCATACCATTCAAAGACCTATTTCTTATTATTATATTTTATATGTAACAGTAGTATACTACATATTTATGAAAATTTCTATCTAGGGTCTCCTTTTGGCCTCGTTCCTTTTTTTTAAAAAAAATATCATAAGTTTGGAAAGCGAGAACAAAAAGGAGGATCATGATCAAGGGAATTTAGAGAGGCAAAAGCACAAAAAATCATGAGTAAGTAAAAGTACCTCACGTTCACAACAAAAGGAAACAAATGTCATTCCCACAAGGAGGAAGATAGAGCAAACAAATTAATAAACTAGTTCTTTTGAGATCACATAAACTCTCTCTCTCTCTCTCTCTCTATGATATTACATGAAGTCAACCTCAAACATGGCTTGACCCAGATGAAGGAGGTTGGTCTGGTGCTGGTCAGACCCTGACCCATTGGGTTGAGATGGCTCATTTGGGCTTGAACCAAAGAGGCTCTGATGATAGAAGCTGCTAGTGTCGTTGTTTGAAGTAGTTGAAGGAGAGAAATGATGTTGATAATTGTTGTATAGGAGTTGTTGAGCTCCTCCAAGTGATAGAGCTGGCCCTTTCCTATATAAGCTTCCCTTATTTTGCTCCCCTTCGTTAACCTCTAAGGCTCCACTACCAGTAGTAGTTGATGCAGTTGTACATTTGCTTGCTGCTTAAAATGTAGAATAAGTAGAAGATAAAGGTATGGAAAAGAAAAGAAGCGTCAAATAAACAGTAATGATGTATTGTTGAGCAAAATTACCCTAATTTTTGCTGTCAAAAAAATAAAATTTTTTTTTTGGTCTGGGCTTTTGAAGCACATCGAAGAAGTCAAGTATTAACATGAATTATTCCGAAAGAAAAGAAAATAAAATAAACAAATTTGTCCTTTAAAATTGCCTATGATAATATTTGAACCTTGACTTTTTAAAATGTTGTCATTTGTTATCGAACCTTTTACTCCAAATCTTGAGCTCATAAATTTTATGTTAAAATATATACGGAAATGTAAAATTCAAGATACTTGTAGGTATGAGCCATAACAAAATAAGCTACTAAAAGACATGAGTGATAAAGTCCTCCCAACACGATGAATCTAACAACTAGTTTCACTTTTGGTATCTCATTTAGTAAAACAAAATGTAACATTATTGCCCTTAAACTTTTTTGATTAGCACTTAGACCTTCTAATGTTCAAGCTGAGTTATTTCTTTGTTATCTATACATGTACTATAGAGGATAGATATATTCAATTAATACCTATAAGAAAATAGTGATCCTCTATAACACAGTGAAATATTCAAAAATCTCTATGCAACACATTGACGCCATATAACATTCATGTAAGAGGTACAAACAGCGGAAAGAAAACTCTTTTGGAATAAGATGAACAAAGGGTTAAATAAAAACCTTAGGAGAAATAAGTGATTCACCCCTACGTATACAGTACATGTGGTGTAAATTTGCAATTAACCCTAAGCACTAATTAATCTTACATCAAGTGAACATAACATATGAGTGAAAGGGAGAGTACTTACAATTAGAATCTCTTGAAGGCTTAGGAGCATTGTGTTTTGTCTTGTCAGAGGAGTTGGTAGTTGTGGAAGAAGAAGCAGTGTTGTTGTTGTTGTTGTTGTTGTTGTTCTGGGGTTTCCTCCTCCTGCGGTTATGATCAGCTAGCCTCTTTCTGCAGCTCCTTTTAGACTCATCAAACTCAGCCAGCACATGAAACCTAACCAACCACCAAATACACACACACACACACAAAAGGAAGAAAATTAATTTGTGATTGTAGAGAGAAAAGAAAAACGAAAAAAGAAAGGAGCCATCTCTTTTGTTTACTAAAGAAGGCTGAAATCAAAAGTAGCCTACATTTTCTTTTGTTTACCAAATAGAGTGAGGGGCAATCTTCAATCAGGATCACATAAATTGTCAAAAAAGAAGTGATCATGAGAAAGGAAAATAGGGGAGGCCTATTTGAGGGAAGAATGATCCTTTGTTTCTATATGCAAACAAATTTTAGAATAAACAATAGAGGAAAAGGATTTTCATGAGAAAAGAGGTACTACTCCTCTTGGATAACCCTAGAAAAGAAAGAAAGTAGGTACTTTGCAGTAGCTCACTCTCTCATGTGTACATATTCTTCACATATCCTCAGTGTTAGAAATTAGATGAAGTACTCACATGAAAGTACAAAAGAATTAATTCACACAAGTGATCAATTCAGTACTCTCTTTCTCTCTTCTAGAGTGAAGAAATCCTATATTTAGTGGAAATCCAAAACCTAATCCTATTACCAATTAACTACAAACATACATGTTAAACCCTAATTCCTAATTAGATGCTGAGTTATACTAAAACCCTTAATATATAGAGGACCAAAAAATAAGTTTAAAATTTAAAGCAGAAGAATTGTTTTTTTTTTTTTAGAAATATAATTCCAAGTACCAACTTCTCAAAGCAAGCAATAAGAAAGAAAAAACTTTCACAAAGTCAATGATCAAGTAAGGAACAAATTTATATAAATAAAGGGCATGATTTTATGCAAAAATGAGCTGACAAACAAAAACAAGAAATGAACTTTAAATCTCTCATTTACTAAACCTAAACTTAATCTCAAGAAACATTAATACTCTCAAGCACGATACATAACTCCTATAAAATCAATCATAAATTATCATATAATACCCTTGCACCCTTACCAACATAAAATCAACTTAGATTTATATGTTTCATAGTTAGATCTCTCAATTTCTGACATGGGTTTTTAATTCTCCATACAAAAAACACTGCATATATAATTCTAAAACCAAACATATAAAAATCAGATCTTTTTTCTAGAATCAATCTCACCTGCTGCATTGCTGGCAAAACCTCTGTTGAGTCCCTCCAGCAAGAACCACAGTAGCCTTTGAATGATACTCACAAACCTTATGCCTCCTATGATAATGCTTAGCTCCAGAGAGATCAGCCTTGCACCCTTCAGCCTGGCACCTGGGCTGCTGCAGGTTATGGGCCCGGCCCATCAACAGCCTGTCAATGGCAAACGCATCACAAGAGGAGAAGTAAGTCCTATGGCCCAAATTAAGCCCAATGGGCCTACTACCTCCCACTCCAATAGTGTCTTCTCTCTTTACGAAACCAAATTGAGGAGAGTAGAAAGGGAAGCTGGTGTTCATGGGGATCGGTGGTAATGGGGGGTCAAAGCCTTGGTGGGTGTAATTGGATTGGGTGACCCAGTTGTTGTCAAGGCCATTGAAGGGGTAGTAAGGGTCTGAGGTTGAAGAAGATGATGAGTGATATCTGTTCATCATTTTTTGATGGGGGTTTTTTTTTTTTCCTCTTCTTTACATGGATTTTAGAAGTGAGTAGAAATGGAAGTGGGATTTTGAGTTCTCATCACTTTCTTTTCCTTTTCTTTTGATGTTTTAGGAGTGTGTGCGAGTTTTGAGAGGGTGTGGGGATTTAAAAGGCAATGAAAGAGAGATGGGGTTATTTGTATTATTGTTGTTTGTTGGAGAGAGTGGAGTGGTGAGATGCATCAAGGGGTGGCATTCTTCCTCTTTGAGAGAGAGAGAGAGTAGAATTAGGGTTTAAACTTGGTTATAATCTCATTGAATCTACTTTCTTGGCTTTTGCATGTATCCCTTGTCAGAGGGTTGATGTGACACATGTACAATATAACAGAGGGATAGAGAGTGAAACCTTTTACTGTTTCTTTCTTCTCATCTCTTATGTTGTGGAGGCAGGATATATTGTTAGTGTTTTGGTGAAATTACAATCTCAATTATCCATGACTTCAAAATTTTCTTATTATGGTCCCTTACTTCTTTAATATTTAGAAATTAGTCCCTCAAGCTATTTTGTCGCGGTGAAATCTTATTAGTTATTTCAAATTAGTCCTTAAGCCGTTTGGTTTGGGAAGTTATATATTTCAATTTACTTTTCTTCACAATGTTTTCAGTTATATACTCCCATGTTTAAGTTACCGGCCTAAAGTCGAAAAAGTTTCTTTAACTTTTGTTTAAGTCCCCAAATTTGAGTTCCTGAACTCGTCTAAACTCGATTTGTAAACCAATTTTCTAAAACTTCTTAAGATTTAGGAGATGAGAACGGAAAAATAAAGGTAGAAATGTAACCCATTGTGTATGGTTAACTACTAATAATCAAACCTAAGTAATGTAGACAGAATAACTAACAAAGAGATTAACTTGGAACAACTAATAAAACTTTAGGAACTTAATAGCAATTTCAGTGATTTGAGGGACTAATTTAAAATATTAAAGATTTAACGGTTCAATATCTTAAAACCTTTTTCAAAACTAATCCTAAACTTTGACATAATATCAAATAAAATCTTTAATTTGCTTTCAAAAGTATTTGAATCCTTCAACTTACTTATCACAACATTCTATTATTTACTGAAAAATTATTGTGATTCATTTCAAACTTAACATTTACTAGATCCCTCTTATTCTCATTTTTAACTTAACATGATCACAACATCATAGTAAATAATAGGCTGTGTGATTTTATTAAAAGAAACCCAAAATGAGTGGAGAAAATACACAAAGTGAAGATATCAAAGTCATTTTTGTTCTTTTAAAACAATCAATATATTTTAGAGCATAATACAACGTTGTTTTAATTAAGGTTATATCTCATGATAAACAATATTCCCATTTGCTTGTTCTAAAATTTTGCAACTCAGGCTGAGATAACTCAAACATCTTATTCAAAGTAAATAAATTAAAATAAACAAATTTGTCCTTTAAAATTGCCTATGATAATATTTGAACCTTGACTTTTTAAAATGTTGTCATTTGTTATCGAACCTTTTACTCCAAATCTTGAGCTCATAAATTTTATGTTAAAATATATACGGAAATGTAAAATTCAAGATACTTGTAGGTATGAGCCATAACAAAATAAGCTACTAAAAGACATGAGTGATAAAGTCCTCCCAACACGATGAATCTAACAACTAGTTTCGCTTTTGGTATCTCATTTAGTAAAACAAAATGTAACATTATTGCCCTTAAACTTTTTTGATTAGCACTTAGACCTTCTGATGTTCAAGCTGAGTTATTTCTTTGTTATCTATACATGTACTATAGAGGATAGATATATTCAATTAATACCTATAAGAAAATAGTGATCCTCTATAACACAGTGAAATATTCAAAAATCTCTATGCAACACATTGACGCCATATAACATTCATGTAAGAGGTACAAACAGCGGAAAGAAAACTCTTTTGGAATAAGATGAACAAAGGGTTAATAAAACCTTAGGAGAAATAAGTGATTCACCCTACGTATACAGTACATGTGGTGTAAATTTGCAATTAACCCTAAGCACTAATTAATCTTACATCAAGTGAACATAACATATGAGTGAAAGGGAGAGTACTTACAATTAGAATCTCTTGAAGGCTTAGGAGCATTGTGTTTTGTCTTGTCAGAGGAGTTGGTAGTTGTGGAAGAAGAAGCAGTGTTGTTGTTGTTGTTGTTGTTGTTGTTCTGGGGTTTCCTCCTCCTGCGGTTATGATCAGCTAGCCTCTTTCTGCAGCTCCTTTTAGACTCATCAAACTCAGCCAGCACATGAAACCTAACCAACCACCAAATACACACACACACACACAAAAGGAAGAAAATTAATTTGTGATTGTAGAGAGAAAAGAAAAACGAAAAAAGAAAGGAGCCATCTCTTTTGTTTACTAAAGAAGGCTGAAATCAAAAGTAGCCTACATTTTCTTTTGTTTACCAAATAGAGTGAGGGGCAATCTTCAATCAGGATCACATAAATTGTCAAAAAAAGAAGTGATCATGAGAAAGGAAAATAGGGGGAGGCCTATTTGAGGGAAGAATGATCCTTTGTTTCTATATGCAAACAAATTTTTAGAATAAACAATAGAGGAAAAGGATTTTCATGAGAAAAGAGGTACTACTCCTCTTGGATAACCCTAGAAAAGAAAGAAAGTAGGTACTTTGCAGTAGCTCACTCTCTCATGTGTACATATTCTTCACATATCCTCAGTGTTAGAAATTAGATGAAGTACTCACATGAAAGTACAAAAGAATTAATTCACACAAGTGATCAATTCAGTACTCTCTTTCTCTCTTCTAGAGTGAAGAAATCCTATATTTAGTGGAAATCCAAAACCTAATCCTATTACCAATTAACTACAAACATACATGTTAAACCCTAATTCCTAATTAGATGCTGAGTTATACTAAAACCCCTTAATATATAGAGGAACAAAAAATAAGTTTAAAATTTAAAGCAGAAGAATTGTTTTTTTTTTTTGAAATATAATTCCAAGTACCAACTTCTCAAAGCAAGCAATAAGAAAGAAAAAACTTTCACAAAGTCAATGATCAAGTAAGGAACAAATTTATATAAATAAAGGGCATGATTTTATGCAAAAATGAGCTGACAAACAAAAACAAGAAATGAACTTTAAATCTCTCATTTACTAAACCTAAACTTAATCTCAAGAAACATTAATACTCTCAAGCACGATACATAACTCCTATATATAAAATCAATCATAAATTATCATATAATACCCTTGCACCCTTACCAACATAAAATCAACTTAGATTTATATGTTTCATAGTTAGATCTCTCAATTTCTGACATGGGTTTTAATTCTCCATACAAAAACACTGCATATATAATTCTAAAACCAAACATATAAAAATCAGATCTTTTTCTAGAATCAATCTCACCTGCTGCATTGCTGGCAAAACCTCTGTTGAGTCCCTCCAGCAAGAACCACAGTAGCCTTTGAATGATACTCACAAACCTTATGCCTCCTATGATAATGCTTAGCTCCAGAGAGATCAGCCTTGCACCCTTCAGCCTGGCACCTGGGCTGCTGCAGGTTATGGGCCCGGCCCATCAACAGCCTGTCAATGGCAAACGCATCACAAGAGGAGAAGTAAGTCCTATGGCCCAAATTAAGCCCAATGGGCCTACTACCTCCCACTCCAATAGTGTCTCTTTACGAAACCAAATTGAGGAGAGTAGAAAGGGAAGCTGGTGTTCATGGGGATCGGTGGTAATGGGGGTCAAAGCCTTGGTGGGTGTAATTGGATTGGGTGACCCAGTTGTTGTCAAGGCCATTGAAGGGGTAGTAAGGGTCTGAGGTTGAAGAAGATGATGAGTGATATCTGTTCATCATTTTTGATGGGGTTTTTTTTCCTCTTCTTTACATGGATTTTAGAAGTGAGTAGAAATGGAAGTGGGATTTTGAGTTCTCATCACTTTCTTTTCCTTTCTTTTGATGTTTTTAGGAGTGTGTGCGAGTTTTGAGAGGGTGGGATTTAAAAGGCAATGAAGAGAGATGGGGGGTTGTTAGGTTGTTGTTGGAGAGAGAGAGGAGTGGTGAGATGCATCAAGGTGGCATTCTTCCTTTGAGAGAGAGAGAGAGAGAGAGAGAGAGAGTAGAATTAGGGTTTAAACTTGGTTATAATCTCATTGAATCTACTTTCTTGGCTTTTGCATGTATCCCTTGTCAGAGGGGTTGATGTGACACATGTACAATATAACAGAGGGATAGAGAGTGAAACCTTTACTGTTTCTTTCTTCTCATCTCTTATGTTGTGGAGGCAGGATATATTGTTAGTGTTTTGGTGAAATTACAATCTCAATTATCCATGACTTCAAAATTTTCTTATTATGGTCCTTTACTTTAATATTTAGAAATTAGTCCCTCAAGCTATTTTGTCGCGGTGAAATCTTATTAGTTATTTCAAATTAGTCCTTAAGCCGTTTGGTTTGGGAAGTTATATATTTCAATTTACTTTTCTTCACAATGTTTTCAGTTATATACTCCCATGTTTAAGTTGGCCTAAAGTCGAAAAAGTTTCTTTAACTTTTGTTTAAGTCCCCAAATTTGAGTTCCTGAACTCGTCTAAACTCGATTTGTAAACCAATTTTCTAAAACTTCTTAAGATTTAGGAGATGAGAACGGAAAAATAAAGGTAGAAATGTAACCCATTGTGTATGGTTAACTACTAATAATCAAACCTAAGTAATGTAGACAGAATAACTAACAAAGAGATTAACTTGGAACAACTAATAAAACTTTAGGAACTTAATAGCAATTTCAGTGATTTGAGGGACTAATTTAAAATATTAAAGATTTAACGGTTCAATATCTTAAAACCTTTTTCAAAACTAATCCTAAACTTTGACATAATATCAAATAAAATCTTTAATTTGCTTTCAAAAGTATTTGAATCCTTCAACTTACTTATCACAACATTCTATTATTTACTGAAAATTATTGTGATTCATTTCAAACTTAACATTTACTAGATCCCTCTTATTCTCATTTTTAACTTAACATGATCACAACATCATAGTAAATAATAGGCTGTGTGATTTTATTAAAAGAGAAACCCAAAATGAGTGGAGAAAATACACAAAGTGAAGATATCAAAGTCATTTTTGTTCTTTTAAAACAATCAATATATTTTAGAGCATAATACAACGTTGTTTTAATTAAGGTTATATCTCATGATAAACAAGTGATTCACCCTACGTATACAGTACATGTGGTGTAAATTTGCAATTAACCCTAAGCACTAATTAATCTTACATCAAGTGAACATAACATATGAGTGAAAGGGAGAGTACTTACAATTAGAATCTCTTGAAGGCTTAGGAGCATTGTGTTTTGTCTTGTCAGAGGAGTTGGTAGTTGTGGAAGAAGAAGCAGTGTTGTTGTTGTTGTTGTTGTTGTTGTTCTGGGGTTTCCTCCTCCTGCGGTTATGATCAGCTAGCCTCTTTCTGCAGCTCCTTTTAGACTCATCAAACTCAGCCAGCACATGAAACCTAACCAACCACCAAATACACACACACACACACAAAAGGAAGAAAATTAATTTGTGATTGTAGAGAGAAAAGAAAAACGAAAAAAGAAAGGAGCCATCTCTTTTGTTTACTAAAGAAGGCTGAAATCAAAAGTAGCCTACATTTTCTTTTGTTTACCAAATAGAGTGAGGGGCAATCTTCAATCAGGATCACATAAATTGTCAAAAAAGTGATCATGAGAAAGGAAAATAGGGGAGGCCTATTTGAGGGAAGAATGATCCTTTGTTTCTATATGCAAACAAATTTTAGAATAAACAATAGAGGAAAAGGATTTTCATGAGAAAAGAGGTACTACTCCTCTTGGATAACCCTAGAAAAGAAAGAAAGTAGGTACTTTGCAGTAGCTCACTCTCTCATGTGTACATATTCTTCACATATCCTCAGTGTTAGAAATTAGATGAAGTACTCACATGAAAGTACAAAAGAATTAATTCACACAAGTGATCAATTCAGTACTCTCTTTCTCTCTTCTAGAGTGAAGAAATCCTATATTTAGTGGAAATCCAAAACCTAATCCTATTACCAATTAACTACAAACATACATGTTAAACCCTAATTCCTAATTAGATGCTGAGTTATACTAAAACCCCTTAATATATAGAGGACCAAAAAATAAGTTTAAAATTTAAAGCAGAAGAATTGTTTTTTTTTTTTTAGAAATATAATTCCAAGTACCAACTTCTCAAAGCAAGCAATAAGAAAGAAAAACTTTCACAAAGTCAATGATCAAGTAAGGAACAAATTTATATAAATAAAGGGCATGATTTTATGCAAAAATGAGCTGACAAACAAAAACAAGAAATGAACTTTAAATCTCTCATTTACTAAACCTAAACTTAATCTCAAGAAACATTAATACTCTCAAGCACGATACATAACTCCTATATATAAAATCAATCATAAATTATCATATAATACCCTTGCACCCTTACCAACATAAAATCAACTTAGATTTATATGTTTCATAGTTAGATCTCTCAATTTCTGACATGGGTTTTAATTCTCCATACAAAAACACTGCATATATAATTCTAAAACCAAACATATAAAAATCAGATCTTTTTCTAGAATCAATCTCACCTGCTGCATTGCTGGCAAAACCTCTGTTGAGTCCCTCCAGCAAGAACCACAGTAGCCTTTGAATGATACTCACAAACCTTATGCCTCCTATGATAATGCTTAGCTCCAGAGAGATCAGCCTTGCACCCTTCAGCCTGGCACCTGGGCTGCTGCAGGTTATGGGCCCGGCCCATCAACAGCCTGTCAATGGCAAACGCATCACAAGAGGAGAAGTAAGTCCTATGGCCCAAATTAAGCCCAATGGGCCTACTACCTCCCACTCCAATAGTGTCTTCTCTCTTTACGAAACCAAATTGAGGAGAGTAGAAAGGGAAGCTGGTGTTCATGGGGATCGGTGGTAATGGGGGGTCAAAGCCTTGGTGGGTGTAATTGGATTGGGTGACCCAGTTGTTGTCAAGGCCATTGAAGGGGTAGTAAGGGTCTGAGGTTGAAGATGATGATGAGTGATATCTGTTCATCATTTTTTGATGGGGGTTTTTTTTTTTCCCTCTTCTTTACATGGATTTTAGAAGTGAGTAGAAATGGAAGTGGGATTTTGAGTTCTCATCACTTTCTTTTCCTTTTCTTTTTTGATGTTTTTAGGAGTGTGTGCGAGTTTTGAGAGGGGGTGTGGGGATTTAAAAGGCAATGAAAGAGAGATGGGGGTTATTTGTATTATTGTTGTTTGTTGGAGAGAGAGTGGAGTGGTGAGATGCATCAAGGGGTGGCATTCTTCCTCTTTGAGAGAGAGAGAGAGAGAGAGAGAGAGTAGAATTAGGGTTTAAACTTGGTTATAATCTCATTGAATCTACTTTCTTGGCTTTTGCATGTATCCCTTGTCAGAGGGGTTGATGTGACACATGTACAATATAACAGAGGGATAGAGAGTGAAACCTTTTACTGTTTCTTTCTTCTCATCTCTTATGTTGTGGAGGCAGGATATATTGTTAGTGTTTTGGTGAAATTACAATCTCAATTATCCATGACTTCAAAATTTTCTTATTATGGTCCCTTACTTCTTTAATATTTAGAAATTAGTCCCTCAAGCTATTTTGTCGCGGTGAAATCTTATTAGTTATTTCAAATTAGTCCTTAAGCCGTTTGGTTTGGGAAGTTATATATTTCAATTTACTTTTCTTCACAATGTTTTCAGTTATATACTCCCATGTTTAAGTTACCGGCCTAAAGTCGAAAAAGTTTCTTTAACTTTTGTTTAAGTCCCCAAATTTGAGTTCCTGAACTCGTCTAAACTCGATTTGTAAACCAATTTTCTAAAACTTCTTAAGATTTAGGAGATGAGAACGGAAAAATAAAGGTAGAAATGTAACCCATTGTGTATGGTTAACTACTAATAATCAAACCTAAGTAATGTAGACAGAATAACTAACAAAGAGATTAACTTGGAACAACTAATAAAACTTTAGGAACTTAATAGCAATTTCAGTGATTTGAGGGACTAATTTAAAATATTAAAGATTTAACGGTTCAATATCTTAAAACCTTTTTCAAAACTAATCCTAAACTTTGACATAATATCAAATAAAATCTTTAATTTGCTTTCAAAAGTATTTGAATCCTTCAACTTACTTATCACAACATTCTATTATTTACTGAAAAATTATTGTGATTCATTTCAAACTTAACATTTACTAGATCCCTCTTATTCTCATTTTTAACTTAACATGATCACAACATCATAGTAAATAATAGGCTGTGTGATTTTATTAAAAGAGAAACCCAAAATGAGTGGAGAAAATACACAAAGTGAAGATATCAAAGTCATTTTTGTTCTTTTAAAACAATCAATATATTTTAGAGCATAATACAACGTTGTTTTAATTAAGGTTATATCTCATGATAAACAATATTCCCATTTGCTTGTTCTAAAATTTTGCAACTCAGGCTGAGATAACTCAAACATCTTATTCAAAGTAAATAAATTATGAATAAGATGACCCATCAACTGAGTGTCAAGTGATCAAGGTGAAAAAGAGATATGCATTTTGACTGTATCTTGGTGATGTCCACTTTTTCTTTGTAAAGAAAATAGCTGCATTGACTAACAAATTAAATAAAATAAAAGGGCATCCCTCGTTCAGTTATGTTCATGTTTTTAAATAATAAAAGACCAAGCCCTCCCATGTTTATAAGATGCATTAATGTATAAATTAATTACAGAGATACGAAAAGAAGAATAAAAAAATGAATGAACTATTAAGCTTGGTTCATAATCACCTTTTCCCCGACAATATGTGTGGACCTTGGTTCTTCATTGGTTTCTCCCTATGAGACATAGTGAGAATTTATATTCTCGTATGCATTAATTGATACTTTCATAGCCTTGTCAAATTGACATGGACACACATCTAACCCACATAATACTATATCATCTCTCAATTAAAGTTTCTCTAGTTCATGATTACACGTAATAAAAATATGTGACGTTGATCATAACAATAAATAAATAAATAAATCTGGCTCCTGATTAGTAAAGAACTTGTGACTGCGAAATGTAAAAGCAGGTTTAAAAGTCTGAAATATGTCTAATTAACGATGATCTTGAAATCATACCCGCTTGAAAAGAAATTTTTGAAGGGTGGGGTTCTTCTACGGTGTTCATGAGCACTCGTTAAGAGACGAGAGACATAGAGAGGTGAGGTAAGGAGAGAAATTAGTGCAAATCAAGGGGTGTGTTTGCTATTCATTTTTCTCTATCTCTATCCTTCTCTAACGAGCGCCCATGCGCCCCACTAAAGAAAAATCGATTTTCCGAATTATTATGAGTCATTCTAAATATACCTTCATGCATTTTATTTATTCCTAATTCACATTTAAAGACAAATCGCAACCACACACCTAGACCCCGGTCAAACTGTTCTACCGACATATTGAGAAGAATTTTATCCATAACAAGCTATATTTTGAATGCATGTTACTTTCTCCGTCGTGTGGAAATCTTTTTATGACAACTCTACTGCATTTTTTATTTGGTGATGGCTGGGAGACACTTGGTGGCATGTTTTGATTTGTCATTTCACTGCATGTTGAGTTTGAGGGGGTAGGTATTGGTAAAGCTGCAAATATCAACTTCCATTCTTTTTTCCCCGGAAGACTAAAAAAAAGAATCTCATTTTATTTTCCCTCTCAACAAACACCCCAATAAAAACCCATATATTCTCACATTTCCTTTTCAGAGATTCTGACAAAAGCTTAAACTGGTGGCCTATGATATTTTGCTATCTTTTTAGCGTGTACGTATTCTGACTTTGTATTTATGGAAGCTAGTAAAGGTAAAGTGGATATGTAGAATTTGTAGCTTTTCTCTCTCTCTCTCTCTCTCTCTCTCTCTCTATGTAGAGATGTGTACATCATTTTGGAAGTAATACGATCCAAATGCGAAAGCGAGATAAATCTCGTCTCAACTGGGAATTCATGAACGTGCATTTTGCATTTATACCCACCAACAGTTTATATTTACAAATTGCCCCCCTCAAATCTTTTTACATTGGTTCGTTATGCTCCTCAATTTTCGATATCAGTAACATACTTATGATTAAATTGATTAATTTTATAAATTTATGATTAGATAGTGAGAGAAAGTTGACAGATGAGGGTAAATTAGAAAGTATCTCTCTATCTTATTATAAATTAATAAAACTATCTAACTAAATTAGGGGTAAGTGTAATGCGAAAAGTAAGAGGTAGATAAAAGCAATAGGAGAATTTTGAGGTCTAAATTAACAAATATATACATTACGGGTAAATCTGAAAATACTGTAGATTTAAGGGTATATATGCAAGAATCATAACAGAATATTGAGAACCAAATCAATCAACTATAGTTTACAACTTTCTATTTTTAACTTCATCACTTTCTCTTCAAAATTAAACGTGCATATACTGAAGAGTAAGAGAATTTACTCATATTGGAGATATGCTAAGAGTATTCTCAAACTAATATGATAAATTAAAGACAAAGAATATATTTTTGACGTGATTAAGGATTCTTAGAGATATGATTATATGTAGCTGAGAATAATGTAATTAGCTTATATTTCTTTGGTGTATATAAACCCATCTTATATATATGAATTAATCAATGAAATTGTTCTTAAATTCTCTTTATATTTCTTCAATACGGTATCAAAGCGGTGAATCCCTTGTCGATCAGAAACTGAGACGGCGTTCTATATATTCTTCGATAAAGACTATATCAGGTTTTGATCTCTCGGTTCCCTACCTTCAACTTTGTGAAGGCAAGCCGACATCTTTGTCGCCGCCTAAGAGTTTTTGCAGCTTTGATTTGATCAGCAAGACTCATCTCTTGCCACCTGTTATCTCTCATAGCCACTAACTTTGGCTACAAGATTTTTCATTCAGAAGCTTGTGTTGCTTCTTGTGTTGCTCTTTGGTATCCAGAAGCTTGTGTTACTTTTTTTTGTCTTTTAACTATCAAGTCCGCTTCCCTTTGTTTGGACTTTGGTTTATTTATTTTTGGGTGCAATATTTTTTATTATTATAAATCATGGGTGATTCATCTTCCTCATCTTCTTCAATTTCCTCGGCTTCCATTTCCTCTTTCTCAATAGGAGATATGAATGATAATTTTCGGATCACTTCTAAAAATCTATCCGGTTCACCAAACTATTCGATTTGGGCAAAATCGGTATCTCGATTCCTTAACTCAAAGAATAAGCTTGATCATATTGAGAAAAGTCCTCCTTCTACATCTGATCCTAGTTATTCTTAGTGGGAGCGAGATGATGATCAGATCATCAACATGATGATCAACTGCATGGAACCCGATGTCGTTCGATCGGTGGTTTTCTTGACACCGCTAAGATTATCTGGGACACTCTTAAAGACATGTATTCGACCATGAACAATATGCAGCGCTTGTTCGATCTTTGGAAGGATATTTAGAACACTAAGCTAGAGGGAGATGTTTCTACATTTATATCCCGTTATCGTCAGTTCTTGGAAGAATGGAATTTATACCAGTCGATTTCTGCTGATCCTGCTATTACTCTGCAGCAGTGTGAGACCTTATTATCGCTTCTCGCTCTTAGTAATGTGATGCCATATTTGGATTCAGTTCATAGCCATATTCTAGCTACGATTTCGAGTATCACTTTTTCCATTATGACCTCTCATCTAGCTCCAGTTTTCTTACCATCTACAGTAGATATCTCAAGCACTAATGCCGCTCTTTCTATTTCTCTTGATCGGAAGCAAGTGAGAGCCTTTTGAGGACATAGAACTCCTTCTCTTAGAGGTTGTGGTCGTGATGGTCGGCATGACAATAAATTTTGCACTTTCTGTCACCAAACAAACCACACTTATGATTTTTGCTGGCAACGCAAGGATAAATCTGTTAATGTTGTAGCAATAGGCTCCCTAGCTTCTTCCTCTTCTTTTTTTGTGATGCCAACCTCTGATTTTGGTGCTTTATCTGCTGCGCGGTGTCGTGCAATACGACAGCTTCTCAGTCAACCTTCCACACATACCGTCCAGTCAGGTAATGCTTATTGTACTTCTAGTCAAAGTTGGATTATAGATTCAAGAGCTTCAGATTATATGACGCCTTTTTCTTTATCATCATTTACACCTTTATCTGATTTTCATGTTCCCCTGTCCCTGTAAAAGGTGTCAGTGATATTTTCTCCTACTTTACATTTATCTTTGTATTGAATATTCCCAGTTTTCCTTCTAGTTTACTATATGTTAGTAAACTCACTAAACTGGCTAATTGCTTTCTCACTTTTTATCCTACTCATAGTGTTATTCAGGACATGTAGATGAAGAAGGTCATTAGTGGAGGTCGTGAGCAGCGTGGTTTATATCTTTTGCATGGTTCAAATTTGGATTCTGCATTTTCAGTTTTCACGGACCCTAATGTATGACACTATCGGTTAGGATATCCACCTTTATCTATTGTTAGGCAGATTATTCGTAGTTGTGAGTTTTTTTCTTCAGAACTTAATTGTGAGTCCTGTGAATTAGGAAAATATCATCGTGTTTTTTACCCAGGACTCATCAATAAATGCAGTGGAGCTCTCTTTGATTTAGTTCATTCGGATGTTTGGGGACCAATATATTTTTCAAGCTTTAATAATTATCGATATTTTGTGACTTTTATTGATGATTATTCTCGTATGACTTGGTTATTTCTTCTTACTGATCACTCTGAGGTGTTTGATGTTTTTTGCACAATGTATGAAGAAATACATACTCAGTTTGGAATAAAAATTAAGTGTTTTGATCTGATAAAGCAAAAGAATACTTAAGCCATAATTTTAAAAATAAGGGTATCATCCATCAGACTTCATGTGCATATACATCTCAACAAAATGTAATTGCTGAATGTAAGAATCGACATCTCTTAAATATTGCTCGATCTATTATGATTACGATGTCTATGCCTAAGTTTTATTGGAATTTTGCTCTGCTCACTACATGCTTTCTCATAAATAGGATTCCAACATTCATTCTTGACAATAAGACTCTTTTTTAACTTATTTTTCCTACCAAAGAATTATTTCTGCTACATCTTAAAGTGTTTGGTGATACATGCTTTGTGCAAAATCTAGGTCTTGGTAAGAAAAAACTTGATCCTCGTGCAAGTTCCGTCCACTTCTGAGTCATCGACATTAGCTGGTAACAACACTTTACTTGATGATCTTCCTATTGCACTTCATAAAGGATAACGGTGTTGTTCCAAGTATTATATTTCTCTTAATGTTTCTACTCATGGTCTAAATCTACTTTTTCAGGCGTTTATATCATCTTTAGATTCTATGTCTATACCTAACAATGTTCAGGCTAAGCATTCTGATTGGCGGACTGCTATGGAAGATGAGTTGATAGCTCTTCAGCAAACTAACACTTGGACAATGGTGAAGCGTCCTGTAGGCTATAAGATGGTAGGATATCATTGGGTTTTACTGTGAAGCATAATCCCGACGGGTCAATTGAGCGTTTGAAGGCCCGTCTTGTAGCCAAGGGTTTTACTCAATAATATAGAGTGGATTATGAAGAGACTTTCTCACATGTTACAAAAGCTTACATCAGTTTGACTATTAGTCATCTAACCAGTCTTAGCCTCTTCATCAGTTAGATGTCAAAAATGCTTTTCTTCATAGAGATCTTAAAGAGACTGTTTATATGAACCCACCTTCAGGATTTCAATGTCAGGGGAAGCAGTTGGTATGTCGCTTGAATAAGTCCCTTTACGGTCTTAAGCAATGTCCTCGTGCTTGATTTGATAAGTTTAGTAAGGTTGTCTGCTCATAGGGATTTAAGCATAACATGGTTGATCATTGTCTATTCACACATCATAGTTCTCGTGGTGTAGTTATTCTATTGGTGTATGTTGATGATATCATTATCGCGGGTAGTGATTCAAGGGGCACTAGTAATGTTAAACAACACTTGGCTTCTCAATTTCAGAAAAAAGATTTGGGTCATCTCCATTATTTCCTTGGGATAGAAGTTGCACGATCTAAGGATGATATTTTCTCTCACAACGGAAATATGTCTTAGATTTACTATCGGAGACAGGTCTACTTGGTTGTCGTCCAAGTGGCACACCCATGGATCCAACTTTTTGGCTCTCAACATCCACCTCGGACACCCCACTTTTGATCCTGGTCGATATCGTTGTTTGGTTAAAAACTTATTTACTTGATAGTAACTCGACCTGACATAGCATATGTAGTTAGTTGTGTTAGTCAGTTTATGCATGCACCAACTACAGTTCATTGGGAGGTTGTTCTTCGCATCTTAAAGTATCTCAAGAGGTCTCCATGCCAGGGACTTTTGTTTCATCAGGTCACTCTCTCTCTCTGCGGGGTTTCTCTAATGCTGATTGGGCCGACTCGGTAGGTGATCGTCATTCTACCAATGGTTACTGTGTCTTTTTTGGTGGTAATCTTATATCATGGAAAAGTAAGCAGCAGACTGTAGTTGCTCGTTCAAGTGTTGAGGCTGAGTATCGCTCCATTGCTCACCTAGTTTTAGAGATTCTATGGCTTCGATATATTCTATCTGATTTGTGATTTCCTATCTCTTCAACTACTCCGGTGCATTGCGATAACCTAGTAGCAATTCGCATCTCTAATAAACCAGTGTTTCATGAGCGAACAAAACATATTGAAGTTGTATGCTATTTTATAAGTGATGAGGTTCGCAAAAGGTGGTGTCTCTTTCTCATGTTCCTTCTAGTTCCCAGTTGGCCGATATTTTCACGAAAGCGCTACTACCAAAATTATTCAACTCTTTTCGGGACAAGCTGAGCTTTGGTAATCTCTATGTTCCAGCTTGATGGGGAGTATTGGAGATATGCTTAGAATATTCTCAAACAAATATAGTAAAAGACAAAGAATATGTAATTGATGTGATTGAGGATTCTTAGAGATATGATTATAGGTAATTGAGAATTCTTAGGCATGTAATTAGCTTATCTTATATAGATTTTTTTGGTGTACATAAACCCATCTTATGTACATGAATTAATCAATGAAATTGTTCTTAAATTCTCTTTATATTGTTCTTAAATTCATTTTATATTGCAGCCTATAGGCAACAATAAGACTGCATGGGGTCTATCCGCAATTGGGCGATATTACAAGGGGTCTTTACTCATCTGCCTAAAAGAAGTAGCAAAACCACGAAAAGAGATGTCTCTTTCCTATACAAAATATTTGGGTTGGGGGGGTTGGGGAGTCAATTAAAAAAGAAGCTACTTTTCATTGCATAATTAATTTTGAACAGGAGTATGCAAAAAGATGGGAGTACGTTCATACTGCATTCCCGAATGACTTCTATATTCACGTACAAACCCTACTTTCCTTCCAAGTCTAGAGAGAGAGAGAGAGAGAGAGAGAGAGAGAGAGAGAGCTAGCTTTGGACAGTGTCCTGTTTCTATAAACTCAGACACGCAGAAAAAAAATCAGCCACAAGCATACACATCTGCTAATAAAGTCAATTACTTCACAAAGGGAAAGATAGAAGTACAGTAGCGGTTGAAATTATAATAAATTTATTTATGGACTAATTCGTTCATTAAATGGGGATTTTACAAATTGAAACTTCATTAATGTTTCCCTAAAAATACGCATTATAATCATGCTTTCTTTTCGAAAAATACTCATTACCAAAGGGTCCAAAAAAGAGCCATATTTGAAGTTTGAATCATTGAGAAAGAGGAAATACTGGAATCATTTTTTTAAAATTGAAAATAATTTCTAAAACCAGATTTAAAATTATAGAATTGCGTTTGCCGGGAGTCGAACCCGGGTCTATTGCTTGGAAGGCAATTATCCTAACCGTTGGACTACAAACGCAATTGCAAAGCAGTTTAAAATAACAATAAGAATACCGTTTTTACTTTTATGCATATTTGTGCCTCGTGGATTAATCTAAAGACTAATTATTATTTGTACTTCTAGGGATGTCTCTAAGGTTTTTGTTGGTTGTTTTTATCTTAAATACTATCAGCATATGAGCTTCATTCTGGTGTAGGAATCATTAATTTGAGGGAAGTGAGTTATTAATTTATTCAGATTTGCTTATGTTGAATCTATCCATAATAATTCAGTTTAACTCTTGTAACTCTTTTATTTAGAAAGACTATCTTTCATCATTTAATCACCACTGTTTTTTTTTAACAAATGAAAAGGGAAGTTGATATCCATCAACATTGGTCATTCATGATCTGTTGACATCAATCCCTATAGATCTCTTTCCTTTTCAACAACAAAGCTACACATCAAGCTCATTAAACTTACTAGAGGGACCATTCTATAAAGAACAAACTTAATTTTTGCGAGGGCTAGGAAAAGGTATTGGAGCATTTGCGGGCCTTCTTTAGCTAGTATACCACAAAAAAAATTCTTGTCTACATCATTGATAACTACCTTCACTGTTTCAAGTCTACAATTTTTTATTTTATTATTATTATTATTATTTGTTTGATTAGGAAACACTTGATTCTTCCAAGAGAATAAATGGGAGCATAAATTTTTTATTACCATGTCATTTGTGAAAGTATGTGAGGGACCAAGCTTTATTATGTTGGTATTTTCTATTACAAATTTGCTACACTTGGTTCGAGATGCTCAGATGAACTTGGCTCTATTGTGTCCTGATCTCTCCTTTTTGTTTTTTTTTTCCTTTCCCCTTTTCAATTTGGATGAAGATGGAAATTTGAAATTCCTTTCACGAAGTAAAATTTACACGAGATCAAAATAAATTTTGAAATTAGACATACGAGCCCATCATATTGAATTAGAAGGTTGTAAATGGGCTGAGCCCACTGGCTTTGATTTACTCGCAGTGTCGTGGGCTTATCATTATTAGTTTTCTTGGAAGCAGGATTAGGCCAAATTGTAACAAGAGGGCTGCTGGGCTTAGGCCGAACTGTACTGCTGCGAGTCACAATATATGTCAACCTGTATGATATTAAGTTATTATTGCGTCTATATATAAATATACTTCCGGCGTTCTGATATCATCGATCTTAATATTTCATGCTGTAAACAATTTTTGATATGTAAACAATTTTTAACATATCAAAAATTGATTTGACCATCATCATGATCATGATTTGTCCTTTGGGCTTATACGACGTATCTTCACGCATAAACTATGTATAGTAAAAGGCTAATTAGCACTTAAATACTTCATAGTTTCTCCTACTTTGCACATATGTTCTCCTACTTCGCACATATATATCCTCACCTATTTTTTGCAACACTTATATATCTTGAAACTTCTAAAATTTTTATTATAGTACTTTCTGTTATGTAAATGTGAAAAGTTTCTTTTGAATTTTCTCATGGAAAATTAGAAGTTAATTTTAAAACCTTTTAGCCATTAGTGCTTGTTGAATTATTTATATATATAGTTTAAACCCACCATAATATATCTATTTAAATATAATTAGAGTAGGTTTAAAGTACATACTAACTAGCTTTCAATGTATCTGTTACCTATAGGTTTTCTTTGATTTTCTGCTTCAATTTATATTTATGCAAGCACTGCAAGGTTAATCAATAGTTTTGCACTAATAATTTCTTGCGTTTCCATTGCTAGTTGAATTGCTTAAAATTATAGCAGTCGTATTTATTTTTTACCGCTATATTTCTTACATCTTTCTCTTCTTCAGGCTAATTTTTGTTACCACTAATTTTTAGTTTCACTCTACGATTACTCAAATTAGAAGGAGGAAACTAATGCATTAACGAAAAATATCTAAAGTCTAATAAAGAACATGGAAATCAAAGAAACTTTTAAATCTTGGTGAAAAATTGTAGGGCCATCATTTGTACACAAACAGTACAAGACAAGAAGAGCCCTACACACACACTCGCTATTTTTTAATAAATAAATAAATAAAATCAAATGTGAAAAATGACAAAGAGACATGTAAACACCAATCATAGCCTAAATGTTTTTAAATATCCTGCTGGAAACAAGAACAGTTCAATTAAATATAACTAATAATCATAATCTGGAACTTTCTATAAAAAGCACAAAAGCAGCAGGCATTCATTATGAAGTTATATTTAGGCTAAATATCATAAAACCCTTAACTTTGGATGATTATAAAAAAACCCTTAACTATGAAAATACTAGAAAACCCCACTTAACTTTAGGGGTTATCAGAAAACCCCCCTTAACTTTGAGATTTATTAGAAAACTCCTCTAAATTAGGGGGGATTCTAATAAAATCTGTAAGTTCAAGGGGTTCTGATAAAATCAGCAAGTTAAGGGGCTTTCGTGATAATCCTGATACTTAAGGGGGGGTTTTCTGATATTTTGAAAGTTAAGAGGGGTTTTCCGATTATTGTCCAAAAGTAAGGGGGGTTTTCTGATATTTAGCCTTATATTTACATGTATTATTGGCAAATATATTCCATGAAAGTAGAGTCACAATCAATTTCTCCTGAATATATATATATATATATATATATATATATATATATATATATATATATATATATATATATATATACACACACACATACACGCCACACACACGCTTGCCCTTGGCAAAGTTTTGACAGATGCCAAATAACCCAACTACCTGGTTTATTTCTCTTTAATATTCACAGGACATAAATGATATTTTGCTAATTTTATTTATAAAAATTGGCTTATAATTGCATAAATCACTATAAGAAGAATCAAGCTTATGCAGCACATTCAAAAAACAAACTCATTCCAAAATAACAAACAAAACTCACAAATAATATTGCAACCATTTGAAACTCTCTTCTCTATATCTACATTCTCAGCTGCAGAGATGTAATACATCAAAATGAAACAAACAAAGAAAATAGCAGATAACCCTGACTCCTCCCACATGCTTTATTCCATTCTGAAATAACAGTGCATGCTGAACAAAGCAGCATTTCTTTCTTCAGTTCATTATATTGCGCATCAAGATTCAACAAGAGACCTGAGCACATCCACTTGCAACTGTAAGCAAACCACATAGCTCTCCACTTCAGAGAGCAACTCAAGCACGCTCATCTCTCTCCCTCCAGGCAAAATCCTTGAAGAGTCCGAATTCTACAGGAGAGCTCCTCTTCTCCTCTCACTATACTTCTCCTCTTCATGCTACCCCTCTGCCGAGATTTTGCTTCCACGAGAACAATGGGTCTAGGGATAGCAGGAGATGTCTTGAGAATGCTGAAACGGCCATTGAGCACAAAATTCGAACCGCATTTTGCCTTTGTGGCTTTTACGAGCTCGTGTTTCAGGGCGCGGCTCCATTTGAACTCGCGGGTCGAGAGTGCTAAAGCCAGGTCTACTTCAAATCTCACAATCTTTTCTTTCTTTGTGGTATTGATGCTTCCATTGATTGCTCTGAGAAGAGCAGGGAGAAGATAGCTCATGTACTTGTGAGAGAAGGTGGCGAATGTTATAGCATTTGGATTGAGGGAGTAGACCCGCCTTCGCTTGCTTCTCATTGCTTCCTCCATTGAGCTAGCGCTGGAAACATGAAAGAAGATTGCTGATACAAATGTATAAATGACAGAGCAATACCAAAACATATCGGTATACTAAGTACAGTTACATATAGTATACAATATCAGAATCAAAGAATGCTGCTTATTATTTTAATCCTGTAGAAATATTGATAAATCTTCATTAGTTTTAAAGCATGCATGCAATAGGATTGAAGGTGTTTGGTTATTTGCTTGCAAGTAAGGCACATGCAATTTTCCTTCATCCAATAAAAAAGCTAAAAATTAAACTACATGGTTTATCAGTTAACTAGCCCTGCATAAATTATAACAGGTCACTAGGTATGTTCAATGAGTGAAGTATAGAATAGAATAGAGGGGAAAAGGAAAAAAAGGAGAGGAACATTAATAAATAAATAAATAAAACTAGAGTGAAGGTAAGAGGAGGACAAAGCTTAATACTATAGCTCCCTCTACCTTGCTACTACTCATGAGAGGTGCTTGGAATGGCAAAAAGGAGAGAAGCTTGGCCTTCCATTTAAGCAAATGGAGAGGAGGTGGAAGAAAATAATGGTTGAGGGCAAAATAGCCAAAGCTTACCCTTCGCCAATGGCCATTAAAGCCCAAAAGGTGCTCACAGTCCTTTGACATATGGGAGCCAGCCCATATACACAAAAATAATTGAAGGGTGGAGAGGGAAAGATTTGGAGCCACCCTAATTAATCTTCTTGAAGCCAAAAACATAAGTTAAAATATAAAGGCAACAATCAAATTGGGTTATATATATATATATATATATATATATATATATATATATATATATATATATATATATATATATATATATATATAGCTAAATCTTGGCTAGGGTTGCTTCTCCCTTCAAAGGGTTAGGGGAGCCAAAATAGGGAATTTGGGTGAAGGGAGGAGCACATGGTGGCACATGGAAACTTCAGCTCTCCCACAAATGCACCTACCAAAAGACAGGCACTCCCATCCCCATGTGCTCTTGGGGAACAAAACACCAATGCTCTCCATAAATGCAATCACATGACTCCAAAAAACTCAACTATCCTCTCTCCCTAATAAACACCCACCTCTCAAAGTCTCTCACTTCACTCTCCTCCCTACACCAACAACTTGCATGCTTCCATTTGATCAAGTTCTATATGACCCTTTGGCAACTAACTAACAGACACAAATTTACTTTTTCTCCCATAAAATCCAAACGATTAAGATAAATTAGCTCAATTATCAAAACCCAAATCATTTTTTTTTCCCTTTTTTTGATGGGAGGGCAAGTGGTTAGGAGAGATGTATAAAACCCACATCATCCTTATAGTTTTGAGGACAATGGAGAGATTGACGGAGAAGATCATGCACAAAAAGACAAAAGGGTTCAAAGTGAGGCTCGCATAGTGTCCACGGAGTTGATGCAAATCATTGATAGAAAGATTACAAGATGCTTTCTTCTGGGGGGGCTCTATCCACGTGAAAACTCTTGGAGCTATCATTGGGGACCCCGGCACCGTGAATTTTAGTCAAAACTATGATTCTAATCACTGTTCTTTGGTCTCCCTCCTATATATTACCTTTGTCATAATTCAAAGAAAATATGACAAATTGTATACAATAATTAAGCATATTGTCAGTACTGTATCTTTTATATGACCATTTGGGCATATTGAATTATTGTCAATGGCCTACAATATATCATTGTACGATGCTGAACCAAATACACTAGTTAATATTGACATATACATGCAAACATACTGCCAATAATGTGTCTTTCATATGACCATTTGGGCATATTGAATTATTGTCAATGGCCTACAATATATCATTGTACGATGCTGAACCAAATACACTAGTTAATATTGACATATACATGCAAACATACTGCCAATAATGTGTCTTTCATATGACCATTTGGGAATATTGAATTATTGTCAATGGCCTACAATATATCATTGTACGATGCTGAACCAAATACACTAGTTAATATTGACATATACATGCAAACATACTGCCAATAATGTGTCTTTCATATGACCATTTGGGAATATTGAATTATTGTCAATGGCCTACAATATATCATTGTACGATGCTGAACCAAATACACTAGTTAATATTGACATATACATGCAAACATACTGCCAATAATGTGTCTTTCATATGACCATTTGGGCATATTGAATTATTGTCAATGGCCTACAATATATCATTGTACGATGCTGAACCAAATACACTAGTTAATATTGACATATACATGCAAACATACTGCCAATAATGTGTCTTTCATATGACCATTTGGGAATATTGAATTATTGTCAATGGCCTACAATATATCATTGTACGATGCTGAACCAAATACACTAGTTAATATTGACATATACATGCAAACATACTGCCAATAATGTGTCTTTCATATGACCATTTGGGCATATTGAATTATTGTCAATGGCCTACAATATATCATTGTACGATGCTGAACCAAATACACTAGTTAATATTGACATATACATGCAAACATACTGCCAATAATGTGTCTTTCATATGACCATTTGGGCATATTGAATTATTGTCAATGGCCTACAATATATCATTGTACGATGCTGAACCAAATACACTAGTTAATATTGACATATACATGCAAACATACTGCCAATAATGTGTCTTTCATATGACCATTTGGGCATATTGAATTATTGTCAATGGCCTACAATATATCATTGTACGATGCTGAACCAAATACACTAGTTAATATTGACATATACATGCAAACATACTGCCAATAATGTGTCTTTCATATGACCATTTGGGCATATTGAATTATTGTCAATGGCCTACAATATATCATTGTACGATGCTGAACCAAATACACTAGTTAATATTGACATATACATGCAAACATACTGCCAATAATGTGTCTTTCATATTCACAGGACATAAATGATATTTTGCTAATTTTATTTATAAAATTGGCTTATAATTGCATAAATCACTATAAGAAGAATCAAGCTTATGCAGCACATTCAAAAACAAACTCATTCCAAAATAACAAACAAAGCTCACAAATAATATTGCAACCATTTGAAACTCTCTTCTCTATATCTACATTCTCAGCTGCAGAGATGTAATACATCAAAATGAAACAAACAAAGAAAATAGCAGATAACCCTGACTCCTCCCACATGCTTTATTCCATTCTGAAATAACAGTGCATGCTGAACAAAGCAGCATTTCTTTCTTCAGTTCATTATATTGCGCATCAAGATTCAACAAGAGACCTGAGCACATCCACTTGCAACTGTAAGCAAACCACATAGCTCTCCACTTCAGAGAGCAACTCAAGCACGCCTCTCTCTCCTCCAGGCAAAATCCTTCGAAGAGTCCGAATTCTACAGGAGAGCTCCTCTTCTCCTCTCACTATACTTCTCCTCTTCCCGAGATTTTGCTTCCACGAGAACAATGGGTCTAGGGATAGCAGGAGATGTCTTGAGAATGCTGAAACGGCCATTGAGCACAAAATTCGAACCGCATTTTGCCTTTGTGGCTTTTACGAGCTCGTGCAGGGCGCGGCTCCATTTGAACTCGCGGGTCGAGAGTGCTAAAGCCAGGTCTACTTCAAATCTCACAATCTTTTCTTTCTTTGTGGTATTGATGCTTCCATTGATTGCTCTGAGAAGAGCAGGAGAAGATAGCTCATGTACTTGTGAGAGAAGGTGGCGAATGTTATAGCATTTGGATTGAGGGAGTAGACCCGCCTTCGCTTGCTTCTCATTGCTTCCTCCATTGAGCTAGCGCTGGAAACATGAAAGAAGATTGCTGATACAAATGTATAAATGACAGAGCAATACCAAAACATATCGGTATACTAAGTACAGTTACATATAGTATACAATATCAGAATCAAAGAATGCTGCTTATTATTTTAATCCTGTAGAAATATTGATAAATCTTCATTAGTTTTAAAGCATGCATGCAATAGGATTGAAGGTGTTTGGTTATTTGCTTGCAAGTAAGGCACATGCAATTTTCCTTCATCCAAAAAGCTAAAAATTAAACTACATGGTTTATCAGTTAACTAGCCCTGCATAAATTATAACAGGTCACTAGGTATGTTCAATGAGTGAAGTATAGAATAGAATAGAGGGAAAAGGAAAAAGGAGAGGAACATTAATAAATAAATAAATAAAATCAAATGTGAAAAATGACAAAGAGACATGTAAACACCAATCATAGCCTAAATGTTTTAAATATCCTGCTGGAAACAAGAACAGTTCAATTAAATATAACTAATAATCATAATCTGGAACTTTCTATAAAAAGCACAAAAGCAGCAGGCATTCATTATGAAGTTATATTTAGGCTAAATATCATAAAACCCCTTAACTTTGGATGATTATCAAAAACCCTTAACTATGAAAATACCAGAAAACCCCACTTAACTTTAGGGGTTATCAAAACCCCTTAACTTTGAGATTTATTAGAAAACTCCTCTAAATTAGGGGATTCTAATAAAATCTGTAAGTTCAAGGGGTTCTGATAAAATCAGCAAGTTAAGGGGCTTTCGTGATAATCCCGATACTTAAGGGGGTTTTCTGATATTTAGCCTTATATTTACATGTATTATTGGCAAATATATTCCATGAAAGTAGAGTCACAATCAATTTCTCCTGAATATATATATATATATATATATATATATATATATATATATATATATATATATATATATATATATATATATATATATATATATATATATATATATATATACACACACACACATACACACACTTGCCCTTGGCAAAGTTTTGACAGATGCCAAATAACCCAACTACCTGGTTTATTTCTCTTTAATATTCACAGGACATAAATGATATTTTGCTAATTTTATTTATAAAATTGGCTTATAATTGCATAAATCACTATAAGAAGAATCAAGCTTATGCAGCACATTCAAAAACAAACTCATTCCAAAATAACAAACAAAGCTCACAAATAATATTGCAACCATTTGAAACTCTCTTCTCTATATCTACATTCTCAGCTGCAGAGATGTAATACATCAAAATGAAACAAACAAAGAAAATAGCAGATAACCCTGACTCCTCCCACATGCTTTATTCCATTCTGAAATAACAGTGCATGCTGAACAAAGCAGCATTTCTTTCTTCAGTTCATTATATTGCGCATCAAGATTCAACAAGAGACCTGAGCACATCCACTTGCAACTGTAAGCAAACCACATAGCTCTCCACTTCAGAGAGCAACTCAAGCACGCTCATCTCTCCCTCCAGGCAAAATCCTTCGAAGAGTCCGAATTCTACAGGAGAGCTCCTCTTCTCCTCTCACTATACTTCTCCTCTTCATGCTACCCCTCTGCCGAGATTTTGCTTCCACGAGAACAATGGGTCTAGGGATAGCAGGAGATGTCTTGAGAATGCTGAAACGGCCATTGAGCACAAAATTCGAACCGCATTTTGCCTTTGTGGCTTTTACGAGCTCGTGTTTCAGGGCGCGGCTCCATTTGAACTCGCGGGTCGAGAGTGCTAAAGCCAGGTCTACTTCAAATCTCACAATCTTTTCTTTCTTTGTGGTATTGATGCTTCCATTGATTGCTCTGAGAAGAGCAGGGAGAAGATAGCTCATGTACTTGTGAGAGAAGGTGGCGAATGTTATAGCATTTGGATTGAGGGAGTAGACCCGCCTTCGCTTGCTTCTCATTGCTTCCTCCATTGAGCTAGCGCTGGAAACATGAAAGAAGATTGCTGATACAAATGTATAAATGACAGAGCAATACCAAAACATATCGGTATACTAAGTACAGTTACATATAGTATACAATATCAGAATCAAAGAATGCTGCTTATTATTTTAATCCTGTAGAAATATTGATAAATCTTCATTAGTTTTAAAGCATGCATGCAATAGGATTGAAGGTGTTTGGTTATTTGCTTGCAAGTAAGGCACATGCAATTTTCCTTCATCCAATAAAAAGCTAAAAATTAAACTACATGGTTTATCAGTTAACTAGCCCTGCATAAATTATAACAGGTCACTAGGTATGTTCAATGAGTGAAGTATAGAATAGAATAGAGGGAAAAGGAAAAAAGGAGAGGAACATTAATAAATAAATAAATAAAACTAGAGTGAAGGTAAGAGGAGGACAAAGCTTAATACTATAGCTCCCTCTACCTTGCTACTACTCATGAGAGGTGCTTGGAATGGCAAAAGGAGAGAGTTGGCCTTCCATTTAAGCAAATGGAGAGGAGGTGGAAGAAAATAATGGTTGAGGGCAAAATAGCCAAAGCTTACCCTTCGCCAATGGCCATTAAAGCCCAAAGGTGCTCACAGTCCTTTGACATATGGGAGCCAGCCCATATACACAAAAATAATTGAAGGGTGGAGAGGGAAAGATTTGGAGCCACCTAATTAATCTTCTTGAAGCCAAAAACATAAGTTAAAATATAAAGGCAACAATCAAATTAAGTTATATATATATATATATATATATATATATATATATATATATATATATATATATATATATATATATATATATATATATATATATATATATATATATATACACACACACACATACACACACTTGCCCTTGGCAAAGTTTTGACAGATGCCAAATAACCCAACTACCTGGTTTATTTCTCTTTAATATTCACAGGACATAAATGATATTTTGCTAATTTTATTTATAAAATTGGCTTATAATTGCATAAATCACTATAAGAAGAATCAAGCTTATGCAGCACATTCAAAAACAAACTCATTCCAAAATAACAAACAAAGCTCACAAATAATATTGCAACCATTTGAAACTCTCTTCTCTATATCTACATTCTCAGCTGCAGAGATGTAATACATCAAAATGAAACAAACAAAGAAAATAGCAGATAACCCTGACTCCTCCCACATGCTTTATTCCATTCTGAAATAACAGTGCATGCTGAACAAAGCAGCATTTCTTTCTTCAGTTCATTATATTGCGCATCAAGATTCAACAAGAGACCTGAGCACATCCACTTGCAACTGTAAGCAAACCACATAGCTCTCCACTTCAGAGAGCAACTCAAGCACGCTCATCTCTCCCTCCAGGCAAAATCCTTCAAGAGTCCGAATTCTACAGGAGAGCTCCTCTTCTCCTCTCACTATACTTCTCCTCTTCATGCTACCCCTCTGCCGAGATTTTGCTTCCACGAGAACAATGGGTCTAGGGATAGCAGGAGATGTCTTGAGAATGCTGAAACGGCCATTGAGCACAAAATTCGACCGCATTTTGCCTTTGTGGCTTTACGAGCTCGTGTTTCAGGGCGCGGCTCCATTTGAACTCGCGGGTCGAGAGTGCTAAAGCCAGGTCTACTTCAAATCTCACAATCTTTTCTTTCTTTGTGGTATTGATGCTTCCATTGATTGCTCTGAGAAGAGCAGGGAGAAGATAGCTCATGTACTTGTGAGAGAAGGTGGCGAATGTTATAGCATTTGGATTGAGGGAGTAGACCCGCCTTCGCTTGCTTCTCATTGCTTCCTCCATTGAGCTAGCGCTGGAAACATGAAAGAAGATTGCTGATACAAATGTATAAATGACAGAGCAATACCAAAAACATATCGGTATACTAAGTACAGTTACATATAGTATACAATATCAGAATCAAAGAATGCTGCTTATTATTTTAATCCTGTAGAAATATTGATAAATCTTCATTAGTTTTAAAGCATGCATGCAATAGGATTGAAGGTGTTTGGTTATTTGCTTGCAAGTAAGGCACATGCAATTTTCCTTCATCCAATAAAAAGCTAAAAATTAAACTACATGGTTTATCAGTTAACTAGCCCTGCATAAATTATAACAGGTCACTAGGTATGTTCAATGAGTGAAGTATAGAATAGAATAGAGGGAAAAGGAAAAAAGGAGAGGAACATTAATAAATAAATAAATAAATAAATAAATAAATAAAATCAAATGTGAAAAATGACAAAGAGACATGTAAACACCAATCATAGCCTAAATGTTTTAAATATCCTGCTGGAAACAAGAACAGTTCAATTAAATATAACTAATAATCATAATCTGGAACTTTCTATAAAAAGCACAAAAGCAGCAGGCATTCATTATGAAGTTATATTTAGGCTAAATATCATAAAACCCCTTAACTTTGGATGATTATCAAAAAACCCTTAACTATGAAAATACAGAAAACCCCACTTAACTTTAGGGGTTATCAAAACCCCTTAACTTGGATGATTATAAAAAACCCTTAACTATGAAAATACTAGAAAACCCCACTTAACTTTGGGGTTATCAGAAACCCCTTAACTTTGGGGTTATCAGAAACCCCTTAACTTTGGATGATTATCAAAAAACCCTTAACTATGAAAATACTAGAAAACCCCACTTAACTTTGGGGTTATCAGAAACCCCTTAACTTTGAGATTTATTAAAACTCCTCTAAATTAGGGGATTCTAATAAAATCTGTAAGTTCAAAGGGGTTCTGATAAAATCAGCAAGTTAAGGGGCTTTCGTGATAATCGATACTTAAGGGGGTTTTCTGATATTTAGCCTTATATTTACATGTATTATTGGCAAATATATTCCATGAAAGTAGAGTCACAATCAATTTCTCCTGAATATATATATATATATATATATATACACACACACACATACACACACTTGCCCTTGGCAAAGTTTTGACAGATGCCAAATAACCCAACTACCTGGTTTATTTCTCTTTAATATTCACAGGACATAAATGATATTTTGCTAATTTTATTTACAAAAATTGGCTTATAATTGCATAAATCACTATAAGAAGAATCAAGCTTATGCAGCACATTCAAAAACAAACTCATTCCAAAATAACAAACAAAGCTCACAAATAATATTGCAACCATTTGAAACTCTTCTCTATATCTACATTCTCAGCTGCAGAGATGTAATACATCAAAATGAAACAAACAAAGAAAATAGCAGATAACCCTGACTCCTCCCACATGCTTTATTCCATTCTGAAATAACAGTGCATGCTGAACAAAGCAGCATTTCTTTCTTCAGTTCATTATATTGCGCATCAAGATTCAACAAGAGACCTGAGCACATCCACTTGCAACTGTAAGCAAACCACATAGCTCTCCACTTCAGAGAGCAACTCAAGCACGCTCATCTCTCTCCCTCCAGGCAAAATCCTTCGAAGAGTCCGAATTCTACAGGAGAGCTCCTCTTCTCCTCTCACTATACTTCTCCTCTTCATGCTACCCCTCTGCCGAGATTTTGCTTCCACGAGAACAATGGGTCTAGGGATAGCAGGAGATGTCTTGAGAATGCTGAAACGGCCATTGAGCACAAAATTCGAACCGCATTTTGCCTTTGTGGCTTTTACGAGCTCGTGTTTCAGGGCGCGGCTCCATTTGAACTCGCGGGTCGAGAGTGCTAAAGCCAGGTCTACTTCAAATCTCACAATCTTTTCTTTCTTTGTGGTATTGATGCTTCCATTGATTGCTCTGAGAAGAGCAGGGAGAAGATAGCTCATGTACTTGTGAGAGAAGGTGGCGAATGTTATAGCATTTGGATTGAGGGAGTAGACCCGCCTTCGCTTGCTTCTCATTGCTTCCTCCATTGAGCTAGCGCTGGAAACATGAAAGAAGATTGCTGATACAAATGTATAAATGACAGAGCAATACCAAAACATATCGGTATACTAAGTACAGTTACATATAGTATACAATATCAGAATCAAAGAATGCTGCTTATTATTTTAATCCTGTAGAAATATTGATAAATCTTCATTAGTTTTAAAGCATGCATGCAATAGGATTGAAGGTGTTTGGTTATTTGCTTGCAAGTAAGGCACATGCAATTTTCCTTCATCCAATAAAAAGCTAAAAATTAAACTACATGGTTTATCAGTTAACTAGCCCTGCATAAATTATAACAGGTCACTAGGTATGTTCAATGAGTGAAGTATAGAATAGAATAGAGGGAAAAGGAAAAAAGGAGAGGAACATTAATAAATAAATAAATAAAACTAGAGTGAAGGTAAGAGGAGGACAAAGCTTAATACTATAGCTCCTCTACCTTGCTACTACTCATGAGAGGTGCTTGGAATGGCAAAAGGAGAGAAGCTTGGCCTTCCATTTAAGCAAATGGAGAGGAGGTGGAAGAAAATAATGGTTGAGGGCAAAATAGCCAAAGCTTACCCTTCGCCAATGGCCATTAAAGCCCAAAAGGTGCTCACAGTCCTTTGACATATGGGAGCCAGCCCATATACACAAAAATAATTGAAGGGTGGAGAGGGAAAGATTTGGAGCCACCCTAATTAATCTTCTTGAAGCCAAAAACATAAGTTAAAATATAAAGGCAACAATCAAATTGGGTTATATATATATATATATATATATATATATATATATATATATATATATATATATATATATATATATATATATATATAGAGAGAGAGAGAGAAGAAGCCCTATAAACTTAAGTTGATAGGGAGGAGTGTCACCAACTTTTATATCCATTGATTTTCTTGAGATCCATGAAATCAAGATGCACAAATCTCAAAAGCTCTTCATATCTTTCATGGATCCTAAGAACATCAATGGATAAAAACGTTGGTGGATAACTATTTCCTATCCACTTAAGTTTATAGGAGCCTAGCTCTCTCTCTCTCTCTCTCTCTCTCTCTATATATATATATATATATATATATATATATATATATATATATATATATATATATATATATATATATATATATATATATATATATATATATATATATATATATATATATATATATATATATAAAAGCTCCTATAAACTTAAGTGGATATGAAGACTTATCCATCAACTTTTTATCCATTCATTATGCTTTGAGATTTGTGTTACAAATCAAGGCTATCTTTGAGATTTGTTCCTGATTTGTATCACACGCTAAAGACAAATCTCAATACAAAATCAATGGAGCTCCTATCAACTTAAGTGGATAGAGGCCTTATCCACCAAACTTTTATCCACTCATCTTGTGTTTAGATTTGTGCCATCAAGAGATGCACAAATCTCAAAAGCTCTTCATATCTTTCATGGATCCTAAGAACATCAATGGATAAAAACGTTGGTGGATAACTATTTCCTATCCACTTAAGTTTATAGGAGCCTAGCTCTCTCTCTCTCTCTCTCTCTATATATATATATATATATATATATATATATATATATATATATATATATATATATATATATATATATATATATATATATATATATATATATATATGTGTATATATATATATATATATATATATAAAAGCTCCTATAAACTTAAGTGGATATGAGCACTTATCCATCAACTTTTTTATCCATTCATTATGCTTTGAGATTTGTGTTACAAATCAAGGCTATCTTTGAGATTTGTTCCTTGATTTGTATCACATGCTAGCACAAATCTCAATACAAAATCAATGGAGCTCCTATCAACTTAAGTGGATAGGAGGTCTTATCCACCAAACTTTTTATCCACTCATCTTGTGTTTAGATTTGTGCCATCAAGAGATGCACAAATCTCAAAAGGCTCTTCATATCTTTCATGGATCCTAAGGCAACATCAATGGATAAAAACGTTGGTGGATAACTATTTCCTATCCACTTAAGTTTATAGGAGCTTTCCTATATATATATATATATATATATATATATATATATATATATATATATATATATATATATATATATATATATATATAAAGCGCTAAATCTTGGCTAGGGTTGCTTCTCCCTTCAAAGGGTTAGGGGAGCCAAAATAGGGAATTTGGGTGAAGGGAGGAGCACATGGTGGCACATGGAAAACTTCAGCTCTCCCACAAATGCACCTACCAAAAAGACAGGCACTCCCATCCCCATGTGCTCTTGGGGAACAAAACACCAATGCTCTCCATAAATGCAATCACATGACTCCAAAAAACTCAACTATCCTCTCTCCCTAATAAACACCCACCTCTCAAAGTCTCTCACTTCACTCTCCTCCCTACACCAACAACTTGCATGCTTCCATTTGATCAAGTTCTATATGACCCTTTGGCAACTAACTAACAGACACAAATTTACTTTTTCTCCCATAAAATCCAAACGATTAAGATAAATTAGCTCAATTATCAAAACCCAAATCATTTTTTTTTCCCTTTTTTTGATGGGAGGGCAAGTGGTTAGGAGAGATGTATAAAACCCACATCATCCTTATAGTTTTGAGGACAATGGAGAGATTGACGGAGAAGATCATGCACAAAAAGACAAAAGGGTTCAAAGTGAGGCTCACATAGTGTCCACGGATCATTGATAGAAAGATTACAAGATGCTTTCTTTTGGGGGGGGCTCTATCCACGTGAAAACTCTTGGAGCTATCATTGGGGACCCCGGCACCGTGAATTTTAGTCAAAACTATGATTCTAATCACTGTTCTTTGGTCTCCCTCCTATATATTACCTTTGTCATAATTCAAATAAAATATGACAAATTGTATACAATAATTAAGCATATTGTCAGTACTGTATCTTTTATATGACCATTTGGGCATATTGAATTATTGTCAATGGCCTACAATATATCATTGTACGATGCTGAACCAAATACACTAGTTAATATTGACATATACATGCAAACATACTGCCAATAATGTGTCTTTCATATGACCATTTGGGAATATTGAATTATTGTCAATGTCCTGCATTCATTGTACACTGCTGAATCAAATACACTAGTTAATATCAACACACACATGCTGCAAACACACAAAATATAACCTAGAGCATGAATTTGATCACATTGTTTAGTTACAAATTTATTAATGTGGCTATTATGACGCTACAGATCTTATTAATTGACAATTAATTAAGATGGAACTTCTGTAAATTTATGTTTAAGCAAATCTACTTTTACACAAGGACAAAACAGAACATATATTTAGCCATGCGCGAAAAAGAAAGTTTGGTGCATACAGGAGATCAGATGTTAGAATGATGCAAGTGTGAGGGTAACTAGAGGTGCTTACCCTGGAAATTCTATTTCCATATTTAACGATAGACATCTTAGCGAATCACGTTCAACTTATGTAGTAAGATCCTTGTTGAACGAGCCCAAAAAAAAAGGTAATCTGGAGGTCTCACAGGAAAGGGGGAAAATGTCACGAAGAGGCAGATCGATGAACAGGAGACTAAGGGTTTGAAGGTTGTAGGATGCACAAAACATGCAGCAATTCTCGACTAAATTAAGACAACAAATTAGATACGAACAAATGAGTCTCCTTGGATGGTATAAATTTAAATATCTATTAATCCCCAACTGAAGGCGAACTACTGGCCTAGACGTGTTAAGATGTTTATACTCCACGAGATATCTTGGTAAATTTGATTCAGAGCTTTGAAAGCTAGCGAGAGAACAGGCACATGGGATTCATTGTAGCTAAGCTGGAGTTGGACCTATGTAGCTAATGCATTCACATGGAAGTGCGTCGACATGCTTCATATAGTACCTGCTGGAACAAAACTTTAGGTACTCAAATCATATATATTCTTCCATATAACTCTAGGATAGTTTTGCTGTAATTAATTTGATGGCTTTTCTGCTCTGTTCAGGTACCTGAATAACTTACAAGAGCCAGATACATATAATCCTCATACAAACAATTTAGTTATCGAATTTCACAACCAACAAATCATCCTTCAGTTAAGTACTTGCTTCATTTTTCAAATTTCAATTTCCAGAGTTTTATTATAAGCATAAAAGCAGATTGGTCACCCACAAGCATGGCCTGTACAACTTCTAAATAGTTACAGTATTATGTATAAACTTAATTGGAAGAGAAAAAAATATGACCAACTTAGATGGAGGTGTCAAGAGATGGAGAAAAGAAGATAAACAGAATTATAGCGTTGGATTTCAAATGAACGGTTTCATAGAGAAAAATACATGAGGTTAATTGACCATAGAGTTAAACAAGGGATCAACATTAAGATCCTAATATTATGCGCAACTTAGGGATGAACTACTAGGCATATTCAAGAGCAAGTTTCATGATACATTTTGTTTTCTGGTTGTTTTGTATCAGTTGAAAACTAAATTAAGCAAGGGGAAATAATCAAAAAGAACAATAGACAGAAAACATTGAGTTAGAATTAACCAAAATTCAATGTGTGAAATTTAATTTCTGCAACATGGATTGTGTTGTAGAATGTGTTAGGTGCTTCAGGACACTGGGATCTATAATTACGAAAATACAATTTCACTAGTTTAAGACCTAATAGCTTATATAATCTAATAAGTGACTTAACAATAACAATAACAATCACTGGGATCTATAATCAATTAACCGAAGACGGGTAGGTTTTGACTACATTGGCTCGTGAAAATATGGCTGATCTAGCAAGCAACACAAATATCTGCTTTTATGACTTTTGCTGTTTAGGACTGCTTCTAAAATGACCATGCTAAAAAATTCTTGGGCTACATTTGGTGCATTGATCATTGGGTAAAGAAATCGTATGTGGACTAAGAATGTTAAAATATCAAGCACCTAAAAGAAGAGAATTTCTGAATGTTGAATATGCACATTTCGAGCCTTTACCGTATATTCTCAGGTTGTCTGTTCAATATTTCCTGTCAAAACAGATTGGTCATGGAGATTGTATTTAAATTAAAAATTCAAGTGTAAAAGGAAGAGGATCTCAGTTTCAGTAAGATAAACAAGTCTCAGCTCCAAGGTAATTGTACTTAAACAGGAGACTTAAGGAAAAAGAAGTAAAGGGAAACTTATAAAACTAGTTACACTCCTGATTTGATCAGTTCCAATCGCGATTGAGAGAAGCCCCATCTTCAATAAAGAAAAGGGGAAAGCCTTATGTTTGCAATGTTTTTTCTAAATGATGGAAAGAAAAATAGAGTTTTATTTATTTATTTTATTCTCCTCTCTTTCACTTTCTATTAAATAGAAAAAAAGGCTTAGTCGTTTGGGGCAGTTTAAGTGTCACAAATAGGAAGATCATTTATTGTATCGTTATCTAATTCTGGTGTGTCCTTAATGTCAATGAACTTTCCAGGTTCACTTTTGTGCAATCTCAAGTATCGGCGCCTTCCTGTCCAAGAAACTGAACAGTGACTTAGTTGTGTACATGAACATAATCAAGAGGTTCATGCTGCCTACGGGATAAAGTCAAAAAAAGATGTTATTATCCTGTTAGGTTCACATTGATATCCAATGCTGACTACATTTTAAGCTTAGAACGAAGGGTCTGGAGCTTAACTAATGTAACTGAAGTGTAAAGAACACAACAAAGCTCAGTCGTACGATAAAAAGATATATTTGCATGATTATTTTCTTTATGTGCATCATAATAAACTAATTGGAGAAATTTTACAAGCAATCACAAAACCAAAGTGAGCTGTACACAGAGCTTTTTACAGTCAGAACATGTCGGTCATCACATATCTAATTTCATCGAAAAGGAACGGGAAGAAAAGAAATGCACTTGTAACAACTTACCTGTTTACTTTGGCTATAAAAAAAGGTCTAAGAGTATTATTTCCTTACAAGCATCTGAGGTTGCAGCTTTGACCTGTCCAGAACAAATATGACAAAAATTAGAATGCTAAATAAATAACACACACCTCTTTCTGATATCTGACAAGAAAATGTCAAAACTTTTCTTTACCTGAAATACCTCTTGCCAATTAATATTGTAACAACCTGCATCATATTCCTCGAGGTAAAATGGTGGGACAAGCCCCCCATTTTGGAAAAATTAATAGAAAAAGTAGTAGAAAAAGATTAGATGAAACAAAAGCAGAAAAAAAAAAGGCCGGACTGTACCAGCACCAGCTAATTCCTGTAAGTATAAGCAAAGATACACCAACTCACACACAGTGCTGAGGAAAGACACAGAGTAATAGCCTACATAATGTTACCTTGTTCCCGTTCGATGCTTATAACTATGATTACCAGATCATGCCAAAGAGTAAATTAAATTCTAAAAAAAAACAAAAACAAAAATCCAAGATTAATAACTCACTACACAAATTTTGAAATCTGATTGATAACTCGCTACACAAATTTTGAAATCTAGAGCTACCTGCAGGAAGTTACTTCTGCTGAAAAACAAACTGCCCTTAAACATATTAGCAGCCTACCTGATTCCTACACTCATAGTATACTGCGGTATCATTTTCATATGATTGCAACTGCTGCTATACAAATCAAAAGAGACCACGATGAAAGGTTTACAGCAGCGCAATTCTACAGGCATACACCTGAACTATTATAAGCAATGCAACATAGAACATTTTCCACTTTCAAACACCAAGGGTAACACCAAGGGTTTTTGTGTGGGTATGGCGTAACTCCAATATATCATAAAATACATCACTGATATCCTCGTGAATTAGTAACAATAAGCAAGGATATATCAAAACTGATTTCATCCGAAATAATCTTCATATATTGAAACAAGGCATAATAGCATGAAAAATGCACCCTCCAGAAAAAAGTAACCAAAGAAAGGCACACGCAATTGATGAACAAACTAGGTATAGAAATAGATTGTTGCTTCCTCATAAACAGCACAACAAAAACCATGTACCCTTCAATAGATTTCAAACAATTTAAAAGTAAAAAAGATCTTTGCTAGAAAGGTCACTTTATGTAGCATACATATTAGAACTGAAACAGGAACGGAAAAAAAAAGGAAAAAAAAAGGAAAAATGATATGGAGAACAAGAGGTTTGCATTATTTGATCTACATCTCAGCGGGCGTTAAACTGAATAGGCTGTCTACCACAGCTCTCATGGACGAAGAAACATAATACGAAAAAATAATACAGAGGATTACTTCATGAAGCGGTACTACACTAGAAAAAACAACCAGTCTTCTTCCTCTTCTGCCACCCTTTTTGAGCAGCTCCCTTCAGCCCACAACAATGTCCATGTTTCACTTATAGGATAAACTCTTTTAATATTTAGCTGTTTACACTGTGTAATGCTGCTGGATGGTGTCAATGTCAAGCCCCTTCAACTTCACCACTGATTCCACATGACCCTTAAGAGTGTGCAGCTCACGCAGCCTGACCAAAATATACATGAATTAGCTACCAGAAAAATATTATATGCAGAAACAGGGTAGACTGAGGGATGACAAACCTTGCAACTTCGGCTCGCTTCTTGGCCTGCTCAGCAATCTCGGATAATTCCCTGTAGCTGTTCTTGTCAGCAAAGAGGTTGTTGGTTTCAGGCGGTTGCAGCCCGTGAAGAGTCCTCTGTGCCATAGCCCATTGAGCTTCCCTTTCCTCTCTACCATAGTCCTTCTTGGTAGTGAAGGCAGTCTGTAGTTTTTAATGTAAATCAGTGTCAGAAAAGGATCATTAAGTGCAATTCACTGTGATTAAACAGAAGAGAGGGGAATGACTTTTACCTTGTTCTCTAGGAGGTTGTCCCATGCCTTTCCACTTAGGACATATCGGATAGCGAATTTGAACCAGTCAAGAGGGAAAAGAAAACAATGCTGTATAGCCAGATAACTCCAGCCCATCCCCAGCCAATACCCTTGATACGTGCAAAACCCCAGTCGGCATACACAGCTATCAAAGTCGCAACCTGTCAAAGTAAATTGATCGAGTCAGAGATCGATGACAGACTAAATTTTACATTTTAAGACCCCCAAACTCCAGGCTGTTAGGACTTATTCACGCTCAAAGTTGATTTGTCCAGATTGGTGGAAGGAAATGCATGTGTGAGATGAAAATATTTGGAAAAGAAAGTGAGGGATATAAGTCTTACCAGCTGAGCAGAAAAGCAGAGACCAACAGAAGTCCAGGTCGCCGACAAAGAACCAGCCACGAGATCGAGTGACAAAGATGAGGCCTGGCTCACAATACTGACTTGGAGGTATAAAGCAGCCATCATTTCATCCTCGCTATGCCTAATAGATGCCATTTAAATTTATCCTGCATAGACAAGAGAACAGAACATGTTATTACTAGCTACTTCAATTAACAGAAACAAGTTCTTGATTGCAGAATATAGAGCACAGGAAACTGTAACTACTGATTACTTATAAGAAATGAACAAACATGACTCATAACAGAACAATATAAATCAAGTTAACATAAACTAGGGAATAAGATCTCAGTTTCAGTAAGATAAACAAGTCTCAGCTCCAAGGTAATTGTACTTAAACAGGAGACTTAAGGAAAAAGAAGTAAAGGAAACTTATAAAACTAGTTACACTCCTGATTTGATCAGTTCCAATCGCGATTGAGAGAAGCCCCATCTTCAATAAAGAAAAGGGGAAAGCCTTATGTTTGCAATGTTTTTTCTAAATGATGGAAAGAAAAATAGAGTTTTATTTATTTATTTTATTCTCCTCTCTTTCACTTTCTATTAAATAGAAAAAAAGGCTTAGTCGTTTGGGGCAGTTTAAGTGTCACAAATAGGAAGATCATTTATTGTATCGTTATCTAATTCTGGTGTGTCCTTAATGTCAATGAACTTTCCAGGTTCACTTTTGTGCAATCTCAAGTATCGGCGCCTTCCTGTCCAAGAAACTGAACAGTGACTTAGTTGTGTACATGAACATAATCAAGAGGTTCATGCTGCCTACGGGATAAAGTCAAAAAAAGATGTTATTATCCTGTTAGGTTCACATTGATATCCAATGCTGACTACATTTTAAGCTTAGAACGAAGGGTCTGGAGCTTAACTAATGTAACTGAAGTGTAAAGAACACAACAAAGCTCAGTCGTACGATAAAAAGATATATTTGCATGATTATTTTCTTTATGTGCATCATAATAAACTAATTGGAGAAATTTTACAAGCAATCACAAAACCAAAGTGAGCTGTACACAGAGCTTTTTACAGTCAGAACATGTCGGTCATCACATATCTAATTTCATCGAAAAGGAACGGGAAGAAAAGAAATGCACTTGTAACAACTTACCTGTTTACTTTGGCTATAAAAAAAGGTCTAAGAGTATTATTTCCTTACAAGCATCTGAGGTTGCAGCTTTGACCTGTCCAGAACAAATATGACAAAAATTAGAATGCTAAATAAATAACACACACCTCTTTCTGATATCTGACAAGAAAATGTCAAAACTTTTCTTTACCTGAAATACCTCTTGCCAATTAATATTGTAACAACCTGCATCATATTCTCGAGGTAAAATGGTGGGACAAGCCCCCATTTTGGAAAAATTAATAGAAAAAGTAGTAGAAAAAGATTAGATGAAACAAAAGCAGAAAAAAAGGCCGGACTGTACCAGCACCAGCTAATTCCTGTAAGTATAAGCAAAGATACACCAACTCACACACAGTGCTGAGGAAAGACACAGAGTAATAGCCTACATAATGTTACCTTGTTCCCGTTCGATGCTTATAACTATGATTACCAGATCATGCCAAAGAGTAAATTAAATTCTAAAAAACAAAACAAAAATCCAAGATTAATAACTCACTACACAAATTTTGAAATCTGATTGATAACTCGCTACACAAATTTTGAAATCTAGAGCTACCTGCAGGAAGTTACTTCTGCTGAAAAACAAACTGCCCTTAAACATATTAGCAGCCTACCTGATTCCTACACTCATAGTATACTGCGGTATCATTTTCATATGATTGCAACTGCTGCTATACAAATCAAAAGAGACCACGATGAAAGGTTTACAGCAGCGCAATTCTACAGGCATACACCTGAACTATTATAAGCAATGCAACATAGAACATTTTCCACTTTCAAACACCAAGGGTAACACCAAGGGTTTTGTGTGGGTATGGCGTAACTCAATATATCATAAAATACATCACTGATATCCTCGTGAATTAGTAACAATAAGCAAGGATATATCAAAACTGATTTCATCGAAATAATCTTCATATATTGAAACAAGGCATAATAGCATGAAAAATGCACCCTCCAGAAAAAGTAACCAAAGAAAGGCACACGCAATTGATGAACAAACTAGGTATAGAAATAGATTGTTGATTCCTCATAAACAGCACAACAAAACCATGTACCCTTCAATAGATTTCAAACAATTTAAAAGTAAAAAGATCTTTGCTAGAAAGGTCACTTTATGTAGCATACATATTAGAACTGAAACAGGAACGGGAAAAAAAAGGAAAAAAAAGGAAAAATGATATGGAGAACAAGAGGTTTGCATTATTTGATCTACATCTCAGCGGGCGTTAAACTGAATAGGCTGTCTACCACAGCTCTCATGGACGAAGAAACATAATACTGAAAAAATAATACAGAGGATTACTTCATGAAGCGGTACTACACTAGAAAAACAACCAGTCTTCTTCCTCTTCTGCCACCCTTTTGAGCAGCTCCTTCAGCCCACAACAATGTCCATGTTTCACTTATAGGATAAACTCTTTTAATATTTAGCTGTTTACACTGTGTAATGCTGCTGGATGGTGTCAATGTCAAGCCCCTTCAACTTCACCACTGATTCCACATGACCCTTAAGAGTGTGCAGCTCACGCAGCCTGACCAAAATATACATGAATTAGCTACCAGAAAAATATTATATGCAGAAACAGGGTAGACTGAGGGATGACAAACCTTGCAACTTCGGCTCGCTTCTTGGCCTGCTCAGCAATCTCGGATAATTCCCTGTAGCTGTTCTTGTCAGCAAAGAGGTTGTTGGTTTCAGGCGGTTGCAGCCCGTGAAGAGTCCTCTGTGCCATAGCCCATTGAGCTTCCCTTTCCTCTCTACCATAGTCCTTCTTGGTAGTGAAGGCAGTCTGTAGTTTTTAATGTAAATCAGTGTCAGAAAAGGATCATTAAGTGCAATTCACTGTGATTAAACAGAAGAGAGGGGAATGACTTTTACCTTGTTCTCTAGGAGGTTGTCCCATGCCTTTCCACTTAGGACATATCGGATAGCGAATTTGAACCAGTCAAGAGGGAAAAAGAAAACAATGCTGTATAGCCAGATAACTCCAGCCCATCCCCAGCCAATACCCTTGATACGTGCAAAACCCCAGTCGGCATACACAGCTATCAAAGTCGCAACCTGTCAAAGTAAATTGATCGAGTCAGAGATCGATGACAGACTAAATTTTACATTTTAAGACCCCCAAACTCCAGGCTGTTAGGACTTATTCACGCTCAAAGTTGATTTGTCCAGATTGGTGGAAGGAAATGCATGTGTGAGATGAAAATATTTGGAAAAGAAAGTGAGGGATATAAGTCTTACCAGCTGAGCAACGAGAAAAGCAGAGACCAACAGAAGTCCAGGTCGCTCGACAAAGAACCAGCCACGAGATCGAGTGACAAAGATGAGGGCCTGGCTCACAATACTGACTTGGAGGTATAAAGCAGCCATCATTTCATCCTCGCTATGCCTAATAGATCGCACACCAAATTTATCCTGCATAGACAAGAGAACAGAACATGTTATTACTAGCTACTTCAATTAACAGAAACAAGTTCTTGATTGCAGAATATAGAGCACAGGAAACTGTAACTACTGATTACTTATAAGAAATGAACAAACATGACTCATAACAGAACAATATAAATCAAGTTAACATAAACCAGGGAATAAGATGCTTACAGAGAAGAACTCAGTATCCTTCATTAACCAGAAGAAGATGACACTCATCAATGCCAGGTAACTTCCAAACACGACGCCAGTAGCAAAAATCTCTTTCAACTTCCAACTGTCGGGCATTGGCGATGGCTTCACTCTGTCCTTTGAAATTGTCATGATAGTACCTACATACCAAATCACAAATTGATAAGTCTCAAAGTAAAAAAAAATCATGAATGAAACAAAAATAGAATGGTTCAAAATGTGATTTTTTTTTTTTGTGGAAACTCACCATCATTGAGGATGGCAATAATTAGAACCATGAACGGTGAGAAATCAAATTTCCAGATCAGCGTAATAAGCATAAAACCAAGCTACAAAGATAAGAAGTGTTTAGTATTGACGTTAGAACAGTAATGCATAAACTTAAGCAGTAACTGAGGATTTGGTTACTATAGAAGTACTTACAACAATACGAATTGTAATGGAGACAGCATAGATCTGAAGGTAGAAGAAAAAATCAGAATGGTCAGTTAAAGAAATGATGTGCATAAAAGAACTAGATGATTACAGCAAAGGTCTAGGTACTTACTGTGTAATTCTTCATCCTCTGGAAAATGGCTCTGCTGGTAAGAACAGCACTGATGATGACACTAAGCCCAGGCTCAGTGAGGACAATATCAGAAGCACTTCTAGCAGCATCTGTGGCATCAGCCACAGCTATACCAATGTCGGCTTTCTTAAGGGCAGGGGCATCATTTACACCATCACCAGTCATGCCACAGATGTGCTTCTTCTCTTGCAATCTCTTCACGATTTCATATTTGTGCTCTGTTTTAAAGAAAATCAAACAGATTAGAATCCAAAGAGAAATGTACATATATTGAAACAAGGCATAATAGCATGAAAAATGCACCCTCCAGAAAAAGTAACCAAAGAAAGGCACACGCAATTGATGAACAAACTAGGTATAGAAATAGATTGTTGATTCCTCATAAACAGCACAACAAAACCATGTACCCTTCAATAGATTTCAAACAATTTAAAAGTAAAAAGATCTTTGCTAGAAAGGTCACTTTATGTAGCATACATATTAGAACTGAAACAGGAACGGAAAAAAAAGGAAAAAAAGGAAAAATGATATGGAGAACAAGAGGTTTGCATTATTTGATCTACATCCCGAGCGGCCAGCGTTAAACTGAATAGGCTGTCTACCACAGCTCTCATGGACGAAGAAACATAATACGAAAAAATAATACAGAGGATTACTTCATGAAGCGGTACTACACTAGAAAAACAACCAGTCTTCTTCCTCTTCTGCCACCCTTTTGAGCAGCTCCTTCAGCCCACAACAATGTCCATGTTTCACTTATAGGATAAACTCTTTTAATATTTAGCTGTTTACACTGTGTAATGCTGCTGGATGGTGTCAATGTCAAGCCCCTTCAACTTCACCACTGATTCCACATGACCCTTAAGAGTGTGCAGCTCACGCAGCCTGACCAAAATATACATGAATTAGCTACCAGAAAAATATTATATGCAGAAACAGGGTAGACTGAGGGATGACAAACCTTGCAACTTCGCTTCTTGGCCTGCTCAGCAATCTCGGATAATTCCCTGTAGCTGTTCTTGTCAGCAAAGAGGTTGTTGGTTTCAGGCGGTTGCAGCCCGTGAAGAGTCCTCTGTGCCATAGCCCATTGAGCTTCCCTTTCCTCTCTACCATAGTCCTTCTTGGTAGTGAAGGCAGTCTGTAGTTTTAATGTAAATCAGTGTCAGAAAAGGATCATTAAGTGCAATTCACTGTGATTAAACAGAAGAGAGGGAATGACTTTTACCTTGTTCTCTAGGAGGTTGTCCCATGCCTTTCCACTTAGGACATATCGGATAGCGAATTTGAACCAGTCAAGAGGGAAAAAGAAAACAATGCTGTATAGCCAGATAACTCCAGCCCATCCCCAGCCAATACCCTTGATATGCAAAACCCCAGTCGGCATACACAGCTATCAAAGTCGCAACCTGTCAAAGTAAATTGATCGAGTCAGAGATCGATGACAGACTAAATTTTACATTTTAAGACCCCAAACTCCAGGCTGTTAGGACTTATTCACGCTCAAAGTTGATTTGTCCAGATTGGTGGAAGGAAATGCATGTGTGAGATGAAAATATTTGGAAAAGAAAGTGAGGGATATAAGTCTTACCAGCTGAGCAACGAGAAAAGCAGAGACCAACAGAAGTCCAGGTCGCTCGACAAAGAACCAGCCACGAGATCGAGTGACAAAGATGAGGGCCTGGCTCACAATACTGACTTGGAGGTATAAAGCAGCCATCATTTCATCCTCGCTATGCCTAATAGATCGCACACCAAATTTATCCTGCATAGACAAGAGAACAGAACATGTTATTACTAGCTACTTCAATTAACAGAAACAAGTTCTTGATTGCAGAATATAGAGCACAGGAAACTGTAACTACTGATTACTTATAAGAAATGAACAAACATGACTCATAACAGAACAATATAAATCAAGTTAACATAAACCAGGGAATAAGATGCTTACAGAGAAGAACTCAGTATCCTTCATTAACCAGAAGAAGATGACACTCATCAATGCCAGGTAACTTCCAAACACGACGCCAGTAGCAAAAATCTCTTTCAACTTCCAACTGTCGGGCATTGGCGATGGCTTCACTCTGTCCTTTGAAATTGTCATGATAGTACCTACATACCAAATCACAAATTGATAAGTCTCAAAGTAAAAAAAAATCATGAATGAAACAAAAATAGAATGGTTCAAAATGTGTTTTTTTTTGGAAACTCACCATCATTGAGGATGGCAATAATTAGAACCATGAACGGTGAGAAATCAAATTTCCAGATCAGCTAATAAGCATAAAACCAAGCTACAAAGATAAGAAGTGTTTAGTATTGACGTTAGAACAGTAATGCATAAACTTAAGCAGTAACTGAGGATTTGGTTACTATAGAAGTACTTACAACAATACGAATTGTAATGGAGACAGCATAGATCTGAAGGTAGAAGAAAAAATCAGAATGGTCAGTTAAAGAAATGATGTGCATAAAAGAACTAGATGATTACAGCAAAGGTCTAGGTACTTACTGTGTAATTCTTCATCCTCTGGAAAATGGCTCTGCTGGTAAGAACAGCACTGATGATGACACTAAGCCCAGGCTCAGTGAGGACAATATCAGAAGCACTTCTAGCAGCATCTGTTGCATCAGCGACTGCAATTCCAATGTCAGCCTTCTTTAAGGCTGGGGCATCATTCACACCATCCCCAGTCATTCCACATATGTGCTTCTTCTCTTGCAATCTCTTCACAATTTCATATTTGTGCTCTGTTTTAAAGAAAATCAAACAGATTAGAATCCAAAGAGAAATGTACATATATTTTAAGAAAATCCATACAACTAAGATTACACGGGGCTCACCTGGGAAAACTCCAGCAAACCCATCAGCCTTCTCAATCAGTTCATCAACAGGAAGAGCAGCTATTGAAGCATCTTTGTCTTGCCCAAGCAATGCAGAAGATGGATACATGTTTGTTCCCATTCCGAGCCTTCGGCCAGTCTCCTTGCCAATAGCAAGCTGATCACCTGTACAGGATATGCATGTATTAGGAATTCAGAATTACATGATGAAGATGGACGTTGACAATAGCTTGAAAATAAAAAGAGAAAGGTTTACCAGTAATCATCTTGACATTTACACCAAGATTTAAAGCCCTGCGAATGGTTTCTGCACTGTCGTGCCTTGGGGGATCAAACAGTGGCAACAGACCGACAAATTGCCATGGTCCCCCAGGGCTATCTTTGTTCTTCTCAGGCACTTCCTGCAAGACAAAGTGAATTAGAGATGCTAGGAAGAAATACATGAAACCATCTTCTCAGATATTGCAACAAACCTGTCTTGCCACACCCAATGATCGAAGCCCACGTTCAGCAAACTTCTCAATAACAGAGTGGACCTTGTTTCTAACATCTTCCTTGCAGTTGCAGAGGGCAATGATCTATTCACGGGCAAACCAAATGACATCAGTATCACACAAAAGCAATATAAATTTCAAAATCTAAGGAATAATGAAATCAAACATATATATAGATAGAGATGTACCTGCTCTGGGGCACCCTTACTGGCACGATGCCAATTTCCATCGGAATCTATGTAGGTCAAAGCAGTGCGTTTCTCAACTGGGTTGAAGGGAAGAAAATGTACTTCCCTGATACCAGCCCTAGCCTGTGAAACAGACACAAAGGACGATTAAGAATACATAAACCTACAACTCAGTGAATAATATTAATAATCTCTGAAGAAAATAAACAATATTTGAGAAGATATCTATACCTCTTTGGGATCAGCAAGCATCCCAACCATAGCTGCATCAATAGCATCCTGGTTCTCTGTTCTTGATGCTCTAGCAGCCAATAAGATAACATGCTCTTTATCGACACCTTTGGCAAACACCTCAATCAAGTTCTTGTCCACACTCAGCTTGTTAAGCGTCAGGGTTCCGGTCTTATCACTGCAAAGCACGTCCATACCGGCCATCTCCTCTATGGCAGTCATCCGCTTGGTGATAGCACCTTGCTCTGATAGCCTGTGAGACCCAATAGCCATTGTCACTGACAAGACGGTGGGCATTGCAATTGGTATTCCTCCATCAAGAGGACCAAGAGGTTATCAATCCCATCCCTGTACTGCCTTTTCTGAATTGGGTACATGACAATAATCTCCACAACCATACCGATGGCAATGGAGCAGATACAGAAACAAGGCATAATAGCATGAAAAATGCACCCTCCAGAAAAAGTAACCAAAGAAAGGCACACGCAATTGATGAACAAACTAGGTATAGAAATAGATTGTTGCTTCCTCATAAACAGCACAACAAAAACCATGTACCCTTCAATAGATTTCAAACAATTTAAAAGTAAAAAAGATCTTTGCTAGAAAGGTCACTTTATGTAGCATACATATTAGAACTGAAACAGGAACGGGAAAAAAAAAGGAAAAAAAAAAAGGAAAAATGATATGGAGAACAAGAGGTTTGCATTATTTGATCTACATCCCGCGCGGCCAGCGTTAAACTGAATAGGCTGTCTACCACAGCTCTCATGGACGAAGAAACATAATACGAAAAAATAATACAGAGGATTACTTCATGAAGCGGTACTACACTAGAAAAAACAACCAGTCTTCTTCCTCTTCTGCCACCCTTTTTGAGCAGCTCCCTTCAGCCCACAACAATGTCCATGTTTCACTTATAGGATAAACTCTTTTAATATTTAGCTGTTTACACTGTGTAATGCTGCTGGATGGTGTCAATGTCAAGCCCCTTCAACTTCACCACTGATTCCACATGACCCTTAAGAGTGTGCAGCTCACGCAGCCTGACCAAAATATACATGAATTAGCTACCAGAAAAATATTATATGCAGAAACAGGGTAGACTGAGGGATGACAAACCTTGCAACTTCGCTTCTTGGCCTGCTCAGCAATCTCGGATAATTCCCTGTAGCTGTTCTTGTCAGCAAAGAGGTTGTTGGTTTCAGGCGGTTGCAGCCCGTGAAGAGTCCTCTGTGCCATAGCCCATTGAGCTTCCCTTTCCTCTCTACCATAGTCCTTCTTGGTAGTGAAGGCAGTCTGTAGTTTTTAATGTAAATCAGTGTCAGAAAAGGATCATTAAGTGCAATTCACTGTGATTAAACAGAAGAGAGGGGAATGACTTTTACCTTGTTCTCTAGGAGGTTGTCCCATGCCTTTCCACTTAGGACATATCGGATAGCGAATTTGAACCAGTCAAGAGGGAAAAAGAAAACAATGCTGTATAGCCAGATAACTCCAGCCCATCCCCAGCCAATACCCTTGATACGTGCAAAACCCCAGTCGGCATACACAGCTATCAAAGTCGCAACCTGTCAAAAGTAAATTGATCGAGTCAGAGATCGATGACAGACGAAATTTTACATTTTAAGACCCCCAAACTCCAGGCTGTTAGGACTTATTCACGCTCAAAGTTGATTTGTCCAGATTGGTGGAAGGAAATGCATGTGTGAGATGAAAATATTTGGAAAAGAAAGTGAGGGATATAAGTCTTACCAGCTGAGCAACGAGAAAAGCAGAGACCAACAGAAGTCCAGGTCGCTCGACAAAGAACCAGCCACGAGATCGAGTGACAAAGATGAGGGCCTGGCTCACAATACTGACTTGGAGGTATAAAGCAGCCATCATTTCATCCTCGCTATGCCTAATAGATCGCACACCAAATTTATCCTGCATAGACAAGAGAACAGAACATGTTATTACTAGCTACTTCAATTAACAGAAACAAGTTCTTGATTGCAGAATATAGAGCACAGGAAACTGTAACTACTGATTACTTATAAGAAATGAACAAACATGACTCATAACAGAACAATATAAATCAAGTTAACATAAACTAGGGAATAAGATGCTTACAGAGAAGAACTCAGTATCCTTCATTAACCAGAAGAAGATGACACTCATCAATGCCAGGTAACTTCCAAACACGACGCCAGTAGCAAAAATCTCTTTCAACTTCCAACTGTCGGGCATTGGCGATGGCTTCACTCTGTCCTTTGAAATTGTCATGATAGTACCTACATACCAAATCACAAATTGATAAGTCTCAAAGTAAAAAAAAATCATGAATGAAACAAAAATAGAATGGTTCAAAATGTGTTTTTTTTTTTTTTTGTGGAAACTCACCATCATTGAGGATGGCAATAATTAGAACCATGAACGGTGAGAAATCAAATTTCCAGATCAGCGCAATAAGCATAAAACCAAGCTACAAAGATAAGAAGTGTTTAGTATTGACGTTAGAACAGTAATGCATAAACTTAAGCAGTAACTGAGGATTTGGTTACTATAGAAGTACTTACAACAATACGAATTGTAATGGAGACAGCATAGATCTGAAGGTAGAAGAAAAATCAGAATGGTCAGTTAAAGAAATGATGTGCATAAAAGAACTAGATGATTACAGCAAAGGTCTAGGTACTTACTGTGTAATTCTTCATCCTCTGGAAAATGGCTCTGCTGGTAAGAACAGCACTGATGATGACACTAAGCCCAGGCTCAGTGAGGACAATATCAGAAGCACTTCTAGCAGCATCTGTTGCATCAGCGACTGCAATTCCAATGTCAGCCTTCTTTAAGGCTGGGGCATCATTCACACCATCCCCAGTCATTCCACATATGTGCTTCTTCTCTTGCAATCTCTTCACAATTTCATATTTGTGCTCTGTTTTAAAGAAAATCAAACAGATTAGAATCCAAAGAGAAATGTACATATATTTTAAGAAAATCCATACAACTAAGATTACACGGGCTCACCTGGAAAACTCCAGCAAACCCATCAGCCTTCTCAATCAGTTCATCAACAGGAAGAGCAGCTATTGAAGCATCTTTGTCTTGCCCAAGCAATGCAGAAGATGGATACATGTTTGTTCCCATTCGAGCCTTGCCAGTCTCCTTGCCAATAGCAAGCTGATCACCTGTACAGGATATGCATGTATTAGGAATTCAGAATTACATGATGAAGATGGACGTTGACAATAGCTTGAAAATAAAAAGAGAAAGGTTTACCAGTAATCATCTTGACATTTACACCAAGATTTAAAGCCCTGCGAATGGTTTCTGCACTGTCGTGCCTTGGGGGATCAAACAGTGGCAACAGACCGACAAATTGCCATGGTCCCCCAGGGCTATCTTTGTTCTTCTCAGGCACTTCCTGCAAGACAAAGTGAATTAGAGATGCTAGGAAGAAATACATGAAACCATCTTCTCAGATATTGCAACAAACCTGTCTTGCCACACCCAATGATCGAAGCCCACGTTCAGCAAACTTCTCAATAACAGAGTGGACCTTGTTTCTAACATCTTCCTTGCAGTTGCAGAGGGCAATGATCTATTCACGGGCAAACCAAATGACATCAGTATCACACAAAAGCAATATAAATTTCAAAATCTAAGGAATAATGAAATCAAACATATATATAGATAGAGATGTACCTGCTCTGGGGCACCCTTACTGGCACGATGCCAATTTCCATCGGAATCTATGTAGGTCAAAGCAGTGCGTTTCTCAACTGGGTTGAAGGGAAGAAAATGTACTTCCCTGATACCAGCCCTAGCCTGTGAAACAGACACAAAGGACGATTAAGAATACATAAACCTACAACTCAGTGAATAATATTAATAATCTCTGAAGAAAATAAACAATATTTGAGAAGATATCTATACCTCTTTGGGATCAGCAAGCATCCCAACCATAGCTGCATCAATAGCATCCTGGTTCTCTGTTCTTGATGCTCTAGCAGCCAATAAGATAACATGCTCTTTATCGACACCTTTGGCAAACACCTCAATCAAGTTCTTGTCCACACTCAGCTTGTTAAGCGTCAGGGTTCCGGTCTTATCACTGCAAAGCACGTCCATACCGGCCATCTCCTCTATGGCAGTCATCCGCTTGGTGATAGCACCTTGCTCTGATAGCCTGTGAGACCCAATAGCCATTGTCACTGACAAGACGGTGGGCATTGCAATTGGTATTCCTCCGATCAAGAGGACCAAGAGGTTATCAATCCCATCCCTGTACTGCCTTTTCTGAATTGGGTACATGACAATAATCTCCACAACCATACCGATGGCAATGGAGCAGATACAGAAGTTACCAATGGCTGTGAGGACCTGCTGGAAATGACCAACTTGGTTAGTGCTGTCCACTAAGTGAGCAGCCTTTCCAAAGAAGGTGTGCACTCCGGTGGCAATGACAACAGCCTCAATCTCTCCCTGTTTGCAGGTCGAACCAGAGAAAACCTCATCACCAGGATTCTTGGTGACAGGAAGGGATTCACCAGTGAGAGCAGACTGATCGATCTTCAAGGGATCACCCTCAAGAAGACGGGCATCAGCAGGGACGATATCTCCCAACTTGATACTGATGAGATCTCCGGGCACCAGGATAGATGCATCTTGCTCACTCCAGCGACCATCTCTGAGCACCTGTATTGACGGAATTAATTCAATCAATAACATCTTAAGACCCAATTGAAGGGACAACGTAAATTCTTCGATTGTACCTTAGTTTTGGGGGCAAGACCAGCCATCAGAGCAGCTGCAGCGTTACCAGCGTTGTTTTCTTCAATGAAACTGATAGTCGAGTTGATCACGAGCAACACAACAATACCAACGAAATCTTGCCAATCCGGGGGCTTCCCGCCACCGTTGGCCAAGGCGATGGCCATAATAGCAGCCATCTCCATCACCCAAGACAGGGGATTCCACATAAACCCCAGAAACTTGAGGATTTTGCTTTCCTGTCATCACAACAACAGTCCAAGGTTTAAGCGTAATTCCCTGAGGAAGGAGCATCTGACAGATAACTGAAATAGAAATCAATTTGTATATGTGGGGGTAAGGGGAAGGGGGAAAAACACACCTTTTTCTCCTCGAGTTTGTTGGGTCCGAAGATCTGGAGCCTGTTGGCCCCTTCCTCGGATGACAGACCTTCCCTCGTACATTTCAGCTGCTCAAACACTTCCTCAATCGGAATCCTCTCCTATACCAAATTACAACTGAAAAGTTAGTTTCTTATGAATTAATAACCTATTAACTTGTTCTATGAAATAATAACCTATTAACTTAATTCCAGTATTTTTCGACGATCCATAAAATCAACCAAATATAGCATATTAAATCTGTGGTTGAGCCATTTTCATGCAGTCTTAACAAAAACAGAATCATTAAATTAACACCTTTAATCATCTAATCTAATCTAAAGAAGGAATGATCAAAACATGAACAGATTCAGCAACAAACCTTTAAAAGATTAAAAGCAATGAACAAAAAGAGAAACTGGCACGGCAGCACTAGGGCACAAAAATGGAAAATGATCAAGCAATTGATCTCAACCGTACAATCAGAACAAGCCCTTTTTACTTTCTTTTTATATATACTTTATTCCCTTAAAAGGACCCCAAACCATTTATAACCGTCCGATTTAAGCAAAGAAAAAAAAAAAGGGGCCACCGCCTCCCACTGGCAACTGAATAAAATATAGTTAGAAAAAGATAATTTTTAGCCAGGGGTAATTTTGGGAGTTCCTAATTTCACAATAAAAGCTTGGGCGCGATAACCTATGAGAGTCTCGAAAGAGTGGTAGCACGGAGCCGTGTACGACGTGCGTACCCGCGATCTGGAAACGGCAAATGGGGCAGAGAGGGGACAAAAATTAACAGGTTAATTATTTTTTATTTGGAAAATTAACTAAATACAGCCAATAATACCCACCAACTTGATATCTGCAAATTTTACTTTATTTTAATTATATTTTCGGTCAAACTGTTAACCGGTAAAAAGAGGAATTTTTTTTATTTTTTATAATAAAAATTTCCTCTTTTTACTCTATCCCTTGACGCAAAGGGAAGCAAAGGGAGCTAATCGAAATCTCAACAGTTCGATCCTAGCTTTTGAAGGAATAACAGTAAAAACATCTCAAAAGCGAATCTAAAAGAGATCGGATCGCCTATAAAGGATTCTAACCTAAATTAAGAGCTACAAACATACAGATCTAGCAAAGATTTGATTCGCGTATAATCATTCCACAGAATCGATCGATCTAAAGAACCAGATCTTTCAACAGAAAAAAACAAAGATCTTGAGAGCAATTTAATGAAATAAACATGCATTCCACGATCATGCTGAATGAAGATTCCACCAAATATTTCGAGAAAAAAAATTTACGATCTCGACTGAAGAAAAACCAAGTAATTTAGGCAATGAATTTAAACGACTTCAGCTAGTGATCTAGAAAAATATTGAACTACAACATAGAAAATTGAATCTAACACATAAACCACTAAAATAGCCAGACGATCTACTGAACGAAGAAACGAGAAATGGAGATATTTTTAGTTCTCACCAGATCGACGTTCTCATTCTTGATCTCCTCGAGGCTGATCCCGCCGGCCATCTCGTCTCCGCCGCCGCTGTGGCCGACTCTCGACTCCGATCAAACCCTAAGAAACCCTAACCCTAGATTTCTCAATCGACGACGACGAAAGAAAAATTGAAAGAAAATAGAACAGAAAAAAAAGGAGAGGAGATGAGCGAAAATATCACGGACTACGTTGAGAGTGCGAAGGAGACCCCTCCACTCTCCGGTGATTTATACCCAACTCAGTGGGGCCCACGGCCAGCTTGAGGGAAAGTATTTACCTGCTGACGTGTCGGTTCTGCCGGTGGATGCCCCCTCCCTCGGTTGGGGCACCCCTGAGAGGACAAGCCGCCGCTCTGTGGGTGCGAGCCCGAACCCGCATCCGTAACGAACCAACCAACAAATGGCTCGCTCTCTCTCTCTCTCTCTCTCTCGGCGCGGGTCCCACTCACCCCATCTTTGACCTTTTAATGGTGGGTCCCTCCACTCTGAAACTCTTTTTCACCTATGTCCTTCTAGAATATATCTTTTGTGAGAGAGATTGTAATCAATTTAAAATCTGGGATTGGCGTTTTAAATCGTATAAATAATGATAGGCATTTTAAATAGTTCGACTACATAAGACCTCATAATTGTTTAAAAGTGATAATAAGACCATATTTTCACGGACTCGACCAACTCCTCTCTCCTCCCTTCAGTTCTCCCACACCTGCTGGTGACCTCCCTCTCCTCTCCTCTCCCGAACCCAAACATATCAAACCCAACAACCAAAATCTCTCGCATTCACCCTTAACCTCTTCAACTCCTCCCTCGGAGCTCCAACTCCGCCTCTACGCAATGCCAAGCCATGAGAAAGATAGTCCACAACATCAAAACCTCAAGAGCCGAACCCGAACCCCAACGAGAATTAGTTCAACAAGTGTTAGAGTTCAGAGAAGAGGAGAGTGTGAATGTGCCATGGGCGACGGTGGAGGAGAGAATGGTGTTCAAGAGAAAGAAGGAGAGAGTGGCGACGAGGGCGGAGTTAAAGAGGTTGAGGGTGAAGGCGAGATGTTTTTGGTTGTTGGGTTTGATCGGTTTGGGTTCAGGGAAGGAGAGGGAGAGGGGAGGTCAGCCATGGAGGTGTGGGAAGCTTGAAGGGAAGAGAGAGGGGAGTTGGTCGGAGTCCGGCGAAAATATGGGTCTTATTGTCACTTTTGAACAATTATGAGGCCTTATTGTAGTCGGAGCTATTTAAAATGCTCTATTGTCATTTAGGGTCGATTTAAAATGTCAATCTAGTATTTTAGCCGATTGTAATCTGGCAGGTATATCTTTTGAAATTTGCATTTGGTATTGGTATGGTTATTGTATAACTCCTATTTTATTTTATTTTTTTGGTTCACCAAGGGAACTTCCCCTTGTCCTTCGGACCATATGGATATCAAACTCCTTGGCGTGGTTAAAAAGCACCCCCTAACGCACAGATGAGGGAACTCCCTCTCCCCGATTCTTTGGACCATGGGTATCAACCCCCGGACGTGACAAAGAGTCCCCTCCTCCCCAAACGCATGGCCTCGGATATTCTGGTAAATTAAATTATTGCCGGTGCTCTCTAAGAGAGTCGAACCTGACACTTGGAGTACTACTTATAGGCAGCCTACCAACTCGGCTAGACCCTTTTGGGTTATGACTCTTAGCTATTTGGTCTTATATGGAGGATCAAATTTTAATTTGATATCTATCTACTATTATGTAACAAATACTGCAATTACGATAAACACCCTCACTTCAAGTCCAGTAAAAAAGGATGTCAAGTTTCAAAATTAAAGAAATTTGAATTTCATTTGTCATGTCTCAACAGCAAATCAGCTTGTTATCAAGTTCAGAAACTACATGAATCACTCATATACGAAGAACACCAAAATAAAAATAGCACTAGCTCATGCTTTGCAGAGGCACTAAAGCTAGTTAAATATAACAAGCTAATTTGAAAATGCATATTTACTGGGTTTGATTGCATAAAAGGCGAGGCTACAAATCTTATCAGAAAATCCCATGTATAAGTGGAGCATTCTAACCATAAAGAAGCATATTAAAATTTCTACATTACCCTTATATTTTTGGTAAATAATTGCGAAAGGTAAATTCATACTATCTGCTATTTTGTTTGATCATGCAAAGATCACTTACCAAATCGGACACGAGTCACCTCAAAACGTCCGCGTGTAAGAGGTGCATTCTTAAGGTCAAAGGAATAGTTGAAATGTCTAAGCTGCCCTCTATCTGACTCAAGAATGGTTGAAAACGCCAGGCTCGCATATGCCATGCTTTGAGATGAGTTCAACTCTACAGAATCATGATGGTTCATTATGTCTAAGGTCATTGTTATTTAATTTTAAAAAAAAAATAAAACCATTGTGATATCTTGTTTTTAAAATTGAATTTATTCCTTTTTTTTCCACCCGAGAAAATTTTGATCGAAAAATAAAGTCTCCATTATCTATCTACACCAAAGAATATGGATAATAAAAATACAGAAGTAAAGTTTATATGCACAACGCTAGAAGAGAATTCTTCTAAAATACTTGACCTTCTATTTGTTATTTTGCCAGGATCATGAGAGACTAGAGATGTGGGCATGATGTGGGTAGTTTTAGAGAGCGGTGAGTAGTTGTTGCGTGGTGGGTAGTTACGTTTAGGCAGGTGTCGAGAATGTAGAAATTGTGCTATATATTTGTTTGTAATGTTGTACGTGGTTATGAATGAGAACTGTTATTAATGTTATCTCTCTGTATCTCATCTTCTTCCTCTCTATTCTGACCTTTTTTATCTGTTCTCTCTGAAATTCGTTTGTTTCTTCTCTCGTTTCCTATTTCTATCTCATCTTTCTCCTAGAACCATGGCTGGACGAGGCAATGCCGAGGTCAGGTCTCAGCCTCTGACATATTTCTTTATTGTCCACCACAATCAAGGGTAAGATGTTGAGATGTTTTTTTTTTCTATTTCTCCAATGACGCTTAGAAAAAAAAACACAATAAACATTCAGTGAGATATTTTCTATACAAAAGCATAAAATTAGAAGGGTGTGACTGCAAAATATCCATAATTTTAAAATTATTTATCGTATTAAAGTCGCCGCATCCACGGTGGGATTAAATAATTACGGGCCCAAAAACAATAATGCAGCAATTCATTTGTATACCCGCTCGGTTCAAGCGCTGGATGTGCCCGGCTCAGAAACTATTTATAATTCCACTTCCTTCTTTTGAACAGTGCACCCCCTCTCTTTACTGAAAGTAATTTTTTTAATTATTGAATGGCTCAATGAGACAATGATGTCGCATAATAAAAGCAAAAGGTGGTAAATTTAATAGTTTCTTAAATAAAAAAACTCATCTCCTAATTGACATACATGTAATAGATTTGGTGCACAGGAGTGGATTGAGTGGGAAAAAATTAATATAGAGCCTATGTGAATTCATATTGGTTGAAAGTAAAATCTGAAGAATATGAATCTTATCATAACAATTTCATGTGAATTGGCTGCTCTTGTTCATACAAGAGAACAATGAAATTAGCAAATAGCTTATTTACTCTTTTTTTTAGATCTTAAGCATGTACGCATGTGGGTTATTCTAATAGAAGTTGTACTCTAAATAATATTTGCATGCGAGTTGTTCTTGTTCATACTATTTTTCTATGTACAGATCAAAAGAGTTATCGCACGTGCGGGTTGTCTTGATGGAATTTGCAATCAACTTTATATCTATGCAAGCATCAACTTTAAAGTCGATAACTGTATTGTGTTGCTATTGTTTATGTCTAGTTGACCTATTTGATCTAAGTGTCACATAAGGAATTATGCCAGAACTAAAATACTAAATTGAAATTTATGCTTGTTTCGATGAAAAAGCTAGTTAAAAGGCCAAGATCGAATTTGTTGCGGCATTAGAAATTTCTTGCTTAAGAATCTTCTCTAATCTACCGTATTTTGAAGAGAAAGGGACAATGGTTCCGCATTAAACCTTCCATTTAACATAAGAACAAAACAAGAAAAAAAAATTAAAAATTTCAAACCCAAAATCAAACTAATCATGTGATTTTCCTTGAATATCCTTATATGATTTTTTTCCCCCCCGTTTGAGTGCATGTATATAAAAAGAGGAAGAACAGTATCAATCGAGATTGTAAATATCTCGGCGCATTTTTTAAGATTATCCTGAATTTGTGGAATTACCTGGGCCTGCACGAGAAAGCGGGCAAAATAACCGGTGGAATTGGGTCCCACACGGATGGAATAAGAAAGATAATAAAAAGATAAAAAGAAAAGTGAAAGGGTAGGTCACGGGAAGCATCTCTGCCGTCCATTTAGGTGACACCTGTGATCCAATGGTTGGCAGCCACGTAGAGAGTTCAATGCTCCCCGCAGTCGGCCTTTATAGCTGGAGTTTTAATTTACTCTATTAATTTGATTAGATTTTTCATTATAGTAAGAATGTGAAGATGCCCCTTGCTTATACAAGGCACCAATATACTTGGGCCCCAAAAAATAATACTTCATCAATTTGGTAATTACGATGAGTGTGAATATTCATTGAATATTTAATACAAAATTATGATGTATGTTCCCATAAATTGGTATCTAGATATTTTTTAAGCATAAATATATCCTGCATTGGTGTTTTTGGGTGAGTAAAGTTTGTGGTGCACGTAATATTTGGTTAAACTATCAAAATACCTTATTGTAACAAAATAATTTAAAAAAACTTAGGAGATTGATAAACGCCAAATATGCCATTAACTCTTCTTGTTACCCTAATGAACCACCAAGGTCCAAGTTAGCTACCTTTGTGGTTTCTAAAAGCCATTTGCGGCAAGAAAATGAAACCTCCAATTTACAAACATTAAAAATGTAGTAGTTTATGTATGCTATACCTTCCATATGACAAACATTAGGCTCAAAGACCATATAAAAAGTGATGAAAATAATGGAATTTTTTTAAAAATGTGAGAGCACTTCTTCTTTAGCGTCATGATTAGGATATTCTTGATCTAATTATAATCAACCCAATGTGTGACCTTGTTCGTCATGAAAATGTTAGAATGCCATTGCTTAGAACTTACTTCAAATGTAGTTAATTTTACACCTCTATGTGTAATATTATTTACACATTCTATACTAGCAACAACATTGCATGTTTTGTTTTCAAAATCTGCCATCACATCCAATACCATCAACATTATCCATGAAATTGTATGCAATAGATTATAGCTAGCAAAAGTTCAACCATATATATATATATATATATATATATATATATATATATATATATATATATATATATATATATATATATATATATATATATAAACTATATAAACTTAAGTTGATAGGGAGGAGTGTCCACCACTTTTTATCCATTGATCTTGCTGATCCGGAAATCAAGATATGCACAAATCTCAAAGATGAGCTTTATATCTTTCACGGATCCCAAGAACATCAACAATGATAAAAGCAGGGATGACTATTCCCATCAACTTGTTTATAGGAGCTCTCTTTCTCTCTCTCTCTCTCTCTCTCTCTCTATATATATATATATATATATATATATATATATATATATATATATATATATATATATATATATATAAAAGCCACAAACCAGAGTAAAATAATGTCACCATAACCTCATTGTTAAGGTCATCAAGCAATATATTAGTTTTCTTAATGAAGTCATGGTGCACGTAAATTAAGAGTGTACCATTAAAAGAGATTACCTAAAGTAACCATCGTTTAGTTTTCAGCATGTATTAGAACCTTTTTTTTTTTGTCTTTCGTATTTTTATTTTTCCATGCCTAGGACAATGACAAATTGACAAGCAAAAGAAAACATGTCATGAAACCCGGTTCAGTGATTAAAAAAGTTAAATTATTGATACAATATTCTTTGTCAATTTCAATTCCAATAATCACAAGATGATCATGATTTTGAAGATGGTTTGTAAGATTCAAATTCCAATATTGCTCATGAATTAAAAAATGAAATTATAAAAGAAAATAGTATAGGAAAAATAGGAGTTTATAATAATGGAGATATTCTCAATTACTCCCTCCAAGACAAACAAGAAAACAAAAATAAACATCAAGAATAGTGCAAAGCATCATAACCCCTAAAGGAAAACAACAAAAAGAGGGAAAAGAAAAAGGAAATAAAATAAAATAAAATAGACGTTGATGTCCATACAACTGTTTGTGGGATACTCGCTTCATGTCTCCGTATAAATCCGTACTTTATGTGAACTTTATTTGGCTCTGATCAACAACTTTATTAAAGCAAATTTAATAATAAATTAACAACCTTGTAATTAGTCACAAGTATACTTGTAGCTCTAGAATGAGACAATGTAAGCTAGCCTTCAAAATTCCAATACGAACACATGGGCTCCAAAATGTAGCTTAACTTATCACCTAATAATAAGCATTAAAGCACTAATGTGTCATTAATTTACTATTACTACTTTGTCTTAGTGTTTCATGAAAACCAAAGCAAGCATAATCATCCAAAGGAGTTCAATAGTACAAAGCCACATGCAGCTGGCTTTGTAATCTTTTGGACCACTCTTTAGGATTTATCTGCCTTAAGATAATTAACTCCATAAAATTAATCATAAGGGTAAGCAAAGGTGGCTGCATTAGTTGATGTTTTTGGACTTAACTCGACAAGGTCTTTTCAAGATTCAACCAATTTTAGGACTGTTACTGATTAAAATCAAAGTAATTAGACTATTAATTGTTTTTTAAACTGAAATTTGGATTTGCCTCGATCACATCCAATGACCACAGAACATTTAGGTTTTCGTTTCAAATTTGGGATGCGAGAGCTTGATTATTTGGAGGTATATATAGTCATAGTATTTACTTATAGCGATAAAATGCACATGGGATAACTGATAAGTGATAACTCATAACTTTAAACTATTTAAGAAATATTGGTGATATTTCACGGAGATACACAGATGTCAACAACCAAAATAAATTAAAAGAATATATATTATAATATCAAGAAGGTGTTTGGGGAGTTTTTAATTAATTATTTATTTATTTTGGGTGACAAAGTAGCTTTTAAGCTACTATTCAATATCTACATGTTTGTTGAAATATGAAAAGCTAGTTAAAAGGCCAAGATCGAATTTGTTGCGGCATTAGAAATTTCTTGCTTAAGAATCTTCTCTAATCTACCGTATTTTGAAGAGAAAGGGACAATGGTTCCGCATTAAACCTTCCATTTAACATAAGAACAAAACAAGAAAAAAAAATTAAAAATTTCAAACCCAAAATCAAACTAATCATGTGATTTTCCTTGAATATCCTTATATGATTTTTTTCCCCCCCGTTTGAGTGCATGTATATAAAAAGAGGAAGAACAGTATCAATCGAGATTGTAAATATCTCGGCGCATTTTTTAAGATTATCCTGAATTTGTGGAATTACCTGGGCCTGCACGAGAAAGCGGGCAAAATAACCGGTGGAATTGGGTCCCACACGGATGGAATAAGAAAGATAATAAAAAGATAAAAAGAAAAGTGAAAGGGTAGGTCACGGGAAGCATCTCTGCCGTCCATTTAGGTGACACCTGTGATCCAATGGTTGGCAGCCACGTAGAGAGTTCAATGCTCCCCGCAGTCGGCCTTTATAGCTGGAGTTTTTAATTTACTCTATTAATTTGATTAGATTTTTCATTATAGTAAGAATGTGAAGATGCCCTTGCTTATACAAGGCACCAATATACTTGGGCCCCAAAAAATAATACTTCATCAATTTGGTAATTACGATGAGTGTGAATATTCATTGAATATTTAATACAAAATTATGATGTATGTTCCCATAAATTGGTATCTAGATATTTTTAAGCATAAATATATCCTGCATTGGTGTTTTGGGTGAGTAAAGTTTGTGGTGCACGTAATATTTGGTTAAACTATCAAAATACCTTATTGTAACAAAATAATTTAAAAAAACTTAGGAGATTGATAAACGCCAAATATGCCATTAACTCTTCTTGTTACCCTAATGAACCACCAAGGTCCAAGTTAGCTACCTTTGTGGTTTCTAAAAGCCATTTGCGGCAAGAAAATGAAACCTCCAATTTACAAACATTAAAAATGTAGTAGTTTATGTATGCTATACCTTCCATATGACAAACATTAGGCTCAAAGACCATATAAAAAGTGATGAAAATAATGGAATTTTTTTAAAAATGTGAGAGCACTTCTTCTTTAGCGTCATGATTAGGATATTCTTGATCTAATTATAATCAACCCAATGTGTGACCTTGTTCGTCATGAAAATGTTAGAATGCCATTGCTTAGAACTTACTTCAAATGTAGTTAATTTTACACCTCTATGTGTAATATTATTTACACATTCTATACTAGCAACAACATTGCATGTTTTGTTTTCAAAATCTGCCATCACATCCAATACCATCAACATTATCCATGAAATTGTATGCAATAGATTATAGCTAGCAAAAGTTCAACTATATATATATATATATATATATATATATATATATATATATATATATATATATATATATATATATATATATATATGAAGCAAGGCTCATAAACTTAAGTTGATAGGGAGGAGTGTCCACCACTTTTATCCATTGATCTTGCCTTGATCCAGAAATCAAGATATGCACAAATCTCAAAGATGAGCTTTATATCTTTCACGGATCCCAAATATGGATAGAAAGACCAGTGGATATTGTCCTATCAACAAAGTTATAAGGCACTCTCTCTCTCTCTCTCTCTCTCTATATATATATATATATATATATATATATATATATATATATATATATATATATATATATATATATATATATAAAAGCCACAAACCAGAGTAAAATAATGTCACCATAACCTCATTGTTAAGGTCATCAAGCAATATATTAGTTTTTTAATGAAGTCATGGTGCACGTAAATTAAGAGTGTACCATTAAAAGAGATTACCTAAAGTAACCATCGTTTAGTTTTCAGCATGTATTAGAACCTTTTTTTTTTTGTCTTTCGTATTTTTATTTTTCCATGCCTAGGACAATGACAAATTGACAAGCAAAAGAAAACATGTCATGAAACCCGGTTCAGTGATTAAAAAAGTTAAATTATTGATACAATATTCTTTGTCAATTTCAATTCCAATAATCACAAGATGATCATGATTTTGAAGATGGTTTGTAAGATTCAAATTCCAATATTGCTCATGAATTAAAAAATGAAATTATAAAAGAAAATAGTATAGGAAAAATAGGAGTTTATAATAATGGAGATATTCTCAATTACTCCTCCAAGACAAACAAGAAAACAAAAATAAACATCAAGAATAGTGCAAAGCATCATAACCCCTAAAGGAAAACAACAAAAAGAGGGAAAAGAAAAAGGAAATAAAATAAAATAAAATAGACGTTGATGTCCATACAACTGTTTGTGGGATACTCGCTTCATGTCTCCGTATAAATCCGTACTTTATGTGAACTTTATTTGGCTCTGATCAACAACTTTATTAAAGCAAATTTAATAATAAATTAACAACCTTGTAATTAGTCACAAGTATACTTGTAGCTCTAGAATGAGACAATGTAAGCTAGCCTTCAAAATTCCAATACGAACACATGGGCTCCAAAATGTAGCTTAACTTATCACCTAATAATAAGCATTAAAGCACTAATGTGTCATTAATTTACTATTACTACTTTGTCTTAGTGTTTCATGAAAACCAAAGCAAGCATAATCATCCAAAGGAGTTCAATAGTACAAAGCCACATGCAGCTGGCTTTGTAATCTTTTGGACCACTCTTTAGGATTTATCTGCCTTAAGATAATTAACTCCATAAAATTAATCATAAGGGTAAGCAAAGGTGGCTGCATTAGTTGATGTTTTGGACTTAACTCGACAAGGTCTTTTCAAGATTCAACCAATTTTAGGACTGTTACTGATTAAAATCAAAGTAATTAGACTATTAATTGTTTTTAAACTGAAATTTGGATTTGCCTCGATCACATCCAATGACCACAGAACATTTAGGTTTTCGTTTCAAATTTGGGATGCGAGAGCTTGATTATTTGGAGGTATATATAGTCATAGTATTTACTTATAGCGATAAAATGCACATGGGATAACTGATAAGTGATAACTCATAACTTTAAACTATTTAAGAAATATTGGTGATATTTCACGGAGATACACAGATGTCAACAACCAAAATAAATTAAAAAGAATATATATTATAATATCAAGAAGGTGTTTGGGGAGTTTTTAATTAATTATTTATTTATTTTGGGTGACAAAGTAGCTTTTAAGCTACTATTCAATATCTACATGTTTGTTGAAATATCCGAAAAGCTAGTTTTAAGTCATATTTTAAAAGTTGAGGCTCCCCAACTTTTAAAACGTTAGCTTATAAGCTCGTCTAAATAAGTTAAGCTTGAAAAAATAAATGCTTTTTTCTATCTATACAGAAGCGAAAAAGTACCAAAAGCTAGCATATAAGCTTCAAAAAAACAAATTGTCTCAAACACCCTCCAAATGCAACTCTCTATTGAGTTAGGAAACCAACCTTCGGGAGGGCGAACTGATCGAGAGCGATCGACAATCTATTGCAATGCCGCACTCAAGGTGTTGAGGATGCACTAAGCTAGCAGTGCAACGTGTAAATAGGAAATTACACGACAACTAAATAATAATGATAATTATACAAATCTGCAGAAAGGCAATCACTCAACGACTCTCGCACCTCCAAAAGGTAAGAATGGGATTGTAAAGTTGACTAGAACGGCAATATTAATTGGTACGTCGTCACTATTATTGTCATTTGGTACAAAATCGCGACAAAATCTCCAAATACAGCTAAAACTACTGTCAAACAGGTATCTATACCTGTCTCCCTGAGAGGGGAGGATAGGACCCTATACTATCAACAACATTGCATGTTTTGTTTTCAAAATCTGCCATCACATCCAATACCATCAACATTATCCATGAAATTGTATGCAATAGATTATAGCTAGCAAAAGTTCAACCATATATATATATATATATATATATATATATATATATATATATATATATATATATATATATATATATATATATATATATATATATATATATATCAGCCACAAACCAGAGTAAAATAATGTCACCATAACCTCATTGTTAAGGTCATCAAGCAATATATTAGTTTTTAATGAAGTCATGGTGCACGTAAATTAAGAGTGTACCATTAAAAGAGATTACCTAAAGTAACCATCGTTTAGTTTTCAGCATGTATTAGAACATTTTTTTTGTCTTTCGTATTTTTATTTTTCCATGCCAAGACAATGACAAATTGACAAGCAAAAGAAAACATGTCATGAAATCCGTTCAGTGATTAAAAAAGTTAAAATATTGATACAATATTCTTTGTCAATTTCAATTCCAATAATCACAAGATGATCATGATTTTGAAGATGGTTTGTAAGATTCAAATTCCAATATTGCTCATGAATTAAAAAATGAAATTATAAAAGAAAATAGTATAGGAAAAATAGGAGTTTATAATAATGGAGATATTCTCAATTACTCCTCCAAGACAAACAAGAAAACAAAAATAAACATCAAGAATTGGGCAAAGCATCATAACCCCTAAAGGAAAACAACAAAAAGAGGAAAAAAAAAGGAAAATAAAATAAAATAAAATAAAATAGACGTTGATGTCCATACAACTGTTTGTGGGATACTCGCTTCATGTCTCCGTATAAATCCGTACTTTATGTGAACTTTATTTGGCTCTGATCAACAACTTTATTAAAGCAAATTTAATAATAAATTAACAACCTTGTAATTAGTCATAAGTATACTTGTAGCTCTAGAATGAGACAATGTAAGCTAGCCTTCAAAATTCAAATATAACATATTAAAAATTCAATTTAATTCTAATTTCATGTTAAATTTTAAGTCTAATTTAATTCATGTTAAGTCTAATTTAAACATGAAACTAGACTTAAAACTAAGTTGAAATAGACTTAACATGTTTCATGTTAAGTCTACTTTTAGACTTAACATGAAAAATATAGAGGAGATAAGGGCATTTTGAAGTCTTTAATTGAATTAAATTAGACTTAACATGAATTAAATTAAATTTAACATGAAACTAGACTTAAAATTAAGTTGAAATAGACTTAACATGTTTCATGTTAAGTCTAATTTTAGACTTAACATGAAAAATATAGAGAGGAGATAAGAGCATTTTGGCTGCTTTAATTGAATTAAATTAGACTTAACATGAATTAAATTAAATTTAATATGAAATTAGACTTAAAAATAAGTTGAAATAGACTTAACATGTTTCGTGTTAAGTCTAATTTTTAGACTTAACATTAGACTTAACATGAATTAGACTTAACATGAAGGTTAAGTCCAACTTGGTTATGTCAAGTCCAACTTGGTTCATGTTAAATCTATTTTGAATCATGTTAAGTTCAACGTGGTTTATGTTAAGTGCAACAGGTTCATGTTAATTTTAACTTGGTTCATGTTATGTCTATTTTCATTCATGTTAAATCCAACTTGGATCATGTTAAGTGCAGGTTCATGTTAATTTTAACTTGGTTCATGTTCGTCTATTTTCATTCATGTTAAATCTAACGGTCGTATTAATTCAAACTTGGTTCATGTTAAGTCAATTTTGGTTGATCTTAAGTCTAACTTGGATCATGTTAAGTCCATCTTGGTTCATTTTAAATCAAAATAGACTTAACATGAACCAAGTTGACTTAACATGAATCAAATAGACTTAACATGACCGTGACTTAACATGAACGGGTTAGACTTACATGAAACAAAATAAACTTAAATGAACAAACTTAACGTGAACCAAGTTAGACAACATGAACTAAAATAGACTTAACATGAACCAAAATAGGCCCATCGCCATGCTAATTTCAAAGCTGGGCTCTCCGCCTCATCCGTAGTGTTCTTTGCCATCTCTTAGCCTTTAGTATCGAAAATATGGTAGGGTCGCTTACTCAAGATGTATGCTTGCCCAGGAGGTCAATAGCCCGCTAATTTGCTTGTGGGCCCCTTCTAGCGGGCCGGGAAGATGCGATCATCGCCAACGAACCGGTGGGCTCTCCACTCATCCGTAGTGTTCTTTGCCATCTCTTACGCTTTGTAGTGTCGAAAAATATATGGTCCGGAGTGTGCACTAAAGATCTGGCGGAGGGGAGGATGTCGGTGTCTTAGAGAAAAAAGAAGAAAGATGGGGAGAGGAGGAAGGAGATGGGTTAGGAGAGGGAAGAAGGGCCAGTGACGAATTAGATCTAGAAAGAAAGAGATAAAGGGTATTTTAAGTCTTTTATTCTTTTTCTCCATGCTTAGTTGGCGTATGTCGTAATAAAAAGAGGGTCACAATACATTTTGGGATGCTTTTTGGGGCTAATACGTGGGAAAAAAGTGGAGAATTGCGTGGCACGATGTTCAACATTTGGGGCGCTCGACACAATTTTCCCTAAATTGAAAATAAAATCAACCACTTGAGAACAAAATTTCTCGCTTTTGTTCAAATGTGGGACCTTTTTGGTTGAAAGCGGGGTTGCTTTAAAAGTATGAAAAAATGCCCAATAGGGTGGGGTTTACTAAAGGGGTGGGTGGAGTTGAATGCGGCATAGGAGCTTGTGCCGTTTGAGTCAGAGTAAACTTGTCGGTGCGTACAATTAAAGGTACATTGTGTCCCACATCGGCTATCACCTTATCTTCTGCCACGTGTATTAAATAATATTATTGGTCGGTGGATGGTCCTAAGTTTTGGCCACCAATATCTATAGTTTTGGCTCGAGTCTTAATAGCCAAGGGATGAAGATTGGGTTCGATGAGAATCAAAATTTTTGACAATGTGTACAAATATATAGTACGGATGTCAATAAATTTAGCCAATAAGTATACGATATATGATATGAAGCTTTTATCCAAGTAAAAATAAGAAAAAGGAAAATAAAATAAAATAAAATAAAATAGACGTTGATGTCCATACAACTGTTTGTGGGATACTCGCTTCATGTCTCCGTATAAATCCGTACTTTATGTGAACTTTATTTGGCTCTGATCAACAACTTTATTAAAGCAAATTTAATAATAAATTAACAACCTTGTAATTAGTCATAAGTATACTTGTAGCTCTAGAATGAGACAATGTAAGCTAGCCTTCAAAATTCCAATATAACATATTAAAAATTCAATTTAATTCTAATTTCATGTTAAATTTTAAGTCTAATTTAATTCATGTTAAGTCTAATTTAATTCATGTTAAGTCTACTTTTAGACTTAACATGTTTCATGTTAAGTCTAAAAATTAGACTTAACATGAAACATGTTAAGTCTATTTCAACTTAATTTTAAGTCTAATTTAATTCATGTTAAGTCTAATTTAAACATGAAACTAGACTTAAAACTAAGTTGAAATAGACTTAACATGTTTCATGTTAAGTCTACTTTTAGACTTAACATGAAAAAATATAGAGGAGATAAGGGCATTTTGGCGTCTTTAATTGAATTAAATTAGACTTAACATGAATTAAATTAAATTTAACATGAAACTAGACTTAAAATTAAGTTGAAATAGACTTAACATGTTTCATGTTAAGTCTAATTTTAGACTTAACATGAAAAAATATAGAGGAGATAAGGGCATTTTGGCGTCTTTAATTGAATCAAAATAGACTTAACATGAATTAAATTAAATTTAACATGAAACTAGACTTAAAACTAAGTTGAAATAGACTTAACATGTTTCGTGTTAAGTCTAATTTTAGACTTAACATGAAAAAATATAGAAGAGATAAGGGCATTTTGGTCTTTAATTGAATTAAATTAGACTTAACATGAATTAAATTAAATTTAATATGAAATTAGACTTAAAAATAAGTTGAAATAGACTTAACATGTTTCATGTGAAGTCTAATTTTTTAGACTTAACATGAAAAAATATAGAAGAGATAAGGGCATTTTGGCTTCTTTAATTGAATCAAAATAGACTTAACATAAACCACGTTAGACTTAACATGAACCAAGTTGGTGATGACGGGCCTATTTTGGTTCATGTTAAGTCTATTTTGGTTCATGTTAAGTCTATTTTAGTTCATGTTAAGTCTAACTCGGTTCATGTTAAGTCTATTTTGGTTCATGTTAAGTCTATTTTTGGTTCATGTTAAGTCTAACCCGGTTCATGTTCAGTCTAACTTGGTTCATGTTAAGTCTATTTTGATTCATGTTAAGTCTAACTTGGTTCATGTTAAGTCTATTTTTGGTTCATGTTAAGTCTAATTTGGTTTATGTTAAGTGCAACCCGGTTCATGTTAATTTTAACTTGGTTCATGTTATGTCTATTTTCATTCATGTTAAATCCAACTTGGATCATGTTAAGTGCAACCCGGTTCATGTTAATTTTAACTTGGTTCATGTTACGTCTATTTTCATTCATGTTAAATCTAACTTGGTCCATATTAATTCAAACTTGGTTCATGTTAAGTCAATTTTGGTTGATCTTAAGTCTAACTTGGATCATGTTAAGTCCATCTTGGTTCATTTTAAATCAAAATAGACTTAACATGAACCAAGTTTGACTTAACATGAATCAAAATAGACTTAACATGAACCAAGTTTGACTTAACATGAACCGGGTTAGACTTAACATGAACCAAAAATAGACTTAACATGAACCAAAATAGACTTAACGTGAACCAAGTTAGACTTAACATGAACTAAAATAGACTTAACATGAACCAAAATAGGCCCATCATCGCCAACGAATTTCAAAGCTGGGCTCTCGCCTCATCCGTAGTGTTCTTTGCCATCTCTTCGCCTTTAGTATCGAAAAATATGGTAGAGTCGCGCTCTCAAGAATGTTGCACCGAGGTCAAATAGCCATAATTTGCTTGTGGGCCCCTTCTAGCGGGCTGGAAGATGCAGATCATCGCCAACGAACTTCGGTGGGCTCTCCACCTCATCCGTAGTGTTCTTTGCCATCTCTTCGCTGTAGTGTCGAAAAATATGGTGAGTGTGCACTAAAGATGGTGGCGGAGGGAGGATGTCGGTGTCTTAGAGAAAAAGAAGAAAGATGGGGAGAGGAGGAAGGAGATGGGTTAGGAGAGAGGAGGAAGAGCCAGCTAATGATTGATCTAGAATGAAAGAGATAAAGGGTATTTTGGGGTCTTTTATTTCTACCAATGCTTGGCGTGTCATGAAACCAAAAGGGGTCAATACATTTTGGGATCTTTTTGGAATTTAAAGCATGGGAAAAAAGTGGAATTTTATGACTGATGTTTCAACATTTGGGGCCTCGACACAATTTTCCCTAAATTGAAAATAAAAATCAACCACTTGAGAACAAAATTTCTCGCTTTTGTTCAAATGTGGGACCCCTTTTTTTTTTGGGTTGAAAGCGGGGTTGCTTTAAAAGTATGAAAAAAAATGCCCAATTTTGAGGGTGGGGTTTACTAAAGGGGTGGGTGGAGTTGAATGCGGCATAGGAGCTTGTGCCGTTTGAGTCAGAGTAAACTTGTCGGTGCGTACAATTAAAGGTACATTGTGTCCCACATCGGCTATCACCTTATCTTCTGCCACGTGTATTAAATAATATTATTGGTCGGTGGATGGTCCTAAGTTTTGGCCACCAATATCTATAGTTTTGGCTCGAGTCTTAATAGCCAAGGGATGAAGATTGGGTTCGATGAGAATCAAAATTTTTGACAATGTGTACAAATATATAGTACGGATGTCAATAAATTTAGCCAATAAGTATACGATATATGATATGAAGCTTTTTATCCAAGTAAAAATAAGAAAAAGGAAAAATAAATCGCATTGAAGATATTATCAAATGTGTTATAATGTGAAGCACATTCAAAATGCTAAATTTTAGATCATAATTGAGAGCTTAGCTATATACTATGTCATAAACACTTCAGTCAGAACCGTAGCATCAGTCTTCATTTACTCTTTCATAAAATTATCTTAATCAATCTTACATAGAGCAAAACAAAATACCTTTTCCCCCCTACAAGCCATATAATCAAATGGAATTCGTTAACGGGTGCCCCTGGGCACTCATTAGCAAAACCGTAATCAAATAACCACTTACAACTTATTGTGATATTCATGGCGCATTTTTGGGTTGACTTGAATTTCTCACACAATAAATAAACTCAAGAGTATTCATTCAGACCGCAACATATATTTCAGCAATAAAGGGATCATATTTCAATCAAGTTTGAATTTAATGAGATCCTTTTGAGGAAAATGCTTTTTCTTTTTTCCTTTTATCAAATTTGTACATGATAGTACGGCCACCAGATTGACACATAAGTAGTCAAGTCGACGGTCAATGATTGTGAGCTTGAAAACAAAATGTATGAATCAAACTTTTAATGGCTTTATCTCATGATGGAGAACAAAGTTACACGACTTTGTGGAGCAAACCAAGGTCAAATTGCCATTTCTTTCACCTTCCCACCTTCTCATGTTTGTGGTTGGTAGTAGTCATAAGTTTATGTAGTACTAGGTAGGATGCACGTGCATTGCATGTAGTTAAATAATTTGATTATTTGTTTTGGGTCTTTATCTTTACTATCTCTTTTGTAAAACAGTTCATGGTTACCATATAATATATTGCACTAAATACGAATAATTTTTTAAACCTCTACTTAATGATAATAATAGTTTGCAGATTGACATCAAGCTTGCTATTGAATACTATTAGTTATGTCAATCCAAATGTTAGAATTTTGATCTAACATATATATTAAAGATTCGACTTGTAAAATTTTGAACATGTTATGTCATATAGCAGATGCATGACGAATGGGAAGTCCATATTAAATCCATACTTAACAAAATTCACATGAGACCAACAAAGGAGATTGATTAATTACAAGATATAAAATATTAGTTTAAGAACAATAAAAACTATACCAAGATGTTACTAGTCACTAATCTGAGAAAACGAATATGATTTTCAATATGAGTAAAACATTTATAAAAACTAAGTTCCCACAAAACTTCCACGCCATACTTTTATGGTAAATACAATAACATTATTCAGGAAAACCGACATCTTCCCTAAAAACATAAGGTATCAAAGCTTTGATCTCTCTAGGTAAGTTTTCAAACTTTGAGAGATACTATTTCCTTGTAGCAAAACTCCTATCGGTCAAATACATAGTATCGCCCAAGGCAAAAGAAAGTACATACACAATTTACGCAATGAGAGCAATTTCAGAAAAAGCTATGATCTCAAAGAGATGATGTGAACATATAATCAACCCAAAACGACCACCACTTGGAATATTGTAGTATTTTGTCACTCTTTGTTTCAAAGATAATAAAGTTTAGAGAAGTCTTGTTCAAAATTCATCAAATGTCAAGTGAACATATAACGACCCAAAGAGACCTCCCCTGCCAAACTTGCAGCATTCGTCACCATTTGTTCAAAGAGAGAGTGAAGTTTAGAGGAGTCTTGTTCAAAATTCTTCAAATGTCATGTGTTTTTTTTTTCCAAATTACATTAATGTTGTGTTTGGATTCAAGAAATTGATTTCAACTTTTAAAATTCAATTCTAGAATTTAAAATTTCAAAATTAATTCTAATTCTATTGTTTGGGAATGTTCAATTTCAATACCGAATTTTCAACTCTAAAGCTAATGTTCGATATTTTTGAATTTTACGGGGATCATTTGTAGATTTTGATCTTTCTAGGAGCTTGTTTACAATTTTTATTTTTAAGGAGCTGTTCATAATTTTTGAATTTTTCAATTTTTTGGTGGTTATTTTATAATTTTTAAATTTTTCATAGGGTTTTCATAATTTATAAACATTTTTGGGCCTTTGTAATTTCAAATTGTTGAGGGTTAATCAAAGATTTCCTATTTTTAGGGTATTTTTAAAATAATTTTTGGATTATTCGAGATATTGTTTATAATTTTAAAGAAATTTCAAGGTAATTGGTAAATTTTGAATTTTTAGTGTCTTTTTGTAGTTTTAGACTAATAAGAGGGATGATCCAAATATTTCATTTTAGGGTGTTTTTAAAATTTTAGGATTTCTATGGTGTTTTATAATTTTCAAATCTTCGAGGAGTATTTGTAATTTTGTTACTTTTAGGATATTGTTTGTAATTACATATTATTTAGGGGACTTTTCAAAAAATTCTAATTTAGATATTAATGTAATTTTTTAATTTATTCAGTGTTTTCAATAACTTGAAAATTTTTGGGGTCTGTTTGTAATTTTAAACTTTTAGAGTGTCCTATTTCATTATTGATTGTTTCTTGGACTATTTAAAATTTCTGATATTTAAGGTGTTTTTATAATTTTTAAATTTTTCAACAACTTTTAGTAATTATTATGTTTTTAGGGGTTGTTTATAATTTTTTATTTTTAGTGTGCTATCTATAATTTCAGGTTGTTCGGGGGCTATTAAAAATTTCATATTTTTCAAGATTTTTGTGATTTTTAGAATTTTCTGTCACGACTCTGCTAGTATTTTTAATTTTAGGGTTTTGTCTATAATTTTATAATATTTGGTTGTTTGAAAATTTTAGATTTATAGTGCAATTTGTAATTTTGGATTTTTTGATGCTTTCTATAAATTCTAGATTTTTAGTTGCCTATAAGTAATTTTAGAATTTTAAATAGCAATTTGTAATTTGTAATTATGTAAGGGGTTGTTTGCAATTTTGAATTCCTCATGGGCTTTTGCTGTTTTAGAATTCTAAGGAATTGTTTGCAATTTAAGGATGCTATGTATAATATATATATTATTAAGACCGTTGTTTGTAATTTTAAATTTTTAAGAAAGTTGTTTGCATTTTTAGATTTTTAAAAGTTTTTGTAATTTTTAGATTCTAGGGTAATGTTTTGCAATTTTTGATTTTAGAGGTTGATTTTTGTAATTTTCAATTTTGTAAGAAATAGTTGTAATTCTTATGGTGTGTCATTTGATAACATATAAGAAAATTATATATAGCTTCATACCCTATTAAAGATATTTTTATTAATTAGGATAGGATCACAATGTAATATAACATATTAAAATATTCTTATTAATTAGAATGGGATCACAGTGTAATATCCAAAAGGATCAATGATAATATTGACCATGAAAGGATTACGAACTTAAACTTTTAAAGGGAGTATGATATATGTGAAGTGGAGAGAGGAATCGGGGAGAAGCAAAGAACGAATTTTATTTCTCTAGCTTGATGTTTCACTACAAGATGATGCCTACATATAAGCTTAGCAATTTAATTTTACAAAGAGTTCTAAGATGACAATAACTACTAAGGATAATGTCAAAGATCCTATAGATGAACCAACTCCTAATTAAATACAAAATAAACCATTAAAGATAGAAATAAACTTCTAAAGATAGTCTAATTCATTTTGGATTAACTTTAATTCAAATAAATATTTTTTGATGGAAATTTTAAAAAATATTTAGTTGGTTGGATTCTTGATTTAGGTTGACAACGTCACAATGACGTTAGAAGTTTTAGAGACCAAGTTATACAAATTTGACAAGTTGCATATAATATAATTAATTAATAATGATAATTAATTTAGTTTAGTTAGGATTGGAATGTAATATTAAAAAGAATAGAGGTAATATAAAAGTTTTTCCACAACACCGGCTTCTCATGACCGACTTCGATCAAGGGACGAGCAGCCGTACATCCCGAGGTGGTGTCCAGTCAGTTAGCTCCTGCGCGGTCTCCTACCAGACACATGGCAGCTTTCCATTGGATAGAAGGTTAAGTAGTAAGAAAACTATAAAATTTTATATTTTAGACTATGAGAGCCACACACACACATACACACACACACCAAAAAAAAAAAAAAAGCTAATCAAATGGTGAAAATGTTACCGCTGCAGAAAATAAATCTTTCTTTCTAACACCTTATAACCATAGTTCTCTTTTCTAGAGCACATATCATGGGACATGAAACACAACTCCATCATTAAACCAATTGACTATCAAGAAAAAAAATAATGAGATAGCCAATTGATTCATTGATAGTCGAGCAAGATTGATGATGAGTATTAAAAACTAAGAAAGCATATAAAATATTAAGTATATATATATATAGGTGCATGAGACCTCATTAAATTTAGTTGTGTGCTGCCAAGTTGGAAGACCAGTTAGGTGTTAGGCAGTGAAGTTTCCATGTAATCCAGTGCAATGTCCAGGAGAAATACCCACCTCTCACATGGGGGGTTTTCTCACTCTTTATCCAATATGCACCCCAAAATATTGAAACATTGCAGTCAAGGACCCCATCCAATTAGCCACAGAGAGCTATTTGCCACAATTTTAGAGAATTTTCATTTAATTGTGAGTGGTCTGTGTTAAATGGTTGTGTGTATGAATTTTCCCATCTGTAATTGATAAAATGTGAGTGAATAAATTACGACTGATGTGAATTGAAAAGATACGATGATGACAATTATCTTTTTCTTTTACAGAGTTTTTAAGGAGTTTATCTCTCTTTCTATGTAAATTTTATGAGGCACCTTTCTTTATGTTTGTTACTGACAAAACCAAATGGTAAATTATTAAATAAAATCTGATTAATGAAATGATTCATTTTTCATACGTTCTTCATGGAGCATTAATTAGCAACTGATTTTTAATTCTTTATTTTCTAATATAAGCAGGATAATGGACCGTTGTGGTCCATATTATTGTCTTTGCTCCAACGGTAATGTTGGTTCTACTTCATTTAGTCAATGAATTTGTTCAATATATTCACACTTTAATACTTAACTATATATATATAAATAAATGCAAATCAATCAAATGGTGCATGTGCTCCACAATTAGCTCCTCACATAAGTAGAGATGAACGCATGTTATTATATATTTAATATTATTACGTACCACTCATACATTCTATATTAGTCTTATTAATTAAGACAATAAATTTACATATTATTACTAGGACAGCGTATAAGGTCAAACTCAAACAAGTTCAGAATTGATTCCTGACAACTAGGAATACAGATACTTCTCTTTTTGTGTTGGAATGTTAATCATAATGTGCAAGTGGATTGGGTTTGGCATAGGATCTGCCAATATCCAATTTAAATATATATATTTACCTAGATTTTGTTTATTGAAACTTGGGGTTAAAAATAATTCTAAAATTAACTGCTCATTAATATCTGAGTACTATCTAGTAAAGAGTGAACACTACTCACTACGGTTGTCTGGAATTGAAGAGGATAGAATTGTTATGCATAAGTATTTATTTTTTAAGTTAATTAGGATGCTATATACTATGTTATTTCTTGCAAATAAAAAAATTTAGCATTACCCATTCCATGAATATGAATATGCAAACCATAGATTTCCAAAATCATCCAAATATTATATGAAATATATTGACACGTATACATATTTAAACATGCATGTTTAAGGAGAAGGATCTAGTGATTAATTAAGCATTATACAAACACATCCACTCCCCAACCCATGCCATCCCCTATTTGAATGAGTGGATGTGATTGATACACCTCATTACTGCAATCAAAAAGTAGTGTCATACCAAGATACCATTTTTCTATATATATATATATATATATATATATATATATATATATATATATATATATATATATATATATATATATATATATATATATATATAAAAGAGAGAGAGAGAGAGAGAGGTCATGTGTATCATATTAGATATTTGATGTCTCATATGTAATATTTCATGTTGTTGGATTCTATGTAGAGGTAATATCAATTTCACTCTCCTTTTCAATTTAATTATGTATGTATGTATGTATGTATGTATGTATGTATGTATGTATGTATGTATGTGTATGCATATCCGCACAAGTGTGTGTTTATTTGCATACTTGCATAGAAAGACTTATAATTATCTCTAAAGATAATACACGGATTTCTTGATTCATTTTCAATGATCAAATTTTTGCTTCTATCTTTATGTGTTGTCATGTGCTCTTCTTTTTGTCACTTGGTGATTATTGACATTTTACTTATTCACAATTTATTCTCATATATTTTTGTTTGTCATTGTGTACTTCCATGAGAGGAGTTTTGATGGTTTCTCTTGAGAATAGCTATTTAACTAAGTATCATAATTCCACTATTTTATCGGGTTCCAATAAGGATATCTTGATATTGTTTCTTGGTTTATCTTGGGAATAGCTATTTAATTAAGCATTTGCAATTGTTGTTTTATCAGCTTCCAATAAGTATGTATTAAATATTTCCATTAGTTATTTGTTCATTCTTTGATTTGCAATCTTGTTTCTATGCTTTTACTTCATGAGCCATTATTTCAATATTCAATACCTAAATTTGAAATGAGAATTGGAAGTAGCACTATAATGTCCTTTTCTTTTTCTAAATATTTAGTTTTATCGATAGAAATCTTCACTAAATTTACTATTAATATATATATGTTTTGTTTTTCTAAGTTTTGGTTTGTCCTTTTATATTTTCCTAATTTAACTTATATATTTTGGGGTAAAAGAATAATAATAAAATTGAAAAAGTGGATGGTTATAGGACATTCATCCTAACATTCTGTTGTTTGTCTGTTCTTTTCACGGTGGCTCAGATCATCTCTTATTGGAGATAAGGCGCCATGTAGCTAAAGAAGAGGAAGAGGGAGGTGGAGCAAGATGGATAGTGTGAAGCAAAAAAGCAACATGAGTTCATCAAATATTTTGGTATGAATATGGTTTACGTCACCATGTTTATGCATACTTAATAGGTTTTAAAATTGCTTCAATGTATGTCAAATTAAAAGTGAAAATGTATTTTAAAATTGTATTATGCATTGTAACATGAGAAATGAGAAAGTATGATCATGTTATAATTCGATCGTTTATGTTAGATTTCTTTAATTATTATTTTGATATTAAAATTTTATTATGAGAAAATGATTGGTGAAGTTGGCGATTTGCATAATGGATTCTTATGGCTTGATGATTGTCAATGTACTTTATTTTGTAATATTTGCGCCTTTATAAATATGCTAAATTCATGTAATTAAGTGAAAAGATGCACACTCAATGAATCGCAGCGAGTTGCACTCAATATCTTGAGAACGAAGCCTCACTGCTTTGTACTCCGCAAAATACTAGTGAATATGAATATGCAAACCATAGATTTCCAAAATCATCCAAATATTATATGAAATATATGGACACGTATACATATTTAAACATGCATGTTTAAGGAGAAGGATCTAGTGATTAATTAAGCATTATACAAACATGGTTAAGGAGAAGATCATAGTCATAAAGCATTGTTTAACAAATCCACTTCTAATAAAGAAATATATGAATACTTCCTTAAAGTTTCTAAACAAATATTAAAATATGCTTTTGAGTACTACAGGATCACAGTAGCACATATTGTAAGTTAGCACTTTTTTAGCGAGAAAAGAAGAAGGAACATAAAACAATCATTTGGAGTGGGATCTAATTAGGATAAACAAAAGCAGACAAATGATTAAGTAAGGCTCTTTCAATTGTCATTCTTTTTTTTTTTTCTTTTCCTTGTGGATGATGTTTGTATAATCCCCAGCTATTATAAAAATCAAGGTGGAGAGCAGTTCTAGATAATATAGCATGAAATTACTTGAAAGGGGCATGAACTCACATTCCATAACCAACAAAAGGAAAAAAAAAATTATTGAAAAGACATGCTAAGTTGCGTTCATGAGATCGTACCCATAAAATCCTTTGATAACTGATCTAAGAGCCACATGCAGAAAATAGTAAGCCTACAAAGATGGGAGTGTAGTGGAGTGGACGAGGGAGAATATATAAGCTAGAAATTTGCATGGCATCGTAATGATTCAATGCCGCAATAGATGATCAAGTCACTAACTCTACTAAATGCGAATCACAGCTCTTTCCCTCTTAGATACTACATAGAGAGAAGCTTAACCAAACTTGAGATGGTCTCACTCCATAAGAATATATAATCATTAGCTTAGTTCCAAGCACCAAGTGATAATAGACCCCACTCACAGACCAAATTGTGCGGTGGAAACTATTGAAGTACATGATTGAAATTCTCCTCTAACCCAATATGCCCCATAGATGTGGTCGTCTAAAGCTAACTTTGACCTATACCGAAAAGGAATATATATTAATCTTAAATATGAAGAAAGGAGAACATGACGCACATCCGACTATTAATCTTAAATCCATACAAAATTTAGTATCAAAATGTTGTATCAATGTAATCGGAATATTATGCTAGTGCAATCACCAGCTTTAAAATATACTGCGGACCACATAATGCAATGTTCTGTTCCTTAATTTCTATGATTTTCTATAGGATTTTTCCTACTAAAGGAAGAGTGCAAATCGTCAACTCTAATTTCGTAGGACAAAATAAGTAAATAAATAAAATGCCAATTCCTTTCTTGTATAGACCTACCTCTTGCCTAATAGTAGGGAGCATAAGAGAAGAAGAATCTTAGTTAGGAGAGTTTTATCGAGAGTTTTATCATCACTAGATGCTTGAGGGTATTTGATGCGCTATAGCATCCTTCGTAGCCTTGAGGGGTATTGCATGCTTTGCAAGCCTTCAAAATTGATGTGCATGAGTCGTTCATTTTGTACTTCAAAGATATATATTCTGTCCTTTTTAGAGGACAAGTAGAACAAATCCTCCTCCTCATCCTTTTGTTAGTGTTGTAAAGTAGTTATATAGCTCATTCATACTCATTGTCACTGTCATTTTCATTTTCATCTGTATCCCTTTGAGAAATGGTGCATGTGAAGAAATCAAGCCCTTACATTGTAAAGTAGCAAGTTGATATGATTCAGGAAAGATAACGTATTCGTGTTGAGCACCGTAAGCTGCTTGTTTGAAAGTCGAATAATACCAAAAATTAATTTGAAGACTTGAAAAACCTACGCATATTCTTTGTCTAATCTTTGATATTTATATGCGTCAACATGAATATGAAGAAAGCATTTTGTACAAAACTTGTGATGCTTTAATACCAATTTATGAAGAATCCTGTCGCTTTAAGTATACAATTATTGTGAGAAAATCATTTCAACAACAGCTACCTTGTCATTTATTTCATTCCAAAAGAAACTACGTACAACCTTTTTAGTCTTTAATTTTTCAATAAAATTGAAAAGATTGAAGTAAAAAGTGGTCTATTTGGAATCCACTCAAAAGAAGCATACCCAAAAAAAAAAAAAGGGAACACATCAAGCAGAAGACAACAGGTACTGAATGACCAAGAGTCTATCTGTACCATTTCTTCCTTCAAATTTGTATCAATAAATCATAAATGATAAGAAATACTTTTAAGTCATCCACAGTAATTTGTTCCTTAATGAGAGAATCGTATAAATCTAGTAAAGTTCAAGAAGTTATTGATGCACAAGAACCTGAAATTAAAGTTTCTTTTTTCTTCGTGACCCATCGATGCAAATGTTTATGAGTCAAAATCTGAAGAGACCTTACAAGACTCAACTGCAATTAACTTTCTCCCAACTCCACCATTCCGGGAAAAGAATCCTACAGACAGCTCTCTATAGAAAACCATATAGGGAGATATATCTGCCTTAGCATGAATTTTGATGCACATATTACTATTAACTACCGATGCCGTTAAACTGCCTATCAGCACGCCTAGAAAATCTGATATCAGACATCAGTTCCCACTACCTCTAACGGTTTCCACCTGTGGTTCCATGAAAAAAGCCTTCACATGTTTCACTACAATCACTAGAAAATCTCATAACAGTCAATATTGGTTGAGAGCTGCTCTCATGTGATAAAGACCCACACTTAAAGTTGCTTTGGCTTTTCAATACTCTCTTACAAAACCTTAGGATTCATGTACAATCCTCCTCTCCCCAAAAAAACCTACCCCAAAAGAGAACTATAAAACTAACTTTAGTTGTGAAACACCCATTTCCTATCTCCCCTACACTTTGCATGCCATCAAAGTTTCAGACCAAGCAAGTCATCAAAGGCATGATTTTTGATAGTGGCCTCAGATGCCCACTAGCGACATAAAAGATAAAAAAATAAATAAAAAATAAAATCAAAATAAAATAAAAGAGCAAAAGGGGTTTTTGCTTTGTTAGGCTTCTCTCTACCTCTACCCTATATCTTTTGTTTCTGCCACAATTTTCAAGTAGTGGAGAATCAAAGTATAGACAACTAAGACAAGCCGTTGTACATGTACTTTTTGCATCAATGGATGAGAATGAAGAAAAAATAGCATGTGGAAAGAAGCATGAGCAAATGTTTCAAAGGGGGACCAGGGTGGGTATATGGAACCCCATGTATATGTGCATCTTCTATGGACAAACACAATTGTACGTAAATCTGAAGTTTTTAAAAAAAGGAAATTGGGGCCTTCCTAATATTGTTGAAGGAGAGTACAGCTCATGAGTTATGAATCAGTAAGGATTACACACTGTGATACTAATTGGCTATTTAATTCGTTGCGACTGCACTTGCATGCAGCAACGGGGTCTATGCTGCAATTTCAATTGCAAGCAAACCTCAATTGATGAGGGAGGAAAAAACTAAAACAAACGCCTAGAAACTGCAGTTACATGCAACATTAGTTTACAACAACTACAGTTACCGACACTTGCATTGTATTACAATTACAGTGAACCAAACATCGTCTATGGAAAAGCATGGTGGCATATGGAACCATATACATGCTTCTTCTACTAGACAAACAACACTTGGTCACAAATCTGAAGGTTTTTAAAAAAGGAAATCAGGGCATTTGTCCAATATTATTAAAAGTATTGAAGAAGGAGAGTGCACGTAATAATGATTGGATGAGGCATTACATTATGAACAAGGTATTAATGCACTAATTAGAAAATATCTGAACAAGGTAGAAAACTATTGTCATTTTCCCCTTATACTCTCCCCTAATAGGGGAGAAAATTCATCTGAACATGATAGCTCGCATTGAACTTTATTCTTTCATATAAAGAGTGATCACTATCAACAGTATTAATTCCTCTTTGATTACTAGCTAGAATGTCGTGTGCATTGTCTTTTATTCAATGGGGAAAGAGCCTTCAAACATTATGTTCTTAAAGGAGTTGGAAGGGCCAGAAATATCAAAAATACTTGCATTATTGTTCAGTGTCCCAATTGACTTTTTAGTTCATGTGGCTTGTCTCTCCATAGCCTTTGCACATAAAAAAAATTACGAGCCACGCATGATGTAGTAAAACTGCAAACAATATGAATACTAAATCAATTTCAAATGTATTGAAAGCCAATAATGTGCGAAGTCAACTCCTTCATCTCCATTATTGCTTAGAACATCAGCACGATGGAACAAACTGATGTAATATAAATGTTGACCAATCAATCATCCTATAAGCTATAGTTGTGTTCTTTCATCACCCAAGCGTGCCCCACAAATAAATTGAAGGGACAAGGAAAAATTACCTACTAACCAATTCCTAATTGTTTAAATTGTAAATTGAGATAAATAATCTATGGTCATTGGTAAAGCCTGCTAAAAAAAGGTAAACCAATTCCTAATTGTTTAATTGCTGATCCGGAGAAGGATGGACCACTTTTGGCACTTGTGCAACAATATGTCATATGAACAATAGATAACCATAAAGGAATGAAGAAAATGTTTATACTTCTGTTTGTCCTCTATTTATTCAAAAGTTTTATGGATAAAATAATTAAACTTTTTCAAATAGTTGCTCATATTATAGTTTATTTTCATTTTCATTCCATGGAAAAGGTGGCTAATTTATACAGTGTTATAAGAAAAAGTATATATCATCATTTCACACCACGAAAAAGGTTCTAAGAAGATATTTTCCAAGCGTGTTAAGGTAATATACACTTGTTTTAGTGTTTCTTTTATTTTTTTGCTGGTCCATTTGTTTTACCGTTTCAGTGGCTTCATATACAGAGGTGTTTGTTTGGGCTTCAATTGTTTATTCTTTTTTGTTTCTTTTATTAGTTGGCCTAGCTCAAATTGAGTTGGGCCTTTACTTTTTCCATTATTTTTGGCTCACAAAATGGACTTCATTGTTTTTTTTCCCTCTCTTTTCTCAGTTAGCCCATCAAGAATAGGCATATTCTTTTATTGTTATTATTTTCTTTTGAGGGCTACCTTTCTTCCAAATGTTATTTTTTGTAGGTTGACTGACACAACTTGAGTCCAATGGACTTGGCTTTTCTTCTCATTCCCTTTTTTTAAAGTGTATCCCCTTTTCTACAAGGGTTCAAATTTTTTTTAATTATTTGATGATTTTTTTTTGTTATTTTATACATTTACTATTGTCACGGGCCTAATTTCTTTAGTCAAAATTTTAAATTATTTGTTTGTTTCTTATGTCCTTTTTGTGTATTATTTTTAATTGTTTTATGGAAAAAAAGAACATTGGTTAGGATTTAAGTTTAGTTTGGATGACTTAATACATGAGCAAATTTTATTTTGTTCCTTTACCTTAGAACTTTTACACTATACAAGACAAACTCATGGTTGCCCTTTATGTAACTTTGAATTAATGCATAGTGAAAGCCAGCTAACTTAGTCGATATTCATGCATCCGTTGTTTTCAAGCACCCGCTAACTGATATGTCATTGATATGAGTTTTGACCGAACTAAAATGTGTGTTGTGAAATAGGGTGATAGGCTAATTGGAAGCACACATCGTCAGTTGACCCATCGACAAAGGAGAATCTACTAAGTCTGGTTCAAATTGGGAACGACTCAATAAGCCCCTTGCAGGAGGGTGACGTATCTAGAGAGACGAAAAAACTTTGAAGTTGGAATACCGATTATTTATTACTCTAAAACTATAGTGAAAAACGAAAATACAAATAAGAAAAGGAAAAAAATGTGTTTCAACTTATGTTGTTGCAACACACTTCAAATTGAGTGTTGTTGCAACTCCTCTATTTTCAAGACTTTTATTGTTACAACAACACTTTCGAGTGCAACACCACCAAATCAAACTCTTGTGTAGGAGCTTAGATGTAGTTGGAACTGCATGTAGCTCCACCAAAACCAAACAAACAACACCCTAAGATAAAATTAGGAGCTTCTGCATTGATGCAAGCAGTGAAAGTGTCCTCATAGTAAAAGTAATGGAAAGTATTGTACTATCTTTATTTTTATATTTTGCTGTATCTCCTATTGAGTGGGCCTTTATATTCTACAATTTTGTTTGGCCCATTTAAATGGGTTTCTTTATGCCTCTTTTCTTCTCCTTTTTTTATCTGCCCCTCAAGATGGGTCAATTATTTATTTATTTATTTTTCTTCCTACTGTGGGGTACCTGCCTTCCAAATGAGATTTTTACAGGTTGAATACAATGAACTAGGCATTTCTTCTCATTTCTTCTATATTTAATTTATTTCCCCTTTTCTACGGAGGTCCAATTTTATTGATTTAATTAGTTGATGAGTTTTAATTTTATATTTATAATTGACATGGGCCTAAGTTTTTTAAATTTAAAGTTAATAGACTATGTTCAAGCAGAGAAAATATCAAACAATAAATAAGCTCAATCTCCAAACCAACATTCAAATGCGCCTGACCTATCTCAGTTCTGTCAAGAAACAATATTTGGTCACAAATCTGAAGGTTTTAAAAAGGAAATCAGGGCATTTGTCCAATATTATTAAAAGTATTGAAGAAGGAGAGTGCACGTAATAATGATTGGATGAGGCATTACATTATGAACAAGGTATTAATGCACTAATTAGAAAATATCTGAACAAGGTAGAAAACTATTGTCATTTTCCCCTTATACTCTCCCCTAATAGGGGAGAAAATTCATCTGAACATGATAGCTCGCATTGAACTTTATTCTTTCATATAAAGAGTGATCACTATCAACAGTATTAATTCCTCTTTGATTACTAGCTAGAATGTCGTGTGCATTGTCTTTTATTCAATGGGGAAAGAGCCTTCAAACATTATGTTCTTAAAGGAGTTGGAAGGGCCAGAAATATCAAAAATACTTGCATTATTGTTCAGTGTCCCAATTGACTTTTTAGTTCATGTGGCTTGTCTCTCCATAGCCTTTGCACATAAAAAAAATTACGAGCCACGCATGATGTAGTAAAACTGCAAACAATATGAATACTAAATCAATTTCAAATGTATTGAAAGCCAATAATGTGCGAAGTCAACTCCTTCATCTCCATTATTGCTTAGAACATCAGCACGATGGAACAAACTGATGTAATATAAATGTTGACCAATCAATCATCCTATAAGCTATAGTTGTGTTCTTTCATCACCCAAGCGTGCCCCACAAATAAATTGAAGGGACAAGGAAAAATTACCTACTAACCAATTCCTAATTGTTTAAATTGTAAATTGAGATAAATAATCTATGGTCATTGGTAAAGCCTGCTAAAAAAAGGTAAACCAATTCCTAATTGTTTAATTGCTGATCCGGAGAAGGATGGACCACTTTTGGCACTTGTGCAACAATATGTCATATGAACAATAGATAACCATAAAGGAATGAAGAAAATGTTTATACTTCTGTTTGTCCTCTATTTATTCAAAAGTTTTATGGATAAAATAATTAAACTTTTTCAAATAGTTGCTCATATTATAGTTTATTTTCATTTTCATTCCATGGAAAAGGTGGCTAATTTATACAGTGTTATAAGAAAAAGTATATATCATCATTTCACACCACGAAAAAGGTTCTAAGAAGATATTTTCCAAGCGTGTTAAGGTAATATACACTTGTTTTAGTGTTTCTTTTATTTTTTGCTGGTCCATTTGTTTTACCGTTTCAGTGGCTTCATATACAGAGGTGTTTGTTTGGGCTTCAATTGTTTATTCTTTTTGTTTCTTTTATTAGTTGGCCTAGCTCAAATTGAGTTGGGCCTTTACTTTTCCATTATTTTTGGCTCACAAAATGGACTTCATTGTTTTTTTCCCTCTCTTTTCTCAGTTAGCCCATCAAGAATAGGCATATTCTTTTATTGTTATTATTTTCTTTTGAGGGCTACCTTTCTTCCAAATGTTATTTTTGTAGGTTGACTGACACAACTTGAGTCCAATGGACTTGGCTTTTCTTCTCATTCCCTTTTTTTAAAGTGTATCCCCTTTTCTACAAGGGTTCAATTTTTTAATTATTTGATGATTTTTTGTTATTTTATACATTTACTATTGTCACGGGCCTAATTTCTTTAGTCAAAATTTTAAATTATTTGTTTGTTTCTTATGTCCTTTTGTGTATTATTTTTAATTGTTTTATGGAAAAAAAGAACATTGGTTAGGATTTAAGTTTTAGTTTGGATGACTTAATACATGAGCAAATTTTATTTTGTTCCTTTACCTTAGAACTTTTACACTATACAAGACAAACTCATGGTTGCCCTTTATGTAACTTTGAATTAATGCATAGTGAAAGCCAGCGCTAACTTAGTCGATATTCATGCATCCGTTGTTTTTCAAGCACCCCGCTAACTGATATGTCATTGATATGAGTTTTGACCGAACTAAAATGTGTGTTGTGAAATAGGGTGATAGGCTAATTGGAAGCACACATCGTCAGTTGACCCATCGACAAAGGAGAATCTACTAAGTCTGGTTCAAATTGGGAACGACTCAATAAGCCCCTTGCAGGAGGGTGACGTATCTAGAGAGACGAAAAAACTTTGAAGTTGGAATACCGATTATTTATTACTCTAAAACTATAGTGAAAAACGAAAATACAAATAAGAAAAGGAAAAAAATGTGTTTCAACTTATGTTGTTGCAACACACTTCAAATTGAGTGTTGTTGCAACTCCTCTATTTTCAAGACTTTTATTGTTACAACAACACTTTAAAGTCGCAACACCACCAAATCAAACTCTTGTGTAGGAGCTTAGATGTAGTTGGAACTGCATGTAGCTCCACCAAAACCAAACAAACAACACCCTAAGATAAAATTAGGAGCTTCTGCATTGATGCAAGCAGTGAAAGTGTCCTCATAGTAAAAGTAATGGAAAGTATTGTACTATCTTTATTTTTATATTTTGCTGTATCTCCTATTGAGTGGGCCTTTATATTCTACAATTTTTGTTTGGCCCATTTAAATGGGTTTCTTTATGCCTCTTTTCTTCTCCTTTTTTTATCTGCCCCTCAAGATGGGTCAATTATTTATTTATTTATTTATTTTTCTTCCTACTGTGGGGTACCTGCCTTCCAAATGAGATTTTTACAGGTTGAATACAATGAACTTGGCATTTCTTCTCATTTCTTCTATATTTAATTTATTTCCCCTTTTCTACGGAGGTCCAATTTTTATTGATTCATTTAATTAGTTGATGAGTTTTAATTTTATATTTATAATTGACATGGGCCTAAGTTTTTTAAATTTAAAGTTAATAGACTATGTTCAAGCAGAGAAAATATCAAACAATAAATAAGCTCAATCTCCAAACCAACATTCAAATGCGCCTGACCTATCTCAGTTCTGTCAAGAAACAATATTTGGCAATAATCAATTTTAAGGGAAAAAAACATTTCATTTTTGAACAATTTTTATTAGAAGATTAAGTAACTAAAGATAATTATAGAAACTTACCTTTGATTGAGAAATCCCAATTCAATTTCAGGGTTCTATCGCGACTCCGACAACCCCAATTTCTAGGGTTTCCAGCTTAAATTTGTACTTCCAGCAGCAAAGATGAGAGATATTGAAGAGATCCTGCAGGATTTCTCAAAGATCTGGCCATTTTTAGGGTTTAGGGCTCAGGAGGGATGATTTTGGGAGACTGTGAAAACTTGGGGGAGGCGGTAAAATTTTTGAGAATTTACTCCTGAATGCACGTGAGGGGTAAATTTATTAGATTTTTGTAATCTGTGCTTGTCTTCGTTGGGAACTTGGGATAAGGGCGCAGAGAGTACCGTATAGTTCAAAACAGGTGAACTCGGGGTAACAAAGTGCAATTAAACCTCCTTCAAAATCTTTATTATTAAGTAATTTATTATTGACAATTTCTTAAAATTCTCTAAAGAAACGAGCAAAATTACCTACTAACCAATTCCTAATTGTTTAAATTGTAAATTGAGATAAATAATCTATGGTCATTGGTAAAGCCTGCTAAAAAAGGTAAACCAATTCCTAATTGTTTAATTGCTGATCCGGAGAAGGATGGACCACTTTTGGCACTTGTGCAACAATATGTCATATGAACAATAGATAACCATAAAGGAATGAAGAAAATGTTTATACTTCTGTTTGTCCTCTATTTATTCAAAAGTTTTATGGATAAAATAATTAAACTTTTTCAAATAGTTGCTCATATTATAGTTTATTTTCATTTTCATTCCATGGAAAAGGTGGCTAATTTATACAGTGTTATAAGAAAAAGTATATATCATCATTTCACACCACGAAAAAGGTTCTAAGAAGATATTTTCCAAGCGTGTTAAGGTAATATACACTTGTTTTAGTGTTTCTTTTATTTTTTGCTGGTCCATTTGTTTTACCGTTTCAGTGGCTTCATATACAGAGGTGTTTGTTTGGGCTTCAATTGTTTATTCTTTTTGTTTCTTTTATTAGTTGGCCTAGCTCAAATTGAGTTGGGCCTTTACTTTTCCATTATTTTTGGCTCACAAAATGGACTTCATTGTTTTTTCCCTCTCTTTTCTCAGTTAGCCCATCAAGAATAGGCATATTCTTTTATTGTTATTATTTTCTTTTGAGGGCTACCTTTCTTCCAAATGTTATTTTTGTAGGTTGACTGACACAACTTGAGTCCAATGGACTTGGCTTTTCTTCTCATTCCCTTTTTTTAAAGTGTATCCCCTTTTCTACAAGGGTTCAATTTTTTAATTATTTGATGATTTTTTGTTATTTTATACATTTACTATTGTCACGGGCCTAATTTCTTTAGTCAAAATTTTAAATTATTTGTTTGTTTCTTATGTCCTTTTGTGTATTATTTTTAATTGTTTTATGGAAAAAAAGAACATTGGTTAGGATTTAAGTTTTAGTTTGGATGACTTAATACATGAGCAAATTTTATTTTGTTCCTTTACCTTAGAACTTTTACACTATACAAGACAAACTCATGGTTGCCCTTTATGTAACTTTGAATTAATGCATAGTGAAAGCCAGCGCTAACTTAGTCGATATTCATGCATCCGTTGTTTTTCAAGCACCCCGCTAACTGATATGTCATTGATATGAGTTTTGACCGAACTAAAATGTGTGTTGTGAAATAGGGTGATAGGCTAATTGGAAGCACACATCGTCAGTTGACCCATCGACAAAGGAGAATCTACTAAGTCTGGTTCAAATTGGGAACGACTCAATAAGCCCCTTGCAGGAGGGTGACGTATCTAGAGAGACGAAAAAACTTTGAAGTTGGAATACCGATTATTTATTACTCTAAAACTATAGTGAAAAACGAAAATACAAATAAGAAAAGGAAAAAAATGTGTTTCAACTTATGTTGTTGCAACACACTTCAAATTGAGTGTTGTTGCAACTCCTCTATTTTCAAGACTTTTTATTGTTACAACAACACTTTCGAGTCGCAACACCACCAAATCAAACTCTTGTGTAGGAGCTTAGATGTAGTTGGAACTGCATGTAGCTCCACCAAAACCAAACCAAACAACACCCTAAGATAAAATTAGGAGCTTCTGCATTGATGCAAGCAGTGAAAGTGTCCTCATAGTAAAAGTAATGGAAAGTATTGTACTATCTTTATTTTTATATTTTGCTGTATCTCCTATTGAGTGGGCCTTTATATTCTACAATTTTTGTTTGGCCCATTTAAATGGGTTTCTTTATGCCTCTTTTCTTCTCCTTTTTTTTATCTGCCCCTCAAGATGGGTCAATTATTTATTTATTTATTTATTTTTCTTCCTACTGTGGGGTACCTGCCTTCCAAATGAGATTTTTACAGGTTGAATACAATGAACTTGGCATTTCTTCTCATTTCTTCTATATTTAATTTATTTCCCCTTTTCTACGGAGGTCCAATTTTTATTGATTTAATTAGTTGATGAGTTTTAATTTTATATTTATAATTGACATGGGCCTAAGTTTTTTAATTTAAAGTTAATAGACTATGTTCAAGCAGAGAAAATATCAAACAATAAATAAGCTCAATCTCCAAACCAACATTCAAATGCGCCTGACCTATCTCAGTTCTGTCAAGAAACAATATTTGGCAATAATCAATTTTAAGGGAAAAAACATTTCATTTTTGAACAATTTTTATTAGAAGATTAAGTAAGATAATTATAGAAACTTACCTTTGATTGATCCCAATTCAATTTCAGGGTTCTATCGCGACTCCGACAACCCCAATTTCTAGGGTTTCCAGCTTCGCAAATTTGTACTTCCAGCAGCAAAGATGAGAGATATTGAAGAGATCCTGCGGATTTCTCAAAGATCTGGCCATTTTTTAGGGTTTAGGGCTCAGGAGGGATGATTTTGGGGAGACTGTGAAAACTTGGGGGAGGCGGTAAAATTTTTGAGAATTTACTCCTGAATGCACGTGAGGGGTAAATTTATTAGATTTTTGTAATCTGTGCTTGTCTTCGTTGGGAACTTGGGATAAGGCGCAGAGAGTACCGTATAGTTCAAAACAGGTGAACTCGGGGTAACAAAGTGCAATTAAACCTCCTTCAAAATCTTTATTATTAAGTAATTTATTATTGACAATTTCTTAAAAATTCTCTAAAGAAACGAGCAAAATTGATCCGCGTGATGCCACGGCATTAGTTGAGCATTTGAGTTAAAAATACATCATGTACCTAACCACTTAGAAAAAATATTCTTGTTACAACAATATAGCAACATGCATGTCAAATGCTCAAATGCAAAGTGAGTTTAAAATTAATTTTACTAAATATTTTAGGGTTAAGAGTAATTTTGAAAGTGAATGAGTTTAAAGTTAAACGGGGCTAAAAGCTTGTTTTATTGATAAATAATTCTATTGGAAGTGCGTGAGTTTAAAATAAATGAGGATAAAAGTTTGGGTTTATAAAAAATCCAATTACGGTTTGATGACGCGATATTATATGTAAACAACCAGCAAAAATAGTTTAAACATTTTGTTTGAAATAAACCACATACCTAGTCACTCAGAACAAAATATATAACAAGTTATAATTACATAGTAACTTATACCATATATGATATTGTTGAAATACAAAGTAGGTTTAAAATTAATTTTATGAAGAGTTTGAAGTGTAAGAGTGATTTCGAAAGTGAGTGTGTTTAAAATAAATGGGGGTAAAACTCTAGATCCATAGACAAATTACTCTTTTCGAAGTGGGTGTGCTTAAAATTAAATAGGGATAAAACTTTGTTTATAAGCAAAAGCCTTTTGGATGTGGGTGGGATTAAAATAGTTGGAGCAGAACTTTGAATTTATAGATAAAACCCAATCAAATTCTCAGAGTGGTTGAATTCAAAAGTGAATGGGAGTAAACTTTGGGTTTATAGGTAAAGAAATCAACTTTGGAAGTTGGGTGTAAAAAGTAAATTATGGTAAATCTTTGAGTTTTGGTGAAAACGAAAATACAAATAAGAAAAGGAAAAAATGTGTTTCAACTTATGTTGTTGCAACACACTTCAAATTGAGTGTTGTTGCAACTCCTCTATTTTCAAGACTTTTATTGTTACAACAACACTTTCGAGTCGCAACACCACCAAATCAAACTCTTGTGTAGGAGCTTAGATGTAGTTGGAACTGCATGTAGCTCCACCAAAACCAAACCAAACAACACCCTAAGATAAAATTAGGAGCTTCTGCATTGATGCAAGCAGTGAAAGTGTCCTCATAGTAAAAGTAATGGAAAGTATTGTACTATCTTTATTTTTATATTTTGCTGTATCTCCTATTGAGTGGGCCTTTATATTCTACAATTTTTGTTTGGCCCATTTAAATGGGTTTCTTTATGCCTCTTTTCTTCTCCTTTTTTTTATCTGCCCCTCAAGATGGGTCAATTATTTATTTATTTATTTATTTTTCTTCCTACTGTGGGGTACCTGCCTTCCAAATGAGATTTTTACAGGTTGAATACAATGAACTTGGCATTTCTTCTCATTTCTTCTATATTTAATTTATTTCCCCTTTTCTACGGAGGTCCAATTTTTATTGATTTAATTAGTTGATGAGTTTTAATTTTATATTTATAATTGACATGGGCCTAAGTTTTTTAATTTAAAGTTAATAGACTATGTTCAAGCAGAGAAAATATCAAACAATAAATAAGCTCAATCTCCAAACCAACATTCAAATGCGCCTGACCTATCTCAGTTCTGTCAAGAAACAATATTTGGCAATAATCAATTTTTAAGGGGAAAAAAAAAACATTTCATTTTTGAACAATTTTTTATTAGAAGATTAAGTAACTAAAGATAATTATAGAAACTTACCTTTGATTGAGAAATCCCAATTCAATTTCAGGGTCTATCGCGACTCCGACAACCCCAATTTCTAGGGTTTCCAGCTTCGCAAATTTGTACTTCCAGCAGCAAAGATGAGAGATATTGAAGAGATCCTGCGGGATTTCTCAAAGATCTGGCCATTTTTTTAGGGTTTAGGGCTCAGGAGGGGATGATTTTGGGGAGACTGTGAAAACTTGGGGGAGGCGGTAAAATTTTTGAGAATTTACTCCTGAATGCACGTGAGGGGTAAATTTATTAGATTTTTGTAATCTGTGCTTGTCTTCGTTGGGAACTTGGGATAAGGCGCAGAGAGTACCGTATAGTTCAAAACAGGTGAACTCGGGGTAACAAAGTGCAATTAAACCTCCTTCAAAATCTTTATTATTAAGTAATTTATTATTGACAATTTCTTAAAAATTCTCTAAAGAAACGAGCAAAATTGATCCGCGTGATGCCACGGCATTAGTTGAGCATTTGAGTTAAAAATACATCATGTACCTAACCACTTAGAAAAAATATAGCTTGTTACAACAAATATAGCAACATGCACCGCATGTCAAACTGTTCAAATGCAAAGTGAGTTTAAAATTAATTTTACTAAATATTTTAGGGTTAAGAGTAATTTTGAAAGTGAATGAGTTTAAAGTTAAACGGGGGCTAAAAGCTTGTTTTATTGATAAATAATTCTATTGGAAGTGCGTGAGTTTAAAAATAAATGAGGATAAAAGTTTGGGTTTATAAAAAAAAATCCAATTACAGTTTGCGATGACGCGACATTATATGTAAACAACCAGCAAAAAATAGTTTAAACATTTTGTTTGAAATAAACCACATACCTAGTCACTCAGAACAAAATATATAACAAGTTATAATTACATAGTAACTTATACCATATATGATATTGTTGAAATACAAAGTAGGTTTAAAATTAATTTTATGAAGAGTTTGAAGTGTAAGAGTGATTTCGAAAGTGAGTGTGTTTAAAAATAAATGGGGGTAAAACTCTAGATCCATAGACAAATTACTCTTTTCCAGAAGTGGGTGTGCTTAAAATTAAATAGGGATAAAACTTTGTTTATAAGCAAAAGCCTTTTGGATGTGGGTGGGATTAAAATAGTTGGAGCAGAACTTTGAATTTATAGATAAAAAAACCCAATCAAATTCTCAGAGTGGTTAAATTCAAAAGTGAATGGGAGTAAACTTTGGGTTTATAGGTAAAGAAATCAACTTTGGAAGTTGGGTGTAAAAAGTAAATTATGGTAAATCTTTGAGTTTTGGTGAAAACGAAAAAAAAGTTTGGCGTAAAAGTAAATTGTGGTAAACCTTTGGGTTTTGGCCCAAAAAAAAAAAAGGTTTTAGTGGTGACTCGAACTCCGTAATTCCCTAAATCACTCAACAGAAGTTCCCCCTTACACCAATTTGTAGAATGGCTCTATCGGGCAGAATGATCATACTTCCCTTACTGTTTTATATGTTATAGTTAACTAGATGACCGGCACCTAATAACTGTTCATCACAATTAACTTTAGGGGGGTGTTTGGTTCATTTTCTTGAAATTATAGGAAATGTTTTTCACCCAAATTATAGGAAATGTTTTCCACCCAAATAAAGTTTTGAGAAGTTAAAAAGTATAATTTTTTCTTTTCTTTTGTTTGGTTCAAAACAAGAAAATGGACCTTGGTACTTTATAGAAATGTTAAGTTTTCCTTTTCTAGGAAGTTGTTTGGTTCAAAACAAGTAAAAAGTCTGGTTTATTACTTTTTAATAGTATTGTCGAGTTTTCCATAAGATTTCCTCAAAATGCTAGGAAGTTATTTTCCCACTATTCTCAGACTTTTTAAGAAATGTTTTTCATAAATCTAGAGTGAACCAAACACATGAAAACTCAATTATAAGAAAACTTTTATTTACGAAACTGCCATTTCTCAAAAACTTTTCCTAAAACTTGTGAACCAAACACCCCCTTAGTATATATAGAAAAATAGGAAAGTTCTCTCATCCAAGTTATTTATTTGGGATAAATGCATATTAGTTTCTTAATCATCCATAATTACAAATTAATCTCTCAAATCTCAGTATTTGCTCATTAGTCCCTCAAATATTCAGTTTTGTTATAACTAGTATAGTGCACGAGCTTCGCGCGTGAGCATACTTGTTTTGTTTTATGTTTCTCAAATTTTTTTGGTTGGTGCAAAATAATGAAATGACTTGTATAGCAATATAACTTCGAATAATTATGATTTTGTTTAAATGAATAAATTGTAATGATAAAACTATGTATAGAGAATTGTATGATTAATAGTTTAGATAACTATTATAATTTATTCATAATTTATTAAAATAATTATAATATATTAAATAATCTCTTCTCTTTTAAATATAATAATAGTATACATAACATAATTATAATATTATTAGTAACTACATATTAATTTAATAATTAGTTTATTATACTATTAGTAAATAATTTACTAAATTGTATAATTATTAAATTACAGTGTAATTTATTAATTTAAAAATACTATTAAAATCATTATACTATTAATACTATTACAATTACAATAAACAAATTGTTTTCATAATATTATCACACTTTTAAAAGGCTAATAAGATGAAAGGTTAACAGGTAGTCCTCCATAAGAGGTGAAACCCAAAGGCATAAAGTATAAGCCTAATGAATTTTTATTATTCTTAATTTTTCTAGAATTTTAAATATTATGTGAAGATAAATTAGGGATAAATTTCAAATTTATAATTAAATAACATATGTAAACAATAAAATAATAGTGTGAACAAAGGTTTTGAAAAAGTGAGGAAATGCATAATTAACGAGAGGTTATATATAATTAGTGAATGATTAATTACAACTAATGACATATTTGAGAATTATCACACTTAAAGGGGCAAAAGTGGAAATCAAAAGTTTTGATAAGGCAATCCTCTTTTATATGTAGTATAGATTTTGTCCCTCGATAGCTTTTGTTTTTGTTTTCTCTAACCATGGTTGGGTTAACCCTTAACCTAACATCTGCACTTACCTAAATATCACCTCTAGTATATGTTTCCTTCCAGTATATGATGAGAAATGGATAGGGTGAAAAAATTAGATGATTAGATAGGGTTTAGAGGGAATAATACCATGAAAATAGTTCTCAAATGGATTAGGGTTTCCTTGACCATAAGGGAAAAAGAACTTTTTGAGTTTGGATTTTAGGATAAAGGGATTGTGAGTTTAGACCCTCTAAGAAACGCGTTGGTGGGTTTTAAATGAGAGTATATCGGGTAAACTCTCTCATTCCGTTAAAAGATAACGGAAAATTTTCCTCAAAACTCACATTACTAAACCAGAGGGATAAAATTGCAAGAGACATTTAGATTTGATGGACTAAATGAGCAAATACTCGGCAACTCAACTTTTGATTTTTATTTTTTTTAATTTTTTTTTAAATTGCAGTGCATTTACATTTTGGATGAGTAAGCTTTGCGATTGTATAAAATAAATAATTTTTAAATAAGCATAAATTTAAGAAAATAATCAATAACTATTAAATATATAAAACTTTGCATATTGGTCCCTTTAATCATCCATAAGTACAAATTAGTAGATTTAAAAAGTACAATGTAGTCCATCAAATTTCAAGATTTGCTCATTTAGTCCATCAAATAATCTATATGTCCCTTGCAATTTCATCCCTCTGGTTTAGTAATGTGAGTTTTGAGGGGAATTTTCCGTTATCTTTAACGGAATGAGAGAGTACTTTACCTGTTATACTCTCATCTAAAATCCACCAGCCCATTTCTTAATGTGTTTAAACTCACAAAAGTTCTTTTTCCCTTATGGCCAAGGAAACCCTAAACCCATTTCAGAACTATTTTCATGGTATTATTCCCTCTAAACTCTATGTAATCATCTTTTTTTTTTTTTTTTGCTCTATCCATTTCTCATCATATACTAGAGGGAAACATATACTAGAGGTGATATTTCTCTATCCATTTACTATAGTTGTTTTCTATGATGAAACTGACAGTTGAGTTGATCACGAGCAGCACAACGATATATACCGATGGAAACTTGCCAGTCATTGGCCAATACGACGGCCACATAAAGCCAAGAAACTGGAGGAGTTTGCATTCCTATCATTACAATAGTTAGTCCAAAGTCTAAGTAGGCATGAGTCCCTGAGGAATGAACATTTGAAATCATATCAACAACATTTTATTAATAAATGCTCAAATAATGGTATGGGAAATGGAAAATATCTTAATACTTATTGATCACTTAATGGGCGTCGAGATTCTGTTTTAAAGGATCTTTTCTACTTTCATTCTCTTGTACAGAGAACCAAACTATTTGCATGTTACTTCATCTCTATAATATAAATGATAAGAACATGAGGTTATCAGGAGTTGCAGAATCTCCATGACTACATATATGTATTTGGATTTATAGGCAAAACATTCGTCAATACTTCACGATTCCGCGACATTAGTCTCAATAAAGAAAAAAACGGTTCAAGCTACACGAAAATATACAACTTACACTATATGTATTTGGTTTTAAAATACACTATATACTAGTATTTAGGACAAAAGGTAGCAAGTTCCAGTAAAATATGAGTACACTTCATAACAAACTGTTAAAACATAAAATGGATTCAAAATTAATTCATTGGAGTATATTGAGTTGGTTTTAGGATATTTATTGAATAGTGTTATAGGAAAATGGAAAGTATCTTATATTCATTGATCATTTGTAGTGTTTAAAAGTATTTTTCGGTGTTAAATGAAGTGTATAAGAACGAAATTAGGGCTAAATTACCAACTTGGCATTTTTTGTATACCCCTCTTACCAGTTTGGTATTTTTTCTAGCTTCGGTGATGTTCTCGTATTTTTTCTGAGTCAAATGTGCAATTAGACCCTTAACTTCCATGCCGATGAAAAAAGGGCCGCGAAACCTATTTCTTCCTAACAGTTTTTGGCCTCCTACACATTCTCTTCACTATATTTGGAGATAATAACATGTCCTCATCTTTCTTTCTTTTTTACCAAAATTTACTTCCTTATAGTGGACTCAACATCCATGATAAGCTTAGGTGTAGTTATTATTCTTATACAAATTTGCCAAGTAATCTTCTGGCACTTTCCTCATGAATAAGCTAGCACTAATAACATCACGTAGGGCTCCACGGCTTTTTTTTTCCGCCGGCAGTAAAGTTTTGGGTCTAATTACACATGTGGCTAAAAAAATAAAAATGTTACGGGAGCTAAAAAAGAAATACCAAACTGGTAAGAGTGTAAAGAAAATACCAATATCGTAATTTAGCCACAACAAATAGTGGGGAAAATTATCTTTAAGGGATCTCTTCTTCTTTATTCTCTTGCACAGAAAACCAAACTGTTTGCATGTTCCTTCATCTCTATGATTTAATTATAAGAACAAGAGGTTATCACTTATCAGGAGTTGCAGAACAATTACAGAAGAGATGAAGATTGTCAAGCGATCCATTATCCATGGTATACAAGAGCCTGCAGGTCTCTTTTGTAGCTAAAACAGAGCCTAGCAACATTCAGGCTTTGTGATCACTTCAGGCAAAAACTGCTCTTGACTTTATGCAAGCTTCAGAAAAATAATCACATAAAAGTGCATTTCCCATCGCAGGACCAACTTGAATTAGATAATTAAGAGGTTCACGAAGATTAACAAAAATGCTAATAGTAGTTTAGAACATAACTGGCTTCTCACTGAACAAAAAATAAATAAAACCTTGGATTATTGCAATAGTTCATTTCCATATTAACAGAAAAGCAAAAGACTCGTGTACAATCTCTCTTCATCAAGTATCAAGTACCAATTATAACTTATGTTCACCTGCAACGACATTTAGCTTTGTAGAAAAATAAGCTCAAATCTAGTATTTCAAAATATGGTCAACAGTCTGGACTACTTTGAATATCAGGAACCAATGAAAAAGCAAGGAAACAGGGGGGAGAAGGTACAAATTATATACAGCACTCTCTTTTGATTTCCTACAAAATAATAGCAGCAGGAGTGATAACAAAAATCATACAATAATGCCTAATTAAAGTCCACTTATCTCACAGAAGTGCATAGCGCACACAATGATAACTGCAACCAACGACCAAGTCTTTAAACAGCCCAGACTCCCCCAACAAATATGTGACAATCATCTCCTACATGAGAAAATGTATAACTGACCACTCTTTCCCCTTTCATCTTCTTATCTTTCTTTTCCATCTTTTCCCCTCCTTTTGATGTGGATGATCATGTTCAATCAGCTAATGACATTATTGGTTCTCAAGAGAACACTTTTCTTATTTTTAATCTTTGAAATCTAGAACCCAATACTGGGAAATTCACAAGTTTAGTTTTAAGTAAAGAAATCAAGAAAAATAATGCAACAAAAGGTGAATCATGAATGAAATTATTTTCAAATCTTACAAAATTGGTGCACACATATAAAAACCTGGTGTTTTTGCATCCCTCTCTTTACTCTTTAATGTCTTGTTCTTTTATTACAATTACAATGTCATAGCCACAATATAAGGCAACACTTTCAAATATATATCCAACGTTGTGTCAGAACAAGCTTGTGAACAAACTACAAAGACATATTGGACCAGAAATGCTTATATAGACATGTAAAACATATAAACAAGGAATTGACAATAGTACCTATATCATTGCTGCAGATCAACTTTCCCCTGTACCTGTAGAGCTAGCTTTCGAATCGTTCCCTCACTAAATGAAGGATCCATATTTGCAATCTTCGAAACAAACTCCATCGCTTCTTTGAATTTCTTCCCTCTACAATAGCCATCAACCACCGTCTTGTATGTTACTTCACTAGGCCTACAATCATTCTCCTTCATGTAGCCAATAACATCATTTGCCTCTCTGAACATCTCCATGTTCACATATCCAGAAACAAAGGTGTTGTACGTTATTGCGCATGGCCTAATCCCTGAAGACATCATCTCTGATAGAACCCTCAAGGCCTCATTCATCAACCCTTGCTTGCAAAATCCATTGATTACAGTGTTGTAAGAAATCAAGTCAGGTTCAAACCCATGTCTATGAAGTGATTTTAGAATCTCTTCGGCTTTCCAACACTCCCCATCTCTTGCATATAAGTCTATCAAGCTATTATATGTAATAAGATCTGGCTTCAAGCCATTGTCATTGATCAAAGTAAACATATCTAGAGCTCGGTCATCTATTCCGTTCTTCGCATAGATTGAGAGCATTGAGTTGAGAATTACCAAATCCGGCTTGTACCCGTTTTTATTTAGCTCTTCAAATGCCCTCTCCATACCTTGCAAAGCTCTACATTTGAAGTTAGCAATGATGAGGGTTCTTAAAATCACCCAAGTAGGAAAGATTTCACCTTTGTAAACCCCCTCTTCAATTGCTTCTATCCCCTCTATATGTCTTGCCTTTGCATGACTTTGGAGCAAAAGGGAGTAAGAGAGCTCATTCGGCTTGAATCCCTTCTTCCTCATATCATCCATAACTGACTCTGCAGCTCTCCAATCACCTTTTCTTGCAATTGCATTCAACAAAGCATTGTAGGTTGTAAGACAAGGGCTAAATCCCACTTTAGCCATCTCATCATACATCTTCAAAGCATGAGAACCTGATCCACAACGACCATAAGCTGCAATTAGGGTATTGAAGGTATCTCGATTAGGTTCAAGCCCACAATTCTTCATCTCGACAAAAACCCTATTCACATACCTCTCCATTCCTCTCTTTCCACACATTGCCAACATAGTATTCCAAGTGACTCTATTCGGTATACAACCATTAGACTTCATCTCAAGAAGAACCTCCAACATCTCCCCAGACCTCGATTTCTTTCCAAGCAATCCAAGAACAGTGTTATAAGTGGAAACATTAGGAACACAGCCCAATTCCTTCATCCTGTAGAACAAATCCAATGCCTCATCCTCTCTCCCAGCTTTCCCATAAGCACTAATGACCGTTGTGTAAGTAACAGAGTTTGGCATAATGCCTTTGGCAGCCATTGTGTCCAATACAGCAGCTCCTTCATCACAAAATCCAGCTCTGGCACAGGTAGCAACTAACTCATTGTAAGTAATAGCATCAGCTTCACAATTGCATTCCTCCATTTCTTTCAGAATTCTCAGTGCCTCAGGGTAGTTTCCAGCCTTGCCAAATACTTGAAGTAGGGAATTATAAGTTACGGTACCGGGCATAGCCTTGAGACTTCAATTGTTGAAGAACTCCATCGCCTCCTGTAACAACCCTTCTCTCCCACAGGCAGCTATCACAGTGCTACAAGTGAACTCATCAAAATCCAACCCATTACTCCTCATCTCATCCAAGAGCCTGCAGGTCTCTTTTGTAGCTAAAAACAGAGCCTAGCAACATTCAGACTTTGTGATCACTTCAGGCAAAAACTGCTCTTGACTTTATGCAAGCTTTAGAAAAATAATCACATAAAAGTGCATTTCCCATCGCAGGACCAACTTGAATTAGATAATTAAGACGTTCACGAAGATTAACAAAATGCTAATAGTAGTTTAGAACATAACTGGCTTCTCACTGAACAAAAATAAAATAAAACCTTGGATTATTGAAATAGTTCATTTCCATATTAACAGAAAAGCAAAAGACTCGTGTACAATCTCTCTTCATCAAGTATCAAGTACCAATTATAACTTATGTTCACCTGCAACCACATTTAGCTTTGTAGAAAAATAAGCTCAAATCTAGTATTTCAAAATATGGTCAACAGTCTGGACTACTTTGAATATCAGGAACCAATGAAAAAGCAAGGAAACAGGGGGGAGAAGGTACAAATTATATACAGCACTCTCTTTTGATTTCCTACAAAATAATAGCAGCAGGAGTGATAACAAAAATCATACAATAATGCCTAATTAAAGTCCACTTATCTCACAGAAGTGCATAGCGCACACAATGATAACTGCAACCAACGACCAAGTCTTTAAACAGCCCAGACTCCCCCAACAAATATGTGACAATCATCTCCTACATGAGAAAATGTATAACTGACCACTCTTTCCCCCTTTCATCTTCTTATCTTTCTTTTCCATCTTTTTCCCCCCTCCTTTTGATGTGGATGATCATGTTCAATCAGCTAATGACATTATTGGTTCTCAAGAGAACACTTTTCTTATTTTTTAATCTTTGAAATCTAGAACCCAATACTGGGAAATTCACAAGTTTAGTTTTAAGTAAAGAAATCAAGAAAAATAATGCAACAAAAGGTGAATCATGAATGAAATTATTTTCAAATCTTACAAAATTGGTGCACACATATAAAAACCTGGTGTTTTTGCATCCCCTCTCTTTACTCTTTAATGTCTTGTTCTTTTATTACAATGTCATAGCCACAATATAAGGCAACACTTTCAAATATATATCCAACGTTGTGTCAGAACAAGCTTGTGAACAAACTACAAAGACATGTTGGACCAGAAATGCTTATATAAACATGTAAAACATATAAACAAGGAATTGACAATAGTACCTATATCATTGCTGCAAATCAACTTTCCCCTGTACCTGTAGAGCTAGCTTTCGAATCGTTCCCTCACTAAATGAAGGATCCATATTTGCAATCTTCGAAACAAACTCCATCGCTTCTTCGAATTTCTTCCCTCTACAATAGCCATCAACGACCGTCTTGTATGTTACTTCACTAGGCCTACAATCATTCTCCTTCATGTAGTCAATAACATCATTTGCCTCTCTGAACATCTCCATGTTCACATATCCAAAAACAAAGGTGTTGTAAGTTATTGCGCATGGCCTAATCCCTGAAGACATCATCTCTGATAGAACCCTCAAGGCCTCATTCATCAACCCTTGCTTGCAAAATCCATTGATTACAGTGTTGTAAGAAATCAAGTCAGGTCCAAACCCATGTCTATGAAGTGATTTTAGAATCTCTTCGGCTTTCCAACACTCCCCACCTCTTGCATATAAGTCTATCAAGCTATTATATGTAATAAGATCTGGCTTCAAGCCATTGTCATTGATCAAAGTAAACATATCTTGAGCTCGGTCATCCATTCCATTCTTCGCATAGATTGAGAGCATTGAGTTGAGAATTACCAAATCCGGCTTGTACCCGTTTTTATTTAGCTCTTCAAATGCCCTCTCCATACCTTGCAAAGCTCTACATTTGAAGTTAGCAATAATGAGGGTTCTTAAAATCACCCAAGTGGGAAAGATTTCACCTCTGTAAACCCCCTCTTCAATTGCTTCTATCCCCTCTATATGTCTTGCCTTTGCATGACTTTGGAGCAAAAGGGAGTAAGAGAGCTCATTCGGCTTGAATCCCTTCTTCCTCATATCATCCATAACTGACTCTGCAGCTCTCCAATCACCTTTTCTTGCAATTGCATTCAACAAAGCATTGTAGGTTGTAAGACAAGGGCTAAATCCCACTTTAGCCATCTCATCATACATCTTCAAAGCATGAGAACCCGATCCACAACGACCATAAGCTGCAATTAGGGTATTGAAGGTATCTCGATTAGGTTCAAGCCCACAATTCTTCATCTCGACAAAAACCCTATTCACATACCTCTCCATTCCTCTCTTTCCACACATTGCCAACATAGTATTCCAAGTGACTCTATTCGGTATACAACCATTAGACTTCATCTCAAGAAGAACCTCCAACATCTCCCCAGACCTCGATTTCTTTCCAAGCAATCCAAGAACAGTGTTATAAGTGGAAACATTAGGAACACAGCCCAATTCCTTCATCCTGTAGAACAAATCCAATGCCTCATCCTCTCTCCCAGCTTTCCCATAAGCACTAATGACCGTTGTGTAAGTAACAGAGTTTGGCATAATGCCTTTGGCAGCCATTGTATCCAATACAGCAGCTCCTTCATCACAAAATCCAGCTCTGGCACAGGTAGCAACTAACTCATTGTAAGTAATAGCATCAGCTTCACAATTGCATTCCTCCATTTCTTTCAGAATTCTCAGTGCCTCAGGGTAGTTTCCAGCCTTGCCAAATACTTGAAGTAGGGAATTATAAGTTACGGTACCCGGGGCATAGCCTTGAGACTTCAATTGTTCGAAGAACTCCATCGCCTCCTGTAACAACCCTTCTCTCCCACAGGCAGCTATCACAGTGCTACAAGTGAACTCATCAAAATCCAACCCATTACTCCTCATCTCATCCAAGAGACCCAAAATCTTCCCCCAAGATCGCCCCTTTCGGCCATAAACATCAAGCATCACATTGTAAGTCACAACGCTCGGCAATAGACCCTTCTCTTTAATCCTCTCAAACAACAAAATCGCCTTACTATACCTCCCCGACCTCGCATAGGAATGTAGCAATGTTGTATAAGCACGGATATCAAGGCGATAATCCTCCACAGGAATTTCATCAAACAACTTGCACGCAACCGAATGCTGCGACGCCCTGCCTAAAACCCTGACAAGGGTCTCAACGGCCGGAGCGTCCAGTTGAAGATTGGCCGAGACCCACTGAAAGAGAACAAGGGCTCTCTCCCAATCCCCTAAAATCTCTAACCCCTTCAACAAACTGACAGCGTCCACCTTGAGAAGGTCGGGTTTCGACGAGTTGAGATAGCAGTGCAAGCTGTTCAAAGGGGTGCTGGCTATTGAATCGAGCAGGGATTTGCCGCTTTGGGTGAGGAAATCGAAGCGGGGGTCGCTGGAGAGGATGAATCCTTCATGGGTTTCTTTGAATTGGCTGTATTGAGATTGGGGTTGTGGGTTTTGAGGGGTTAAGTGGAGGAGGAGGGAGTCTAAGGGGAGAGAGACAGGAGGAGGAGGAGGAGGAGGAGGAGGAGGAGGAGGAGGAGGAGGAGGAGGAGGAGGAGGAGGAGGAGGAGGAGGAGGAGGAGGAGGAGGAGGAGGAGGAGGAGGAGGAGGAGGAGGAGGAGGAGGAGGAGGAGGAGGAGGAGGAGGAGGAGGAGGAGGAGGAGGAGGAGGAGGAGGAGGAGGAGGAGGAGGAGGAGGAGGAGGAGGAGGAGGAGGAGGAGGAGGAGGAGGAGGAGGAGGAGGAGGAGGAGGAGGAGGAGGAGGAGGAGGAGGAGGAGGAGGAGGAGGAGGAGGAGGAGGAGGAGGAGGAGGAGGAGGAGGAGGAGGAGGAGGAGGAGGAGGAGGAGGAGGAGGAGGAGGAGGAGGAGGAGGAGGAGGAGGAGGAGGAGGAGGAGGAGGAGGAGGAGGAGGAGGAGGAGGAGGAGGAGGAGGAGGAGGAGGAGGAGGAGGAGGAGGAGGAGGAGGAGGAGGAGGAGGAGGAGGAGGAGGAGGAGGAGGAGGAGGAGGAGGAGGAGGAGGAGGAGGAGGAGGAGGAGGAGGAGGAGGAGGAGGAGGAGGAGGAGGAGGAGGAGGAGGAGGAGGAGGAGGAGGAGGAGGAGGAGGAGGAGGAGGAGGAGGAGGAGGAGGAGGAGGAGGAGGAGGAGGAGGAGGAGGAGGAGGAGGAGGAGGAGGAGGAGGAGGAGGAGGAGGAGGAGGAGGAGGAGGAGGAGGAGGAGGAGGAGGAGGAGGAGGAGGAGGAGGAGGAGGAGGAGGAGGAGGAGGAGGAGGAGGAGGAGGAGGAGGAGGAGGAGGAGGAGGAGGAGGAGGAGGAGGAGGAGGAGGAGGAGGAGGAGGAGGAGGAGGAGGAGGAGGAGGAGGAGGAGGAGGAGGAGGAGGAGGAGGAGGAGGAGGAGGAGGAGGAGGAGGAGGAGGAGGAGGAGGAGGAGGAGGAGGAGGAGGAGGAGGAGGAGGAGGAGGAGGAGGAGGAGGAGGAGGAGGAGGAGGAGGAGGAGGAGGAGGAGGAGGAGGAGGAGGAGGAGGAGGAGGAGGAGGAGGAGGAGGAGGAGGAGGAGGAGGAGGAGGAGGAGGAGGAGGGATTTGGTTTTGGATAGAGAGGCTAATCTTGCATGGTTGGTGTGTGTATGTTCTATCTTTGATGGAGTTTCTGTGAGCTCTTCAAGGAGAGAGGAGAGGGAGCGGAAAAAAAGAAAAGAAAAGAAAAGAAAAGGGAGTGAGTAGCAAACAGTTAACGGCAATGGGTTAAAAGTAAATTATCCAATTTAAAATAATAAAATTATACCGAAAAATTAGTTCGCTAGAGGAAGGGCTTGAGAGAGAGAGAGAGAGAGAGAGAGAGAGAGAGAGATTTTATGGGGGAATTTTGGTTTTGGATAGAGAGGCTAATCTTGCATGGTTGGTGTGTGTATGTTCTATCTTTTGATGGAGTTTCTGTGAGCTCTTCAAGGAGAGAGGAGAGGGAGCGGAAAAAAAGAAAAGAAAAGAAAAGGGAGTGAGTAGCAAACAGTTAACGGCAATGGGTTAAAAGTAAATTATCCAATTTAAAAATAATAAAATTATACCGAAAAATTAGTTCGCTAGAGGAAGGGCTTGAGAGAGAGAGAGAGAGAGAGAGAGAGAGAGAGAGAGAGAGAGAGATTTTATGGGGGAATTTTGGTTTTGGATAGAGAGGCTAATCTTGCATGGTTGGTGTGTGTATGTTCTATCTTTTGATGGAGTTTCTGTGAGCTCTTCAAGGAGAGAGGAGAGGGGAGCGCGGAAAAAAACAGAAAAAAGAAAAAGAAAAAGAAAAGGGAGTGAGTAGCAAACAGTTAACGGCAATGGGTTAAAAGTAAATTATCCAATTTAAAAATAATAAAATTATACCGAAAAATTAGTTCGCTAGAGGAAGGGCTTGAGAGAGAGAGAGAGAGAGAGAGAGATTTTATGGGGAATTTTGGTTTTGGATAGAGAGGCTAATCTTGCATGGTTGGTGTGTGTATGTTCTATCTTTGATGGAGTTTCTGTGAGCTCTTCAAGGAGAGAGGAGAGGGAGCGGAAAAAAAGAAAAGAAAAGAAAAGAAAAGGGAGTGAGTAGCAAACAGTTAACGGCAATGGGTTAAAAGTAAATTATCCAATTTAAAAATAATAAAATTATACCGAAAAATTAGTTCGCTAGAGGAAGGGCTTGAGAGAGAGAGAGAGAGAGAGAGAGAGAGAGAGAGAGAGAGAGAGATTTTATGGGGGAATTTTGGTTTTGGATAGAGAGGCTAATCTTGCATGGTTGGTGTGTGTATGTTCTATCTTTGATGGAGTTTCTGTGAGCTCTTCAAGGAGAGAGGAGAGGGAGCGGAAAAAAAGAAAAGAAAAGAAAAGGGAGTGAGTAGCAAACAGTTAACGGCAATGGGTTAAAAGTAAATTATCCAATTTAAAAATAATAAAATTATACCGAAAAATTAGTTCGCTAGAGGAAGGGCTTGGAGAGAGAGAGAGAGAGAGAGAGAGAGAGAGAGAGAGAGAGAGAGATTTTATGGGGGAATTTTGGTTTTGGATAGAGAGGCTAATCTTGCATGGTTGGTGTGTGTATGTTCTATCTTTTGATGGAGTTTCTGTGAGCTCTTCAAGGAGAGAGGAGAGGGGAGCGCGGAAAAAAACAGAAAAAAGAAAAAGAAAAAGAAAAGGGAGTGAGTAGCAAACAGTTAACGGCAATGGGTTAAAAGTAAATTATCCAATTTAAAAATAATAAAATTATACCGAAAAATTAGTTCGCTAGAGGAAGGGCTTGAACCTTCGACCTTGTGGTTAACAGCCACACGCTCTAACCAACTGAGCTACTCCAGCAGGTTGCTTAAGCTGGGTATAAAGTTTTAATTTATTTAGTCTCCAAATCTATGTAGATCGCCAACCAAACTAAATATTCAATTCTCTCAAAATATAAATAAATAAATAAAATAAAATAAAATAAATCTTCAATTTTACAATTGATCTAACATTAACAGGTACACACGAATAAAATTTGAAGTTAAATATCCAACCCGAAAGCATAACTGTGTTGTAATATAGGATCCAATTAGTAGCAAAAATATTAGGTTTAGTCCTCATTTAGACCCATGATTACAATCTTTAATATCAGAATCATCTAATCTAAAATTTATAAATATGCAAGCTATAAATGGTAGGGATCTTTTTAGTGTTATTGCAGGATTAAATTCTCATTTAGCTTTAAACCCACATGAGTTTCATAATATCTTGCTCAATTTTCATTATTTTAACTTGAAATATTATATTTATAAATGAAATGAAGGGAAAAAGAAATGTCAAGTACAAGAACTAATATATATATATATATATATATATATATATATATATATATATATATATATATCTCATATTATTTCATGTAGATGTCATGACTTAATCGAATTATATCAAGTGTTTCAACAACTAAACAAAAACCAGAAGATATTTGTTTGGTGTTTACATGTAAATGCCATGACACTCGTAGTGGGATCAGATCATGTACGTTTAATATGTTTAAATATCTAAAACCTGAATCATAAAGTGCTCATTACATACTTAATACTTTCCGTGTGGATCTCATAACTTTCAATATTAGGCCAAATAGTGAGTGCTGTTTGGCAAACCTCTTCAAACCGGGCTAGCCATGTTTTATTTTTTTTTAACCAGGCCAGAATTGAACTAAATAGGGGGTGGTTCAATTTTAGCCCGGTTAACGTGCTCAAAATGAACTAAGAAAAATTGGGCTAGCTCTGACCCAACTTTTCCCAAACACAGAACTCTATTAAAAGTGGACCTAAGTTTCAGCATATTTTAGTGACTAAAATCTAGGTACAAATTGACTCACATACAAGGTCTACTCTTCTAAGCTCATGCAACTGAGGATTTTCCATATTTTTGCAAAATTCGTCTGCTTAAAAATTTTTGTTATGAGCTGGAGTTTTCCAAGATCGATCTATGACCAGTGATGGAGCCAAAAATTTATCTCAGTGTCGTCACAGTAGTGACTAGTTTTCGCCTCACATTCAATACAATCAAAACTTTAATGAGATACAAAAAAAATACACTTAACTGAGGATAATTATAATTAACCAAAAAACTCATTTAACTAAGAATAATTATAATTAACCCGTACGCTTTTTCATGTTTTAAAGTTGTTACATAAATATCCTCATTCGAAATACCTATAAATGCATGTTCTTGGAATTGGGTCTTTTTAAATTTGTGGGTCATCTTATGTCCTGAACACCGTTGAACGCTAGTCCCACTACACGAATAATTATAGCCTCAAGCGTGTAACGACCTAACTGATCGAGCATATAGTTAAACACTCTGGATAACTTTATTTCATGCTTGAGGCAATTAACAATTAAGGTTACACATTTTTGTTTCATGGGTAAGGAGTAACAATAGCCAAAAACGATGAAGGAAAAAAATAGAAAGAAACCACAAGCACACCGGGCAAAAAAAAAAAACCGAAACCCCAAACCCGACCCGTTAGTAAAAAGTCGGGTTTGGGTAAAAAGTTCAGCTAAATAGGTCGGTTCGCGTCTTTCATCCTTTCGATCGTTCCTTCGTCCACTCGTTCCAAATTCCTCTTCCATCAATCCAAAAAAACTCCCAAAAAAAGCAAGGGAAAAAAAAAAAAGCAGAGAGGGAGAGAGAGAATTTCCCTAATTTCGAAGCCCAAATGGGTTGAGCTCCAGGGTTTTGGTCCATGGAGTGGGATAGCGAGATTGAGGACTCTAGCGGCGGCGAGGAGGAGGAAGAAGAGGGGTTCTTGGCCGGCGGCGGAGGAGGAGGCGACGTCGGCGGAGGGTTTTCGATCGGAGAGGGTTTGTTCCCGGGGATTCCGTTGCCGGCGTCGTATGGGCTCGTGGTTACCGATGCTATTGAACCGGACCAGCCGATTATTTATGTGAATGAAGGGTTTGAGAAGGGGACGGGGTATCGAGCTGAGGAGGTCCTTGGAAGGAATTGGTAAGCTTTTTTTTTTTTGCCCCCTTTTTTTGGTGAATTAGGGTTCATGCTGTAGCTTGAAGTTCGAAAGAAACTCAATGAAATAGTAATCAATCGAGATTCTAGCTTAGTTCCACAAACTTTTTTGGGTTATTTTGATAACTGGATACACCAAAGTTTTCAAATTGACAGTTAATTTGACAAATTGATTCATCAAAGCCTAACCTTGTAACTCATTTCCCCCCAAACTCAAAAACTGAAATTTGGTAAGAAAGTTTGTTTCTCATTCACTTTTCTATGTTAGATATTTTTGAACAAAATTAATATTCATTTTCCCCCAAATTTGGTGTATCAAATTGTTAGACTGAACTACAGGTTGTTAAAATAGAACCTTTTTAGGGTTATTTTTACTCTACACACCAGAGATTATATTTTGATAACTTGATACCCCAAACAAATTGAGGTTAATTTGACAATTTGATACTCCAAAGCCCTAACTTTGTCCCTCTCTTCCTTCAAACTCAAAAAATGAAATTTCGGTAATAATATTTGTTTCTTTACTTTTCAACAAAATTAATGTCAACTTTTTTACACTTTGGGGTATCAAGTTGTCAAAGTAGAACTTCAGGGTGTCAAATATAAAAGGGGAAATCGAGGTAGTAAAGTGCACATAACCCTTTTCTATATGAAGAGTTTTAGGACTTAAACTTGCCTTTGTTGCATTTTCTTTTTCTGCCCTATATTATCTGGAGCCTATCCTCACTTTAATTTCTTTCATCAATCTGGCATGAGTTATAGGCTGCTGGAGTGTTAGAACTGTAGTGATTTCATCTTGTAACTCGTAAATCCCAAATTTGGTGTTGGCTTGTCCTAAAATTTATCGCAAGGTACTCGAACTGCGAGAACGGCAACTTGATGACTTTTTGGGTTTTTGTCGGGTGGGATAGATAAGAAACTATGTCAATGGGAAATGCATTTTCTAGCTCAAAGTTCGAAGAAGATGAGAGTGATTCATTTTCACTGATGGAATTTATCATACCAAATATTTCATGCTTCAAGGAAGCAAATATTGATGTACGTTCATGTATGAAAGTTCAAGAAGGGAAGCCCCTGATTAAACAAACTTAGTAATGGTGATCGAGACAAATGATCGGTTGTTTAATTCCTTGTTGTATCTTCCTATTTTCAGGTTGGGAAAAATAATAAAATCTTAGCCTAGTCTACCTAGCAGTGAGCTATGAAGTTGGCTGAGATCCACCACTAAGTCATAAGCATTGAATTTAGACTATGAAGAACAAAGTTGTATCATGGATGCCTTTGAGGAGCATTTGGAGCTGTGGAATAGGGATATTGGAGGATCATACAAGATCTAAAAATTAAGATCTTCACAAAATAAAAATAATTATTCTAATTCATTCAAGTAATCAAGCATTAAACTGTTTGCTTCCACTAGTTTAGTGTTTGGGTCGAAAGTTGTTTCCATTGTAAAACTTGAGAAAATTACACTTTTGATTCTCAGTTACAAAAGAAATTTAAATAACTCTCTCACAAACTCGAACAAAAGACACTATAAGTGTAGATCTCTTGTTTTCGTGGGACTTTGCTGTCTTGGGGGCCAGCGTGTCCGTGGACCACCGGCGGCGATCGTCGAATCGGCGGGGTTTAGTTGATGCTTCAAAGGAAACAAGAACTTAAGCAAATATCTTAGCAAAGTAAGATATCTACTCTTCTCAAGAATAAGTCAAAGCTTAAACTCGAGGAATCTCCGTGTGGATCGTGTTCTTGAACTCCGGAAGCTTGGATCTCGATTGCCCCTTCGATGGCAGAGCCCACCTTGAAGTGGGCGTAGGAGGGTATTTATAGTCTTTGGGAAATGTGCCCTTTGAAGAAACACAAGTGTCATAAGTGCTTGACATTTATAGTTAGCGGCGGCTTCAGTACATCTCGCAAAGGCTACCTAAGCTCAGGCGGCGATGTCGCTTTACCTCGGCCCGAGGCAATATGTTTGCCTAAACTTACTAGCGAAGCGATGTCGTCCCTCGGTATTTATGCGGTTTGTTGCTTTTAGGCGCGATTAAATGCCCTAAAATCCGCCTAGTGGGCGTATTTTCGGCGATGTAACCGCCCATTAAAGTATCGAGCGTCTCTGCGTTGATAAAGTCAAGTGGGCCCCATCGGCATTGATTTAGACCCTTCAAGAGCTCGTTTCAAGTATTACGGGTGTCGCCTTTGGCGAGAACCTAATAAGTGCCTACTTTATGGCGAGACACATCAAGTGTCTCGCTCGTGGCGAGGCACAAACAAGTGTCTCGCTCGTGGCGAGGCACAAACAAGTGTCTCGCTTCGTGGCGAGGCACAAACAAGTGTCTCGCTTCGTGGCGAGGCATAAACAAGTGTCTCGCTAGTAGCGAGACACAAAGTGTCGCTTATAGCGAGCACAAACAAGTGTCTCGCCTTTGTGGCGAGACACAATCTTCCCATATGTTGACTTCTTGAGATTTCGACGGCGTTGTCCTTCGATCTTCTCATAATTTAGTCATATTTGGGGTTCTTCGGCAATTTTGATGCCTACGAGATACCCCTCAAAGTTTTGGACTCCTCATATTTTGTCGAAGTGCGAAATACTTTGGATAAGATCGCCTTGCTTACGTTCAACGTTGAACTTTGTAGAAGAGGCCCGTGTTTTGCTTTCTCAAACCACAGGTAGCGATGTCGCTATCCATATTCGAGTTCAATAAGCTGTTGCATTTGTATTTGAATGGATTGAAATGTCGAAGTCGATTTTGGACTAATCATCTTCATCTTGAAGGTCACCACTTGGGTTATAATTGAGATGCCTTGAGAATCATTCGGAGAAAAGCGTCGTGCGGTTTCAACATCGATTTCAGAAAGCTTCTATATGGAATATAGAACCGATTTGTTTTGAATATCTTGCCTTGAGCCTCGAGTTCTTGGGAGCGGTTTGGAATTGTGTCTTCTCTTGGGGTAGCGAACGTTGTGTCTTCGTGTTTTCTCTTGGGCGAAAACAAACGTTGTGTTTTCTCTTGGGGCAGCGAACCTGTTATGGAGTAGACCTCTCATTCATAAAAGGAATCAATAGGGGATTTTGATTATGGTCCTAAGCGTAGGAAGGTTTGATCGGGATAGGAATTTTGAGACAATCCTAAGCTGTCGGAAGGTTTGATCGCTCAATTTGGAAGTGGACCTCGTTCATGGAAGGAATCGAAGGGGATTTTGGTAGTGGTCCTAGCGTAGGAAGGTTTGATCGGGATAGGAATTTTGAGACAATCCTAGCTGTTGGAAGGTTTGATCGCTCAATTTGGAAGTGGACCTCTCGTTCATGGATTATCCACCCCGACTTTCTTTGCAAAGCGGGTGCATTCATTTAGAATAGTTTATACTCATATTCTATTGGAGTAGGAAGGAGGAGCGGTTTAACCTCTTGTACTCATCGGAGGATGGTATCATTCGGCTTATTTGGCGTTAAGGCGGCAAACCGACGAGCTTGGATGATGGCCTTGAGAGCTAAGCAATCCTTAGTAGGATGGAGGATCCTCACGTAGTGCGCACGATGTTTAGAATTAAGATCTTCACAAAATAAAAATAATTATTCTAATTCATTCAAGTAATCAAGCATTAAACTGTTTGCTTCCACTAGTTTAGTGTTTGGGTCGAAAGTTGTTTCCATTGTAAAACTTGAGAAAATTACACTTTGATTCTCGTTACAAAGAAATTTAAATAACTCTCTCACAAACTCGAACAAAAGACACTATAAGTGTAGATCTCTTGTTTTCGGACTTTGCCTCGTGTCGGACGCCAACCGTGGACCACCGAGCGCCGATCGTCGAATCGGCGGGGTTTAGTTGATGCTTCAAAGGAAACAAGAACTTAAGCAAATATCTTAGCAAAGTAAGATATCTACTCTTCTCAAGAATAAGTCAAAGCTTAAACTCGAGGAATCTCCGTGTGGATCGTGTTCTTGAACTCCTGAAGCTTGGATCTCGATTGCCCCTTCGATAGCCGCACTTCCGAGTGGGACGTAGGAGGGTATTTATAGTCTTTGGGAAGCGTGCCCTCGAAGAAACACAAGTGTCATAAGTGCTTGACATTTATAGTTAGCGCCAGCTCGAAATGCCTAAGTCCGCTTCGCCATCGGGCGAGGTAAGCACGGCCGCCTTCACGGGCTGCAGGTATCGCCATTTACTGGCGAAATGTCGCCCCTCCACCGTTGTAACGGTTTCACGCTTTTAGGCACGATTAAATGCCCTAAAATCACTTAGCGGGCGATTTTCGCCGCAGAATCACCATTAAAGTATCCAACGCTCTCTCGCTGATAAAGTCAAGTGGGCCCCATCGGCATTGATTTAGACCCTTCAAGAGCTCGCTTGTATTCGTTCGCCAATGACAGTAGTGCCTCGCCTATAGCGAGACACATCAAGGTGTCTCGCTTCGTGGCGAGGCATAAACAAGTGTCTCGCCGTGGCGAGGCATAAACAAGTGTCTCGCCGTGGCGAGGCATAAACAAGTGTCTCGCCGTGGCGAGGCATAAACAAGTGTCTCGCGACAGTAGCCGACACAATCTTCCCATATGTTGACTTCGAGATTTCGACGACGTTGTCCTTCGATCTTCTCATAATTTAGTCATATTTGGGGTTCTTCACAATTTTGATGCCTACAGATACCCTCCAAAGTTTTCGGACTCCTCGTATTTTGTCGAGGGTGCGGAATACTTTGGATAAGATGCTTTGCTTCGCTCAACGTTGAACTTTGTAGAAGAGGCCCGTGTTTTGCTTCAGCCAAACCCCGGTACGCGATGTCGCTATCCATATTCGAGTTCAATAAGCTGTTGCATTTGTATTTGAATGGATTGAAATGTCAAGTCGATTTTGGACTAATCATCTTCATCTTGAAGGTCACCACTGGGTTATAATTGAGATGCCTTGAGAATCATTCGAGAAAAAGCGCCGTCCGGTTTTCAACATCGATTTCAGAAAGCTTCTATATGGAATATAGAACCGATTTGTTTTGAATATCACTTGAGCCTCAGAGCGTCGGTGACAGCTGGAATTGTGGTCTGGGCTAAAACGAACTCGTTGGGTTCTCGTTTCTTCGGGGCTTAAAACAAACCCGCTTGGTTTCGGGCTAAAACGAACCCTCGTATCGAGTAGACCTCTCATTCATAAAAGGAATCAATAGGGGATTTTGATTATGGTCCTAACTGTAGGAAGGTTTGACCAGGATAGGAATTTTTGAGACAATCCTAACTGTCGGAAGGTTTGATCGCTCAATTTGGAAGTGGACCTCTCGTTCATGGAAGGAATCGAGAGGGGATTTTGGCCGTGGTCCTAACTGTAGGAAGGTTTGACCAGGATAGGAATTTTTGAGACAATCCTACCGTTTAAGGTTTGATCGCCAACCCGAAGTGGACCTCTCGTTCATGGATTATCCACCCCGACTTTCTTTGCAAAGCGGGGCATTCATTTAGAATAGTTTATACTCATATTCCTATGGAGTAGGAAGGAGGGCGGTTTAACCTCTTGTACTCATCGGAGGATGGTATCATTCGGCTTATTTTGCTAAGACGCCGCTCGCCACCAAGGCTTGGATGATGGCCTTGAGAGCTAAGCAATCCTTAGTAGGATGGAGGATCCTCCCGTAGTACCAAGATTTAGGGTCCAAGTCTTGTCACCTCCTCCCGATTTGTAATAAGTGGCAACTTGATTTTGTTGTTATCAAGGTGTTTGAAGATGATCGGAACTTCTTCGTCTCGAAAGAGTATGTCACGTGGAATTCGATTTAGAAGCTTTTTGGCGCGGTCGTTGTTGCGACGTTTGACTAACAGCAGTCACAGATGCCTTTCCTCTATTACGAGAGGAAAAATTTACTTCTGAGGGGTCAGTCACCTTTTCGCCTCTTTCAGCTTTCTTCCTTTTGAGGAAACGTTTGGCTTGTTCTCCTCGTATTTTCAGATCTTTCCATGTAGTTGGTGGGACGACCCCCATGACTTCCAACAATTCTATAGAAAGATTGTTGTGGCAAGTCTTCAATATGAACTCTTCAGTAATTGGATCTCTGCAATTCATAGTTTTATTGCGGAAGCGCTTAACGAAACAGTCAATCGTCTCTCCACTCTTCTGATTTTCATCCAAGAGGGTTCCAATCGAGACTTCGGTGTCGTCATCGAAGAAGTTGTTGAGGAACAAGCTTTCCATATCATTCCAACAGTTGATGCTACCGGCCTTGAGTCTTCGATACCAATCGAGGTACGAAAAGTACCGACGAATGACCGAACCATCAAAGGCTCGTTTCGAGATCACCCCAAATGTGATTTGAAGTAAATCGGTGTTGTGTAGGTGACCCTCTCCACAAATGGCGTGAAGTTGATCAAATTGAATTTCGGCGGGTATGGAATTGAATCCCACTCTCTAGGATACGGACACGGGATACCAGTCCTTTTGACTTCCTGTGCGGACATCAAAGCATCGATTTTATCTTCAAGCTCTTTCATCTTTTCGCCATCATCCTCCCCTTGTTTTGGATTACTTCCAATAGGAAGAATTGGACCATTTCCACCTTGAGCACCAGATGCGACTTTTTGGAGGTTGATCGGTAAATGTGTTCATCAATCTCCGAATCGCTGTCTTTGACATTATGGGCATTATGGTGGGTAACTCCACCTTGTTGACTGGATTCAGGCTGTAGATGAGGCGTTTGATTTTGCAATTCCCTCATCTGTTGCAAGGCTAGCTCCATCTCCGTTTTCATTTCGGCCTTAAGCTCTTCTCTTTGCTTGGCTAAGGCTTCTTGTAACATTTGAGCTAGGGTTTCAGGTGTAATTGCAAAAGCTTCTCTGGGATGGCGACCAACACTTGACATTGTATCATTGGAAGCTATCGCCGAATTGATGTCTAAGCTTCACATCGATGACTCTCCCTCATGCATCCTTCTATAGTCGATGCGTTGGGTAGCTCGCAATTGTAACCGAGACATTCTCTGAGAAATCTGAGACCCAACCTTTCCTCCAGGAGTGAAGTCAGGATCTGCATCCGTCGCCGGTCCTTTCCCTTTGTTCACCATGTTGATAGTCACTTCGGGAAACTCATCAAATTGGATGGATGATCTCTTTCTTCTTCGATGTCGTCTTGACCGGCTTCGATCTTCCGTCTTTCGCAGGGAAAGCCGCTCAATCCGGCTCTTTGTGGGTGAGCGCTCGACTCGTAACAAGCACATCCTAACGTCTTAATCAATTTTGCACCGAGCAAGAACAATCTATTTCGCCGATCGTCCTCTTCGTGGTTGCCACCCCACCGATGATGTGGTTAGTGTGGGTTATTGCAAATAACATTTCCACCCTTAGATGTAACTTGGTTCTTGGTGGAGGACAAGTCTTTTTGGGGCATCGACTATTGGAAGTTGCAGATGAATAATAAGCGTTTGATCGCCTTTAGTGACTTTGCGAATCACACGCTTCATTTTGTCTTTATCGCCAGACTCACGCACTCTTAGGGATACTCAAACGACGCAAGCGGAACTCTTTTAGTTTGGTATGCGGATGACTCGCACATTTCGAAAATCATTTGGAATTTGGGTACGCCCCCAACCCGTCGTTGTTTATGAATCGGGACCAAACGTTCCATTATGGTGTTTGGCTTTAGTTCTCGATGGTGGACCAAGGCCTAAACACCGGTTAAAGGCTTCGCTTGATGGATTTTACTTTTGTTGATACCTCACCGGAGTGGAAGAAAGGGCGGAAAGTCCATTTTTGATAAGGCATGGAGGATCGCCGTTGAGTAAGACAGTCGACGTTTCGGCTGGCGCGAGATGACATCGCCATTACGGCATTTCGAACGCCTCGACCAAGATCATTGGCAGGTGTTCGCGAGGAAAATTAAAGCCGTAATAAAGATTATCCCTTCCAATTGATTTTAAAGAAAGAATAAATACAACTCTCGATGCACTCTCTAACCGACTTAGATATAAAAGAAATTACAAATTCTCGACCGCTGTTGACGATAAAAAGAGGGAATGATCAACGACCCTTCCTTTATTTAATCTGGGTTCTTCACTGGATGGGAGCTTGAATCTTGTATCCCGTTGACGATCCGACCGCTTGACCGTGGGACGAGGTTGAAAAATAACTCGCAGAGCAAGTTTAGAACTCGCCGAGTTAAGAACTCTTTGATGAGTTGATTTTAGAAAAGGATTAATAATCCTTTAGCCAAGAATGGCGGAGAAGAACTTGTCGCAAGTTTGAAAACTCTAATCGAGTTGAACTCTCTAGAGAGTTGATTCCGAAAGGACATCAAAGCATCGATTTTATCTTCAAGCTCTTTCATCTTTTCGCCATCATCCTCCCTTGTTTTGGATTACTTCCAATAGGAAGAATTGGACCATTTCCACCTTGAGCACCGGATGCGCTTTTTTGAGGTTGATCACAAATGTGTTCATCAATCTCCGAATCCGTCTTTGACATTATGGGCATTATGGTGGGTAACTCCACCTTGTTGACTGGATTCATTCGTAGATGAGGCGCTTGATTTCAATTCCCCATCTCATTGCAAGGCTAGCTCCATCTGCTTTCATTTCGGCCTTAAGCTCTCTTTGCTTCGCTAAGGCTTCTTGTAACATTTGAGCTAGGGTTTCGTGTAATTGCAAAAGCTTCTCCTGGACGCATGCACCAACACTTGACATTGTATCATTGGAAGCTATCGACCATTGATGTTGAAGCTTTGCCATCGATGACTCTCCTCATGCATCCTATAGTCGATGCGTGGGTAGCTCGAATTGTAATCGAGACATTCTCTCGAGAAATCTCGAGACCCAACCTTTCCTCCAGAGGAAATCGATCCGTGATCCGTCACGGCCCTTTCCTTTGTTCACCATGTTGATAGTCATTTCGGAAACTCATCAAATGGATGGATGATCTCTCTTCTTCTTCGATGTCGCTCTTGATCGTGGCTTCGTGATCTTCCAGGTCGCATGTGGAAAGCCATCAATACCGGCTCTTTCAGGTGAGCGCCGACTCGTAACAAGCACATCCGATAACAACGCCTTAATCAATTTTGCACGAGCAAGAACAATCTATTTCGGCCGATCGTCCTCTTTCGCAGGTTGCCACCTTTACCGATGATGGGTTAGTGTGGGTTATTGCAAATAACATTTCCACCCTAGATGTAACTCTGGTTCTTGGACTGGAGGACAAGTCTTTTTTGGGGGCATCGACTATTGGAAGTTGCTTCATGATAATAAGCGTTTGATCGCCTTTAGTGACTTCATAATCACCGCTTCATTTTGTCTTTATCAGACTCCGCGCACTCTTTAGGATACTCAAACGAGACGCAACGGAACTCTTTTAGTTTGGTATCGCGCCGATGACTCTCTAAGACATTTTCGAAAATCATTTGGAATTTGGGTACGGCCCTAACCCGTCGTTGTTTATGAATCGGGTGACCCAAACGCTCCATTATTGGTGTTTGGCTTTAGTTCGATGGTGGACCAAGGCTAAACACAGAAGTTAAAGGCTTCGGTTGATGGATTTCCGGACTTAGCGGTTGATACCTCACCGGAGAAGTGGAAGAAAGGCGGAAAAGTCCATTTTTGATAAGGCATGGAGGATTTACCATTGTAAAACGATTCGGGCTATCTGTTGTGGCAACTTGATTTACAACACCTACATTGTTGGCGAAGCGGCTTCAATTATCTCGTGAAAGAGCTGTTGGCGAAGCTGAGACTTTTGGCCCGTTTGATGTCGACCGGGACCCAAATTTTGTGATTTTGGGTGCGATTCCTTAGTTGATTCGGCTAACGTGCCTTGCGAACAACGCGATGCACGAGCAGCTTATGCGATGCGGCGCTTTAGGCAGCGCTCCTTCCCTGTCAATCGGGTCCTTTTGGCGAGAACCCATTCTTCCTTAGGAGGAGTGTTGGCGGATTGAAGTTGGCGTTGTAACTGGCGGCGATCCACCGCGAGTTAGTGTTGTAATGAACTCCGTCTGTTGATTCCATGGCCTTTGCAAGTTCTTGGGCCATCTTTTGGCGTTGTCTCGGCGAGCCCTCTTCGTCCAGGCGGTTGAATCTTGTTGAATGACTCCCACGAAAGAGTCACTTAGCGAAACTCCGGCTTTGAGATCCGGGGTGTTGAGAATGCGCCTCGATGCGCGAGCGAGAATCATTCGCATCACCAATGAAGCGAACCTCCCTCTTAGGGGATGATATCCTCCGATGTTTCGGGGTGAGGAGGACTTCGATGAGGAGGAGGAGAGATATTCTTGAACTTAGCTTGATCGAAGAAGTAATCGATCCATCGACCATGAGGTGGCAATCCCATTGCAAAGGCTGCGACACAGATCTCGGGCTCGGGCGGATTGGCTCATTTTGTGGTTGCCATCGTGTTTGGGTCGAAAGTTGTTTCCATTGTAAAACTTGAGAAAATTACACTTTTGATTCTCGGTTACAAAGAAATTTAAATAACTCTCTCACAAACTTCGAACAAAAGACACTATAAGTGTAGATCTCTTGTTTTCGTGGGACTTTGCTGTCTTGGGGGACGTATAATCAGTGGACCACCGGCGGCGATCGTCGAATCGGCGGGGTTTAGTTGATGCTTCGCGAAAGGAAACAAGAACTTAAGCAAATATCTTAGCAAAGTAAGATATCTACTCTTCTCAAGAATAAGTCAAAGCTTAAACTCGAGGAATCTCCGTGTGGATCGTGTTCTTGAACTCCGAAGCTTGGATCTCGATTTTTACTTCGATGCGGCCCTGCCCAAGTGGGCGTGGGAGGGTATTTATAGTCTTTGGGAAGCGTGCCCTCACGAAGAAACACAAGTGTCATAAGTGCTTGACATTTATAGTTAGCCTTGGCGGCTTCAGTACATCTCGGCCTTGGTTGCCTAAGCTCGCTGGCGGCGATGTCAGCTACCTGTTGTGGCCGAGCAATATGGTATTTTACCACTTACTAGCGGCGGTGTCATCTCCAGCTATTTAATAGCGGTTTGTTGCTTTTAGGCGCGATTAAATGCCCTAAAATCACGCCTAGTGGGCGTATTTTCGGCGATGTAACCGCCCATTAAAGTATCGAGCGTCTCTGCGTTGATAAAGTCAAGTGGGCCCCATCGGCATTGATTTAGACCCTTCAAGAGCTCGTTTCAAGTATTACGGTGTCACCTTGCGGCGAGACGCAAATGAAAGATACCTCGCCTATAGCGAGACACATCAAGGTGTCTCGCCGTGGCGAGGCACAAACAAGTGTCTCGCTTCGTGGCGAGGCACAAACAAGTGTCTCGCTTGTAGCGAGGCACCAACAAGTGTCTCGCTTGTAGCGAGGCACCAACAAGTGTCTCGCTAGTAGCGAGACACAGCGAAGTGTCTCGCTTATAGCGAGGCACAAACAAGTGTCTCGCCTTTGTGGCGAGACACAATCTTCCCATATGTTGACTTCTTGAGATTTCGACGACATTGTCCTTCGATCTTCTCATAATTTAGTCATATTTGGGTTCTTCAGCAATTTTTGATGCCTACATTTAGTTTTGCGATTCACTTATCATTTTATGCAAACTCAAATTAAAGTTGCCTCATTAACTTGAAGGAAATGTTGACAACAACGAGGAGTAGGAGGATAATGGAGGATAGGAGAGGTGGAGGGAGAAAAGGGAAAACTAGGTAAAAGGAAGGTGGGGAGTGGAACATGTCAGGTTGAAATGGATAGATAGATAGAGAGGTACTAGACACTATTAGTAAAATGAAGTGAAGTATGCTTTCAGGTGTTCCTTTCTATTACCTCCCTCTACTTCCTTTTGCTCTATTCTAGTTCAAATTATTGAAACTTATTTTCTTTTAGGTCCGTTGCATTAACTAAGTTTTTCATGCATATCTCATCTTCCTAATTTTTGGGCATGTATAGAAATCATAACTTTTAAACAATTGTACCTTCTTTGAGGCTTCTCTTCTTTAGATCCATGAATCCTTCATAGCTACTATCCTTTGAAATCCTCATTTTTAAGATCAGGATATAAAATGTTCTATGGAAACCTAATACTAGCAGTTGCAACTTAAGAAAGCCATCTGCTGCGTCGGGGGCTTGAGCGGCGGGCCATGTGCTCAGCGTTTTGAATTGAAGCGGGGATGAGCCGCATTTTGAATTGAAAGCGGGCCATGTGCTCAGCGTTTTGGGCTTGAGCAGCGAGCGCGTGTGCTTTCAAAGCGTTTTGGGCGGACGCGAGGCATGTTACTCCGGCGTTTGGGGCTTCAACGCCGGGCCATGTGCTCGGCGTTTTGATGAAAGCGCGAGGATGAGCCGCATTTTGAATTGAAGAGATCAAAACTTGTGATCTCTTTTCACAAGGATTGTCAACTTGTAATCCTTGCCTTTCACGGAACATTAGCCCGATTCTCCTTTGTCATCATGAAAGTCGTCGGTTTGTAACCTTCATCGATAGTGTTTCGGCGGATATTGGGTTTGTCTTGATGATAATTTTCTGACCTACGGCGGACTTTTGAGCCGATTTTGATGTCGACCGGGACCCAAATTTTGTGATTTTGGTCGATTCCTAGTTGATTTCTTGATGTGCCTTGCGAACAACGGCGATTACGCGAACAGCGTGCCGCGGCTTTTAGGGCGCTCCTTCCTTGTCAATCGGGTCCTTTTGGCGAGAACCCATTCTTCCTCGGGAGGAGTGTTGGCGGATTGAAGTTGGCGTTGTAACTTCGGACGCCGATCACAGTTCGTGTTGTAATGAACTCCGTCTGTTGATTCCATGGCCTTTGCAAGTTGTCGGGCCATCTTTTGGCGTTGTCTCGGCGAGCCCTCTTCGTCAGGCGGTTGAATCTTGTTGAATGACTCCTTCTACGAAGGTCAACTTAGCGAGAGCTCCTTTGAGATCCTCAGGGTGTTGTTGAGAGAGGGATCGCCTCAAGTCATAGCGAGCGAATCGATTCATCACTGTGAGCGAACCTCCCTCTTAGGGGATGATATCCTCCGATGTTTGCGGGTGAGGAGGACTTCGATGAGGAGGAGGAGAGATATTCTTCAACTTAGCTTGATCGAAGAAGTAATCCACCATCGACCATGAGGTCGGCTTGATCGCTGCAAAGGCTGCGACCAACGATCTCGGGCTCGAGGCCGTTAGCTCAGCGTGGTTGCCATCGTGTTTGGGTCGAAAGTTGTTTCCATTGTAAAACTTGAGAAAATTACACTTTTGATTCTGTTACAAAGAAATTTAAATAACTCTCTCACAAACTCGAACAAAAGACACTACAAGTGTAGATCTCTTATTTTCGTGGGACTTTGCTCTTGGGGGCCAGCGTATCCGTGGACCACCGGCGTGATCGTCGAATCGGCGGGGTTTAGTTGATGCTTCATAGAAACAAGAACTTAAGCAAATATCTTAGCAAAGTAAGATATCTACTCTTCTCAAGAATAAGTCAAAGCTTAAACTCGAGGAATCTCCGTGTGGATCGTGTTCTTGAACTCCGAAGCTTGGATCTCGATTGCCCTTTCGATAGCCGAGCCCACAGTGGGCGTAGGAGGGTATTTATAGTCTTTGGGAAGCGTGCCCTCGAAGAAACACAAGTGTCATAAGTGCTTGACATTTATAGTTAGCGCGGCGGCTCAGTTGTCGCGCCAAGTCCTCGCTCACTGGCGGTGTCAGCTACCACCTTGGCGGCCGGGCAATATGGTACCTCGCTTACTAGCGGCGGTCATAATCCTCCAATTTGTTATGCGGTTTATTGCTTTTTAGGCACGATTAAATGCCCTAAAATCACGCCTAGTGGGCGTATTTTCAGCGTGTAACCGCCCATTAAAGTATCTGAACGTCTCTCTGCGTTGATAAAGTCAAGTGGGCCCCATCGGCATTGATTTAGACCCTTCAAGAGCTCGTTTCAAGTATTACGGGTGTCTGCCTTTGGCGAACCTAAATGAATGCCTGCGCCTATAGCGAGACACATCAAGGTGTCTCGCTCGTGGCGAGGCACAAACAAGTGTCTCGCTTCGTGGCGAGGCACAAACAAGTGTCTCGCTTGTAGCGAGGCACCAACAAGTGTCTCGCTCGTGGCGAGGCATAAACAAGTGTCTCGCTAGTAGCGAGACACAAGCGAGTGTCTCGCTTATAGCGAGGCACAAACAAGTGTCTCGCACTGTAGCGAGACACAATCTTCCCATATGTTGACTTCTTGAGATTTCGACGACGTTGTCCTTGATCTTCTCATAATTTAGTCATATTTGGGTTCTTGACAATTTTGATGCCTACATTTAGTTTTATGATTCACTTATCATTTTATGCAAACTCAAATTAAAGTTGCCTCATTAACTTGAAGGAAATGTTGACAACAACGAGGAGTAGGAGGATAATGGAGGATAGGAGAGGTGGAGGGAGAAAAGGGAAAACTAGGTAAAAGGAAGGTGGGGAGTGGAACATGTCAGGTTGAAATGGATAGATAGATAGAGAGGTACTAGACACTATTAGTAAAATGAAGTGAAGTATGCTTTCAGGTGTTCCTTTCTATTACCTCCCTCTACTTCCTTTTGCTCTATTCTAGTTCAAATTATTGAAACTTATTTTCTTTTAGGTCCGTTGCATTAACTAAGTTTTTCATGCATATCTCATCTTCCTAATTTTTTGGGCATGTATAGAAATCATAACTTTTAAACAATTGTACCTTCTTTGAGGCTTCTCTTCTTTAGATCCATGAATCCTTCATAGCTACTATCCTTTGAAATCCTCATTTTTTAAGATCAGGATATAAAATGTTCTATGGAAACCTAATACTAGCAGTTGCAACTTAAGAAAGCCATCTGTGCATCCTTGCTACCAAGCCTATTAGCTGGCCTAAAACAATTCCAGAGTAGTTTTGTATTTTAATTTGCATGAACATTACCTCTAGCTGATTGCCACTTACACTGATGAGGTCTTGCTGTTACATTCTGGTGGAATTTGTTGTCTCTCACTAATGTAATCTTAGATTTCTAGATTACTGGATTTGGGGTCTTTGGGTATTTAATTGCTCTCGAAATTTTGTAGAAGATCAGGGAAAGGTGACTAGTTTCGGCATATAAGTAGAGTTTTGTAAGAGGTCATGTGCTGTTTGGAATTGACCAGGGAAGAAATGATGACAGGGAATAAAATACAAAGACTAAAAACCAGAAGACTAGGTCACTAGGGATAGAACAATTTCATCTCAGATGTCACTGAACACAACAAAAATTTTAGGATATATCTGGAGTTGTGTTTCGGATCCATATATTAGGTACCAAAGTGTTGAACCATTTGATGCGCATCGGACATGACGGTCCTCACTCCTCACCATTGAAGTATTAGGTTAAATTGCTTTAATTGGATTATTTGAGGCCAAATCAGAAATTGACGATAAGTTATACCTGTTCCATACAAATTTGGTTGTTCTTTTCAGAAACTTCTCAACTTTGACTCTTGGTGTATACAAACCCTTTTCTACTACTAGAAAGCAGTGTTATCAATCGGCGCAATGCAGTATAAAAGTCAACTTACGGCCATATCGCCAATCGCATAATGCGATCTGTAGCCAGTGAAGCGGCGCACTAAACACACAGAATTTTTCAGGATATACAAACATGCATAAAGAAACATGTGGTTATGAAACTTCACATAAAAAAGATGTCAATGACTCAAAATAAATAATATAAACTACCAAAGTCATAAAAAGTAACAAGTGAAGTGTATTTCCGTGGGACCTTGTCTTCTCCACTACTGGCTGATGAAGACATACTGTTACAGTAGCAAAAGTATTCATGAGTAAAAAAAAGTAAAAACAATGTTAAATGAACAATATAGCAACAAATATCTAACAATCAAACAAATCTTAGATGATTACTGTAGCAGCTACAAAAAAGCAAAAACAGTAGGGCGGTCGAAGCAGTAGGGCGGTCGGTTCAACCTCAAACTCAGAGGCTCAAACAAAAGAAAAAGAAAGAAAAAAAGAAAAAGAATTAGAAGAGAAAAGAGATGCAGCAGTGAATTAGGGGGAAAAAAGAAAACAAAGAAAAAAAAAAGTAAAAACTGAGAAGAAGAAGAAGAAGAAGAAGAAGAGGAAGAAGAAGAGAGGGACTGACCTCTTTATTGCCTATTTAGCATGCCGCTACCTTGATTGATGTAGTGAGAGGGAGCGGAGGAAAAATGAAACCCTAGCTCTCAGCCGAAACCCATGAGAAGAGGGGATGAGGTAAGTCTTTGTATTGAATCGGGTCTAGACCCAATAACCCGTTATTTCAGAAATTAAAGACTGAGCTTCATTTTCTCAAGGCGCCACCTGCGATCGCGCTCGCGATGCGCTCAAGCGCAGCGCCAGAAATCTAGCGCCAGCGCGACTTGATGCAAGGCTGTGCTTCCGCCCATAGCGCATTAAGCCTCAGTAGCGCCTCATAGCGCTTTAATAGAAATCATAACTTTTAAACAATTGTACCTTCTTTGAGGCTTCTCTTCTTTAGATCCATGAATCCTTCATAGCTACTATCCTTTGAAATCCTCATTTTTTAAGATCAGGATATAAAATGTTCTATGGAAACCTAATACTAGCAGTTGCAACTTAAGAAAGCCATCTGTGCATCCTTGCTACCAAGCCTATTAGCTGGCCTAAAACAATTCCAGAGTAGTTTTGTATTTTAATTTGCATGAACATCACCTCTAGCTGATTGCCACTTACACTGATGAGGTCTTGCTGTTACATTCTGGTGGAATTTGTTGTCTCTCACTAATGTAATCTTAGATTTCTAGATTACTGGATTTGGGGTCTTTGGGTATTTAATTGCTCTCGAAATTTTGTAGAAGATCAGGGAAAGGTGACTAGTTTCGGCATATAAGTAGAGTTTTGTAAGAGGTCATGTGCTGTTTGGAATTGACCAGGGAAGAAATGATGACAGGGAATAAAATACAAAGACTAAAAACCAGAAGACTAGGTCACTAGGGATAGAACAATTTCATCTCAGATGTCACTGAACACAACAAAATTTTAGGATATATCTGGAGTTGTGTTTGGATCCATATATTAGGTACCAAAGTGTTGAACCATTTGATGCGCATCGGACATGACGGTCCTCACTCCTCACCATTGAAGTATTAGGTTAAATTGCTTTAATTGGATTATTTGAGGCCAAATCAGAAATTGACGATAAGTTATACCTGTTCCATACAAATTTGGTTGTTCTTTTCAGAAACTTCTCAACTTTGACTCTTGGTGTATACAAACCCTTTTCTACTACTAGAAAGCAGTGTTATCAATCGCGGTAATCACGGTAAAAGTCAACACTTATGCACGCAATCTTAATCGCGATCTGTGCCAGAAGTGAAGCGAGACGCACTACACACAGAATTTTTCAGGATATACAAACATGCATAAAGAAACATGTGGTTATGAAACTTCACATAAAAAAGATGTCAATGACTCAAAATAAATAATATAAACTACCAAAGTCATAAAAAGTAACAAGTGAAGTGTATTTCCACGTAGGACCTTGTCTTCTCCCACTACTGGCTGATGAAGACATACTGTTACAGTAGCAAAAGTATTCATGAGTCAAAAAAAGTAAAAACAATGTTAAATGAACAATATAGCAACAAATATCTAACAATCAAACAAATCTTAGATGATTACTGTAGCAGCTACAAAAAAGCAAAAACAGTAGGGCGGTCGAAGCAGTAGGGCGGTCGGTTCAACCTCAAACTCAGAGGCTCAAACAAAAGAAAAAGAAAGAAAAAAAGAAAAAGAATTAGAAGAGAAAAGAGATGCAGCAGTGAATTAGGGGGAAAAAAGAAAACAAAGAAAAAAAAAAGTAAAAACTGAGAAGAAGAAGAAGAAGAAGAAGAAGAGGAAGAAGAAGAGAGGACGGCCTGTTCTTGTTGCCCTTGGCTATACTTGGAATACCATGATTGATGTAGTGAGAGGGAGCGGAGGAAAAATGAAACCCTAGCTCTCAGCCGAAACCCATGAGAAGAGGGGATGAGGTAAGTCTTTGTTTTAAGTTGGGAATCGGGTCTAGACCCAATAACCCGTTATTTCAGAAATTAAAGAAAACTGAGCTTCATTTTCTCAAGCGGTAGCCTTAATAGCGATGCTCGCGAGCTCTGGCTGAGGAATCTGGCCTAGCACTTGATGCAAGTGCTTCCGCCCTTGGCGCATTGCGCCTCGGTAGCGCCTCATAGCGCCTTTAATAACACTGCTAGAAAGCTTGTGCAATGGGTATGATGATGTGAAGAATAAGTTCTCAGTACTAAAGAAGTAAGCCATCTGCTGAATGGTAGGGTCTCAGATCAATTACATACATACACCTATTACAATTATATTTCTTATGCTTGTTGATTAATCCCGTAAGTGGTAAAATGTTAAAATGAGCAGTCCCAGAACCGGAGATCGATGTTCTGGAGATCAACCAAGCCACCTCCTTTATCTAATATCTGTCTTTTTGTGTTTCAAGGTTCTTGATTAGGGATTTTAAATTTCGTTTGGACTACCTATGAAACTTTGTGAATATAACTATTTAAATTCTCATGCTTTATAAATATACGAGGCACTTCAAAAATTTGAGGCCATCCAATATTAATCAACTCAAGGATTTTATTATATGGGATCAGACTTGTAGCTTCTGCGGGCTTGAAGCATGTGAAACGAACGTTAATGCGAGGACAATATAATTTGAAAAAAAGGGACATGTGGGGCATATAGAAAAAGATAACACAATTGGGAAGTAGAAGGTGGCTGTTTCCTAAATGTTATCTAACCTCCAGGCATAAAATTGATAAATTGAGTATGCATTGAATATCAAAGGGAAATTAGACAACTACTCATCCTGCTAGATTGGTCTATCTGTCTGCAAGTGACTGTATTTGTGCGCTGCTATCAGATCTCATTATTACAATTGATCTAGTAACATTTAGTTAACTAGCTCATGGTCAGACTGGAAAAGTATGTTGGTTTTGATCTGTTCTTCAGTTACTGTTTACTGATTACAATACAGGAAGCCATGTACAAGATGTAGGCTTGAACTGGACTATTTACTCTCTCAGAATCTAATTGCAATTGAAAAATGACTCATCTGGTACTTGTTGGAAACATATTCATTTTATCTTTACAGTCATTTTCTAAACAGGCATTTATTACCAATTGTTAAGGTCATATAAAATTATTATCTATGATTTTTTGATTCAACACTAAAGCTGAGTGAAATTTTCTTGTTTCAGTTAATTATTGCAGTGCAGAGATCCTTTTGCCACTATTACTTGTCAAAAACATATTGCTTTCTCTCCAAACAATACTTTTTGTTTCTTATGCTCAAGGTCTTACAGATTTTTGCATGCTTTTTAAAATACAAACTAAAGTTGGATTGAATTTCGTTTCAGTCGATTCTTGCAATGCAGAGGTCCATTCGCTCAAAGACGGCATCCATTGGTGGACTCAACAGTAGTTTCTGAAATAAGAAGATGCCTTGATAATGGCATAACATTTCAGGGTGATCTATTAAACTTTAGAAAGGATGGTTCTCCATTAATGAACAAATTGCAGCTAACCCCAATATCGGCGATGATGAAATAACCCATTTTCTTGGCATTCAATTCTTCACTGAAGCAAATGTTGATTTAGGTCCGCCCTCTGGTTCTTTCACAAAGGATTTAATGAAATTCTCCACTAGGTTCACATCTGATTCATTTTACCGGCCAGTCGCAGTAGAGCATTCTGGAAATATTTGCCGTGAAGTTTGTCACATGTTTCAACTGAGCGATGAGGTAATATCTCACAAAATTCTTTCGAGGTTGGCCCCAAGAGACATAGCATCGGTTGGTTCTGTGTGCAAGCGGCTCTATCAACTATCAAAGAATGAGGACCTTTGGAAAATGGTGTGCCAGAATGCATGGGCTAGCGAGACAACTCGAGCTTTAGAAAGTGTTCCAGCAGCAAAAAGGTTTGGTTGGAGAAGGCTGGCAAGAGAGCTGACCACCCTTGAGGCTGTAGCGTGGAGAAAAGTAACAGTTGGAGGTGCTGTCGAGCCATCTCGTTGCAATTTTAGTGCATGTGCTGTTGGAAACCGTGTGGTTCTCTTTGGTGGTGAAGGGGTGAACATGCAACCTATGAATGATACGTTTGTCTTAGATTTGAATGCCAGTGCGCCAGAATGGAGGCATGTCAAGGTGAACTCCCCACCCGGCCGGTGGGGTCACACCTTGTCTTGTCTAAATGGATCATGGTTAGTAGTGTTTGGTGGTTGTGGAAGACAAGGGCTACTAAATGATGTCTTCATATTGGATCTTGATGCAAAACAACCAGCATGGCGTGAGATCTCTGGACTCGCCCCTCCTCTCCCTAGATCTTGGCATAGTTCTTGCACCCTCGATGGTACCAAGCTCGTGGTATCAGGCGGGTGTGCGGATTCGGGCGTGCTTCTCAGTGACACATTCTTATTGGATCTAACTATGGAGAGACCGGCTTGGAGAGAAGTACCGGTTTCATGGACTCCACCATCAAGACTGGGCCACTCACTGTCTGTCTATGACACTCGGAAGATATTGATGTTTGGTGGACTAGCAAAAAGTGGACCTCTCCGTCTTCGATCAAGTGACGTGTTCACACTGGACTTGAGTGAAGAAGAGCCATGTTGGAGGTCCATAACTGGGAGTGGGATGCCTGGAGCTGGGAATCCTGCTGGTATTAGCCCACCGCCGAGGCTTGACCATGTTGCTGTGAGTTTACCCGGTGGTAGGATCTTGATCTTTGGTGGGTCAGTGGCCGGGCTTCACTCCGCATCTCAACTTTATCTCTTGGACCCGACGGAGGAGAAGCCCACATGGAGAATTCTGAATGTGCCTGGCCGACCTCCAAGGTTCGCTTGGGGACATAGTACTTGCGTCGTTGCAGGTACAAAGGCCATAGTACTTGGAGGCCAAACTGGAGAGGAATGGATGCTAAGCGAGCTCTATGAACTTTCGTTGGCGAGTTCTGCTTATGAGAGGATTGGAGCATAATGAAGCTATCCTGAGGGGTTTAAAAAAAAAGTGTTCTCTTGAGAACTAATAATGTGATTAGCTGATTGAACATGATCATCCACATCAAAAGAGGGTGGGGTGGAGAGGGAGGGGAAAGATGGAAAAGAAAGAAAAGAAGATGAAAGGGGGGAAAGAGTGGTCAGTTATACATTTTCTGATGTAGGAGATGATTGTCACATATTTGTAGGGGAGTCTGGGCTGTTTAAAGACTTGGTCGTTAGTTGCACTTATCATTGTGTGCGCTATGCACTTCTGTGAGATGGTATTTTAGGCAATTATTGTATTATCATTACGCTGCTATTATTTTGAAATCAAAAGAGAGCGATAAACTGTACCAAAATCTCCTGTTTCCTTGCTTTTTCATTGGTTCCTGATATTCAAAGTAGTCCAGACTGTTGACCATATTTTGAAATACTAGATTTGAGCTTATTTTTCTACAAAGCTAAATGTGGTTCCAGGTGAACATAAGTTATAATTGGTACTTGATACTTGATAAAGAGATTGTACACGAGCTTTAGCCTGTTAATATGGAAATGAACTATTTCAATATTCCAAGGTTTTATTTATTTTCTGTTCAGTGAGAAGCCAGTTATGTTCTAAACTACTATTAGCATTTTGTTAATCTTTGTGAACCTTTAATTATCTAATTCAAGTTGATCCTGCAAATGCACTTTTATGTGATTATTTTTCCGCTTGCATAAAGCAAGAGCAGTTTAGCCTGAAGTGATCGCAAAGCCTGAACGCTAGGCTAGGTCTGCGCAAAAGAGACCTGCAGGCTCTTGTATACCATGGATAATGGATCGCTTGACAACCTTCATCTCTTCTGTAATTATTCTGCAACTCCTGATAAGTGATCTCACTGCTTTTCTCGACTCAACTTGTATGATTTTGTAACTTCTTTCCCGACAAGTTTCAAGAGATACAAATGCAACTGTCTTTTGCAAGTCTGATAGCTGTGTATGCGCCGCTGGAGTTTTGCAGGTATCGAGGAATAGGTTGGGATTGGGCTCTAGTTATCTGGCTATACACCATCGCCTCTTGATTTCTTGAAGTTCGCCGATATGTCCCCGGCAGGCGGACAGAGAACATCTGAACAGGGTTTTAAGGATAGAACCCCATACTACGCCAAATTGGACTTACTACCCGGTTCGTCAGTTGTGAGCGCATGAGAGTTCTATTATTGTAGATAGACCCCTAAAAGGGTCAAAACTCACTCAGGGTCTATCTTAACGATAAAATTAATGGGGATTATATATATATATCCTCTGATGTCATATATGATTGACTTGCTTTTAAAAATTTTAGACTGAATTCAGTATGAACAAGTTTCGAGGACTCAAACCACCTGAAACAACCAACATTTTGAATACCTGAGATGACTGAGCAGGCCGCCGATAATAAGTTGCACGGTCGTCATCCCGGTCGGTATTGGTCGTGAAGTGGTGAAGTTGACATTGTCAACACATAACAACAACCAAATCTACAGAGTTTTATCTTTCTCAATACAAGTGAGATACATGGAAGGAGCAACAAGGCTTGATATGATGAAGAGAGCGTCCTTTCTACTTTCTTCATGTCTTTTACAGTTTTGTATGTGTTTTGACATTGCGGAGCTGTTCTTGACAGCCCCAAATCTGAGCTTTACTTGATTGGAACAGATCAAATAACAGTTCAGTTCAGCAGGTTCAGTTTGGGTTGGTTAAAGCCGAAAAAAAAAAAAAAGGTTCTCTGTTCCCAAAGCTTACTACCTCCATTGAGCCTGAACAGTGAATTAGTTTGGTTCTACTTTGTCTGCTTCTGCACAATATACTATAGACATCGCACAAATATAACTATTTCTTGAGTAATAGCATCAATTCTGCATCTCATGCAGCTTCACAGCCAAATTGATTTGAAGAATTGCCAACAATTATACATGTATTAAGAGCGTTATTGACATGACAAATCTTTTGAGGTAAAATTTCAAAAGAAATACAATGATAAACTGGAAAAGGTTCTTTTCTTTAGTTTTTAATTTAATGAAATCACATTCAAATTTCATGCAGATTGATTGTCTGCCTTCTAGTAAGAGTTTGAATCCTCATTCATGCAAATCTTCTGAGGTAGCCTTGTTTGATATTGCCAAAAGCTTGCCTCTTCTGTTGTTGGCCTCCCTCAAAAGTAACAAACTAGCTAGAACCTGCACACACAAAAGCAACTAGTTTAACAATTTAGTCACGCTTATAAATGCATAATTTGAGATTGATAGTCTGCAGCTTTTCAAGAATTTTTACCTGTTCTAGAGGTTTATAATAGGTTTATTCTTGTAACTGACATGAAACTTTGCTTTTGCCAATAATCCCTGCATGAGGAAAGATTAAAAGTGTACATTTGTCTGCTCATAGTAGATTCAAAGTGAGTGAAAACTCTTTCAGTACATTTTGATATAATTTACCTCTGTATCAAATTCTCCTGATTGAACAGTGATGTTTATGTCAGTAATGATCTTAACAAGATCTACCAGTAATCCAGGTCCTGTCTCCACCACTAGTAAACTTAAAAAGGAGAGAAAGTATTGAGTTATTGATTGCCACCATTTGCCAGGAAAGGAGTTCAGATGAGAGAGGATTTAATATTGGTACAATTGCATTAATAAGATAGAAGTGCCGAGTGATAACATATCTACAACTGTAAGGCTACAATACAAGAAACCACAAGCACCTGATGCTTAGATTAACCACACTTTGAAGTTCTAAGAAAAATTAGCATCTAATAATTAGATGAAGCAGATTTCTAGCTCAGCCACCGCCCACAAAACTGAACTTCTATATGTGATGAAACATGTAAAAATGGGGGTTTTGTGAAAGTATATTGAAATTTTAAACACACATACCTCCGATCAGGGCCGTCATCATAAACATTATCCATCCCATATCCACCGCTGAACATATAAACAGATTTCTTTTAATAGAAACACAGCAAAAACAATGTTAAATGAACAATATAGCAACAAATATCTAACAATCAAACAAATCTTAGATGATTACTGTAGCAGCTACAAAAAGCAAAAACAGTAGGGCGGTCGGGCTGGCCGGTTCAACCTCAAACTCAGAGGCTCAAACAAAAGAAAAAGAAAGAAAAAAGAAAAGAATTAGAAGAGAAAAGAGATGCAGCAGTGAATTAGGGAAAAAGAAAACAAAGAAAAAAAAAAGTAAAACTGAAGAAGAAGAAGAAGAAGAAGAAGAAGAAGAAGAGGACTGACTGAGGCTGTCGTTGTTCCGCCGTCACGCATTTTGCCGCGGTTGATGTAGTGAGAGGGAGCGGAGGAAAAATGAAACTCTAGCTCTCAGCCGAAACCAATGAGAAGAGGGGATGAGGTAAGTCTTTGTTTTAAGTTGGGAATCGGGTCTACAGCCAATAACCCGCTGTTTCAGAAATTAAAGAAAACTGAGCTTCATTTTCTCAAGCTCACGCGAACGCCAAGCGATGCGCTTGCGGGCGCTCAGGCTTCGAGGGAAGTACAGCCGCGACTTGATGCAAGCGCCTTCCAGCCAGATTGATATGCGCCAGCTCATAGCCTTTTAACACTGCTAGAAAGCTTGTGCAATGGGTATGATGATGTGAAGAATAAGTTCTCAGTACTAAAGAAGTAAGCCATCTGCAGGGTCTCAGATCAATTACATACATACACCTATTACAATTATATTTCTTATGCTTGTTGATTAATCCCGTAAGTGGTAAAATGTTAAAATGAGCAGTCCCAGAACCGGAGATCGATGTTCTGGAGATCAACCAAGCCACCTCCTTTATCTAATATCTGTCTTTTGTGTTTCAAGGTTCTTGATTAGGGATTTTAAATTTCGTTTGGACTACCTATGAAACTTTGTGAATATAACTATTTAAATTCTCATGCTTTATAAATATACGAGGCACTTCAAAAATTTGAGGCCATCCAATATTAATCAACTCAAGGATTTTATTATATGGGATCAGACTTGTAGCTTCTGCGGGCTTGAAGCATGTGAAACGAACGTTAATGCGAGGACAATATAATTTGAAAAAAAGGGACATGTGGGGCATATAGAAAAAGATAACACAATTGGGAAGTAGAAGGTGGCTGTTTCCTAAATGTTATCTAACCTCCAGGCATAAAATTGATAAATTGAGTATGCATTGAATATCAAAGGGAAATTAGACAACTACTCATCCTGCTAGATTGGTCTATCTGTCTGCAAGTGACTGTATTTGTGCCGCTGCTATCAGATCTCATTATTACAATTGATCTAGTAACATTTAGTTAACTAGCTCATGGTCAGACTGGAAAAGTATGTTGGTTTTGATCTGTTCTTCAGTTACTGTTTACTGATTACAATACAGGAAGCCATGTACAAGATGTAGGCTTGAACTGGACTATTTACTCTCTCAGAATCTAATTGCAATTGAAAAAATGACTCATCTGGTACTTGTTGGAAACATATTCATTTTATCTTTACAGTCATTTTCTAAACAGGCATTTATTACCAATTGTTAAGGTCATATAAAATTATTATCTATGATTTTTTTGGATTCAACACTAAAGCTGAGTGAAATTTTCTTGTTTCAGTTAATTATTGCAGTGCAGAGATCCTTTTGCCACTATTACTTGTCAAAAACATATTGCTTTCTCTCCAAACAATACTTTTTTGTTTCTTATGCTCAAGGTCTTACAGATTTTTGCATGCTTTTTTAAAATACAAACTAAAGTTGGATTGAATTTCTCGTTTCAGTCGATTCTTGCAATGCAGAGGTCCATTCGCTCAAAGACGGCATCCATTGGTGGACTCAACAGTAGTTTCTGAAATAAGAAGATGCCTTGATAATGGCATAACATTTCAGGGTGATCTATTAAACTTTAGAAAGGATGGTTCTCCATTAATGAACAAATTGCAGCTAACCCCAATATACGGCGATGATGAAATAACCCATTTTCTTGGCATTCAATTCTTCACTGAAGCAAATGTTGATTTAGGTCCGCCCTCTGGTTCTTTCACAAAGGATTTAATGAAATTCTCCACTAGGTTCACATCTGATTCATTTTACCGGCCAGTCGCAGTAGAGCATTCTGGAAATATTTGCCGTGAAGTTTGTCACATGTTTCAACTGAGCGATGAGGTAATATCTCACAAAATTCTTTCGAGGTTGGCCCCAAGAGACATAGCATCGGTTGGTTCTGTGTGCAAGCGGCTCTATCAACTATCAAAGAATGAGGACCTTTGGAAAATGGTGTGCCAGAATGCATGGGCTAGCGAGACAACTCGAGCTTTAGAAAGTGTTCCAGCAGCAAAAAGGTTTGGTTGGAGAAGGCTGGCAAGAGAGCTGACCACCCTTGAGGCTGTAGCGGAGAAAAGTAACAGTTGGAGGTGCTGTCGAGCCATCTCTGCAATTTTAGTGCATGTGCTGTTGGAAACCGTGGTTGTTCTCTTTGGTGGTGAAGGGGTGAACATGCAACCTATGAATGATACGTTTGTCTTAGATTTGAATGCCAGTGCGCCAGAATGGAGGCATGTCAAGGTGAACTCCCCACCCCCGGGCCGGTGGGGTCACACCTTGTCTTGTCTAAATGGATCATGGTTAGTAGTGTTTGGTGGTTGTGGAAGACAAGGGCTACTAAATGATGTCTTCATATTGGATCTTGATGCAAAACAACCAGCATGGCGTGAGATCTCTGGACTCGCCCCTCCTCTCCCTAGATCTTGGCATAGTTCTTGCACCCTCGATGGTACCAAGCTCGTGGTATCAGGCGGGTGTGCGGATTCGGGCGTGCTTCTCAGTGACACATTCTTATTGGATCTAACTATGGAGAGACCGGCTTGGAGAGAAGTACCGGTTTCATGGACTCCACCATCAAGACTGGGCCACTCACTGTCTGTCTATGACACTCGGAAGATATTGATGTTTGGTGGACTAGCAAAAAGTGGACCTCTCCGTCTTCGATCAAGTGACGTGTTCACACTGGACTTGAGTGAAGAAGAGCCATGTTGGAGGTCCATAACTGGGAGTGGGATGCCTGGAGCTGGGAATCCTGCTGGTATTAGCCCACCGCCGAGGCTTGACCATGTTGCTGTGAGTTTACCCGGTGGTAGGATCTTGATCTTTGGTGGGTCAGTGGCGGGCTTCACCGATCTCAACTTTATCTCTTGGACCCGACGGAGGAGAAGCCCACATGGAGAATTCTGAATGTGCCTGGCCGACCTCCAAGGTTCGCTAGGGACATAGTACTTGGCCGTTGCAGGTACAAAGGCCATAGTACTTGGAGGCCAAACTGGAGAGGAATGGATGCTAAGCGAGCTCTATGAACTTTCGTTGGCGAGTTCTGCTTATGAGAGGATTGGAGCATAATGAAGCTATCCTGAGGGGTTTAAAAAAGTGTTCTCTTGAGAACTAATAATGTGATTAGCTGATTGAACATGATCATCCACATCAAAAGAGGGTGGGGTGGAGAGGGAGGGGAAAGATGGAAAAGAAAGAAAAGAAGATGAAAGGGGAAAGAGTGGTCAGTTATACATTTTCTGATGTAGGAGATGATTGTCACATATTTGTAGGGGAGTCTGGGCTGTTTAAAGACTTGGTCGTTAGTTGCACTTATCATTGTGTGCGCTATGCACTTCTGTGAGATAAGTGGACTTTAATTAGGCATTATTGTATGATTTTTATTATCACTCCTGCTATTATTTTGTAGGAAATCAAAAGAGAGTGCTGTATATAATTTGTACCTTCTCCCCTGTTTCCTTGCTTTTCATTGGTTCCTGATATTCAAAGTAGTCCAGACTGTTGACCATATTTTGAAATACTAGATTTGAGCTTATTTTTCTACAAAGCTAAATGTGGTTCCAGGTGAACATAAGTTATAATTGGTACTTGATACTTGATAAAGAGAGATTGTACACGAGTCTTTAGCTTTTCTGTTAATATGGAAATGAACTATTTCAATATTCCAAGGTTTTATTTATTTTCTGTTCAGTGAGAAGCCAGTTATGTTCTAAACTACTATTAGCATTTTTGTTAATCTTTGTGAACCTTTTAATTATCTAATTCAAGTTGATCCTGCGATGGGAAATGCACTTTTTATGTGATTATTTTTCTAAAGCTTGCATAAAGTCAAGAGCAGTTTATGCCTGAAGTGATCGCAAAGCCTGAACGTTGCTAGGCTCTGTTTTTCGCTACAAAAGAGACCTGCAGGCTCTTGTATACCATGGATAATGGATCGCTTGACAACCTTCATCTCTTCTGTAATTATTCTGCAACTCCTGATAAGTGATCTCACTGCTTTTCTCGTTACTCAACTTGTATGATTTTGTAATCCTCGTCTTTCTTTTTCCGACAAGTTTCAAGAGATACAAATGCAACTGTCTTTGCAAGTCTGATAGCTGTGTATGCCGGCTGGAGTTTTGCAGGTATCGAGGGAATAGGTTGGGATTGGGCTCTAGTTATCTGGCTATACACCATCGTTTTCTTCCCCCCTCTTGATTTCTTGAAGTTCGCTATCCGATATGTCCCCAGTGGAAAGGCATGGGACGACCTCCCGGAGAACATGGTAAAGTATTTAGGGTTAATTAAGGATAGAACCCCTATACTATTGCCAAATTGGACTTACTACTCCTATAGTTCAATTGTTGTGGATAGACGCCCTGAAAGAGTTCTATTATTGTAGATAGACCCCTCGAAATTGGTCAAAAAAAACTCACTCAGGGGGTCTATCTGCGACGATAAAATTATGGGGTTGGGGGGTTCATATGATTGCATATATATAATCCTTTTCTGATGTCATATATGATTGACTTGCTTTAAAAATTTTAGACTGAATTCAGTATGGCCCCAAGAGACATAGCATCGGTTGGTTCTGTGTGCAAGCGGCTCTATCAACTATCAAAGAATGAGGACCTTTGGAAAATGGTGTGCCAGAATGCATGGGCTAGCGAGACAACTCGAGCTTTAGAAAGTGTTCCAGCAGCAAAAAGGTTTGGTTGGAGAAGGCTGGCAAGAGAGCTGACCACCCTTGAGGCTGTAGCGTGGAGAAAAGTAACAGTTGGAGGTGCTGTCGAGCCATCTCGTTGCAATTTTAGTGCATGTGCTGTTGGAAACCGTGTTGTTCTCTTTGGTGGTGAAGGGGTGAACATGCAACCTATGAATGATACGTTTGTCTTAGATTTGAATGCCAGTGCGCCAGAATGGAGGCATGTCAAGGTGAACTCCCCACCCCCGGGCCGGTGGGGTCACACCTTGTCTTGTCTAAATGGATCATGGTTAGTAGTGTTTGGTGGTTGTGGAAGACAAGGGCTACTAAATGATGTCTTCATATTGGATCTTGATGCAAAACAACCAGCATGGCGTGAGATCTCTGGACTCGCCCCTCCTCTCCCTAGATCTTGGCATAGTTCTTGCACCCTCGATGGTACCAAGCTCGGTATCAGGCGGTGTGGATTCGGGCGTGCTTCTCAGTGACACATTCTTATTGGATCTAACTATGGAGAGACCGGCTTGGAGAGAAGTACCGGTTTCATGGACTCCACCATCAAGACTGGGCCACTCACTGTCTGTCTATGACACTCGGAAGATATTGATGTTTGGTGGACTAGCAAAAAGTGGACCTCTCCGTCTTCGATCAAGTGACGTGTTCACACTGGACTTGAGTGAAGAAGAGCCATGTTGGAGGTCCATAACTGGGAGTGGGATGCCTGGAGCTGGGAATCCTGCTGGTATTAGCCCACCAGGCTTGACCATGTTGCTGTGAGTTTACCCGTGGTAGGATCTTGATCTTTGGTGGGTCAGTGGCGGGCTTCACTGCATCTCAACTTTATCTCTTGGACCCGACGGAGGAGAAGCCCACATGGAGAATTCTGAATGTGCCTGGCCGACCTCCAAGGTTCGCTGGACATAGTACTTAAGGCGTTGCAGGTACAAAGGCCATAGTACTTGGAGGCCAAACTGGAGAGGAATGGATGCTAAGCGAGCTCTATGAACTTTCGTTGGCGAGTTCTGCTTATGAGAGGATTGGAGCATAATGAAGCTATCCTGAGGGGTTTAAAAAAGTGTTCTCTTGAGAACTAATAATGTGATTAGCTGATTGAACATGATCATCCACATCAAAAGAGGGTGGGGTGGAGAGGGAGGGGAAAGATGGAAAAGAAAGAAAAGAAGATGAAAGGGGGGAAAGAGTGGTCAGTTATACATTTTCTGATGTAGGAGATGATTGTCACATATTTGTAGGGGAGTCTGGGCTGTTTAAAGACTTGGTCGTTAGTTGCACTTATCATTGTGTGCGCTATGCACTTCTGTGAGATAAGTGGACTTTAATTAGGCATTATTGTATGATTTTTATTATCACTCCTGCTGCTATTATTTTGTAGGAAATCAAAAGAGAGTGCTGTATATAATTTGTACCTTCTCCCCCCTGTTTCCTTGCTTTTTCATTGGTTCCTGATATTCAAAGTAGTCCAGACTGTTGACCATATTTTGAAATACTAGATTTGAGCTTATTTTTCTACAAAGCTAAATGTGGTTCCAGGTGAACATAAGTTATAATTGGTACTTGATACTTGATAAAGAGAGATTGTACACGAGTCTTTAGCTTTTCTGTTAATATGGAAATGAACTATTTCAATATTCCAAGGTTTTATTTATTTTCTGTTCAGTGAGAAGCCAGTTATGTTCTAAACTACTATTAGCATTTTTGTTAATCTTTGTGAACCTTTTAATTATCTAATTCAAGTTGATCCTGCGATGGGAAATGCACTTTTTATGTGATTATTTTTCTAAAGCTTGCATAAAGTCAAGAGCAGTTTATGCCTGAAGTGATCGCAAAGCCTGAACGTTGCTAGGCTCTGTTTTTCGCTACAAAAGAGACCTGCAGGCTCTTGTATACCATGGATAATGGATCGCTTGACAACCTTCATCTCTTCTGTAATTATTCTGCAACTCCTGATAAGTGATCTCACTGCTTTTCTCGTTACTCAACTTGTATGATTTTGTAATCCTCGTCTTTCTTTTTCCGACAAGTTTCAAGAGATACAAATGCAACTGTCTTTGCAAGTCTGATAGCTGTGTATGCCGGCTGGAGTTTTGCAGGTATCGAGGGAATAGGTTGGGATTGGGCTCTAGTTATCTGGCTATACACCATCGTTTTCTTCCCCCCTCTTGATTTCTTGAAGTTCGCTATCCGATATGTCCCCAGTGGAAAGGCATGGGACGACCTCCCGGAGAACATGGTAAAGTATTTAGGGTTAATTAAGGATAGAACCCCTATACTATTGCCAAATTGGACTTACTACTCCTATAGTTCAATTGTTGTGGATAGACGCCCTGAAAGAGTTCTATTATTGTAGATAGACCCCTCGAAATTGGTCAAAAAAAACTCACTCAGGGGGTCTATCTGCGACGATAAAATTATGGGGTTGGGGGGTTCATATGATTGCATATATATAATCCTTTTCTGATGTCATATATGATTGACTTGCTTTAAAAATTTTAGACTGAATTCAGTATGAACAAGTTTCGAGGACTCCAACCACCTGAAACAACCAACATTTTTGAATTACCCAAGATGACTGAGCAGGTCGCCGAGGATAAGTTGCACGGTCGGTCAGACCCTGGCTCTGTATTGGTCGTGCAGTGTCAGTGGTGAAGTTGGACATTGTCAACACATAACAACAACCAAATCTACAGAGTTTTATCTTTCTCAATACAAGTGAGATACATGGAAGAGGAGCAACAAGGCTTGATATGATGAAGATTAAGCGTCCTTTTCTACTTTCTTCATGTCTTTTTACAGTTTTGTATGTGTTTTTGACATTGCGGGAGCTTGGTAATCTTGACAGCCTTCAAATCTGAGCTTTACTTGATTGGAACAGATCAAATAATTTCAACAGTTCAGTTTGGTTCAGCTTTAAAATATGTTTGGGTTGGTTCGGTTTGGAAAAAAGGAAAAAAAAAAACATTGGTTCTCTGTTCTCCCAAGCTTGTTACTTCCATTGAGCCTGAACAGTGAATTAGTTTGGTTCTACTTTGTCTGCTTCTGCACAATATACTATAGACATCGCACAAATATAACTATTTCTTGAGTAATAGCCATCAATTCCTGCATCTCATGCAGCTCACCCAGCCAAATTGATTTGAATGAAGAATTGCCAACAATTATACATGTATTAAGAGCGTTATTGACATGACAAATCTTTTGAGGTAAAATTCCTCAAAAGAAATACAATGATAAAACTGGAAAAGGTTCTTTTCTTTAGTTTTTAATTTAATGAAATCACATTCAAATTTCATGCAGATTGATTGTCTGCCTTCTTGAAGTAAGAGTTTGAATCCTCATTCATGCAAATCTTCTGAGGTAGCCTTGTTTGATATTGCTAAAAGCTTGCCTCTTCTGTTGTTGGCCTCCTCAAAAAGTACCGCAAACTATTAGCTAGAACCTGCACACACAAAAAGCAACTAGTTTAACAATTTAGTCACGTTATAAATGCATAATTTGAGATTGATAGTCTGCAGCTTTTCAAGAATTTTTACCTGTTCTAGAGGCTTGATAATAGGTTTATTCTTGTAACTGACATGAAACTTTGCTTTTGCCAATAATCCCTGCATGAGGAAAGATTAAAAGTGTACATTTGTCTGCTCATAGTAGATTCAAAGTGAGTGAAAACTCTTTCAGTACATTTTGATATAATTTACCTCTGTATCAAATTCTCCTGATTGAACAGTGATGTTTATGTCAGTAATGATCTTAACAAGATCTACCAGTAATCCAGGTCGGTCTGCTGTCTCCACCACTAGTAAACTTTAAAAGGAGAGAAAGTATTGAGTTATTAGCTTCCATTGCATCACAAAATTCTCATAAGAGAGAGGAGTTCAGAATAATTTGAGGATAATATTTGCTTAGGACTTGCATTAATAAGATAGAAGTGCCGAGTGATAACATATCTACAACTGTAAGGCTACAATACAAGAAACCACATGGTATTAGCCCACCGCCGAGGCTTGACCATGTTGCTGTGAGTTTACCCGGTGGTAGGATCTTGATCTTTGGTGGGTCAGTGGCCGGGCTTCACTCCGCATCTCAACTTTATCTCTTGGACCCGACGGAGGAGAAGCCCACATGGAGAATTCTGAATGTGCCTGGCCGACCTCCAAGGTTCGCTAGACATAGTACTTAGGCGTTGCAGGTACAAAGGCCATAGTACTTGGAGGCCAAACTGGAGAGGAATGGATGCTAAGCGAGCTCTATGAACTTTCGTTGGCGAGTTCTGCTTATGAGAGGATTGGAGCATAATGAAGCTATCCTGAGGGGTTTAAAAAAGTGTTCTCTTGAGAACTAATAATGTGATTAGCTGATTGAACATGATCATCCACATCAAAAGAGGGTGGGGTGGAGAGGAGGGGAAAGATGGAAAAGAAAGAAAAGAAGATGAAAATCAAAAGCATATTGACAAATTGCATACCTAACTTAAAATGAAGGGTATTTCATTTAGAGATATCAAACAATTATTCAAGTGAGAAAGAAAAGCATTAAGTTAATTGACATCATTTATACAATGAAAAATGAAAGGTAAAACATGGAATGCGTCCTCAAGCAGTAGTAAGGTACAACTGCATTATCTGTCTCACATGAAATTTACGATACTAAGCCTTCTCAAGATGATACATTCTTCATTTTCTAGTAAAAAGTATTGGTAGAACACCCTCTAAACTGAAGCTAGATTCAATTTAAATAGTCCCCGGTTTATTTGGAAAAAAGGACAGAAAAAAACTCACTTCTTTAGGTTGCTCAGTTCCAAAGGTCGCTCCCATAGCCAACTGGCTGCTCGATTCCTAATCAACCAAGTATAATCCTCACATAGCATCTTAGGGTGCAACAGCATATGCAATCTCTATAAAGAACCAGAAAAGACCGTAACAAATTTTACCGGATGATATTCAAGAAGATTGTTAATAATTGTCAAGCGTATTGCTTCTAAAAGCTCGGATCATCAACTTTCCTTCCAGTAGAACTACAAAGCATCATAACCACGGAAACTCATCAACCATCTATTGAACTCCGATTGTATAAAATAGAGAAGCTTTTTTATAGAGAACTCGCCTTAGTAATAGCAAACTTGTTGTGCTTGCCAGATGAGTCCAAACATACACTAGCCTTGACAACATTCAGGCCTAGATTCTTAAGCGAGTTCATCTTTAGAAATAAAGAAGAAAATTTGTTAAGTTTAAACATATAATCAGTTGGGTTAATTGCAGATAGACCCCATGTAGTTCTATTCTTGCAGATAGATACTCCCAATGAATTTTTGACTCTTTTACCCTCATGAGATCTATTTGTCAAAATATAATTTTCTCTTATGCGACAAGTTTCAAGAGATACAAATGCAACTGTCTTTGCAAGTCTGATAGCTGTGTATGCCGCTGGAGTTTTGCAGGTATCGAGGGAATAGGTTGGGATTGGGCTCTAGTTATCTGGCTATACACCATCGTTTTCTTCCCCTCTTGATTTCTTGAAGTTCTATCCGATATGTCCCCAGTGGAAAGGCATGGGACGACCTCCCGGAGAACATGGTAAAGTATTTAGGGTTAATTAAGGATAGAACCCTATACTATTGCCAAATTGGACTTACTACTCCTATAGTTCAATTGTTGTGGATAGACCCTGAAAGAGTTCTATTATTGTAGATAGACCCCCTAAAAGGGTCAAAAAACTCACTCAGGGGTCTATCTGTAACAACTTTGAGGAGTCTATCCATAATTAACCCATATAATCATTTTGACCGCCAGGAAAAAAATACCACAAAAAGATGTAATATTATTTTACAGTGTCAAGGAGAGCCCCAGGCGATCACCAAAAGTGACCGACAATAGTTGAGTCTGGATCGAGTCCTGATCTATTATAACTTTGGGAGTAGGAACTGTATCGGTCTCATTAGGACTCCCATCCTGTTAAGTACCCAACAATTCAAAGAATTACAGATGCAATCCTAGCAATTGCACTGAGGTAATTATATATTTATACCTCCACAGCAGTTGGAGATGCAGCTCTAGGGATGCTCACAGCTGAAGATGATGATAACCTAACAATTACCAAAGAACAAAATAAACTGATGCTAGTCATAAACATAAAAACATGAGAAGAATTATAAAATGTAATCCAAACAAATCAATGTCAAAGACCACTCGCAAATGCTACTCGTCAACCCTCTATTCTTCATTCATGTAGATTTTACTTCACACCAAGATCACTCGTAAATACTACAAGCAATCAATAAGTATGAGATGAGATGAAATTTGTTTTATTTTACTTTTTTTTGCACAGCATTGTTCACGCGTTCATTCAAGAAGTACACATAGATCTCTTGATCTATCCTCAGTTAAAGAAGCTAATCAGGATACAAAATCAGATCTATGAGTAGAGACCATGGAAAAACAATCTTCATAACGACATGCTTAGATCTCAAGCAACTACTAGCAGATTTATACTGTGTACAAAAATCCAACAAAGAGAGAAATAGCAGAGCAAACAATAAACTTCAACCAGTTCACATTGCACAGAGAAGCCTGTGGCTATAATGAGAAATACCCACCAACAATTTCAAAGATGAACGAGGAAAATTTCAAGAACCCACAAATAATTTCCCAAAAAAAAAACCCTCCAAATTTCAAGAGAAAACAGCAATAATACCTTCGATCTCTGATGGGAACCAACGAGGGAAAGCCCAAATGGGCACAAGACTTAACAGAAAACAAGCAGTTGTCTGCCGTTTTCAAGCCCGAGCAGCAAACCTTGAGAGCTCCAGAAGCCATGGCAACAGCCATTGAGAGAAACCCAGCTCTTTGTTTCTCCCAAATTTCCCCTCTTTCTTCTCTCTCTCTCTCTCTCTCTTTTTGAGCGCTAGAAACAAGAAGAAGAAAAGGGTGAACAAGTGGGATGGGCTTAGCCATTGGAAGAAACCCACCCACAGGAAATATCTAGTCTTTAATCTATCTATGCATTTGGACGTTTGAGCTCAATTCATCAGTCTCTTTCTCTCCTCTCTCTCTCTCTCTCTCTCTTTGATTTCTCTTGCTATTTGTTTGAAGACAGCCCATCATTTCTTTTGGATAGATGGGGTAAGAAACCGTTGGAGTAGATGGGTTATGGTTGGATTTATCATTTATCCATTACCCATCATTTCTTTCCCCAACATCTATCATCAAAATTTTCTTTTTTTTTCTCTTTTTAAGAATATTTTTCCAACCCTCCATTGTTTACTTAGTATTACATATTTTATCCTGGACATTGATGTTATACCCGTTTGAATTTCACTTCTTTAGGTTGCTCAGTTCCAAAGGTCGCCCATAGCCAACTGGCTGCTCGATTCCTAATCAACCAAGTATAATCCTCACATAGCATCTTAGGGTGCAACAGCATATGCAATCTCTATAAAGAACCAGAAAAGACCGTAACAAATTTTACCGATGATATTCAAGAAGATTGTTAATAATTGTCAAGCGTTATTGCTTCTAAAAGCTCCGATCATCAACTTTCCTTCCAGTAGAACTACAAAGCATCATAACCACGGAAACTCATCAACCATCTATTGAACTCCGGATTGTATAAAATAGAGAAGCTTTTTTTTATAGAGAGAACTCACGCCTTAGTAATAGCAAACTTGTTGTGCTTGCCAGATGAGTCCAAACATACACTAGCCTTGACAACATTCAGGCCTAGATTCTTAAGCGAGTTCATCTTTAGAAATAAAGAAGAAAATTTGTTAAGTTTAAACATATAATCAGTTGGGTTAATTGCAGATAGACCCCATGTAGTTCTATTCTTGCAGATAGATACTCCCAATGAATTTTTGACTCTTTTACCCTCATGAGATCTATTTGTCAAAATATAATTTTCTCTTTATGACGGTAGAAGAGTCAAAAAAAATTCACTCAGGGGTCTATCTGTAACAACTTTGAGGAGTCTATCCATAATTAACCCATATAATCATTTTGACCCGCCAGGAAAAAAAATACCACAAAAAGATGTAATATTATTTTACAGTGTCAAGGAGAGCCCCGAGGCGATCACCAAAAGTGACTTCGACAATAGTTGAGTCTGGATCGGAGTCCTGATCTATTATAACTTTGGGAGTAGGAACTGTATCAGTCTCATTAGGACTCCCATCCTGTTAAGTACCCAACAATTCAAAGAATTACAGATGCAATCCTAGCAATTGCACTGAGGTAATTATATATTTATACCTCCACAGCAGTTGGAGATGCAGCTCTAGGGATGCTCACAGCTGAAGATGATGATAACCTAACAATTACCAAAGAACAAAATAAACCGATGCTCATCATCATAAACATAAAAACATGAGAAGAACTATAAAATGTAATCCAAACAAATCAATGTCAAAGACCACTCGCAAATGCTACTCGCCAACCCTCTATTATTCATTCATGTAGATTTTACTTCACACCAAGATCACTCGTAAATACTACAAGCAATCAATAAGTATGAGATGAGATGAAATTTGTTTTATTTTACTTTTTTTTTTCACAGCATTGTTCACGCGTTCATTCAAGAAGTACACATAGATCTCTTGATCTATCCTCAGTTAAAGAAGCTAATCAGGATACAAAATCAGATCTATAAGTAGAGACCATGGAAAAGCAATCTTCATAACGACATGCTTAGATCTCAAGCAACTACTAGCAGATTTATACTGTGTACAAAAATCCAACAAAGAGAGAAATAGCAGAGCAAATACAATAAACTTCAACCAGTTCACATTGCACAGAGACGCCTGTGGATATGATGAGAAATACCCACCAACAATTTCAAAGATGAAGGAGGAAAATTTCAAGAACCCACAAATAATTTCCCCAAAAAAAAACAAAAAACCCCCAAATTTGAAGAGAAAGCAGCAATACCTTCGATCTCTGATGGGAACCAAAGAGGGAAAGCCCAAATGGGCACAAGACTTAACAGAAAACAAGCAGTTGTCTGCCGTTTTCAAGCCCGAGCAGCAAACCTTGAGAGCTCCAGAAGCCATGGCAACAGCCATTGAGAGAAACCCAACTCTTTGTTTCTCCCAAATTTCCCCTCTTTCTTCTCTCTCTCTCTCTCTCTTTTTGAGCGCTAGAAACAAGAAGAAGAAAAGGGTGAACAAGTGGGATGGGCTTAGCCATTGGAAGAAACCCACCCACAGGAAATATCTAGTCTTTAATCTATCTATACATTTGGACGTTTGAGCTCAATTCATCAGTCTCTTTCTCTCTTCTCTCTCTCTCTCTCTCTCTCTGATTTCTCTTGCTATTTGTTTGAAGACAGCCCATCATTTCTATTGGATAGATGGGGTAAGAAACCGTTGGAGTAGACGCATTATAGTTGGATTTGTCATTTATCCATTACCCATCATTTCTTTCCCCAACATCTATCATCAAAAAAAAAAAAAAAATCTCTTTTTAAGAATATTTTTCCAACCCTTACATTGTTTACTTAGTTATTACATATTTTATCCTGGATATTGATGTTATACCCGTTTGAATTTTATTGTTTTCTATTTTACTCCTGAATCGCGTGTAATTTCCTACGTTTGTTTTCATCGTATCTATTTTTGTATCAATATGTATGTATATTCGATTTTGATAGATGTAGATTACGTTTTTCTTACGGAACCATATATGTCTTCACATTGGTTCGAAATTAATGAATAGATACAAATATGATAAATGTTTATTTACAATATGAAAAATTCTGATATGTGTATATAGCATTGCGTAACATGAATTTCTTTCAACAACCTCTTCCGTTACGAAATTGACTATACGGAAATAGTGTCCATATCATTTTCAATCCTTCTACTATTTTATTTTTCATTTTCTAGTAAAAGTATTGGTAGAACACCCTCTAAACTGAAGCTAGATTCAATTTAAATAGTCCCCGGTTTATTTGGAAAAAAGGACAGAAAAAAACTCACTTCTTTAGGTTGCTCAGTTCCAAAGGTCGCTCCCATAGCCAACTGGCTGCTCGATTCCTAATCAACCAAGTATAATCCTCACATAGCATCTTAGGGTGCAACAGCATATGCAATCTCTATAAAGAACCAGAAAAGACCGTAACAAATTTTACCGGATGATATTCAAGAAGATTGTTAATAATTGTCAAGCGTATTGCTTCTAAAAGCTCCGGATCATCAACTTTCCTTCCAGTAGAACTACAAAGCATCATAACCACGGAAACTCATCAACCATCTATTGAACTCCGGATTGTATAAAATAGAGAAGCTTTTTTTTATAGAGAGAACTCACGCCTTAGTAATAGCAAACTTGTTGTGCTTGCCAGATGAGTCCAAACATACACTAGCCTTGACAACATTCAGGCCTAGATTCTTAAGCGAGTTCATCTTTAGAAATAAAGAAGAAAATTTGTTAAGTTTAAACATATAATCAGTTGGGTTAATTGCAGATAGACCCCATGTAGTTCTATTCTTGCAGATAGATACTCCCAATGAATTTTTGACTCTTTTACCCTCATGAGATCTATTTGTCAAAATATAATTTTCTCTTTATGACGGTAGAAGAGTAACAAAAAATTCACTCAGGGGTCTATCTGTAACAACTTTGAGGAGTCTATCCATAATTAACCCATATAATCATTTTGACCCGGGAAAAAAATACCACAAAAAGATGTAATATTATTTTACAGTGTCAAGGAGAGCCCGGTGATCACCAAAAGTGACTTCGACAATAGTTGAGTCTGGATCGAGTCCTGATCTATTATAACTTTGGGAGTAGGAACTGTATCAGTCTCATTAGGACTCCCATCCTGTTAAGTACCCAACAATTCAAAGAATTACAGATGCAATCCTAGCAATTGCACTGAGGTAATTATATATTTATACCTCCACAGCAGTTGGAGATGCAGCTCTAGGGATGCTCACAGCTGAAGATGATGATAACCTAACAATTACCAAAGAACAAAATAAACTGATGCTATCATCATAAACATAAAAACATGAGAAGAATTATAAAATGTAATCCAAACAAATCAATGTCAAAGACCACTGCAAAATGCTACTCGCCAACCCTCTATTCTTCATTCATGTAGATTTTACTTCACACCAAGATCACTCGTAAATACTACAAGCAATCAATAAGTATGAGATGAGATGAAATTTGTTTTATTTTACTTTTTTTCAGCATTGTTCACGCGTTCATTCAAGAAGTACACATAGATCTCTTGATCTATCCTCAGTTAAAGAAGCTAATCAGGATACAAAATCAGATCTATAGTAGAGACCATGGAAAAACAATCTTCATAACGACATGCTTAGATCTCAAGCAACTACTAGCAGATTTATACTGTGTACAAAAATCCAACAAAGAGAGAAATAGCAGAGCAAACAATAAACTTCAACCAGTTCACATTGCACAGAGACGCCTGTGGCTATGATGAGAAATACCCACCAACAATTTCAAAGATGAACGAGGAAAATTTCAAGAACCCACAAATAATTTCCCAAAAAAAAAACCCTCCAAATTTCAAGAGAAAACAGCAATAATACCTTCGATCTCTGATGGGAACCAACGAGGGAAAGCCCAAATGGGCACAAGACTTAACAGAAAACAAGCAGTTGTCTGCCGTTTTCAAGCCCGAGCAGCAAACCTTGAGAGCTCCAGAAGCCATGGCAACAGCCATTGAGAGAAACCCAGCTCTTTGTTTCTCCCAAATTTCCCCTCTTTCTTCTCTCTCTCTCTCTCTCTTTTTGAGCGCTAGAAACAAGAAGAAGAAAAAGGGTGAACAAGTGGGATGGGCTTAGCCATTGGAAGAAACCCACCCACAGGAAATATCTAGTCTTTAATCTATCTATGCATTTGGACGTTTGAGCTCAATTCATCAGTCTCTTTCTCTCTCTCTCTCTCTCTCTCTCTCTGATTTCTCTTGCTATTTGTTTGAAGACAGCCCATCATTTCTTTTGGATAGATGGGGTAAGAAACCGTTGGAGTAGATGGGTTATGGTTGGATTTATCATTTATCCATTACCCATCATTTCTTTCCCCCAACATCTATCATCAAAATTTTCTTTTTTTCTTTTTAAGAATATTTTTCCAACCCTTACATTGTTTACTTAGTATTACATATTTTATCCTGGACATTGATGTTATACCCGTTTGAATTTTATTGTTTTCTATTTTACTCCTGAATCGTGTAATTTCCTACGTCTGTTTTCATCATATCTATTTTTGTATCAATATGTATGTATATTCAATTTTGATAGATGTAGATTACGTTTTCTTACGGAACCATATATGTCTTCACATTGGTTCGAAATTAATGAATAGATACAAATATGATAAATGTTTATTTACAATATGAAAATTCTGATATGTGTATATAGCATTGCGTAACATGAATTTCTTTCAACAACCTCTTCCGTTACGAAATTGACTATACGGAAATAGTGTCCATATCATTTTCAATCCTTCTACTATTTTATTTTTCATTTTACTAGAATGGGTTTGAGTTGCATTAACTTTTTTTTTTTGATTAAAACAAAGGAATATGCTCCACTAACAAGGAACATATTCCATTTTGGGCAGGCTTTTTTGCATTTACGGATTTTTAAATATTTATTTCTTTTATTAATAAAAAATTTGTTTTCTCTTAGTTTTTTGGATTCCGACATTGTTATCGTTGTCTCATTATAATATTCAATTGAGTTTCTATCTTTAGCTGTTTACGAATTCAGGCTTAAGATATTTTTACGAAGCGTTGCTGGCCCGGCCCAGTAACTGGCTGATTGGGCGGCCAACAGCCCAATTGGCCCAAGTAACACCCCTAGAAGTAAGATAGTTTTCTAAATAAAATTCATATCTTTAACAAGTTTTCATCCATTAAAAAAATAAAAACAATTTTTTCTGTATCTCCAACTTCACAATAAAACCAAATAATCCCTAACAAAGATATATATGATACCATCATAGCATCATCTAACCTAGCCTAGAACAAGTGACCCAATTGAGAACAAAGAATGAGACGGATCATAACGATTAAAAGGGGCAAATTTGTTTTTAAAAGGTGTAATTTAATAACAAGTTGCTATCATATATATATATATATATATATATATATATATATATATATATATATATATATATATATCCCTTTCTTACTTCATCACAAGTCATTTCTTCTTTTAGACCCTTCTGCACTCCTCACTACGGAACCTTTTTTAGTCAATTATTATTATTAGAATTTATTTTTGTATAACTGCCGTACTAAACTATAGAAACACTTGGAGTAAAAAGAAAAAAGAAAATCTCTAATAAAGAAACGTCAAATAAACAACTACATTGAAAGGGATAATAATCTTTTAAGTCTAGGAAAAATGAGTAAGAAAGAATACACTGACAGCATAAAGGGCCTAAGAGTAATATTCCATTAAAAAAACGTTAACTAAACTAAATGGAAAATTCTGTTAGAGCCCCTAAAAGAGCCAAAACTTTGCCCCACCTCCGCCAGATGACCTCACTGATTTCAAAACTGGGTCCCACTTAGCAGCCATCACAAAAGAAAATGTCCTCACCTCTCTCTCTCTCTCTCTCTCTAATAAGGTTAGGGTTTGAGGACCCGATTCTTCTTCTATCGCTCGCCAGTCCTCAGGATTAAAGGTGATGTATCTAAATCTTGTTATCTAAATCTTGTTATTGTTTAATTTTGGGGTCTAAAGGTTTAAACTTTATTCATATAATTACTGTTTTAGCTGTTTTTTAATTGGCATATTGATCGATTAGGGGAAAAAGATAGTTTAAGCTAAACATAGGGATTATATCCAGGATCTGATTGCAGGAAACTTGGAATTTGATCTTTGATGGTAATTTGACCCTGTGGTAAGCCTTTGAATGATTAAGTTGGCTTAATATTGTTGGTTGTAAATTATTGTTGTGGTAAGCTCATTTGCTTTAACTATGGAGAGGTGTGACTCACAACAAGATTGACAACAATAAAGCCTTTATCCCAGTTTTTAGGGTCGGCTGCATGAATCCTATTTTCCCCGTCAGTTTTGTTATGGGTCGTCTCCTCCGTTAAGTTAATTATGATTGTGTCCATCTTAATTGCTTTCTAACCACGTTATGGAGAGGCAAATGATATAATCAATTTTTATTGTTTTGATTGATGTGCTCTCCTTTCTCCGCGGAGAGTGTGTGGAATGCGGAGCAGTCCAACGAATTGGTACTTTGTTGACAGAGAGCATGTTCAATGAAGATCCAATAGCCTTACGTCTAATTATATGCTTGCATGCTAAAATTGCGGTAATGAACTGTTCCACCTTGTTCAATTGTGCAATAAGCAATAGTCCTATTATTCAGTGCCTTCAGTCAAGCTGAAGCTTAAAGATTTCATCATGACCCAAGCTTGGGCTTTTTACTTTAAGGAAGATGCCTTTTCCATTGAGAAACCATTGAACACCTTCTTCCTTCTTAATCTTAGCTTAGACCGAAGCTTGTCTTAGATCCTCCCCAACCTTCATAACTTGTGAGTGAGTTGTGCATGCAGAGTCTCTCAAGGATATCTTAGATCCAAGCATTTATAGAGATTTTAGTTTCTTAGAGGAGTTGTTTAGTGTTTGGTCATGTGAGAGATAGAACGGGTTGCATACTATTGTAGCAATTAGTTGTGAAAAAATCTCATAGATTTGGATGTAGCTTTTTTTCATATAAATGCTTGTTTCCTAATATAAGATTGATTTATCTTGCAGCTTCTTAAGCACCTGGATATCTGGGAAAATTCGCTATTGCAATGTCTTCAAGTAACTCACACAAGAGGCGAATCCAATCTCTCGACCTGCAAGATAATCAACATGCAAACCCTAAATGGAAGGATGCTGTCTGCTCCATCTGTTTGGAGTTCCCACACAATTGTGTCCTACTCAATTGTTCCTCATACGACAAAGGTTGCCGACCCTTCATATGTGATACTAACCATAATCACTCAAATTGTCTCGACCGGTTCAAAGCTGCACACAAATTACCTATCACCAGCACAAAGACCTCTTTGTCTTCAAACCCTGACGGGTGTCCGACCTGCCCACTGTGCCGAGGAGCTGTGACAGGGTGGGTCGTAATTGATGAAGCCCGGCTCTATTTCAACTCAAAGAAGAGATCTTGCGAAGAGAGAGAATGTTCATATATTGGCAACTACACTGAACTTCAATCACATGCTAAAGAAAATCACCCCAATGCACGCCCATCTGAAGTTGATCCTGCTAGGAGACTCGATTGGGAAAATTTCCAGCAATCTTCTGAAATCATCGATGTATTGAGCACTATACACTCTGAAGTGCCAAACAGTTTGGTGTTTGGAGATTATGTTATTGAGTATGGTGATGAGTCTGCGGATGAGTATGAGGATTTTCCAGGTGATGAAGGCAATTGGTGGACCTCTTGCATTTTGTATCAGGTGTTTGATAACTTCAGGGCTTCGAGGAGTAGGCGGAGATCCAGGGCAATTGATTTCAGGAGAGGTCAGCAGAGATCAGCGTATGATGCTTCAAATGGAGATGATGGTTCTATTTCACCTCCAGATTTTGGAGAATATAGATTTGGGGACAGTGACGATGATTTTGTTACTACAAGAGTAAGTGGTGACAGGGCAGCAGTAGCAGTAGCAGTAGCTCTGGTCATCGCAGGTAACTGTTTCATCTCCAGGTTCTATTAAAGTTGAAGTAGATCAATTGATTAAAGGGTCAATTGCGAATAGACCCCTGTAGCACCACCTAATTGCAAAGAGACCCCTTGTAGCATTGGCCTAAGTGTGAATACACCCCCCTTAGTGAACTTTTACTCTTTCAAAAGTAAAAAAAAAAGTAGCACTTGGGGGTCAATGCTCACTAATAGAACTAGAGAAGGGGGGTTCTATCCTCCTCAAAACTTCTTTAATGATTTTAAGAGTAAAAAAAAAATTCACCCAGGGGGTCTATTTGCAATTGAGTGATACTACATGGGGTCTGTTCACAATTAACCCTTGATTGAATTATAGGGTTTTTCGATATTAGTCCTCCAAATCTTTCATATTTTGAAATCAGTCCCCCAAATCTTTTAAGTGTTTTGAAATTAGTCCCTCTAGGTAGCAAGTGGTTGGAATTGAGGGAATATCCTGTCATCGTAAACATTTTGGATGCACTACCACTTATAAACTTGTGCATTCAAACCCAAATCCATTTAACTTAAACTTCGGCATCTTTAACATTTTGGTTTGATTTGGGTGTTGATTTTGGGAAAGAAATTTCCCCTTTCTCCGAAAGTCGAAGCGGGACACGAGGGTAACTTGGTAGTTACCCGTTCCTGGTTAACCACTAACACAGCCGTTGTTAACAATTTGGTTGGTAAATATAATAGGGGGACTAATTTCAAGTAAATATAATAGGGGACTAAACGTTTAAAAAGATTTGTGGTGCTAATTTTAAAATATGGAAATTTTGGGGACTAATTTCAAAATGTGAAAGATATGGGGGACTAATATCGGAAAAAAAACCCCCTTAAACTATTGATTCAAGCAGGATGTGTTCTAGTTCGCTTGCTGATTATATTTTTCCCTTGATTATGTGATTCAGCTACAGGAGGCGCAGGTCTCAGCACCACGACCCCTCGTCCTCAGTTTAATTTGTAACATTTGTTATGATCCAGTTCAGAAACGGGGTTTTCCGATCAGTATCTATATTTATTCTATTGTAATTCTATCGGTTGAAAACTATTCTTTTGTGAACCTTTTTTTTTTTTTTTTTTGTATATATTAATGACACATTTCATGGCATTGAAAGCAGCTATTGCTTCTTTTCTTGTGTGTGGATCAGCTTCCAAATGCTATTCTTGTCTTGCTGCGCATTCTGATACCTCCCTGAGATTCTGCTACCATTTATGCGGAAATGTTCATATATGAAAGGATTTCTGAGTTGCTTGCAGATATGTTATGGTTAGGGGTAAGCAAACGACCGGAATGCTTGGTTTTAACAAATTTTGATCGAACCAAACCATCCTATATTTGGCACCAAATCATACCAACCCAACTCAGTTCGGTTTTGTTCAATTCAGTCTGTGGGGTTCAACATACTTAGGTAAGAAAATGAATTATTTGGCTCAAAAGAAAGATGCGGATCAAGATTCAACTTGTATCTTTAAGCAGTGTTGAAACATTTAATCAGTGAAGAAATGCCTATTTGTTTACAGAGTGCCGAGCATATCTAACCAAGAGAAAAAGAACTTTTAACTAATTAGATCATAAAACTAACCATGATGACTACCATCACACAGTTTCACTTTAATATTCAGTTGTGCAGAAAATATTCAGATTCCTACTTCAGTTTTTATAGAAAGTTTAGGCAGCAGATGAACAAGAAACAAGGGCAGAATCTCCTGCTGGATCGATAAAAAGGAAATCCAAGACACCTGAACCTCCATCTTGAAGCCTAAGGAGCCAAAGAGAAAGAACTCCCAAGTTTCCTGCATTTTGTTTAATCGTTAGTTTCATTTATAAAAATAAAAAAAAACATATTTCAGTATATTTCTTTTATGGTTTTGTTCTTTGAAAGATCAAACAAACAAACTTTAAGTATCGAGATAATCTATGACTAGTTGTCCAAGAAATATGGCATCGAAAGAGCAGATAAAGTACATTGTGTTATGAGGAAATAATTATGCATAATTTGGGATCTCGAACATCAAGTGCAAAAAGTTTATGAGTTCAATTGTATATAGGGATTCTAGTTTCTTACACACCTGCAGAAGAAAACACTCATAAGGCCATAAATTTCTCCAGAAAATCATCAAAAGTTACAAAGGGCTGTACAACATATGTCATAATTTCTATGGATGGAACAGTATGATGACTTAAAGCTACTATTGTTCCATTCAACAGACGTCTATGAAGAATCAAATAAAGGATTATATTGTTTGAACTGGTGGAAAAGAAGATAAGATGCGAAAACTGTTCTAAATTCTCTTAGGCCATACATGCTGATATATAAAATGGTATGATCACAACGTACCTATCAATACAGATCTCCTAATTGGGTTATTTAGATATTATAACAATTACATGAATGCAAAGTAGAATCAGAAAGCCACTATTATTTTATCCAAAACCGATATAGGGAGTTTAAAAAGAAGATACTGTTTGAATTTGTAGACGAAAAGATGTCAGCAGAACTATTCTAAGTTCTATTTGGGTATACAATCCAAATGTATAGACAACGGTACGACTACAATATGGTGATGTTATATATAAAGTAGTATCTAATAGTAGGGGTTATGTTGATATCATGACAATTATGTGGATGGAACAGTATGATGGCAACAAACTACTACTACTCCATTCCAAATCCACCGAACTGCATGGGTGTGCTACATGGAGCAATGACAGAAAGGCCTAATTCATAGCTGAACAAAAAAGATCTTAATTTGAACCGATTCTACTAGTGAGAATATATGTGTGTGTACGTGGCATAGCGTGCAGTGTGATATGATCATCGAGCATGACATCACCTACCAATACAAGTAATATCTAGTAATACAAAAGATTGAACCGAAACCTAACCTCCCAATTAATATTTTTGTCATGTATAATAAATTGTCGTCAAGAAAAGCTTCAATACATACCCCATCATTCCAAATCGTCATGAACGATTTGATGGAAGTTTCTTGCGTGAATTTCTTCATGAAAAGTGCGAACCAAGCGCTCTGCGAGGCTCTGCAGATCATCACACTTGCATCGTCCTCTTTGAACTTGCTCGCATGTATGATGGCAACAAACTACTACTACTCCATTCCAAATCCACCGAACTGCATGGGTGTGCTACATGGAGCAATGACGAAAGGCCTAATTCATAGTGAACAAAAAGATCTTAATTTGAACCAGATTCTACTAGTGAGAATATATATGTGCGTATGCATAGTAATGCAGATATGATATGATCATCGAGCATGACATCACCTACCAATACAAGTAATATCTAGTAATACAAAAGATTGAACCGAAACCTAACCTCCCAATTAATATTTTTGTCATGTATAATAAATTGTCGTCAAGAAAAGCTTCAATACATACCCCATCATTCCAAATCATTGGCAAATGTTGATGGAATTTGGAAGCTTCAGAATTTCTTCATGAAAAGTAACCAAATCATTTCAGATCATCACACTTGCATCGTCCTCTTTGAACTTGCTCGCATGTATGATGGCAACAAACTACTACTACTCCATTCCAAATCCACCGAACTGCATGGGTGTGCTACATGGAGCAATGACGAAAGGCCTAATTCATAGCTGAACAAAAAGATCTTAATTTGAACCAGATTCTACTAGTGAGAATATATATGTGTGCGCGTGTGTGATATGATCATCGAGCATGACATCACCTACCAATACAAGTAATATCTAGTAATACAAAAGATTGAACCGAAACCTAACCTCCCAATTAATATTTTTGTCATGTATAATAAATTGCTGTCGAGAAAAGCTTCAATACATACCCCATCATTCCAAATCAGTTCGCATTGATGGAAGATGGAATTTCTTCATGAAAAGTGCGAACCAACTGCTCTGCGAGGCTCTGCAGATCATCACACTTGCATCGTCCTCTTTGAACTTGCTCGCATGCTGATCCATCTGAGAAATTCCTTCCTGAAACTACTGTTAATGTTCCTGTCACGCTCCAACTGTCTGATCACACTTACAGTCTCCCGATACTTAGTATCCATATAAATTGTAACTCAACTCAATCACACTAGCGCCTTCATAAACTTTCCACATTTACCTTTGATGTTTAATCTGTGCAGTTAGTTAGATTATTCAACACTTTAATCACCAAGAATATATACTGGGTGATGCCAAGATAGGACTATCGTTTGAATTGATCGGATTTCAAAAGCTACTTCAAAACTTGTGTCCCACTAATTGCTCTTAAACCTTGAGTTATTTTATTTTATTTTTATAAAATGTTACTTTTAGATCCACTAAATTCCTTTTTTTTTTTTGGAATTTTGACTCCAATACTAAAACGAGGTTACCTCTCAATTATCCGTAGCCGTCATGACCTTACCACATGACATCAACATATTAAAAAGATCCTGAATATTTCAGTGTGTAGAAGAAAGAAAGACGTTATTTTCTCTTAGAGATGTTGGGACATGCATCCGTTACAGTACATGTATTGATAATGTAGGTGTATCGCAGTTTGGACATTAGAGGCTTTTAAGTACGAATATCAAACTTTAGGATCAGCGATTAAAAAAATTTGTGGTGCTAATTTTAAAATATGGAAATTTTGGGGACTAATTTAAAAATGTGAAAGATATGGGGGACTAATATCGGGAAAAAAAAAACCCTTAAACTATTGATTCAAGCAGGATGTGTTCTAGTTCGCTTGCTGATTATATTTTTCCCTTGATTATGTGATACAGCTACAGGAGGCGCAGGTCTCAGCACCACGACCCCTAGTCCTCAGTTTAATTTGTAACATTTGTTATGATCCAGTTCAGAAACGGGGTTTTCCGATCAGTATCTATATTTATTCTATTGTAATTCTATCGGTTGAAAACTATTCTTTTGTGAACCTTTTTTTTTATGTATATATTAATGACACATTTCGTGGCATTGAAAGCAGCTTCCAAATGCTATTCTTGTCTTGCTGCGCATCCTGATACCTCCCTGAGATTCTGCTACCATTTATGCGGAAATGTTCATATATGAAAGGATTTCTGAGTTGCTTGCAGATATGTTATGGTTAGGGGTGAGCAAACGACCGGATTGCTTGGTTTTAACAAATTTTGGTCGAACCAAACCATCCTATATTTGGCACCAAATCATACCAACCCAACTTAGTTCGGTTTTGTTCAATTCAGTCTGTGGGGTTCAACATACTTAGGTAAGAAAATGAATTATTTGGCTCAAAAGAAAGATGTGGATCAAGATTCAACTTGTATCTTTAAGCAGTGTTGAAACATTTAATCAGTGAAGAAATGCCTATTTGTTTACAGAGTGCCGAGCATATCTAACCAAGAGAAAAAAGAACTTTTAACTAATTAGATCATAAAACTAACCATGATGACTACCATCACACAGTTTCACTTTAATATTCAGTTGTGCAGAAAATATTCAGATTCCTACTTCAGTTTTTATAGAAAGTTTAGGCAGCAGATGAACAAGAAACAAGGGCAGAATCTCCTGCTGGATCGATAAAAGAAGGAAATCCAAGACACCTGAACCTCCATCTTGAAGCCTAAGGAGCCAAAGAGAAAGAACTCCCAAGTTTCCTGCATTTTGTTTAATCGTTAGTTTCATTTATAAAAAAAAAAACATATTTCAGTATATTTTTTATGGTTTTGTTCTTTGAAAGATCAAACAAACAAACTTTAAGTATCGAGATAATCTATGACTAGTTGTCCAAGAAATATGGCATCGAAAGAGCAGATAAAGTACATTGTGTTATGAGGAAATAATTATGCATAATTTGGGATCTCGAACATCAAGTGCAAAAAAGTTTATGAGTTCAATTGTATATAGGGATTCTAGTTTCTTACACACCTGCAGAAGAAAACACTCATAAGGCCATAAATTTCTCCAGAAAATCATCAAAAGTTACAAAGGGCTGTACAACATATGTCATAATTTCTATGGATGGAACAGTATGATGACTTAAAGCTACTATTGTTCCATTCAACAGACGTCTATGAAGAATCAAATAAAGGATTATATTGTTTGAACTGGTGGAAAAGAAGATAAGATGCGAAAACTGTTCTAAATTCTCTTAAGCCATACATGCTGATATATAAAATGGTATGATCACAACGTACCACCAATCAATACAGATAATATCTCCTAATTGGGGCTATTTAGATATTATTTACATGAATGAAAAGTAGAATCAGAAAGCCAATATTATTTTATCCAAAACCGATATAGGGAGTTTAAAAAGAAGATACTGTTTGAATTTGTAGACGAAAAGATGTCAGCAGAACTATTCTAAGTTCTATTTGGGTATACAATCCAAATGTATAGACAACGGTACGACTACAATATGGTGATGTTATATATAAAGTAGTATCTAATAGTAGGGTTATGTTGATATCATGACAATTATGTGGATGGAACAGTATGATGGCAACAAACTACTACTACTCCATTCCAAATCCAATCAACTGCATGGGTGTGCTACATGGAGCAATGACAGAAGGCCTAATTCATAGCTGAACAAAAAGATCTTAATTTGAACCGATTCTACTAGTGAGAATATATGTGTGTGTACGTGGCATAGCGTGCAGTGTGATATGATCATCGAGCATGACATCACCTACCAATACAAGTAATATCTAGTAATACAAAAGATTGAACCAAACCTAACCTCCCAATTAATATTTTTGTCATGTATAATAAATTGTTGTCAAGAAAAGCTTCAATACATACCCCATCATTCCAAATCAGTCATAAATGATTTGATGGAAGTTTCTTGCAGTGAATTTCTTCATGAAAAGTGCGAACCAACTGCTCTGCGAGGCTCTGCAGATCATCACACTTGCATCGTCCTCTTTGAACTTGCTCGCATGTATGATGGCAACAAACTACTACTACTCCATTCCAAATCCACCGAACCGCATGGGTGTGCTACATGGAGCAATGACGAAAGGCCTAATTCATAGTGAACAAAAAGATCTTAATTTGAACCAGATTCTACTAGTGAGAATATATATGTGCGTATGCATAGTAATGCAGATATGATATGATCATCGCATGACATCACCTACCAATACAAGTAATATCTAGTAATACAAAAGATTGAACCAAACCTAACCTCCCAATTAATATTTTTGTCATGTATAATAAATTGTTGTCAAGAAAAGCTTCAATACATACCCCATCATTCCAAATCAGTTCAAATGATTTGATGGAAGTTTCTTGCGCTGAATTTCTTCATGAAAAGTGCGAACCAACCGCTCATGAGGCTCTGCAGATCATCACACTTGCATCGTCCTCTTTGAACTTGCTCGCATGTATGATGGCAACAAACTACTACTACTCCATTCCAAATCCACCGAACTGCATGGGTGTGCTACATGGAGCAATGACAAAGGCCTAATTCATAGTGAACAAAAAGATCTTAATTTGAACCATTCTACTAGTGAGAATATATATGTGTGCGCGTGTGTGATATGATCATCGAGCATGACATCACCTACCAATACAAGTAATATCTAGTAATACAAAAGATTGAACCGAAACCTAACCTCCCAATTAATATTTTTGTCATGTATAATAAATTGCTGTCAAGAAAAGCTTCAATACATACCCCCATCATTCCAAATCAGTTCGCATTGATGGAAGATGGAATTTCTTCATGAAAAGTGCGAACCAACCGCTCATGAGGCTCTGCAGATCATCACACTTGCATCGTCCTCTTTGAACTTGCTCGCATGCTGATCCATCTGAGAAATTCCTTCCTGAAACTACTGTTAATGTTCCTGTCACGCTCCAACTGTCTGATCACACTTACAGTCTCCCGATACTTAGTATCCATATAAATTGTAACTCAACTCAATCACACTAGCGCCTTCATAAACTTTCCACATTTACCTTTGATGTTTAATCTGTGCAGTTAGTTAGATTATTCAACACTTTAATCACCAAGAATATATACTGGGTGATGCCAAGATAGGACTATCGTTTGAATTGATCGGATTTCAAAAGCTACTTCAAAACTTGTGTCCCACTAATTGCTCTTAAACCTTGAGTTATTTTATTTTATTTTTATAAAATGTTACTTTTAGATCCACTAAATTCCTTTTTTTTTTTTGGAATTTTGACTCCAATACTAAAACGAGGTTACCTCTCAATTATCCGTAGCCGTCATGACCTTACCACATGACATCAACATATTAAAAAGATCCTGAATATTTCAGTGTGTAGAAGAAAGAAAGACGTTATTTTCTCTTAGAGATGTTGGGACATGCATCCGTTACAGTACATGTATTGATAATGTAGGTGTATCGCAGTTTGGACATTAGAGGCTTTTAAGTACGAATATCAAACTTTAGGATCAGCGATTAAAAAAACTTTAGGATCAGCTATTACCTCAGAATCTTAGCATATATCATATAAACAGACGAGTATCAATGGTTTCTCATGCAAAAACAGTTCTCTTCAACAAACCAAGTGTTCAAATTTCAAAATTTCAAAACTCAACCACATCCCTACCAAAGTGCAACAACTCCAACAAACTTCACAACTGAAATCACATGCGCATAATAATCCAAAACCTGAATCATCCAAAACATAAACACAATCAGTCTTCCACCTCAAAATCAAAAGAAAACCACAATGTCCAACAAAGGCAAACAACAAGCTCCTTCAGTGCCAGTAGTTTCCACTGGCTGCTCAACAAAACTCAAGTCCTTCCTCTCCCTGTACCTGCAACCAAGCACCTCAACAGAAAGAAGAAGAAGAAGAAAAGGTTGCATCTTCACTCTCTCTTCCTCACAATAGTAACAGAGGCAGCAGTTCAATATATCAAGACTACCAAAAAGATCAGACAGTTAGAAATGGAGCTTGGCCAGATGAAAATGGCACTAAGTACCAAGAACCCCAAGAGAACCACAAGAAAACGCCGACAAGGAAAGATATGGTCAAATTAGCAGATGGAAGCTATCTTCATCAAATAAAAAGATTGGCAGCCCATGGAAGAGATTGCTGATGCAAGTATCTACACCAATGATTCTTGAAAATGGCTCAACTGCTACTCAGGTATAGAAAATAACCACATAATGTTCATCTTATATACAATGAAGTTAAAAACAGATTATTGAACATAAGATTTCCAGACTTTTGTTTGACCCAGTGTTTTAATACTATTAGGTTCATGGGATTTTGTCGTATTAGACCCCAAATCTTTGTTAATTCTATATTAGATCTCAAATCTTCATATAATTAGACCCCCAAATCTTAATATTTACTTGAAATGGGGGTCTTATTTAAAACAACTTAATAGATTTAGCAATTTTGTTTAGAACAACTTAATATATTTGAGGGTCTAAAAATATGAAGATTCGGGGTTCTAATATGACAAAACCCTAGATACATTCATTAATTGATTGAGTTTACCATGTTTACACCATTGATAAAGTCTTTCGAAATGTCATTTGATACTATATGTTTAACAAAGTTTATACAGCATTGAAATATTTGAAATTTTATTAGGTGAAAACCTAATAACGGTAAGACACATTTAAAAGATTACCCAATATCATTCTGATAATGAATCTACCTGCATATTGACAGGTAATTAGAGCAATGGCATCCATGGGAATGGAGGATTTGTATGATTGCTTGACTGAGTCAATGCCGATGGGTGATCTGGCGCTCTGACTTGAGCAAAATCCAGAAGAGAATCAATGCAGGGATCAGAAGAAGGTTTTCTGGAGGCTATACTTGGTGCGATAGAGGAACTTGAAGTATTAGCAATGGAAGGCTTAAGGATACAAATGAGCTCGACTAGAAAAGGATCAGTAAATATGAGGAACGAAGGCTAAATAAAGAACCAGTTGTTCTTGCAATGCTGGTACAGGTCAGAGATCCAGAGGAACGCTACGAGAATGTTGGGGAGCTTATGATTGCACTGATCGAGGTCTCTGATGTAGAGAAGGGAGAAAGAAAATATCACAGTGAAGGAGTTCATATGGCTGGAATAAAGTGTGCGACTGTGACAAATGGTGAAGAATATTATATGTGGAGTGCTTCTATAGAAGGATGTAACTGCATGAGAAACACTGATATAGCTATTACTTTATAGGCATGAAGAAGTAAGGGCAGTAGTTGACTGTTCTTCTCTAATTAGCTAAGAATTAAGCAAGTGTTTGTCGATCAACAAATGACCAAGATCTAGAAATAAATGTGAAGGATTTCGAGTTGAATGTAACTGATTTTTGACATCTAGAAATCATGAACCTGGTTAAATGAAGAGACAAATTGGAAGTTGGTTTTAGCCAGGAAGGAATCATTTGTTTCTATGATCAGTGATCGAAGCCAACTAATGTGATAGATCTCAGTTTCTGTATCTGATAAGTGAAGTCTAGCAAGTTTGGAATAATTTAAATACCAAAAGATGCCTGAAAGGGGAAAAACTGTATGGCTATATATATATAACTTGTATTATCAAATAGTAGGGGTTATGTTGATATCATGACAATTATGTGGATGGAACAGTATGATGGCAACAAACTACTACTACTCCATTCCAAATCCACCGAACTGCATGGGTGTGCTACATGGAGCAATGACAGAAAGGCCTAATTCATAGCTGAACAAAAAAGATCTTAATTTGAACCAGATTCTACTAGTGAGAATATATGTGTGTGTGTGCGTGCGTGCGTGCGCGTGCGTGTGTGATATGATCATCAGAGCATGACATCACCTACCAATACAAGTAATATCTAGTAATACAAAAGATTGAACCGAAACCTAACCTCCCAATTAATATTTTTGTCATGTATAATAAATTGCTGTCAAGAAAAGCTTCAATACATACCCCCATCATTCCAAATCAGTTCGCAGCTGCATTTGATGGAAGTTTCTTGCAGTGAATTTCTTCATGAAAAGTGCGAACCAACTGCTCTGCGAGGCTCTGCAGATCATCACACTTGCATCGTCCTCTTTGAACTTGCTCGCATGTATGATGGCAACAAACTACTACTACTCCATTCCAAATCCACCGAACTGCATGGGTGTGCTACATGGAGCAATGACAGAAAGGCCTAATTCATAGCTGAACAAAAAAGATCTTAATTTGAACCAGATTCTACTAGTGAGAATATATATGTGTGCGTGCGTGCGTGTGCGTGTGTGATATGATCATCAGAGCATGACATCACCTACCAATACAAGTAATATCTAGTAATACAAAAGATTGAACCGAAACCTAACCTCCCAATTAATATTTTTGTCATGTATAATAAATTGCTGTCAAGAAAAGCTTCAATACATACCCCCATCATTCCAAATCAGTTCGCAGCTGCATTTGATGGAAGTTTCTTGCAGTGAATTTCTTCATGAAAAGTGCGAACCAAGCGCTCTGCGAGGCTCTGCAGATCATCACACTTGCATCGTCCTCTTTGAACTTGCTCGCATGTATGATGGCAACAAACTACTACTACTCCATTCCAAATCCACCGAACTGCATGGGTGTGCTACATGGAGCAATGACGAAAGGCCTAATTCATAGTGAACAAAAAGATCTTAATTTGAACCAGATTCTACTAGTGAGAATATATATGTGTGCGTCGTGCGTGTGTGATATGATCATCGAGCATGACATCACCTACCAATACAAGTAATATCTAGTAATACAAAAGATTGAACGAAACCTAACCTCCCAATTAATATTTTTGTCATGTATAATAAATTCTTTGTCAAGAAAAGCTTCAATACATACCCCCATCATTCCAAATCAGTTCGCAGCTGCATTTGATGGAAGTTTCTTGCAGTGAATTTCTTCATGAAAAGTGCGAACCAACTGCTCTGCGAGGCTCTGCAGATCATCACACTTGCATCGTCCTCTTTGAACTTGCTCGCATGTATGATGGCAACAAACTACTACTACTCCATTCCAAATCCACCGAACTGCATGGGTGTGCTACATGGAGCAATGACAGAAAGGCCTAATTCATAGCTGAACAAAAAAGATCTTAATTTGAACCAGATTCTACTAGTGAGAATATATATGTGTGCGTGCGTGCGTGTGCGTGTGTGATATGATCATCAGAGCATGACATCACCTACCAATACAAGTAATATCTAGTAATACAAAAGATTGAACCGAAACCTAACCTCCCAATTAATATTTTTGTCATGTATAATAAATTGCTGTCGAGAAAAGCTTCAATACATACCCCCATCATTCCAAATCAGTTCGCAGCTGCGTTTGATGGAAGTTTCTTGCAGTGAATTTCTTCATGAAAAGTGCGAACCAACTGCTCTGCGAGGCTCTGCAGATCATCACACTTGCATCGTCCTCTTTGAACTTGCTCGCATGCTGATCCATCTGAGAAATTCCTTCCTGAAACTACTGTTAATGTTCCTGTCACGCTCCAACTGTCTGATCACACTTACAGTCTCCCGATACTTAGTATCCATATAAATTGTAACTCAACTCAATCACACTAGCGCCTTCATAAACTTTCCACATTTACCTTTGATGTTTAATCTGTGCAGTTAGTTAGATTATTCAACACTTTAATCACCAAGAATATATACTGGGTGATGCCAAGATAGGACTATCGTTTGAATTGATCGGATTTCAAAAGCTACTTCAAAAACTTGTGTCCCACTAATTGCTCTTAAACCTTGAGTTATTTTATTTTATTTTTATAAAATGTTACTTTTAGATCCACTAACGTTTTTTTTTCCTTTTTTTTTTTTTTTTTGGAATTTTGACTCCAATACTAAAACGAGGTTACCTCTCAATTATCCGTAGCCGTCATGACCTTACCACATGACATCAACATATTGCAAAAAGATCCTGAATATTTCAGTGTGTAGAAGAAAGAAAGACGTTATTTTCTCTTAGAGATGTTGGGACATGCATCCGTTACAGTACATGTATTGATAATGTAGGTGTATCGCAGTTTGGACATTAGAGGCTTTTTAAGTACGAATATCAAACTTTAGGATCAGCGATTAAAAAAAAAAACTTTAGGATCAGCTATTACCTCAGAATCTTAGCATATATCATATAAACAGACGAGTATCAATGGTTTCTCATGCAAAAAACAGTTCTCTTCAACAAACCAAGTGTTCAAATTTCAAAATTTCAAAACTCAACCACATCCCTACCAAAGTGCAACAACTCCAACAAACTTCACAACTGAAATCACATGCGCATAATAATCCAAAACCTGAATCATCCAAAACATAAACACAATCAGTCTTCCACCTCAAAATCAAAAGAAAACCACAATGTCCAACAAAGGCAAACAACAAGCTCCTTCAGTGCCAGTAGTTTCCACTGGCTGCTCAACAAAACTCAAGTCCTTCCTCTCCCTCGGTACCTGCAACCAAGCACCTCAACAGAAAGAAGAGAATGAAGAAGAAAAGGTTGCATCTTTCTCGACTCCTCTTCTTCCTCACAATAGTAACAGAGGCAGCAGTTCAATATATCAAGACTACTCGAAAAAGATCAGACAGTTAGAAATGGAGCTTGGCCAGATGAAAATGGCACTAAGTACCAAGAACCAACCCCAAGAGAACCACAAGAAAACGTCGACAAGGAAAGATATGGTCAAATTAGCAGATGGAAGCTATCTTCATCAAATTAAAAAGATTGGCAGCCCATGGAAGAGATTGCTGATGCAAGTATCTACACCAATGATTCTTGAAAATGGCTCAACTGCTACTCAGGTATAGAAAATAACCACATAATGTTCATCTTATATACAATGAAGTTAAAAAACAGATTATTGAACATAAGATTTCCAGACTTTTGTTTGACCCAGTGTTTTAATACTATTAGGTTCATGGGATTTTGTCGTATTAGACCCCAAATCTTTGTTAATTCTATATTAGATCTCAAATCTTCATATAATTAGACCCCCAAATCTTAATATTTACTTGAAATGGGGTCTTATTTAAAACAACTTAATAGATTTAGCAATTTTGTTTAGAACAACTTAATATATTTGAGGGTCTAAAAATATGAAGATTCGGGGTTCTAATATGACAAAACCCTAGATACATTCATTAATTGATTGAGTTTACCATGTTTACACCATTGATAAAGTCTTTGAAATGTCATTTGATACTATATGTTTAACAAAGTTTATACAGCATTGAAATATTTGAAATTTTATTAGGGGTGAAAACCTAATAACGGTAAGACACATTTAAAAGATTACCCAATATCATTCTGATAATGAATCTACCTGCATATTGACAGGTAATTAGAGCAATGGCATCCATGGGAATGGAGGATTTGTATGATTGCTTGACTGAGTCAATGCCGATGGGTGATCTAAGGCGTTCTGACTTGAGCAAAATCCAGAAGAGAATCGTTATGCAGGGATCAGAAGAAGGTTTTCTGGAGGCTATACTTCTTGGTGCGATAGAGGAACTTGAAGTATTAGCAATGGAAGGCTTAAGGATACAAATGAGCTCGACTAGAAAAGGATCAGTAAATATGAGGAATAACGAAAAGGCTAGGAATAAAGAACCAGTTGTTCTTGCAATGCTGGTACAGGTCAGAGATCCAGAGGAACGCTACGAGAATGTTGGGGAGCTTATGATTGCACTGATCGAGGTCTCTGATGTAGAGAAGGGAGAAAGAAAATATCACAGTGAAGGAGTTCATATGGCTGGAATAAAGTGTGCGACTGTGACAAATGGTGAAGAATATTATATGTGGAGTGCTTCTATAGAAGGATGTAACTGCATGAGAAACACTGATATAGCTATTACTTTATAGGCATGAAGAAGTAAGGGCAGTAGTTGACTGTTCTTCTCTAATTAGCTAAGAATTAAGCAAGTGTTTGTCGATCAACAAATGACCAAGATCTAGAAATAAATGTGAAGGATTTCGAGTTGAATGTAACTGATTTTTGACATCTAGAAATCATGAACCTGGTTAAATGAAGAGACAAATTGGAAGTTGGTTTTAGCCAGGAAGGAATCATTTGTTTCTATGATCAGTGATCGAGCTTTCAACTAATGTGATAGATCTCAGTTTCTGTATCTGATAAGTGAAGTCTAGCAAGTTTGGAATAATTTAAATACCAAAAGATGCCTGAAAGGGGGAAAAAACTGTATGGCTATATATATATAACTTGTATTATCAAATTCTTATTTTAATTGTTGTATCAGAAGATAAACATGATGAGGAACTGGTCATAATAACTCAGAAGGATGAGAACAAGAAACCAATCCATAAATAAATGTCAACATACACCTAGATACTATAAGAAAGAAGAAATTGGAAGGTGATCTTATATAAGGTTCTACAAGTCAATTTGCGGAATTCCATAGATCAATCAAAACAGGAAGTCAAATTCTAGGAAACTGCCTCTAATAGCAGTTCCTAAGAATTATATTCATGATCCATATTAAGAGAGGAGTGAAACCAGCAAGGGAGATCCTATGAATGTTTAAACAAAGCAACTAAGTCACCAATTGTTAACTAAGCAACGTTAGAAAAACGACTGAAGCTCCATGCAATTAGCTGTTGAATAATTTCCCACTTGCAATGAATTGGAAAAGAGAAGCTTATGTTGAACATAGACATGGCTTCAACGATAACTATTGAAAAATTAGTCTTTGAGATACATCATTTAGCTATTAATCGGGACAGAGTCAGGGATTCAGCATGAGAATCCTCCAACTTCAACTATCCAAATCCAGATAATACTATACTTACAAAAGTAATATATAAGTGCCAGCTCTGACTCTGATGCTTCCAGTTTCCACCCCCTGATACTCTAGAGCTTAGTACAGCACTGCGCCAATGCAGCTTAATAGCATTCAAAGCCAGCACTGTCAAAATACCAGGCTTTTGTGGGTTACTAGACCACCTGAATAGGACAAGCACAACCACCATAAGGTCATTCCACACAAAGAAACTCCATTGTACTTCTACAAATTAAATAAATGAAATTTATCTCATGCCTTTATACCATGAATGTAAGCACAGATAAATTTGTGGAACTATTATTAATTTGTTGCAGACTGAATGTGCTGGTCTGCACTCTTTTTTACATTCTAAACTGTCTCATGTCTCTTAATTGTTATTTTCCAGAATCCACAAAAGAGATCCAAGTTTTCCTGAAAACAGATTATTATTTAGAACGGCCATACCAATTAGTGGAAATTTAAATTTCTCTCACATTTCTAGTTTGCAAAAAGAGATACTAACATATAATCTAATGAAAAAGTGCTGATGAGGCCCAATCTCAACCGACTTTCTGATCACCAAGAGCAAGTTATTTCTCTGTCTGTCTACTACTATACAGACATGTTAAGGACAGAGAGGTCATATTGCAAGCAAAACAAGATATACGAGAAACTATGTTCTCAAAAACCTACTGTGATGCAAAAGAATTAGAGTGTTCAAATGCTGATGAAGATTGTAATTATTTAATGAAAAGAAAACAAAAGAAAAAAAAAAGCAAGGTAGTCATTTGGTGATAATAAGTAATTTCGAGAAAATGTTTATGAGGAAGACAGTAAGTGGACCTCAGTAGACGCTGGATGGATCCCGTCCCTTTCAGCATCTAGCTGGCTACTTAGTCTCCTACATGAAAGAATAGTTTAAATATGAGATGAACTCGGAAAAATTGTGTGTGGGGTGGGGGTTGGGGGGAGAGTCTCTATGTTATCACCTTGGCTTCTCAGACTTTGAAATGTGTTTGGACATTATTGAAGCCTGCATAGAAATTATACGTTAAGATCTCCAACCAAATTTCCAGCTTAACAGTAATTTAGCTGTTGCCTACCAAATTCAAAAGGTTAATGAAATATTTGCACATAACACAGATTTGAGTGCAGGATGCATATCCAAAACCCACAATATATATGTAGCATTGTAGTATATGGAATCTCAAGCTGATAAGAAAATAGAATATGAAATTTTTTGTCAAAAGAAGAATAAACATGATGAATAAAAGTAATAGTATTACTCTGTTATGCATTTATTTACCCAAATGAAGAACCGACTCGTGAAAGTACTAGTTAAGGAGCTAGAAAGCAACCTAATTAACCAGCAGCACATATGAGAAATTCATTTGTAAGAAAATTAGTGATACCAAAATGGTAAATCAAAGCATTTGTATACCCAAATGAAAAACCGACTCCTAAAGTACTAGTTATGGAACTAGAAAGCAATTATCTCCAACCAACCCAATATAACGTAAAATGCATGGCAAATTGAACGCTTAAAGTAATTGATTTCTGTAAAGTGTAAATTGATATTCAGGTGTTCAGTTCCAAGGTGCAGACAATGTTTAGTTCACAGTGTGTTGTACATTTCCAGTTAAACCTGTTACTGGAATTCTCACAAATATGAGAATTTGACCTTCACGTTCCAAGATCTCTCAAAGAGATTTCATGTCGTACAACTTGAAACCAAGGAATTAACATTCCAAATACATCTAAACAAACAACTAGCTAGAGAACAAAGAAATCAATCATCTTCCAATAATACATAATAACATGAATTGATTTTGCAATTCCATGAGTTCAGACTTACTCATGTTTTCAATTACAAGTTACTAAATGACCTTCAGTACTCTTCACTAAATGTGTATGCGCACGCGTGCTTTGTGCATTCAGCTGTAGAGGTGGTGGTGTAGAGTGGGTTGTCTGTGTGTGCATGTGTGTGTAGTAGGTGGGTGTGTTTTGAGAGGGGAAATGGAAGCTAGTTAACTTGGAAATGAGAGAGGGTTGTCAACTGAGAAGTGTGCATATAATATCCATCCACATGAAACTTCAAAATCTTGCCAAAGTGTCTACCATCCAAAAGTAAAAGGGCAATGCTTTCCTAGGTGGAGGATATAGCATAAAATTAAAACCAGTGTGCAACTAAGAAAATAACAGCAGAGAATTTGACATTTAATGTTCTCCTTGCTGAGTGCTCATCACTCTTCCAATTAGCTGATATTGCAAAACCTTTATCACTGAGGTGTCATTATAAATGTAGCATGTGCAAACAATGACAGTACAAAGTTGCATACTACAAAGGGAATCATTATCAATGAACATTTTATCATCACATGTTCCCCTGTTCGCATAGCCAAATTAGAAACATCTAATCAAGACTGGAAAAAGAGTAGCGTCATTTAAATTCATATTCATATTTCTTGATCTGGATTCTGGACTCCTGGAAAGAGTTGATAAACCGAAAGTAACTTTCTAACATGATCTGAACGCAAGAATTTGTTTGTGCTTCATTGTGAGCTCAATACATAGTATTTTCATGTAAAAACAATACGAATGGAAAAAGTTATATTCCATATGGAAGAGTATGGCACTGCATTCACGAAGTGCCCAGATTAATTTGATAACCGATAAAGTTGATATTGTGCACGGCATGAACATGGTTTCTGCTTTAATTGTGAGATAAAACACAAAGCACTTTCCAAAAAATCAATAAGAAGGGCAAAGTTCTATTACTATGTAGAAGATTACAGCATTTATTCACTGAAATCCAAGGATTGTGATAAAACAATGGTGTGGTTGATATTTATACATCAAATTGGTTAAAGGACAATATATATAATTTAGGAGATTGGTTACTCTTATCCCATAGAAGGTGGAAAATGAGAAACACATAACCTGAACTCTCTGTCTGTAACCTTTTCAAGTCTCATCATATAATAAAAATGATAGAACCCCCAAAAAAATATAGCATATCCCCCAAAATTCAGTTCTTCTATGAGACATTCTTGATCAAATTGATTGTAACTGGCAAGTGTTCATTTTCAATGATGGAAAACATTGATGCAAAAGAATTCTTAGTGAAAGAAATTAGCGTACAACAAATTAAACTAAGTTTCGAATCGATTCAACTTTTATTCCAGGTAATGATTTCAGCAAGAGATTCTGGAGAATCTGAACACGGAGTTTCCGAAGAGTAATTGAAAACATCTATCCAAACAAAATTCTGATCGAAACCAAAATCAATAAAGTGGGGGACAACAAAGTAACTAATGTTATTATGCCAACCGACTCAACATCTGGTCTGGTTACCAATCTTGGTAAAGATAGCAGCTCTAGTTCAGGTTTAATCATGTGTGCAGCAGAGAAAAAAGGACAAGCATGAAGAAGGGAAGGTAATTGAAGATGATAGTCGATGAATTGAAGGCATGCTAAGCTTCAGTGGGCAGACTGCAGAACTATGAGGACACAGTTCACTCTAGAGAATTTTCAACTGAGCAAACAACAAGTGCAACTCAACTGCAGTAACCATCCTATGGAGTGTAATTCACAATCCAGCAATAGTAAACATTGTTTGATGCTGTTTCGTAAAAGAATAAAACATGAATTGCTAAAGGGAAAATGTAATTAATGACCTGCTCTTGAATGATGCTCCTCGCTTCAACAAGTTGAGCTTCAAGCTCAAGCTCCCTCTCAGTCGCTTCAGAGGTCACCTCAGCTCCTTTTTGTGCATCTTGAAGCTGAACCATGCGTGCCTTACCCATTGAATACTAAAAACTTAGTTCTATGAATAAACAAAGATTGTGAACAGAGAACACACCAAGTAGGAAACAGATGAAGGAAAATTAGATACATTATGTTGCGTGTGTGTTTGTGTGTTCGTGTGTGCATGTATGCGCGAGTGTGAAAGAACAATACCTTTATTGAAGACATCTTAGTTCGTAAACTTTCTTCTATTTGATCTCTAGCCATATGAAAAGGAAGGTCAAATACATCCTGCAAGTAGTCATCAAGAAAATAGGTATTCAATAAAGAAAGTTATTGCATATGAAATAGGGTCAGAAAGAAGAACCCAAATAGCATTTTGTAAATAGAACATCTGATGAACTTACTGTCCTGCCACCCAAAGGAGATTGAGGAGACTCTGCATCCTGCTTTTCATTAACATTCAGAGTTTGCTGTGGTTGCCCATTGGGAGCATTTAAGAAGTCACGCATGTCCATCTATACGGACAATGTCAGGCAAATCACAATATTGCATTAGCTTAATGTAAACAAAGTTAACATATATAAAGTAATACATGAAAAATCTGGAACAGAAAATTGAGAAAAGTTACTGCACAATAGGAGGGGACAAATAAGCTAGCAAAGAACTGAAGCACACAGAAACCATATACAAAAAAACAAAAACAAAAACAAAAACAAAACTGGTACAGCTTGTAGCGGTTATGCAGAAGAAATTCATAAAACCAAGAACTGTAATCAAAACAAACACAAATGAGCGCAACGATCCATATGTAATAATACTCCATGAAAAAGCTCTATTTTCAGGTTTAAAAAAAAGCAACATTTCACCTTTCACTACATGGAATTAAGTTACAGGTAGTCTCTCTTGACTAATTATTGAATTAACAACTACAACTACAACAATAACAAAGTATAATCCCAATAAATTTCAGATCAGCTACATGAATCTTCTCTTCTATTTCTCCATTGAGCTTGGTTAACGACCATCTCTCCCTCAGTGAAAAGTTATTCCGAAGCTTCAATTACCAAAATGCTTTGGCCATCATATAAGCTCATTCTTAAGAGTTGGAGGTTAGGAACTTCATTAACAAAATTTTACTAACGTGTAATTATGGGTGAAACCAAAAGAATATTACTTCATTTTGATGATTAGAAGTTCAAAATTCAATTACAGCAATTATTAACTATGACAAACAATGAGGTAACAGGTGACACTCCACTTTTACAATGTTTAGTCGTGTCAGCAACACGGATACATTAAGACATTTGGATGCCCATGTCCTATGATTCAGATAATTCTCATGTAATGTACTAAGAAAAAGTAAAATAGGATTTAACTGTATGGAAAATTATAAAATGGAAAGATTTAAAAAGAGTATTTGGAGAGGATCTAGAAAAACAGAAAGAAGAGGCTAACAAGTCTTGCTTTACTTTTCCACAGTCATCCAAAAGTGTGACATGTTTTTTTAACTAAATAGAACATGTTGCTCCTCTTACATGGGATCAATTATATACATACATGTTGAATCATATAGCCAAGAGAAGAGAAGGAGCATAGAAGTCGTTGATCCACCCATGTGCATTGAGGTGTTGTGCTGGACACTTGACACGTGTTTTGCATTCAGGTAACTCTAATTCATATACTCACCTAACATTACTGGGCTTAAAGATAAATTTAAATACAAACTGGAAGAAAAATGTTATATTTGCATTAAGAAGAGTTTAAATCTAAATGTATGCGCCAGAAGCAATGACTTGGTCGTACAAGATCACAAAATTATCACCATATATAAAAGCTAACAATTATCACAAGAAATATTGGAAGCATAGCTACAAATTGCTACCTGCATTGAACGTAGTAATGCCCGCAAATCAGAATTCTCAGCCATCAGTTCTTGCTTCTTCACTTCGTATGCATCAACCTGTTCATGCCAGTAAGATATTGTGGAAACTAGCAACTACAAACTGTATGTTGAAGTCTGTAGATTCTTCCTTACAATCATTTTATAGAAATCATTGTCAGCCTTCTTTCCGTTCCATGTTCCCCGTTGGCGTCCTTCTTTCTGTTAACATTAACAGTAGAACATTAGCTAGAGATTATCATATTTATCCAGAGCAGAAGAATCAGGGTAGGCACCAAGGTATATAACATAATGAAAACTCAAGATAGACACCAAGATGGATAACATGATAATGGAAGTTCAAGAAAGAATAGACACACACAAGTTAGTGAAGCACAATGAGAGAGCAAGAAATATATGTAACAAAATAGTTAAATAACAAACGCTTCTTCTTCAAAGATTTTTAATAATAATCATGTTGTTCAATACCTGCAATAAATTCATTATCTCCATTCCTGACTTAGATTCTTTCTTCTTCTCCATTAACACTTGGTTTAGCCTCTCCTACATTATACAAATTAAGAACCCCATTAATATTTTAGGCTACCATTTGCATGCACATCTTGCAAATGATAGTCATGAAGGCGTGATAGGTAAAGATGTATCAAAAATAATACCTGCAATTTTATATATTCCTTCTCCTTTTTCTTCATTTCGTGCACTTGTTGTGTGCGCACTTGCTTGCAAAATCAGGAGGGAAAATTGCAAGTTGTCAGGTAAGACAAGAAAAAGTCAAATTATAGAGGAGAAACTTATTTTGCCAAAAAAAGAAAAAAAAAGATGGAACCGGACATGACACAACTATCACAACCTATTCTTCACCTGATTACCAATAACCATCTTTTGAAATTCATCCCTTTCCTGCTGCAGCTTTTCAATCTGAGATTTGAAGGCCGCGGTAGCTTTAGCCTCCTGATCATGTTCAGCTTTAGAATGTACATGAAGCTGGAAAATTTAGAGTATGGAAAGTTTCCCCATAATATAACTGACAAACAAACCTTTCGGGTTAAGGTGGCGAGCTCTCGGTCTTTGGAGGCTATTTGCGCTTCAAGTCTTTCAACCTTGGCCTCTAATCTTGATATGTCAGATTGCAACCTGAAACAGTTTCAGAATAATGTTTAGGTGAGGCAGTGCATAAGGCATATTTCTAAAATAGATAAATCAAGATTGAGATATATCAGAAGAAAAACAAACCTTTGCCTCTGATCATTAGCCGACTCCCTAAACTCAATATCCCTCTGCCTCTGCTGAAGTAGAGAATGTATGCAATTGCAAGTCCTTGCAATTGATACCTACACCAATGAGCGAAAGAAAGAATATAGTAAGTTCGCAACTTTTAGTCTTTTTTCAGTAAATTTTTTAAGGCTGGCACTTGACAGAAACTAAAGCCTTAACAAAAATAAAAGTTTCTAATTTGGAATGCAGCTTCATAACTTATGTCCAATTCAACCCCTTCTACCAACAAAATAGCCATTACATAATCTTAATTCTGAAATTAATAAATTATAAAAACAATAAACCACAACTTTAACTTAATTTCGTAAATTTCCAAGCTTTCCTTCATTCACAATACTGCTTCCGCCTAGGGAAAAAGGAAAGTGACATATTTCCAATAGCAACTGAAATTTCTTAAAAAGTGCTTTAATAGTTCAAGATGAACCCGAAACCCTAAAACCACGAAAAATCAAACAAAAACCAAAATTAACTCAAAATTCCGCAGGGAGAAAAAAAAAACAATGCAGATCCTTCAGGTCGAGGTCGCTCACCGGATCCGTAGCAAACAGATCGAGCGAAGCAGGGAATCCGAAGGTCACCAGCGTCTGGTTCAAATACTTGGCGCAATGCTCCAAGTTGCCGGCATCGGCGAACGTGTACTCGCTGCAAAAGGATCGAAACCAGATCAAAACCATAGAAATCAAGAAAACCTAGCTTTGAGCGGTGAATCGAAGAGATCGGCTCACCCCATCCCTAACGTTGGCTGAATGGATCCCTGCATTTGAGATTTAGAAATAAAATGAGACAGATCTCGAGGGGGGAGTTCGCAAGAGAGAATTAGAGAGGAGGGGTTTCGGCAAATTTTTGTACCGCGAGGTCGAAGTCGGACTGAGACGAGGGCATTTTCGGAAGAGGGAGAATTATCGCCGGCGAGGAATTATGATGTTTGAGTTTTGTCGGGAAATTTGAAAATTGGGGGAGCGAGATAGGAGGAGAGAAGGGTAGTTATTTAATAAATTAGACGTGATGCTAACGTGCGCCTGCTGGTGGGGTAGGAATCGTTGGTCTGAGGGTTAAGCAAGCGTATTTCACGTGAGAGCAGGCAGACTTTTGAAATCCAAATGGGCCTGTTCTACACTGGGCTCAGCCTCATTCTTTGAACGCTCAAGGGTGTGTTTGGCAACAACTTAAAATTGGGTCAGGACTGAACCTGGTCCAATTTTAACTTGAATTTTGTTTGGCAAATTTTAAGGCCAGCTCTGACCTCATTTTTTGTATGCAAATAGTGCCACTAAACCGGAAGAAAACTAGTTTAGTGCAAAACTGGGTCAAGACTGGTCCTGGCCCAGTTTTGCTTCATTTGCCAAACTGACCCTCAGGATTTTAATTTAACTACTATAATGCAAGTGCAAATGAGCATAGTTTTATTTTATGTTTTTCAAAAAATTTTTTGTCTGTAAAATAATGAAATGACTTATATAGCAATATAAATTCTCAACAATTATAATTTTATTTAAATAAATAAATTGTGCGATAAAGCTGTGTATAAAGAAGTATATGATTAATTATTATAGTTTGGATAATTATTATAGTTTATTCATAATTTATTGAAATAATTATAAATTATTAAATAATTTCTTCTTTTTAAATATAATAATATGATACATAGCATAGTAATAATACTGTTAGTAACTACATATTAATTTAATAATTAGTTTATTACACTATTAGTATATAATTTACTAAATTGTATAATTATTAAATTATATTGTAATTTATTAATTTTAAAAATACTATTAAAATCATTATACTATTAATACTATTACAATTATAATAAACACACATTATTTATCATATTATTATCATACTTTTAAAAGGCTAATAAGATGAAAGTTTAATAGGTAGTCCTCCATAAGAGGTGAAACCCAAAGGCATGAGGCATAAGCCTAATGAATTTTTATTATTCTTAATTTTTCTATAATTTTAAATATTATGTGAAGATAAATTAGGGATAAATCTCAAATTTTCTATTAAATAACATAATTAAATAATAAAATAATAGTGTGACCAAATATTTTGAAAAGTAAGGAAATGCATAATTAATATGAGCTTATATATAATTAGTGCATGATTAATTATAACTAATGACATATTTGAGAACTATCAAACTTAAAAGGGCAAAATGAAAATCAAAAGTTTTGACAAGACAATCCTCTTTTATATGTAGTATACATAGATATAGATATAGATTGGTGTCGTTGTTTCTGAAATTTTTATTCTCTTCTTCATTCCAAATTTCGATGAAGCCGTAGTTTGTCTTTTCTAATTTTTTGTAGTTTTACAATTATGTATATACATTATGTAACTTTTAAGTTCCCTGATGTAGTTTTTCTCGATTTCAGAATAAATGTAGGCTAGAATCTTGATTAGGATGCTAAAATGATTGAGAAATAATATGTGTATATGCGTGAAATGTTTCTCCACTGTGGTTTCTTCTCGTTTTGCTTAAGTTCTTTGGATTCGGCCAAAAAACATAAAAGATTACTCAAGGTAAACAACTTGTTAATTATGCGGAAATGAGTATGAACGAGGTGTCTATTCTTACTTCTTCTCTATGGATAACAAACGCGACATCATTTTGAAAGCTAGAATATCCATTCTCACAATTTGAGAATGTACATTCTCAATAAGTTATTATTAAGGAATAGGAATCCCCACCTTAGTGAGAATGGAAAAAGTTAAAATAAAATACCAATATGTTATGATTGATTATCAATACTCATACAAAAACAAAAACAAAATCAACATTCCCGCTTCATTGTCTAAATCTCATCCAAACGTGATAATGATGATAAACATTCTATTATCACATTTATTTTATTTCGCTCTTTACTTCATTTCATTAGCACTTGACTCGATATCACATTTATTTCATTCCACTTCTTACTTCATTTCATTATCACTTGACTTTTCATTCCACTTTTACTATACTTCGCTATCGCTTGACTCGATTCTCACAAATTAAGCAAGCAAAGTACCTCTCAAATCCACTCCTTGCTTCATCTCATTATCACTTGACTCGATTCTCACAAATCTAGTGACTAGTGGGCAAAGTACCTCGACAAAATCTAGTATGTAATCTCTAATATGTAGGTGGAGTAGTAAGTATTTATAAACGAAATAGAATAAATAAGTTGTAATAGTCTTCTGACCCATAACTAAAATTAGGTTGCGGTTTGCAAGTCCAGCACAAGATCGGATCGAAATACTGTATTAGGGCTAGAAATTAAAGTAAAAACGCTGGTTCAAATTTGATTCAAGTTTCACCAAGCTAAAGAAATAAATTTTGAATTATACTTTTATCCATAAAACTATCTTTAGGGTTGTCAAATGCAACACAAAGGGTTATTTTTGCAGCTCACCCAAATCTGGATCAGGACTTATCCTATCCAAAATCTACCTTAAACCATTTTTTTTTTGGGGGGTGGGGGATGGTTTGAAGTGGATCTTTTTTTTAAAGAAAAAACTAGAACTAGTTTAGTGACAACTATCTGGCCTTAAAAAACTGGGTTAATTCTGATCCATTTATTGACGACTTCGTTTTGTAACACAATTAAAACAAGGATAAAATGAGAGAGAATCTACTAAGATGGTTTGGTCATGTACAACAGAGACCCCATAGTACACCGGTTAGAAAAGTGATAGTATTATAGTTAATGTGGCTAAGAGATCTAGGGGTAGACCTAAAATAACTTGGTTGGAAGCAATTAAGAAAAATATGATTATGTTTAACTTAACGGAGGAGATGTCCCATAATAGATTGAAATGAAAGAATATGATTCTTGTAGTCGACCCCAAACATTTAAGATAAAGGCTTTGATGATGATAATGTTGTTGTTGTTCGTTTGGTAACACAATTAAAACAAGGCTAAACTTGCTTTATTTTATAACCAGGCTAGGACTGGTCTAGGGCAGAGGGTGGACCAATGTCGACCTGATTATTAAGCGAAGGCCCTTTTTTGCAAGCTCTCAAAATTGGACAAGGTTCAAACTTGAGCTAATTTTTGAGAAAAACTGGACCAGTTGTGGCCCAGTTTTTCTTCGACCAAAAATGGGTCATTAAACTGATTCTATTTTGAGCCCGACTTCTCTTAGAACATTTACTCAAATTAAGCAAGGATTGGTCCTTGAAAGTTAGGCCGAACTATAGGGGTGGAAGTGAACCAAATAATTAATAAACAGTTCAGTTAATATTCGTCTAGATATTCGATTCGGTAGTTCTTTTAATACTAAACGAATAATTTTTAGTATTCGGCTTATAAATGAATAGAATTTAACTAAAGGTATATTCGATTCGGTTGATTATTAACTATTTTTCATATTTTAAAATTTTTTATGAATATAATTTGTTTTTATAGCTATAAATGTAATTGGTTATAAATTTCATTCATTGCAAAAAAAAAAAAATTTCTAGACATTCAAAAAATAAATGTAAAGAACTTATATCAGTTAATATTATAGGCCCAGTTTGGTAAGTCCACAGTGTAGGCCCATACAACCAAAATAAAAGGTTACGGTTTGTCCTCTCTCGTGTTTCAGCCAGCCCCAATTCTCAAACCGCCGCTGTCGGAGCGCTGATCGGAAGGTGCTGACGACGAGGATCCTCAAGAGGCGGCGACTAAAACGGGTTCCAATCGGATCGGTAGGAATTGCAGCGATTTCGGGTCCCAATCGGATCCGTCCACTCCATTGCCGGCGCTCATCAAGGAGTCAAACCCCCTTCGTTGCGGCTCTTTCTTCTCCTCTGAAAGAAGAAGGAAGAAGGACTGCTGCTAATTCACATGCTTGGTTGCTCCGCAGGCTGTTACCGATCCAGCCCGATATTCTCACCCGCCGTTTTCTCGTTCCCACGCCCTCTCCCCTCCCTTACCTCTTCCCTCTCCCAGGTACTTTTTGTTCTCTCTCTCTCTCTCTCTGGATTTTCAATCGATATTTTGTTTTATAACCAGTTGTTTATTTAGACTCAATCACGTGAATTCTCTTTGTCGATGCAAAATTTGAAATTTGTGCTGTTATTTGAAATTCAATATAACCCTAAATTTTTGTGTTCCCCTTAAAAGTGATTTTTAGTTCGCATAATCGACAAAATTTGGGGTTTTCCTAAAGTATATTACCCATTTCGTGTCGGTATTATGAAGAATAATGAAATGCATTAGGATAGTTATGGCTATTGAACTAGAATAAATTTAGAATTAATATCTCAGCATAAGATGAGAGATACATTAATCAGGTGCGTGGCATGTGTTTGTTGAAATGGATGAATTTCAATGCTTATTGTGTGTGCGTAGCATGTGTATTATAGTGATAAAAATCAAGTTTTGCTATTACAGGAAGACTTAGGAGCACATAATCCTTTTGGTGTTTTGTTATCCTGTCATTCATGGCATTTCTTTTTAGGATTTACTGCCAATATGTTTGTGTCGTGTGTGGTTGCTTGCGTATATGGTTACCGGATCCTCAGACGGTTGTTGCATCTGTACAGTATTTATATCCTAGTATCTCATACGGATCAGGTTGTTTGTGTATATTAATGTATCACACCCATGTCCGTGCCAATGCTAGATATAGACGAGCTTCTTCATTCTTGTATGCTAAAGATGTTTGGGTGGTGACGAATCAGCTGGAGTCTTCAGTTTGTAGGACAACAACAACATCGAGCCTATTTGGGGTCACTACATAAATCCTATTATTCCATTCCATGCTATTGTGGGACATCTCCTCCGTTAAGTTAATCATAATCATATTATTCTTAATTGCTTCCAACCAAGTTGTTTTAGGCGACCTCTAGATCTCCTAGTCCCATTAACTATAATACTATCATTTTTCCTAACCGGTGCACTAAAATGTCTCCGTTGTACATAACCAAACCATCTTAGTTGATTCTCTCTCATTTATCCTCAATAGGAGCAACCTCTAATTTACTCTGATGCACTCATTTCTTATCCTATCTTTTAGTGTGTACCCACAAGACCATCGCAATATTCTCATTTCTGTTACACTCATGTTTTCCCATGTTATTTTTAATTGCCCAACACTCGACCCATAAAGCATTGTTGGTCTTATAACAATCCTATAAAATTTTCCCTCTGGTTTCATTGGTATTCTCTGATCCTCCAAGCACTGCTCCATTTTAACCATCCCGATTTGATTTGATGGACAACATCATCCCCAATCTCACCATCATGCCAAATTATTGATCCTAAATAGCGAAAATGATTCATGTTGGTGAGTCAATGTGTTGCAAGCCAAGTGAGCAAGAGAGTATTTATGTTGGTGAATGAAATCTGTGGTACCAGTGGAGGATGAAGGGAAATTCTATTAAGACTGTTGGTCCTATTAGTTTATGCTAATGTCAGTGAAACTATGAGATAGTTTGAGCTGGTCTTATGAACATTCCAACGCAACATTACAGTGACTCTGCATGAAAGATTATTCAAGATTCTGATTTGTCATCGAAATGGTTTTAAACATTTGTTACTCTAGCAAAATCTTGATTTCTAAATTCAAATTGATGATAAAGCAGAGTATTAATACAATAGCCTGTTCCTTGATGACATTTGTATACTTGTGTTTGTTATTTATCTTTGAAGATTCATGCGGAACTTATCTGTATTTGTTCTGCTATGTGCAGGGAGACACACTTTTGGTACGTAATACCCGATGAGGTGAAGGATGATTCCCTATTGAATCGGTATGTAGAACTTCTTTCACCATGTGAAAGACGAAGTATCTTGCAGGTGAACAATGACAAAGTTCAGAAAGGGGCTTTGCTAGCTCGGGCACTGGTCCGCACCACACTTGCGAGATGTATGTCTCAACTTGCTTGGTATTATTCGTCTACTTGATTTCATATGGCAGTTAACTCATATGCATGCAAATACATAACTTTCAACAAGCTGAACTTCTCTCCAAGTTGACATGAGAATTGTTACACAAAATGTGAATAAACTTTGCATATGCTTTCATGTATCATGTTGTTGGTAGTGGCTTGTAACAGTAAATTTGCAGAAGATTTATAAATGTGTGTATTAATGGTTGGTTTTCACTTTTGTTAGATTAGATACCAATGGTAAAGCAAGTCCAAGTTCATTACAGTTCAGGAAAAACAAATTCGGAAAGCCTGAGGTAACGATTTGCCTGCTAACAATCTCTCTCTCTCTATATATATATATATATATATATATATATATATATATATATATATATATATATAGAGCAAGGCTCCTATGAACTTAAGTTCATAATGAATAGTGGTGCACCAACTTTTCTAACCACTCATCTTACTTTGGGATCCGTGAAAGATATAAAGGCCACCTTGAGATTTGTGCATCACAAATCTCAAGGCAAGATGAGTGGATAAAAATTTGGTGCACCACTATTCATTATGAACTTAAGTTCATAAGAGCCTTACTCTCTCTCTCTCTCTCTATATATATATATTCCTCGTCGATAATCTTACATTTTTGTGTCAACATCATACACATTCAAGTCACGTTACTCTTATGACTCATCAAGGAGTTCTTTGGCTGTGGTGTTGATACCACTACCATTTTGTTTTTGTTACGAGCAGGTAGAGTGGAAAGATGATAACTGGATGCAGCCATCCTTGCATTTTAATATTTCACATCGTCATCTTTGATTGCATGCGTAACAACAGAAGTTCCAGTATTGTCCTGATTCTTTTATTGTCAAGAATGCACTGTTTAGTCATATTTCTTTTGTGCATGTATAAGAGTATTAACTTAGTAAAATGTGATGTGTTTATATCACAGATTGGAATTGATGTGGAAGAAAAACAACGCAAGATGAGGAATAACATCTTATCCTTTGCGCCGCTACTTTTCTTCATGTGAAGTCGAGTTCTTGCATTCTTTCTCAGATCCTGAAAGCCAGCGACAGGAGTTCATTAAAATATGGACCCTTAAAAGTGATTTTTAGTTCGCATAATCGACAAAATTTGGGGGTTTTCCTAAAGTATATTACCCATTTCGTGTCGGTATTATGAAGAATAATGAAATGCATTAGGATAGTTATGGCTATTGAACTAGAATAAATTTAGAATTAATATCTCAGCATAAGATGAGAGATACATTAATCAGGTGCGTGGCATGTGTTTGTTGAAATGGATGAATTTCAATGCTTATTGTGTGCGTAGCATGTGTATTATAGTGATAAAAATCAAGTTTTGCTATTACAGGAAGACTTAGGAGCACATAATCCTTTTGGTGTTTTGTTATCCTGTCATTCATGGCATTTCTTTTTAGGATTTACTGCCAATATGTTTGTGTCGTGTGTGGTTGCTTATGATATGGTTACCGGATCCTCAGACGGTTGTTGCATCTGTACAGTATTTATATCCTAGTATCTCATACGGATCAGGTTGTTTGTGTATATTAATGTATCACAATTAAAACAAGGCTAAACTTGCTTTATTTTATAACCGTGCTAGGACCGGTCAGTAGGCGTGAGGGTGGACCAATGTCGACTGATTATTAAGCGAAGGCCCTTTTGCAAGCTCTCAAAATTGGACAAGGTTCAAACTTGAGCTAATTTTTGAGAAAATCGACTGGTGGCCAGCTTTTCTTCGACCAAAATGGGTCATTAAACCGATTCTATTTTTGAACTTCTCTTAGAACATTTACTCAAATTAAGCAAGGATTGGTCCTTGAAAGTTAGGCCGAACTATAGGGGTGGAAGTGAACCAAATAATTAATAAACAGTTCAGTTAATATTCGCCTAGATATTCGATTCTAGTAGTTCTTTTAATACTAAGCGAATAATTTTTAGTATTCTACTTATAAATGAATAGAATTTAACTAAAGGTATATTCGATTCGGTTGATTATTAACTATTTTTTCATATTTTAAAATTTTTTATGAATATAATTTGTTTTTATAGCTATAAATGTAATTGGTTATAAATTTCATTCATTGCAAAAAAAATTTCTAGACATTCAAAAATAAATGTAAAGAACTTATATCAGTTAATATTATAGGCCCAGTTTGGTAAGTCCACAGTGTAGGCCCATACAACCAAAATAAAAGGTTACGGTTTGTCCTCTCTCGTGTTTCAGCCAGCCCCAATTCTCAAACCGCCGCTGTCGGAGCGCTGATCGGAAGGTGCTGACGACGAGGATCCTCAAGAGGCGGCGACTAAAACGGGTTCCAATCGGATCGGTAGGAATTGCAGCGATTTCGGGTCCCAATCGGATCCGTCCACTCCATTGCCGGCGCTCATCAAGGAGTCAAACCCCCTTCGTTGCGGCTCTTTCTTCTCCTCTGAAAGAAGAAGGAAGAAGGACTGCTGCTAATTCACATGCTTGGGTTGCTCCGCAGGAACATGTTACCGATCCAGCCCGATATTCTCACCCGCCGTTTTCTCGTTCCCACGCCCTCTCCCCCTCCCTTACCTCTTCCCTCTCCCAGGTACTTTTTGTTCTCTCTCTCTCTCTCTCTGGATTTTCAATCGATATTTTGTTTTATAACCAGTTGTTTATTTAGACTCAATCACGTGAATTCTCTTTGTCGATGCAAAATTTGAAATTTGTGCTGTTATTTGAAATTCAATATAACCCTAAATTTTTTTGTGTTCCCCCTTAAAAGTGATTTTTAGTTCGCATAATCGACAAAATTTGGGGGTTTTCCTAAAGTATATTACCCATTTCGTGTCGGTATTATGAAGAATAATGAAATGCATTAGGATAGTTATGGCTATTGAACTAGAATAAATTTAGAATTAATATCTCAGCATAAGATGAGAGATACATTAATCAGGTGCGTGGCATGTGTTTGTTGAAATGGATGAATTTCAATGCTTATTGTGTGTGCGTAGCATGTGTATTATAGTGATAAAAATCAAGTTTTGCTATTACAGGAAGACTTAGGAGCACATAATCCTTTTGGTGTTTTGTTATCCTGTCATTCATGGCATTTCTTTTTAGGATTTACTGCCAATATGTTTGTGTCGTGTGTGGTTGCTTGCGTATATGGTTACCGGATCCTCAGACGGTTGTTGCATCTGTACAGTATTTATATCCTAGTATCTCATACGGATCAGGTTGTTTGTGTATATTAATGTATCACACCCATGTCCGTGCCAATGCTAGATATAGACGAGCTTCTTCATTCTTGTATGCTAAAGATGTTTGGGTGGTGACGAATCAGCTGGAGTCTTCAGTTTGTAGGACAACAACAACATCAGAGCCTATTTGGGGTCAGCTACATAAATCCTATTATTCCATTCCATGCTATTGTGGGACATCTCCTCCGTTAAGTTAATCATAATCATATTATTCTTAATTGCTTCCAACCAAGTTGTTTTAGGCGACCTCTAGATCTCCTAGTCCCATTAACTATAATACTATCATTTTTCCTAACCGGTGCACTAAAATGTCTCCGTTGTACATAACCAAACCATCTTAGTTGATTCTCTCTCATTTATCCTCAATAGGAGCAACCTCTAATTTACTACAGATGCACTCATTTCTTATCCTATCTTTTAGTGTGTACCCACAAGACCATCGCAATATTCTCATTTCTGTTACACTCATGTTTTTCCCATGTTATTTTTTAATTGCCCAACACTCTGACCCATAAAGCATTGTTGGTCTTATAACAATCCTATAAAATTTTCCCTCTGGTTTCATTGGTATTCTACGATCCTCCCGAAGCACTGCTCCATTTTAACCATCCCGATTTGATTTGATGGACAACATCATCCCCAATCTCACCATCATGCCAAATTATTGATCCTAAATAGCGAAAATGATTCATGTTGGTGAGTCAATGTGTTGCAAGCCAAGTGAGCAAGAGAGTATTTATGTTGGTGAATGAAATCTGTGGTACCAGTGGAGGATGAAGGGAAATTCTATTAAGACTGTTGGTCCTATTAGTTTATGCTAATGTCAGTGAAACTATGAGATAGTTTGAGCTGGTCTTATGAACATTCCAACGCTAACATTACAGTGACTCTGCATGAAAGATTATTCAAGATTCTGATTTGTCATCGAAATGGTTTTAAACATTTGTTACTCTAGCAAAATCTTGATTTCTAAATTCAAATTGATGATAAAGCAGAGTATTAATACAATAGCCTGTTCCTTGATGACATTTGTATACTTGTGTTTGTTATTTATCTTTGAAGATTCATGCGAACTTATCTGTATTTGTTCTGCTATGTGCAGGGAGACACACTTTTGCACGTAATACCCGATGAGGTGAAGGATGATTCCCTATTGAATCGGTATGTAGAACTTCTTTCACCATGTGAAAGACGAAGTATCTTGCAGGTGAACAATGACAAAGTTCAGAAAGGGCTTTGCTAGCTCGGGCACTGGTCCGCACCACACTTATGAGATGTATGTCTCAACTTGCTTGGTATTATTCGTCTACTTGATTTCATATGGCAGTTAACTCATATGCATGCAAATACATAACTTTCAACAAGCTGAACTTCTCTCCAAGTTGACATGAGAATTGTTACACAAAATGTGAATAAACTTTGCATATGCTTTCATGTATCATGTTGTTGGTAGTGGCTTTGTAAAGAATTTGCGTAAGATTTATAAATGTGTGTATTAATGGTTGGTTTTCACTTTTGTTAGATTAGATACCAATGGTAAAGCAAGTCCAAGTTCATTACAGTTCAGAAAACAAATTCGAAAGCCCGAGGTAACGATTTGCCTAACAATCTCTCTCTATATATATATATATATATATATATATATATATATATATATATATATATATATAGAGTGGCTTTCATAATGAATATGGTGCACCAACTTTTCTAACCACTCATCTTACTTTGGGATCCGTGAAAGATATAGCCACCTTGAGATTTGTGCATCACAAATCTCAAGGCAAGATGAGTGGATAAAAATTGGTGCACCACTATTCATTATGAACTTAAGTCTCATCTGAGCTCTCTCTCTCTATATATATATATATATATATATATATATATATATATATATATATATATATATATATATATATATATATATATATATATATATATATATATATATATATATATATATATATATATATATATATATATATATATATATATATATATATATATATATATATATATATATATATATATATATATATATATATATATATATATATATATATATATATATATATATATATATATATATATATATATATATATATATATATATATATATATATATATATATATATATATATATATATATATATATATATATATATATATATATATATATATATATATATATATATATATATATATATATATATATATATATATATATATATATATATATATATATATATATATATATATATATATATATATATATATATATATATATATATATATATATATATATATATATATATATATAGAGAGAGAGAGAGCAGGCTCCTATGAACTTAAGTTCATGAATATGATGCACCAACTTTTCTAACCACTTATCTTGCTTTGGGATCCGTGAAAGATATAAAGACCACTTTGAGATTTGTGCATCACAAATCTCAAGGCAAGATGAGTGGATAAAAAGTTGGTGCACCACTATTCATTATGAACTTAAGTTCATAAGAGCCTTACTCTCTCTCTCTCTCTATATATATATATATATATATATATATATATATATATATATATATATATATATATATATATATATATATATATATATATATATATATATATATATATATATATATATATATATATATATATATATATATATATATATATATATATATATATATATATATATATATATATATATATATATATATATATATATATATATATATATATATATATATATATATATATATATATATATATATATATATATATATATATATATATATATATATATATATATATATATATATATATATATATATATATATATATATATATATATATATATATATATATATATATATATATATATATATATATATATATATATATATATATATATATATATATATATATATATATATATATATATATATATATATATATATATATATATATATATATATATATATATATATATATATATATATATATATATATATATATATATATATATATATATATATATATATATATATATATATATATATATATATATATATATATATATATATATATATATATATATATATATATATATATATATATATATATATATATATATATATATATATATATATATATATATATATATATATATATATATATATATATATATATATATATATATATATATATATATATATATATATATATATATATATATATATATATATATATATATATATATATATATATATATATATATATATATATATATATATATATATATATATATATATATATATATATATATATATATATATATATATATATATATATATATATATATATATATATATATATATATATATATATATATATATATATATATATATATATATATATATATATATATATATATATATCAGGTACTTTTGTTCTCTCTCTCTCTCTCTGGATTTTCAATCGATATTTTGTTTTATAACCAGTTGTTTATTTAGACTCAATCACGTGAATTCTCTTTGTCGATGCAAAATTTGAAATTTGTGCTGTTATTTGAAATTCAATATAACCCTAAATTTTTGTGTTCCCCTTAAAAGTGATTTTTAGTTCGCATAATCGACAAAATTTGGGGGTTTTCCTAAAGTATATTACCCATTTCGTGTCGGTATTATGAAGAATAATGAAATGCATTAGGATAGTTATGGCTATTGAACTAGAATAAATTTAGAATTAATATCTCAGCATAAGATGAGAGATACATTAATCAGGTGCGTGGCATGTGTTTGTTGAAATGGATGAATTTCAATGCTTATTGTGTGTGCGTAGCATGTGTATTATAGTGATAAAAATCAAGTTTTGCTATTACAGGAAGACTTAGGAGCACATAATCCTTTTGGTGTTTTGTTATCCTGTCATTCATGGCATTTCTTTTAGGATTTACTGCCAATATGTTTGTGTCGGTGTGGTTGCTTTAGTATATGGTTACGGATCCTCAGACGGTTGTTGCATCTGTACAGTATTTATATCCTAGTATCTCATACGGATCAGGTTGTTTGTGTATATTAATGTATCACACCCATGTCCGTGCCAATGCTAGATATAGACGAGCTTCTTCATTCTTGTATGCTAAAGATGTTTGGGTGGTGACGAATCAGCTGGAGTCTTCAGTTTGTAGGACAACAACAACATCAGAGCCTATTTGGGGTCAGCTACATAAATCCTATTATTCCATTCCATGCTATTGTGGGACATCTCCTCCGTTAAGTTAATCATAATCATATTATTCTTAATTGCTTCCAACCAAGTTGTTTTAGGCGACCTCTAGATCTCCTAGTCCCATTAACTATAATACTATCATTTTTCCTAACCGGTGCACTAAAATGTCTCCGTTGTACATAACCAAACCATCTTAGTTGATTCTCTCTCATTTATCCTCAATAGGAGCAACCTCTAATTTACTACAGATGCACTCATTTCTTATCCTATCTTTTAGTGTGTACCCACAAGACCATCGCAATATTCTCATTTCTGTTACACTCATGTTTTTCCCATGTTATTTTTTAATTGCCCAACACTCTGACCCATAAAGCATTGTTGGTCTTATAACAATCCTATAAAATTTTCCCTCTGGTTTCATTGGTATTCTACGATCCTCCCGAAGCACTGCTCCATTTTAACCATCCCGATTTGATTTGATGGACAACATCATCCCCAATCTCACCATCATGCCAAATTATTGATCCTAAATAGCGAAAATGATTCATGTTGGTGAGTCAATGTGTTGCAAGCCAAGTGAGCAAGAGAGTATTTATGTTGGTGAATGAAATCTGTGGTACCAGTGGAGGATGAAGGGAAATTCTATTAAGACTGTTGGTCCTATTAGTTTATGCTAATGTCAGTGAAACTATGAGATAGTTTGAGCTGGTCTTATGAACATTCCAACGCAACATTACAGTGACTCTGCATGAAAGATTATTCAAGATTCTGATTTGTCATCGAAATGGTTTTAAACATTTGTTACTCTAGCAAAATCTTGATTTCTAAATTCAAATTGATGATAAAGCAGAGTATTAATACAATAGCCTGTTCCTTGATGACATTTGTATACTTGTGTTTGTTATTTATCTTTGAAGATTCATGCGGAACTTATCTGTATTTGTTCTGCTATGTGCAGGGAGACACACTTTTGGTACGTAATACCCGATGAGGTGAAGGATGATTCCCTATTGAATCGGTATGTAGAACTTCTTTCACCATGTGAAAGACGAAGTATCTTGCAGGTGAACAATGACAAAGTTCAGAAAGGGGCTTTGCTAGCTCGGGCACTGGTCCGCACCACACTTTGAGATGTATGTCTCAACTTGCTTGGTATTATTCGTCTACTTGATTTCATATGGCAGTTAACTCATATGCATGCAAATACATAACTTTCAACAAGCTGAACTTCTCTCCAAGTTGACATGAGAATTGTTACACAAAATGTGAATAAACTTTGCATATGCTTTCATGTATCATGTTGTTGGTAGTGGCTTGTAACAAGAATTTGCGTAAGATTTATAAATGTGTGTATTAATGGTTGGTTTTCACTTTTGTTAGATTAGATACCAATGGTAAAGCAAGTCCAAGTTCATTACAGTTCAGAAAAACAAATTCGAAAGCCCGAGGTAACGATTTGCCTGCTAACAATCTCTCTCTATATATATATATATATATATATATATATATATATATATATATATATATATATAGAGTGGCTTTCATAATGAATATGGTGCACCAACTTTTCTAACCACTCATCTTACTTTGGGATCCGTGAAAGATATAGCCACCTTGAGATTTGTGCATCACAAATCTCAAGGCAAGATGAGTGGATAAAAATTGGTGCACCACTATTCATTATGAACTTAAGTTCATAGAGCCTTGCTCTCTCTCTCTCTATATATATATATATATATATATATATATATATATATATATATAGGAAAATGCTAAAATGAGATGGTGAGCTCAAATTCTTATCGTGAGCTAGCCCAATTGATTACTCGAAATGATGATCGACACCACCGTGATTTGCACTCATCATGATCTATATATAGAAAAATTATATTGTTTTGACATTTTAAACCATTATTTTAGCTACGCATATAAACGGACTACTGTTAAACTGTCTAAAAATTAACATCAAAGTAGTTTGATTCATACTCTAAAAGGCTCCAAATTATGTGAAAATTTTATCACATATACTTAATGACGTGTTGAACAAGATGTACTGCGTCGATCATGAATTTGATGAACCGATTAGTCTAGCTCACGATAAGATTTGAGCTCACCATCACAATAGCATCATATATATATATATATATATATATATATATATATATATATATATATATATATATATATATATATATATATATATATATATATATATATATATATATATATATATATATATATATATATATATATATATATATAGAGCAAGGCTCCTATGAACTTAAGTTCATAATGAATATGGTGCACCAACTTTTCTAACCACTCATCTTACTTTGGGATCCGTGAAAGATATAAAGGCCACCTTGAGATTTGTGCATCACAAATCTCAAGGCAAGATGAGTGGATAAAAATTGGTGCACCACTATTCATTATGAACTTAAGTTCATAGAGCCTTGCTCTCTCTCTCTCTCTATATATATATATATATATATATATATATATATATATATATATATATATATATATATATATATATATATATATATTCCTCCGATAATCTTACATTTTTGTGTCAACATCATACACATTCAAGTCACGCTACTCTTATGACTCATCAAGGAGTTCTTTGGCTGTGGTGTTGATACCACTACCATTTTGTTTTTGTTACGAGCAGGTAGAGTGGAAAGATGATAACTGGATGCAGCCATCCTTGCATTTTAATATTTCACATACGCCATCTTTGATTGCATGCGTAACAACAGAAGTTCCAGTATTGTCCTGATTCTTTTATTGTCAAGAATGCACTGTTTAGTCATATTTCTTTTGTGCATGTATAAGAGTATTAACTTAGTAAAATGTGATGTGTTTATATCACAGATTGGAATTGATGTGGAAGAAAAACAACGCAAGATGAGGAATAACATCTTATCCTTTGCACGCCGCTACTTTTCTTCATGTGAAGTCGAGTTCTTGCATTCTTTCTCAGATCCTGAAAGCCAGCGACAGGAGTTCATTAAAATATGGACCCTTAAAGTGAGTGCATTTATCTTATTAATTTCACTTAGAAAATTATGTTTTACGTGAATGATTCCTTTCAAAGCCTGATTCTGAATGGAGGAGTAATTTTTACTAAGTAGTCTGTAATTTGTACTAATGATGTTTAGTAATATATAATAAATAAGTCAGTGATTTTATGAGCATTACAGACCAAGTAGTCCTTCATCTTGTAGGAAGCATATGTAAAGGCTCTTGGAAGAGGATTTTCAGCAGCACCTTTTAGGGATTTTAGTATTCAGTTTGAGAAAAGCAAAGGCCAGATGTTTCCTACTGATTCTGAAACTGTGAGTAAACACTATAATTCATCTTTTCATGTTCTTTTATAGCTTGATATCTCTAGGGTGCATAGAACTGCAGTTTGCTGAACAATTTACAACTCCTAATATCAGGCTCCCAGAATTGTTGTAGAAGTCTCAGATACTTCAGAAAGTCTCACTTCCAATTGGCAATTTGCTCTTTTCAACTGGATGGTTCTCATTATGCTGCAGTATGTGTGGAGAACAACAATGACAGTACAGGTTGGTATTTACACTTATTCAGTCTTTCTAAACAAACACTAGTCTTTTGTTTCTTACTTGATAACTTCTATTTTCTTTGGCACTACAGGAAGCAAAAGAAACCCCTGAATCTGAAAGTGTGGAAGACACTTCCTTTAGTTGAAGACGAGTATGTTTTGGATAAGAATGCAGTGTTAAACATCAGTGGTTTGTCCTGAGATCTCTTTGGGCTTGCAGTTTCAATAAGACAGTAATTGGCAGAAGTCAATTTTTGTTCCTTCAAAATGCTTGTGCTCGACCAGCATAATTTCAGGTTTGTTATCATACTATTGAAAGAAAGATATAGAGTCAGAATTGCAAATCTCTTACTTCTATAAGTTCTATTTACCTGTAGAGCATTTAATGTGTGATGTATCACAGGAAGCGATTAATGCCATTAAAAGTTCTATGATTGCTTTATCGATCATACTTTACCTTGATTTTGGGTAATACCTGAGACTAGGTAGCTTTTCTTTTTCTGAAAGAGCGTCAATCTTATTCTTGGTTTTCCAGGACTGCTTTTGAACCCGAATCGTGTTGTTTCTTTCAGATACTAGAAACTGAATACTATATCTTTTGCTTTAATGCAAGTTTGGAGCTTTCAGGCTTTAGCATATCTGCCTATTCCAGCATTTCTAATGAAATTTATTATTCAGTATCTACCCTTGAAAAAAGATGTTCTTGCACTATTTTTTTCATTTTGAAATTGTAAAAAGTTGAGTTTGATACTATGTTGGAATTTGGATAAGAGAGAAACCCTTTGATAAATTTCTCATGCTTATCGTCATAGCATAACACCAAATTGACATGAGAATTGTTACACAAAATGTGAATAAACTTTGCATATGCTTTCATGTATCATGTTGTTGGTAGTGGCTTGTAACAGTAAATTTGCGTAAGATTTATAAATGTGTGTATTAATGGTTGGTTTTCACTTTTGTTAGATTAGATACCAATGGTAAAGCAAGTCCAAGTTCATTACAGTTCAGAAAAACAAATTCGAAAGCCCGAGGTAACGATTTGCCGCTAACAATCTCTCTCTCTCTCTATATATATATATATATATATATATATATATATATATATATATATATATATAGAGCAAGGCTCCTATGAACTTAAGTTCATAATGAATAGTGGTGCACCAACTTTTCTAACCACTCATCTTACTTTGGGATCCGTGAAAGATATAAAGGCCACCTTGAGATTTGTGCATCACAAATCTCAAGGCAAGATGAGTGGATAAAAATTTGGTGCACCACTATTCATTATGAACTTAAGTTCATAAGAGCCTTACTCTCTCTCTCTCTCTCTATATATATATATATATATATATATATATATATATATATATATATATAGGAAAATGCTAAAATGAGATGGTGAGCTCAAATTCTTATCGTGAGCTAGCCCAATTGATTACTCGAAATGATGATCGACACACCACCGTGATTTGCACTCATCATGATCTATATATAGAAAAATTATATTGTTTTGACATTTTAAACCATTATTTTAGCTACGATAAAACGCATCGTTAACCTGTTCTAAAATTAATGATCAAAGTAGTTTGATTCATACTCTAAAAGGCTCCAAATTATGTGAAAATTTTATCACATATACTTAATGACGTGTTGAACAAGATGTACGGTGCCGATCATGAATTTGATGAACCGATTAGTCTAGCTCACGATAAGATTTGAGCTCACCATCTCACAATAGCATTACTCTATATATATATATATATATATATATATATATATATATATATATATATATATATATATATATATATATATATATATATATATATAGAGAGAGAGAGCAAGGCTCCTATGAACTTAAGTTCATAATGAATAGTGATGCACCAACTTTTCTAACCACTTATCTTGCTTTGGGATCCGTGAAAGATATAAAGACCACTTTGAGATTTGTGCATCACAAATCTCAAGGCAAGATGAGTGGATAAAAAGTTGGTGCACCACTATTCATTATGAACTTAAGTTCATAAGAGCCTTACTCTCTCTCTCTCTATATATATATATATATATATATATATATATATATATATATATATATATATATATATATATATTCCTCGTCGATAATCTTACATTTTTTGTGTCAACATCATACACATTCAAGTCACGTTACTCTTATGACTCATCAAGGAGTTCTTTGGCTGTGGTGTTGATACCACTACCATTTTGTTTTTGTTACGAGCAGGTAGAGTGGAAAGATGATAACTGGATGCAGCCATCCTTGCATTTTAATATTTCACATACGTCATCTTTGATTGCATGCGGCGTAACAACAGAAGTTCCAGTATTGTCCTGATTCTTTTATTGTCAAGAATGCACTGTTTAGTCATATTTCTTTTGTGCATGTATAAGAGTATTAACTTAGTAAAATGTGATGTGTTTATATCACAGATTGGAATTGATGTGGAAGAAAAACAACGCAAGATGAGGAATAACATCTTATCCTTTGCACGCCGCTACTTTTCTTCATGTGAAGTCGAGTTCTTGCATTCTTTCTCAGATCCTGAAAGCCAGCGACAGGAGTTCATTAAAATATGGACCCTTAAAGTGAGTGCATTTATCTTATTAATTTCACTTAGAAAATTATGTTTTACGTGAATGATTCCTTTCAAAGCCTGATTCTGAATGGAGGAGTAATTTTACTAAGTAGTCTGTAATTTGTACTAATGATGTTTAGTAATATATAATAAATAAGTCAGTGATTTTATGAGCATTACAGACCAAGTAGTCCTTCATCTTGTAGGAAGCATATGTAAAGGCTCTTGGAAGAGGATTTTCAGCAGCACCTTTTAGGGATTTTAGTATTCAGTTTGAGAAAAGCAAAGGCCAGATGTTTCCTACTGATTCTGAAACTGTGAGTAAACACTATAATTCATCTTTTCATGTTCTTTTATAGCTTGATATCTCTAGGGTGCATAGAACTGCAGTTTGCTGAACAATTTACAACTCCTAATATCAGGCTCCCAGAATTGTTGTAGAAGTCTCAGATACTTCAGAAAGTCTCACTTCCAATTGGCAATTTGCTCTTTTCGAACTGGATGGTTCTCATTATGCTGCAGTATGTGTGGAGAACAACAATGACAGTACAGGTTGGTATTTACACTTATTCAGTCTTTCTAAACAAACACTAGTCTTTTGTTTCTTACTTGATAACTTCTATTTTCTTTCGTGGCACTACAGGAAGCAAAAGAAACCCACTGAATCTGAAAGTGTGGAAGACACTTCCTTTAGTTGAAGACGAGTATGTTTTGGATAAGAATGCAGTGTTACAACAGAAGTTCCAGTATTGTCCTGATTCTTTTATTGTCAAGAATGCACTGTTTAGTCATATTTCTTTTGTGCATGTATAAGAGTATTAACTTAGTAAAATGTGATGTGTTTATATCACAGATTGGAATTGATGTGGAAGAAAAACAACGCAAGATGAGGAATAACATCTTATCCTTTGCGCCGCTACTTTTCTTCATGTGAAGTCGAGTTCTTGCATTCTTTCTCAGATCCTGAAAGCCAGCGACAGGAGTTCATTAAAATATGGACCCTTAAAGTGAGTGCATTTATCTTATTAATTTCACTTAGAAAATTATGTTTTACGTGAATGATTCCTTTCAAAGCCTGATTCTGAATGGAGGAGTAATTTTACTAAGTAGTCTGTAATTTGTACTAATGATGTTTAGTAATATATAATAAATAAGTCAGTGATTTTATGAGCATTACAGACCAAGTAGTCCTTCATCTTGTAGGAAGCATATGTAAAGGCTCTTGGAAGAGGATTTTCAGCAGCACCTTTTAGGGATTTTAGTATTCAGTTTGAGAAAAGCAAAGGCCAGATGTTTCCTACTGATTCTGAAACTGTGAGTAAACACTATAATTCATCTTTTCATGTTCTTTTATAGCTTGATATCTCTAGGGTGCATAGAACTGCAGTTTGCTGAACAATTTACAACTCCTAATATCAGGCTCCCAGAATTGTTGTAGAAGTCTCAGATACTTCAGAAAGTCTCACTTCCAATTGGCAATTTGCTCTTTTCGAACTGGATGGTTCTCATTATGCTGCAGTATGTGTGGAGAACAACAATGACAGTACAGGTTGGTATTTACACTTATTCAGTCTTTCTAAACAAACACTAGTCTTTTGTTTCTTACTTGATAACTTCTATTTTCTTTCGTGGCACTACAGGAAGCAAAAGAAACCCACTGAATCTGAAAGTGTGGAAGACACTTCCTTTAGTTGAAGACGAGTATGTTTTGGATAAGAATGCAGTGTTAAACATCAGTGGTTTGTCCTGAGATCTCTTTGGGCTTGCAGTTTCAATAAGACAGTAATTGGCAGAAGTCAATTTTTGTTCCTTCAAAATGCTTGTGCTCGACCAGCATAATTTCAGGTTTGTTATCATACTATTGAAAGAAAGATATAGAGTCGTAAATTGCAAATCTCTTACTTCTATAAGTTCTATTTACCTGTAGAGCATTTAATGTGTGATGTATCACAGGAAGCGATTAATGCCATTAAAAGTTCTATGATTGCTTTATCGATCATACTTTACCTTGATTTTGGGTAATACCTGAGACTAGGTAGCTTTTCTTTTTCTGAAAGAGAGCGTCAATCTTATTCTTGGTTTTCCAGGACTGCTTCTTTTGAACCCGAATCGTGTTGTTTCTTTCGTATACTAGAAACTGAATACTATATCTTTTGCTTTAATGCAAGTTTGGAGCTTTCAGGCTTTAGCATATCTGCCTATTCCAGCATTTCTAATGAAATTTATTATTCAGTATCTACCCTTGAAAAAAGATGTTCTTGCACTATTTTTTCATTTTGAAATTGTAAAAAGTTGAGTTTGATACTATGTTGGAATTTGGATAAGAGAGAAACCCTTTGATAAATTTCTCATGCTTATCGTCATAGCATAACACCAAATTGCATGACATAGCTAACAAATACAATGTATAAACAAAGTCCGGGTTTTAAGCCATGATATATTAGGGCATTCCGGTGTTGTAAACTTTCAGCTGGTTATGTACATGACTGAAATCTGTTCAATGAGTTTTATCTGAAGGTACACATTACTGACAGTGTCTGCCATTTTATGCATTCGTTTAAATTTTATTGCATATCAAGGCATTATCGTTTCATATATTCTTATGTAATTTTCTTGTGTGTCAGTGTGTCATGACTCATGCCTCATACCTGATGGTGTCTGTATCTAGCATTATATCCATGTCTATACTAAGTCGATTGGTTCTTCCTAGATTTTCTGTTTGGTTCAGGTTTCAGAGACCCGGTCCACTGAAAATCTAACTGATGGCCAGGAAAAATTCAAACCTTTCCTATTGACCTAACATTTGAAAGGCCTCCACATCTCAACGATCCTCTAAAGGCTCTCAACTGTCAAAACTTATCCAAATATAGTTAAAAGGTCAATTAACACCCCCTATAAAACTCTATTTTTCTCTATTCAAACTACCATACTCACCAAAATGGCTCTGAAACTCTTTACGCTCACCCTCCTTCTCATCTCCCTCATCTCCTCTGTCACCAGCCACAACATCACCAAAATGCTCGCTCAATTCCCGAATTCTCCTCCTACAATGATCTCCTCACCCAAACCCAAATGGCCCGAGATCAACTCCCACCAAATGATCACCGTCTTTGCTGCCAGTGACTCTGCGTATCTGCTATCTCCAACCAACCCGCTTATGTCCTTAGAAGAATCCTAGCCCTTCATGTCATCATGACTATTATGACAACAACAAGCTCTCTCATATAGTAAATACCTCCATCAGTATCCACTCTCTTTGAGACCATCGGGCATACGGGTAAAATGGGTATCTCACCCTTTCTGATATCGGTGGCAATGTGATCACGATTAGGTCAGCTGAGCCTGGGGCTAGAAATGATGCACATATTGTCAAGCTTGTTATTTCGCAGCCACATAATATTTCGGTGGTTGAGATCAGTGGTTTTATTATTCCGCCTAATATTGGGTCAAATCATTCTGTGGCACCGGCATCAGCACCAACTGAGACTGCTGCTCCTCCTAATATCGGTGCACCAGCTCCACAAGAGAATGCAAGCTCAGGGAATAAAGGGTCAGTGGTGAACTGGAGATTGGCTGGTTTGGTTGGATTAGGAGTTGCTTTTAGGTTGTTCTTTGTTTGATCTAAGAAGTAGTTTAGGAGGATTAAGATTTTGATTTGTTTGATTTTGTTTGCTGAGAAAAATTATATTTGGGGTTCATGCAGTAATTGGATGCATATGTTCTGCTGTTTGATAGAATTCAAATGTTAGAGAGTGAATAATAGATTTCCCTGTTGGGTTTTTGTTGTGAGCATAATTTTTTTACTTTAAGCTCAAATATATTTTGTTTGATGCGCAACACGGCAACTGGTTACATATGTTTTGTTGTGAAGAAAACTAGAATGTGTAAATAAGGGTTGATCTTGTTTGTTTGCGAGCCTTTGGAGTTTTCAGAGAGGATTGTAGGATTCTCTATTTATTTTGAAATAAAAAGGTCTTTGACGTTCATTAACTTCAAATAAATTTCAGTTCAACATGTAGGATCTTTAATGAACTTGGAATGTGAATATGTACAAGTTCAGAAGCCAAAAATTTTCCGAAAAAATATAGCTTTCAAGATAAATTAGTGTAGTTTTTAATGATTGAAGTCACTCAGACATCGGTGTTTCTGTTAGAAGTTTTGGCAAGAATACTAGAGAATGGAAGGCTTCGTTTTTGTTGAGCTTTTCCATTGTTGTAGATTTTGTTTTTCTTTCTATTCTATTGTGGGGCCTAATTATTGTGAATTCCCATTTTAGGGGTTGGGGTTGAGTTTAGGTTGGTTGCTCATATCCTAGCTCGAGTATGGTTTAGATCGGGTCAAAAGTTGGCCTATTTGGTTGGGCTGAGGGCTGACCTTTAACCTCACCAAACCCATTCATTATGCGCCTCTGATATCGTTAATGATGTTTTTCTTTTGGGTAGTTTTCTTGTAGTAAAGTGATATTTTTCTTCAGATTTGAGAGTTTGTGGTGCTCTTTAATCATATAATTTTATGATATTCTTTGTGTAAAACCCATACTAAATGTTGGATTCATCCCAAGAAATGTTTTTTTGTAAGTGTGTTAATTTCTCGAGTTACTTCCAATCAGGGTAAGAACATTACCATGTCCTATTGATTACTCGTGAGAAAGGCGTTGATGTTTGTTAATTATATTTCCTATAATATTTGGTTGGTAATCCAATATCTATTTTATGTCAAGAGAATGTACAAGTAAGGGGCTGGCTCTGTCTTGTTTGTTAAGGTAGTCTTATGTAATCTCATCTCCATCGAATGGGTATTATGTTGTTGTCACTTATTATATTTGTAAAGAGATTGAAGGAGTCAATTTGATCAAGCAAACTATATTTTGACTTTGAAGCAACTAGTTGAATGAGTTTGTGTACGCATTTTGGTTGTCATATTTCTTTGACGTTACCTCTGAATTATCCGACCATCTCTGAACTGTTAAATTACATCAAATAAGTAATTGGTAACATTAGACTAAAATTATTGGTCTGAATTTGACAATTTTCTGACTTTCAACATGATCTTTTTACAAGTCAAATGAGTGATGCGTTTTGATTTTGTGGGAAGGTCCAAGGTCTAAAATTTCTCCATGTTCAATTGTTATTGACACTTATTCAGTCTTTCTAAACAAACACTAGTCTTTTGTTTCTTACTTGATAACTTCTATTTTCTTTCGTGGCACTACAGGAAGCAAAAGAAACCCACTGAATCTGAAAGTGTGGAAGACACTTCCTTTAGTTGAAGACGAGTATGTTTTGGATAAGAATGCAGTGTTAAACATCAGTGGTTTGTCCTGAGATCTCTTTGGGCTTGCAGTTTCAATAAGACAGTAATTGGCAGAAGTCAATTTTTGTTCCTTCAAAATGCTTGTGCTCGACCAGCATAATTTCAGGTTTGTTATCATACTATTGAAAGAAAGATATAGAGTCGTAAATTGCAAATCTCTTACTTCTATAAGTTCTATTTACCTGTAGAGCATTTAATGTGTGATGTATCACAGGAAGCGATTAATGCCATTAAAAGTTCTATGATTGCTTTATCGATCATACTTTACCTTGATTTTGGGTAATACCTGAGACTAGGTAGCTTTTCTTTTTCTGAAAGAGAGCGTCAATCTTATTCTTGGTTTTCCAGGACTGCTTCTTTTGAACCCGAATCGTGTTGTTTCTTTCGTATACTAGAAACTGAATACTATATCTTTTGCTTTAATGCAAGTTTGGAGCTTTCAGGCTTTAGCATATCTGCCTATTCCAGCATTTCTAATGAAATTTATTATTCAGTATCTACCCTTGAAAAAAAGATGTTCTTGCACTATTTTTTTCATTTTGAAATTGTAAAAAAGTTGAGTTTGATACTATGTTGGAATTTGGATAAGAGAGAAACCCTTTGATAAATTTCTCATGCTTATCGTCATAGCATAACACCAAATTGCATGACATAGCTAACAAATACAATGTATAAACAAAGTCCGGGTTTTAAGCCATGATATATTAGGGCATTCCGGTGTTGTAAACTTTCAGCTGGTTATGTACATGACTGAAATCTGTTCAATGAGTTTTATCTGAAGGTACACATTACTGACAGTGTCTGCCATTTTATGCATTCGTTTAAATTTTATTGCATATCAAGGCATTATCGTTTCATATATTCTTATGTAATTTTCTTGTGTGTCAGTGTGTCATGACTCATGCCTCATACCTGATGGTGTCTGTATCTAGCATTATATCCATGTCTATACTAAGTCGATTGGTTCTTCCTAGATTTTCTGTTTGGTTCAGGTTTCAGAGACCCGGTCCACTGAAAATCTAACTGATGGCCAGGAAAAATTCAAACCTTTCCTATTGACCTAACATTTGAAAGGCCTCCACATCTCAACGATCCTCTAAAGGCTCTCAACTGTCAAAACTTATCCAAATATAGTTAAAAGGTCAATTAACACCCCCTATAAAACTCTATTTTTCTCTATTCAAACTACCATACTCACCAAAATGGCTCTGAAACTCTTTACGCTCACCCTCCTTCTCATCTCCCTCATCTCCTCTGTCACCAGCCACAACATCACCAAAATGCTCGCTCAATTCCCCGAATTCTCCTCCTACAATGATCTCCTCACCCAAACCCAAATGGCCGCCGAGATCAACTCCCACCAAATGATCACCGTCTTTGCTGCCAGTGACTCTGCCGTATCTGCTATCTCCAACCAACCCGCTTATGTCCTTAGAAGAATCCTAGCCCTTCATGTCATCCGCGACTATTATGACAACAACAAGCTCTCTCATATAGTAAATACCTCCATCGAAGTATCCACTCTCTTTGAGACCATCGGGCATAGCACGGGTAAAAATGGGTATCTCACCCTTTCTGATATCGGTGGCAATGTGATCACGATTAGGTCAGCTGAGCCTGGGGCTAGAAATGATGCACATATTGTCAAGCTTGTTATTTCGCAGCCACATAATATTTCGGTGGTTGAGATCAGTGGTTTTATTATTCCGCCTAATATTGGGTCAAATCATTCTGTGGCACCGGCATCAGCACCAACTGAGACTGCTGCTCCTCCTAATATCGGTGCACCAGCTCCACAAGAGAATGCAAGCTCAGGGAATAAAGGGTCAGTGGTGAACTGGAGATTGGCTGGTTTGGTTGGATTAGGAGTTGCTTTTAGGTTGTTCTTTGTTTGATCTAAGAAGTAGTTTAGGAGGATTAAGATTTTGATTTGTTTGATTTTGTTTGCTGAGAAAAATTATATTTGGGGTTCATGCAGTAATTGGATGCATATGTTCTGCTGTTTGATAGAATTCAAATGTTAGAGAGTGAATAATAGATTTCCCTGTTGGGTTTTTGTTGTGAGCATAATTTTTTTACTTTAAGCTCAAATATATTTTGTTTGATGCGCAACACGGCAACTGGTTACATATGTTTTGTTGTGAAGAAAACTAGAATGTGTAAATAAGGGTTGATCTTGTTTGTTTGCGAGCCTTTTGGAGTTTTCAGAGAGGATTGTAGGATTCTCTATTTATTTTGAAATAAAAGGTCTTTGACGTTCATTAACTTCAAATAAATTTCAGTTCAACATGTAGGATCTTTAATGAACTTGGAATGTGAATATGTACAAGTTCAGAAGCCAAAAATTTTCCGAAAAATATAGCTTTCAAGATAAATTAGTGTAGTTTTTAATGATTGAAGTCACTCAGACATCGGTGTTTCTGTTAGAAGTTTTGGCAAGAATACTAGAGAATGGAAGGCTTCGTTTTTGTTGAGCTTTTCCATTGTTGTAGATTTTGTTTTTCTTTCTATTCTATTGTGGGGCCTAATTATTGTGAATTCCCATTTTAGGGGTTGGGGTTGAGTTTAGGTTGGTTGCTCATATCCTAGCTCGAGTATGGTTTAGATCGGGTCAAAAGTTGGCCTATTTGGTTGGGCTGAGGGCTGACCTTTAACCTCACCAAACCCATTCATTATGCGCCTCTGATATCGTTAATGATGTTTTTCTTTTGGGTAGTTTTCTTGTAGTAAAGTGATATTTTTCTTCAGATTTGAGAGTTTGTGGTGCTCTTTAATCATATAATTTTATGATATTCTTTGTGTAAAACCCATACTAAATGTTGGATTCATCCCAAGAAATGTTTTTTTTTAAGTGTGTTAATTTCTCGAGTTACTTCCAATCAGGGTAAGAACATTACCATGTCCTATTGATTACTCGTGAGAAAGGCGTTGATGTTTGTTAATTATATTTCCTATAATATTTGGTTGGTAATCCAATATCTATTTTATGTCAAGAGAATGTACAAGTAAGGGGCTGGCTCTGTCTTGTTTGTTAAGGTAGTCTTATGTAATCTCATCTCCATCGAATGGGTATTATGTTGTTGTCACTTATTATATTTGTAAAGAGATTGAAGGAGTCAATTTGATCAAGCAAACTATATTTTGACTTTGAAGCAACTAGTTGAATGAGTTTGTGTACGCATTTTGGTTGTCATATTTCTTTGACGTTACCTCTGAATTATCCGACCATCTCTGAACTGTTAAATTACATCAAATAAGTAATTGGTAACATTAGACTAAAATTATTGGTCTGAATTTGACAATTTTCTGACTTTCAACATGATCTTTTACAAGTCAAATGAGTGATGCGTTTTGATTTTGTGGGAAGGTCCAAGGTCTAAAATTTCTCCATGTTCAATTGTTATTGAACTTTCAAAGTGCAATTTTGCTATATACAGTTTGAATTTTCCCATTTATCATTTTGTGGCGGTTTTCTTCCTTACGGTTTCTCATATTTTAGCTCAGAGCATCTCTTTTTCATTTTATCAAAGCAAGAGACTTTTAACAGCTTGAAATTTCAGTTGTTGGAGAACACATGTCGGTTTTTCTTCTTGTAATGGGAGGCGGTATTTTGAAGTTTTCTTGTAGACTTAAGTTTGAAGTTTTGCATATTTCTATTTGTAAAAAATGAACGCCCTCGAAAACTGCAAATGTTAACCAACACATTTTGCAGATTAAAGTACATTTTGTTAATATTATTATGAAAATAATTATTATGATATAATTGAAGAAACATAATATTCAAAACTGAATTTCAACTCCAATTCATGTTGTTGAAGCAACATATAATTGAAGGGGCTTTGTTTCCCTAACTTTAAGCAAATCATACGCACTGCTTCGCTTGATTCTTCATCGTTTGTATAATTAATTATGATTAATATCAGTGTATCACGTGATTAAAAACACAAAAGATTAGTTGTTTACCCAAATCAAGAGCGCATGTTGCACGCAAGAATTTTAAAATCCCCCGCTAGTCTGATCTTGTTGCTGGCCCTATAAAATATTTTATTTGCAACATGAATCAAATGGATATTTTTTATCTCTTGGAAATTTTGCCAGGATGTATCGCCATTGAAAATATCGAAAAATAGTAGGTTTTTTTTCGAAATTAGTTCTTAAATCTTTCATATTTTGAAATTAGTCCCTCAAATCATTAAACGTGATATTAGGTTCCTAGATTCTTAAGTTATTTTAAAATAGTCCCTCAAATCATTGAAATTATTATCAAGTCCGCTGATTCTTAACTTATTATGAAATTAGTCCCTCTAATCAAGATTAGAAGTAGCTATTGGAGGGATTACCAAGTAAAATATATTGTTGTAGGCTATAAACTCCCTAGTTCTCATAATTTGCAGCAAATTAATCTCTCAAATTGCTATTTATTCACTTGATAAGAGGGAGTAATTTCAAAATAACTTTAGAATTGGAAATCTAATAGCAATTTTAGCGATCTGAGGAATTAATTTCAAAGCAACTTAAGAATTGAGGGATCTAATAGCAATTTATATAATTTGAGGGAATAATTTCAAAATATGAAAGATGTAAGGAGCTAATATCGTGAAAACCCAAAATAATATATAGAACGATAACATCTAACTCATTGTAAAACAATACAGGGCATGTGCATAATTTTGACCAAAATTGACAATTTTATTTTACTGTATGTCTTTCTATGAAGCTAAGCCTAACTGTCTAAATAGAGCATTATATCCATGTCTATACTAAGTCGATTGGTTCTTCCTAGATTTTCTGTTTGGTTCAGGTTTCAGAGACCGGTCCACTGAAAATCTAACTGATGGCCAGGAAAAATTCAAACCTTTCCTATTGACCTAACATTTGAAAGGCCTCCACATCTCAACGATCCTCTAAAGGCTCTCAACTGTCAAAACTTATCCAAATATAGTTAAAAGGTCAATTAACACCCCCTATAAAACTCTATTTTTCTCTATTCAAACTACCATACTCACCAAAATGGCTCTGAAACTCTTTACGCTCACCCTCCTTCTCATCTCCCTCATCTCCTCTGTCACCAGCCACAACATCACCAAAATGCTCGCTCAATTCCCCGAATTCTCCTCCTACAATGATCTCCTCACCCAAACCCAAATGGCCGCCGAGATCAACTCCCACCAAATGATCACCGTCTTTGCTGCCAGTGACTCTGCCGTATCTGCTATCTCCAACCAACCCGCTTATGTCCTTAGAAGAATCCTAGCCCTTCATGTCATCCGCGACTATTATGACAACAACAAGCTCTCTCATATAGTAAATACCTCCATCGAAGTATCCACTCTCTTTGAGACCATCGGGCATAGCACGGGTTAAAATGGGTATCTCACCCTTTCTGATATCGGTGGCAATGTGATCACGATTAGGTCAGCTGAGCCTGGGGCTAGAAATGATGCACATATTGTCAAGCTTGTTATTTCAGCCACATAATATTTCGTGGTTGAGATCAGTGGTTTTATTATTCCGCCTAATATTGGGTCAAATCATTCTGTGGCACCGGCATCAGCACCAACTGAGACTGCTGCTCCTCCTAATATCGGTGCACCAGCTCCACAAGAGAATGCAAGCTCAGGGAATAAAGGGTCAGTGGTGAACTGGAGATTGGCTGGTTTGGTTGGATTAGGAGTTGCTTTTAGGTTGTTCTTTGTTTGATCTAAGAAGTAGTTTAGGAGGATTAAGATTTTGATTTGTTTGATTTTGTTTGCTGAGAAAAATTATATTTGGGGTTCATGCAGTAATTGGATGCATATGTTCTGCTGTTTGATAGAATTCAAATGTTAGAGAGTGAATAATAGATTTCCCTGTTGGGTTTTGTTGTGAGCATAATTTTTTACTTTAAGCTCAAATATATTTTGTTTGATGCGCAACACGGCAACTGGTTACATATGTTTTGTTGTGAAGAAAACTAGAATGTGTAAATAAGGGTTGATCTTGTTTGTTTGCGAGCCTTTTGGAGTTTTCAGAGAGGATTGTAGGATTCTCTATTTATTTTGAAATAAAAGGTCTTTGACGTTCATTAACTTCAAATAAATTTCAGTTCAACATGTAGGATCTTTAATGAACTTGGAATGTGAATATGTACAAGTTCAGAAGCCAAAAATTTTCCGAAAAATATAGCTTTCAAGATAAATTAGTGTAGTTTTTAATGATTGAAGTCACTCAGACATCGGTGTTTCTGTTAGAAGTTTTGGCAAGAATACTAGAGAATGGAAGGCTTCGTTTTTGTTGAGCTTTTCCATTGTTGTAGATTTTGTTTTTCTTTCTATTCTATTGTGGGGCCTAATTATTGTGAATTCCCATTTTAGGGGTTGGGGTTGAGTTTAGGTTGGTTGCTCATATCCTAGCTCGAGTATGGTTTAGATCGGGTCAAAAGTTGGCCTATTTGGTTGGGCTGAGGGCTGACCTTTAACCTCACCAAACCCATTCATTATGCGCCTCTGATATCGTTAATGATGTTTTTCTTTTGGGTAGTTTTCTTGTAGTAAAGTGATATTTTTCTTCAGATTTGAGAGTTTGTGGTGCTCTTTAATCATATAATTTTATGATATTCTTTGTGTAAAACCCATACTAAATGTTGGATTCATCCCAAGAAATGTTTTTTTGTAAGTGTGTTAATTTCTCGAGTTACTTCCAATCAGGGTAAGAACATTACCATGTCCTATTGATTACTCGTGAGAAAGGCGTTGATGTTTGTTAATTATATTTCCTATAATATTTGGTTGGTAATCCAATATCTATTTTTATGTCAAGAGAATGTACAAGTAAGGGGCTGGCTCTGTCTTGTTTGTTAAGGTAGTCTTATGTAATCTCATCTCCATCGAATGGGTATTATGTTGTTGTCACTTATTATATTTGTAAAGAGATTGAAGGAGTCAATTTGATCAAGCAAACTATATTTTGACTTTGAAGCAACTAGTTGAATGAGTTTGTGTACGCATTTTGGTTGTCATATTTCTTTGACGTTACCTCTGAATTATCCGACCATCTCTGAACTGTTAAATTACATCAAATAAGTAATTGGTAACATTAGACTAAAATTATTGGTCTGAATTTGACAATTTTCTGACTTTCAACATGATCTTTTACAAGTCAAATGAGTGATGCGTTTTGATTTTGTGGGAAGGTCCAAGGTCTAAAATTTCTCCATGTTCAATTGTTATTGAACTTTCAAAGTGCAATTTTGCTATATACAGTTTGAATTTTCCCATTTATCATTTTGTGGCGGTTTTCTTCCTTACGGTTTCTCATATTTTAGCTCAGAGCATCTCTTTTTCATTTTATCAAAGCAAGAGACTTTTAACAGCTTGAAATTTCAGTTGTTGGAGAACACATGTTTTTTTTCTTGAGGCCAGGGGGTATTTTGAAGTTTTCTTGTAGACTTAAGTTTGAAGTTTTGCATATTTCTATTTGTAAAAATGAACGCCCTCGAAAAACTGCAAATGTTAACCAACACATTTTGCAGATTAAAGTACATTTTGTTAATATTATTATGAAAATAATTATTATGATATAATTGAAGAAACATAATATTCAAAACTGAATTTCAACTCCAATTCATGTTGTTGAAGCAACATATAATTGAAGGGGCTTTGTTTCCCTAACTTTAAGCAAATCATACGCACTGCTTCGCTTGATTCTTCATCGTTTGTATAATTAATTATGATTAATATCAGTGTATCACGTGATTAAAAACACAAAAGATTAGTTGTTTACCCAAATCAAGAGCGCATGTTGCACGCAAGAATTTTAAAATCCCCGCTAGTCTGATCTTGTTGCTGGCCCTATAAAATATTTTATTTGCAACATGAATCAAATGGATATTTTTATCTCTTGGAAATTTTGCCAGGATGTATCGCCATTGAAAATATCGAAAAATAGTAGGTTTTTTCGAAATTAGTTCTTAAATCTTTCATATTTTGAAATTAGTCCCTCAAATCATTAAACGTGATATTAGGTTCCTAGATTCTTAAGTTATTTTAAAATAGTCCCTCAAATCATTGAAATTATTATCAAGTCCGCTGATTCTTAACTTATTATGAAATTAGTCCCTCTAATCAAGATTAGAAGTAGCTATTGGAGGGATTACCAAGTAAAATATATTGTTGTAGGCTATAAACTCCCTAGTTCTCATAATTTGCAGCAAATTAATCTCTCAAATTGCTATTTATTCACTTGATAAGAGGGAGTAATTTCAAAATAACTTTAGAATTGGAAATCTAATAGCAATTTTAGCGATCTGAGGAATTAATTTCAAAGCAACTTAAGAATTGAGGGATCTAATAGCAATTTATATAATTTGAGGGAATAATTTCAAAATATGAAAGATGTAAGGAGCTAATATCGTGAAAACCCAAAATAATATATAGAACGATAACATCTAACTCATTGTAAAACAATACAGGGCATGTGCATAATTTTGACCAAAATTGACAATTTTATTTTACTGTATGTCTTTCTATGAAGCTAAGCCTAACTGTCTAAATAGAGCATTAATGTGGCCAAACTATAGAGATGGAAGGAGAATATAGTTTATTTGTAGAGATTAAATAAAGAAATATGACAGAGAGAGTGAAAATCTAACGAAGGGGACATAGTAATACTAATTGTTAAGTAATGTAGCTAAGTCAACCGTCACGAAAGAAATATACCCCTTAAATTTTATACATTTTTAATGGGGTTTTTATAGTAAATCATTACAAAATATAGTGATTTTTCAGAGAATCATCACAAAATTTTCAGTTTTCACAGAATCACCATGAAAATGTGCATCCTTAACAAAGTGCCACAAAGCCCTAATTTTTGCCGTATTGTATTAATAATAGTATAAAATGACATAAATGACCACCGTGGCAAAATTTTGGAGTGGGTGAGTGAGGAGTGTTTAAAGGGCAATTAAAATTTTTGAGGGGTAACAAAGTTTTAGAGATAAATAATGTGTTTTGTCGAATGAGAAAATATAACAATAGATTCTGGGTCCCACTATGAGAGTACTTCAAAATTTTAGCATGTTATTTAACATGTTATGGATGAAATTTTGATTTGGTGACACTTCGTTAGGGATGTACATTTTCATGGTGGTTCTATGAAATTTAAATATTTTATGGTGGTTCTCTGAAAAATCATTTTGTATAAAACCCTTTTTGAATTCGCTCCTCAAAACATTATAATTGCTGATTTGCCCCCAACTTATGCAATTTTTTAGTCTTACCTTCTCACTTAACTGCTACAGGATCCACGTCAGAGCACCTTATGTGTTCCTCTACATACCTATTTATTTACCCATTCATCAATGCTTTGGCAAGCAGCTCGTAGTTGGATAAGGACAGCTATACTCTCTCATAAATAACACTTATAATTGTGCCATATTCTTTAGTTGCCCCGCTGGAGTTACGAAGGAAAATTATCGTACAATTGTTATTAAAATTGCCAGTGATGACTGATTATGATGTATATTATAAAAATTAATGATGTTTAAGTCTTGAAGATCAAAGCTGAGACATCTCTTGGTGATTCCATCTTAATTTGTTAGCTTACTCCTTGTTTCCTCTTGTTTTGGAGACAAACATTCATGTAGCTTTGGATTTTACTAGGATGTTGTTATCTCATATAAATCAACTCAATTGCGAATCAAAAAATTTTGGATCCCTAAAATTGTATATTAATATATGCACAAAAAATTAAAAATCTTAATGTGTTTTTAAAAGTCAACATATATGATATGTTACTTGTTTCACCTATATTTACTTGTATTAAGCCCGCTTATGTCCTTAGAAGAATCCTAGCCCTTCATGTCATCCATGACTATTATGACAACAACAAGCTCTCTCATATAGTAAATACCTCCATCAGTATCCACTCTCTTTGAGACCATCGGGCATAGCACGGGTTAAAATGGGTATCTCACCCTTTCTGATATCGGTGGCAATGTGATCACGATTAGGTCAGCTGAGCCTGGGGCTAGAAATGATGCACATATTGTCAAGCTTGTTATTTCAGCCACATAATATTTCGTGGTTGAGATCAGTGGTTTTATTATTCCGCTAATATTGGGTCAAATCATTCTGTGGCACCGGCATCAGCACCAACTGAGACTGCTGCTCCTCCTAATATCGGTGCACCAGCTCCACAAGAGAATGCAAGCTCAGGGAATAAAGGGTCAGTGGTGAACTGGAGATTGGCTGGTTTGGTTGGATTAGGAGTTGCTTTTAGGTTGTTCTTTGTTTGATCTAAGAAGTAGTTTAGGAGGATTAAGATTTTGATTTGTTTGATTTTGTTTGCTGAGAAAAATTATATTTGGGGTTCATGCAGTAATTGGATGCATATGTTCTGCTGTTTGATAGAATTCAAATGTTAGAGAGTGAATAATAGATTTCCCTGTTGGGTTTTGTTGTGAGCATAATTTTTTACTTTAAGCTCAAATATATTTTGTTTGATGCGCAACACGGCAACTGGTTACATATGTTTTGTTGTGAAGAAAACTAGAATGTGTAAATAAGGGTTGATCTTGTTTGTTTGCGAGCCTTTTGGAGTTTTCAGAGAGGATTGTAGGATTCTCTATTTATTTTGAAATAAAAGGTCTTTGACGTTCATTAACTTCAAATAAATTTCAGTTCAACATGTAGGATCTTTAATGAACTTGGAATGTGAATATGTACAAGTTCAGAAGCCAAAATTTTCCGAAAAATATAGCTTTCAAGATAAATTAGTGTAGTTTTTAATGATTGAAGTCACTCAGACATCGGTGTTTCTGTTAGAAGTTTTGGCAAGAATACTAGAGAATGGAAGGCTTCGTTTTGTTGAGCTTTTCCATTGTTGTAGATTTTGTTTTTCTTTCTATTCTATTGTGGGGCCTAATTATTGTGAATTCCCATTTTAGGGGTTGGGGTTGAGTTTAGGTTGGTTGCTCATATCCTAGCTCGAGTATGGTTTAGATCGGGTCAAAAGTTGGCCTATTTGGTTGGGCTGAGGGCTGACCTTTAACCTCACCAAACCCATTCATTATGCGCCTCTGATATCGTTAATGATGTTTTTCTTTTGGGTAGTTTTCTTGTAGTAAAGTGATATTTTTCTTCAGATTTGAGAGTTTGTGGTGCTCTTTAATCATATAATTTTATGATATTCTTTGTGTAAAACCCATACTAAATGTTGGATTCATCCCAAGAAATGTTTTTTTGTAAGTGTGTTAATTTCTCGAGTTACCCAATCAGGGTAAGAACATTACCATGTCCTATTGATTACTCGTGAGAAAGGCGTTGATGTTTGTTAATTATATTTCCTATAATATTTGGTTGGTAATCCAATATCTATTTTTATGTCAAGAGAATGTACAAGTAAGGGGCTGGCTCTGTCTTGTTTGTTAAGGTAGTCTTATGTAATCTCATCTCCATCGAATGGGTATTATGTTGTTGTCACTTATTATATTTGTAAAGAGATTGAAGGAGTCAATTTGATCAAGCAAACTATATTTTGACTTTGAAGCAACTAGTTGAATGAGTTTGTGTACGCATTTTGGTTGTCATATTTCTTTGACGTTACCTCTGAATTATCCGACCATCTCTGAACTGTTAAATTACATCAAATAAGTAATTGGTAACATTAGACTAAAATTATTGGTCTGAATTTGACAATTTTCTGACTTTCAACATGATCTTTTACAAGTCAAATGAGTGATGCGTTTTGATTTTGTGGGAAGGTCCAAGGTCTAAAATTTCTCCATGTTCAATTGTTATTGAACTTTCAAAGTGCAATTTTGCTATATACAGTTTGAATTTTCCCATTTATCATTTTTGTGGCGGTTTTCTTCCTTACGGTTTCTCATATTTTAGCTCAGAGCATCTCTTTTTCATTTTATCAAAGCAAGAGACTTTTAACAGCTTGAAATTTCAGTTGTTGGAGAACACATGTCGGTTTTTTCTTGAGGCCAGGGGGTATTTTGAAGTTTTCTTGTAGACTTAAGTTTGAAGTTTTTGCATATTTCTATTTGTAAAAAAATGAACGCCCTCGAAAAACTGCAAATGTTAACCAACACATTTTTGCAGATTAAAGTACATTTTGTTAATATTATTATGAAAATAATTATTATGATATAATTGAAGAAACATAATATTCAAAACTGAATTTCAACTCCAATTCATGTTGTTGAAGCAACATATAATTGAAGGGGCTTTGTTTCCCTAACTTTAAGCAAATCATACGCACTGCTTCGCTTGATTCTTCATCGTTTGTATAATTAATTATGATTAATATCAGTGTATCACGTGATTAAAAACACAAAAAGATTAGTTGTTTACCCAAATCAAGAGCGCATGTTGCACGCAAGAATTTTAAAATCCCCCGCTAGTCTGATCTTGTTGCTGGCCCTATAAAATATTTTATTTGCAACATGAATCAAATGGATATTTTTATCTCTTGGAAATTTTGCCAGGATGTATCGCCATTGAAAATATCGAAAAATAGTAGGTTTTTTCGAAATTAGTTCTTAAATCTTTCATATTTTGAAATTAGTCCCTCAAATCATTAAACGTGATATTAGGTTCCTAGATTCTTAAGTTATTTTAAAATAGTCCCTCAAATCATTGAAATTATTATCAAGTCCGCTGATTCTTAACTTATTATGAAATTAGTCCCTCTAATCAAGATTAGAAGTAGCTATTGGAGGGATTACCAAGTAAAATATATTGTTGTAGGCTATAAACTCCCTAGTTCTCATAATTTGCAGCAAATTAATCTCTCAAATTGCTATTTATTCACTTGATAAGAGGGAGTAATTTCAAAATAACTTTAGAATTGGAAATCTAATAGCAATTTTAGCGATCTGAGGAATTAATTTCAAAGCAACTTAAGAATTGAGGGATCTAATAGCAATTTATATAATTTGAGGGAATAATTTCAAAATATGAAAGATGTAAGGAGCTAATATCGTGAAAACCCAAAATAATATATAGAACGATAACATCTAACTCATTGTAAAACAATACAGGGCATGTGCATAATTTTGACCAAAATTGACAATTTTATTTTACTGTATGTCTTTCTATGAAGCTAAGCCTAACTGTCTAAATAGAGCATTAATGTGGCCAAACTATAGAGATGGAAGGAGAATATAGTTTATTTGTAGAGATTAAATAAAGAAATATGACAGAGAGTGAAAATCTAACGAAGGGGACATAGTAATACTAATTGTTAAGTAATGTAGCTAAGTCAACCGTCACGAAAGAAATATACCCCTTAAATTTTATACATTTTAATGGGGTTTTATAGTAAATCATTACAAAATATAGTGATTTTTCAGAGAATCATCACAAAATTTTCAGTTTTCACAGAATCACCATGAAAATGTGCATCCTTAACAAAGTGCCACAAAGCCCTAATTTTGCCGTATTGTATTAATAATAGTATAAAATGACATAAATGACCACCGTGGCAAAATTTTGGAGTGGGTGAGTGAGGAGTGTTTAAAGGGCAATTAAAATTTTTGAGGGGTAACAAAGTTTTAGAGATAAATAATGTGTTTTGTCGAATGAGAAAATATAACAATAGATTCTGGGTCCCACTATGAGAGTACTTCAAAATTTTAGCATGTTATTTAACATGTTATGGATGAAATTTTGATTTGGTGACACTTCGTTAGGGATGTACATTTTCATGGTGGTTCTATGAAATTTAAATATTTTATGGTGGTTCTCTGAAAAATCATTTTGTATAAAACCCTTTTTGAATTCGCTCCTCAAAACATTATAATTGCTGATTTGCCCCCAACTTATGCAATTTTTTAGTCTTACCTTCTCACTTAACTGCTACAGGATCCACGTCAGAGCACCTTATGTGTTCCTCTACATACCTATTTATTTACCCATTCATCAATGCTTTGGCAAGCAGCTCGTAGTTGGATAAGGACAGCTATACTCTCTCATAAATAACACTTATAATTGTGCCATATTCTTTAGTTGCCCCGCTGGAGTTACGAAGGAAAATTATCGTACAATTGTTATTAAAATTGCCAGTGATGACTGATTATGATGTATATTATAAAAATTAATGATGTTTAAGTCTTGAAGATCAAAGCTGAGACATCTCTTGGTGATTCCATCTTAATTTGTTAGCTTACTCCTTGTTTCCTCTTGTTTTGGAGACAAACATTCATGTAGCTTTGGATTTTACTAGGATGTTGTTATCTCATATAAATCAACTCAATTGCGAATCAAAAAATTTTGGATCCCTAAAATTGTATATTAATATATGCACAAAAAATTAAAAATCTTAATGTGTTTTTAAAAGTCAACATATATGATATGTTACTTGTTTCCACCTTATTTACTTGTATTAAGCCCGCTTTGGGTATTATTTATCAAGGTATATCCGTCACCAAATTAATAATATAATTTTTATATATAATTATTTATAAAAACTCATAATAATTTTTACTATTATTTACTGAGTGAATTTTCGAATTAGTTAGTACAATAATACACACATTAACAAGTTTTATCAAATTTCTATAATAGAGCCAAAAGATTTATATTTGTAAAGAGATTGAAGGAGTCAATTTGATCAAGCAAACTATATTTTGACTTTGAAGCAACTAGTTGAATGAGTTTGTGTACGCATTTTGGTTGTCATATTTCTTTGACGTTACCTCTGAATTATCCGACCATCTCTGAACTGTTAAATTACATCAAATAAGTAATTGGTAACATTAGACTAAAATTATTGGTCTGAATTTGACAATTTTCTGACTTTCAACATGATCTTTTTTACAAGTCAAATGAGTGATGCGTTTTGATTTTGTGGGAAGGTCCAAGGTCTAAAATTTCTCCATGTTCAATTGTTATTGAACTTTCAAAGTGCAATTTTGCTATATACAGTTTGAATTTTCCCATTTATCATTTTTGTGGCGGTTTTCTTCCTTACGGTTTCTCATATTTTAGCTCAGAGCATCTCTTTTTCATTTTATCAAAGCAAGAGACTTTTAACAGCTTGAAATTTCAGTTGTTGGAGAACACATGTCGGTTTTTTTCTGCTGTGGGGGCGGGTATTTTGAAGTTTTCTTGTAGACTTAAGTTTGAAGTTTTTGCATATTTCTATTTGTAAAAAAATGAACGCCCTCGAAAAACTGCAAATGTTAACCAACACATTTTTGCAGATTAAAGTACATTTTGTTAATATTATTATGAAAATAATTATTATGATATAATTGAAGAAACATAATATTCAAAACTGAATTTCAACTCCAATTCATGTTGTTGAAGCAACATATAATTGAAGGGGCTTTGTTTCCCTAACTTTAAGCAAATCATACGCACTGCTTCGCTTGATTCTTCATCGTTTGTATAATTAATTATGATTAATATCAGTGTATCACGTGATTAAAAACACAAAAGATTAGTTGTTTACCCAAATCAAGAGCGCATGTTGCACGCAAGAATTTTAAAATCCCCGCTAGTCTGATCTTGTTGCTGGCCCTATAAAATATTTTATTTGCAACATGAATCAAATGGATATTTTTATCTCTTGGAAATTTTGCCAGGATGTATCGCCATTGAAAATATCGAAAAATAGTAGGTTTTTTCGAAATTAGTTCTTAAATCTTTCATATTTTGAAATTAGTCCCTCAAATCATTAAACGTGATATTAGGTTCCTAGATTCTTAAGTTATTTTAAAATAGTCCCTCAAATCATTGAAATTATTATCAAGTCCGCTGATTCTTAACTTATTATGAAATTAGTCCCTCTAATCAAGATTAGAAGTAGCTATTGGAGGGATTACCAAGTAAAATATATTGTTGTAGGCTATAAACTCCCTAGTTCTCATAATTTGCAGCAAATTAATCTCTCAAATTGCTATTTATTCACTTGATAAGAGGGAGTAATTTCAAAATAACTTTAGAATTGGAAATCTAATAGCAATTTTAGCGATCTGAGGAATTAATTTCAAAGCAACTTAAGAATTGAGGGATCTAATAGCAATTTATATAATTTGAGGGAATAATTTCAAAATATGAAAGATGTAAGGAGCTAATATCGTGAAAACCAAAATAATATATAGAACGATAACATCTAACTCATTGTAAAACAATACAGGGCATGTGCATAATTTTGACCAAAATTGACAATTTTATTTTACTGTATGTCTTTCTATGAAGCTAAGCCTAACTGTCTAAATAGAGCATTAATGTGGCCAAACTATAGAGATGGAAGGAGAATATAGTTTATTTGTAGAGATTAAATAAAGAAATATGACAGAGAGTGAAAATCTAACGAAGGGGACATAGTAATACTAATTGTTAAGTAATGTAGCTAAGTCAACCGTCACGAAAGAAATATACCCTTAAATTTTATACATTTTAATGGGGTTTTATAGTAAATCATTACAAAATATAGTGATTTTTCAGAGAATCATCACAAAATTTTCAGTTTTCAGAATCACCATGAAAATGTGCATCCTTAACAAAGTGCCACAAAGCCCTAATTTTACCGTATTGTATTAATAATAGTATAAAATGACATAAATGACCACCGTGGCAAAATTTTGGAGTGGGTGAGTGAGGAGTGTTTAAAGGGCAATTAAAATTTTTGAGGGGGGTAACAAAGTTTTAGAGATAAATAATGTGTTTTGTCGGAATGAGAAAATATAACAATAGATTGCTGGGTCCCACTATGAGAGTACTTCAAAATTTTAGCATGTTATTTAACATGTTATGGATGAAATTTTGATTTGGTGACACTTCGTTAGGGATGTACATTTTCATGGTGGTTCTATGAAATTTAAATATTTTATGGTGGTTCTCTGAAAAATCATTTTGTATAAAACCCTTTTTGAATTCGCTCCTCAAAACATTATAATTGCTGATTTGCCCCCAACTTATGCAATTTTTTAGTCTTACCTTCTCCTTAACTGCTACAGGATCCACGTCAGAGCACCTTATGTGTTCCTCTACATACCTATTTATTTACCCATTCATCAATGCTTTGGCAAGCAGCTCGTAGTTGGATAAGGACAGCTATACTCTCATAAATAACACTTATAATTGTGCCATATTCTTTAGTTGCCCCGCTGGAGTTACGAAGGAAAATTATCGTACAATTGTTATTAAAATTGCCAGTGATGACTGATTATGATGTATATTATAAAAATTAATGATGTTTAAGTCTTGAAGATCAAAGCTGAGACATCTCTTGGTGATTCCATCTTAATTTGTTAGCTTACTCCTTGTTTCCTCTTGTTTTGGAGACAAACATTCATGTAGCTTTGGATTTTACTAGGATGTTGTTATCTCATATAAATCAACTCAATTGCGAATCAAAAAATTTTGGATCCCTAAAATTGTATATTAATATATGCACAAAAAATTAAAAATCTTAATGTGATTTTTTTTAAAAGTCAACATATATGATATGTTACTTGTTTCCACCTTATTTACTTGTATTAAGCCCGCGCGTTGCTGTGAGTATTATTTATCAATGTATATCTGTCACCAAATTAATAATATAATTTTTATATATAATTATTTATAAAAACTTCAGTAATAATTTTTTACTATTATTTACTGAGTGAATTTTCGAATTAGTTAGCACAATAATACACACATTAACAAGTTTTATCAAATTTCTATAATAGAGCCGGAAAAGATTTATATTTGTAAAACATCTGGTAAAGGTTAAATTCATCATTTGCAAGAAAAAAAAAGATATGAATATTATTTTCAATGTTAAAAATGACTTCGGCTTGAACGGTGGCTAAATGGCCAAAAGTATTACTGTGGCATATAGAGCATGTTAAAAAATTAACTTACAATGTACATGAACAGTATTTATGAGAAAAAATTCATTACAGCCCGAACAATAAGGCGAAGGCTGAAAATTTTACTATAATATGATGAATAGTAAATTTGAGATTTTGCATAAGTTAAAAGTACTGGATGTGTTTGCTATTTCCAGAAGGAAAAAAAAGTCCGTTTTACTTTTTGGCCCCTGGCCCTCGGGATCTAATATGCCCTTAATATAATATTGCCCACGTGGTAATTGTGGGCCCCGCGTATCCAACGGCCATCCAAGCACCGAGGACCACGTTGCCAATATATAAGGCAAGAAGCCGTATACGCATCGACTGCGATACTGTACGGCACGCTTTAACAATATTTCTCAATTTTTTGATAACAATATTTCAAATTCAACGCCCATTTACTAAATGTTACCGTACCGTTAACCTTTCTATTTTCTTTCATAACTGGTTGCGATTGTGTATTGACATGGGTCTTAATGATTGTAATTGAGATACAACCACTAGCTGCGATTGTTACTGTCGCTGCAAGTGCTGTTATATACAGTTGTAATTGCTATAATTGAATTTGCAACTGCAAGTCTGCACCGCTTTTATTTCTCAAAAGGTGCGACTGAGCCTTGGGTAGAAGTCTGCATATATATAGAGCGCAGCTGAACAAGCTCATTAATATCACTCAATTGCAAAGAGACTCCCTGTAGTTTTATTTTTAGCGAATAGACATCCTATGACGTTATTAGTTGCAAATAGACCTTCTGAGTAAATTTTTTCTTACTCTTAAAATCAATTAAAATGTTTTAGGAGTCGATAGACCTCTTATAGTTCTATTTGTAGGGATAGATACCTAATTGCTATTTTTTTTTACTTCTAAAATATTTGAAAAAATTCACTAAGGGAGTGTGTTCGCACTGGGACCAATACTATAGTGGTCTATTCCTAACACGCGGAACCATTGGAGTGTTATTCGCAACAAACAGAACTATAAGGGGTTTTTTTGAAATTGGGTGCTACTATAGACGGTCTGTTTGCAGTTAACCCTTTTTTTTAATATCAACCTTTTAAGCTCTTTTCTTCATATCTACATGTTTGGTGATATTTCAATTAGGTTACTTTTTAAGCCGCGTTTAAAAAGATAGGTTTTCCCAGCTTATGAAAAACCAGCTTATAAGTCTATTAAAATAAGCTAGTTTGATCAAGCAAATAACTTTTCAAACGGGGCATATGAAGATTTTTCATATCCTCTATATATAAAAGGCCTAGAGGTGTTCTTGTTCAATATCCTACGTTCGACCTGCGGTCACGTTCACGTTTCATTGTCATTTTTCGAAAACACCTTTAGCAACACATTTAACTTTTTAAAATTACAACCAACATCAAATTCAAGGAGATTTCATATCTAAAACAAATTCAAGGAGATATAAACAACCCCAAAAATTATAATTTATAAAACATTCTTATAAAAGTTTTAACTTTGCAAAAACACCCAAAACTTTTAAAATTTAACAAAAAAAGCTAAAAATTTAATACTTACAGAAAAAGCTTGAAAATTTAAAACATACACTAAAATCTATAAATTGCAAGCAGCCCCTAAAATTTTAGATTATGCAAAAACACCCAAACTTTCAAATTTGCAACAAACACCATCAAAAATTCAAAATTTACCCCAACACCCTAAAAACTAAGTTTAAAAATAAACTTAAGATTTCAGATCTGAAACATTACAATGAAATTTCAGAAGATACAAACAACCCCAAAAGATTTAGAATTTACAGAAACACCCAAAACTATAAATACTTGTACAAAACACCATAAAATTATAAATTTACAAAAAATAAGAGTTTTAAACAGAAACCAATAAACTGAAAATCAACATTCCACGAAAAGTTTAACTTTGAAAAAAACAATACAAAACTTTTCAAAATTAGCAAAACTAAGCTCAAAATTTTAAAACTTATAGAAAAAGCTTGAAATTTTCGAACTTTTGAAAATCTATAAATTACAAGCATCCCCTAAAATTTTAGATTATGCAAAAACACCAAAGTTTTAAATTTGCAACAAACACCATCAAAAATTCAAAATTTATAGAAATATATTTGAATATTTACATATAGCCCCTAAAATCAATAGTTACCACAACTATTGTACTTTAACTTTACTTGGACGACTTTGCTTTCGTTTACTCACATATGAAGCAAACACATGTAACACACGTGCCTACTTACTATATATATCTCTATATCTCTATCTCTATCTCACTGTTCACTGAGTTTTACAAAACACCTTTAAATTAACACATTTATAGAAAACACCTTTAACTTATTAAAATTACAACCAACATCAAATTCAAGGAAATTTCATATCTAAAATAAATTCAAGGAGATATAAACAACCCCAAAAATTTATAATTTACAAAACATCCCCTAAAAAGTTTTAACGTTGCAAAAAACACCCAAAACTTTTAAAATTTAAGAAAAATAAGCTCAAAATTTTAATAATTACAAAAAGCTTAAAAATTTCAAACCTACACTAAAATCTATAAATTGCAAGCAGCCCCTAAAATTTTAGATTATGCAAAAACACCCAAACTTTCAAATTTGCAACAAACATCCTCAAAATTCAAAATTTACCCCAACACCCTAAAAACTAAGTTTAAAAATAAACTTAAGATTTCAGATCTGAAACATTACAATGAAATTCAAGAAGATACAAACAACCCCAACATATTTAGAATATCTGAAAACATAAAACTATAAATACTTGCAAAACCACCACAAAAATTATAATTTATAAAAAAAATAAGAGTTTCAAACAATGATAAGCTGAAAACCAACATCCCATTGAAAAGTTTAACTTTGAAAAAAACAATACAAAACTTTTCAAAATCATCACAAAATTTTCAGTTTTCACAGAATCACCATGAAAATGTGCATCCTTAACAAAGTGCCACAAAGCCCTAATTTTTGCCGTATTGTATTAATAATAGTATAAAATGACATAAATGACCACCGTGGCAAAATTTTGGAGTGGGTGAGTGAGGAGTGTTTAAAGGGCAATTAAAATTTTTGAGGGGGGTAACAAAGTTTTAGAGATAAATAATGTGTTTTGTCGGAATGAGAAAATATAACAATAGATTGCTGGGTCCCACTATGAGAGTACTTCAAAATTTTAGCATGTTATTTAACATGTTATGGATGAAATTTTGATTTGGTGACACTTCGTTAGGGATGTACATTTTCATGGTGGTTCTATGAAATTTAAATATTTTATGGTGGTTCTCTGAAAAATCATTTTGTATAAAAACCCTTTTTTGAATTCGCTCCTCAAAACATTATAATTGCTGATTTGCCCCCCAACTTATGCAATTTTTTTAGTCTTACCTTCTCACTTAACTGCTACAGGATCCACGTCAGAGCACCTTATGTGTTCCTCTACATACCTATTTATTTACCCATTCATCAATGCTTTGGCAAGCAGCTCGTAGTTGGATAAGGACAGCTATACTCTCTCATAAATAACACTTATAATTGTGCCATATTCTTTAGTTGCCCCGCTGGAGTTACGAAGGAAAATTATCGTACAATTGTTATTAAAATTGCCAGTGATGACTGATTATGATGTATATTATAAAAAATTAATGATGTTTAAGTCTTGAAGATCAAAGCTGAGACATCTCTTGGTGATTCCATCTTAATTTGTTAGCTTACTCCTTGTTTCCTCTTGTTTTGGAGACAAACATTCATGTAGCTTTGGATTTTACTAGGATGTTGTTATCTCATATAAATCAACTCAATTGCGAATCAAAAAATTTTGGATCCCTAAAATTGTATATTAATATATGCACAAAAATTAAAAATCTTAATGTGTTTTTAAAAGTCAACATATATGATATGTTACTTGTTTCCACCTTATTTACTTGTATTAAGCCCGCGTTCTTTGTGAGTATTATTTATCAATGTATATCGTCACCAAATTAATAATATAATTTTTATATATAATTATTTATAAAAACTTCAGTAATAATTTTTACTATTATTTACTGAGTGAATTTTCGAATTAGTTAGTACAATAATACACACATTAACAAGTTTTATCAAATTTCTATAATAGAGCAGGAAAAGATTTATATTTGTAAAACATCCGGTAAAGGTTAAATTCATCATTTGCAAGAAAAAAAAAGATATGAATATTATTTTCAATGTTAAAATGACTTGGCTTGAACGGTGGCTAAATGGCCAAAAGTATTACTGTGGCATATAGAGCATGTTAAAAAATTAACTTACAATGTACATGAACAGTATTTATGAGAAAAATTCATTACAGCCCGAACAATACGGCGAAGGCTGAAAATTTTACTATAATATGATGAATAGTAAATTTGAGATTTTGCATAAGTTAAAAGTACTGGATGTGTTTGCTATTTCCAGAAGGAAAAAAGTCCGTTTTACTTTTGCCCCTGGCCCTCGGGATCTAATATGCCCTTAATATAATATTGCCCACGTGGTAATTGTGGGCCCCGCGTATCCAACGGCCATCCAAGCACCGAGGACCACGTTGCCAATATATAAGGCAAGCCGTATACGCATCGACTGCGATACTGTACGGCACGCTTTAACAATATTTCTCAATTTTTTGATAACAATATTTCAAATTCAACGCCCATTTACTAAATGTTACCGTACCGTTAACCTTTCTATTTTCTTTCATAACTGGTTGCGATTGTGTATTGACATGGGTCTTAATGATTGTAATTGAGATACAACCACTAGCTGCGATTGTTACTGTCGCTGCAAGTGCTGTTATATACAGTTGTAATTGCTATAATTGAATTTGCAACTGCAAGTCTGCACCGCTTTTATTTCTCAAAAGGTGCGACTGAGCCTTGGGTAGAAGTCTGCATATATATAGAGCGCAGCTGAACAAGCTCATTAATATCACTCAATTGCAAAGAGACTCCCTGTAGTTTTATTTTTAGCGAATAGACATCCTATGACGTTATTAGTTGCAAATAGACCTTCTGATTAAATTTTTTCTTACTCTTAAAATCAATTAAAATGTTTTAGGAGTCGATAGACCTCTTATAGTTCTATTTGTAGGGATAGATACCTAATTGCTATTTTTTTTTACTTCTAAAATATTTGAAAAAATTCACTAAGGGAGTGTGTTCGCGACTTTGACCAATACTATAGTGGTCTATTCCTAACACGCGAACCATTGGAGTGTTATTCGCAACAAACGTAACTATAAGGGGTTTTTTTGAAATTGGGTGCTACTATAGACGGTCTGTTTGCAGTTAACCCTTTTTTTTAATATCAACCTTTTAAGCTCTTTTCTTCATATCTACATGTTTGGTGATATTTCAATTAGGTTACTTTTTAAGCCGCGTTTAAAAAGATAGGTTTTCCCAGCTTATGAAAAACCAGCTTATAAGTCTATTAAAATAAGCTAGTTTGATCAAGCAAATAACTTTTTCACCGTGCCAGACGTATGAAGATTTTTTCATATCCTCTATATATAAAAAGGCCTAGAGGTGTTACTGTTCATATTTTACTGTTCCTTTTCGTCTGAGATTACTGTTCACATTTCACTGTTCATCATTTTTCGCAAAACACCTTTTAGCTTAACACATTTAACTTTTAAAATTACAACCAACATCAAATTCAAGGAAATTTCATATCTAAAACAAATTCAAGGAGATATAAACAACCCCAAAAATTTATAATTTACAAAAACATCCCCTAAAAAGTTTTAACGTTGCAAAAACACCCAAAACTTTTAAAATTTAAGAAAAATAAGCTCAAAATTTTAATAATTACAAAAAGCTTAAAATTTCAAACCTACACTAAAATCTATAAATTGCAAGCAGCCCCTAAAATTTTAGATTCTAAAAATACCAAAACTTTTAAATTTGCAACAAACACCCTCAAAAATTCAAAATTTACCCCAACACCCTAAAAACTAAGTTTAAAAATAAACTTAAGATTTCAGATCCAAACATTACAATGAAATTTCAGAAGATACAAACAACCCCAAAAGATTTAGAATTTACAAAAACATCCTAAACTGTAAATACTTGTAAAAACATAAAAATTATAAATTTACAAAAAATAAGAGTTTTAAACAGAAACCAATAAACTGAAAATCAACATTCCCTGAAAAGTTTTAACTTTGAAAAAAACAATACAAAACTTTTCAAAATTAGCAAAACTAAGCTCAAAATTTTAAAACTTATAGAAAAGCTTGAAATTTTCGGACTTACATGAAAATCTATAAATTACAAGCATCCCCTAAAATTTTAGATTATGCAAAAACACCCAAAGTTTTAAATTTGCAACAAACACCATCAAAAATTCAAAATTTATAGAAATATATTTGAATATTTACATATAGCCCCTAAAATCAATAGTTACCACAACTATTGTATTTTTTTAGTAACTTTACTGGACAGACTTTGCCCCCGAAGTCCACTCACATATGAAGCAAACACATGTAACACACGTGCCTACTTACTATATATATCTCTATATCTCTATCTCTATCTCAATGTTCACCAGTTTTCACAAACACCTTTAAATTAACACATTTATAGAAAACACCTTTAACTTATTAAAATTACAACCAACATCAAATTCAAGGAAATTTCATATCTAAAATAAATTCAAGGAGATATAAACAACCCCAAAAATTTATAATTTACAAAAACATCCCCTAAAAAGTTTTAACGTTGCAAAAACACCCAAAACTTTTAAAATTTAAGAAAAATAAGCTCAAAATTTTAATAATTACAAAAAGCTTAAAATTTCAAACCTACACTAAAATCTATAAATTGCAAGCAGCCCCTAAAATTTTAGATTCCGTAAAACACCCAAACTTTCAAATTTGCAACAAACATCCTCAAAATTCAAAATTTACCCCAACACCCTAAAAACTAAGTTTAAAAATAAACTTAAGATTTCAGATCTGAAACATTACAATGAAATTCAAGAAGATACAAACAACCCCAACATATTTAGAATATCTGAAAACACCCTAAAACTATAAATACTTGCAAAACCACCACAAAATTATAAATTTATAAAAATAAGAGTTTTAAACAGAAACCAATAAACTGAAAACCAACATCCCATTGAAAAGTTTAACTTTGAAAAAAACAATACAAAACTTTTCAAAATTAGCAAAACTAAGCTCAAAATTTTAAAACTTATAGAAAAAGCTTGAAAATTTCAAACCTACACTAAAATCTATAACACCCTCAAAACTAAGTTTAAAAAGTAAACTGAAGATTTCATTCAAATATTACAATGAAATTCAAGAAGATGCAAACAACCCCAAAAGATTTAGAATTTACAAAAACATCCTAAACTGTAAATACTTGTAAAAACATAAAAATTATAAATTTATAAAAATAACAGTTTCAAACGGAAACCAATAAAAGTTTTAACTTCAAAAACACACCACAAAACTTTTAAATTTAGCAAAAACAAGCTCAAAATTTTAAAACTTATAGAAAAATCATTAAAATTTCAAACCTACAATGAAAATATATAAATTGCAAGAAGCCCCTAAAATTTAAAGCTTCAAAATTTCAAACTTACACCGATAATCTATAAATTCCAATTAACCCCTAAAATTTTAAATTTTACAAAACACCCAAAACTTTTAAATTTGTAATAAACACCCTCAAAAATTCAAAAGTACATTCAAAATCTTAGAATTACAACTAGCCCACTAAAAATAAGTAGAAACTTTTAAATTTGCAATAAACACCCTAAAAATATAAAATTAATAAGAAAATATCAATATTTATAAATAGTCCCTAAAATCAATACTTACCGTAACTCCCTGCTTTTTGTGTAACTTTACTTGGATAACTTTACCCTTGAGTCTCTATATATCAGATTTATAGAAAACTTTTACCTTTTTAAAATTACAACCAACACCCTCAACCAAAACATTTAGATTTTATAAAAACATCCCAAAATAAGCTCAATAATTTTGTACTTATACAAAAGCTTGAAAATTTCAAACCTACATTGAAAATCTATAAATTACAAGCAGCCCCTAAAATTTAAAGCTTGAAAATTTCAAACCTACACTAAAATCTATAACACCCTCAAAAATTCAAAAGTACATTCAAAATCTTAGAATTACAACTAGCCCACTAAAAATAAGTAGAAACTTTTAAATTTGCAATAAACACCCTAAAAATATAAAATTAATAAGAAAATATCAATATTTATAAATAGTCCCTAAAATCAATACTTACCATAACTCACGCTTTTTGTGTAACTTTACTTGGATAACTTTTACCCTTGAGTCTCTATATATCAGTTATAAGCAGCTACCTTTAAAATTACAACCAACACCCTCAACCAAAACATTTAGATTTTATAAAAACATCCCAAAATAAGCTCAATAATTTTGTACTTATACAAAAGCTTGAAAATTTCAAACCTACATTGAAAATCTATAAAATTAGCCCCTTAAAATTTAGATTCTATAAAAAACACAGAAACTTTTAAATTTGCAACAAACACCCTCAAAATTTTAAAATTTACTCCAACACCCTCAAAAAGTAAGTTTAAAAATAAATTGAAGATTTCATATCTGAAACATTACAATGAAATTCAAGAAGATGCAAACAACCCCAAAGATTTAGAATTCGAGAAAACACCCTAAAACTATAAATACATTAAAAAACCATAAAATTATAAATTTCCAAAAATTAGAGTTTCAAATGGAAACCAATAAAAGTTTTAATTTTGAAAACACCACAAGCTGCTCAAAAATTTAAAACTTATAGAAAAAGTTTGAAAATTTCAAACCTAAAATAAAATCTATAAATTGCAAGAGGCCCCTAAAATTTAAAGCTTGAAAATTTCAAACCTACACTAAAATCTATAAATTGCAAGAGGCCCCTAAAATTTAAAGCTTGAAAATTTCAAACCTACACTAAAATCTATAACACCCTCAAAAATTTAAAAGTTATAAAATATGTGAATATTTCAAATCTACAAATAGTAGATTCGAATCTTAAATTACAAATAGCCCTCTAAAATCAGTAGTTATAATAAAAGCAGTGCAATGCACGTGCCTATATACTAGTATATAAGTAAAAGCTACAAAACGAGCATATCTATTGAAGTTTCAAATAAAATAAGCCCTTCCCGAAATCCTTAGAGGGTGTTTGGGAGCTTTTTGTGGTCAAACTAGCTTTTAAGCTCTAAATTTTTCATATCTACTTGTTTGGTAATATATCAAATAAGTTAACTTATAAGTCTTCATTTGAAAAGTTCTATACCCCCACCTTTAAAAACTAAATTATATTCTCACCTAAATAAATTTGTTTGACCAAAAATTATTATTCTATCCAAATAATTTTTATAATATTTTTATCATAAAAGATAAAAGCCACTAAAAGCAAAGATAACTTATAAGCTTAAAAATTAAGCCTCCCAAACACCCTCTTAGTCTATTGCAATTGGAAGCTTTTAACTATAGTGACAACTATAGTCATTTCTTATATTTCTTATAGAAAAACAAACAATTAGAATTGATCTAAAATATCTCTGTGCTAAAACGAACAATTGGAATTGATATACTATGACTGAGTGCATGCAATTTTTCTTGTAACCGTTTCCGGTTGTAACGCACCAAGCATCTCTCGTTAAGACCAATTTTAAGAATTATCTAAGATTTTATATTAGAACTCTTTATATTATTTTATAATACATTATTTTTTGGCTAAAATGCGAGATTTGCCTAAAAAGTGATATTCTCCTACCACTTTGGCTTAAAAAGTGACATCAGTGATAATTTAACCCAGAAAGTGCCAAATTGACAGCACATATATTTTCGATCACTGAAGATAATTTTTAAGTGAATGGCTTAGGGGATTTTTTCATATATACTCATCAAATCTCCCATATTATATTTTCGGAGTACTCCCTCAAGTTCTAAATTTTGTGAAAATTTTCCCTCTCCCTCCCTTCTCACCCATCTCCTCCGATTATTAAACCCCCACTCCCTCCTAACGCTGTTTTGATATTTGGTCTTAGATAAAAAGAGGAGAAGAAGGTTATATCTTTTTAAGATTAGAGGGTAAAAGGGAGCGGGCATATTAAAAAGGGAGAGAGAGTGGGAGAGAGGAAGAGGGGAAGGCAGGAGAAATGAAGGGAGGTTGGAGATTGTGAGGAGAAGAGAATGTAGGAGATGATGAAAGGTGGAAGGTAAGAAGGGGGATATGTAAAAGGAGGGAGAAGAAGTGAGAGAGAGAGAGAGAGAGAGAGGAGAGAAAGTTGGGATTTGGAGAGGGGGTGGATGATGGGAGGGGAGAGATTTTTTTTATTTTTACAAAATTTTCAGAACCTGGGAAGGAGGAGAGGGGTTAATACAAAAAATATGGGGTGATCAAGTGGCCTATATGCAAAAATCCCTTGATATTTCGCTTGAAAATTATCTCCGACGATTGGGAAAGCTTATTTGTCGTCAATTTGTCATGTTTTATGTCAAAGTGTCATCAGTATCATTTTTTAAATTAAAGTGATAAATGAATGTCACTTTTTAGGCCAATCTGATAAGACTAGTAAAATGGTAAATAGCGAAATATTATTCTACATAGTACCAAGGAAATTACTCGAGAGGAATTTCCCTCCTCAAACCAGAAAAAAAAAGGAGGAACACATGAGTTAGTATGAAAGCGGTTATTTAAAAATGGTTCTTTACCAATCACCAAAAGTTTCCCCACTTTATGCTTCCTGTTGTGGCTGTCGTTTGCTTGTTAAAAAAACTTAGGCGCATGAAAAAGATGCCTTTGTATCCAGAAAGTTGTTCCGTGGGTCCCACTGAAATCTTTCCTTCTACTGACTTCGGACACGTACCCATGTTCATCACCACCAGTCTTAACCCACCGAGTCAAGAAAACGGGTCCATGTCCTGTGTCCCTTTTGTATTCGACTTCTGTCTTTCCCCCGGCGGTGACCGGATCTGAGCCTTTAAGTGCGAGATCTGCTTCAAGATATAGTCCCGCTCAGCAGGGGCGGTGAGCAGAACCCTGCGAATTATTTTTGGATAGTTGGATGTACATTTTTGGATGCAATCTAACAGGATATCGGTGTCAACGGTTGGCAGACCTTCTCCCTTTAATACCAAGGGTGCCAACGGATTTGTACCCGACCCGTAATGTACTCGAAACCAAATGCAAATGCGGGTTTGGATCTTCATAATAGCCGGATCCAGTTGTCTATTGGAATGGATTGTTTTTTTGACTGTTGACATAATAATTAGTATAATGAGGTACTAAATATAAGCTATCATTTCATTTATCAAAACAAACGAGAGGAATCCTCTCGGAATGATCCGCATACGAGTGGGCGTTTTGAGACGCACATGGGGTAGTAACATTTTCAAACCGCCCCCATTTTCCCCTCGTGCAGTTAAGATCGTCGACTCGTACACAAAACCCAACTCAAAATGAACTACTAAGCAATAAGAGTTATCAAATTCCTTGTTGTATCCATATATATCTTTTTTGGATAGAAAACTGGGAATTTTCATTTACTAAGAAGCATAAATTAGAACCTCCAACCACCGCATCTATCTTTTAATTGCTTATTAACAAAGCGAGTTGCTAAATGATATCCATTTTTCTTTGTTATAATACATATGCACATATGGCTTTGCATTTCTCTAAAGAGGAGATACATGTTATCAGTTTTTATATTGATGAGAATTGTCATACCCTAAAGACTTTATAGTTTGCTAACGAAAATATATAGACAATAATTTCAAGATCATTTATTTCATCATGATCTTATATATTCTGCATGAGTAAGATAAAAATAATTCAATAATAATAATTTTCCTAAGAATTGTTTGATATGTTATTTCACTATTTCTTAGATTTTTAGTGTTATATAAATAAAAATAATTTTAAACTTTTCTTAAGTTCATATCATGTCGAGATAGCGTAGAAGGATATGCTTAATATCTGTACTAAATTGAACTAGCAAAGCAACGTAACAAATACCAACAAAAATAACCTATCCTCGCCAATCGCCAGGATAATGCATCTCGAAAAAAAAAGGAAAAAAAAAATCAAAGTTTTTCTATTTTCGAAAATCCATAGAGAAGATCACAAATAAACGGACAATTATTGGAGTACGCGGATGTCGGATCCGTACACCCCAGCCAAAAATCCAAACCCGAAATGTGCCATCTCCAGTTCTCCACCGACCCAGCTCTCTCTCTCTCTCGCCGTCCGAGGGCATTTTCTGTGATTTTCGAAGTGGGCCCCACTTCAACCATGGTTAAGGTTATAGGCGTGGTAGGTGTGTTGACCCTCGACAATTTTGGGTAGGTGATCAAAACCGCACCAGAAATAAAACCCATACATCCTCTCCCCGTTCTCTCTCAACTTTCTCTCCCTCTCTCACCAAACCCAAGAACTAGAGAGAGAAACTAGAGAGAAAGCAAGAGCCGAGGGGAGAGAGTGGGGATCGATCAATCGATCTGAGCTCGGATCATGCAATCGGAGACGATGAAGCTCTCACCTCTAGATCTGATGACGGCGCTCTTGACCGGAAAGCTCGGCGACGGCGGATTGCCGCCTGAGGCGGCGGCGATCGCCGAGAACCGAGAGCTCCTGATGATTCTGACGACGTCGATCGCGGTTCTGATTGGATGCGCCGTGGTTTTCTATGGAAGCGATCGAGCGGGAAGTCGAGCAAGTCGGTGGAGGCTCCGAGGCCGCTGGTGGTGAAGAAGGAGGCGGAGCCTGAGGTTGACGATGGGAAGAAGAAGGTTACGATCTTTTCGGGACTCAGACTGGGACTGCTGAGGGTTTTGCTAAGGTTAGTGTTTGGATCTCAGGTTTCGCTTTTGAATTCTGGACTGGATTTTAGGTTTTGACTCGGTTTTGACTTTTGATGTAGGCGCTGGCGGAAGAGGCCAAGGCTAGATACGACAAGGCGGTGTTCAAAGTCGTCGATCTGGTGAGAATCTGAATCTTTTGTTGAACCCTCAAAAAGTAAGTTTAAAAATAAATTGAAGATTTCATATCTGAAACATTACAATGAAATTCAAGGAGAAACAAATAACCCACAAAGATTTAGAATTCTGAGAAAACACCCTAAAACTATAAATACATTAAAAACCATAAAATTATAAATTTCAAAAATTAGAGTTTCAAATGGAAACCAATAAAAGTTTTAATTTTGAAAAGCACACCACAAAGCTCAAAAATTTAAAACTTATAGAAAAAGTTTGAAAATTTCAAACCTAAAATAAAAATCTATAAATTGCAAGAGGCCCCTAAAATTTAAAGCTTGAAAATTTTAAACCTACAGATAATCTGTAAATTCAAAGCTGCCCCTAAAATTTTAGATTTTGTAAAACACCAAAACTTTCAAATTTGTAATAAACACCCTCAAAAATTTAAAAGTTATAAAAATATGTGAATATTTCAAATCTACAAATAGTAGATTCGAATCTTAGAATTACAAATAGCCCTCTAAAATCAGTAGTTATAATAAAAAGCCGCGCAATGCTGCGTGCCTATGTACTAGTATATAAGTAAAAAGCTACAAAAACGAGCATATCTATTGAAGTTTCAAATAAAATAAGCCCTTCCCGAAATCCTTAGTCTATTGCAATTGGAAGCTTTTAACTATAGTGACAACTATAGTCATTTCTTATATTTCTTATAGAAAAACAACCAATTAGAATTGATCTAAAATATCTCTGTGCTACTCGTAGAAAAACGAACAATTGGAATTGATATACTATGACCGAGTGCATGCAATTTTACTTGTAACCGTTGCGGTTGTAACTTACCAAGTAACTTTGGTTAAGACCAATTTTAAGAACAATAAAATAAAATGAGTCACTATGGTTTCCTATCTAAGGTTTTATATTAGAACTCTTTATATTATTTTATAATACATTTTTCTTTGGCTAAAATGCGAGATTTGTCTAAAAAGTGATATTGTCCTACCACTTTGGCTTAAAAAGTGACATCAGCGATAATTTAACCCATAAAGCGCCAAATTGACAGCACATATAATTTCAATCACCAAAGATAATTTTTGAGTGAACAGCTTAGGGGATTTTTTTTCATATATACTCATCAAATCTCCCATATTATATTTTCGGAGTACTCCCTCAAGTTCTAAATTTTGTGAAAATTTTCCCTCTCCCTCCCATCTCCTCCTCCTAACCCCTCCCCAAATCCTCACTCTTACCTCCTGTTTTCAATGCCACCTCTTCTTCTTTTACCTTCCACTCCTCCTAATGTTGTTTTGATATTTAGTCTTAGACAAAAAGAGGAGAAGAAGGTTATATCTTTTTAAGATTAGAGGGTAAAAGGGAGTGGGTAGATTTAAAAGGGAGAGAGAGGAAGAGGGGAAGACGGGAGAAATGAAGGGAGGTTGAGGTTTGCGAGGAGAAGAGAATGTAGGAGATGATGAAAGGTAGAAGGTAAGAATGGGGATATGTAAAAGGAGGGAGAAGAAGCGAGAGAGAGAGAGAGAGGAGAGAAAGGTGGTTGGAGAGGGGTGGATGATGGAGGGAGATTTGTTTTTTAATACAAAATTTTCAAAACCTGGGAAGGAGGAGAGGGGTTAATACAAAAAATATGGGATCAAGTGGCCTATATGCGAAAATCCCTTGATATTTCACTTGAAAATTATCTCCGGCGATTGGGAAAGCTTATGTGTCGTCAATTTGTCATGTTTTATGTCAAAGTGTCATCAGTATCACTTTTTAAATTAAAGCGATAAATGTGTGTCATTTTTTAGGCCAATCTAGTAAGGCTAGTAAAATGGTAAATAGCGAAATATTATTCTACATAGTACCAAGGAAATTACTCGAGAGGAATTTCCCTCCTCAAACCAGAAAAAAAAAGGGGGAACACATGAGTTAATATGAAAGCGGTTATTTAAAAATGGTTCCTTACCAATCACCAAAAGTTTCCCCACTTTATGCTTCCTGTTGTGGCTGTCGTTTGCTTGTTAAAAAAACCTTAGGCGCATGAAAAAGATGCCTTTGTATCCAGAAAGTTGTTCCGTGGGTCCCACTGAAATCTTTCCTTCTACTGACTTCGGACACGTACCCATGTTCATCACCACCAGTCTTAACCCACCGAGTCAAGAAAACGGGTCCATTTCCTGTGTCCCTTTGTATTCGACTTCTGTCTTTCCCCGGCGGTGACCGGATCCGAGCCTTTAAGTGCGAGATCTGCTTCAAGATATAGTCCCGCTCAGCGGGGGCGGTGAGCAGAACCCTGCGAATTATTTTTGGATAGTTGGATGTACATTTTTGGATGCAATCTAACAGGATATCGGTGTCAACGGTTGGCAGACCTTCTCCCTTTAATACCAAGGGTGCCAACGGATTTGTACCCGACCCGTAATGTACTCGAAACCAAATGCAAATGCGGGTTTGGATCTTCATAATAGCCGGATCCAGTTGTCTATTGGAATGGATTGTTTTTTTGACTGTTGACATAATAATTAGTATAATGAGGTACTAAATATAAGCTATCATTTCATTTATCAAAACAAACGAGAGGAATCCTCTCGGAGCGATCCATACGAGTGGGCGTTTTGAGGCACATGGGGTAGTAACATTTTCAAACCGCCCCTATTTTCCCTGCGCTTAAGATCGTCGACTTCATACACAAAACCCAACTCAAAATGAACTACTAAGCAATAAGAGTTATCAAATTCCTTGTTGTATCCATATATATCTTTTGGATATGAAAGAATTTTCATTTACTAAGAAGCATAAATTAGAACCTCCAACCACTGCATCTATCTTTTAATTGCTTATTAACAAAGCGAGTTGCTAAATGATATCCATTTTTCTTTGTTATAATACATATGCACATATGGCTTTGCATTTCTCTAAAGAGGAGATACATGTTATCAGTTTTTATATTGATGAGAATTGTCATACCCTAAAGACTTTATAGTTTGCTAACGAAAATATATAGACAATAATTTCAAGATCATTTATTTCATCATGATCTTATATATTCTGCATGAGTAAGATAAAAATAATTCAATAATAATAATTTTCCTAAGAATTGTTTGATATGTTATTTCACTATTTCTTAGATTTTTAGTGTTATATAAATAAAAATAATTTTAAACTTTTCTTAAGTTCATATCATGTCGAGATAGCGTAGAAGGATATGCTTAATATCTGTACTAAATTGAACTAGCAAAGCAACGTAACAAATACCAACAAAAATAACCTATCCTCGCCAATCGCCAGGATAATGCATCTCGAAAAAAAATCAAAGTTTTTCTATTTTCGAAAATCCATAGAGAAGATCACAAATAAACGGACAATTATTGGAGTACGCGGATGTCGGATCCGTACACCCCAGCCAAAAATCCAAACCCGAAATGTGCCATCTCCAGTTCTCCACCGACCCAGCCCCTCTCTCTCTCTCTCTCTCTTGCCGTCCGAGGGCATTTTCTGTGATTTTCGAAGTGGGCCCCACTTCAACCATGGTTAAGGTTATAGGCGTGGTAGGTGTGTTGACCCTCGACAATTTTGGGTAGGTGATCAAAACCGCACCAGAAATAAAACCATACATCCTCTCCCCGTTCTCTCTCAACTTTCTCTCTCCCTCTCTCTCACCAAACCCAAGAACTAGAGAGAGAAACTAGAGAGAGAAAGCAAGAGCCGAGGGGGAGAGAGTGGGGGATCGATCAATCGATCTGAGCTCGGATCATGCAATCGGAGACGATGAAGCTCTCACCTCTAGATCTGATGACGGCGCTCTTGACCGGAAAGCTCGGCGACGGCGGATTGCCGCCTGAGGCGGCGGCGATCGCCGAGAACCGAGAGCTCCTGATGATTCTGACGACGTCGATCGCGGTTCTGATTGGATGCGCCGTGGTTTTTCTATGGAAGCGATCGAGCGGGAAGTCGAGCAAGTCGGTGGAGGCTCCGAGGCCGCTGGTGGTGAAGAAGGAGGCGGAGCCTGAGGTTGACGATGGGAAGAAGAAGGTTACGATCTTTTCGGGACTCAGACTGGGACTGCTGAGGGTTTTGCTAAGGTTAGTGTTTGGATCTCAGGTTTCGCTTTTGAATTCTGGACTGGATTTTAGGTTTTGACTCGGTTTTTGACTTTTGATGTAGGCGCTGGCGGAAGAGGCCAAGGCTAGATACGACAAGGCGGTGTTCAAAGTCGTCGATCTGGTGAGAATCTGAATCTTTTGTTGAACGATTCGAGAATTTGAAAAGTTTTGACTGGTTTTGGTTTGTGGTAGGATGATTATGCGGCTGATGACGACGAGTACGAGGAGAAGATGAAGAAGGAAAATCTAGCTCTGTTCTTCTTGGCAACGTGAGCTCGAATTTACGGCCTAATTTATCAGTCTTGTAATTTGATTTGTTGGATCTTTTTGTTGCTAACTGGAATTTGGGGGAATCTTAGGTATGGAGATGGGGAACCGACTGATAATGCTGCTAGATTCTACAAATGGTTTACTGAGGTAGAAAATTTTACTTTTAATATAAAATTTATAATATTTTGAAGTTTTTTTTACTGGGGTTTTGATGAAAGATTGGGTTTTTAGGGGAAAGAGAGGGAAAAGTGGCTGGACAACCTCCAGTATGCTGTGTTTGGTCTGGGCAACAAGCAGTATGAGCATTTCAATAAGGTTGGGCTGCAATTTGATTCGTATGAATATCTCTTGTTACTGTTATAATGATGATTAATCTTTCTTGCTTACTGATGTTTTGTTTCACATTGTGTTTATTGGTGATAAAGGTCGCAAAGGTCGTAGATGAGATCCTTGATGAACAGGGTATATGCTTTGAAACCCATCATCATCTTTTGTTGCTTTAAGTGAATAACTCAAAAGGTTCATTAGAGAGTAAACTGTTTGTTTTGTTGCCTACCGTGTTGTGTAAACTGTTTGTTTCTGCTAGATGCTTTATAAGCTTTCTCACTTTGCATCTTTCATTTTTCACACGTTCTATCTGTCTGGAATATTTTGAAAGCTGTGTGCTCGAAGCATTTTAGTCTTTTCCCCTCATTATCTCTTACTATCTCGGAAAAGTCTCTTTTCCTAATATACTTCTTCTGGTCATATGATTTCTTGATTGAAGTAATGATGTATTGCATTGATAATTATATATTTGAACCTCTTTATTTTTAAATAATTGTTGATAAGTTGGCCTTTTAGTCTATGAAGTGTGGACCAAAATAGCTTGAAATCACTACCATGAAAATGCACTGGGCAATGGACCTCAAGTGTAATCGCAAGTACCTTGCAACACATATCAGACGCCCGCTTCAAGGTTGTATTGATTTGATCTGTATGATAACAATAAGGACCTTAGTTGTAGTGAATGCATATCCAGTCATTTACTAGTTTTACCTTCAGTTGCATATTTAAACTATCCACAGTAGATAATCCCAAGGTTCACATTTGATGACTTTGAGTAAACTAGCAATCGCAACTTGCACATTCCATGATATTAAATATTTAAGATTTGTGTTACATGATAAACTCGTTTAGGTGTTTGGAAAGAAAATCTCTTTCCTTATCAAAAACTAAACAATAACTATGAAGAGTAGTTCTTCGTAGAGGAGGCCAAATGCAAGGAGGACTGTATCCTGAGTATCATGAGTCATCATGCCAATATGTTAGATTTAATTTTACAACTGTGCTTAATGATTAGCTCCTGCCTGCTTTCCACACTGTATGGACAAAAGTCTGGTAACCCATAAAGCCAAATTGACTGACACATATAATTTCAATCACCAAGATAATTTTTGAGTGAACAGCTGGGGATTTTTTCATATATACTCATCAAATCTCCCATATTATATTTTCGAGTACTCCCTCAAGTTCTAAATTTTGTGAAAATTTTCCCTCTCCCTCCATCTCCTCCGATATAACCCCCTCCCCAAATCCTCACTCTTACCTCCTGTTTTCAATGCCACCTCCTCTTAACTTCTTTTTACCCCCTCCCTTCAAATTGTTTTGATATTGAGTCTTAAAGAAAAAGGATTAAGATTGAGGTAAAAGGGAGTGGAATTAAAGGAGAAAAGAGGAAGGATTAAGTTAAAAGGAAGAAGAGATAAAATAAAGGATAAAGGAAGAATTAAAGATTAAGTGGAGGGAAGAGATTTAGAAGGTTTCAGGAGAAGAGAAATGTTTTATATGTCACGAAAATCCTGATATTTCACTTGAAAATTATATAGGCGTTAGGAAAAGATACATGTTATCGTCGATTTGTGGTAACATGTCGAAGTGTCATCAGTATCACTTTTAAATTAAAGCGATAAATGTGTGTCATTTTTAGGCCAATCTAGTAAGGCTAGTAAAATGGTAAATAGCGAAATATTATTCTACATAGTACCAAGGAAATTACTCGAGAGGAATTTCCTCCTCAAACCAGAAAAAAAAGGGGAACACATGAGTTAATATGAAAGCGGTTATTTAAAAATGGTTCCTTACCAATCACCAAAAGTTTCCCCACTTTATGCTTCCTGTTGTGGCTGTCGTTTGCTTGTTAAAAAAACCTTAGGCGCATGAAAAAGATGCCTTTGTATCCAGAAAGTTGTTCCGTGGGTCCCACTGAAATCTTTCCTTCTACTGACTTCGGACACGTACCCATGTTCATCACCACCAGTCTTAACCCACCGAGTCAAGAAAACGGGTCCATTTCCTGTGTCCCTTTTGTATTCGACTTCTGTCTTTCCCCCGGCGGTGACCGGATCCGAGCCTTTAAGTGCGAGATCTGCTTCAAGATATAGTCCCGCTCAGCGGGGCGGTGAGCAGAACCCTGCGAATTATTTTGGATAGTTGGATGTACATTTTTGGATGCAATCTAACAGGATATCGGTGTCAACGGTTGGCAGACCTTCTCCCTTTAATACCAAGGGTGCCAACGGATTTGTACCCGACCCGTAATGTACTCGAAACCAAATGCAAATGCGGGTTTGGATCTTCATAATAGCCGGATCCAGTTGTCTATTGGAATGGATTGTTTTTGACTGTTGACATAATAATTAGTATAATGAGGTACTAAATATAAGCTATCATTTCATTTATCAAAACAAGCGAGAGGAATCCTCGGAACGATCCGCATCACAGTGGGCGTTTTGAGGCCACATGGGGTAGTAACATTTTCAAACCGCCCCTATTTTCCCTGCGCTTAAGATCGTCGACTTCATACACAAACCCAACTCAAAATGAACTACTAAGCAATAAGAGTTATCAAATTCCTTGTTGTATCCATATATATCTTTTTGGATATGAAACTGGGAATTTTCATTTACTAAGAAGCATAAATTAGAACCTCCAACCACTGCATCTATCTTTTAATTGCTTATTAACAAAGCGAGTTGCTAAATGATATCCATTTTTCTTTGTTATAATACATATGCACATATGGCTTTGCATTTCTCTAAAGAGGAGATACATGTTATCAGTTTTTATATTGATGAGAATTGTCATACCCTAAAGACTTTATAGTTTGCTAACGAAAATATATAGACAATAATTTCAAGATCATTTATTTCATCATGATCTTATATATTCTGCATGAGTAAGATAAAAAATAATTCAATAATAATAATTTTCCTAAGAATTGTTTGATATGTTATTTCACTATTTCTTAGATTTTTAGTGTTATATAAATAAAAATAATTTTAAACTTTTCTTAAGTTCATATCATGTCGAGATAGCGTAGAAGGATATGCTTAATATCTGTACTAAATTGAACTAGCAAAGCAACGTAACAAATACCAACAAAAATAACCTATCCTCGCCAATCGCCAGGATAATGCATCTCGAAAAAAAAATCAAAGTTTTTCTATTTTCGAAAATCCATAGAGAAGATCACAAATAAACGGACAATTATTGGAGTACGCGGATGTCGGATCCGTACACCCCAGCCAAAAATCCAAACCCGAAATGTGCCATCTCCAGTTCTCCACCGACCCAGCCCTCTCTCTCTCTCTCTCTCTCTGCCGTCCGAGGGCATTTTCTGTGATTTTCGAAGTGGGCCCCACTTCAACCATGGTTAAGGTTATAGGCGTGGTAGGTGTGTTGACCCTCGACAATTTTGGGTAGGTGATCAAAACCGCACCAGAAATAAAACCATACATCCTCTCCCCGTTCTCTCTCAACTTTCTCTCCTCTCTCACCAAACCCAAGAACTAGAGAGAACTAGAGAGAGAAAGCAAGAGCCGAGGGGGAGAGAGTGGGGGATCGATCAATCGATCTGAGCTCGGATCATGCAATCGGAGACGATGAAGCTCTCACCTCTAGATCTGATGACGGCGCTCTTGACCGGAAAGCTCGGCGACGGCGGATTGCCGCCTGAGGCGGCGGCGATCGCCGAGAACCGAGAGCTCCTGATGATTCTGACGACGTCGATCGCGGTTCTGATTGGATGCGCCGTGGTTTTTCTATGGAAGCGATCGAGCGGGAAGTCGAGCAAGTCGGTGGAGGCTCCGAGGCCGCTGGTGGTGAAGAAGGAGGCGGAGCCTGAGGTTGACGATGGGAAGAAGAAGGTTACGATCTTTTTCGGGACTCAGACTGGGACTGCTGAGGGTTTTGCTAAGGTTAGTGTTTGGATCTCAGGTTTCGCTTTTGAATTCTGGACTGGATTTTAGGTTTTGACTCGGTTTTTGACTTTTGATGTAGGCGCTGGCGGAAGAGGCCAAGGCTAGATACGACAAGGCGGTGTTCAAAGTCGTCGATCTGGTGAGAATCTGAATCTTTTGTTGAACGATTCGAGAATTTGAAAAGTTTTGACTGGTTTTGGTTTGTGGTAGGATGATTATGCGGCTGATGACGACGAGTACGAGGAGAAGATGAAGAAGGAAAATCTAGCTCTGTTCTTCTTGGCAACGTGAGCTCGAATTTACGGCCTAATTTATCAGTCTTGTAATTTGATTTGTTGGATCTTTTTGTTGCTAACTGGAATTTGGGGGAATCTTAGGTATGGAGATGGGGAACCGACTGATAATGCTGCTAGATTCTACAAATGGTTTACTGAGGTAGAAAATTTTACTTTTAATATAAAATTTATAATATTTTGAAGTTTTTTTTACTGGGGTTTTGATGAAAGATTGGGTTTTTAGGGGAAAGAGAGGGAAAAGTGGCTGGACAACCTCCAGTATGCTGTGTTTGGTCTGGGCAACAAGCAGTATGAGCATTTCAATAAGGTTGGGCTGCAATTTGATTCGTATGAATATCTCTTGTTACTGTTATAATGATGATTAATCTTTCTTGCTTACTGATGTTTTGTTTCACATTGTGTTTATTGGTGATAAAGGTCGCAAAGGTCGTAGATGAGATCCTTGATGAACAGGGTATATGCTTTGAAACCCATCATCATCTTTTGTTGCTTTAAGTGAATAACTCAAAAGGTTCATTAGAGAGTAAACTGTTTGTTTTGTTGCCTACCGTGTTGTGTAAACTGTTTGTTTCTGCTAGATGCTTTATAAGCTTTCTCACTTTGCATCTTTCATTTTTCACACGTTCTATCTGTCTGGAATATTTTGAAAGCTGTGTGCTCGAAGCATTTTAGTCTTTTCCCTCATTATCTCTTACTATCTCGGAAAAGTCTCTTTTCCTAATATACTTCTTCTGGTCATATGATTTCTTGATTGAAGTAATGATGTATTGCATTGATAATTATATATTTGAACCTCTTTATTTTTAAATAATTGTTGATAAGTTGGCCTTTTAGTCTATGAAGTGTGGACCAAAATAGCTTGAAATCACTACCATGAAAATGCACTGGGCAATGGACCTCAAGTGTAATCGCAAGTACCTTGCAACACATATCAGACGCCCGCTTCAAGGTTGTATTGATTTGATCTGTATGATAACAATAAGGACCTTAGTTGTAGTGAATGCATATCCAGTCATTTACTAGTTTTACCTTCAGTTGCATATTTAAACTATCCACAGTAGATAATCCCAAGGTTCACATTTGATGACTTTGAGTAAACTAGCAATCGGCAACTTGCACATTCCATGATATTAAATATTTAAGATTTGTGTTACATGATAAACTCGTTTAGGTGTTTGGAAAGAAAATCTCTTTCCTTATCAAAAACTAAACAATAACTATGAAGAGTAGTTCTTCGTAAGAGGAGGCCAAATGCAAGGAGTGACTGTATCCTGAGTATCATGAGTCATCATGCCAATATGTTAGATTTAATTTTACAACTGTGCTTAATGATTAGCTCCTGCCTGCTTTCCACACTGTATGGACAAAAGTCTGGTTATTATACTGAATTTTATGGAACATATCTCGTTCAGTTGTCCTTCAGTGTTTGCATTAAAGTACATTGTTTATTTCAGCGATTCTCAGATTGATCGAAATAAATTTAATATGTCATCATCATTACATTTTTCCGACTCTGAGATGTGAGTGGACTGGTGCTTCTTCTCATGTTTCGTGTTTGGGGGATAAGAAGATAACCAGAGCACATTTTTTACCTGTTTCATGTTTACACTAAATGCATAATTTACTCGTTACAACCTGTTTTTATGTTTTGTGCCTTTGTTTATTTGACTAAATGGACTAAATTTTTTCTTGTTGCTTTAGGAGCAAAGCGTCTTGTCCCAGTGGGGCTCGGGGATGATGACCAGTGCATTGAGGATGACTTTACTGCATGGTAACAAAACATTCATACTGTTGCTACATTGTTAGATGAAAATAACCATTATTGCAATTTTTGCTGTTTCTCATTTTTCTGAGAGATGAAGTTCTTTTAGAACATTATCATGTTGAGAAATTATGCAAATAAAAACAGTATAATTTCTTCACAGGAGAGAGCTATTATGGCCAGAATTAGATCAGCTGCTTCGGGATCAAGATGATGCATCAGGTGCATCTACGACTTACCAAGCTGCTGTTCCTGAATACCGAGTTGTGTTCATTGACTCTGCAGCCACATCTCATTCGGAGAAGAACTGGAGTCTTGCAAATGGTCATGCTGTTCATGATATCCACCATCCATGCAGGTATAAAAAGAAAATGAATTGCATGTGGGGCATGAGTTAAGCACAACTAACAATAATTTAACACAAAGTTGTTAATCTATCAGAGCTAATGTGGCTGTGCGGAAGAGCTTCATACTCCAGCTTCTGATCGTTCCTGCTCAGCGGGGCGGTGAGCAGAACCCTGCGAATTATTTTTGGATAGTTGGATGTACATTTTTGGATGCAATCTAACAGGATATCGGTGTCAACGGTTGGCAGACCTTCTCCCTTTAATACCAAGGGTGCCAACGGATTTGTACCCGACCCGTAATGTACTCGAAACCAAATGCAAATGCGGGTTTGGATCTTCATAATAGCCGGATCCAGTTGTCTATTGGAATGGATTGTTTTTGACTGTTGACATAATAATTAGTATAATGAGGTACTAAATATAAGCTATCATTTCATTTATCAAAACAAACGAGAGGAATCCTCTAACGATCCAGATAACAGTGGGCTTTTGAGACGCATACGGTAGTAACATTTTCAAACCGCCCCTATTTTCCCTCGCGCTTAAGATCGTCGACTTCATACACAAAACCCAACTCAAAATGAACTACTAAGCAATAAGAGTTATCAAATTCCTTGTTGTATCCATATATATCTTTTGGATATGAAACTGGGAATTTTCATTTACTAAGAAGCATAAATTAGAACCTCCAACCACTGCATCTATCTTTTAATTGCTTATTAACAAAGCGAGTTGCTAAATGATATCCATTTTTCTTTGTTATAATACATATGCACATATGGCTTTGCATTTCTCTAAAGAGGAGATACATGTTATCAGTTTTTATATTGATGAGAATTGTCATACCCTAAAGACTTTATAGTTTGCTAACGAAAATATATAGACAATAATTTCAAGATCATTTATTTCATCATGATCTTATATATTCTGCATGAGTAAGATAAAAAATAATTCAATAATAATAATTTTCCTAAGAATTGTTTGATATGTTATTTCACTATTTCTTAGATTTTTAGTGTTATATAAATAAAAATAATTTTAAACTTTTCTTAAGTTCATATCATGTCGAGATAGCGTAGAAGGATATGCTTAATATCTGTACTAAATTGAACTAGCAAAGCAACGTAACAAATACCAACAAAAAATAACCTATCCTCGCCAATCGCCAGGATAATGCATCTCGAAAAAAAAAATCAAAGTTTTTCTATTTTCGAAAATCCATAGAGAAGATCACAAATAAACGGACAATTATTGGAGTACGCGGATGTCGGATCCGTACACCCCAGCCAAAAAAATCCAAACCCGAAATGTGCCATCTCCAGTTCTCCACCGACCCAGCCCCTCTCTCTCTCTCTCTCTCTCTCTCTCTCGCCGTCCGAGGGCATTTTCTGTGATTTTCGAAGTGGGCCCCACTTCAACCATGGTTAAGGTTATAGGCGTGGTAGGTGTGTTGACCCTCGACAATTTTGGGTAGGTGATCAAAACCGCACCAGAAATAAAACCCATACATCCTCTCCCCGTTCTCTCTCAACTTTCTCTCTCCCTCTCTCTCACCAAACCCAAGAACTAGAGAGAGAAACTAGAGAGAGAAAGCAAGAGCCGAGGGGGAGAGAGTGGGGGATCGATCAATCGATCTGAGCTCGGATCATGCAATCGGAGACGATGAAGCTCTCACCTCTAGATCTGATGACGGCGCTCTTGACCGGAAAGCTCGGCGACGGCGGATTGCCGCCTGAGGCGGCGGCGATCGCCGAGAACCGAGAGCTCCTGATGATTCTGACGACGTCGATCGCGGTTCTGATTGGATGCGCCGTGGTTTTTCTATGGAAGCGATCGAGCGGGAAGTCGAGCAAGTCGGTGGAGGCTCCGAGGCCGCTGGTGGTGAAGAAGGAGGCGGAGCCTGAGGTTGACGATGGGAAGAAGAAGGTTACGATCTTTTCGGGACTCAGACTGGGACTGCTGAGGGTTTTGCTAAGGTTAGTGTTTGGATCTCAGGTTTCGCTTTTGAATTCTGGACTGGATTTTAGGTTTTGACTCGGTTTTGACTTTTGATGTAGGCGCTGGCGGAAGAGGCCAAGGCTAGATACGACAAGGCGGTGTTCAAAGTCGTCGATCTGGTGAGAATCTGAATCTTTGTTGAACGATTCGAGAATTTGAAAAGTTTTGACTGGTTTTGGTTTGTGGTAGGATGATTATGCGGCTGATGACGACGAGTACGAGGAGAAGATGAAGAAGGAAAATCTAGCTCTGTTCTTCTTGGCAACGTGAGCTCGAATTTACGGCCTAATTTATCAGTCTTGTAATTTGATTTGTTGGATCTTTTTGTTGCTAACTGGAATTTGGGGGAATCTTAGGTATGGAGATGGGGAACCGACTGATAATGCTGCTAGATTCTACAAATGGTTTACTGAGGTAGAAAATTTTACTTTTAATATAAAATTTATAATATTTTGAAGTTTTTTTTACTGGGGTTTTGATGAAAGATTGGGTTTTTAGGGGAAAGAGAGGGAAAAGTGGCTGGACAACCTCCAGTATGCTGTGTTTGGTCTGGGCAACAAGCAGTATGAGCATTTCAATAAGGTTGGGCTGCAATTTGATTCGTATGAATATCTCTTGTTACTGTTATAATGATGATTAATCTTTCTTGCTTACTGATGTTTTGTTTCACATTGTGTTTATTGGTGATAAAGGTCGCAAAGGTCGTAGATGAGATCCTTGATGAACAGGGTATATGCTTTGAAACCCATCATCATCTTTTGTTGCTTTAAGTGAATAACTCAAAAGGTTCATTAGAGAGTAAACTGTTTGTTTTGTTGCCTACCGTGTTGTGTAAACTGTTTGTTTCTGCTAGATGCTTTATAAGCTTTCTCACTTTGCATCTTTCATTTTTCACACGTTCTATCTGTCTGGAATATTTTGAAAGCTGTGTGCTCGAAGCATTTTAGTCTTTTCCCCTCATTATCTCTTACTATCTCGGAAAAGTCTCTTTTCCTAATATACTTCTTCTGGTCATATGATTTCTTGATTGAAGTAATGATGTATTGCATTGATAATTATATATTTGAACCTCTTTATTTTTAAATAATTGTTGATAAGTTGGCCTTTTAGTCTATGAAGTGTGGACCAAAATAGCTTGAAATCACTACCATGAAAATGCACTGGGCAATGGACCTCAAGTGTAATCGCAAGTACCTTGCAACACATATCAGACGCCCGCTTCAAGGTTGTATTGATTTGATCTGTATGATAACAATAAGGACCTTAGTTGTAGTGAATGCATATCCAGTCATTTACTAGTTTTACCTTCAGTTGCATATTTAAACTATCCACAGTAGATAATCCCAAGGTTCACATTTGATGACTTTGAGTAAACTAGCAATCGCAACTTGCACATTCCATGATATTAAATATTTAAGATTTGTGTTACATGATAAACTCGTTTAGGTGTTTGGAAAGAAAATCTCTTTCCTTATCAAAAACTAAACAATAACTATGAAGAGTAGTTCTTCGTAAGAGGAGGCCAAATGCAAGGAGTGACTGTATCCTGAGTATCATGAGTCATCATGCCAATATGTTAGATTTAATTTTACAACTGTGCTTAATGATTAGCTCCTGCCTGCTTTCCACACTGTATGGACAAAAGTCTGGTTATTATACTGAATTTTATGGAACATATCTCGTTCAGTTGTCCTTCAGTGTTTGCATTAAAGTACATTGTTTATTTCAGCGATTCTCAGATTGATCGAAATAAATTTAATATGTCATCATCATTACATTTTTCCGACTCTGAGATGTGAGTGGACTGGTGCTTCTTCTCATGTTTCGTGTTTGGGGGATAAGAAGATAACCAGAGCACATTTTTTACCTGTTTCATGTTTACACTAAATGCATAATTTACTCGTTACAACCTGTTTTTATGTTTTGTGCCTTTGTTTATTTGACTAAATGGACTAAATTTTTTCTTGTTGCTTTAGGAGCAAAGCGTCTTGTCCCAGTGGGGCTCGGGGATGATGACCAGTGCATTGAGGATGACTTTACTGCATGGTAACAAAACATTCATACTGTTGCTACATTGTTAGATGAAAATAACCATTATTGCAATTTTTGCTGTTTCTCATTTTTCTGAGAGATGAAGTTCTTTTAGAACATTATCATGTTGAGAAATTATGCAAATAAAAACAGTATAATTTCTTCACAGGAGAGAGCTATTATGGCCAGAATTAGATCAGCTGCTTCGGGATCAAGATGATGCATCAGGTGCATCTACGACTTACCAAGCTGCTGTTCCTGAATACCGAGTTGTGTTCATTGACTCTGCAGCCACATCTCATTCGGAGAAGAACTGGAGTCTTGCAAATGGTCATGCTGTTCATGATATCCACCATCCATGCAGGTATAAAAAGAAAATGAATTGCATGTGGGGCATGAGTTAAGCACAACTAACAATAATTTAACACAAAGTTGTTAATCTATCAGAGCTAATGTGGCTGTGCGGAAAGAGCTTCATACTCCAGCTTCTGATCGTTCCTGCATTCATCTAGAGTTCGACATTGCTGGGACTGGTCTTCGGTAAGTACTTGTATTTCCTTCTTGTGCATTTTATTTACTTTTTCCACTTTGTTCTGATATTATACTTGTTGTTTTTTTCACCTTGTTTAGATTTTCACTTATTATTCTGATGAAGCTGCTCTAAGCTGCATCTTATTTAATTAGTAGTTCTGTTTGGGGTAATTTAAGAGACTACCATGAACTTTCACCAATTTTCTCAGAAAACTTCCATATATTTGTTTGTTCCAGAAAACTACAATGATTTTCTTACCCTTCTAGGTGATTGCTAAGACTAGGGGCAGACCATTCTGAAAACTAATGATCCATGTTAAAGTGGAGATAAATAAAATTTGATTATCCATATGATAGCAGTCATATAATATGATGTAACATTCTTTGATACTCTAATAGTTCCTTGTTCAAATTTCTGGAACTTGGTTCTTCTTTGTAACATATGTCTGCCCTCGACTATACAAGTTGTACTAATACATTATGAGTCATGTCTGAGGTTAGGCTACTGTGGTGACCACATCCTGGTCTGATTCATAGAAATATAGTAGTCCCTGATTTTGATCTTATGGTATGAATTATGCGATGAGTTCTTTCAAGCACACACTTCTTTTTTACCTGTAAGATCTAAATGACCTATTAGCTCAAAGCTTATCATTGTTCAATATACAAAATTTTACAATGTCTAAGTTGGTTCTTTTATTATGTCTCTACCAATGCTATTCATTATTGCATGGCTGGAAGTATTTAACAAAATTTTAGTTAGAAAGATTCATTGTAAACTCCATGTCGCTTACAGTAAAACTTCTTTGTGCCAGATATGAAACAGGAGACCATGTTGGTGTATATTCAGAGAATTCCCTTGAGACTGTAGAGGAGGCTGAAAAGCTATTAGGCCTTTCATCAGACACATTCTTCTCTATTCATGCTGACAATGAAGATGGAACTCCACTAAGTGGCAGCACTCTGCCACCTCCTTTCCCATCTCCATGCACTTTAAGAACTGCCCTTACACGATATGCTGATCTTTTGAATTCTCCTAAAAAGGTAAGAGCTATTTAGCTTCCTCCTTTTCAAACATTTTAGGCTTAAGCAATCATTTTTTACATTATCAACTTTTCCTGACAACATCAATTATGGGTTTTCAGGCTGCGTTAGTTGCTTTAGCTGCACATGCTTCTGATCCCAACGAAGCGGAAAGATTAAAATTTTTGGCTTCTCCTGCTGGGAAGGTTGTTTTTCTTTACTTTTTCGATTGTACTCTAATTCTCTCCCACCTTTGTTGAATGATTGACTGAGTTTTTATTATTTTTCTGACATAGGATGAATATTCTCAATGGATAGTTGCAAGTCAGAGGAGCCTCTTGGAGGTCATGGCTGAGTTTCCTTCTGTCAAGCCTGCACTAGGAGTTTTCTTTGCAGCAATAGCCCTCGCTTGCAGCCTAGATATTATTCAATATCATCTTCACCAAGGTGATTAATAGTTGACGATGCATCCTGGTTTTCGCATGTTAATATTTTGCTACACCTGCATGAGGTGTATTCTTTGTAGTACAAAACTGATTGAGTTGTGTGTTTTTGCAGGATGGCACCGACTAGAATTCATGTAACTTGTGCTTTAGTCTATGGACCAACGCCGACAGGAAGGATTCACAAAGGAATCTGCTCAACCTGGATGAAGGTTTTCTTGTTCCTTGTCTCAGAGAAATAGCTTGTTCAATTTTCTCATTTTAAATCAATTCAAGATCATGGTTCCTCCCCTCCCATCCTCATGCACACTTCCGCCTTTCACTTTCTGTATAGTTCACATTAGTCAGAAATCACATTCCTTTTCTTTTCTTGAATCTTCTGTGAAATTTTGGGGAGGCTTATAGTTCCTTTCACTTTTGATTGACTGAATCAGCTGATTCTCCATGTTTTGCAGTGTGTGGGAGCTAGAACTCAATTTCAGAATTTCTTTTACACTTTTGATGCAGCTGACAATATTGCTTTCTATGCGAGAAATTGTAACTGCGCACTCTTTGCATATTTGTTTAATGCCTGCAATACCTGTTAAGAATTTGTATATTGTCAAGGATTTTTCAGTCTCTAGACAACTGCTGCAGCTTGATTTAGCTTCTGTTTATTGATTTTTTCAGTTTTTTATTTTCAATTGCTGACCAACACTCTGAATTCATATGAAAAAATAGCGGAATAGTCTAGTAAACAAATACGTTCTTTAGAGACTGTCAAAATTTAAAATACATAATTGAACTGATGAAATTTGGATATTGTTTTAATTTAAAACAAGTGTTACCTATATAAATTTTACTCATTGTAGTCTTCATTTTCGATAAGAACTGCATTAAGCATGTTATGCCACTAGTTGACCTTCTTTTATGAACCTCTGTCTATGGGTGTTTACATCTCATTTGACCTTATTCTTCAACTTCCATCTACAGCATTCAATTCCTATGGAGATAAGTGAAGAATGCAGCTGGGCTCCTATATTTGTGAGACAGTCGAACTTTAAACTCCCTTCAGATCCCTCCACGCCAATTATTATGATTGGCCCAGGCACGGGGTTGGCACCCTTCAGGGGTTTCTTGCAGGTTTGCTGCTAATGCTGAAACATTCTTCTGGCATTTTTTAATGAGTGACTTCATAGTTTGACAAAATTATTTGATATATTGGCATGCTTCAGGAAAGGTTGGCACTGAAGGAAGATGGAGCAGAACTTGGCCCTGCCATTCTCTTCTTTGGTTGCAGGAACCGGAAAATGGTATGTGAAAACATTGTATTTTCTTTAGATAAAGCTAATAAAAACATGGTTAATATTACATGTTCATTTCCAAAGCTCTCCATGGTTTTCAAGAGTTGGTTCTAAGATGATGGTAAAACTTGCAGGATTTCATCTACGAGGATGAGCTGAATAATTTCGTTGAGGCAGGGGCTCTTTCTGAACTAATTGTAGCCTTTTCTCGTGAGGGTCCTACAAAGGAATATGTGCAGCATAAGATGATGGAGAAGGTTTGCTCATAATGAATCAATATTGTTACTTGATAGTACAATGAATCTTCTTAGTTATACTAAAAAGTTATGATTGTTTGCAGGCCACTGAGCTTTGGAATACCATCTCTAATGGTGGATATCTGTATGTCTGTGGTGATGCTAAAGGCATGGCTAGAGATGTCCACAGAGTTCTTCATACGATAGCTCAAGAACAGGTATGTAGCACTGCCTTGCATGTTGGTTGCTATTCTTGAGGTTTCAGTAGCTTTCTTACTGACATATTTGTAGTGGTCTTAGAACCTAGGAGAAACATTTGGTCAGTGAGGTTTTAATCGTTAATCTTGATTATTGAGATTGTCAGGTTTAACCCTTTATTGAACTGAGATTTTAAGGTTATTGATTGCTCCAATCTATACTCCTTTTCTGCATTACAGTTTCTTCATAAATTATTGGCTCTTAGGCTCGATGATCATTTCTGTCCGTTATTATTTATAGGATATTCAGTTTTCAGTTTTTCAATTCCACTTCCATGTGGTCTGTTGATTCTAATTTTTGAATACAGAAGTTTCTGATTGAGAAGTGATTACATTAGCGTCCTAGAATATTCGCATTCTAAAGCTTTATAACACTCTCTTTCAGAGACTGATTGTTGATTACTTTGTTTCGTATTCAATCTTTCTAACTGTAAAAAAAAGCCATTTTTCAAATATAGCATTGGCGTGCATTTTCAGAGGAAAGACACATTTATGCACTTCTGCATTTCCACTCTCCACATGATCATTTTAATGTAGTACCCAGAAAGCTAATAAAAAATTTCAGCACCATCTGGATTCGAGAGACATATTCCATTTCTCTTAGATGATATCCTTTCGAATTGGTGACCGATGGTTGATGAATTTTGTTTGAAATGGATGCAGGGATCGTTGGATAGCTCAAAGGCTGAGCACACGGTGAAGAGTCTACAGATGGAAGGAAGATACCTGCGTGATGTCTGGTGATATTTTCCACCCTTGAGCTGTGGAAGAACCCCCTTATACAGGTGGGTGACAAGAGGCACCCCAAAAAAATAAATAAAAAAAAAAGAAAAAGAAAAGGGAAAACTCTGATAATGTAGTTGGGGGGAAATATTCCAGAACCTCAAATTAGGTTGTGGGTGGAATGGCACTCTCAAATGTGGCTACTCTCTCTCCAGACTCCAGTGTTGTCGACTCTATTATATTTATCATGTAATGATTCTTTTCTGAAGACATTTCTAACAGGGATTTTTGTTTGTGTAATATATATATAATAGACTGGAGAGTATAATATACTATTCTATCTTTAGGTGGATTCATATTGGGGAAAATAATAATATGTGAAATAGTATGCCTGCCTTGATATGTTTTAGTTTATTCAATTAGCTCCCTTGGAAGGAGATTGTAGTTACAAAATTTGCAATATTTATTTGGCTAAACCCCAATTCAACTCTCTCTTGGGGGTGCTTTGTTGTGTGGGCGTCTCCTCATTATCCGTGTCGCACGACAACAACCTGAATCCATAGGCTTACTCCTCAACAGGCCAAAGAACGAAAGGAGAAGGGCCTATGTTTTCATTGTGATGAAAAGTACGTCGCTGGCCATCGTTGTAAAACACAAAAAACTGTTAATATTTGAGGGAGTGCAATTTGATGATGAAGGAAATGATGGACCTATTTAGGGGTCTGACAATCTAGAATTGAATAACGCAATCACATAGCGTACCTGATCGGTTTCGATGCTAGTGGATTCGCGGGCGACACGTAACTTTGTCAATCGCTTAGTGGTGCGACGGTCGGGATTGCCTGTAAGTAAGGAGAGGGTCTTCACTATGAAAGCTACGGATGGTATGAAGATAAAGGTGAAGCGCGTTGCGAGTCGGTCACCCAAGAAATCCAAGGAGCATACACCATGACTGATGATATCTTAATCATATGCCCATGGCGGACCTCAAATAGTTCTCGGTATTATGCGGTTAGAATTGTTGGTCCCTGTTCTGTGTGGTTTTAGATCGCGAGCTCTCAAGAAGATGAGTTGGAAGTAGTGAGTGCAAGTGCTTGGACAAGATGCGCGGTTCGGGTGGCCAAGCTCACCTGCTTCAACTCAAAACGGCCGAAGCAATCGAAAGTGAGTTATACGAACTTTTAGGGACCAGAAATAAATTAACAGATATTTAATTTTTAGGTGAAGGGTAATATTGTCTCTTCAAGATTTTTTTAAAGAAAGTTTTAACACGGAGTCAAAAAAAAGATTAGGGTCGGGCCAAGAATCAAGACAACCAGGTCGACTCTATTCCCGACCCATTTCATAACCTGCTTTCATTCGACTACTCCCTCGATCCAAATGAAAACTAGTTTAATGCTAATTCGGGCTTAAAAATAAAAGTGGCAGAATTCAAAAATTTGACAAAATGTAATCAACATAAATTAGGCTCGGCTTCTAATCTAATTTTACAAAATAGCTAAACATACACTTACTTTACATCTAACTAGGGATACGTGAATAACGTTGAGAGGAAAAAAGTACGAGGCCCTAGTACAGGAGCTAAATCGGCCTTTTAGCCTATTTATTTCTTGGTGAATTTGTCAGATACGATATGCCTAACTTCGTGATGGGGGTTCTGAAAAATGATTTTGGTTAGCCTTTTAAGCTGACAGCGATGGAATATAGAGATGGTAGCAATTTTTTATGGTGCGCGTTGTGGTGCACCGTGTCTCTGTTCTTGGCTTAAAATATTACTTGCTGCCCAATTAACAAATCTTTTAGCTTGACCGACCAAGAGCGGTATTTTCCAAATAAATAATTGGTGGTTGCTTCTAAAGATGATATGATTGAGTTGATTGTTTGCAGGCCACTGAGCTTTGGAATACCATCTCTAATGGTGGATATCTGTATGTCTGTGGTGATGCTAAAGGCATGGCTAGAGATGTCCACAGAGTTCTTCATCACGATAGCTCAAGAACAGGTATGTAGCACTGCCTTGCATGTTGGTTGCTATTCTTGAGGTTTCAGTAGCTTTCTTACTGACATATTTGTAGTGGTCTTAGAACCTAGGAGAAACATTTGGTCAGTGAGGTTTTAATCGTTAATCTTGATTATTGAGATTGTCAGGTTTAACCCTTTATTGAACTGAGATTTTAAGGTTATTGATTGCTCCAATCTATACTCCTTTTCTGCATTACAGTTTCTTCATAAATTATTGGCTCTTAGGCTCGATGATCATTTCTGTCCGTTATTATTTATAGGATATTCAGTTTTCAGTTTTTCAATTCCACTTCCATGTGGTCTGTTGATTCTAATTTTTGAATACAGAAGTTTCTGATTGAGAAGTGATTACATTAGCGTCCTAGAATATTCGCATTCTAAAGCTTTATAACACTCTCTTTCAGAGACTGATTGTTGATTACTTTGTTTCGTATTCAATCTTTCTAACTGTAAAAAAAAGCCATTTTTCAAATATAGCATTGGCGTGCATTTTCAGAGGAAAGACACATTTATGCACTTCTGCATTTCCACTCTCCACATGATCATTTTAATGTAGAGATAAATAAAATTTGATTATCCATATGATAGCAGTCATATAATATGATGTAACATTCTTTGATACTCTAATAGTTCCTTGTTCAAATTTCTGGAACTTGGTTCTTCTTTGTAACATATGTCTGCCCTCGACTATACAAGTTGTACTAATACATTATGAGTCATGTCTGAGGTTAGGCTACTGTGGTGACCACATCCTGGTCTGATTCATAGAAATATAGTAGTCCCTGATTTTGATCTTATGGTATGAATTATGCGATGAGTTCTTTCAAGCACACACTTCTTTTTTACCTGTAAGATCTAAATGACCTATTAGCTCAAAGCTTATCATTGTTCAATATACAAAATTTTACAATGTCTAAGTTGGTTCTTTTATTATGTCTCTACCAATGCTATTCATTATTGCATGGCTGGAAGTATTTAACAAAATTTTAGTTAGAAAGATTCATTGTAAACTCCATGTCGCTTACAGTAAAACTTCTTTGTGCCAGATATGAAACAGGAGACCATGTTGGTGTATATTCAGAGAATTCCCTTGAGACTGTAGAGGAGGCTGAAAAGCTATTAGGCCTTTCATCAGACACATTCTTCTCTATTCATGCTGACAATGAAGATGGAACTCCACTAAGTGGCAGCACTCTGCCACCTCCTTTCCCATCTCCATGCACTTTAAGAACTGCCCTTACACGATATGCTGATCTTTTGAATTCTCCTAAAAAGGTAAGAGCTATTTAGCTTCCTCCTTTTCAAACATTTTAGGCTTAAGCAATCATTTTTTACATTATCAACTTTTCCTGACAACATCAATTATGGGTTTTCAGGCTGCGTTAGTTGCTTTAGCTGCACATGCTTCTGATCCCAACGAAGCGGAAAGATTAAAATTTTTGGCTTCTCCTGCTGGGAAGGTTGTTTTTTTTTCTTTACTTTTTTCGATTGTACTCTAATTCTCTCCCACCTTTGTTGAATGATTGACTGAGTTTTTTATTATTTTTCTGACATAGGATGAATATTCTCAATGGATAGTTGCAAGTCAGAGGAGCCTCTTGGAGGTCATGGCTGAGTTTCCTTCTGTCAAGCCTGCACTAGGAGTTTTCTTTGCAGCAATAGCCCCTCGCTTGCAGCCTAGATATTATTCAATATCATCTTCACCAAGGTGATTAATAGTTGACGATGCATCCTGGTTTTCGCATGTTAATATTTTGCTACACCTGCATGAGGTGTATTCTTTGTAGTACAAAACTGATTGAGTTGTGTGTTTTTTGCAGGATGGCACCGACTAGAATTCATGTAACTTGTGCTTTAGTCTATGGACCAACGCCGACAGGAAGGATTCACAAAGGAATCTGCTCAACCTGGATGAAGGTTTTTCTTGTTCCTTGTCTCGTAGAAATAGCTTGTTCAATTTTCTCATTTTTAAATCAATTCGAAGATCATGGTTCCTCCCCCTCCCATCCTCATGCACACTTCCGCCTTTCACTTTCTGTATAGTTCACATTAGTCAGAAATCACATTCCTTTTCTTTTTCTTGAATCTTCTGTGAAATTTTGGGGAGGCTTATAGTTCCTTTCACTTTTGATTGACTGAATCAGCTGATTCTCCATGTTTTGCAGTGTGTGGGAGCTAGAACTCAATTTCAGAATTTCTTTTACACTTTTGATGCAGCTGACAATATTGCTTTCTATGCGAGAAATTGTAACTGCGCACTCTTTTGCATATTTGTTTAATGCCTGCAATACCTGTTAAGAATTTGTATATTGTCAAGGATTTTTTCAGTCTCTAGACAACTGCTGCAGCTTGATTTAGCTTCTGTTTATTGATTTTTTTCAGTTTTTTTTTATTTTCAATTGCTGACCAACACTCTGAATTCATATGAAAAAAATAGCGGAATAGTCTAGTAAACAAATACGTTCTTTAGAGACTGTCAAAATTTAAAATACATAATTCGAACTGATGAAATTTGGATATTGTTTTAATTTAAAACAAGTGTTACCTATATAAATTTTACTCATTGTAGTCTTCATTTTCGATAAGAACTGCATTAAGCATGTTATGCCACTAGTTGACCTTCTTTTATGAACCTCTGTCTATGGGTGTTTACATCTCATTTGACCTTATTCTTCAACTTCCATCTACAGCATTCAATTCCTATGGAGATAAGTGAAGAATGCAGCTGGGCTCCTATATTTGTGAGACAGTCGAACTTTAAACTCCCTTCAGATCCCTCCGCCAATTATTATGATTGGCCCAGGCACGGGTTGGCACCCTTCAGGGGTTTCTTGCAGGTTTGCTGCTAATGCTGAAACATTCTTCTGGCATTTTTAATGAGTGACTTCATAGTTTGACAAAATTATTTGATATATTGGCATGCTTCAGGAAAGGTTGGCACTGAAGGAAGATGGAGCAGAACTTGGCCCTGCCATTCTCTTCTTTGGTTGCAGGAACGGAAAATGGTATGTGAAAACATTGTATTTTCTTTAGATAAAGCTAATAAAAACATGGTTAATATTACATGTTCATTTCCAAAGCTCTCCATGGTTTTCAAGAGTTGGTTCTAAGATGATGGTAAAACTTGCAGGATTTCATCTACGAGGATGAGCTGAATAATTTCGTTGAGGCAGGGGCTCTTTCTGAACTAATTGTAGCCTTTTCTCGTGAGGGTCCTACAAAGGAATATGTGCAGCATAAGATGATGGAGAAGGTTTGCTCATAATGAATCAATATTGTTACTTGATAGTACAATGAATCTTCTTAGTTATACTAAAAAGTTATGATTGTTTGCAGGCCACTGAGCTTTGGAATACCATCTCTAATGGTGGATATCTGTATGTCTGTGGTGATGCTAAAGGCATGGCTAGAGATGTCCACAGAGTTCTTCATCACGATAGCTCAAGAACAGGTATGTAGCACTGCCTTGCATGTTGGTTGCTATTCTTGAGGTTTCAGTAGCTTTCTTACTGACATATTTGTAGTGGTCTTAGAACCTAGGAGAAACATTTGGTCAGTGAGGTTTTAATCGTTAATCTTGATTATTGAGATTGTCAGGTTTAACCCTTTATTGAACTGAGATTTTAAGGTTATTGATTGCTCCAATCTATACTCCTTTTCTGCATTACAGTTTCTTCATAAATTATTGGCTCTTAGGCTCGATGATCATTTCTGTCCGTTATTATTTATAGGATATTCAGTTTTCAGTTTTTCAATTCCACTTCCATGTGGTCTGTTGATTCTAATTTTTGAATACAGAAGTTTCTGATTGAGAAGTGATTACATTAGCGTCCTAGAATATTAGCATTCTAAAGCTTTATAACACTCTCTTTCAGAGACTGATTGTTGATTACTTTGTTTCGTATTCAATCTTTCTAACTGTAAAAAGCCATTTTTCAAATATAGCATTGGCGTGCATTTTCAGAGGAAAGACACATTTATGCACTTCTGCATTTCCACTCTCCACATGATCATTTTAATGTAGTACCCAGAAAGCTAATAAAAATTTCAGCACCATCTGGATTAGAGACATATTCCATTTCTCTTAGATGATATCCTTTGAATTGGTGACCGATGGTTGATGAATTTTGTTTGAAATGGATGCAGGGATCGTTGGATAGCTCAAAGGCTGAGCACACGGTGAAGAGTCTACAGATGGAAGGAAGATACCTGCGTGATGTCTGGTGATATTTTCCACCCTTGAGCTGTGGAAGAACCCCCTTATACAGGTGGGTGACAAGAGGCACCCCAAAAAATAAATAAAAAAAAAGAAAAGAAAAGGAAAACTCTGATAATGTAGTTGGGGAAATATTCCAGAACCTCAAATTAGGTTGTGGGTGGAATGGCACTCTCAAATGTGGCTACTCTCTCTCCAGACTCCAGTGTTGTCGACTCTATTATATTTATCATGTAATGATTCTTTTCTGAAGACATTTCTAACAGGGATTTTTGTTTGTGTAATATATATATAATAGACTGGAGAGTATAATATACTATTCTATCTTTAGGTGGATTCATATTGGGAAAATAATAATATGTGAAATAGTATGCCTGCCTTGATATGTTTTAGTTTATTCAATTAGTTCCCTTGGAAGGAGATTGTAGTTACAAAATTTGCAATATTTATTTGGCTAAAATGGCAATTTGGTCCTTGTACCGGGGCGTCATACTCAAATTGGTCCTCATATTTTTTTTCTCAACTTAGTCCTTGTATGACAACAACCTGAATCCATAGGCTTACTCCTCAACAGGCCAAAGAACGACAAGAGAAGGGCCTATGTTTTCATTGTGATGAAAAGTACGTCGCTGGTCATCGTTGTAAAACACAAAAAACGGTTAATATTTGAGGGAGTGCAATTTGATGATGAAGGAAATGATGGACCTGATTGGGGGTCTGACAATCTAGAATTGAATAACGCAATCACATAGTGTACCTGATCGGTTTCGATGCTAGTGGATTCGCGGGCGACACGTAACTTTGTCAATCGCTTAGTGGTGCGACGGTCGGGATTGCCTGTTAAGTAAGGAGAGGGTCTTCACTATGAAAGCTACGGATGGTATGAAGGTAAAGGTGAAGCGCGTTGCGAGTCGGTCACCCAAGAAATCCAAGGAGCATACACCATGACTGATGATATCTTAATCATATGCCCATGGCGGACCTCAAATAGTTCTCGGTATTATGCGGTTAGAATTGTTGGTCCCTGTTCTGTGTGGTTTTAGATCGCGAGCTCTCAAGAAGATGAGTTGGAAGTAGTGAGTGCAAGTGCTTGGACAAGATGCGCGGTTCGGGTGGCCAAGCTCACCTGCTTCAACTCAAAACGGCCGAAGCAATCGAAAGTGAGTTATACGAACTTTTAGGGACCAGAAATAAATTAACAGATATTTAATTTTTAGGTGAAGGGTAATATTGTCTCTTCAAGATTTTTAAAGAAAGTTTTAACACGAAAAAAAAAAGAGAAATGCGCATCCAGGGAATCGAACCCTGGTCAGTACCGTGGGAGGGTACTATGATACCACTACACCAGATGCGCTCTGCTGGTATGAGACGCATACATGGTATTATAATGGGTGTTAAAAATGATATTTAATTTATCATCAGCACCGAATAGGCCAATTTACTGGAAGCTGAGGCAACATCAAAGACCCACCAAAATACCAAACAGGTAGCTAATATCTAGGCAAGACAAGGCGTCCATCTGCCAGAGTTCATGGACCACTTTTTCCCTTGAACTCTCCCGAAAAAGACGTAATGATGCGAAGATGTTAAATAGTTGAAACATGATCCGGTTCTCTTAACACAACAAAAGATGTAGGTAGTCTAACTAGCAATCAGCATTTAGTTAACCCAAGCAGAAGTTTACAAGTGGAGATAAAAAGGCTGCTGTTTGCAAGAGCATAGTATCAGAATAAAACATGAATCAGAGTACAACACTGGAGCTTCTCAGTTCAATGGAAAAACATGTCCTTGATTTAGGGATCTAAGTAGCACAGTACCGAACCACTAGGAACCAACTTCATGAAACGAGACAAGACTTCCGACAAACCAACTGGCAGGGAAATGCGGGTTTGTGCTTGGTCTCAGTCAGCATCTTCAATTTCTTCATCCTCTGGCACACCTCGGAGGTACAGGACGTTGTTGCATCTGAAAAGAAAAAGGGGGAAGAGAGTCAGGGAAAATGTTAGCAACTTCAAGATTAATGAGTTGAGGTCTTTCACTTATACGCTTACAAAGCATGCATGCTATTGTTTCAGATCTTTTTTTTCTTTTGCTATTCATCATACTTCTTTTTAGTTGAAGAGATTGAAAAATATTCATTCAATTTATGCAGGAATAGATAAAGTCATTTGGAACCAGAGGGTGAAAGAACTGAGAATTGAAGCGTAGTGCATGAAGGCTTATAATTCAACAGTGGGAACAAAACCTTTTGCTTCAGTCATGATAATACGATCACAGAATGGTGCAAAAAAATCACTAACTTAATGAGCGCAACACGAGCAAGCGTTATACGTAAAGGGATATGAACTGAGGCAGAGGACAATATATTTATTAATTTAAGATGACCCTCGATAAGCAGTATGCATAACAAAATTGTAGCTAACCACAAAATTTGGGATAGTGAACATGTTCTTCCTACAGGCTTTTGGTTGCCTTCTGCACTCTACAGAACATTGTTTGTATTTTTATAACTTCTAGTAGGCTTGCTTCCTGAATCCAGATAAGGCTGTTCATGGATTTCAATATTACTTGTGAAGAGGTGGGTACAAAAGAAAAGTCTGATAAAATATCAAAACCATGATCCTGGCCCTTTTGGATTGAGGTTTGCCTCTACAGGAGGATTATTTACTCTTTCTTTCTTTTTTGGAGTACGGGGGGAGGGGGTTAAGAATATTCAATCTCCATTTCAGGAGGTGAAATGGAGGTGTGACATTTATACGTCTCTTGTATGAGTTGGATAAATCATGACAAGTCCTTTCCTCCATGCAAGAAGTGAAAAGATTTGAACAATCCAGCCTTGTAAAAAACAGTTACCGTATCAGGATCTCCCCAAGGTTTCCAGTGAACTGCCCATCGATGTATTCCTCAGTGTTGGCCAGCTGCAAAAGATCTCATAAATTAAATGAACGAACCTCATGAAAGCATTAATTATTGTTTGTGCATAAAATGAGTTAATGCAAGTTACTTCAACTGTCAATAAAGTTTGAATTATTACCTGCAAGTTCATATAGGAATCGACTGAAACAAGATAACCTGAGAAAAAGTGAAGCATGGACAGAGTAATCAAATACTTAAGTTTCTATCTGGAATCAGGAAAGGAAGTTACTAATAAGTAAATGATATCAGCTGTTGTACCTTTGTATTCCATCCCCCATTTAAGTTTCACAATCACAGGCTTACCAGTCAAATTATTCAGAAAAGGTTTGGGGTTAACAGGTATAGCCTGCAAAATATAGGTCAAAGTAGAGAAAAAATATGTGAGAATCCAAGCTGCATCTCAAAAATGTTGTTGAGGAAAATATTGCCAAGAACATAATATATGTAATTATCACATTCAAGCTTCTAATACAAAGCAAATCAGAGATAGAGCATAATGCAACTGAAAAACAATACCAGTGGGAGCTTTATTTCTTTGAAGCAACAAGGTTAATTTGAAAGTTATTCTGAAAAGGTTAATATACATGTACGGAGAGCAGTGCCCGTAGCTATGATGAGAAACATTTTCCAATCATTATTATACCATATCTTCCATCTTCTCTAAGAAAATATGTCAGTCCAGTTGCCATTAATGAAGTTGGCATGCAAGAGGAATTGTACAAGGTAAATTTACCCAAAGACGAGAAAATGTGACATACCAGAAATTGTCATAACGCGTGAATAAAATTCTCATAAAAGAAATAAAAAGAATATAAATTAAGTATCAGGTTTTTACTTCATATAAAAGTGAGGAAAAAAAACGAAGCCTTGATCGAACTGGTAACTGAATACACCTCATTATAACAGGATGAAAGAAAGGCATGCTGCAATTTAGGCAAAGTGAATGACTTGAAGAGGTGTTCTAAAACTGCGCCATGGAACACCTTAGAAACTTGAGGTAACATTACAGAAAGCATGCTATCAACATGAACATCCAAGCATCCCCTCTGGTACAAAAACGACAGCATAAAATCTACAATCCTAGTTTTACAGACATACTACATTATCCTTCCACAATACTTGGTTCTAGTAAGGTGCACATCCGGAGTTATAATTATTAATTAATATCGCAACACTTGACAGAAAATCCCATAATCTGGTCATTACTGAACAGTGTTGATGACAATGCAACAAGTCACTGCAAAAAGTCAACAAAATTCATATAGTTGTTGGCTAACTAGAGTGGTATTTATGCTCATCGCCTGTTCCTTTTTATCTGAAGGATCAATGAATTGGGTCAGAGGGACAAAGAGAGTCGAGAGGTTACTAGAGAGATTGTGTGTACACGTGCATATAGAAAAAATGATAGGAGAAGCAAAACAGTACAGAAGCCAGGGTAAGCTTAGATGATGGGAAAAGGTGGTGGTAAGAAAAATGTTCATGAACAAATATAGGATTGATCTAAAAAAATAGATGGCCTCCATGTACACAACCTAACTTGGCTTCATCACCACAGAGCACGAGGAAGATTAGGACATCAGGCCTTGACTAGCCGCAATCTAATATTTGTCTGATGACTTTAGAGACCAACAAAGACCCATCGTTTGCATTTGCATTAAGAAGGTTAGGAACCTAATTCACATTTCAGACACCTTCAGACACATCCTTGCTTGGGGTAGGACATTACTGTAATGCTTAACTGGGTGTCTAACTTCTATAAAAGCCCATGTTTCATACATCATTAAAGTAGAAAATCATCAACAAAAAAAAAAAAAGAAGGTGCACTTCACGTGAACATAGGTGTAGGTGTACGCACACACATATACGTATACGATATATGTATATATGCAATATGTGTGCGTATCTGAATGTATCTTCATAATGGAATAAAAATCATATAATCTATCACTCAATCTACAACTTCTTTTGTGTATATACAAGTGAAATGTTTTATTCCACTTTTAATTATTATCAGTATTCTATATTAGTGCAATATTCAATTATTTACATTACATATCTATTTGAATATATGAGGTAGTTTTAGATAATTTATCCATTTAAGCAGATAGAATTAAGGTCGTGTTTGGGAACTCTGGGTCATAATCCAATTATAACGCAGAGTTTTTGATAAATTTGGTAGATTATCGCGGCAGGAAGGAAGATGTGAAGAAGCCAGCTAAAATTTATAACAGAATAAAAAACTGTTATAATCTGTTATAAATTTGGTAGATTATAATCTGTTTCAATAGTTGAATGTTTAGTAAACAGGTGGATTATAGCATGTCATTATAGTCAAAATTACCAAAAAGGACATGGCTATGAATTTAAAGCATCCTCTAGAATTTTGTGAAGAGGGGGTACACTGGTCTTTTACTCGGTCAAACCTCTAAAAAATAACCTGGGAAACCCCAAGTTATTTTTGGTCGATTATAATAAAAAATAATCCACTCAAATGAACCTACCAAACATGCAAGAGTGGATTACAATCCACTTTGAACAAGTTGTGAAATATGCTTTAAATCCTAAAGATGAAATAGTCAATTTATATGAAATGAATAGGAACAACAGAGTTCAGAAATAATTTATAACAGAATAAAAATCAAGGGAAGTATGTCTCTTCTAATATATATATCTTAATAGTCTGATTTACAACTTTAACCAACCATTTAGGTAACTTAATTACAGCTTCAGGGAAGATTTTTATTTTATTTTAAAGAATTAGGAAAAAATAAACTCACTACAACCTCTTCTGGAACTGTAGGATGTGACTGCATTACTTCACCACCACCCCTTAACAGCTTATCAGTCTTTTTCCTTAGTCACAGCTTTACCGTCAAGTCCAGTGGCAAAACAAAACTCTATTCTGTAATATATTAATAAATAAATTTTATAATAAAATGAAAACAAAATAAGACCTCATAGAAAAAGAATACTTCTCAAGGTTCTGGGAAGGTTTCCATCACTGCAATATACAAGCGTGAATGCTTTATGTTTCTGCTAATGCATCCAGTCGTTCCACTCAGTGGAAGAATGGAACAACTTGGATATGTGAGAAGAAACACAGAAGCATTCTCCGCGGCTTGCTTATATATCACATGCATGAAGGCAAGCTTCCCGGACCTTGAGAGGTATTATTTCTCTGTAAAATCTTATTCTCTTTTCATTTTGTTTAAAGATCTACTCAATTAATAAACCTCGAAACAGAGTTTTGCTTTGCCACTGAAGCAAAAGGTAAGGATATCAAGGAAATATAAGCTAAGGGGTGACGATGAAGTAATATAGCAACAAACAAAGATGGCAGCAGATGTTGGGGTCAGTTCCTCTTTCCTTATTCTTAAAAATCTTCCTTGAATTTGTAATTAAGTTACTAAGACGGTTGTTTAAAGTAAGCTATTAATATAATATAGATCAGAAGAGACATAATTCCCATGATTCTTATTCTGCTATAAAGTTATGTCTAAACTAAAATTTTCTATTTATTTCATAAAGATTTAATATTTGATCTTTAAAATTTAATTCTATGTACTTAAATGGATAAAGTATCCAAAACTACCACACATATTCAAAACAGATAAGCAAATAATTGAACATTTGCACTAACATTACTAATAATGATTAAAAGTGCAATAAAGAAAGTTTTGCACTCGTATATACGCAAGAATATTCTAAACCCTAACAAAGATGCAACAGCATCAAGAGACGAGAGAACAATTACTCCTAACATATTTATTTCTGCAAGATCTCTTGAGTGTTTGACGACAATATATGCCAATCAAAAGCCATTGTTCGGAGCAAGTTCAATAATATCAGGCAATAATTTCACAATTTCCAAAAAAAAAAAAAAAGAATTCCCTCGATTTTCAAATAAAGATACAAAAATTCTAGGGTTTTCTTTTCCTATAGTTACTCATCGAGGGAAAACAGAACCCTAGGGTTTCAATGACGCATCGTAAAGATCTTAAACTAATCAGGGGAGAGAGAGAGACTTACCGCCATGATAAAGGGAAGCGGGGAGCGAAGAGATGAACAAAGCCAAAAATTTCTAATTTCTCCTCGACGCGAAGAAGAGAAAAAGAAGTTTTTTAAAAAACAATGATTATTATTTAAGTTTCTAGGGTTTAAGCCAAGCTCAATGTAAAGGTTTCAGGGCTAGAACCGTTGCTGGGCTTTCTGATGGGCTTTCTTGGATATAATCTGGAAAAGCTTGCAAACGTGGCAAAAAATAAAAAGGGTGCAGTTTGCTAATTTGTGGTCGAAATGAAAAAAGTATTTATTATTGTATATAGTAGCTACATGACCAAATTGTATCTGGAGTATGGGGCAGTAAATGACAAGAGTAACTAATGAAATCATTTACTCAAGTTTCAGAACCAGTGATTGAGTTAGGAGTCTTTTTTTTACCCTCCTTATAAGGACTTTCCTGGGTGAGTTTAACCTTCTTATGCGACATTTGCAATGCCCGTTTTCCTGAAAATTAGAAATACTAGTTATTATGTGCTAATATTTTAGGTTTTCTAGATAATTTGTCCCTCAAATATTCAATGATTTCATATTAGTCCGTCAAACCTTTGAAAGTGCTCATAAGTCCCTCAAATTCCAAAGGGTCTAGCAAATTGATCCCTCAATTACCAAAATGCTCCTCAACTTATGTTTTTAGCAATTTCAAGGATTTGAGGGACTAGTATGGAATTACTGAAGATTTGAAGGGCTAATAACCAAAAAAAAAACCTACTTTCTTAGCGAAAGTGAAAAAAAAACAAACAGAAGGAGAGCATAAGGAAGCATTTTATGGCTATGACAGTGAGTTAGGGATAATCCAGAAATAATATCGATGAGGTGATTTGAACTCATACCATTCTACCTCCTTAAAGCATTATCAGACATCAGCAAAGGCATTATGTTGCAAAGTGCACACATAAGAATCAACTGACGTAAACTTACAGATCTCCATCCAAGGGCAAAAGATTCATATATGAAAGCAATCCCAGCTGATGTAAACTCTTATAAACTGTGTTATAATTGCACTGGTCAACACTTTGAAGCACAAAAAGAGTTGGGTATCATCAAACACAGCCCAATTATTACAAGACGAAGTAAAACAGGTCGGTTTAGTACTTACTTATCATGCCTCAAATGGCTAAAAAGAACATACAAATATACCTCTCCATTGAAGATCAGACGTAATAATTCCCGTAGCTAAAGGGATACTTTTGAACCAAATGGATGTAAATTATCAATATCAATAACTGATGAATAAATTATCTTTCAATTGGAAATGAACTCTCAAATAGCATCAACCACTGAGATCGTCCTTGAAATTGAATAGATAGGCCGCTGCTTTGCAATTGGAACAGCAGCGAGAATGGAAGGATTATTCTGGCATCAACTTTCAGTTCTTAGCATCTTGGAATGGAGGCAAGCCCCAGTTGCTCGGGTTGAAATCCAATAAGGAAGTGACGATTTCATCCGCATCTTTTTGATACGAGGCATCCAGTTTGGGGTCAGGGACCATAACTACATACCTATACAATGGATGATATAATAGCATATTATTATGCCAATAATAGAAAAATAATATATAGTAATTAAAATAGGAGAAATTGCAGATTACAGCCACCTCTTTTAAGACAACTCAAGGTAGTATAGCGAGACACCGAGATATTCTGTGTGTGTGGATATTGGCATGACCTCATGTGCCCATGAGTCTGCGTGCGCACGTGTAAATAAATGGGATGAGCATCTAAGTGTGTGAAACAAAATAAACTAAACATATTATCATGAATTGGAGCATATATTGATGATTAATCCCTAACATTCTAGAAGTAGGATTGCAGTTGAACTTCTCACTTTACTAGAGATCAATCGACATTGACACATGCTCCAGCTATTCTGTCTAGTCAAATCAGAGCCTTCTTGGGTCTTCCTTACCTATTACCCTTAGCTTCTCAAAAGGTAGCTTATGCCTTTCTGTTTCCAACTTCAACCAACTGATTATTTGTGCATTTGCTTCCCAACACTTTTGGCTAGCAAGGTATTGCATAAAGTTGACTTCTCTTAAAAAAGAACAATCAGGTATAACTAATAATGCAATGTCATGTATTTGTATCCTGCATTTCTCTTTCTGATTGATTTAGAGGACCAAGGGAATATCCAGCAGACTTAACTTCATTAGTATAACAAATTAACAATTTCAAACCATATATTGCTAGGCAATCATTCCCTCCTCAAATATCATGCACTTTTTGGAACTCCATACGCTATATTATTTGCTTATATTTTCCACCTGGTATTTAAGGAGACTATATCATATCTAAACCATTAAATCTTGTTCCAACTACTAACAGTCTACAACTCTGATAATGTTGCCACAGAACTCTTTCTTTGAAGCTCACGTTTATTCTATTGACAGTAAGCAGGTGCATTCAAAGCTCAATGTAGATTAAAAACGAAATTTCCCAAAAGGAATATGCTTCATACGCATGTACCTTGTGAGATATAAAAGGAGGACCAAATAGTCAATAAAATGGAAATCTTCCAAAGGAAATATGCTTCATCAGCAATTATCCTTGGAAAACAAAATATGATTTATTGACGCCACTTTTCTAAGAAAATGTGTTTTTTTCTTTTTCTTTTCTTTTCTTTTTTTTTTGGTTGGGGGTCTGGTCAATCAGATGTTTTGGATACTGATAGTGCAAATAGACGAGAGCAACCCTTAAATTATTATTCAGAAGGATGGGGCCTACCAGATCTAATACCACTTCAAAACTCGATTGCCTCATTTTTCATTATTTACGAATTTTCTGAGATAAAATAAAAAAAACAATCCTTCTAAAATACATGAAAGTAAAAGTGTTTTGAGTTTGAAAAGATATTATTTTATTTTAACTTAACAAATTTCCAACAGTATCATGAATTAAAATTAAAAGGTGTAAAGCTGACATGAGATTCAACTTCAAAAAACACATAACTATTTACGACAGAGCCGTCTCGGGAACAAGTTGCTCATGCTAAATGCAAAAGTCATTGTACTAGGAAAAGGTTGCCTATAGATTAATAACTAAGCCAGGTAAGCAAATTTTAGCACATTGGGTAAGCTTCATATTAGATTTTGAGCTGTTTGGCAGTATGAGTCCAGTTTTACATCATTATGTAAGGTCACACTTCCAAGATATTTACTAATGCAGGAGATGACAATTTCAGAAAAGCAATAATCTTCAAAATTCTGAACAAGAAAAAACTCTCCAGAGTAGGTACTTACATCCCAGCATTCTTAGCTGCAGCTGCTCCTGCTGGTGAATCTTCAAACACCAAAACATTGCTTGGGTCAACATTAGTCTGTATTAAACATCAATGTGTAGGAAGCCAAAAAAAACAAGAATATGAGAAAACAATATGTAAGTAGTTAATTCCTGCTAATAAAGAATAAGGACGATTATTTTACTAAATGTACCTCAAATCTGCTGGCAGTAGCAAGAAAGCAATCAGGAGATGGCTTTCCCTTCTTCACTTCTGGATCATCACCCATAACCACATGATGCATCATCGCGAAAATATCACCATGATTCTGAGTTTTCAAAGCACAATGTTGTTTGTGGGATCTGCAGAGATATATGGAGGTGTGAGCTTAATGTTTGCAGTAATTTCATAGTTTATATAGGTCAAACACCTATGCAAGTGTATAAAAGTGATTTTAAAAAATAGTCACTAGTTTATGCAGAACTAGAATGTAAACAAAGTCGCAAGAAACAAAAAAAACTAGTAATAATTAGATTTACCCTGTCGCCACAGCCATGGGTACCCCATTTGCATGAAGATGAGTGATCAGGCGTTTGACACCTGCAGAAGAAATGATTCCAACAAAAAACTTAAAACCCAACAGCAGATGATAATAAAATCATTCACAATTTCTATTTTTTCCGATGGACATTCTTGAGAAATAATTAACTATGTCGTTTGAATTCTGATGTGGAGTGAATAACTAGTAATTCGCAAAGAAATGATGAATCTTCTACTGTTCATTTCATAAAATCATTTTGTCAATTTCATCCGAACACAAGAACCATTAGTAAAGGTCCATCTCCATTGTTCGACGAAAAATACTTTGCAATTGAAATCTGCATCGATCTATATATACTTTACCAGTGCTGAATCCTTGAATTGAAGATTGAAATTTTGCGCTGCTTGATGACAGAAAACTTACACAGATGAAAAGGGTACAGTTACAAGCATAGCCAAGCTGTACAACGTCATTCGATTTAATGTGCTGGTTAAATATAAGAGAAATCATAGACTTGAGTCGTAGTCACTAGAGGATGATTCGATCTTAATAACAATAGCTGGGTTAATCTGAGCGCTAAACAAACAATGGGCATCCTCCACAAACAAAAAAATTATAACCCACGACTGAGATTTGAGCCATTCTCTCCAATAAAACCATTTCTTCTCACTGAGGCATTATATCAAACAAATTGTGTGCAAGAAATCTCACCAGGCATCTGCTTGCAATGGGGGAACATATGCTGAAGCATCCCTTCCCTCTCTTCAAGAAACCCTTCAGGGGTCAGCTGATCAGCAATCCCCATCTCCTCAACGAAAATCTTGGCAGATTCAATGGCTTTCCTCCCCAGCTGTTTGGGCCTCAGAGACCAATCGAAGGTCTTCCCAAATCGAGCCAGGATCTTCTCTTGCACCTCCGAGGCGTATATCTCAGTATCTAACTCCAAAATCAAAACGACCCATCACTAGAAATTTCAATAAATAAATTTTAAAAAAAAAAGGTCTTCTTTGAGGGGTTTATTACCGAGGAGAAGGCCGTCCATGTCAAAGACAACGTGGGTGATAGAGGGCTTAACAGGAGTGAGATTATCAACCTCCGCCGCCGCCACCGCCGACATTGTGGAGATCTGATGGGCTCTGTTGTGGGATTTTGATTTGTCGCTGCAGAGCTCTTTGGATGCTGAGAACGGGTAAAAGGAGCGACTTTGTCGATGACCTCAAGGCCAGAGGAGTCCATACTAGCATCAATGTCGATGACCTCAAGGGTTCCATCAAGCTTGCCAGAATCAAGGACGAGACCACCACGACCTAGGACCACCACCGCCTTGGCAAGCGCTGAGCCAAGTACTACGAGACTGATGCTCCCCTCATAAAGTGGCATGTGGTCCTCAGGACTGCCACCTAGTAATAATCTGTATCACAAGATAGGTATACAAGTTTGGCCTATTCAGAGTTCAGGATACAATTTTTAATACTGATGATCATGCCTCAAAATACCCCGAGGACATACATATATACCTCTTGGCTGAAAATTAAACATCAGAGTTCTCGTAAATGAAGGGAACAGTGAACCCAAAATGAATACAAAAGATGAATATCGATAACTTGAGAAGTTTAAGGAATAAGTAATATATTTCAGTTAGAGATAAACTCTAAAGAGTATATCAATCTGCGAAGCTGTTCGTGGAATTTCAACAGAGTTTTGATCAGGAATGGTAGAATTATTGTACGACTGACTTGCAAAGTTTCAATTCTCAACCTCTTGGAATGGAGGCAAGCCCTAGTTGCTGGGGCTGAAATCCAATAAGGAAGCGAGGACTTTGATCTGCATCTTTTGTGATGGAGGAAAAACAAACAAATAAATACTATTGTCACCACAATCCCTACATAATTTTGAACCGCAAATATAAATATATCTCACCCACATTCAGCATACATGATTTAAAAAGTCTTCCATAAGTAATTTTGCAGACAAATAAATTTTCTAAGAAAGGAATGAGGGTATTATATAATTGCAAAATACACCCTCAAAAAGTCAAAATTTTACAGAAACACACCACAATAATGTCAAAACTTAAAAATAATACAAAATCTATAACTTATAAATAGCAACGTGAAAATTTTGAAATTTGTAGAAAACACCCTGAAAGTTTTAAAATTGCAAAATACACCCTTAAAAAGTCAAAATTTTACAGAAATACATGCCAAAAATATGAAAAGTTACAAACAGTATAAAATCTATAGCTTATAAATAGCAACATGAAAATGTTGGTATTTGCAAATAACACCCTAAAAGCTTCAAAATTACAAAAACACCCTAAAATTCAAAAAAACAGAGTATAAAGTTATAAATTAGAAAAATCCCTTGCAGAAAATGATATTTACAGAAAACACCCTAGAACTTTTAAAATTTACAAAAATACCCTCAAAATTTAAATTTTACAAAAACACCCTAAAAATACCTAAACTTCTAAACAATACAAAACATATGAATGATAAATAAGACCATAAACATTTTAACCATGGACTTTATATTAAGTACATTAAAATTATAAAATAATTAAATGGGTCACTTGGGTCGATGGGTAACCCGTTTAATAAATGGGTTGACCCGATTATTTGATGGGTCGGGTCGGGTCAATATTATACGGGTCAGGTCAAAATTTATATGGGTCGGGTCGGGTCGACCCGTTTGCCACCCCTAACTGCAGGTGTGCTTGTTGATGGTGCTAGAGCTGGGGGTTCTGCTACTAACCCCGTTAATAAAAAATGAGTAGAATCTTGTTTAGCTACAGATCAGTTTTTTTTGAGATTTTGGGTTGTATATACGTTTATCAATATGATGTCTGGTCGTCTTTTGTGTGATATTTTGTGGGGCGTTTCAGGTAACTATGTAAAAATCAGGTGAACGGTTCTATCACTGCATCATTGGTTGGGGGTATAGTGTTTCTATGTAACAACCATAGTAATTAATAGATAGGCTGGGGGTCTGTGTGATACCCCATCCTTTTTTCTCAAAAAAAAAATCTTTAAGATCTTGTTTCACAATTTTCGTTGAAAATGTGTAATTCACATAACTATCTTTGGTACAATGATGCCTAGTGGTTAACTAATGTTCTTGGCCTTTATTCTTTCTTTTAGGTCTGCAATAACTGGGAAATGATTATTCCACAATTTGTTGCTTGTGCTAGTTGGTGGACTCAAAAGGCCTGATGCTACTATGCAGGTAAATCCTCATACGAAACAGCTTATCAGTCTTTTTCGTTAATCATAGCTTTATCGTCAAGTCCAGTGGCAAAACAAAACTCTGTTCTGTAATATATTAATAAATAAATTTTATAATAAGATGAAAACAAAATAAGACCTCATAGAAAAAGAATACTTCTCAAGGTTCTGGGAAGGTTTCCATCACTGCAATATACAAGCGTGAATGCTTTATGTTTCTGCTAATGCATCCAGTCGTTCCACTTAGTGGAAGAATGGAACAACTTGGATACGTGAGAAGAAACACAGAAGCATTCTCCGCGGCGTGCTTATATATCACATGCATGAAGGAAAGCTTCCCGGACCTTGAGAGGTATTATTTCTCTGCAAAATCTTATTCTCTTTTCATTTTGTTTAAAGATCTACTCAGTTAATATATCTCGAAACAGAGTTTTGCTTTGCCACTGAAGCGAAAGGTAAGGATATCAAGGAAAGATAAGCTAAGGGGTGACGATGAAGTAATACAGCGACATACAAAGATGGCTGGAGATGTCGGGGTCAGTTCCTTTTCCCTTATTTTTAAAAATCTTCCCTGAATTTGTAATTAAGTTACTAAGATGGTTGATTAAAGTAAACTATTAATATAATATAGATCAGAAGAGACATAGTTCCCATGATTCTTATTCTGCTATAAAGTTATGTCTAAACTCAAAATTTCTATTTATTTCATAAAGATTGACTATTTGATCTTTAAAATTTAATTCTATGTACTTAAATGGATAAAGTATCCAAAACTACCACACATTCAAGCAGACAAGCACATTTGCACTAACATTACTAGTAATCATTAAAAAGTGCAATAAAGAAAGTTTTTCACCACACATTCAAGCAGACAAGCGAAAAATTGAACATTTGCACTAACATTACTAGTAATCATTAAAAAGTGCAATAAAGAAAGTTTTTCACTAGTATATACACAAGAAACTGTAGATTGAGGGTGAGGTAAATTATATGATTTTATTTCCATTACGCAAGAATATTCTAAACCCTAACAAAGATGCAACAGCATCAAGAGACGAGAGAACAATTACTCCTAACATATCTATTTCTGCAAGATCTCTTGAGTGTTTGATGACAACATATGCCAATCAAAAAGCCATTGTTCGGAGCAAGTTCAATAACATCTGACAATAATTTCAGAATTTCAAAAAAAAAAAAAAATCCAAAACATGATACTCGATTTTCGTAAAATTGTAAGTAACAAAACAATCCCTAGTCATTAAAAAAAGCATTGCATAGAGCACCAAAGCACTCGCTAGCAAACATCCAAGCAACACTCCAAGTTTAAAAACTTTTGGTTTTCAATAAAGATACAAAAATTCTAGGGTTTTCTTTTCCTATAGATACTCATCGAGGGAAAACAGAACCCTAGGGTTTCAATGACGCGTCGTAAAGATAATCAGGAGAGACGGTGAGAGACATACCGCCATGATAAAGGGAAGCGGGGAGCGAAGAGATGAACAAAGCCAAAGATTTCTAATTTCTCCTCGACACGAAGAAGGGAAAAAGAGGGGTTTTTCTATTTTAAATTATTATTTAAGTTTCTAGGGTTTAAGCTCCTTTTAGAGGTTTCAGGGCTGAAACTATTGCTGGGCTTTCTGATGGGCTTTGTAGGATATAATCTGGAAACAATTGCAAACGTGGCCCAAAAGACTGCGGTTTGCTTATTTGTGGTCGAAATGAAAAAAGTATTTATTTATTATTGTATTAAAGTAGCTTACATGACTAAATCGCATCTGGAGCATGGGGTAGGAAATGAGAAAAGTAACTAAAGAAATCATTTACTCAAGTTTCAGAACCAGTGATTGAGTTTAGAGTTAGTCATCCTTCTTTATTTTTTATTCCTCCTTACAAGAACTCTCCGGGCTGAGTTTTAACCTTCTTATGCAACATTTGCCAATGCCGGTTTTTCCAGAAAATTAGAAATAAGAGTTATGTTAATATTTTTGGTTTTTTAGATATTAGTCCCTCAAATATTCAATGTTTTCATATTAATACGTCAACCCTTTGAAAGTGCTCATAAGTCCCTCAAATTTCAAAGGGTCTTGCAAATTGAAATCTCAATGACCTAAATACTCCTCAACTTACATTTTTAGCAATTTCAAGGGTTTGAGGTACTAGTATGGAATTACTGAAGATTTGAAGGGCTAATATCTTTTTAAAAAACATACTTTCTTAGCGAAAGTGAAAAAAACATACAGAAGGAAAGCATAAGGAAGCATTTTATGGCTATGACAGTGAGTTAGGGATAATCCAGAAATAATATAGATGAAGGGTATTAGGGGCAATTTGGTCATTTCACAACCCCCCGAAAACCTCGTTCTGAGGTGATTTGCACTCATACCATTCTACCTCCTTCAAGCATTATGGACATCAGCAAAGGCATTATGTTGCAAAGTGCACTTATAAGAATCAACTGACGTAAACTTACAGACTCCATCCAAAGACAAAAGATTCATATGTCAAAGCACAGTCACAACTGATGTAAACTCTTATAAACGGTGTTATAATTGCACTGGTCAACACTTTGAAGCACAAAAAGAGTAGGGTATCATCAAACACAGCCCAATTATTACAAGACGAAGTAAATCAGGTCGGTCTAGTACTTATCATGCCTCAAATGGCTAAAAAGAACATACAAATATACCTCTCCATTGAAGATCAGACGTAATAATTCCCGTAGGTAAAGGGATACTTTTGAACCAAATGGATGTAAATTATCAATATCAATAGCTGAATAATAAATTATCTTTCAATTGGAAATGAACTCTCAAAGAGCATCAACCACTGAGATCGTCCTTGAAATTGATTAGATAGGCCGCTGCTTTGCAATTGGAACAGCAGCGAGAATGGAAGGATTATTCTGGCATCAACTTTCAGTTCTTAGCATCTTGGAATGGAGGCAAGCCCCAGTTGCTCGGGTTGAAATCCAATAAGGAACTGAGGACTTCATCGGCATCTTTTTGATATGAGGCGTCCAGTTTGGGGTCAGGGACCATAACTACATACCTATACGATGGATGATATAATAGCATATGATTATGCCAATAATAGAAAAATAATATAGTAACTAAAATAGGAGAAATTGCAGAGTACAGCCACCTCTTTTAAGGCTTCTTTCTTACAACTCAAAGTAGAATAGTGAAACACCAAGATATTCCGTGTGTGTGGATATTGGCATGACCTCATGTGCCCACGAGTCTGCGTGCGCGTGTGTAAATAAATGGGATGAGCATCTAAGTGTGTGAAACAAAGTAAACTAAACATATTATCATGAATTGGAGCATATATTGATGATTAATCCCTAACATTCTATAACCAGGATTGCAGTTGAACTTCTCTCTTTACTAGGGATCAATCGACACTGAGAAATGCTGCAGCTATTCTGTCTAGTCAAACCAGAGCCTTCTTGGGTCTTCCTTACCTATTTAGCTTCTCAAAAGGTAGCTTATGCCTTTCTGTTTCCAACGTCAACCAACTGATTCTCTGTGCATTTTGCTTCCAAACACTTTTGGATAACAAGGTATTGCATAAAGTCGACTTCTCTTCAAAAAGAACAATCAGGTATAACTAATAACGCAATGTCATGTATTTTTATCCCACATTTCTTTTTCTGCTTGATTTAGAGGACCAAGGTAATATCCAGTAGACTTAACTTCATTACTATAACAATTTCAAACCATATATTGCTAGGCAATCATTCCCTCCTCAAATATCATGCACTTTTTGGAACTCCATATGCTATATTATTTGCTTATATTTGCCACCTGGTATTTAAGGAGACTATATCATATCTAAGCCATTAAATCTTGCTCCAACTACTAACAGTCTACAACTCTGACAATGTCGCCACAGAATTCTTTCTTTGAAGCTCACGTTTATTCTATTGACAATAAGCAGGTGCATTCAAAGCTCAATGTAGATTAAAAACGAAATTTCCCAAAAAGAATATGTTTCATACGCATGTACCTTGAGAGATGTAAAAGGAGGACCAAATAGTCAATAAAATGGAACTCATCCAAAGGAAATATGCGTCATCATCAATTATACTAGGAAAACAAAATATGATTTACTGACGCAACTTTCCTAAGAAAATGTTATGCATTTTTTTTCTTTTTTCTTTGTGTGTGTGTGTGGGGGTCTGCTCAATCATATGTTTGGATATTGATAGTGCAAATAGACGAGAGCAACCCTTAAATTGTTATTCAGAAGGATGGGGACTACCAGATCTAATACCACTTCAAAACTCAATCGCCTCTTTTTTCATTATTTACGAGTTCTCTGAGATAAAAAGATAACAATCTTTCTCACATACATGAAAGCAAAAGTGTTTTGAGTTTGAAAAGATATTATTTTATTTTAACTTAACAAATTTCCAACAGTGTCATGAATTAAAATTAAAAGGTGTACAGCTGAGATGAGATTCAACTTCAAAAAACACATATAACTATTTCCGATAGAGCCGTCTAGGGAACAAGTTGCTCATGCTAAATGCAAAAGTCGTTGTACTAGGAAAAAGGTTGACTATAGATTAATAACAAAGCCAGGTAAGCAAATAACAGCCCATTGGATAAGCTTCATATTAGATTTTGAGCGGTTTGGCAGTATGAGTCCAGTTTTGCATCATTATGTAAGGTCACAGTTCCAAGATATTTACCAATGCAGGAGATGACAATTTCAGAAAAGCAATAATCTTCAAAATTCTGAACAAGAAAAAACTCTCCAGAGTAGGTACTTACATCCCAGCATTCTTAGCTGCAGCTACTCCTGCTGGTGCATCTTCAAACACCAAAACATTGCTTGGGTCAACATTAGTCTGTATTAAACATCAATGTGTAGGAAGCCAAAAAAACGAGAATATGAGAAAACAATATGTAAGTAGTTAATTCCTGCTAATAAAGAATAAGGAAGATTATTTTACTAAATGTACCTCAAATCTTCTGGCAGCAACAAGGAAGCAATCAGGAGATGGCTTTCCCTTCTTCACTTCTGGATCATCACCCATAACCACATGATGCATCATGGAGAAAATATCACCATGATTCTGAGTTTTCAGAGCAAAATGTCGTTTGTGGGATCTGCGGAGATATATGCAGGTGTGAGCTTAATGTTTGCTATAATTTCATAGTTTATATAGGTCAAACGCCTATCCAAGTGTATAAAAGTGATTTAAACAAAAATAGTCACTAGTTTATACAGAACTAGAATGTAAACAAAGTCGCAAGAAACAAAAAAACTAGTAATAATTAGATTTACCCTGTCGCCACAGCCATGGGTACCCCATTTGCATGAAGATGAGTGATCAGGCGTTTGGCACCTGCAGAAGAAATGATTCCAACAAAAAACTTAAAACCCAACAGCAGATGATAATAAAATCATTCACAATTTCTATTCTTTCCGATGGACATTCTTGAGAAATAATTAACAATGTCGTCTGAATTCTGATGTGGACTGAATAGCTAGTAATTCGCAAAGAAATGATGAATCTTCTACTGTTCAACTCATAAAATCATTTTGTCAATTTCATCCGAACACAAGAACCATTAGTAAAGGTCCATCTCCATTGTTCGATGAAAAATGCTTTGCAGTTGAAATCTGCATCGATCTATATATAGTTTACCGGTGCTGAATCCTTGAATTGAATATTGAAATTTTGCGCTGCTCGATGGCAGAAAACTTACACAGATGGAAAGGGTACAGTTACAAGCATAGCCACGCTTTACAGCATCATTCAATTTAATGTGCTGGTTAAATATAAGAGAAATCATAGACTTGAGTAGTGGTCACTAGAGGATGATTCGATCTTAATAACAATAGCTGGGTTAATCTGAACGCTAAACAAACAATGGGCATCCTCCACAATCATAAAAATTATAACCCACGACTGAGATTGAGCCATTCTCTCCAATAAAACCATTTCTTCTCACTGAGGCATTATATCAAACACATTGTGTGCAAGAAATCTCACCAGGCATCTGCTTGCAATCGGGGAACATGTGCTGAAGCATCCCTTCCCTCTCTTCAAGAAAACCTTCAGGGGTCAGCTGATCAGCAATCCCCATCTCCTCAACGAAAATTTTGGCAGATTCAATGGCTTTCCTCCCCATCATTTTGGGCTTCAGAGACCAATCGAAGGTCTTCCCAAATCGAGCCAAGATCTTCTCTTGCACCTCCGAGTAGAATATCTCAGTATCTAAAACCAAAATCAAAACGACCCATCACTACAAATTTCAATAAATAAATTAAAAAAAAGGTCTTTTTTGAGGTGGTTATTACCGAGGAGAAGACCGTCCATGTCGAAGACGACGTGGGTGATGGAAGGCTTAACCGGAGTGAGATTATCAACCTCCGCCGCCGCCGCCGCCGCCGCCGACATTAAGGAGATCTGATGGGCTTTGTTGTGGGATTTTGATTTGTCGCTGCGGAGCTCTTTGGATGCTGAGAACGGGTAAAAGGAGCGACTTTGTTTTCTGTATGGGGTATCTATGGTGCAGATTGTAAAATATCTTAAAGTTTTAATCATTTGCAAATAAATATTGTTCTCAAACGAATATACTTGCAAGTGAATATATATCAATCCTTTATAATACGGAGATATTTGAATGTGTAAATTAAAAATATGAAGATTTGGATGTGTACTCAATTAAGAACTTCTAATTAAAAAAAAGGAAAAAGAAAAAGAAGAAGAAGAACTTATTAGCTTTTAATATGAAAGAAACCCTTTGCTTTTTTTTTTCTCTGCGTTTGGGGAGGGTAGACAGCAGGAAGGTATCACAAAGTTTTAATAGTTTGTAAATAGGGAAATTTATGTCAAGGCCCCAATTTTAAGAACCCCATGAGACCAGGCCATGGCCTTTTTAGCGTGTGTTTATTGCATGCTTAAAAAATGTGATTCAAATTTTATTCCTCGCTAACTAAGCACATAGGGGATAAAATCCGAAAATGCCCTCATTTCCTCCTCTCTCTTCTCTCCAGGTCTAAATCTCCATGGCGCCTCCTTCCTCCTCTCTCCTAACGCTAACCTTCCTCCTCTCTCCCTCTTCTTCCTTTTTCCCTTAGACACTGACATCCCACTCCGTCACCACCGTCATGGGTGCACGCTCCGGCCATGTTGTCTCCTTCTTCCATCTCCCCCTCCGCCGCCACCAACCTCGCGCGCATCCTCCCTCTCCCGCCTCCCTCTCCACTAACCTCGGACCATAATCTTTACTTTTTGAGTCCAAAGTGGGTGCAATGCTGTAAATATTTAGAAAATAATCAGAATATAAAATCAACAACAAAAATAAAAACTAAACAAATAAAAAAACTAAACAAGCCTTAACATTGAACCAATTTGAGTTAACAAACGAGACTTAACATTTAACTTATTAGACTTGATATTCCTTTAATTAGAATTAACATTTAACAGATTAGGCTTGATATTCCTCTCATTAGAATTAACATGGGACATTAGACTTAACATTATTTTCATTACAATTAACATGTTTTCATTAGATAAAAATATCTTCCAATTAGGCTTAACATTTAGTAGATTAGACTTAATATTCAACTCAATAGACTTAACATTCAACCAATCGGAATTAACATCATGATCGGACTTAATATACAACGCATTAGACTTAACATGTAATAACTTACACTAACATTCAACAAATTAAACTTAACATATAATCCATTACACTTAACATTCCACATTTAGACTTATTATTCCACCTAATAGACTTAAAATACAAGCCCTTGGACTTCACTTCCAATACATTAGACTTAACATCATGCCTATTGAACTTAACATCAAAAATTGTCAAACATAAATCACATTTAGCCGGTATTTCTTTAAAATTTTATTTTACATGATGTTCAAACAGAAATTATAAATTTCTTTTTAAAAAAATCGATAGCTTACAGGTCTTGTGGAACTTGCTGGTTGTTATGGAAAATTGAATCCTCTGCTTTTTTAAAAGCTTTCATATGAATCTCTTTACACCCAATATTGCGGTGAATCTCTTTACACCCAATATTGCGGCCATGCTCCATTATAGACGACAAATCATTTTCATTCCCAATATTGCGGCAAACTTGTTGAGGATGTGATCAAGGTCAGTAGTGGCGGACAGGGAGGCGGGAGAAAGAGACTGAGAGGATGGAAGATGCGCTCGAGGTTGGTGGTGGCGGAGGGAGATGTCGGTGTCTAAGGGAAAAAGGAGGAAGAGGGAGAGAGGAGGAAGGTTAGGGTTAGGAGAGAGAAGAAGAGGAGAGGAGAGGAGGAAGGTTAGGGTTAGGAGAGAGAAGAAGAGGAGAGGAGAGGAGAGGAGGAAGGTTAGGGTTAGGAGAGAGAAGAAGAGGAGAGGAGAGGAGGAAGGAGGAGCCATGGAGATTTAAATCTGGAGAGGAGAGAGAGGAGGAAATGAGTGTATTTTTGGATTATATATATTTTTTTCTTTTTGTGTCCTTAGTTGGCAGGGAATAAGGGCTAATCATATTTTTTATGGATTTTGGGGGCTGAAACACATGGGAAAAAGGTTAAAGGGGCTGGTTACATGGGGTTCTTAAAATTAGGGCATTGATATAATTTTCCCTTGTAAATAAGTTATTCTGTAATAGGAAAATCGTACAAATAAATACCATTTATATTATGCAAATATTTGAACTAGAATTTGCGCGTCTCCGACTTGTATTAGGCATTACTCTATAAACTATTAGTTCTCAATATACATGTTTAACTCATACATCAAAGAGAAACTTAAATCTATTTATTGAACTACATAGATATTTCTTGTACTACTTTTTTACGTGTTTGCTAATTGATGTATACAGAAAATTGTTTTATTAGATTATTTATTGAAGTCCAAGGTGTTGAAGTTATTAAGAAACAAAATAATAATAATAATAATAACAACAACAACTAGTGATAATCTGTATCACAGGGTAGGTATACAAGTTTCGTCCATTCAGAGTTCATGACTACAATTTTAGTACTGATGATCATGCCTCAAAATACCTCGAGGACATACACATATACCTCTTGGCTGAAAATTAAACATCAGAGTTCTCGTAAATGAAGGGAACAGTGAACCCAAAATGAATACAAAAGATGAACATCGATAACTTGAGAAGTTTAAGGAATAAGTAATATATTTCAGTTAGAGATAAACTCTAACTGCAATCCAATAAGGAAGCTAGGACTTTGATCTGCATCTTTTGTGATAGAGGAAAAACAAATAAATAAATATTATTGTCACCACAATCCTTATATAATTTTGAACCGCAAATATAAATATATCTCACCCAATTCAGCATACATGATTTAAAAAGTCTTCCATGAGTAATTTTGCAGACAAATAAAATTTCTAATAAGAAAGGAATGAGGATATTTTATAATTGTAAAATATCATTAAAAATGGTTAAACAATGATCTCCGAAACTGTTAGAAATCCACAACTAATTCCTCACGTCCTACCGATTTTGTTTTTCGTTCTTTTTAAAATTTTTGTATCCGACCAATCACGATACAAGAAGACATGTCTATAGATAAGATCTTTAATATTGATAAGATTCAGTTTTTCGTTTCTTTTAAGATTTTTAATCCTTTCCATAGAAATTGTTCCTGCAATAGTACGTAGCTGAACTGATACATAGAAAAGAAAAGTAAATTAAGTAAAAGTAAAGATAGAAGGTTATGTAGAGAAGGAAAGAAAAATAAATTAGATAAAATAAAAATACATGGAAGGACAAAATACCTTTCCTACTTTTTCAGTCCTCTTAATTAACAGAAACCCTCAAAATATCTATAAATAGCAGGCGAGGGGTAAAGAAAAAAGATGCAAAGAAAAATACATCTCTCTCTTAATTCTTCTTCAATAATATCCTCGAAAATATATATATCAAACATGAAGAAGATGACGGAGAGTATTATACTGAAACAAGGTTGTCAGTGTGACATCATCAAGATACTATCTTCCAAGAGAAGGGATTATCTCATCCGTAACAACGGTGAACAGGTACTTATGTGGTCTCGATCACAAATTGTTTTCAAAAAAAATATTTGATGTGAGTACTTATTAGAGGGGTTTTCTAATTAGTTAGTTGATTTGACTGTTAAATTAACTCTGTACGTGTAGATCAAAATCAAAAGTTTGGCAGGAAAGATTATAGGAATCCATGTCATAAAACTATATGAGGATAAGGGGGATATGTTGAGTCAGGAAAGGGATACAAAAGCTATGGTTGAGGCCTACGATCAGCTCTCTACGACCAAAGGTGACTTTGAGATCGTTGTTGTGGCACCCGAAGAAGACAAGTACGGTAAAAGAAAATATTTGTTCAATAAGCTCTTCGCCGATATGCCATGGCTTGCTATTCCATATTCTGATTTAGAAGCAAGGAGGCGCTTTATTAGTTTACTTCATCGTTGTTTCATCATAGATAAACGAGGCATCGTGTTGAAAACAGACGCAGATGACTATTTCACCACGTTTGGGGCAGACTGGTATCCTTTCACCAAGGAAAGAGTCAGAGAGATTTTGATTGAGGACGGAGAAATTTTCCGAGAAAAGACATTGAGATCTCTCTTATCATCTTCCTCCCGTGACTATGTGATTTCAAACACAAAGGAAAGGGTAAGGGATTTACCATTTTTTTTTCCTTTTTTTTGTTTTTGTTTTTGTTTTTGTTTTTTGTTTTTTGTTTTTTTTTTTGGGGAGAGAAAAAAGGATGAGAGGCCTCACATAGAAGACCTCAGCCTGCTACCATTAACATAACTTGATTGTGTACGTAACTACACTATAGCCCCCAACCATAAAGGTGTAGCTGCACCGGCTCACAGTATACAAGATCTCTTACATGTTTTTGCATATTAGAACCACCAATATGTATCAGATAATTTGTTTTTCTTTATTAGATCGACCTTTGTGAAACACATTGTTTAATTACATAAAATAAATTTGAATGTTATTACAGTAGTAATTCATGTTTTTTGCTGCTAGATACCAATTTCTCAACTTGAAGAAAAGGTGGTGGCCCTATACTTCTACGAAAGTATTACTCCTATTTTTGACAGGTTTAGAGCAAAGCTCATTAAACTTTATCATCAATTAAAAAAAAGTGGAGAGAATTTTGAGATTGTTATGATATACCTTCCTTTTCGTGGAGATTATCACAAGGATAATGAGGAATCATTTGAAAAGGATTTCAAAAGTATGCCCTGGCTAGCATTGCCCTTCATGGATCCGACTTGTAGAAAATTGTCGCGGTTCTTCCACCCATATTTTGATGAGGATGTATTGGTAATTATAGGGCCGGGAGGAAATACTTTTTACAGAAACAGTGCTAGATTTCTACATTGCGGGGTAAAGGCATATCCTTGTACATTAAAAGACATCACGGATACAGAGATTGCAAGACTAAAGTCATATACACTGGAGTCTCTTCTGGTTAATTTTGATCTATGCTTCCTGCATGAAGAAAACGGAGCGAAGGTAAATAATCTCAATGAAAGATGTGAATGTTCATAATCATGATCAAACCTTTCACCTTTTTATTTATGTCTTTGCAGATTCACGTCTCTGAACTTGCTGGAAAGAAAGTCCTTGTGTTTGTGGGACTAAACGGCTGCTCAAAAAGCTCTGAATTGTTGGAAAAACTAGTTGATTGGGATGGTCACATTATGGGAAATGATCAAGGATTTGAAGTGATTTGCCTCTCTAAAGACAAGCAATTGTACTCTTTTAAAAAGTTTTATAATAACGAAACGATACCATGGCCAACGCGCGATTTTGCAAAGTACTTGACTGGAAAATTCGACGCCTGTTGTCCATGCCTCCTAGCATTTGGGTCGGATGGTCGGCTCTTGATTAGAAAAGGAGAAGTACTTTTAGAGGATTGGAGAACGAACGAATGTGAGTTATACAATTATTTGTTTTCTGAAGTCTATGACGAACTTAAGGAGGATACGGAAGAAAGTCCGTATGACACGGACAATATTGAGAGTCCTGATGATATTGATCAATTCTACGACGAAAGACGTGATTGTGACGAAGATTATGAAAACCACCAAGAAAATAACAAAGATGGAGACCTTGAACGACAACAGAAAAAGAGAAAACGAGGAGAGAGACGACAACGAAAGCGGAAGCGAGGAGAGAGACGACAGCAACGAGCAGGACGGTTTTGGCAGAGACGACGATTATTCAGTTAACAACATAATTGAATCTTGTCTCTGCGGAAGCTGCTGCAAAAACTTAAAAACCTATTACATTCAGAAGGTAAAGAAAGTATTTTCCTTTTTCTTATGGCTAGATATTAAATCAGTCTGTGTTACTGATGGCTTCTTGTTTTATGATTCTTGATTTTACCAGTCAATTACTTCCTTTGGCCATTTTTAAATTATTTTAGAACTCTATTGAGCTTTACTTCTGACTTATTTGTTTCTTACTTTAGTAATGAAATTAGTAGCAATATGCGTTTGTGCTACTTTTCTGAACTTTCCATTAGTCCTAGAGCCTTAGCTATTGCCAATGCACCCTCTAATGAAGTCGAGTTGAGTACAATTTGATATTCAGAATAAAGACTATTAGAAATGGCCCAAGCTTTTGCCAACCTCAAATATCCCCTAGAACAAAGAATATTTTAAAAAAAACTGTTTCTAAACTTCTATACTGTGTCATTGAATTAAAGGATTGAATCTTTCTCAGTAAAGATTTAAATCAAACACACTGTATGCAAGAAATTCTCACCGAGAAGGAGACTGTCCATTTCGAAGACGTGGGTGATCAAGGGATTAATTAATTGGGGGTGAGTTTATCGACCGCTGCCGACATTGCACTGCCGAGATCTGAGGAGCTCCGAGCTTCTCTTTTTGTGCGCGGGCGAGGTGATGAAGGACAGAGGAGTTTAGTTGTTGAGTTCTTTGCATTAAAACCCATATTTGCAAATTTATACTCTACATCTAGATATTTGCTAATTTACACACGAAATCTCCCGCTTTCGTCTTTTCTACGACTAAAATTTCAAAATCACTAATATACGGCTCTATAAAAAAAAGTCACTAATATACGGCAGAATAAATTAGTTAAATTTTTAATTTATAATTATATAGATATATTTATTACTAATTATATAAATTAATAAGTTTACGCTTATTATCACTTTGGTAACTTACTTTCCGGTTCTTTGCCTATCTATTACTTGTATGGAAATATCTTTTCTTTGTTGGGTTTGGCATGTAAAATGGGACGCACAAGCTTATATTATACGTTATTATCAAAAAAATTGTTTCTTTGTCACTTTCATGCTTCGAATTTGAGGTTGACATGCATGATAGATGCATCAAATTTCATCCTCTAAAATTGTGATTGAACTTATGTCTCGTCCTGCATCAACACATTCTTCTTGTTGCGAGTATGGTTGCTTATCTGGTTTAAAGTGATGACTATTTATTTATTCTTTTGTTCAGGTTGAGATGATACTTCAAGCATTAGAATACGAAACCAGTAAGCTCTACTTTTGTGGTGAAAGTCAATATACTTCTTTTTTTCATTGGGCTTAATAAGAATTCTTTTAACATGCACTCACATATTTTCAATGAATGGACTTTTGTAGCTAAGAAATGCCTTCATTTTCATTTATTTATTTGATACACAATGGATGTTTAACAGAAGTGAAGAGTATAATTGATCTGATGTCAGCGCAGATTATTAAGGAGGCTGCACAGTCTTTGAGAGGTAGTCATCATGAAAAAATGTTAAACTAGGAAAAATATGAGGTGTGATGTAGCCACTAAACTAAACCAAATGAAACGAGAAAAGGTAGTGGGTTGTCACTGCGAGTACTGTCTTGTATGCTGATTTAAGTTTTGGGAGACAATCTATACTGTTCTACACGATGTGTGTTGAGCCGCATGATGGCAAACAAAGTACATGGTTGTTATTGTGGGTCTGCATCAGTGATTGTTGGCTGCTGATGTGCATCCATCTTTAGTATGACAATTTGCATTTATGCTGGAACGTACTTTGGAAGGTTGAACATACATTAAGAGATATTCATCCCCTAAGCATACTGGAAAAGGCTTATGCTAAAGATCTTTCTTTTTAGTATATTTATTTATAGAAGGCATGTTGAAAGTGTAGGTTTTCCTAGCACATCGTGAGAACTATTCGGTATTACCTCCTGAAGTTGCTCGACTGTCATAAAATTTTATATGCTTGTGACCCTGGCAGGGCAACAGAATTTAGGTACCAGACAGTGGATTATATGTAACAACTGAATCATTTTTGGATAAATTTCAGAACGTTCATAGCATTGCACCCCTGTAGAAGAGTTTGTTCCCTCTAAGATACCTAAGAGTAGAAACCTGAAGAATATTTTAGGGACTTCCGCCTCATATCTTTATGATGTTCTGTAATATGCTCGCACTTGGTTTTTTTTTTGCAACCGTCTTCTTGTCTGTATCTTTTCACTGTTACTTAATTTTTGAAAGCTAATCAGCATTTGATTATTGCTGTGTATTATGATTCAGTATATTTGTAGACATGCAGTGCACTCTAGCATATTTCCTCAAAGTTTACCCAATATTATTCTAATAATTTAAGTTTCATTTTTTTGCAGAACAAGGGAAAATTTGGAGGAGTTTTTCCAGTCGATTGCAGGTGTGATTATTTTACTTATCTTTGCTTAAATGTCTCTGTCGCTCCTGTTCTTGTCATGAATAGACGAAGATGTCTGGTAGTGATTAGTTTTGGAAGTATAATTAAATTTCCTGGTGAATTTTGTGCTGCAAATCAACATGCACCGTCACATACACAAGGTGTGGGGTAGAATCAAATTTGTGAATAAAGTAACATAATGGGTCTGGATGAAGACTGAGATATGACCTTAAAAAAATTTTTGGTGTAATGGAAATGGTAATAATCCCAGTAGTAACTAGTAAGAATGAGTAGAAGTGTTCTCATTCTCCACCAATCCTTTTATCTCACGATTGAGAATGAATCTTGGTTTGGACAATCAAGGATCGTACGTAACAAGTGCTGCATTAGATATGAGCAAGAGAAGAAAGAGAGCAAGAGGGGGAAAGATGATTTATTTATTTATTTTTTTGTGAACAAACCGACAACAATGGGTCAGGTTGAAGTCCTGGTGACAACTTTTATTAAAAAAAAGGTTAAATTTGCATTAATAGTAATGAGCAATGGGCAAATTATCGCGGTAACTAAGAATGAGCCCATATATTCTCATTCTCCTCCTAGCATTTTTTTTAAAAATTTCTTTAATCTCATGATGAAAATGAATCTTGGTTTGGGGCAGTCAATAATTGGGTAAAATATTGCATGAGATATGAATGATCTTCAACGTGAGAAAAACAACGATATATTTAGTGAGTTAGTTTGAACACAATGAATAAAGAACTGGAGATGGCTAGATGCGTGATAACAAAATTATCCAGAATTATGGTTGAAGTGAATTTAGACTAGACTGAAGGCGTTAATTGTGGATAATACATCAGAAATATATTCTAATCCCTAGGTTATGGAATTTGTGGTTGGTCCATTAAGTCACGGAATGATTCGCCTAACGTGCATCTTGCTCATATATTCGTTAGGAATGAAGTTAGGCTGCGTTTGGGAACTTGGATTTGGGCCCTGGATTTAAAATTCAGGGTATTTCAAATCCAAATGTCTAGTTTGGACTCTAAAGGGGGGTTATTGGTTGGGACAAATTGGGGCTACGTGGGAAAATTGTTCCAATGGGATAATTTTATCCCTTTGGGATATTTTGAGTGGGATAAAGTGGGATAAGTTGGGATAATGGGATAATTTGAAGCTTTGATTTGACAATTCGTATGGGATAATTGATGATGTGGCACCTTATTAAAATATAATATTTATTTATCAATTAAGTCTAAATTAATTTATCCAATTGGTTTAGTATATTATTTAATATGTTATTATAATATAATATATTATTTTACTTTATACTAAAATATAATATGTTATATTATAATTACTAATTAATTATAACTATGTTTAATGTTATTAATTAATATTTTATGTTATATTATAATAATATGATATATTATATAATAATTGATATAATATACGAACAATATATTTAATATAATATTTCAATAATGTAATATTTAATTTAATATAAATATAAATATTATAATATTTTATTTTATTCAATATAACATTATTAAAAATATTATATTATTATTATTATATAATATTATATGGAGGATGGGGTAAATTTTTACTATTGGGGCAAAAAATTTGTATATGAGTGGGATAATTTTATCCCAAGTGGTTCCATTATCCCACTAGTACTCCAACAAACCAATAACACCAAAATATATTATCCTTGTTCCATTATCCCAATGAATAACATCATAAAGTAGAATTTCTAAAATTATCCCATTATCCCCCAAATGTCCCAATGAACAACCCCCCTAAATTGGGCTAAGATTTCAAATCATATTATTTTAGTAAAGATGGATTTGAAAGCCCAAAAACATTGATTTCAAATGCCACGCTGCCCCTTGGTATCAAATCCCGACGGGACTCGCTTCTTCTCTCTCTCGTTTCTAAGTCCCGACCTCGACTCTCCTGTTCTCTCTCGATCACAGGTAATCTCTCTCTCTCCTCTCTCCTCCCCTCTCTCTCCTCCCTCCCCCTCCTCTCCCCCTCTCCTCTCCCCCTATCGTCGAAACCCTAGATCTGATCGAGGGTTTAGGTCTCCCCCTCTCTTCTCTCTCTCCCCCTTCCGTCGAAATCCTAGATCTGATCTAGGGTTTTGGTCGTGATCTTCGCGGTTAAAACCCTAGATCAGAGCTAATTCTCTCTATGTGACCTCCATTCATGGTGGTTTATGTTATCTGAACAATATTTTAACCGATAATTTCTAATTTTTTTATGATTTCATTATGATTATGCATTAGGGTTTGGTGATTTTGATAGATTCTTAGCTAATTCGAGCAAGGAGTGCTTCCCTCATCTCAAAGTTTCAATTTTTTTTTGAGCTCAGTAGTTTAATTGTGTAGAATCGTCTACTAGGATTAGTATTACTATTATGATACAGGTTGTTAGTGTTAAGTGGTTTATTTAGTTGCTGATATAGTTCTATGATTTGATTATTTCTTTCGAGTTTTGATTTAATTTTTTTCTCTCTGGTGGTTTGTGTGATATAATTTCATTGCTACTTATTGGAATTTGATGTAGTTGACTCTCTCTATTGTCTAATGCTGTTGTTTTCCCTTAGCACATAATTTTTATATTTGTGTATAAAAGTATTATGGTTTAGCTGTGCAATTTTTTCGTTTGTAATTTTTCTTTTGATGTTTCTGTACAATTGTTTTATGAAATTATCATATTTGGTTCCATTCTGTGTTTGTTTCTTCATCCCAGTTTTTTTCTTGGTTCACTTTTTAGTGACTTATAATTACTTAATATTTGTGTAAACTGTTAGTTTTACATCCCTTGTTATTTATAATTACTTAATACTTGGATAAACTGTTAGTTGTTTCCGCTGTCATTCTACTTCTTTTTCATCTGAATACATGTTATGTGCATAAAAGGAAAAGTTAGAGATTAAGATATTGTTTTCGACAAAGAATGTGCACAGAGTTACAGGGAATAGAGTTTTTAGCAAAGTATACATCGATATTACAAGACAAGTGTGTGTATAAATAATGGGAGCTTAGGAGACTATTTCACATAACTTTATGCACAACATTATATAGCACTTTTAACGAGTATACTCCAATATCATATAGAATTAACTATTTATTTCAGTTTAAGCTCGTTTAAACAGAGAGTACCCTTTCTACATGCATATGCAAGTTTGTATATGTACATGAACGTATATAACACATAAATTTATATATAATTACCAATTTTGTTCTATCTTGTGGTAATCTGCTGAATGTTAGCTTATGTGTACATGGTGTTTTTGAACTTGAGATTGGAGGAGACTAATTGGATTTTATATGTGATTGGCCAAGTTACTTTTTGAATTGGTTGTCTAGTAAGTTCCAAACAATACCCATAATACTGAAATAGGAATTAGAGTGTGACTGCTTTGACTTTGTTGTTTTTTGATACAAGCTGCTTCATTGCAAGCACTAGTATATTTTTAAGTATACATCAAAGTTACATGTTTTTTGTTAAGTTAACCCATTTTAGTGTTTTTTAATGTTACTCTTTTAGATGGGGAATGGTTCTCTCTAAAAATCCCCATAAAAGAGGTGATCTGCATTTATCCATTTTTATGCTGATAAGGACAAGTGACAATTGGTATGTGCATGTATTTGACATGGAACTTACTCTTACTAGGTTAGGTGCTTAGCTTTGAAAATTTCAATCTATAATTGGGTGCTACAAAACTTCTGCCATCCTACCCTAGTTCACTTGATTGTGTTATAGTACATATACATGTATCTGGATAATTTGATCAACTTCTGTTTCTGTTGCTTTGTACGTTGAGAAATTTCGTCTCATCTTAGTCGATATTATGTACTATCCATAGATCATTTTGCCTACTGCATTCAAAGTTTTCATGTCTTTAAAGGTTATGGGTTGTTAATGATAATAATAGATTATTGGTCAATTATGCGCTAATAATATATTATTATGCTCCCGTAATAATTGTTAAGAGAAATGATACGATCATACATCAGCCAGTAACTATTAGAGACTATGTCAACCAGTGTCTTTATTCACAAAATTTGCAGGATGAGAGTTTGATAGTTGGACAGTAAATGGTATTGGGAAAGATGGCTAATTTTACACAATTTTGGTAAAAGTAATACTTTACTGTAGATAATTACAATGAGCTGGACTAGTTCTAACAACGTAATCTTCTTTCAAGCTCTACTTTCATATTCACTCAAAATCTAGTTATTATTTACCATCTATTCCTGCTATATGTGTGAAAGTAGTTATAATTACTAAAATATATTGGCCAACAGGAATACCTTCATAGATCAAACTTCGCAGATGGATAAATTTTTTGATATTGTCATATTTGTCTTACCCATGTCACGTACTTCCTGAATTTCCATCTCTATAATTGTATGCACATGTACTCTTATATTGTTATATCTATCTTACATGTATCACATGAATCCTGAATTGTAATGTTCATAATTATTTGCACATGATGCACACTCTTTTCTTTTTATGTCTGTTATCTGTATCCTAGATTTAGAAGTGTGACATATCTGCATCTGTATCCTAGATTTAGAAGTGTGACATATCTGCATGCTTATTGCATGTCCTCAATTAGTGAGTATCCTAGATTTTTTTATTCTTAAGCAATAGCTCCTCCAAATTTGTAATTTTATATTTGTACTTTATTTTAACTGTTGCTTTGTTTGTTCAATTTCAGTTTAAATTCTGGTGAAAATGGAAAGGTAAATGTGAAGGTCAATGAGCAGGTATGTCACTAAGATATCACTGATTTGGGCTTTGCATTCTTCTCTATTTCTTTAACTAGTAGCAAATTATGACTAAATTTAAAGCACCTTAGAATAGTTAGGGACATAAAATAGTGGAGCACTATAGTTTTTGGGTTGTCAAAAGCTTAGCAAGCTCTGAAGGGAATTTCACCTAGAAATAGTTCTTGACTTGCAACTGAACATATGTGATAGCCTAGAGTTTACTGCTTATGATACCTGGTAGTGCCTCTAGTCTGAAATCTTGAAACTGTTACACCCATTGAGTAGACTTGATCATGTGTTCAAATTTCATGTTGAATGCACATTTTTGCACCTATCACCTGGTGAAATAATGGTTTCATTTTTAGAAACATATTATTTTGTTATTTATGAAATAAGGGACTTTTCCGTTCTGAGGATCCCCGCATGAAGATTAGGTCATTAGGTTGGGCAAATTTTGCTAAATCATTATAGGCGAGCTGGTATCAGCGCTTTAATCTATAGTTTTCTCAATGAAGTATATGCATCTTTCGTAAATGTTTCTGTAGGAAAATTTCAGACAGACTTGGGAAAAGCGTGGGCATTGGAGATTGCATCAAGGAGAAGAAAAGAACGATAACTAGGACTTTAGATGATACATCTTCTGTCTTGCTTTATTCATAACATTCGAATTTCATTTCTCAACATTGTATCTGAGGGTAGCCAGGGAAAATTTCCAGTATTCTGCTTTCGTCTAATTAACCACAGTAACAGGATGACTGAAACTGGAACTTTATACACAAAAGCCGTGATTTCAAAACCTTGGTGCTGAGTGCTTAGAATTCTCGCAGGTGTTGTAAACTTTTACAAATTGAAAGATCAGTGGCATCTTGTAAGAATTCTTGCAATTTCCTTCACCCTCCATTCAATTGATTCACCGTCTACCATATTTTGATGTTTCAGCTTGTCTTTGCCCATAAACTTTTCTCGGGTTTGAACTATACTTCAGTGTAATGCTTCCTTGTATTCTATGTAAGTATGAATAGAAGTTTAAGTTGATATCTCAAACCTTTTTCTTTATAGTCACTTACATATTTTTAATAATTAAGTTCCTCAAAGTGTTTTTAGTCATATAATTATTTCATTACTAAAAAATGTTAAGAAATTAGGATCTTTCGTGAAAAAGTATATTGATTATTTACCCTAAAGAAGTATATTGATTATCAAATTTATTCTGGTTGGTGATGAAATTCTAAGTATGAGGTGCATCTATAAATTGTACTAGATAATAACATACTACCACCCCGCCCCCAAAAAACCCAGCCAAAAAACTACATGCCCATTGCTAATTTAGGAAATACCAAATAAATAAAAATAGAAGAGACAACCAATAAAAAGCCCAAAACCCAGTGGGCCTTACATAACTATGGTCCACCAAAATGTGACCGTTACAAAATTTAACTGCACCAGGGCCAGCCCTCCCAGGATTTTATGGCGCCACATGGCATTCTGGAGAAGATGGGGCCCACGAGTATATGCCCGCACTGCACACCCACACTTTACCCACGTTCTCACTGTTTTCCCTGCCTTCGAGCTACACTGACATCATCCGCCGATATTTTCATCGTCGAATCGGCCGATATTTTTCGATCTCTCCTCGCCCCTCCCCCTTAAGCTCTCTCCTCGCCCCTCCCCCTTAAGCTCCCTATTTCCGATCGCTGCTCTATCTCTCCATCCCGCCGGCGATTGTTTTCAGGTACGAAGAAGATTCTTGTTTGGCGGCCGATTTGTTGTTTTTAGGGTTTGTACTTCCAATGCAGGTGGTTATTTTTAGGGATAATCTCTTTCTCTTTGTAGTGGATCGATTGGATCGGTGTCTAATCGTTGCGTCGGGTCGGCTTGATCTATTTTCTATGCCTTGTAAGATTTCTCATCAGATTTCGTTGCCGTTACTTTAATTGGAATAAAAAGCTAGGGTTTCTTCATTCTTGAGATGATATGAGTTTTATCTTGAGGAAGTTTTGATGTTTCTTAATTGCAGGAAAAAGCTAGGGTTTTGGTAGTTTTGTCTGTTTAATGCACCCTTTTGCCAACTAGGATTATGGTTAATGAAACAATGGGAATGGGGGCAATTAGTAATGAAACCACAGCTATCAAATTTCATGGCCCTAATTGAGCTAATTGGAAGGGGGAAAAAAACTAATCTGGAAGGATCCAGAGATTTTGGGCCAGAGATTTTGGGTGAAGGCTCTCTTGTAATTGTAGAAATACAGTTTATAATTCAAAAGATGTTTGTTTCTTAACCAAACTTACACTTGGATTGGTCCCTCTTAGTTGTAATTTACATTGCTTTTGAGCAGAATACTTCACAAGTGTTTGATATGCATTTTATAATGCATGTGTCTTCAAAGAGTAAAAAATAGCATTTTTGTTATGCAATTTTTTTTCCTAAATTTTTGCCACGTTATTTTATTACTATGCTTCTTTTAATTTAAAAGATGATTTTAAGGAATTGTAATGGAATAATTTTATTGTGAGTTCTAAAACTAGACAAGTTATACCTCTAAAGTGCAATCCCTCCTTATTTAAAATCCTTACACTTATCAATTAGTGCTGTTTGAGAGCATATTTGTTTGTTTTTTCATGTGAATTACAATTTGCATGACGCTTGAGAGTCAGATATTATTTGATTATAAAAGTAAGTGAATTATTTTCCACTTTTTACATAATTACTAAACTGTAGTTACTAAATGGAAACTTATGGCTAGTGAAACTGTTGTTAACTCATTTTACTTGTTACAGGCTTTTGAGGGTTCCTCTAGTCATGATGAACCTACAGAGCATAAATCAGATTTTGAATGTTCAGAAGATGAACGGAGGACGAGGATGGCGTCCTTGAAAAAGAAGGCTATACATGCATCGAGTAAACTCAGACATTCTTTAAAGCAAAAGAATAGGAGGAAGAGTAGCAAGCGAGTAACATCTGTTTCAATTGAGGACATAAGGGATATTGGAGATCTTCAAGCTGTGGATGCATTTCGTCAGGCACTGATTCTAGACGAGTTGCTGCCTGAAAGACATGATGATTATCATATGATGTTGAGGTAAATTAAGCATTTTTCCATGACTTTCTAGATTCAATACTTTTTGGATTGTTATGGTGGAAAGAACCAGGAAAAAAAAATAAATTAAGCTCATCATTTTTTCTCTCTCTATGGTTCTTTACTTCAACACAACGCATATGTATCTTTTGCTACTAACTTCCCTGTTATGGTATCAAAATTCTGATTTCAGATGGAGTACTTTTCTATGTATGATCTTCTCATATAAATTTTAGATATTTGAAAGCGAGGAAATTTGATATCGAGAAATCAAAACACATGTGGGTTGAAATGCTTCAATGGAGGAAAGAGTATGGTGCTGATACTATCATAGAGGTAACCATAACTTAATTTTCTTAAGGTGGAGAGGCATTCATTAAATATTGGTAATTTAACAACATGCCAGTAGATTTAGATATATTGGGTGCCTAATAGAGATTTTCCCCCCCATACCTCCAAGTCTAATTTGGAACTTATACTTACGTAGCACTCATATATTTAAAACAGTTATATTTAAAACATTCATACGAATAAAAGTGGACCCTAATCTGCATCACCCCTATTTTCTTAAGTATACCTAAATGTACTTAACCCAAACTTAAATAATTATATATATAACTCATTGTCGTCTAGAGCTCAAACTATTTATGTGTATAACAATATTTTAATTCTAAGTTCCATGCAGCGCATGGGTAACAACTAGTTGACTACTATAGACAACGCCTCTGTTTATCCAACAGTAAACTCCTCTTGTAGACTCCAGTCGAGCGTACACCTTGGAACTTCACTGCTAATTTTGTAATTGCATCTTCTCCAGAGTTGGAATAGTGTGTAATGTGGCACTACTTTTCATCAGGATTTTGAGTATACTGAACTAGATGAAGTTTTAAAGTATTACCCTCATGGTTATCATGGTGTGGAAGGAGGGAAGACCTGTTTACATTGAAAGGCTAGGAAAATTGATCCCCACAAGCTTATGCAAGTGACAACTATGGATCGTTATGTAAGATATCATGTGAAGGAGTTTGAACAGAGCCTTTCAATTAAGTTCCCAGCTTGCTCAATCGCTGCAAAGAAACATATCGATTCAAGCACAACTATTGTGGATGTTCAAGGCGTGATATGTTAGTTTTTACTTTTATCCAGGCATGATTTTTTGTTGCAAAAGCTGTCATCATCATGTAGATGATAATATATGTGAGCAAAACTTTTTTAATGATGTTTGATTCATTGGATAGGGAATGAAAAACTTCAGCAAGACAGCACGAGAACTAATTACAAGGTTACAGAAAATTGATGGGGAAAATTATCCAGAGGTATCCAGTGGTCTTCGTACTTTCTAGGCTATTATTTTATGAGGCCAAGGATTCTGCTGTAATAATTTTAGCAATATATCTGCAAACTTTACACTGGATGTTTATCATCAATGCTGGCCCTGGTTTTAGATGTCTATGGAACTTGGTCAAATCGTTTCTTGATCCAAAACCTACTTAAAAAATACATGTAAGTATGAATTTTCACTAATTCAACCTTTCTTTTCTGCCCAATGTTGTATCTCTATTTTACTGAAATTGCTGGTTTATTGGTATAAATTCTCGCAGGTTCTCGGGAACAAGTACTAGAGCAAGCTGTTTGAAATAATTGATTCTAGGTCAAGTTTGTTTTTGAACTCATGCATGTCTTAGTGATTTTATAAATAAAACTTTGTCCTAACTTCTGTGTTCTATTTTTTTTTTCCTTGGTTACACAGCGAGTTGCCTGAATTTCTTGGTGGTACTTGTACCTGTGCCGACCAGGGTGGATGTCTCAAGTCTGACAAGGGGCCATGGAAGGATCCTAGCATATTGAAGGTGTCTGGTTATCATCTTATTTTATTTATCAGTTTCTGTTTATTGTATTGTTATATTTATCACTATTACAACTCTTGTAATTCACACTTTTGATGACTTCTATTGGTTCTTAGATGGTCCTTAGTGGTGAAGCACAATATGGCAGGCAAATAGTTACTGTATCTAATGGGAAAGATAATCGCTTATGCTAAGCCTCCGCATCCAGCAGCAATAATTTATTCTATTTCCACCTACTATGTTGTTTGAAGTTTTTGAAGTCTTTATAGGGAATCAAATTCATTCTCTTGTTGGACCAGATAAATGGTAGTGATACATCCGTGAGTGAGTCTGGTTCAGAAGTTGAAGACATTACTTCGTCAAACTTGTCGAGGACTTACATTACATGTTCTCGATTGACCCCTGTTCGTGAATAGATATGTTGAATTCTTTTCAAGAGAACAAATGAACGTAAACAACTTTTGTAGTACATCTATCTGAGGGTAGCAGTCTCATGAATTGCTGATTCTTGTGACGACTGGGTTACTTTTTAGTTTTTCTTTGGCAAAATGTCGCTCTAACCTTGTGGTTATAGTTCCCTGTCATGTGTTTTGTAGTTCTTTTTGTTTTGTATCTGGTTAAATCTGCTAAAGGATGCATAGTATTAAGATTTGAATGTGACTTTTATTTAATTTGTGCAATTCTTGTTCAAAGTAATTTTTACTTTGTTCTACATTGGATGTAATGTCCTGGTCAGTAAGCATTTTCACCAATGAGCTCCTAAGTAAGAATACCTGTATGGATGCATACTCCACTCCCCTATGTTACATGGGTGCGAACACGGTGCGGGTATGGATACGGGGTACAACAAATTTGTAAAAGGTAGGATATGGGGACACGACTACAGACATACATATTGAAACTGATAATTTACATGAGACCGATTCTCTTTTTTCATTTACATTGTTATGTAAAATTCATATTTTGTATGTTTCATTCATGTAAAATTCATATTTTGTATGTTTCATTCATCAAGTAGATTGTATTTTAGAAAACCACTCGTTCGAACTAGAGACATAAACAACCCTTTAAATCATACTTCTGAACTAGGTATATGCTGAAGGAAACCTGGCCTGCGTTCTACAAGTTGCAGGAAGTGGATGTGAAGTGTAAGATATACGTCCAAGAAGTGTATTGACGAGTGTTTTAAACTACAAGTCTAAAATATGTGTTATATAATTGAGTACATGTTTGAATAAATGTATGCATATTCAAGGAGTGTCGGAGTTGGCACGTGTTGGACACAGATATGGGAGCCAAGACGAGGTGTTGGGTAACTTAGATACTTGCCCGCTTGGTTATTCTGAGACTGCTCTCCTAATTTGTACACTAGACTGTCTCCTAAAGACTGGTAGACAATCATGTATATTCTGAGACTACTGTTTTAAACTAAAGTCTAATTGGGTACATGTTGAATAAATGTATGCATATTCAAGGAGTGTCCAAGGAGTTTCAGAGTCAGACACGTGTTGGACACGGATACGGGAGCCAAGACGAGGTGTTGGGTAACTTAGATACTCGCACTCTTGGATATTCTGAGACTACTGTTCTAATTAATACACTTGATTGTCTGCTAAAAGACTGGTAGAAAATCAAGCAAATGTTCTTTTACATACACCCAAGAGTTCATCCATTAACATTGACCTGCACTTCAAATCTTAATACCTCAAGGATTGCACAAATTAAATAAAAATCACTGTGATGCCCGGAAGTTTTTACGTAATACTTGATACCCTAAAGTTTCAATCCTATTTCACTTTGATACCCCGGTACAGATTTCGTTAGATTCTTTGTTAAATTTAGATCATGTTCCCTGTTGCTGGAAACATTTGGTTGTTCGGATGCCTAGCAACCAAGGTTTTAAAAATCGGTTATCGGAAATAAATCGGACGGTCAAAATTCATATCGGATCCCGGTTATCGGGGATATATCGGGGATAAGTAGTAAAAATCGGAGTGTCATATCGGATATATAATATAATGTCCTAAAATGTAATCTAAGATTCAAAGCACATTTAATGAAGTATAAACATACTAAAATGTAAATAACTCATGTTTAGATCACTAACCAATTGTTGAAACTTAGTTCTCGATTGTGATATTAGGGTTTTGGGTGAACGATGAAGCGATTGGGAGGATTTAGATGTTTTAAGTTGCGGGTCGGGTTTGAAAAATATGGGTTATATGACTCGAAACCCAATTAAGCAGTTGGTTTTTTCCCCCAAAAATTGTCCTATATATTGGCCAAAATCGGCCAATACATCCGCCTATATATTGGATTTCGGCCGATATATCGGCCAAAATTGGGTGAAAACGATAACCGATTTTTTTTCCAAAAATCGTATCGGAAGGGGTCAAAACCCGATATATCGCCGATATTTCGATAATATCGGCCAATTTTTAAATCATTGCTAGCAACTAGGTAAAATGGACCCAAATGCGATTCACCAATACTGAGGAGGGCAGACCGATTACATGATGTATGATTATCATTCTGTTTATTTTTGCAATTTTTGTTCTAACTTCTTTCTATCTCTGTTTATTCTCTCGTCTCCAGTTCCCTGCTCTCTTCTTCCTTTCTTTTGATGCTTGTGTTGCTTTTTGTGTCTCCTAGACTCTTAAAATGGTTCTTCTCTACTACTGTTGTGTTTATTGTTGCTTCTTCCTCACTATGTTCTGAAATTTCCATAATTGTTCCGAAATGATCTTCTTTTGCAATTATTAGATATTTGAGAAAGAAAAAAAAAGAGCAGAAACCCCAAAGCTCCTAAGCAATTAGGCGCTAGGCAGTGGGTCTTCTGGTAGCTTCTGCCCAGCATGTTTAAGTGCAGTAATGCTTGCTATGACATGTTACAAAATTGGACTAAAAGCCTCCTCAATTTCAGATTCTTATATAGCTGCTTCCAAAAGGTTTCTACTTTCTATTTTCTACAAATGAGATAATTAATGAGTATATACATTCAGACTGATGTTCATTTTCTGCACATGATAGTTAATGAGTATATACATTCAGACTGATGTTGATTTTCTGCACATCCCTCGTTAAGCTCACAATGGAGATACCGTAAAGTGTATATTACTTTGAAACATAGTATACTTTTTTATTGAAAGGTGAGCATAGCTGGCATGCTATACAGTTTCACCTGTATAATTTGCATTAGGTACAGTTTGCACTTGGGAAAACAATAAGTACTCATTAACTTGCTGCTTATCCTTTTGTGCAGATAAAGGTTGTTAGGAAGGCTAATGCTGACTTTTCAGAACCTGCTGAACATGTTCCTGTGGTTGACAAAGCTGTAGTTAGGGTGCAGGAGAGAAGTTTATAATCAAAAGCTTCCTTCGTCCAAAGGTTTGTGAACTTAAGTTTTTTGTTGTACAAGGGTTAGTTTCCTTTACTCTTCACTCGTAGTCTCTAATCACCGACAAGCTCCTAATTTATGTGAAAATTCTCAATTGGTTGATTTTTCATTCAGCAAATTCTTTGCAGCTCTTATTGTAATTGTATTCTGTCTGAGTTACATACTGCTGCTTTGATATGATCCTGATGTTAAATCTTTTCAATTGAGCAAACTTGCTATTGACAGCAGCTGTCATCCTACTAACTGAGTTTAATGCTAATTGCTGACATGTTTAAATGGTGTCAAACTTAGCTGAAGCCATCCCATAACTCATCCTCTTTAAGTTTCTTTAGAGGTTAGTTTTTGGTTCCGAAAAACCTCTGGTAATGGAAGTGCATATATTTTTACTTGTGGTTTCTTGATACAGACATATCGATTTTTTTTGCCCCCTAGTATCTTCCAATTGACATGCCAAAGACAACTAAGATGTCTTCTCATATATCTTCGAGTTGTCCAGTTTCTTCATTTGGTGCCTTTGGATAGATGTACCATTTTGTTTATCTACAGTGGCATTTCAGTGATTTCACATTGATTGGTTTGTTCATGGCCAACTATTTTAATTCACTGTAATCATAATCATCATCTTCCAAGACTTTTCCACATCAAAATGGGTCTGCTACTTTAGATTCGGAGAGTACATACAGCAAATAATTGCTTTTTATCGGTATCATCTTGAAAAATTTTGTTTCACGTTTTCTGAGCCATCATTTATTAAAACTGTTATCTTCCCTTTCTGCATTATTGAATAACTACAACTATGTTATTTGATCCAGGGGCATTTCCTTTGACAGCCTTCAACAAACCTTCTGCAGGAGTTTGTGCTCGAGCACTCAGATTGCTAATGACCTTCCTCATGACTCTCTTCACTCTGCTTCAATTGGTTTCCACCTGTGTGAAGAGCTCAGTCAGATCAGAACCCACCTTTTTTTCTAGACTCAGATCCAGAGGAGGTTTCCGATAACCCATCATCATCATTTGGATCCACAGAAACTAACCTGCTTTCATCTGTACTGAAAAGACTGGGAGAACAGGAAGAAAAGGTTGGTGACCTTCAAGCTATTACGTTCTTCAGTTCTTAATTTATTTTCAAACTAGTGTCATACCCGCGCCATGCTGCGGGAATCTTTTTCTGTTATATATTATAAGAAGATAAATAATTTTTTTGGTAGATAGAAGATAAATAATTTAATTATAAAGATAATGACTTATTAAAAAGGAAATAACAGCTCTTTTTTTTTCCTGGCACTTAAAATTTTTCCATAAATTGCTTGATTGTAGAAAAATATTGGTCCCAACGAAATTACTCCATTTATCGTGAATTTTGGGCTAACAACTGTTATAGCATTGATATATAGTATATTTAGCTTGTGATAATTTCTAAAAGAATCTCTTCAAGTCACGTATATTGTCTAGTTTTCTGTTGACACTGAAAAATCCGGCAACCACCCAAAATAGCAGTGCACTTTTATTTGTCCATAATCTAGCAAAAGATGATGTAATTAGGCGACAACAGTAAATGAATGAGCAACTTACAGAGTTATGATCTATTTGTAACTTATCAACTCCTCAGTATGCACCGGTGGTTTATATTTTTATCTTTTTGACATTGCAAAGGCTCTGGAACATCCAACTGTGCCGAGAGAGAGTATGTTGAAATGGAAATAATGAAGCAGAATATCAACCTATAAGCAAATTTTGGTACATCCAAGTACTACATGGGGAAAAAAAGCATTAATGTAGAGAGAAAATATCATTAATGTAGAGAGATCCCACTTCTCTTCCTTCGTGCTCAGCATTGAGTTAAGAGGGATTGGATGTTGGGGGAGGGGGGCATTCCATTTTTTTGGGCAACTGTAAAGTTTTTATTAAATACTGAAGAAGAAAAGTTGAGAGAAACGCATAAGAAAATATAATTAAGGATAAATACTGATGTAAGTGAACATTTAATTGACAGGAGAGGAATGAAGCGTTTTTTGGAACATACACAGAGAACTGGAATGATATTGGACGGCATTTTCAGGCAAAGAGAAAAATGTTAATTATTAAATTATTAAATATAATTAGTACATAGAAGATAAAGAGACAAATCCAGCAATGAAGTGTTTTTAGAACATACATAGAAAACGTGAATGATATTAGAGGACATTTTTTAGGCGAAGAGATTGAAAAGGATTAATTATTAAATTATTAATTATTATAATTAATATTTAGAAGATAAAGAGACAAAGCTCTTAGAATGATATTAGAGGGCAATTTTTTGAACATACACAGAGAGCTGGAATGATGTTAGAGGGCTTTTTTTTAGCGAAGAGATAAAAAGGTTAATCATTAAATTATTAAATATAATTACTACATAGACGATAAAGAGACAAATCCAGCAATGAAGCATCTTTGAGAACATACACAGAGAACTTGAATTATATTAGAGGACAATTTTTTGGCAAACAGATCGAAAAAGATTAATTATTAAATTATTAATAATTATAATTAATATTTAGAAGATAAAGAGACAAATCTCTTAGAAGTTGCCAAGTGGCAATTTAAGGCCTTGTTTTAGTATATTAGATAGATATGCTCTAAAATTTTGACACGTCAAATGCTCTAGAATTTTGACACGTGGCATTTCAGGGTATTACTTTACTATATTGTATAGATGAGCTCCCTCTAATAAAGAGTATAAGTAATAAATTGAGTCATTAATTTGAAAAACATTATGAAAATTGTGAGACCTAATAACAAATTCAATGAGTTGAGGGTTTATTTGAAAATAACTAATTTATCTATATTAGAACTCTCAGAACCATTTTTATCCACAAATTAAAAAAGAGTTTTCTAAGCAAAATACGTGATCATTATTTTTTGGCTTCTTAAACACAAATGCCGCGGCAACGCGCGGGTCAATTTTGCTCGTTAGAATATTAAAATAAATTCATATTTTGGAATTAGTACCCCAAATCATTATAATTGCTACTAGGTCCCTCAATTCTTAAGCTATTCCTCAACATTTAAATTGTTATCAAGTCTCCAATTCTCAAGTTATTTTGAAATTAGTCTCTCATATTAATAATAAGAGAATATCAATTAAAGGGATTAATTTGTATCAAATATACTTATGAGAATTATGAAACCTAACAAAATTTTGATGACTTAGGGATTAATTTCCCTCTTCTGGGACTTCTACTCTTGATTGGAGGAGCTAATTTTATGATTACTTAAAATTAGAGAATTTAATAATAATTTTAATGATTTGAGGGTCCAATTTTAAAATAACTTAAGAATTGAGAGCCATTGTAGCAAGTTTCATGATTTGAGGGGCTAATTCTGAAATATAGCAGACTACAGGGATTAATATTGAAAAATAACCCTACAAAAGTTGACTTTTATTTAACTAGTAATACACTATCTAACCATATCTACTAATTTTATGGTATAGCTTAATTTAAAACTAATCCTAGAAAGGACTCTAAAGTATATGCGGGTTTCTACAATTTGCGGCGGAGATACCACTAGTTCAAGGCCAAAGCCTAATAAGCATCCTCGCGTAGCCAGCGCAAATCCAATATATTCTTGGGAAAAATTAAGGCAGGGCCAATGCCTAATATACATTCCGGGTAATGATACTTCTGGCCTGAATCCAATACAAAACATAACCCATAATGTATCCTCGCGTAAAATTATAGCATCGCGTGAAGTAATCCTCGCATGCGGTATTTAAAAAAAAATTTATCCTCGCGAGTCATTCACTCACTCTCTTCTCCGCCACAATGCTCCCCCTCTTTCCCCACTCTCTCGACCTCTCCAATCCGACCTTTATCGTCTACGCCTACAACACTATCGTCGGCGGCCTACAACACTATCGTCGGCGAAACTCTAACCTAGTTTCCACGCTTCGTGTACCTCAAAATCTCCGACCTCTTTTGCAGGCGCTTCGCCGACAATTAATTGGAATTATTCGCTTTGATTAATCGCGGGGGCGTAGAGATTGGAGGATGCTAGGGCTGGGGGAGTTGAGAGTGAGGGTATTAGGGTTAGATTGTATTGTAAGACTATTTTTTGGTGAAAGGGGGCGGTTTCGGCGCATTTAATGGTGGAGATGGAAGGAATAGAAGTTGATGGTCAGTTGTTGAGGGGAATGGCTGCGGAATGTTTGGAATCTTGGCTGGCTGATGAATGAAAGAAGAAAAAGGAGGAATCACGGAGGGTTAGTGATAGTTTGCAGCTTGCATTGAATATTGCTCAAGCACAGCTATTGGGATTATCAATAAGTCCTGACTACAGGTCAAGGTGGGTTCAATTTTTCCCATGTGTTTTTCTCCCTGTAGCCATAGTAATTGGTTTTATCAATTTTATGTCCTGAATTCCATGCTTCTATTTTGCAAGACATAGAACTATAAGTTAATCTAGTTTCTTGAATTGTAATAGTTTTTTGTTGAATCTTCTTGTAAAGAGTTCGTCACTGTAGGTTCTAAGCGTCAAAATGTTCAAAATAAAATCTTTGAACTCTCTATTTATATTGCATTTCTCTAAGTGTTGAACTTTACAAGACCTGATTTCTTTAAGGCAAAAACGTCTATGATAAGTTTGACATTTTCTCTGATAAACTTCTCATGAGAAATTTGTTATTGTAGGTTCTAAGGGTCATAATATTTGAAATTATACATTTGTGCTCTCTATATGTATTGCAATTCTGAATTCTCTTAGTAGTTAAATTACTAAGACCTGCTTTCTTTGAGGTGAAAATGTGCAAGACAAGCTTGAGACTGTCAGCTTGCAGTTTGTTACAAGGCAATCATATGAGCTACTTGAACCACGTAAACCAATACTTGAGCACCTACATGGCTACATCTCACACAGACATACATAAATTTAATCCTACAAGCATATATGTATCACAGAAATTTGAATTTCACTCAGACCCGACAGTAACCCCTTATTAAATACACTTCAGATTCCTAGGAGACAATAATTTGAATTTCACTCAGACCCGACAGTAACCCCTTATTAAATACACTTCAGATTCCTAGGAGACAATAATTTGAATTTCACTCAGACCCGGCAACCCGAGTTTGAGTGAAAGGGGCCAATATTGTATCACAGAAATTGCTAAGTGTAAACTACTCTTAGGAGGACGACACATCATCAATTTGTCAGAAAGTAATATATACATTAACATTATTCGATGAGAAACATATTGGATTATTTTATACATAAATAAACTCTTCCAATGATGAGCTCAAGAACTACTACATCCGAGCCCTAATTCAATAACCCTGGTCGCTTAAACAAAACCGAAGAGAACAGCAAAAAATATTGGGAAAATGCATGAAACCCTAGAACAGTGCCTAGGAATAAAATTAAATAAATTGAAGAAGAGATTGAGAGGCGTACCTTCGGTAACTCCTGAGTTTGGGTTTGGGATCGAGGTCGAAGGTTGAGCATCGTCAGCATCGTCACCATTGTTAGGAGCTGAGGATTGAAGAGGAGGTTGAGTTGTCGACGAAGGAGGAGGCAGACCTTGAAATAGGTTTCCACCATTGATCGCTTCGTGGAATCAAAATTTTCGAGGATTAGCACGACTACGGCATTTCCCCTAAAATGGATAGTTGTGTGTAAAGACGTTTTGATGATGTTACTAGGAAACTTTAAAATTTAGGGAAAATTGCTTCTAGCCCCCAAAATAACAATAATTATTCTTCCCCCACCCAAGACTTTTTCAACACTCCCAAACACAAAACCCAAGACTCTTTCATGATGTCACTGTGATAGTTGTGCGACTTCAATTGGCATATAGCGTAAAAAAAAGAAGCTACGCCAGAAAGAAGCTTCGCAATAAAGAGTATACCCATACCTTTCTCTTCTTGAAATTAGGTTACGGACAATTCAACACAAACGAGTTCATAGACTAAACACAACCACAATAAAGAGTATACCCATACCTCTTCCCATGTCCATCTTTTTTCACTTCACCACCAGCACCTCCCTTGATCCCCACATTCTGGGATCGATCAGCCCCTCCGCTGGACGAGGGTACCCCTTCTGTCAAACGTGCACCGCCTCCACTACCCATATGGGTTTTTCTCTTCCTCTTCTCATGTCCACCTTTTTTTCGCTTCTGTAATTAGGAAATGAGACTTTTGTAGTGCTACATTGTGGTTGTGTTTAGTCTATGAACTCGTTTGTGTTGAATTGTCTGTAACCTAATTTCAAGAAGAGAAAGGTATGGGTATACTCTTTATTGCGAAGCTTCTTTCTGGCGTAGCTTCTTTTTTTTTACGCTATATGCCAATTGAAGTCGCACACAGTTTAAATCTTGTTAACTTTGATACCCAATATTTTTTTTGACACTTTCATACATTAAACTTTTTCTTAAATTATAGGGTATTAGCGTTAAAAAAATGTTAAAACATTGGGGTACCAAAGTAAACAAAATTGGAATCTTTAAGGTATGAAAGTTAAAAAAATGTATAAACGTTAGGGTAGTAAAGTGTCAAAAAAGGCTTGGGGTATCAAAGTTAAAAAAGGCGTAATTTTTGGGGTATCATAGTGTCAAATAAACTTGTGGATATCAAAGTGATTCTTCGCTCTTGAAACTTTTGTGTAATTGAAATTAATTCAGAAATTCTTTATTTCTTATATCAATTGTCCTATAGATGAGGATGATAAGTAAACAAATGAAAGTCAGTTTAGCTTGCGAGGCGAGTTTATTTGAGGGGTCAAATAGAAATTTGTCAACATGATATTATAATTGCAAACAATCTTAGCTTATCAAATGGATTAAGGTGTCACCATTAGGTACAAATAAAGGTAAATTTTACTGTAGCGTGAAAAGACATTCAACAGTAGTAAACACAATAAATAATGTTACTGTAGCTTAGGAACAGTGGTAAGGTCATTAGCTTTAGTATACAGATAAATTGGTAGAGGGCTGAGAGATAGAAAATATTTTTTATTGGTTAGATAGGTACGCAAATTTCCAAATTTCAATAGTTGTATTAAATTTTTAGGTCGATAAGTATATAACTAGGGTGATCAGCAATAGATAAGGTTTTTATATAGCTGGGTATAGATGAGGTCTATCCCGAAATTTTAGAAAGGAATTATTGTCAAAAGATGAGGTCTATCCCGAAATTTTAGAGAAGAACTGTTGTCGAAATATATAACGTTAAATCACTTTCTCACTTGTTCAGTATAAAGACACTTACATAGGTCTTAGTACGCCGCCATTGATAAATTTTAGGGGAAATTGCTTCTAACCCCCAAAATAACAACTATTCTACCCCCACCCAAAACTTTTTCAATACTCCCAAAACCCCCAAAAACAAATCCAGAATTCTCTAAGCCCCCAAAACACAAAACCCAAGAGTTTTGAAATATGTGAAGACCATAATACTCTTTCTCTTTTTTTTAAGATGTCACTGTGATGATTTGAAATGGGTTTTATGGGGAAAAATTCTAGTTCCCTCCAAAATTTTCCAACGGCGTCGACATCGGCGAGGGAACTTTCACGACGTTCATTCATGAGGCGAAGAAAACTGCGATCTTGAAGATAGTGATGACGAGTTGCGATGGACTCAGTGTCGTCGTTCCGAAGAAAAAGGCGGGAACTCCGGCGACTCCCGGTATAATTTTTTCCCCTTTTTTAACTTGTACTTGAATCTGATACTATATTTTTTTTGTTATTTTACATATTATATATTTTTTTGAAATCGATGACTTGAAATTGAAACAGAGTGTAAATTTATATATTGTTATTATTTTACTGTAATGAGTTTGTTGTTAAGGTTATGAGTTGGTTGTGAAGGAAGGTTATGAATTGGTTGTGAAGGTTACGAGTTGGTTGTCAAAGTTACGCGTTGATTGTGAAGGTTACGAGTTTGTTGTGAGGGTTACGAGTTGGTTGTGAAGGTTATGAGTTTGTTGTGAAGGTTATGAGTTGATTGTCAATGTTACGAGTTGTTTGTGAAGGTTATGAGTTGGTTATGAACCTCGGCAATGAGTTGGTTGTGAAGGTTAGTTAACAACAATCACAATCAACTCATTGCCGAGATTCACAACCAACTCATAACCTTCACAAACAACTTGTAACCTTCACAACCAACTCATAACTTTCACAGCAAACTCATAACCGTCCCAATCAACTCATAACCTTCACAGCAAACTCATAACCGTCCCAATCAACTCATAACCTTCACAACAAACTCATAACCTTCAAAATCAACGCGTAACCTTCACAACAAATTCATAACCTTGACAACCAACTCGTAACCTTTACAACCAACTCGTATCCTTCACAACCAATTTGTAACCTTCACAACCAACTCATAACCTTCCTTCACAACCAACTCATAACGTTAACAACAAATTCATTACAGTAAAATAACAACAATATGTAAATTTACAGACTCTGCTTCATTTTCAAGTCATCGATTTAAAAAAAATACAACAATATGTAAAATAATAAAAAAAATATAGCATCAGATTCAAGTACTAGTTAAAAAAGGGGGAAAAATTACATTGGGAGTCGCCAGAGTCCCCGCTTTTTTCTTCGGAACGGCGACGCTGAATCCATCGCAACTCGCCTTGATCCCAATATTCTTCATCTTAAATGATCCACCGTCTTCGTCATCACCGTCTTCAAGATCACAGTGTTCGCCTCATGAACGAATGCCGGGAAAGTTTCGTCGCCGATATCTACGTTGTTGGGAGAATTTGGAGGGAACTAGAATTTTTCCCCCAAAAACCCATTTCAAATTATCACAGTGACATCATGAAAGAGTCTTGGGTTTTGTGTTTGGGAGTGTTGAAAAAGTCTTGGGTGGGGGAAGAATAATTATTGTTATTTTGGGGGCTAGAAGCAATTTTCCCTAAATTTTAAAGTTTCCTAGTAACATCATCAAAACGTCTTTACACACAACTATCCATTTTAGGGGAAATGCCGTAGTCGTGCTAATCCTCGAAAATTTTGATTCCACGAAGCGATCAATGGTGGAAACCTATTTCAAGGTCTGCCTCCTCCTTCGTCGACAACTCAACCTCCTCTTCAATCCTCAGCTCCTAACAATGGTGACGATGCTGACGATGCTCAACCTTCGACCTCGATCCCAAACCCAAACTCAGGAGTTACCGAAGGTACGCCTCTCAATCTCTTCTTCAATTTATTTAATTTTATTCCTAGGCACTGTTCTAGGGTTTCATGCATTTTCCCAATATTTTTTGCTGTTCTCTTCGGTTTTGTTTAAGCGACCAGGGTTATTGAATTAGGGCTCGGATGTAGTAGTTCTTGAGCTCATCATTGGAAGAGTTTATTTATGTATAAAATAATCCAATATGTTTCTCATCGAATAATGTTAATGTATATATTACTTTCTGACAAATTGATGATGTGTCGTTCTCCTAAGAGTAGTTTACACTTAGCAATTTCTGTGATACAATATTGGCCCCTTTCACTCAAACTCGGGTTGCCGGGTCTGAGTGAAATTCAAATTATTATCTCCTAGGAATCTGAAGTGTATTTAATAAGGGGTTACTGTCGGGTCGCTGTTGATGTGATGTTCTGGCGTTAGGGGAGATCATGTGTCGGTTAAAGGGGGTTGCCGCTTCAGTTACCGAGCGGTTGCCTCGAATCTCGCGTGCCTTTTCAACCGCCCTTCGATAACCGAGTCCATGGCTCGGTTAAAATATATACTCTAGTCGGGGATTTTAGACAATGTTACTGAGGCTTCTACCGTCTGTCTGAGTGAAATACCACTAGCTATACAAACAACGTAAAAACTACATTTACATTAGATATATCTCATTTTACTTTAGTGTAGTTTTTTTATTCTTCAATATTAAGATCACCTTGGTACCAAAAATTGTGTATTGGTACCGAACGAATATAAGTTAGCTTTTGACAAAGTTTGATTTGGAGCAAAGAGTTTTACAAGCCTTCTCACATATGATTATATCACAGTATGTGACTGATTTTAGTATCATGCGGATTCATAAAGAAGAGAGATAATTTTGGGTAACCTTGTTGTCGGGCAATGTATATCTTAGTGTAGGAAGTATGGCTATTATAGTATTCAAATTTAAGGAGACTATACTATTGCAATGGGTTATGCAATAATATTACTCCTACACTACTTTTATACTATAAGAGAGTAAAATGTGAGGTCCATTCTCTGCGGCTGTTTTTAAAATTGATGATTCATCAAGGGAGCTCACACTTCTCTTTTTTATAATGTAAAAAAAGTGTAGGAGAGAATAATATAGTTATCACTATTCATGTCAGTATAGTCAAAAATGAAAAAGTTTAGGGAGAGAATCGATTAAAATAGAAAGTCAAAATAAGATGTAACAAGTTAAGTTAAAGATTAGCAATGAATTGGGGACTTTTGCTTTGAGTGTGACGAAAATGGGGAGAAATTGAGTTGAAGTAGGCTACTGTATGGTACTAGCATCCAAGATGCAGATACTCATCAGCAGGTCTAAATTCAAATTTTGATTTTCTAATTGGAAATTCGTTCAGTTTGGATGTCAATGCACATGACAATAATACATTCTGGTTTTGTGATACCATCAACGCATTATATTACCTCATCTGTTATATATTGGTGAACATGATTTAGTATATATCTTATATAAATTTCTCCTAGTATAATATACTACACAGGAACAAACTCCAATCTTGTTTGTGCATTTTGGATCTCTTTCTCTAACTAGTCAAATTTTTATTCTTAATTTCAGTATTGCATTTATTATGGTTTTATCATACTATGTATGGATGCTTGTATGTTCATGTATGTGTCTTTTATCATCAAGAGACACAAATTACCTTGATAGCCATAAGATCATAAATGTTACTTTTACAATTGTATTAAAAAGTTATAAATGAATACAAAATAAATGCATACATGTTCTCAAAATTTTAAATACACTGCTAAATCAGAATGCAAATGATTTAAGGGGTATAATGCATAATAACTACATTGTCAATTGAATGTATTTGAATGAAGAAACTATCTTGGAATTTTATGATTTTTTTAAAAGAAAAAAAAAGAAAAAAAGAGCTTCCATCTTGATTGTGCGTGAGCAAAAGAAATTTGAGGATCCTAGGAGAAAAGATAGGGGTTTATGTGAGAAAAGTTAGGAGGCTTATGTGGGAAAGCTCTCAGGCGGGTAAGGCCACGGGAAACCCCCCAAACTCTTCATCTTTACTTAAGTTTGATATTTTAGAAATTTTTATAATAAATATAAATATCATGAATAATATAATTATTATCATTAATAATATATAAGATAATAATCTTAGTATATTATTATTTTAATACAATTACTTTTGTAAATATTGATTGTTACGTATGTAATCTTGAAGCTATAAAACTTTCTTCTCCTTTTTTTTTTTTTGAGGAAAAGATGAGGAGCCCTAAATAAACTCCTCAGCCTTTGTTGAAGCTGTAAAAATATATATACTGTTCAATCCTTGTCAAAGGATTATTTAAGAAATTATGGTGGCCCATCTCTGATATGTTAAAACCTTGTTGAGCTGTTTAATTGAGATATTTTTGCTTTTCCTATTCACCCTTATTTTTTCAATTATATGCTTGAGCTGTACAAGTTACTCAAGTGCTATTGAGAATGTTTGGCCTGATGAGTTGTTTTTACTTGGCAACTTCTGATTTGTACCAAAAACAGGAAGACTGCCGTATTATCCTTTTGCTTTTGCTTTCAGATGCTTGTGAGTGTTGATTGTCAAAAATAAGTTCTAAAATTACACATTGTTGCTATTTGTATGGGTAATATAGTTTTTGAAGCCTTATTGTCAAAGGTATTAATTACAGAAGCTATTTGTTTCTTATAGGCAAACTAGTCCTGCCCTCAAATCTCTTTCATACAAAATTGTTTCTCCCACTTCGCACATATTTCTGAAGATTTTATTTTACACGTAACCAGAAAGCTGAGTAGCTGATGTGGATGCAATGAAAAGATTAACTAATCACCTTTTCATTTTCCATCTATGCAACCTCCCATGCACTGACTACACTATTTAAAAATGCATAATAGTTATAAATCAAATCGTAGTAGAATATAAAGATCATTAGTTTACTCTCAATAATAGTTGTTTGTATTCATTAGTTTACTCTCAACGATAATGTTGTTTATTGCATCTATTATGGTCTTTATCATACTATGTATGGATGCTTGTATGTTCATGTATGCGTCTTTTGTCATCAAGAGACACAAATTACCTTGATAGCCATAAGATCATAAATGTCACTTTTACAATTGTATTGACAATTTCAAGACATTTTGGAAGAAATGTTTTAACATGCTACACACTTTTAGAATAGTACTAGTATGGTGCACATGTACTCATTTTCATATATATATATATATATATATATATATATATATATATATATATATATATATATATATATATATATAGAGAGAGAGAGAGAGACTCTATAAACTTAAGTTGATAGGGAATAGTATACACCAACTTTTGTACCATTGATGTTGCCTTGGGATGCGTGAAATTAAGAGATGCACAAATTTCAAAGTGGGCTTTATATCTTTCACGGATCCAAAGGCAACATCAATGGATAGAAAAGTTGGTGTATGACTATTCCCTATACACTTAAGTTTATAGAGCCTCTCTCTCTCTCTCTCTCTCTATATATATATATATATATATATATATATATATATATATATATATATATATATATATATATATATATATATATATATATATACAAGTGCAAGTTATAATGATAATTTTTGTATGTATTTAAGTGCAAAGTGAAAACAATCTAAAAGATTTGGTCAACTAATGAATGAGCATGCCTTGAATTTGATAATAGTTTGTTAATTTAGTTATATCAAACTTATTTGTTATAAAATATATTTTATTTAAAATTTAAAATAACTAAAATTTTTAGAAGTTTTAAAAGTGAGTGGAAAAAATCTTGATAACTTAATTCTCAAACAATTACGTAATCACATAACACATACGATTTTCTAATTAAAAAATGAATAACTATTTATAATCACTTCTTACATATTCAAATTAATTTTATTAAATTATTTTGATTTCTAGGATTTTCTAGGTTTTATCATTTTGGACTAAAAAGAAATATCCTATAATTTATACTAAGTTTAAGCTAGTTATACCATAAACTACCGTGGACTTATGTAAAGATTGGAAACTTATCTATTATTGCATTTTTAATAGCAAACTCAAATTATGAAACTTCGATTGTGATATAAATACTTGCTTAAAATTACGACATTACACCAAGTCTTATCACTTTGAGGCAATAATAGTACAAATGCACCGACTTCCAAACCCCGACAACCTATCATAATCTTGGTGCTAGATGCGTAATCTAGATACAAAGTATCTAAACCAATTAAAATGGTTGAACTGTTATTCATGCTATCCTCAACCTAACATAGATCTTTTGAGTCACCATTTTAATAATTTCTTTTGTGGCAAACTATATCGATGCATGACTTAAAAACATGTATAATAGCTTTAAAATATAAAATTTAATATTATGGAGGATTACATCTAATAATTAAATGGCTTAAAAAACTACATCCATCATAAGAGCAACAACTCTCCAACATTTACATAAAAAATAAAGTTATCAAAACTAACCTACATGTAACTCCATAAATATATAATTAGCATCAAAGCTTCTTCCCAATTTTGAATAGTTCATTCAAATCATTGGAAATGGCCATGGATATCTAAACAAGCTCCAAATATGACACCATGCTCTTCTCCATTGCCCTCAGCCTCGTCCTCATTGCTTCCATCCTCATTGCTCTCAACACCTTCCTTCCCCCTTCGGTTGGTATCAAACGGTCATCGTTCTTTGAAGGTAGAGAAATGTATGACTATAATATTAATGAAAAATTATAAAGAGAAAGACATCGCAAATTGGAAGAATAATCGGCGGACTCTTTTGTTGTTAGTTCTTGTTGATAATGAATGAAAAAAAAATTGTGGTGCAAAAGGAGGAGGAGAAGGAAGGTTTAACCATGGTGAAGAGGTGAATTGCTATAATTTTCCTATAGAAGGCCATGGAGAATGTCATGTTGAGAGATGAGGGTGATGGTTTGTATAGCTTCTAATTTATTCATGTAACATTCAAACTTCTCTTTAATTTTTTCATGCACATTCAACTCTCATTTACTCTTTTAAAGATAACTCCCAACCCTTCAACTTTTCTTTTATTTTTATGCATGCATTCAATTCTCATTTATCATGTCAAATATGACTTTCAATCTTAATTTCAAGATCTTTTATTCATATAATGATACAATCAAAATTGTTGATTGAAAATTTTCAATGTTAACTCACAAATATACCCAAATTATTATCGACTATACAAATGAGGAACAAAAATTATTTGGGATATGAATGGTTTGATGACATTTATATTGGATTAGTGAAGGGTTATAAAAATAGAAGTTAATATCCATGGACCTTCTCACCGAGTCTTTGCGCTTGGAGTAATAAGCTAAGAACAAATGGTCACAACCATACCATAAGGTATATATAGGCAACCAAGACCGAGGATCGGGGCCTTCAACAAGATCATCACCTTCAATCTCTTTCCTCTTCTAAAATTGACTTTACAGAAGTCCTTGGTCAATTTCCGGAGGCCGCTTTGAATACGGCATACCATGGTAGGTAATAAGCTCAATTTATGTCCGAACGCTAGTGTAACAGCGGGATACAATGTGTTGATTGAAAAATATTCTTGTGAAGCGGAAGGGATGACACATCTCTTTAGCCACACAGAGAGAAAATCAGCAAGCTTAGCACATCGGGAGAGTCCATGGGCTTCTTGCCAATGGTAACTCTCGAATCGCGTGCTCACTTGGAATCTCCTTTTAGCTGCGTCGATTTCGATGAACCGGATCTCATTCTTAATTTCAGCTTCGGACGTGGGAGAACGAACCTGAACTTTCTCATTTTTATCTAAGTTAACAAAAAGATAAAAAGCTCACGCCTTTATTCTAATGTTGGCTCCGAGCTTGCTCTTATTCATGCAAAGATAATAGTGGCAAGCCAATTCTCGAAGGGTGTTGTACTGAGAAAGCTGCTCACGGCGAAGATCCTGCAATTCGGCGACCGCTGAAAAATACTCTTCATAGGACCTGTTACCCATGGGTAGTCCCGACACATCCCACATCTCGTGCAGGGCCATGCCTATTTTCCCATTCGGGGTGAAGAAGGTGCCGGTATATGGGTTAAACAGCTCCAACATGGGGTAGAAGTTGGCAGGACTGATCTCGACCCCAAATTGCATGGCTCGGATTGCCTGATAAAGGCCAATATGCTCTAGCCGATCCTTGAAAGTGTCAAGGATAAACGCAGTTAGTTTGCTCCACCATTGTGTCGGGCCAGGCTTAATCCATCCGGGCATCCGAAAGTTTGTTGGGGGATAATTACCCTGCACTTGGGTAAATCTATCCAGAAAGGTTTGCGCGCGACAGGGGTTCTCTCCGGCCGGAGATTCTGGTCCCATCGTCTTGGGGAGAAGTCCAGTGAATGCAATCGATTTCCTTGATACAAAAGACTCTTTGGTGAATTTACGCGCAGTAATAGACGATTTCCAAGGCGTTAGTTGTCAATTCATCTGTCGGTGTTTGGTAGCTGCTTCGAAATATCGAAGAGGGTAGTGACGATCAATCGACGTGAGATAACATTTTCTGTCACCTATCTCGAAAAGCCAAATGTGTTCATCCATACTCCACTAATGGTTTCGTTCTTTCGCGGGATCCCCAAACAAGAATACTGGTTTGTCTAGAGTAGACCCGGTGAGATTTGAGAATTGGGCATCCGTAATCATCTCCCTCAATGTTCTGTTACTCTCCTCCAATATCAAATTCAAGCGCTTCGGTCATTGTTCAGAACTAGAGGGACTTTCTTAGATAAAGATAGTCCCATTGGCAAAAATACTTTGGAGATAATATGATCCGAATGCTACGTGGCGCTTGGAGTTGAGGTGGTTGATCGACATGAGAAATACTTGGGTCTTCCTTCGATTGTGGGCTTGTCAAAGAAAGAAGTGTTTGCAAACATTAAAGAACGTGTTTGGGCTAAGATTCAGGGATGGTCATCGAAACTCCTCTCAAAAGTCGGTAAGGAAGTGTTGATTAAAGCGGTTATTCAAGCATTCCCTACATATATGATGAGTTGCTTCAAGCTACCAGATTATCTATGTACCGAATTAGAGGGTATGATTCAAAAATTTTGGTGGGGAGGGGTGGATGGAAAAAAGAAGATGAATTGGATTTTTTGGGATAAATTATGTGCAAGGAAACAAGTTGGTGGGCTAGGGTTTCGTTATTTTAAAGCATTCAATTTAGCTTTATTGGCGAAACAAATTTGGAGGCTTGATATGAATAAGGAGACTTTACTATTCATGGTGTTTAGCTCTAAATATTTCAAAGAGGGGGATGTTTTCAAGGCGCAGTTGGGTGCTCGGCTTTCATTCGTTTGGAGAAGTATTTTTTCATCTTTGGAGGTGATCCAAGCGGGCTCTAGATGGTGTGGGTAATGGGAGGACAATAAAAATATGGCGAGATCGATGGCTCCCCATTCCATGGACTTTAAGATCCAAACTCTGTTAATTCCTTGTCGTTGGAGGCTACTGATTAGCGTGTATTGTTCGAGAGAGGTGCAAATGGAATGAGGATCTTATTGATTCAGCCGCCCCGTGAAGCTTGAGCAATTAAGGAAATACCACTCGGGTCAAGTTTAAACCCGGACAAATTAATATGGCACAACATGAGAAATGACAAATTTACAGTTCGAAGTGCATATCATTTGATTATTGATCGTGCTATAGAAACCAGAGTTAAAGAGCATGGTAGCACAAGTGATGGATCTGCTATGGGATGGAAGTTTATATGGGATTAAAAAATTCCAAATAAAATAAAGCACTTTGCATGGAGGGTGTGTCATGAAGCAATACCTGTTCAACAAACTTTGCAACGAAGAGGCATGATGGTACATGAAGGCTGCTCGGTGTGTGGATCTATCGAGGAATCTATCGGGCATGTGTTATGCCTTTGCCCTTTTGCACGTCTAGTGGGCAATTTCAGGGATTGCATTGTATAGCTAAATTGTGAAGGGTAGTAGTATGAGACACTGGTAGCATAATCCAGAGGAGAGGCTGGATTCAGAGAGTTTCGAGTTGGTCATTGTAATATGTTGGCTTCTATGGAAAAATCGAAATGACATAAAACACCAAGGGCATCCTCGAGGCGAGGAAATTGTGCCGGGCGGAGAATATAGATTATTTTTACGAATGTGCAAGAACCGCATGAGTCGACTCACGACGGCCGTACCCGATGGTGTGGAGTCCTCCATCATTAGGTTATTGGAAGGTGAATTTTGACGGAGCGGTATTCTCAGAGAACGGAGCGATGAGGGTGGGTATAGTTGTGAGGAACCATGCAGGTGAGTTCTATGCAGCCATGTCAAAGATTATTTCTATACAAGGTAATCCTGAGCATGCTGAATTTCAGGCGGTAGGGGAAGCTGTTACATTTGCTCTTGAGGCTAGTTTTGGGCGGGTAATCTTTGAAGGAGATGCAGAGCTTGTAATTAGAGATATTCAAAATGGAGTTGAGCAGCACTCGATTTTTGGACACTTTGTGGATGATGTGTGGCGATATTGTACGCAACTTGAGAAATGAGATTTTCAGGTAATTCGTCGAACAGGGAATGAAGTGGCTCATGTGTTGGCGCAGAAAGCTAAGGAGTTTGATGATTACGTGGTATGGCTTGAAGACCCTCCACCTTTTTTACACAGTGTTCTACAGTCTGATAAGGGGAGGCATTAATCCAAATTCCTTTGTTATGCTCATGGGTTTCTATTTTTCTAGAGTGGATGTATCTTTGATTTTCTTTTCAATAAAAAAATATATATATGTATGTGTTTGTATGTATACATGTATGTGTTTTATGAATGTATGTGTGTTTTGGAGGGTATTTTCGGGAGAAATGTTTTAACATCCAACACACTTATAATAGTATAAGATTAGATTAGATTAGATTAGATTTTTGAAATGTTTTGATCTTCTTTGAAGCCGCAGAGATCAATTCTTTATTTCTTGTTTTGCAGTCGACTATCCGGCAGGATCGATTCCACAAGACAGCGCATTCGGATCATCACAAGGAATTGATATGCCAATGGGACTCGCTTATCTAAGAAAGTCCCTCTAGTTACAGACAACAGCCCCGACCGCTTGAATTTGATATTGGAGGGGAGTAGCAGAACATTGAGGGAGATGATTACGGATACCCAATTCTCAAATCTCACCGGGTCTACTCTAGACAAACTCGTATTCTTGTTTGGGGATCCCGTAAAAGAACCCATGAGTGGAGTATGGATGAACACATTTGGCTTTTCGAGATAGGTGACAGAAAATGTTATCTCACGTCTATTGATCGTCACTACCCTCTTCGATATTTCGAAGCAGCTACTAAACATCGACAGATGAATTGACAACTAGCGCCTTGGAAATCGTTTATTACTGCGGGTAAATTCACCAAGGAGTCTTTTGTATCAAGAAAATCGATTGCATTCTTGTACTTCTCCCGGGGCGATGGGACGGAACCTCCGTAGGAGAGAACCCTGTCGTAGCGCAAACCTTTACGGATAGATTTACCCAAGTGCGGTAATTATCCCCCAACAAACTTCAGGATGCCCGGATGGATTAAGCCCGACCCAACACAATGGTGGAGCAAACTAACTGCGTTTATCCTTGACACCTTCAAGGATCGGCTAGAGCATATTGGCCTTTATCAGGCAATCCGAGCCACGCAATTTGGGGTCGAGATCGATCCGCCAACTTCTACCCCATGTTGGGCTGTTTAACCCGGATCTGGCACCTTCTTCACCCGAATGGTAGAATAGGCATGGCCCTGCACGAGATGTGGGATGTGTCGGGACTACCCCTGGGTAACAGGTCCTATGAAGAGTATTTTCCAGCGGTCGCCGAATTGGAGGATCTTCGCCGTGAGCGGCTTTCTCAGTACAACACCCTTCGAGAATTGGCTTGCCACTATTATCTTTGCATGAAGAAGAGCAAGCTCAGAGCCAACATTAGAATAAAGGCGTGAGCTTTTTATCTTTTTATTAATTTAGATAAAAATGAGAAAGTTCAGGTTCGTTCTCCCACGTCGGAAGCTGAAATTAAGAATGAGATCCGGTTCATCGAAATCGACGCAGCTAAAAGAAGATTCCAAATGAGCACGCGATTCGAGAGTTACCATTGGCAAGAGGCCCATGGACTCTCCCGATGTGCTGTGTTTGCTGGTTTTTTCTCTGTGTGGCTAAAGAGATGTGTCGTCTCTTTCGCTCCACAAGAATGTCTTTCAATCAACACATTGTATCCCGCTGTTGCACTGGCGTTCGGACATAAATTGAGCTTATTACCTACCATGGTATGCCGTATTCAAAGCGGCCTCCAGAAATTGACCAAGGACTTCTGTAAAGTCAATTTTGGAAGAGGAAAGAGATTGAAGGCTGACGATGCTGCTCAAGGCCCCAATCCTCAGGTGGCGTTGCTCTATATATACCTTATGGTATGGTTCGCCAACCACTGTTCTTTGCTTATTACTCCAAGCGCAGCACTAGTCGGTGAGAAGGTCCCCCTCTTGCAGCGATATGAGGATGCGACTTGGAGGCATCAATATTCTGGCGTTGTTCGAAAAGCGTTGCGTTATTACAACTTCCAATTTTTTTGGTGCTACCCTCGTAATATGCCAGGAGCCAGTCATGGACAGGAGTTTGTGGATGATGGCAAAGATTATCCTAACATGCCGTTGTGTGCTTTCTACTGGCTGATCAACATACAGCCGTTGCATCTGGTATTTAGGAGTGGGAATCAATGTCAGTTGGAACCATATCTTCCTAGCCGGTTTGCTCGGCAGTTTGGATATGATCAACTCTACGTTGGGAACCCCAACCCTTCACTGAGGTCCCCTTCACTGAGGTTTACTGGATGCTTAGTGGATGGGGCTCGAGCGTGGAGACACTTCGCAAGTGGCTGCACAAAGGTAGTATTCACCATCCCTCAATGGACTCCTAGCCTCCAAATGTCGTTGGCCTTTTGCTCGTGGTACCACATAGCTCATTCTGATGAACCAGACTTCCAGGTCAATGATACCACTTATGGTTTGATCGATGACCACTTGAAGAGAAAATTTTAAGAGGAGGAGCAAGGGAAAAAAGTACGAACACCTGCTCTCAAGGACTTCAAGCAGTTCATCTCCCTACCAGAGGGGGAATTCCTGTGCCTGACTCTGTCAAGGAGAAAGAAGCTGTGCTTCGAGAGGTGCGGAGAAAGATCGTTCCCGATCCCAGTAATGAGGGTTCAGGGTCAGGATCGGGCCATGCTCTTGATGACATGGCGGCGGGTAACTCAACATATGATTCTGTGGAACAAACGAGGATCATGGCCCGGAACCATTGTGAGCAAGAAGAATTAGATGCTGTCATAGCACAGAGTCTTCACAACGCATTTAGCCCGGACTCTCCTTTTGTTGAAGGGCAAGGAAAGGGAGAAGACCAATCAGCCCACTTAAAACTGCGTCTTCGGAAGCGTAGTCATGAAGATATTTCTGCAGGCACGAAGCGCTTCTCCTCAAAGTGGGAGAAGGTCTCTGTAGAGAGGTTCCGGCCCTTGATCTATTCACCTGCATCGCTGATCAGACCCATGGTGGAAGTCCCCGAGGAAGGAGAAATTATATGTAAGTATCCCTTCTCTGAGTTATGTCCAATCACCTTTCGCTCTTCTTTTTCTAGACTGAAGTTGATTTTAATTTCTGTTTATACAGCTACTCCTCCGGAAGAGCGAGCACAAGAAGAAGTGAGAGCGGGAAATGATGAAATGCATGGGGGAGACGATCGCAGACGTATGTATTTTTCTATCGGTTACTTGTTCCCTTCTACACGCAATTTGAACTAACTTTCACCCTTATACTTCTTTATAGCGCATTCTGCAAGCATAGAGGAGTCAGCTCCAGAAGAGGAGGAACTGGTGGATTACGGCTCCCCGATGTGCTTCGACGGTGGAGAACAAGAAGAAAGTGAGGTGTCAATTAACACTGATGACATTTTTGGTGATCTCGATCCTCTTTGTGGTTTCGACTGGGAGAGAACCGCAAAACAGCTCTTCGCTCCGGGTTCTGATGCACAAACCGAAGCAACTTCTGGCCCTCTGGCAGAGGGAGAAGTTCCTGATGATCCTCCTCCATCGGAAGCGAGTCAGTCTACTGCTGTCCCTCTGGAGTCAGCTCAATTCTTCTTGCCCCACCAGCAGGGGCTTTAGCGGCTTCAACGGCTCTTGCAGCTCAAGAAGCAGTTACCACCCATCACCCACACGAGTTTGGTGAGTCTAAATGGTGTGTTCATATTTATAGCCCTTTGTTTTTGGTTGCTTATCATAAGGACTTGTTTCTTTTCAGGCGCTGATCAAGTTAGGGGGGTGACCGTCCCGGAACCGTTACCGTTAGTGGGGTGACTTCTCTTATAGCAACGGGTCTGCCGTTCTCATCCTCTGCCACTTTCAGAATAGCGCTGTCGACTACTGGGGCAGCAGAAACCGGCTCTTCTGAGCTGGAGGCAATTCAATCTGCTCAACCACCTCCCTCCAGTAAGTTTAATATTGCGGGACACCAACGCCTTTCCCAATTGCCTTAACGTATCCTTGTTTCTTTTCAGACACCGATAAAGTGATGGTAGCGGCCGCATCTGAACAGACAACAAGGGTTGCACCTCGCCTCATGATAAAGCAACTTCTGACTTTGACTCCTGCTAACACATCCTCAAGTCATTGCCTGGCTCTCCGGGGTCCTGCTCCAACCGAGGATCCTGCTGCAGCTGCCGAGCTAGAACTCATGCAAACATTGGTCGTCAACTTTCTTCAGAACGTGCGAAGTTCATTACACTCGTCCTGCAGGGAGGAAAGATCACCCCTGATCAAATGAGGGTAATCCTTCAGAGTTATATTATGAACATTGAGATTGTAGGCGGAACAAACTTATACCCGCTCTGAAGTGTTTTGTGGAAGAGTTCGTAAATATAGTAAAGGAGTGGAAAGCTCTTAGATCAGCGGGTCACACTCATTTGGCACAGGCGGCATTCTATGACTTATTAGCCAAGGCTAAGGAGGAACGAGAGACGGCGCAACAAATAATAGTACACACCTTATCTGAACGAATTGCGCAGCGCCAAGCCCGAGCTGAGAAAGTGGCCGATTCTCGAGAAACCACTACTTTTGAGAAAAATTCAGCTGAGGTTGCTATTTCTCGCGCATGGCGACAATTGGCATCATGCAAAGCTGATCGCAGAGAATGAGCCAAAGCTCCAAGGTGCTGTCAGCAAACTGGACGATCTCGCTACCGAACAAGCGTGCATCGACAAGGCCAATGTGGAGGACGCCACAGCATAAGAAGAAGCCAAGTCTCAGTTAGAACTTCCGGTAGCCTTGGACGATGAGGAGCTCAAGCGGCTGGCTGACGCTGAAGGGGAACGGATCTACATGAGCAGTTAGCGTCTTGGGAGGCCAAGTTGAATGCTTTGGCCGAGGAATGCAGCTTCACCCTTTGACTCTCTCTCTCTCTCTCTCTCTCTCTCTCTCTCTCTCTCTCTCTCTTTTGATGTAAATTTTCAATCGATCAATGAAAGTAATCATTTTGGTGGGTAAATAACTTGTGCATGAAACAATCAAATCATAAGGGAATCAACTGCAAAATTGCCTGGATAAATTGACTAATTCGGGGAGCGGAATTAGCTTCTTTCGCTCGTCCAATGGGGATTTGGGAACATTCCCAACCGCACTTAATCAATTTCGACTAGTACTTAGTCAAAATCAGTCAGCACTTGGTTAAAATTAACTAAGTCAAAATCGACCAACAATTAGTCAAGATCAACTAACACTTAGTCAAATTTAACCAATACGTAGTTATTTGGTTGATTCTGACTAACACTCTAATCCATGCTTCGTTAGAGGTGTAATGTTAACGTAATGAACATAATCTCTTCTTGAACAAGTGTTAAGTCTTCTTTAATGCCCGCTGAAAGAGTTCGCTCCCCTGGGGAAAACGTTGAAGGTCCGAGTCAGTCTTTGTTGAACCGTTTTTTCAGCAGCTGTTCGGTATTTTATTATTTAGGGGCGTGTGAATGCTTTGTGCTCTACAAGAGGTAAGATTGGCTGATGGACACCCATTACATAATTTCTGTTTCCTTTTATCTTGATTTTCCCATTTTGATCTATTGTCCATAAATATCCATAACAAGTTTTCAGACATTTTATCATTTTCTCCTTAATTTCCCCCCCTTCTTTTTCCTTAAGACCTAAGTATGTTAAGGAGGATGGAGAAGAGTATGAGCTAAGAAATTCACATCTTCTTCTCTTCGCAATTATGGTTGTATTGAGCAGTTAAGGTGTATAAATGGGTTGTTTAGCATTGTCTATCTAAAGCAGACAATTATATGTTTTTTATTATTATTAGGTTTTAGCTAACAAAACCTAATATCCTGTAGATAATATTGTAGATGTAATTGACAATAACCTAATTTGATCTTATAGGGTTTTAGTATGATGCATGCTATGAGGACCTGACTATGAGTAAGGAGCATTTCAGCCAAATTGCGTCTCAGGCAAATAAATAAAGCGACTGCAGTATAATCTACTTCAATTATTTTCTTAACCCCTTTCGATCCTATCTACTGGATCCTTTTGTTTTCCATGGGATGTTGAAGTTAATAATTTATTATTCTATTTAGTTCAAGACAATGTTCCATTTAGTGAGTGGACATATTAGATGTTGTTTCTTCATGTAGGCATGTGTTCAGAGAAGCAAACTATGTCGCAGGCAGATTAGGAGCTCATGGTTCAAGAAATGAGGTTGAGTTTTATTATAATGCTTTGGATTTATCTTAGGATATTAAATGAGGTTGAGTTTTATAAAATCACATGAACTATACTTCGGACACTGTCACCCCTCTAACCTTTTTATTTTAGTTTTTATTCATCACCTGAACTTCTACCTGCTGTTGTTACTCATTTGCATCGATTTGCTTCTCACTTACATTTTGTTGGAACTGAAAATTTATTAAATTAACATGGCAGTACACCTAATTTTGTACTTGTTCTTGTATTCCCTCTCTGCTCAACTCTGCAGGCACTTGAAAGTGATTAATCTTGATCAGAAAACACAGCTTGCCCATGAACTTGCTTGACATGTTCTGCGTTGTGTGCGTGACCAGAATGGTCATGTAATTCATAAGTGTATTGAGTGTATTCCATTCCATCAGAGAAAATTTTTTTAATCACTTCTGCTTTCTTGGTAATGTTGCATTGCTTTCTATGCACCCTTATGATTGCCGGGTGATTCAGGTAAATACATCTTGCCCCATAGAAATTGTTTTTGATGCCTAACCTGTTTTGTCTGTACTAAATTCTTTTGGTGGATGCAGAGAGTGATGGAGCATTGTACTGATGAGGTGCAGAGTGAGTGTACTGTGGATGAGATTTTGCTGTGTATTTGCACTCTTGCCCAAGACCAGTATGGAAATTATGTTACTCAGGTAGTCTTTCGTTTATCCTGTTTTCTGGCATGCATTCCATTTCTAAGGCCAGATATGTTTTCATCATTCCAACGTAAACAACATATTCTCAGTCCTGGATAAATAGTTTTTGTCCATTCTGCATTCACAATCTCAAACTTTGTTGTAGTATATTATGCATGTATATTGTTTCCACCATTTTTCTTTTCTTGAACTTGTGATTTCCTTGTCATAGTTCACTCATCTCACAAAATTTTCTCAGACTGCTCTTGTTTCCAATAGAAATTTGTATGCAATAATGTATCATATATAACTGTCTTTGTCTCTTTCCAAATTTGTGATTTGAGAAGTTATCAGTGTCTTATGTGTAGGGCACGCTGGAAACGCCACAGTATTGACTGTACACCTCAGTCATAATTAGAGCGATCACTCCAAATTGGCCACCTGCTGCCAAAAATTTCCCTTAGATATAAGTAGTCATGCACTTTTTCCTATCTTGTTGACTCGATGATTGTGGGGAAAGATGGCTCCTATTAACGTGGTGTTAAGATGTGTGATTCATAGATAAGTCTTATCAAAACACGGAGAAAATTAACGTCACAAAACGGCAGGGCATTAAGAGATGTCACAAATTATTGTTCCATGAACCGTGATATTAAATCAAGATATGTCCCCAATTACGATGTTATATTTTTTAAAGGGGAATACTGATTTCATGTGTTATTGCATGAGCAACTCATATTTTAATATATTTGAATGTGTCAGGCCCTGTAGTTAAGGAAACAATGAGCTTGTTGCCGGTTTAATTCAGTACTAGTGTTGAAAGCTAGCAGTTCTAATATCTAATTCAGTACTGGTGTTGAAAACCTAATAACCTCTCACTAAGTAAATCAGCGGATATTAATAAGGTAGTGGTCTCTCCACTACTTTTTCGTAGTGGAGAGGATATAAATTCAAATTATTTATACTGTTTCAGTGTTTCTTTACTTTGTATCGGTCTTTTAATCTATTTTAACATCTCTTTTTTAATTAAATTCTTGCTTCTCGATGTTTTTTTCCGAATGAATCATAACCTCTCACTAATGTATGGTGAGTGTTAGATTCCAAATGAATTATAACCTCTCACTAAGTAAATCGACAGCTATTAATAAGGTAATGGTCTCTCCACTATTTTTTTGGAGTGGAGAGGATATAAATTCAAATTATTTATACTGTTTCAGTGTTTCTTTACTTAGTATTGGTCTCTTAATCTATTTTTAACATCTCTTTTTTTTAATTATCGCTTCTCGTTGCTTTTTTTCCACGCGGCAATGAAATCACTTATCTACATAGCAAAGCCTAATCTATTGTGTTCATTTCAGCATGTATTAGAGGGAGGAAAATCACTAAAGCAGCCAAATTATCAAAAAACTAGCTGGACAAGTTGTACAAATGAGCAAGCACAAGTTTGCATCAAACGTTATTGGAAAGTGTTTGGATCATGGTAGTTCTGCAGAGAGGGATCTTCTGATTGAAGAAATACTGGGTCAAACTGAAGGAAATGACAATTTATTGGCAAGATTGGGTAGTTATAGATTATTTTCGTAAATTTCTGAGTTATGAAATTCTCTAACTTCTATCTTGAAATGATAATCCTTCTTGATTTTTAGATTATGTTTGTTTATTTAAGCTTTCCTGTTACGTCCTTGGAAATATTTTGCCTTTGTGGGTGAGTGACGGGTGGGTGTGAGCACTGTGAGGTGTTGGTTGGAGTATGGCTCTGTGCACTCTCATGCTTGTGCATGCATGCTTTCAAGAATACAAGGATGGAGGTTAGGCGGTCCTATACCACATGGCTGCCCTGAAATTTCAGAAAAAATCTGTTTTTTTTTCTTTTTGCATTTTTATTAAACTTCCTTCACATCTTTTATATAGATGTCCCTGTTAAAAAAAACAGCTGCCTCCATCTCTGCATGTATGCATGCGTATATTTTAATTAACCTGTCAGAACTGATTGTGGAAGGATTTCTAGAAAGGGTTTGTAGTAGCTAACAAATATGTTAAGTTTGAAGGCCAGCTTAGACAGACTAAGTAGAAATCTTAAATGCCAAGTTGATTTATTAATAAATCTTTGACATAAGCTCTAGATATTTTCTAATAGGGATGTTGCCATGATTTTTTGTTTAGTTATACTTTTTAGACTTTGGTGCAGGCCTTTATCACATCGTTTTCCTTTAAAGCATTATCCATTGGCTTCTCGACATTTTAATTTGAATTTCATGAACCTTTTCTGTTTATGTTAGCTAACATTGAGATTCATGTTGACGATGAGATTTGTGATATAGCAGGTTACTTGGATAGATATTGATGCAGTTTTGTTTCAGAAAGCAGTATTTCTGGTGTTTTGTCTTCTAGGTTATGATGTAAGATCAATTTGCAAAGTATGTGGTTCAGAAGATTCTTGAAACATGTAACGATAAACAGCGAGAGATCTTGCTTAATCGCGCAAGAGTCCACCCGCAAGCTCTCAAAAGTTACACCTATGGCATACACATTGTTGCACGGGTTGAACAATTATGTGGTGAAGGTACATTTTGTTCTGCGGTACCGATGTTTTATAATTTTAATTCATAACTCTTTTATCTAATTTTAATCCACAACTCTTTTATCTTGCTAGAAAATTTATTTGCAGTCATTATTAAGTTGAAGATATGGTTTATGCAGCCCTGTCTTGTCAAATATTAGCTCTTCTCACAATTATTTGGTGCCTGCCTTGTGAGACCACCCAACTGTATTTCTACAAGGGATGAGCTCTGGTGTTAACCTTCACTTTTCTAACTTCCCAAATTGAGGATAATGCTAAATTTATTGCAAGCGATATACTACTTGCGACAATGTGCATGCGGTCATTTCCTCATTAATTGCAATCAGCCCATGTGTCTCTACTTTTAAAAGAAGCTTGTGTCTTGTACTACAAAGTTAGTGCCGAATTTGTAGTACACTTAGCTTTACCCCCAAATGGTACCCCTAGTGCGTGACTCCATTCCCCGGCACAGGTTAATCCTCGTTGTTCATGTGTGTAAAGATATATTTCACTTATTCTTAGTCATGCCATATTTTCCTAGCGCTGTCATTCATGAAATTTGAACTCATATATATCTCATAAGGTAACTTACTGTTAAATGCCCTTACCTTTCTTTCTTCGTTTGCTGATGTAGTTTTTTTTCGCCACATACTGTGTTTAGTTTTGTGCTGTAACCGAATTTGAACATTAATCAATATTACAGTGAGATATGTGATTAAGCTGATAATGGGGCACTGTCTCACTGCAATGTTGATCTACGTCCTATATTGGATATCAAATCAACAGAGATCTCTCCTATGGATGCATGCGGATTTTGTGGAATTTAGCATTAAGTACTTGCTCTGCGATTTGTTACCTGGGTTAGTTATCATGGGATCTTAAGGATTATGTTGCAATCTTTTCTTTATAATTTCTTTTTCCATGTTTGGAGGGGCAGCCAATTCATTGTGACTAAGATTGTATAGTTTGTTAATTTAGTTATATCAAACTTATTTGTTATAAAATATATTTTATTTAAAATTTAAAATAACTAAAATTTTTAGAAGTTTTAAAAGTGAGTGGAAAAATACTGCCAATATCTTAATTCTCAAACAATTCGTAATCACATAACACATACAGATTTTCTAATTAAAAATGAATAACTATTTATAATCACTTCTTACATATTGAAATTAATTTTATTAAATTATTTTGATTTCTAGGATTTTCTAGGTTTTATCATTTTGGACTAAAAAGAAATATCCTATAATTTATACTAAGTTTAAGCTAGTTATACCATAAACTACCAGGGACTTATGTAAAGATTGGAAACTTATCTATTATTGCATTTTTAATAGCAAACTCAAATTATGAAACTTCGATGTGATATAAATACTTGCTTAAAATTACGACATTACACCAAGTCCTATCACTTTGAGGCAATAATAGTACAAATGCACGACTTCCAAACCACGACAACCTATCATAATCTTGGTGCTAGGTGCGAATCTATATACAAAGTATCTAAACCAATTAAAATGGTTGAACTGTTATTCATGCTATCCTCAACCTAACATAGATCTTTTGAGTCACCATTTTAATAATTTCTTTTGTGGCAAACTATATCCGATGCAACTTAAAAACATGTATAATAGCTTTAAAATATAAAATTTAATATCATGGAGGATTACATCTAATAATTAAATGGCTTAAAACTACATCCATCATAAGAGCAACAACTCTCCAACATTTACATAAAAATAAAGTTATCAAAACTAACCTACATGTAACTCCATAAATATATAATTAGCATCAAAGCTTCTTCCCAATTTTGAATAGTTCATTCAAATCATTGGAAATGGCCATGGATATCTAAACAAGCTCCAAATATGACACCATGCTCTTCTCCATTGCCCTCACCTCGTCCTCATTGCTTCCATCCTCATTGCTCTCAACATCTTCCTTCCCCTTAGGTTGGTATCAAGCGGTCATCGTTCTTTGAAGGTAGAGAAATGTATGACTATAATATTAATGAAAAATTATAAAGAGAAAGACATAAATTGGAAGAATAATTCGGACTCTTTTGTTGTTAGTTCTTGTTGATAATGAATGAAAAAAAAAATTGTGGTGCAAAAGGAGGAGGAGAAGGAAGGTTTAACCATGGTGAAGAGGTGAATTGCTATAATTTTCCTATAGAAGGCCATGGAGAATGTCATGTTGAGAGATGAGGGTGATGGTTTGTATAGCTTCTAATTTATTCATGTAACATTCAAACTTCTCTTTAATTTTTTCATGCACATTCAACTCTCATTTACTCTTTTAAAGATAACTCCCAACCCTTCAACTTTTATTTTTATTTTTATGCATGCATTCAATTCTCATTTATCATGTCAAATATGACTTTCAATCTTAATTTCAGTATCTTTTATTCATATCATTATACAATCAAAATTGTTGATTGAAAATTTTCAATGTTAACTCACAAATATACCCAAATTATTATCGGACTATACAAATGAGGAACAAAAATTATTTGGGATATGAATGGTTTGATGACATTTATATTGGATTAGTGAAGGGTTATAAAAAATAGAAGTTAATATCCATGGACCTTCTCACCGACTGGTGCTGCGCTTGGAGTAATAAGCGAAGAACAGTGGTTGGCGAACCATACCATAAGGTATATAGGCAGCGGCTTTTAGGGATTGGGGCCTTCAACAAGATCATCAGCCTTCAATCTCTTTCCTCTTCTAAAATTGACTTTACAGAAGTCCTTGGTCAATTTCCGGAGGCCGCTTTGAATACGGCATACCATGGTAGGTAATAAGCTCAATTTATGTCCGAACGCTAGTGTAACAGTGGGATACAATGTGTTGATTGAAAAATATTCTTGTGAAGCGGAAGGGATGACACATCTCTTTAGCCACAGAGAGAAAATCGACAAGCTTAGCACATCGGAGAGTCCATGGGCTTCTTGCCCGATGGTAACTCTCGAATCGCGTGCTCACTTGGAATCTCCTTTTAGCTGCGTCGATTTCGATGAACCGGATCTCATTCTTAATTTCAGCTTCGGACGTGGGAGAACGAACCTGAACTTTCTCATTTTTATCTAAGTTAACAAAAAGATAAAAAGCTCACGCCTTTATTCTAATGTTGGCTCCGAGCTTGCTCTTATTCATGCAAAGATAATAGTGGCAAGCCAATTCTCGAAGGGTGTTGTCTTGAAAGGCGCTCCGCGGCGAAGATCACGCAATTCGGCCATTGAAAAATACTCTTCATAGGACCTGTTACCCATGGGTAGTCCCGACACATCCCACATCTCGTGCAGGGCCATGCCTATTTTCCCATTCGGGGTGAAGAAGGTGCCGGTATATGGGTTAAACAGCTCCAACATGGGGTAGAAGTTGGCAGGACTGATCTCGACCCCAAATTGCATGGCTCGGATTGCCTGATAAAGGCCAATATGCTCTAGCCGATCCTTGAAAGTGTCAAGGATAAACGCAGTTAGTTTGCTCCACCATTGTGTCGGGCCAGGCTTAATCCATCCGGGCATCCGAAAGTTTGTTGGGGGATAATTACCCTGCACTTGGGTAAATCTATCGAAGGTTTGCTTGTGCGGCAGGGGTTCTCTCGTGGGAGATTACGGTCCCATCGTCTTGGGGAGAAGTCCGATGAATGCAATCGATTTCCTTGATACAAAAGACTCTTTGGTGAATTCTGTGATAATAGAGCGATTTCCAAGGCGTTAGTTGTCAATTCATCTATCGGTGTTTGGTAGCTGCTTCGAAATATCGAAGAGGGTAGTGACGATCAATCGACGTGAGATAACATTTTCTGTCACCTATCTCGAAAAGCCAAATGTGTTCATCCATACTCCACTAATGGTTTCGTTCTTTCGCGGGATCCCCAAACAAGAATACTGGTTTGTCTAGAGTAGACCCGGTGAGATTTGAGAATTGGGCATCCGTAATCATCTCCCTCAATGTTCTGTTACTCTCCTCCAATATCAAATTCAAGCGGTCGGGGCTGTTGTCTGTAACTAGAGGGACTTTCTTAGATAAAGATAGTCCCATTGGCAAAAATACTTTGGAGATAATATGATCCGAATGCTACGTGGCGCTTGGAGTTGAGGTGGTTGATCGACATGAGAAATACTTGGTCTTCCTTGATTGTGGGCTTGTCAAAGAAAGTGTTTGCAAACATTAAAGAACGTGTTTGGGCTAAGATTCGGGGATGGTCATGAAACTCCTCTCAAAAGTCGGTAAGGAAGTGTTGATTAAAGCGGTTATTCAAGCATTCCTACATATATGATGAGTTGCTTCAAGCTACGGATTATCTATGTCTTAGAATTAGAGGGTATGATTCAAAATTTTGGTGGGAGGGTGGATGGAAAAAGAAGATGAATTGGATTTTTGGGATAAATTATGTGCAAGGAAACAAGTTGGTGGGCTAGGGTTTCGTTATTTTAAAGCATTCAATTTAGCTTTATTGGCGAAACAAATTTGGAGGCTTGATATGAATAAGGAGACTTTACTATTCATGGTGTTTAGCTCTAAATATTTCAAAGAGGGGGATGTTTTCAAGGCGCAGTTGGGTGCTCGGCCTTCATTCGTTTGGAGAAGTATTTTTTCATCTTTGGAGGTGATCCAAGCGGGCTCTAGATGGTGTGGGTAATGGGAGGACAATAAAAATATGGCGAGATCGATGGCTCCCCATTCCATGGACTTTTAAGATCCAAACTCCTGTTAATTCCTTGTCGTTGGAGGCTACAGTTAGCGTGTATTGTTCCAGAGAGGTGCAAATGGAATGAGGATCTTATTGATTCAGTTTTCTGGCCCCAGGAAGCTTGAGCAATTAAGGAAATACCACTCGGGTCAAGTTTAAACCCGGACAAATTAATATGGCACAACATGAGAAATGACAAATTTACAGTTCGAAGTGCATATCATTTGATTATTGATCGTGCTATAGAAACCAGAGTTAAAGAGCATGGTAGCACAAGTGATGGATCTGCTATGGGATGGAAGTTTATATGGGATTAAAAATTCCAAATAAAATAAAGCACTTTGCATGGAGGGTGTGTCATGAAGCAATACCTGTTCAACAAACTTTGCAACGAAGAGGCATGATGGTACATGAAGGCTGCTCGGTGTGTGGATCTATCGAGGAATCTATCGGGCATGTGTTATGCCTTTGCCCTTTTGCACGTCTAGTGGGCAATTTCAGGGATTGCATTGTATAGCTAAATTGTGAAGGGTAGTAGTATGAGACACTGGTAGCATAATCGGAGGAGAATTGGATTGAGAGTTCGAGTTGGTCATTGTAATATGTTGGCTTCTATGGAAAAATCGAAATGACATAAAACACCAAGGGCATCCTCGAGGGGCAGAGGAAATTGTGCTTCGGGCCAGAGAATATAGATTATTTTTTCTGAATGTGCAAGAACCGCATGAGTCTGACTACGACGGCCGTACCAATGGTGTGGAGTCCTCCATCATTAGGTTATTGGAAGGTGAATTTTGACGGAGCGGTATTCTCAGAGAACGGAGCGATGAGGGTGGGTATAGTTGTGAGGAACCATGCAGGTGAGTTCTATGCAGCCATGTCAAAGATTATTTCTATACAAGGTAATCCTGAGCATGCTGAATTTCAGGCGGTAGGGGAAGCTGTTACATTTGCTCTTGAGGCTAGTTTTGGGCGGGTAATCTTTGAAGGAGATGCAGAGCTTGTAATTAGAGATATTCAAAATGGAGTTGAGCAGCACTCGATTTTTGGACACTTTGTGGATGATGTGTGGCGATATTGTACGCAACTTGAGAAATGAGATTTTCGGTAATTAATCGAGCGAGGGAATGAAGTGGCTCATGTGTTGGCGCAGAAAGCTAAGGAGTTTGATGATTACGTGGTATGGCTTGAAGACCCTCCACCTTTTTTACACAGTGTTCTACAGTCTGATAAGGGGAGGCATTAATCCAAATTCCTTTGTTATGCTCATGGGTTTCTATTTTTCTAGAGTGGATGTATCTTTGATTTTCTTTTCAATAAAAAAATATATATATGTATGTGTTTGTATGTATACATGTATGTGTTTTATGAATGTATGTGTGTTTTGGAGGGTATTTTCGGGAGAAATGTTTTAACATCCAACACACTTATAATAGTATAAGATTAGATTAGATTAGATTAGATTTTTGAAATGTTTTGATCTTCTTTGAAGCCGCAGAGATCAATTCTTTATTTCTTGTTTTGCGATCGACTATCCCAGGATCGATTCCACAAGACAGAGCATTCGGATCATCACAAGGAATTGATATGCCATGGGACTCGCTTATCTAAGAAAGTCCCTCTAGTTACAGACAACAGCCCCGACCGCTTGAATTTGATATTGGAGGGGAGTAGCAGAACATTGAGGGAGATGATTACGGATACCCAATTCTCAAATCTCACCGGGTCTACTCTAGACAAACTCGTATTCTTGTTTGGGGATCCCGTAAAAGAACCCATGAGTGGAGTATGGATGAACACATTTGGCTTTTCGAGATAGGTGACAGAAAATGTTATCTCACGTCTATTGATCGTCACTACCCTCTTCGATATTTCGAAGCAGCTACTAAACATCGACAGATGAATTGACAACTAGCGCCTTGGAAATCGTTTATTACTGCGGGTAAATTCACCAAGGAGTCTTTTGTATCAAGAAAATCGATTGCATTTACTGTACTTCTCCCCAGGACGATGGGACCAGAACCTCCGGCCGGAGAGAACCCCTGTCGCGCGCAAACCTTTCTGGATAGATTTACCCAAGTGCAGGGTAATTATCCCCCAACAAACTTCCGGATGCCCGGATGGATTAAGCCCGACCCAACACAATGGTGGAGCAAACTAACTGCGTTTATCCTTGACACCTTCAAGGATCGGCTAGAGCATATTGGCCTTTATCAGGCAATCCGAGCCACGCAATTTGGGGTCGAGATCAGTCCTGCCAACTTCTACCCCATGTTGGAGCTGTTTAACCCAGATACCGGCACCTTCTTCACCCCGAATGGTAGAATAGGCATGGCCCTGCACGAGATGTGGGATGTGTCGGGACTACCCCTGGGTAACAGGTCCTATGAAGAGTATTTTCCAGCGGTCGCCGAATTGGAGGATCTTCGCCGTGAGCGGCTTTCTCAGTACAACACCCTTCGAGAATTGGCTTGCCACTATTATCTTTGCATGAAGAAGAGCAAGCTCAGAGCCAACATTAGAATAAAGGCGTGAGCTTTTTATCTTTTTATTAATTTAGATAAAAATGAGAAAGTTCAGGTTCGTTCTCCCACGTCGGAAGCTGAAATTAAGAATGAGATCCGGTTCATCGAAATCGACGCAGCTAAAAGAAGATTCCAAATGAGCACGCGATTCGAGAGTTACCATTGGCAAGAGGCCCATGGACTCTCCCGATGTGCTGTGTTTGCTGGTTTTTTCTCTGTGTGGCTAAAGAGATGTGTCGTCTCTTTCGCTCCACAAGAATGTCTTTCAATCAACACATTGTATCCCGCTGTTGCACTGGCGTTCGGACATAAATTGAGCTTATTACCTACCATGGTATGCCGTATTCAAAGCGGCCTCCAGAAATTGACCAAGGACTTCTGTAAAGTCAATTTTGGAAGAGGAAAGAGATTGAAGGCTGACGATGCTGCTCAAGGCCCCAATCCTCAGGTGGCGTTGCTCTATATATACCTTATGGTATGGTTCGCCAACCACTGTTCTTTGCTTATTACTCCAAGCGCAGCACTAGTCGGTGAGAAGGTCCCCCTCTTGCAGCGATATGAGGATGCGACTTGGAGGCATCAATATTCGGCGTTGTTGAAAAGCGTTGCGTTATTACAACTTCCAATTTTTTTGGTGCTACCCTCGTAATATGCCAGGAGCCAGTCATGGACAGGAGTTTGTGGATGATGGCAAAGATTATCCTAACATGCCGTTGTGTGCTTTCTACTGGCTGATCAACATACAGCCGTTGCATCTGGTATTTAGGAGTGGGAATCAATGTCAGTTGGAACCATATCTTCCTAGCGGTTTGCTCGGCAGTTTGGATATGATCAACTCGTTGGGAACCCCAACCCTTCACTGAGGTCCCCTTCACTGAGGTTTACTGGATGCTTAGTGGATGGGGCTCGGCGTGGAGACACTTCGCAAGTGGCTGCACAAAGGTAGTATTCACCATCCCTCAATGGACTCCTAGCCTCCAAATGTCGTTGGCCTTTTGCTCGTGGTACCACATAGCTCATTCTGATGAACCAGACTTCCAGGTCAATGATACCACTTATGGTTTGATCGATGACCACTTGAAGAAAAATTTTAAGAGGAGGAGCAAGGGAAAAGTACGAACACCTGCTCTCAAGGACTTCAAGCAGTTCATCTCCTACCAGAGGGGAATTCCTGTGCCTGACTCTGTCAAGGAGAAAGAAGCTGTGCTTGAGAGGTGCGGAGAAAGATCGTTCCGATCCCAGTAATGAGGGTTCAGGGTCAGGATCGGGCCATGCTCTTGATGACATGGCGGCGGGTAACTCAACATATGATTCTGTGGAACAAACGAGGATCATGGCCCGGAACCATTGTGAGCAAGAAGAATTAGATGCTGTCATAGCACAGAGTCTTCACAACGCATTTAGCCCGGACTCTCCTTTTGTTGAAGGGCAAGGAAAGGGAGAAGACCAATCAGCCCACTTAAAACTGCGTCTTCGGAAGCGTAGTCATGAAGATATTTCTGCAGGCACGAAGCGCTTCTCCTCAAAGTGGGAGAAGGTCTCTGTAGAGAGGTTCCGGCCCTTGATCTATTCACCTGCATCGCTGATCAGACCCATGGTGGAAGTCCCCGAGGAAGGAGAAATTATATGTAAGTATCCCTTCTCTGAGTTATGTCCAATCACCTTTCGCTCTTCTTTTTCTAGACTGAAGTTGATTTTAATTTCTGTTTATACAGCTACTCCTCCGGAAGAGCGAGCACAAGAAGAAGTGAGAGCGGGAAATGATGAAATGCATGGGGGAGACGATCGCAGACGTATGTATTTTTCTATCGGTTACTTGTTCCCTTCTACACGCAATTTGAACTAACTTTCACCCTTATACTTCTTTATAGCGCATTCTGCAAGCATAGAGGAGTCAGCTCCAGAAGAGGAGGAACTGGTGGATTACGGCTCCCCGATGTGCTTCGACGGTGGAGAACAAGAAGAAAGTGAGGTGTCAATTAACACTGATGACATTTTTGGTGATCTCGATCCTCTTTGTGGTTTCGACTGGGAGAGAACATAAAACAGCTCTTCGCTCCGGGTTCTGATGCACAAACCGAAGCAACTTCTGGCCCTCTGGCAGAGGAGAAGTTCCTGATGATCCTCCTCCATCGGAAGCGAGTCAGTCTACTGCTGTCCCTCTGGAGTCAGCTCAATTCTTCTTGCCCCCACCAGCAGGGGCTTTAGCGGCTTCAACGGCTCTTGCAGCTCAAGAAGCAGTTACCACCCATCACCCACACGAGTTTGGTGAGTCTAAATGGTGTGTTCATATTTATAGCCCTTTGTTTTTGGTTGCTTATCATAAGGACTTGTTTCTTTTCAGGCGCTGATCAAGTTAGGGGGGTGACCGTCCCGGAACCGTTACCGTTAGTGGGGTGACTTCTCTTATAGCAACGGGTCTGCCGTTCTCATCCTCTGCCACTTTCAGAATAGCGCTGTCGACTACTGGGGCAGCAGAAACCGGCTCTTCTGAGCTGGAGGCAATTCAATCTGCTCAACCACCTCCCTCCAGTAAGTTTAATATTGCGGGACACCAACGCCTTTCCCAATTGCCTTAACGTATCCTTGTTTCTTTTCAGACACCGATAAAGTGATGGTAGCGGCCGCATCTGAACAGACAACAAGGGTTGCACCTCGCCTCATGATAAAGCAACTTCTGACTTTGACTCCTGCTAACACATCCTCAAGTCATTGCCTGGCTCTCCGGGGTCCTGCTCCAACCGAGGATCCTGCTGCAGCTGCCGAGCTAGAACTCATGCAAACATTGGTCGTCAACTTTCTTCAGAACGTGCGAAGTTCATTACACTCGTCCTGCAGGGAGGAAAGATCACCCCTGATCAAATGAGGGTAATCCTTCAGAGTTATATTATGAACATTGAGATTGTAGGCGGGAACAAACTTATACCCGCTCTGAAGTGTTTTGTGGAAGAGTTCGTAAATATAGTAAAGGAGTGGAAAGCTCTTAGATCAGCGGGTCACACTCATTTGGCACAGGCGGCATTCTATGACTTATTAGCCAAGGCTAAGGAGGAACGAGAGACGGCGCAACAAATAATAGTACACACCTTATCTGAACGAATTGCGCAGCGCCAAGCCCGAGCTGAGAAAGTGGCCGATTCTCGAGAAACCACTACTTTTGAGAAAAATTCAGCTGAGGTTGCTATTTCTCGCGCATGAGCGACAATTGGCATCATGCAAAAGCTGATCGCAGAGAATGAGCCAAAGCTCCAAGGTGCTGTCAGCAAACTGGACGATCTCGCTACCGAACAAGCGTGCATCGACAAGGCCAATGTGGAGGACGCCACAGCATAAGAAGAAGCCAAGTCTCAGTTAGAACTTCCGGTAGCCTTGGACGATGAGGAGCTCAAGCGGCTGGCTGACGCTGAAGGGGAACGGATCTACCGCGAGCAGTTAGCGTCTTGGGAGGCCAAGTTGAATGCTTTGGCCGAGGAATGCAGCTTCACCCTTTGACTCTCTCTCTCTCTCTCTCTCTCTCTCTCTCTCTCTCTCTCTGATGTAAATTTTCAATCGATCAATGAAAGTAATCATTTTGGTGGGTAAATAACTTGTGCATGAAACAATCAAATCATAAGGGAATCAACTGCAAAATTGCCTGGATAAATTGACTAATTCGGGGAGCGGAATTAGCTTCTTTCGCTCGTCCAATGGGGATTTGGGAACATTCCCAACCGCACTTAATCAATTTCGACTAGTACTTAGTCAAAATCAGTCAGCACTTGGTTAAAATTAACTAAGTCAAAATCGACCAACAATTAGTCAAGATCAACTAACACTTAGTCAAATTTAACCAATACGTAGTTATTTGGTTGATTCTGACTAACACTCTAATCCATGCTTCGTTAGAGGTGTAATGTTAACGTAATGAACATAATCTCTTCTTGAACAAGTGTTAAGTCTTCTTTAATGCCCGCTGAAAGAGTTCGCTCCCCTGGGGAAAACGTTGAAGGTCCGAGTCAGTCTTTGTTGAACCGTTTTTTCAGCAGCTGTTCGGTATTTTATTATTTAGGGGCGTGTGAATGCTTTGTGCTCTACAAGAGGTAAGATTGGCTGATGGGCACCCATTACATAATTTCTGTTTCCTTTTATCTTGATTTTCCCATTTTGATCTATTGTCCATAAATATCCATAACAAGTTTTCAGACATTTTATCATTTTCTCCTTAATTTTCCCCCCTTCTTTTTCCTTAAGACCTAAGTATGTTAAGGAGGATGGAGAAGAGTATGAGCTAAGAAATTCACATCTTCTCTTCGCAATTATGGTTGTATTGAGCAGTTAAGGTGTATAAATGGGTTGTTTAGCATTGTCTATCTAAAGCAGACAATTATATGTTTTTATTATTATTAGGTTTTAGCTAACAAAACCTAATATCCTGTAGATAATATTGTAGATGTAATTGACAATAACCTAATTTGATCTTATAGGGTTTTAGTATGATGCATGCTATGAGGACCTGACTATGAGTAAGGAGCATTTCAGCCAAATTGCGTCTCAGGCAAATAAATAAAGCGACTGCAGTATAATCTACTTCAATTATTTTCTTAACCCTTTCGATCCTATCTACTGGATCCTTTTGTTTTCCATGGGATGTTGAAGTTAATAATTTATTATTCTATTTAGTTCAAGACAATGTTCCATTTAGTGAGTGGACATATTAGATGTTGTTTCTTCATGTAGGCATGTGTTCAGAGAAGCAAACTATGTCGCAGGCAGATTAGGAGCTCATGGTTCAAGAAATGAGGTTGAGTTTTATTATAATGCTTTGGATTTATCTTAGGATATTAAATGAGGTTGAGTTTTATAAAATCACATGAACTATACTTCGGACACTGTCACCCCTCTAACCTTTTTATTTTAGTTTTTATTCATCACCTGAACTTCTACCTGCTGTTGTTACTCATTTGCATCGATTTGCTTCTCACTTACATTTTGTTGGAACTGAAAATTTATTAAATTAACATGGCAGTACACCTAATTTTGTACTTGTTCTTGTATTCCCTCTCTGCTCAACTCTGCAGGCACTTGAAAGTGATTAATCTTGATCAGAAAACACAGCTTGCCCATGAACTTGATTGACATGTTATGCGTTGTGTGCGTGACCAGAATGGTCATGTAATTCATAAGTGTATTGAGTGTATTCCATTCCATCAGAGAATTTTTTTTTTAATCACTTCTGCTTTCTTGGTAATGTTGCATTGCTTTCTATGCACCCTTATGATTGCCGGGTGATTCAGGTAAATACATCTTGCCCCATAGAAATTGTTTTTGATGCCTAACCTATTTTGTCCGTACTAAATTCTTTTGGTGGATGCAGAGAGTGATGGAGCATTGTACTGATGAGGTGCAGGGTAAGTGTACTGTGGATGAGATTTTGCTGTGTATTTGCACTCTTGCCCAAGACCAGTATGGAAATTATGTTACTCAGGTAGTCTTTCGTTTATCCTGTTTTCTGGCATACATTCCATTTCTAAGGCCAGATGTGTTTTCATCATTCCAACGTAAACAACATATTCTCAGTCCTGGATAAATAGTTTTTGTCCATTCTGCATTCACAATCTCAAACTTTGTTGTAGTATATTATGCATGTATATTGTTTCCACCATTTTTCTTTTCTTGAACTTGTGATTTCCTTGTCATAGTTCACTCATCTCACAAAATTTTCTCAGACTGCTCTTGTTTCCAATAGAAATTTGTATGCAATAATGTATCATATATAACTCTCTTTGTCTCTTTCCAAATTTGTGATTTGAGAAGTTATCAGTGTCTTATGTGTAGGGCACGCTGGAAACGCCACAATATTAACTGTACACCTCAGTCATAATTAGAGCGATCACTCCAAATTGGCCACCTGCTGCCAAAAATTTCCCTTAGATATAAATAGTCATGCACTTTTTCCTATCTTGTTGACTCGATGATTGTGGGGAAAGATGGCTCCTATTAACGTGGTGTTAAGATGTGTGATTCATAGATAAGTCTTATCAAAACACAGGGAGAAAATTAACGTCACAAAACGGCAGGGCATTAAGAGATGTCGCAAATTATTGTTCCATGAACCGTGATATTAACTCAAGATATGTCCCCGATTACGATGTTATATTTTTAAAGGCGAATACTGATTTCATGTGTTATTGCATGAGCAACTCATATTTTTAATATATTTGAATGTGTCAGGCCCTGTAGTTAAGGAAACAATGAGCTTGTTGCCGGTTTAATTCAGTACTAGTGTTGAAAGCTAGCAGTTCTAATATCTAATTCAGTACTGGTGTTGAAAACCTAATAACCTCTCACTAAGTAAATCAGCGGATATTAATAAGGTAGTGGTCTCTCCACTACTTTTTCGTAGTGGAGGGGATACAAATTCGAATTCTTTATACTGTTTAGGTGTTTCTTTACTTTGTATCGGTCTTTTAATCTATTTTAACATCTCTTTTTTTTAATTAAATTCTTGCTTCTCGATGTTTTTCGAATGAATCATAACCTCTCACTAATGTATGGTGAGTATAGTGAGTGTTAGATTCCAAATGAATTATAACCTCTCACTAAGTAAATCGTGACTATTAATAAGGTAATGGTCTCTCCACTATTTTTTGGAGTGGAGAGGATATAAATTCAAATTATTTATACTGTTTCAGTGTTTCTTTACTTAGTATTGGTCTCTTAATCTATTTTAACATCTCTTTTTTAATTATCGCTTCTCGTTGCTTTTTCCACGCGGCAATGAAATCACTTATCTACATAGCAAAGCCTAATCTATTGTGTTCATTTCAGCATGTATTAGAGGGAGGAAAATCACTAAAGCAGCCAAATTATCAAAAACTAGCTGGACAAGTTGTACAAATGAGCAAGCACAAGTTTGCATCAAACGTTATTGGAAAGTGTTTGGATCATGGTAGTTCTGCAGAGAGGATCTTCTGATTGAAGAAATACTGGGTCAAACTGAAGGAAATGACAATTTATTGGCAAGATTGGGTAGTTATAGATTATTTTCGTAAATTTCTGAGTTATGAAATTCTCTAACTTCTATCTTGAAATGATAATCCTTCTTGATTTTTAGATTATGTTCGTTTATTTAAGCTTTCCTGTTACGTCCTTGGAAATATTTTGCCTTTGTGGGTGAGTGACGGGTGGGTGTGAGCACTGTGAGGTGTTGGTTGGAGTATGGCTCTGTGCACTCTCATGCTTGTGCATGCATGCTTTCAAGAATACAAGGATGGAGGTTAGGCGGTCCTATACCACATGGCTGCCCTGAAATTTCAGAAAAAATCTGTTTTTTTTTCTTTTTGCATTTTTATTAAACTCCCTTCACGTCTTTTATATAGATGTCCCTGTTAAAAAAAACAGCTGCCTCCATCTCTGCATGTATGCATGCGTATATTTTAATTAACCTGTCAGAACTGATTGTGGAAGGATTTCTAGAAAGGGTTTGTAGTAGCTAACAAATATGTTAAGTTTGAAGGCCAGCTTAGACAGACTAAGTAGAAATCTTAAATGCCAAGTTGATTTATTAATAAATCTTTGACATAAGCTCTAGATATTTTCTAATAGGGATGTTGCCATGATTTTTGTTTAGTTATACTTTTTAGACTTTGGTGCAGGCCTTTATCACATCGTTTTCCTTTAAAGCATTATCCATTGGCTTCTCGACATTTTAATTTGAATTTCATGAACCTTTTCTGTTTATGTTAGCTAACATTGAGATTCATGTTGACGATGAGATTTGTGATATAGCAGGTTACTTGGATAGATATTGATGCAGTTTTGTTTCAGAAAGCAGTATTTCTGGTGTTTTGTCTTCTAGGTTATGATGTAAGATCAATTTGCAAAGTATGTGGTTCAGAAGATTCTTGAAACATGTAACGATAAACAGCGAGAGATCTTGCTTAATCGCGCAAGAGTCCACCCGCAAGCTCTCAAAAGTTACACCTATGGCATACACATTGTTGCACGGGTTGAACAATTATGTGGTGAAGGTACATTTTGTTCTCTTGGTACCGATGTTTTATAATTTTAATTCATAACTCTTTTATCTAATTTTAATCCACAACTCTTTTATCTTGCTAGAAAATTTATTTGCAGTCATTATTAAGTTGAAGATATGGTTTATGCAGCCCTGTCTTGTCAAATATTAGCTCTTCTCACAATTATTTGGTGCCTGCCTTGTGAGACCACCCAACTGTATTTCTACAAGGGATGAGCTCTGGTGTTAACCTTCACTTTTCTAACTTCCCAAATTGAGGATAATGCTAAATTTATTGCAAGCGATATACTACTTGCGACAATGTGCATGCGGTCATTTCCTCATTAATTGCAATCAGCCCATGTGTCTCTACTTTTAAAAGAAGCTTGTGTCTTGTACTACAAAGTTAGTGCCGAATTTGTAGTACACTTAGCTACCCCAAATGGTACCCCTAGTGCGTGACTCCATTCCCCGGCACAGGTTAATCCTCGTTGTTCATGTGTGTAAAGATATATTTCACTTATTCTTAGTCATGCCATATTTTCCTAGCGCTGTCATTCATGAAATTTGAACTCATATATATCTCATAAGGTAACTTACTGTTAAATGCCCTTACCTTTCTTTCTTCGTTTGCTGATGTAGTTTTTCGCCACATACTGTGTTTAGTTTTGTGCTGTAACCGAATTTGAACATTAATCAATATTACAGTGAGATATGTGATTAAGCTGATAATGGGGCACTGTCTCACTGCAATGTTGATCTACGTCCTATATTGGATATCAAATCAACAGAGATCTCTCCTATGGATGCATGCGGATTTTGTGGAATTTAGCATTAAGTACTTGCTCTGCGATTTGTTACCTGGGTTAGTTATCATGGGATCTTAAGAATTATGTTGCAATCTTTTCTTTATAATTTCTTTTTCCATGTTTGGAGGGGCAGCCAATTCATTGTGACTAAGATTGTATAGTTTGTTAATTTAGTTATATCAAACTTATTTGTTATAAAATATATTTTATTTAAAATTTAAAATAACTAAATTTTTTAGAAGTTTTTAAAAGTGAGTGGAAAAAATCGCCAATATCTTAATTCTCAAACAATTACGTAATCACATAACACATACAGATTTTCTAATTAAAAATGAATAACTATTTATAATCACTTCTTACATATTGAAATTAATTTTATTAAATTATTTTGATTTCTAGGATTTTCTAGGTTTTATCATTTTGGACTAAAAGAAATATCCTATAATTTATACTAAGTTTAAGCTAGTTATACCATAAACTACCAGGGACTTATGTAAAGATTGGAAACTTATCTATTATTGCATTTTTAATAGCAAACTCAAATTATGAAACTTCGGTGTGATATAAATACTTGCTTAAAATTACGACATTACACCAAGTCCTATCACTTTGAGGCAATAATAGTACAAATGCACTGACTTCCAAACCACGACAACCTATCATAATCTTGGTGCTAGGTGCGAATCTATATACAAAGTATCTAAACCAATTAAAATGGTTGAACTGTTATTCATGCTATCCTCAACCTAACATAGATCTTTTGAGTCACCATTTTAATAATTTCTTTTGTGGCAAACTATATCGATGCAGCGACTTAAAAACATGTATAATAGCTTAAAAATATAAAATTTAATATCATGGAGGATTACATCTAATAATTAAATGGCTTAAAAACTACATCCATCATAAGAGCAACAACTCTCCAACATTTACATAAAAAATAAAGTTATCAAAACTAACCTACATGTAACTCCATAAATATATAATTAGCATCAAAGCTTCTTCCCAATTTTGAATAGTTCATTCAAATCATTGGAAATGGCCATGGATATCTAAACAAGCTCCAAATATGACACCATGCTCTTCTCCATTGCCCTCAGCCTCGTCCTCATTGCTTCCATCCTCATTGCTCTCAACATCTTCCTTCCCCCTTCGGTTGGTATCAAACGGTCATCGTTCTTTGAAGGTAGAGAAAGGTATGACTATAATATTAATGAAAAATTATAAAGAGAAAGACATCGCAAATTGGAAGAATAATCGGCGGACTCTTTTGTTGTTAGTTCTTGTTGATAATGAATGAAAAAAAAAATTGTGGTGCAAAAGGAGGAGGAGAAGGAAGGTTTAACCATGGTGAAGAGGTGAATTGCTATAATTTTCCTATAGAAGGCCATGGAGAATGTCATGTTGAGAGATGAGGGTGATGGTTTGTATAGCTTCTAATTTATTCATGTAACATTCAAACTTCTCTTTAATTTTTTTCATGCACATTCGACTCTCATTTACTCTTTTAAAGATAACTCCCAACCCTTCAACTTTTATTTTATTTTTATGCATGCATTCAATTCTCATTTATCATGTCAAATATGACTTTCAATCTTAATTTCAGTATCTTTTATTCATATATAGTATACAATCAAAATTGTTGATTGAAAATTTTCAATGTTAACTCACAAATATACCCAAATTATTATCAGACTATACAAATGAGGAACAAAAATTATTTGGGATATGAATGGTTTGATGACATTTATATTGGATTAGTGAAGGGTTATAAAAAATAGAAGTTAATATCCATGGACCTTCTCACCGACTGGTGCTGCGCTTGGAGTAATAAGCGAAGAACAGTGGTTGGCGAACCATACCATAAGGTATATATAGGGCAACGTCACCCGAGGATTGGGGCCTTCAACAGCATCATCAGCCTTCAATCTCTTTCCTCTTCTAAAATTGACTTTACAGAAGTCCTTGGTCAATTTCCGGAGGCCGCTTTGAATACGGCATACCATGGTAGGTAATAAGCTCAATTTATGTCCGAACGCTAGTGCAACAGCGGGATACAATGTGTTGATTGAAAGACATTCTTGTGGAGCGGAAGGGACGACACATCTCTTTAGCCACACAGAGAGAAAATCAGCAAACACAGCACATCGGGAGAGTCCATGGGCTTCTTGCCAATGGTAACTCTCGAATCGCGTGCTCACTTGGAATCTCCTTTTAGGCTGCGTCGATTTGATGAACGGATCTCATTCTTAATTTCGGCTTGGACGTGGGAGAACGAACCTGAACTTTCTCATTTTTATCTAAGTTAACAAAAAGATAAAAAGCTCACGCCTTTATTCTAATGTTGGCTCTGAGCTTGCTCTTCTTCATGCAAAGATAATAGTGGCAAGCCAATTCTCGAAGGGTGTTGTACTGAGAAAGCCGCTCACGGCGAAGATCCTCCAATTCGGCGACCGCTGGAAAATACTCTTCATAGGACCTGTTACCCAGGGGTAGTCCCGACACATCCCACATCTCGTGCAGGGCCATGCCTATTCTACCATTCGGGGTGAAGAAGGTGCCGGTATCTGGGTTAAACAGCTCCAACATGGGGTAGAAGTTGGCAGGACTGATCTCGACCCCAAATTGCGTGGCTCGGATTGCCTGATAAAGGCCAATATGCTCTAGCCGATCCTTGAAGGTGTCAAGGATAAACGCAGTTAGTTTGCTCCACCATTGTGTCGGGCCGGGCTTAATCCATCCGGGCATCCGGAAGTTTGTTGGGGGATAATTACCCTGCACTTGGGTAAATCTATCTAGAAAGGTTTGCGCGCGACAGGGGTTCTCTCCGGCCGGAGGTTCTGGTCCCATCGTCCTGGGGAGAAGTACAGTAAATGCAATCGGTTTTCTTGATACAAAAGACTCCTTGGTGAATTTACCCGCAGTAATAGACGATTTCCAAGGCGCTAGTTGTCAATTCATCTGTCGATGTTTAGTAGCTGCTTCGAAATATCGAAGAGGGTAGTGACGATCAATCGACGTGAGATAACATTTTCTGTCACCTATCTCGAAAAGCCAAATGTGTTCATCCATACTCCACTCATGGGTTCTTTCGCGGGATCCCCAAACAAGAATACGGGTTTGTCTAGAGTAGACCCGGTGAGATTTGAGAATTGGGTATCCGTAATCATCTCACTCAATGTTCTGCTACTCCTCTCCAATATCAAATTCAAGCGGTCGGGGCTGTTGTCTGTAACTAGAGGGACTTTCTTAGAAGCTTGTGTCTTGTACTACAAAGTTAGTGCCGAATTTGTAGTACACTTAGCTTTACCCCCAAATGGTACCCCTAGTGCGTTACTCCATTCCCCGGCACAGGTTAATCCTCGTTGTTCATGTGCGTATCGATATATTTCACTTATTCTTAGTCATGCCATATTTTCCTAGCGCTGTCATTCATGAAATTTGAACTCATATATATCTCATAAGGTAACTTACTGTTAAATGCCCTTACCTTTCTTTCTTCGTTTGCTGATGTAGTTTTTTTTCGCCACATACTGTGTTTAGTTTTGTGCTGTAACCGAATTTGAACATTAATCAATATTACAGTGAGATATGTGATTAAGCTGATAATGGGGCACTGTCTCACTGCAATGTTGATCTACGTCCTATATTGGATATCAAATCAACAGAGATCTCTCCTATGGATGCATGCGGATTTTGTGGAATTTAACATTAAGTACATGCTCTGCGATTTGTTACCTGGGTTAGTTATCATGGGATCTTAAGGATTATGTTGCAATCTTTTCTTTATAATTTCTTTTTCCATGGTTGTGCTTTCCTCCTTTTATACTTTCTTTGAGCATAGGCTGTAATGTGGTCTTGAGCCTGGTACCTACCATAACCCCTGATTTACCAGTGCAACAAGCTTTGTTGGCCTTATCTTCATCATACTGATCACCAATTTAAAGTATTTTTGGATTCATCGGTAAGTACTTTCATAACTGTCTTCTATTAACGGGTATGATATTACCTTGCTAGTGGCCAACACGTGTAATAAAAATACTTTTCTTAAGATTGGATAATATTAATAATAAAATATACACTAAGAATGAGTAATTAGAACATTTAAACTGCTGTTTTGCGAATCATTATCATCTGTTTCTTAAGCAAATAATAAAATTACTCCCACTCATTCAAAACAACTTGAACGGAAATATAATACGTTAGTGGATCTCTTTAATAAATGAGGCCATGAGATGAAAGTAAACATGTCAATTGTAATTGGAAGATTTCCCAAAGGTTATCACAACGTTAGCCCTGCGGGAGGGTGCAGGAGGTTATCACAACCTTTCATATTTATTTAAGCAATGTTTTTAGGTATGTAGCTTTATGTGGTGTGCAGTATTAGAAAAGCTCTTCCTCTCAAAGTAGCCTACTGATCAGTAACTTCAGTGATATCCCTTTCAAGTTCGATCAATTTTTTAGGTTCACTCTCTAAATATTGTCTTTGATAGGAATATCTTACTCTGCTCAATGGTTAGCGTCTTGTTGAATGCAAAAGTTTGTAACTGCGCTTATTCTTTGTTTTCGCAGAAGCTAATTATGCTGCAGAATCATGATTATTCATACAGCGTTCCTGATGATGCAACCCGGACTGGTGTTTGGAGGGGCAGCCAATTCATTGTGACTAAGATTGTATAGTTTTTAGAGTCTCCTTTCTGAGGTAGTTTGACGTACAACAGAAAAAACATGGTCTTAATATATATGTGTATTATATCCTTTATGGTGGTTTGGCATAACATTGTATGTAATGAAAATCTTAGGTTAGGCCCCTGGCCATTATTATTGTTCTTCTAGTCTCTGTGTGACAAAAGTGTTGGTCAATCCTCGTTGGTTGTGCGGAACAAGGGAGCAGCTTTGCTTTGTGGCTTTGATTCTTCTTACAATATCAATCCTATGTTCAGGCAGCTTCTTATGATTGACATTATTATCAGTAGCAATTCTTGGGCTTTCCGTTGGTTATGGTTTAAGATTTTTATTTTTATTTTTATTTTTGTGAAATTTAAGAATCAATCATCACTAGAGCTGGTTGTGGTTTAAGATTTGCTGCTAGCTGCTGCGCGATCGCTGAGATTATGCCATTGATGCCTTTCAAAGTGTAGCATCCTTGAGCAATATATGAAATCAGTTGATGATGTTGAATTCATGATTTCGTTGATCTCTGCACTTGCCACAAGATCAAGCCGAAGATGTTTCGGTTTCGCTGAATTTGGACAATCACAACAATAACCAAATTCATTTTCCCATTTGAGGGGAATTGTCTTTTGGTAGCAAGATTATGACTTCTGGTGTTCAGGTTTTATGCGAATTCCCATGAACACGCCTTCAGTTACCTAGCTTAATGAGATATTTGCTGACTTAGCAATATGGCAGTTACAGTTCACTTGTGATTTCAAGCAGACAACCAATCATTTATCAGTGACGGTTAGGAGTTTGTCAATTTATTATGATCAACCAGCTTTATGATAGTGTAAGAAGTACATCATTACAGGAATGCATGCATATGACAAGCAGCTATATATCCAAATTCGCAGGCCACTTTCAGATAAAACCAATACAAACAACCAAGGTAGATTCTGCAACAAAGCACAGCATAATCTCCACGCCAATCTTCATCCATGGCCACGGCGACGGTCACGGTGGCCATGGCCACCACCACCACCACCGCGACGGCCACCGCTGCCACCACCACCACCGTAAGGGCCACTGCCACCACCACGGCGACGGCCACCGCCGCCACCACCACTGTAATGGCCACCACCACCACCACGGCGACGGCCACGGCGAGCGGGAGCTTGTCTTGGCGGCAGTTTCCCAATCGTGATCATGGAATTGTTTTGGCACCCCTTATATGTTGGGTAGCCGCAATCTACGAGATTAAAGTCTAAATCAAGGCTGAGGTAGACTTGGTAGAATAACAATTCAGGCTGCAGGTTGGGTGTCGTCTCGATCACTGCTTGAATGCAGGGTTTCTTCCCAATAATATCCTGCATCCGTTGCACTAGATCAGTAGATCATGTGCCATCATCTTCGGGTTAGAAGTAGAAAGGTCCAGCAGCAAATCCTCCAGGCAACCCTTATACCTTTTACAGAGCTGTATTTTCATTTTAAAATAAAATGACTTGTAATCTTCACCTTCAGCAGCCTTGGACTTTAGAGAGAGAGCAGTCATCTTAAAAAAAATACTCGAAAAAATTTGACTAAGTTCAGCCCTAAGTTCAGCTGTCAACTGCATGGAGAAACGAACACAAAGAGAGATCAGGTTATCTCTTCAGAAAATTTACATATAATAATTAATAGTTTGTCAAAATTTGCCAAAATCTTACCTCCGTACGAGCATCCAATTTGTCAACGCTGCGATCACCAGCTTTAGTATGTAGAGGTGTATATGAACCATTCACCATGAAGATCGCCCATAATCCATGGGGAACTAGCATATCTGTAATGAGCTCTCCTTTAGAAGTATACAACCTCAAGCCATCTTTAGGGTACCTTTCCTTGGCTCCAGAAAATCACTGAGAAAAACAGAAAAAGTTAGTCCATCAAATTGAATTAATTAAAAATACCCGCAATTTATAAAAGCAATATAAATTACCTCGAAGACCAAATAATATACTACATGCGGTCCTTCACCAGCCACTCTACCTCCGCCACAACCCGAGGAACCTCCATATATTCCCGTCACCGGATCACCGCCTCTTCCTCTTCCCTGTCCACCTTTCACTTTGTCACCAGCACCTCCCTTGATCCCCACATTCTGGGATCGATTAGCCCCTCCACTGGACGAGGGCTCCCCTTCCATCAAACGTGCAACCCTCCATCACCACCTCCACTGCCAATAGGGATTTCTCTCTTCCTCTTCCCCTGTCCATATTTCACTTCGCCATCAGCACCTCCACCACCATGTCCACTGCCACCTCTACTCCTCTTCCTTTTCCCCATATTTTCTACTAACAACTGTCATTAAAAAATCAAACTAGATTTAGAACATAAAACTAACAACATATCAGAATTCATCAGTACTTCAAAATCATCGATTTGAGATCTCAAAGAGATCAAAGTCCGAAATATAGAGGGAGACAGTGGGGTCCGCTAAATACAGTTAAGAGAATTATTTCTCTTTTCTACCCTTAATAAGTAGGTGCTTTCCAGGATTCTTTTGGGTATTTGGTAATTGCAGAAGGGAAGGGTCACTCATCGTGGCGGGATAAATAAGGAAATCTTCGGGTGATCTCTCCAAACAAAATCCAAAAAAAATAAATAAATCTCAGACCGAGTGATCTCTCCAAACCAAATCTCAGACCGACTGATCTCTCCAAATAGAGAGAAGAATCGGGAAAAAAGTTCCAGCAAACCGCAAAAATAACAATCTAAGACAGAAAAAAATTCAACTTGATAAAACTCTGATAGATCTAAGACGAAGATCGAAGAGAAAAATTTATACCTAGAGAGAGATCCACAATTAAAATCGGAGTGACAGAACTCATCAATATTCTTACCGATTTCACTCAAGATCTCAAAGAGATCAAAGTCTGAAATATAGAAAAATTTAAAAGAAAAAAAACTGGAACAATTATGAGCGAGATCTCAAAGAGATCAAAGTCCAAAATAAAGCAAAATTTATCTCACTAGAACATTGAGGAGTGAGATCTCACCGGAGAGAAAAAGACCTCGGCAATTTCTAGAGAGAGAGAAGAGTGGATTCAGAGAGAGAGAGAGAGAGAGAGAGAGCAGAGCTGATTCAAGAAATGTTGAGGGAGAGAGTTTATATAGACCGAAGTGATGGTACTAGGGCAGCAGACAGTGGGGTTCGTGATTTCACAGTTAAGAGAATTATTTCTCTTTTCTACCCTTAATAAGGATGTGCTTTCCAGAATTCTCTTGGATATTTTGGTAATTGCAGAAGGGAAGGGTCACTCGTCTCGGCGGGAAACATATAAGAATGCTCGCTGATCTTAACGAGATCTCATACCGAGTGATATCCCCAAATAAAATCCAAAAAAAAAGAGATCTCAAACCGAGTGATCTCTCCAAATAGAGAGAAGAGAAGAATCAGGGGGGAATCCAAAAAAAATCCAAATAGAGAAAGAGAGAGATCCGCAATTAAAATCGGAGTGACAGAACTCATCAATATTCTTGAGAGGGGGGGGAGGCGCGCGGAAAGGATTGAAGAAATGAGGGAAGGAGAGTGTTTATATAGGGAACGGAATGGTCCGAGCACGCGTGCATGCTGACGTGGATAACAGAAATTTACCTGTGTCTATTTACGGGTCACGTGAAAAGGGATGGGAGTAGTTTATTTGGACGCTTAGTGTGTTAATGACTAAATATTAGTTGTCATTGGCTCTTATTTAGTTGAGTTGTTACGTCATTGAATACCAAACTAGTGTTCATTTATGCGCTAAAGTATTAATCTAATGCCGGCATGAAGGGCGCAAGTGGGGCCCAACAGTTAGGGATGAAAGAGTTTATACAGATAGATAGTGGGGTTCTCTAAACGCAGTTAAAAGAATTATTACTCTCTTCTACCCATAATAAGCAGGTGCTTTTCAGGATTCTTTTGGGTATTTTTGTAATTGCAGAAGGGAAGGGTCACTCATCTTGGTGGGAAACATATGTGAATCTTCACCAATCTTAACAAGATCTCAAACCGAGTTGATGTCAAAACCTTAATAGTAAATATTTGAATCAGCTCGAAATCAAGAGTAGAAATCGAAAAAACAAAGATCGATTTCCTCTGATCTCAGACCGAGAGACCTAAGCTGGATGGAGCCACAACAAGGATCAAAAGAAAACTTGAAGATGGAAAATAATTTTATTTGTTAACTGAGAGATCTAAGATGGAGACCTAGAGAGAGAACCACAATTAAAATTGGAAAAGAAAGTTTTAGTTTGATAGAAATCACCTATGTTACCGATCTTAACGACGGAGTTCTAGAGAGAGAGAGATGGAGAGAGAGAGAGGATTGAATATAAGTGAGGGAGTGGATTGAAGAAATGAGGGAGGAGAGTATACATATAGGGAACATGATGGTCCTAGCGCGTAGGTGCTGACGTGGATAACAGAATTTATCTGTCCATTTGCCCATAATACAAGGGTCACGTGAAAAGGGATGGAGGTGCATTTATTCACTCTTACTTATTTACTTTATGGGGAGTAGTTTATTTGGACGCTTAAGTTAATTTTAGGTGCATATTAATGATTAAACGTTAGGGTGACTGAGAGTTGAACACTCGGTCCATCGCAAATTCGCAATGGTTAGAGAGAGAGAGAGAGAGAGAGAGAGAGAGAGAGAGAGAGAGAGAGAAGAGAAGAGAAGGAGAAAGTGAGAGAGTTGAATACAATATGCATCCCAATGGAAGGTGAGAGAGTTGCATAACTAATAGGATTTGAGGAAACATGACTAAAGAATAATTTTGATGATTTGAGGGACTAATTCAAAATATTAACCTTGTAAGGAACCAATATGAAAAAATCCCTTATTATATAATAGTAACAGTATATTTTTGAAAACAACTATTTTAAGGGTACATAGGAAAGACACCTACATTTTGTACTTTGAGAGGAATATATACTAGAGACAAAATGTCACCTTGACAGCCGGGAATTAATCAAATATGGATAAAGATTAGTATAGAAATTTCAATGTTGTTCGGTATATTTTCAAGTTAGTGTAATAGTTGGGTAAATAACAATTGCAATGATTTGAGGGACTGATGCCAAAATATGGAAGACTTAACGGACTAACGGCGACAAAAACCCGATTATATTTGCTTATATCTAAAATAATCAATAAGAAGTAATAAACGGACTCAGCTCCAAACCCAATAAGAAAATTAACGTCTCAAACAGAATAGTTAATGGGCAAAGCTCAGCAACAAGTTTACAATGTAAGCTTCCTAACTTCTTTCTCTTTGAATTTGGGTGCTCAAAAGCTTGCCATTGTTGTTAGGTGGCTCCATACTTTCTATCTTCGCATTTCATTTAGATACTACTAAATAGTTTTTCGATTCCCTCTATACACTACAATCGATGCAACGCCATATATGGATGGCAGATCAAGGAACGTTAGGGGCAGGTGAGTGAGTTTAAGACTCTGTTGGTCGCCATGGCCAAGCGAGCGAGGGGAGAGAGTTGAATATTGGATCGATGCACTGCCATATGGATGGCCGATCGAGCCTTAGAGTTAGGATGAGTGAGTCCACCATGGCAGTGATCGAAGAAGTTGTTATCATGGAGGAGGAGACGGTTATGGATAGGTTGACGTGGCTAACAGAAAAAGATTCTTTCAGGGCTTTACCAGTTTACCCTCAAAGCTGAGAAATTATTCCTTGGGGGAGAATGGAGGCGGTTATCTAATATTTTAAATATTTTTGAATATTTATGGATAAGGAAGTATAGATAATAATTTGAGGAATTAGCAGTAGATCATGTGCCATCATCTTTGGGTTAAAAGTAGAAAGGTCCAGCAGCAAATCCTCCAGGCAACTCTTATACCTTTTACAGAGCTGTATTGTCATTTAAAAATAAAATGACTTGTAATATTCACCTTCAGCAGCCTTAGACTTTACAGAAAGGGCGGCGGGGTGTGCATGATTGTACCAGGCTTTCTCCCATAGCTGTTCGTAAGTCATCTTAAAAAAATACTCGGAAAAATTTGACTAAGTTCAGCGCTAAGTTCCGCTGTCAACTGCATGGAGAAATGAACACAAAGAGAGATCAGGTTATCTCTTCAGAAAATTTACATATAATAATTAATAGTTTGCTAAAATTTGCCAAAATCTTACCTCCTTACGAGCATCCAATTTGTCAACGCTGCGATCACCAGCTTTAGTATGCAGAGGAGTATATGAACCATTCTCCATGAAGATTGCCCATAACCCATGGGGAACTAGCATATCTGCAATGAGCTCTCCTTTAGAAGTATACAACCTCAAGCCATCTTTAGGGTACCTTTCCTTGGCTCCTGAAACCCACTGAGAAAAACAGAAAACGTTTGTCCATCAAATTGAATTAATTATAAATACCTGTAATTTATAAAAGCATTCTAAATTATCTCGAAGACCAAATAATATACTACATGTGGTCCTTCACCAGCCACTCTACCTCCGGCACAACCCGAGGAACCTCCAATATAATTTTGTCAATGGATTTCCACTGCCCATAGGGATTTCTCTCTTCCTCTTTTCCTATCCACCTTTCACTTTGCCACCAGCATCTCCCTTGATCCCCACATTCTGGGATCGATCAGCCCCTCCACTTGACGAGGGCTCCTCTTCCATCAAACGTGCAACACCTCCATCACCACCTCCACTGTCCATAGGGATTTCTCTCTTCCTCTTCCACTGTCCACCTTTCACTTTGCCACCAGCACCTCCCTTGATCCCTACATTCCGATCGGGCCCTTCTATCGATGGTTCCTTCCACAAACGCAACACCTCCATCACCACCTCCACTATCCTATAGGGATTTCTCTCTTCATCTTCCCCTGTCCACCTTTCACTTTGCCACCAGCACCTCCCTTGATCCCCACATTCGATCGAGCAAGCCTCTCCTTCCACAACGCAACACCTCCATCACCACCTCCACCGTCTTCTCCCATATCCACCTTTCACTTTGCCACCAGCACCTCCCTTGATCCCCACATTCTGGGATCGATCAGCCCCTCCACTGGATGAGGGTTCCCCTTCCGTCAAACGTGCAACACCTCCATCACCACCTCCACTGCCCATAGGGATTTCTCTCTTCCTCTTCCCCTGTCCACCTTTCACTTTGCCACCAGCACCTCCCTTGATCCCCACATTCGATCGATCATCCTCCACCGGATGGTTCCTTCCGCAACGTGCACCACCTCCATCACCACCTCCAATGCCCATAGGGATTTCTCTCTTCCTCTTCCCCTGTCCACCTTTCACTTTGTCACCAGCACCTCCCTTGATCCCCACATTCCGATCGACGCCTCTTCCACCGACGCAGGTTCCCCTTCCGTCAAATGTGCAACCCCTCCATCACCTCCTCCACTGCCCATAGGGATTTTTCTCTTCCTCTTCCCCTGTCCACTTTTCACTTCGCCATCAGCACCTCCACCACCATGTCCACTACCGCCTCTACTCCTCTTCCTTTTCCCCAAATTTTCTACTAACAAATGGCATTAAAAAATTAAATTAGATTAAGAACATAAAACTAACAACATATCAGAATTCATCAGTACTTCAAAATCATCGATTTGAGATCTCAAAGAGATCAAAGTCCGAAATATAGAGGGAGACAGTGGGGTCCGCTAAATGCAGTTAAGAGAATTATTTTTCTCTTCTACCCTTAATAAGCAGGTGCTTTCTAGGATTCTTTTGGATATTTGGTAATTGCAAAAGGGAAGGGTCACTCATCGTGGCGGGAAAAATATGGAAATCTTCACCCAAGTGATCTCTCCAAACAAAATCCAAAAAAAAAATAATATCTCAGACCGAGTGATCTCTCCAAACCAAATCTCATACCGAGTGATCTCTCCAAATAGAGAGAAGAATCGAGAAAAAAAGTTCTAGCAAACCGCAAAAATAACAATCTAAGATGGAAAAAATTCAACTTGATAAAACTCTAATGGATCTAAGACTAAGATTGAAGAGAAAATTTATACCTAGAGAGAGATCCACAATTAAAATTGGAGTGACGAACTCATCAATATTCTAACGGATCTCACTCAAGGTCTCAAAGAGATCAAAGTCCAAAATATAGAAAAATTTAAAAGAAAAAAACTAGAACAAGTTATGAACGAGATCTCAAAGAGATCAAAGTTCAAAATAAAGCAAAATTTATCCGACTAGAACATTGAGGAGTGAGATCTCACCGGAGAAAAAAGACCTCGGTAATTTCTAGAGAGAGAGAAGAGTGGATTGAGAGAGAGAGAGAGAGCGGTGATTCAAGAAATGTGGAGGAGAGAGTTTATATAGACCAAGGAGATGGTACTAGGGTAGCTGCATGTGAGGTTCATGATTTCAGCAGCTTAAGAGAATTATTTTCTCTTCTACCCTTAATAAGCAGGTGCTTTCCAGGATTCTTTTGGGTATTTGGTAATTGCAGAAGGGAAGGGTCACTCATCGTGGCGGGAAAAATATGGAAATCTTCACCCAAGTGATCTCTCCAAACAAAATCCAAAAAAAAAATAATATCTCAGACCGAGTGATCTCTCCAAACCAAATCTCATACCGAGTGATCTCTCCAAATAGAGAGAAGAATCGAGAAAAAAAGTTCTAGCAAACCGCAAAAATAACAATCTAAGATGGAAAAAATTCAACTTGATAAAACTCTAATGGATCTAAGACGAAGATTGAAGAGAAAAATTTATACCTAGAGAGAGATCCACAATTAAAATTGGAGTGACAGAACTCATCAATATTCTAACGGATCTCACTCAAGGTCTCAAAGAGATCAAAGTCCAAAATATAGAAAAATTTAAAAGAAAAAAAACTAGAACAGTTATGAACGAGATCTCAAAGAGATCAAAGTTCAAAATAAAGCAAAATTTATCTGACTAGAACATTGAGGAGTGAGATCTCACTGGGAGAAAAAAAGACCTCGGTAATTTCTAGAGAGAGAGAAGAGTGGATTCAGAGAGAGAGAGAGAGAGCAGGGCTGATTCAAGAAATGTGGAGGGAGAGAGTTTATATAGACCAAGGAGATGGTACTAGGGTAGCAGACAGTGAGGTTCGCGATTTCGCAGTTAAGAGAATTATTTCCCTCATCTACCCTTAATAAGGATGTGCTTTCTAGGATTCTTTTGGATATTTTGGTAATTGCAGAAGGGAAGGGTCACTCGTCTTGGCGGGAAACATATAGGAATGCTCGCTGATCTTAACGAGATCTCAGACCGAGTGATATCTCCAAATAAAATAAATAAAAAGAGATCTCAGACTGAGTGATCTCTCCAAATAGAGAGAAGAGAAGAATCGAGGGAAAATCCAAAAAAAAAAAATCCAAATAGAGAAAGAGAGAGATCCGCAATTAAAATCGGGGTGACAGAACTTATCAATATTCTTACCGATCTCACTCAAGACTCTGAGAGAATTCTAGAGAGAGGGGGAGAGAGACAGAAAGAGAGATATATATATATAGAGAGAGAGAGGAGGCGCGCGGAAATGATTGAAGAAATGAGGGTAGGAGAGTGTTTATATAGGGAACGGAATGGTCCGAGCACGTGCTTGCTGACGTGGATAACAAAAATTTACCCGTGTCTATTTACGGGTCACGTGAAAAGGGATGAGAGTAGTTTATTTGGACGCTTAGGGTGTTAACGATTAAACATTAGTTGTCATTGGCTCTTATTTAGTTGAGCTGTTACGTCGTTGAATACCAAGCTAGTGTTCATTGATGCGCTAAAGTATTAATCTTATGTCGGCATGAAGGGTGCAAGTGGGGCCCAACGGTTAGGGATGAAAGAGTTTATACAGATAGATAGCAGGGTCCGCTAAACGTAGTTAAGAGAATAATTTCTCTCTTCTACCCTTAATAAACAGGTGCTTTCCAGGATTCTTTTGGGTATTTTTGTAATTGCAAAAGGGAAGGGTCACTCATCTTGGCGGGAAACATATGGGAATCTTCGCCGATCTTAATGAGATCTCAAACCAAGTTGATGTCAAAACCTTAATAGTAAACATTTGAATCAGCTCGAAATCAAGAGTAGAAATTGAAAAAAACAAAGATCGATTTCCTCTGAACTCAGACCGAGAGACCTAAGCTTGATGGAGCCACAACATGGATCAAAAGAAAACTTTAAGATGGAAAATAATTCGATTTGTTAACTGAGAGATCTAAGATGGAGACCTAGAGAGAGAACCACAATTAAAATAGGAAAAGAAAATTTTAGTTTGATAGAAATCACCTATGTTACCAATCTTACCAACAGAATTCTAGAGAGAGAGATGGAGAGAGAGAGAGAGGATTGAATATAAGTGAGGGAGTGGATTGAAGAAATGAGGGAGGAGAGTATACATATAGGGAACAGGATGGTTCCAGTGTGTAGGTGCTGATGAGGATAACAAAATTTATCTGTCCATTTGCCCATCATACGAGGGTCACGTGAAAAGGGATGGAGGTGCATTTATTCACTCTTACTTATTTTCTTTATGGGGAGTAGTTTATTTGGACGCTTAAGTTAATTTTAGGTGCATATTAATGATTAAACATTAGGGTGACTGAGAGTTGAACACTCAGTCCATCACAAATTTGCAATGGTTAGAGAGAGAGAGAGAGAGAGAGAGAGAGAGAGAGAGAGAGAGAGAGAGAGAAGAAGAAGAAGAAGGAGAAGGTGAGAGAGTTGAATACAAGATGCATCGCCATGGAAGGTGAGAGAGTTGCATAACTAATAGGATTTAAGGAAACACGACTAAAGAATAATTTTGATGATTTGAGGGACTAATTCAAAAATTAACCTTGTAAGGAACCAATATGAAAAAATCCCTTATTATATAATAGTAACAGTATATTTTTGAAAACAACTATTTTAAGGGTACATATGAAAGACACCTACATTTTGTACTTTGAGAGGAATATATACTAGAGATAAAATGTCACCTTGATAAACCGGAACTAATCAAATATGGATAAAGATTAGTATAGAAATTTCAATATTGTTCGTATATTTTCAAGTTAGTGTAATAGTTGGGTAAATAACAATTGCAATGATTTTAGGGACTGATGCCAAAATATGGAAGATTTAACGGACTAATGGGGAAAAAACCTGATTATATTTGCATATATGTAAAATAATCAATAAGAAGTAATAAGCGGACTCAGCTCCAGAAAATTAACGTCTCAAACAAAACAGTTAATGGGCAAAGCTTAGCAACAAGTTAACAATGTAAGCTTCCTAACTTCTTTCTCTTTGAATTTGGGTGCTCAAAAGCTTGCGATTGTTGTTAGGCGGCTCCATACTTTCTATCTTCGCGTTTCATTTAGATGCTACTAAATAGTTTTTCGATTCCCTCTATACACTACAATCGATGCAACGCCATATATGGATGGCGGATCGAGGAACGTTAGGGGCAGGTGAGTGAGTTTAAGACTCCGTTGGTCGCCATGGCCAAGCGAGCGAGGGGAGAGAGTTGAATATTGGATCGATGCACTGCCATATGGATGGCCGATCGAGCCTTAGAGTTAGGATGAGTGAGTCCACCATGGTAGTGATTGAAGAAGTTGTTATCATGGAGGAGGAGACGGTTATGGATAGGATGACGTGGCTAACAGAAAAAGATTCTTTTAGGGCTTTACCAGTTTACCCTCAATGCTCAGAAATTATTCCATAGGGGAGAATGGAGGCGGTTATCTAATATTTTCAAAATTTTTGAATATTTATGGATAAGGAAGTATGGATAATAATTTGAGGAATTAGCAGTAGATCATGTGCCATCATCTTTGGGTTAGAAGTAGAAAGGTCAAGCAGCAAATCCTCCGGGCAACCCTTATACCTTTTACAGAGCTGTATTTTCATTTTAAAATAAAATGACTTGTAATCTTCACCTTCAGCAACCTTAGACTTTAGAGAGAGGGCGGTGGGTGTGCATGATTGTACCAGGCTTTCTCCCACAGCTGTTCGTCAGTCATCTTAAAAAAAATACTCGCAAAAATTTGACTAAGTTCAGCCCTAAGTTTAGCTCTCAACTGCATGGAGAAACGAACACAAAGAGAGATCAGGTTATCTCTTTAGAAAATTTACATGTAATAATTAATAGTTTGCCAAAATTTGCCAAAATCTTACCTCCTTACAAGCATCCAATTTTTCAACTCTGCGATCTCTAGCTTTAGTATGTAGAGGTGTATATGAACCATTCTCCATGAAGATCGCCCATAACCCATGGGGAACTAGCATATCTGTAATGAGCTCTCCTTTAGAAGTATACAACCTCAAGCCATCTTCAGGGTACATTTCCTTGGCTCCTGAAACCCACTGAGAAAAGAGAAAAAGTTAGTCCATCAAATTGAATTAATTATAAATACCCGCAATTTATAAATACATTCTAAATTACCTCGAAGACCAAATAATATCCTACATGCGGTCCTTCACCAGCCACTCTACCTCCACCACCACCCGAGGAACCTCCAATATATTATGTCACTGGATTTCCACTGCCCATAGAGATTTCTCTCTTCCTCTTCCCCTTCCCATGTCCACCTTTCACTTTGCCACCAGCACCTCCCTTGATCCCCACATTCGATCGACGCCTTCCACCGGATGAGGGTTCCTTCCACAAACGTAACACCTCCATCACCACCTCCACTATCCAAAGGGATTTCTCTCTTCCTCTTCCCCTGTCCACCTTTCACTTTGCCACCAGCACCTCCCTTGATCCCTACATTCTGGGATCGATCAGTCCCTCCACTGGATGAGGGTTCCCCTTCCGTCAAACGTGCAACACCTCCATCACCACCTCCACTGCCCATAGGGATTTCTCTCTTCCTCTTCCCCTGTCCACCTTTCACTTTGCCACCAGCACCTCCCTTGATCCCCACATTCGATCGACGCCTTCCACCGGATGAGGGTTCCTTCCACAAACGTAACACCTCCATCACCACCTCTACTGCCCATAGTAATTTCTCTCTTCCTCTTCCCCTGTCCACCTTTCACTTTGCCACCAGCACCTCCCTTGATCCCTACATTCGATCGACGCCTTCCACCGGATGAGGGTTCCTTCCACAAACGTAACACCTCCATCACCACCTCCACTGCCCATAGGGATTTCTCTCTTCCTCTTCCCCTGTCCACCTTTCACTTTGCCACCAGCACCTCCCTTGATCCCCACATTCAAGGATCGATCAGCCCCTCCACTGGACGAGGGTTCCCCTTCCGTCAAACGTGCAACACCTCCATCACCACCTCTACTACCCATAGGGATTTCTCTCTTTCTCTTTCTCTTCCCCTATTCACCTTTCACTTTGCCACCAGCACCTCCCTTGATCCCCACATTCTAGGATCGATCAGCCCTTCCACTGGATGAGGGTTCCCCTTCTGTTAAACGTGCACCACCTCCACTGCCCATAGTGATTTCTCTCTTCCCCTTCCCCTGTCCACCTGTCACTTTGCCACCAGCACCTCCCTTGACCCCTACATTCGATCGACGCCTTCCACCGGATGAGGGTTCCTTCCACAAACGTAACACCTCCATCACCACCTTTGCTGCCCATAGGGATTTCTCTCTTCCTCTTCTCCTGTCCACCTTTCACTTTGCCACCAGCACCTCCCTTGATCTCCACATTCTGGGATCGATCAGCCCCTCCACTGGATGAGGGTTCCCCTTCCGTCAAACTTGCAACACCTCCATCACCACCTCCACTGTCCATAGGGATTTCTCTCTTCCTCTTTCCCTGTCCACCTTTCACTTCGCCATCAGCACCTCCACCACCATGTCCACTGCCGCCTCTACTCCTCTTCCTTTTCCCCATATTTTCTACTAACAACTGTCATTAAAAAACCAAATTAGATTAAGAACATAAAACTAACAACATATCAGAATTCATCAGTACTTCAAAATCATCGATTTGAGATCTCAAAGAGATCAAAGTCCAAATATAGAGGGAGACAGTGGGGTCCGCTAAATGCAGTTAAGAGAATTATTTCTCTCTTCTACCCTTAATAAGCAGGTGCTTTCCAGGATTCTTTTGGGTATTTGGTAATTGCAGAAGGGAAGGGTCACTCATCGTGGCGGGAAAAATATGAAAATCTTCGCCCAGGTGATCTCTCCAAACAAAATTTAAAAAAAAACCAAATCTCAGACCGAGTGATCTCTCCAAACCAAATCTCAGACCGAGTGATCTCTCCAAATAGAGAGAAGAATCGGGAAAAAAAGTTTCAGCAAACCGCAAAAATAACAATCTAAGACGGAAAAAAATTCAACTTGATAAAACTCTGATAGATCTACGATGGAGATCAAAGAGAAAAATTTATACCTAGAGAGAGAGATCCACAATTAAAATCGGAGTGACAGAACTCATCAATATTCTTACCGATCTCACTCAACATCTCAAAGAGATCAAAGTATGAAATATAGAAAAATTTAAAAGAAAAAAAAAACTAGAACAGTTATGAATGAGATCTCAAAGAGATCAAAGTCTAAAATAAAGCAAAATTTATCTCACTGGAACATTGAGGAGTGAGATCTCACCGGGAGAGAAAAAGACCTCGGCAATTTCTAGAGAGAGTGAAGAGTGGATTCAAAGGGGAGAGAGAGAGAGAGAGAGAGAGAGAGAGAGAGGAGGCGCAGAAAGGATTGAAGAAATGAGGGTAGGAGAGTGTTTATATAGGGAACGGAATGGTCCGAGCGCGTGCGTGCTGACGTGGATAACAGAAATTTACCGTGTCTATTTACCGGTCACGTGAAAAGGGATGGGAGTAGTTTATTTGGATGCTTAGGGTGTTAATGATTAAACATTAGTTGCCATTGGCTCTTATTTAGTTGAGTTGTTACGTCGTTGAATACCAAGCTAGTGTTCATTTACGCGCTAAAGTATTAATCTAATGTCGCAATGAAGGGCGCAAGTGGGACCCAACGGTTAGGGATGAAAGAGTTTATACAGATAGATAGCGGGGTTCGATAAATGTAGTTAAGAGAATTATTTCTCTCTTCTACCCTTAATAAGTAATTGCTTTCCAGGATTCTTTTGGGTATTTTTGTAATTGCAGAAGGGAATGGTCACTCATCTTGGCGGGAAACATATGGGAATCTTCGCCGATCTTTACGAGATCTCAAACCGAGTTGATGTCAAAACCTTAATAGTAAACATTTGAATCAGCTCGAAATCAAGAGTAGAAATTGAAAAAAACAAAGATCGATTTCCTCTGATCTCAGACTGAGAGACCTAAGCTGGATGGAGCCACAACAAGGATCAAAAGAAAACTTTAAGATGGAAAATAATTCGATTTGTTAACTGAGAGATCTAAGATGGAGACCTAGAGAGAGAACCACAATTAAAATTGGAGAAGAAAATTTTAGTTTGATAGAAATCACCTATGTTACCGATCCTACCGACATTTTGTACTTTGATTAGTATAGAAATTTCAATGTTGTTGGGTATTTTTTCAGGGTACATATGAAAGGAATATATATCCTAGAGACAAAATGTCACATTGACAGCTGGGAATTAATCAAATATGGATAAAGATTAGTATAGAAATTTCAATGTTGTTTGGTATATTTTCAGGGTACATATGAAAGACACCTACATTTTATACTTTGAGAGGAATATATACTAGAGACAAAATGTCACCTTGACAGCTGGGAATTAATCAAATATGGATAAAGATTAGTATAGAAATTTCAATGTTGCTCGGTATATTTTTCAAGTTAGTGTAATAGTTGGGTAAATAACAATTGCAATGCTTTGAGGGACTGATGTCAAAATATGGAAGACTTAACGGACTAACGGTGAAAAAAACCCGATTATATTTACTTATATCTAAATAATCAATAAGAAGTAATAAACGGACTCAGCTCCAAACCCAATAAGAAAATTAACATCTCAAACAAAACAGTTAATGGGCAAAGCTCAACAACAAGTTTATAATGTAAGCTTCCTAACTTCTTTCTCTTTGAATATGGGTGCTCAAAAGTGATAGGAAAATAAATGATTGCCTCCTAAAGTTGTAAGTATACAACTTACCAAGTTATAGTATAAAAATTATCGATCCCACGAGGAAGGGGAAAGTATGAGTTTTGGTCAATATTGATTCTTATGTTGTGTGTGACAAATTAGGAGTGGTAAATAATGTGAATGTGGATGTGAAGAGATTAGAAGAGTGAATGCGATTATGTGCAAAAGAGGAGAAAATGAAGTTGAGAAGGTGGTTGTGGTTTTATGCACATAATAACAAAACTAGGTTTGAGATTATATGCATATGGAAGGAATATGAGATTGAGAGAGAAGTAAAAAATCAATGAAATCAAAGATCAAGAATAGAGGAAAATAAACAAACAAATGAAAAGCAAGAAAGAGAAGAAGGAATAAAGAAGATTAAGAAAGTAAAGAAAATAAAATCAAAACAAGAGAGCGAGAAGCAAAGGAAAATAAAATCAAAACAAGAGAGCGAGAAGCAAAGGAAAATAAAATCAAAACAAGAAAATTAAGAATAAAGATGAAAATAAAGAAAGTAAAAGATGGATGATTGATTTAAGATAGGGGGAGTCTAGAGTAGATTCACTTAGCTAATCTCAATCTCACAAGAGTGAGTAGGATATGAAGCTAGTTTCAAACAATCTCTAGAGATCCCCAATTATGATCTCCATGAACAAAAGAAAAGAGAAAAAACAAAGCGACAAATAAAGAGCAAAATAAATAAGATAAAATATGGAGGATAATTAAAGATGGCGGAATCTAGAATAGATCCACTTAGCAAATCTCAATCTCACAAAAATGAGTTGGATATAAAAGCTAGTTTCAAACAATCTCTAGGGATTCAATTAAAGGCTCCACACTTAGAAAAGTGATAATTCCTGATAATCACAATTTAATTATAATTTTATACTCTCATTACCTATTTTATATGAATAAATATCCCGCTAATAACTGTTTTATCTTAATTTGCAGGCTAATGGAGTATTATTGAATAAGAGCCCAAATGAAGATTATTTCAAGCCAAAAGATCTCTAATGAAGCCCAGAATACCTAAATCTAAAACCCACGACTAAGTTTAGAAGCAAAATCTCAACACACATCACTTTCTTGGATGGTCAACCGCAAAGAAAAGACAATATCTCTCAATCCGGAAAGCAAAATTCAACATATTATATATAAAAATCGCCTATCTCGACGAGACAGAGCCATCCAAATTACTAGATTCTCAAAATTTCATCAGCAGCAGTGGGTTATGATAGAAATCCGAATTTAAGTGATATATATTTAATTATTTGAAGGCCAAGTTAAATTCTAAGAAGCCCAAGAGCATTTAAGAAAAGCCCAAGAGTCTTAAAGGAATTAAATATAAAAGAAATAAAGCCCACAAAGCTCATCTCTCAAGGATTAAATCAATGGTCTAGATTATTTGGAGAGATCCTATAGCTATGAGGATTGTTTAGGGGCTAACCTAAATTCTATGGTTGTGAGTGTTACTTGGGGGCCAAGGCAAATCCAAAGGTTGTGAGAGATTCTTGTTATCTATAAATAGAGGGATAGAGTGAGGGCTTGAGATTGTAAAATATTTTGTAAAAACTCCATTTGGAGAGGAGGGTTACTCTTAATTGAGAAGACCTTCCAAAAATTATAACTTTTATTACACAATAAATAAAATTTTTCACCCCTTCAATTTCCTTTCTCTTCTCTTTGTCCAAGGACCAAAAGGAGGATGAAGATGAATTAGGAATTGTGGGTTTCTCTTTATTTCTTTTCTCTTCTTTATTTTCTTGTTTGTACAATAGATTTACTTTCATGCAATTTACTTTCTTGCAATTTACTTTCATGCAATTTAATTCTATGCAATTTACTTTCATGTCTTGTCTTTAATTCATAGATTAGATTTACTTTCATTGCAATCTTCTTTTCTTTTTCTTTTATTTCTTGCTCTTTTTCATTCTTATAATTATGTTTATTTTTCCTCCTCCCTCTCTTGATTTCTTTTATTTTTCTAAGATGTGGAACTAAACCTCTTGTGGGGATCTAGTTTTGCATGAAACTAGTCTAATTTCTCTCTTATATTTGTGAACCACTCTCTAATGCTTAAAATGAGCATGTTTAGGATAACTAACTAGAGAACTAATCGGTAGAAGAAGAATTTGATAGTCTATGCTTTCCTCAAGTGGTTTGATAGGTTATGCTTATGAATTCTAGAATTACTATCTTGTTGTTATTCTCCTCATGAGTATTGATTTCATTTAGGTGATAATTTGATAGGTTATGCTTTCCTTAAGTGGTTTGATAGTCTATGCTTAATAAATCTAAAATAAAATATGATAAAAGAGAATGGTTCATATCTTATAAGTAAGATTAGCTAGTAGATTCAATTCCCTTCATATCTCTAATTGAATCCTTCATATTTTGCTTTATTGATTTTATTTTCTTAATCTTGATTTCACTTCCTTTTACTTCTCACACTCTCTCATTCTCATTTTGGCTTATTTACATACATCCGTTTTCATTCTCTAATCTCCTCACTTTCACTTTCATTTTGCTTTTATTTACACTTTGTCACAATCACACTCTTAATCTCTCCACAACACACTTTCTTCCTCGTTTTTCTTTTATTTGCACATAATCCACAATCCACTCTCTACTCTTTTCATGATCACTTTCACCATGTACATAAACTCCTAATTGTCTTGCGCAAAATTTGAGAACCAAAACTTGAACATAATCTTACAAACGCCTTCCTCGTGGGATCGATAATCTTTTATACTATAACTTGATAAGTTGTATACTTGCAACTTAGGAGGTAATCATTTACTTCCCATCAATTCCCAAGAGATCTTAAGCCTCATGGCGAATTAAAGAAATAAAAAGAGAAATCAAAATTAATTACAAGAATTAAAGACATGAATGTAAATCTACTCTACAAAGCAAATAAAATAAAATAAAATAAAAGATAAGAAAAGATAAACCCTCATTTTTATCTCTTCATCTTCATCCTCCTTTTGGTCCTTGGACAAAGTGAAGAAACAAATATGAAGGGGTGAAAAATTCTTTTATTAATTGCAACTAAAAATTATAAATTTGGAAGGTCTTCTCAATTAAAAGTAACCCTCCTCTCCAAAAGGAGTTATTACAAAATATTTTACACTCAAACCTCTCCCACTCTACCCCTATTTATAGCCCAACGTGATGAATGAAGACCATTGGATCAAACTTGGGCTCCAAGGAGAAGAAATCAGCCATTGATCTGTTCTCATATAGTTAATCGGTCACTAATCACGGGTCAATCGACACGATCGATTGGTTTGCAACCGAATTTATCTTTTTCTTGGATTTTCTCCATGAATTTCTCTTGGATCCTTGTATAGTCTTGGGCCTTCCTTTGACTTCGTATTTGGGCTTCAATAAAAGGTAAAAAATAGGAGAGTTGAGTCATTTGGGCTTTTATTCATATTTTCTTCATTAACCTGCAATTTAAGATAAAAATAATTATTAGTAATATTTTTATTCATATAAAATAGATAATGAGGGTATAAAATTGTAATTAAAATGTGAAAATCAAAAAGCTTGCGATTGTTGTTAGGCGGCTCCATACTTTCTATCTTTGTGTTTCATTTAGATGCTACTAAATAGTTTTTCGATTCCCTCTATACACTACAATCGATGCAACGCCATATATGGATGGTGGATCGAGGAATGTTAGGGGCAGGTGAGTGAGTTTAAGACTCCGTTGGTCACCATGGCCAAGCGAGCGAGGGGAGAGAGTTGAATATTGGATCGATGCACTGCCACATGGATGGCCGATCGAGCCTTAGAGTTAGGATAAGTGAGTCCACCATGGCTGAGCAAGAAAGGAGAGGGAGAAGCTGAGAGAGTTTTAGATCGCAAGCGTTCAGTTGAAGAGTCGGACCGCGAGAGAGAGAGAGAGAGAGAAGTTAAGAGAGTCGAAATGCAAATCCATGCATAGCCATGGCCGATCGATCTAGCCTTAATTAGAGAGAGAGACCTGTTGTAATAGTGTTTGGAGATCAGCTGCAATAGCGTTTCGAGTGGAGAGAGTGAGAAAGTAGTGGGAGACTTTTTAGAGCAAAGGTTGAATTTATATAGTGATCGAAGAAGTTGTTATCATGGAGGAGGAAACGGTTATGGATAGGATGACGTGGCTAACAGAAAAAGATTCTTTTAGGGCTTTACCAGTTTACCCTCAATGCTGAGAAATTATTCCTGGGGGGAGAATGGAGGCGATTATCTAGTATTTTCAATATTTTTGAATATTTATGGATAAGGAATTATAGATAATAATTTGAGGAATTAGCAGCAGTGGCGGAGCCACTAATGCACCAATGTGGACAAATACCCCCACTGGAATTGTATTAGCAATATAAACCTTATGTATTGCTATATTTTCTATTAATTTGGAGTAATTATTTGCCCCCACTAAAGCCCAGTTCATTGAGCCCAACAATCATTACTAAAGCCCAATATCCACTATTAAATCCAATGTCCATTACTAAAGCTCAACATCCATGCTAAACTCTAAGCCCAATAGTTATCCTATCTCTACGTAAACTTAGCATCATCTCTAATTAGTAATTGCCGATCTCCCATCTTGTACCAAAAATAAAAATAAAAATAAAAAAAGCAGCGGGCTGAGGCTTGCTAGTTGCTGCGATTTGGAGAGGACCAAGGGAAGGGAGAGTCAATATTTTGGAGAAAAAAAATAGGTAAATCCTCTCTAATTTCTTAAATTTACAAGTTCAAGTTATTTTTGTATAATATTACATCAAAAAATTGCATAAGATGTGTGTTTGAGAAAATTTTAAAGAGATATTAAAGTTTAGGGTTTAGTAATTATTTTCAAATTAGAACTTTGGACATCATATTTCATAACTGGTTATTTATTTATTCTTATTATGTATAATCATACTTCATACTTGAGTCAATAGTTATTAATTAGTAAATAATTATTTGTTGTTCTTGTTAAACTAATACTTTAAGATGGAAAATAATTGATTTGTTAACTGAAAGATCTAAGATGGAGACCTAGAGAGAGAACCACAATTAAAATTGGAAAAGAAAATTTTAGTTTGATAGAAATCACCTATGTTATCGATCTTACCGACATTTTGTACTTTGATTAGTATAGAAATTTCAATGTTGTTCGGTATATTTTCGTGGTACATATGAAAGACACCTACATTTTGTACTTTATGAGGAATATATACTAGAGACAAAATGTCACCTTGACAAATGGGAATTAATCAAATATGGATAAAGATTAGTATAGAAATTTCAATATTGTTCGGTATATTTTCAAGTTAGTGTAATAGTTGGGTAAATAACAATTGCAATGATTTGAGGGACTGATGCCAAAATATGGAAGACTTAATGAAATAACGGCGAAAAAAATTTACTTATATCTAAAATAATCAATAAGAAGTAATAAACGGACTCAGCTCCAAACCCAATAAGAAAATTAACGTCTTAAACAAAATAGTTAATGGGCAAAGCTCAGCAACAAGTTTACAATGTAAGCTTCCTAACTTCTTTCTCTTTGAATATGGGTGCTCAAAAGCTTGCGATTGTTGTTAGGCGGCTCCATACTTTCTATCTTCGCGTTTCATTTAGATGCTACTAAATAGTTTTTCGATTCCCTCTATACACTACAATCGATGCAACGCCATATATCGATGGCGGATCAAGGAATGTTAGGGGCAGGTGAGTGAGTTTAAGACTCCGTTGGTCACCATGGCCAAGCGAGCGAGGGGAGAGAGTTGAATATAGGATCGATGCACTGCCATATGGATGGCCGATCGAGCCTTAGAGTTAGGATGAGTGAGTCCACCGTGGCTGAGCAAGAAAGGAGAGGGAGAAGCTAAGAGAGTTTTGGATCGCAAGCGTTCAGTTGAAGAGTCGGACCGAGAGAGAGAGAGAGAGAGAGAGAGAGAGAGAGAGAGAGAGAAGTTGAGAGAGTCAAAATGCAAATCCATGCATAGCCATGGCCGATCGATCTAGCCTTAATTAGAGAGAGAGACCTGTTGTAATAGTGTTTGGAGATCAGCTGCAATAGCTTTTCAAGTGGAGAGAGTGAGAAAGTAGTGGGAGACTTTTTAGAGCAAAGGTTGAATTTATATAGTGATCGAAGAAGTTGTTATCATGGAGGAGGAGACGGTTATGGATAGGATGACGTGGCTAACAGAAAAAGATTCTTTTAGGGCTTTACCAGTTTACCCTCAATGCCGAGAAATTATTCCTTGGGGGAGAATGGAGGCGATTATCTAGTATTTTCAATATTTTTGAATATTTATGGATAAGGAAGTATAGATAATAATTTGAGGAATTAGCAGTGGTGAGCCACTAAGGCACCAGTGTGGACAATTACCCCCACTGGAATTGTATTAGCAATATAAACCTTATGTAGTGCTATATTTTCTATTAATCTGGAGTAATTATTTGCCCCCACTAAAGCCCAGTTCATTGAGCCCAACAAACATTACTAAATCCCAATATCCACTATTAAATCCAATGTCCATTACTAAAGCCCAATATCCATGCTAAACTCTAAGCCCAATAGTTATCCTATCCCTACGTAAACTTAGAATCATCTCTATTTAGTAATTGCCGATCTCTCATCTTGTACCAAAAATAAAAATAAAAAAGCAGCGGGCTGAGGCTCGCTAGTTGCTGCGATTTGGAAAGGACCAAGGGAAGGGAGAATCAATATTTTGGAGAAAAAAATAGTTAAATCCTCTCTAATTTCTTAAATTTACAAGTTCAAGTTATTTTTATATAATATTACATCAAAAAAATTGCATAAGATGTGTGTTTGAGAAAATTTTAAAGAGATATTAAAGTTTAGGTTTAGTAATTATTTTCAAATTAGAACTTTGACTTCATATTTCATAACTTGTTATTTATTTATTCTTATTATGTATAATCATACTTCATACTCGAGTCAATAGTTATTAATTAGTAAATAATTATTTGTTGTTCTTGTTAAACTAATCTTGTAAAATCATAATAACCTGATTTAGGAAATATTTATTTTTCTTATTTTATTGCCCCTACCCTAGTCCCGGCTCCGCTCACTCATTAGCAAGAAACATGCATTGCATAACTTTGGAAAATTGATATTATATTATCCTAGAAAATTGAATTTACTTTCAAAACCCTAATCTGTTATATTTGTTGCATATGTTGTTGTTGTAAATTAAAAATAAAAATAATTAATTAAATAATTGTGTTGTTTATTTTCTTGTTGATTTAAGGGTTAGCCTGGATGAAGAACAATTATTCTTTATTTTCCTGAAAATATTAAAAGTGTTGTCTCCATTTTCAACATGAAATAGTTTTAATCAAGCTCTAAGGACATGTTTGAATTTCATCTAAGATAGGACAAGTTAAGAAAAAATAGAGAAGGAAAAAAACGAGGTAAAAGAGTTCTCTTCCTTATATGGTGTGTTTGAATTTCATTTGGTGGTTTGGGGTGGGGGTTCTTTTTTGTGGTGGGAAGTTAAGGAAAAAGGGTTTTTTTTTGGTGGGAAGTTAAGGAAAAAATAAGAAAGAGAAGAAACGAAATCTAAGAAGTTCCCTTCCCCTTTATTACACACATATTTGGGGGGAACAATTTTTACCTTGTTAAGGGTAAACTAAGAGGAATTCTTTAAGTTATCCAAATAAGATGAACATCTTCCCTACCTTCCCTTCTTCTTTATTCATAAGCTCTTATGCCTCGTTTGGTACGCCGGAATAAGTGGGAATGGAATGCAATTCCCACTTTTTATTCATGCCTACCAAACACGATGTATTTTTAGATGCTAGAATTGCTATTCCCACTTCTTATCAATTCCCACTTTATATGAAAATTGTCATTCCCAACCATTTAATAAGGAATTGATATTCCCACTTAAGTGGGAATGAAAATAATCAAATAATTTCGATTATGCCCTCCTTAAAAGATATGAATAGATATAAATTTCCATATGAAAATTATTTTTATAAAAAAATATTATTAGATCTCGTACAAATATACAAATATATATAAAATATTAAAATACTTCTTCGACCTTGCTACATGTCTATCATTCATTTTGATTAATGTGGGTAATGGTGAGTCCATAGATCTATAAGCATACAATTTTGATATTTTCTTATTTTATCAAGTCCTATTTTTATGCAATCACGTTGGCATCTAGATAAGAAATCTTTTTACTATATGCAATGTCTCTTATGAGGCATTCTTCTCTTCACTAGCTACGATGATGGTAATAACATTAGTTTTCATTACAAATAATAGACATGTAGCATCGGTTAGAAAGGTGGAATTATAATTATTTATAATAAAAATAATTTCTATGAAAATTATTTTTCAATTTGTAAGCCAAAGTCCGAAATTGTTGACGAGGCTGTGCCAAAATATAACTATCACATGAAAAATTATTTGTATAAGAAAAAAATATCATTTCCATAAAACTTATTTTTCTCAAACAATGAATGATTTAGTCTTTTTAAAATATTTAAATGTTTTAAAAATTTTGTGTTTTGGTAAGGGCATTATTAGAAAACTAAATTTTATTCTCACTTGTGAATAAATGATACCAAATATGGGAATGAGAATAAGATTGTCATTCCCGTTTCATTCTCTAACGCTAAACACGAAAGAAGAATTAGCATTCCATTCTCACATTTATTCCATTCCATTCTCACATTCTTTCCATTCTCACATAACTCTATTCCCGCGTACCAAACGAGGTGTTATAAATTACGCTCCTTTTTGAGGGAGAATAAATTTTATATTGTTTAGAAGTGGACTAAGGAGAACTAGGGAGAACACTCTATCATCTAATGAATTCCCAAATAGAGTTGACTAGGGTGAATGGTTTCCCTTAGGCCTTAACCCCCCGTTCCCCAATTCTCCCCCAATCCAAACACACTCTTAACTTAAATTAAATTCACCGGTAAAGCCCAGTTCTCGTATTAATAAACTGGGTTAATAAATCTCAAGACCCCAACGTAAACCTAGTCTGCCAGCTCATCACACCCTCTTTCCCCTTCCTCACGATCGATCTCAGATCCCATCGACCTCCTCTCCCCCAAAATCCGAAACCCTAAAAAACTCGAAATCATCAAAAAGAAACTCAACCCTCATCTCCTCCGTGTAAACAATCTCAGTATCTGAAGTGGAAAGAAACTTTTTTAGTGTTTTACCGAGGAGGAGACCGTCCATGTCGTAGATGACGTGGGTGAGGTTGAGTTTTGCCATTGCGGTGCCCAGATCTGCGGAGCTCCGAGCTTTGAGTTTTGTAACGAATGAAGGCTCGACTGGGCTCGAGGACGGAGGAGTTTAATTCTTGGATTTTCGCATATATACCCGCAAATTTAGTTTATTCGCAACTTTACCCTATAAACCTAGATATTTGCTAATTTACGCCCCCCCCCCAAATATCCCATTCGTCAACAATTCAACCTTCAGAATCACTGATATGCTCATAATGAATTAATTAATTGTCATTGTCGTTAACGATATCATTATCTTTAAGCAATTGTATGCTGTCAACAAAGGTAGTTGTGAAGCTTTAATCTTTGTTAGTAAATTAATCTTGCCACCCTCTAAATTGATTAAGCAACTTGTTCCACTTATCGGCAAATAATTTCTTCCAAGTCTCGACTGCAGTTAGCTAACCTTAAACATTGGCGCTAATTAATTGTAGTATATAAAAACCAAATGTTTCCTTTGACTTGAGCTTGCACCACTTTGCCTTAACCCACACGTTTTTCTAACTCTCCATTCTAATTATTCGGATAACATCTAAATGATCGTCGTTTGTTTCAACTATAGCAATTGAGTAGAGATACGTATTTTTAATTATAGTCCTCTATTATTTAATAGGTAGATGATTGCGCTTCATTTTAAATTCAATACTGATTTTATTTTTCTTGTATTGAACTCTTACTCGATACTTTTTGCACTAACGACTAGTCACAATTGTTCCCTGAACCGAACCATAAAGAAAACACTTAAAATTCTCAAACTCTTCGGCTATTGTCACAGTGGATGGCTCAAATTAAATATCCTTTTTATACGCAGGGGTTCTGATAAAATTTATACCTAGCCCTCCGATTTGCCTATAAGATCTCCAACTTCTAGATAAATGAAGGCAATTGGCTCTGCAAAAAATCTCAGAGCTAAAAGAGCTAGCAAAGTTGTTATTCAAAGTCCTGAATATCTTAGAAGCAACGGAATATTCTTTGCTTCAAATCCAAGTTCTTTGATAATCATCAAAGAAAAAGGAAACCAATGAAAAAGAAGAAAAAAATAATAATCCAAGTTGACAAGTTTCCTTTACCCTTGACAAAGACTGTTATACCAAATATACCATTTCATTAACAGCATGAAATTAAATTTAAATTCAAAGTTTTCCGTCAGCAAAATTAGATAAAACAATATACATTATTTCCAAAATAATAAAATCTCCAACTAACTCAATTACTATCGCTCTTTGTTACCCCTTGGACTTTTCCTATCAAACAAAAGGCAATTTGAAAGAAATCTCCCACCAATTATTTCCCAAAATACCCCCATCCATCCCCTCGGGGGCATTTTCGAAATCCCCACTTAGCTAATCCAGGTGCATTTTAGGCAACTATCACGGCCTCAGTCCCCTGACAACTCAGCGACCGGAGAAGCTTCCACGGGCCCCACTCGCCGGAATCCTCGGCCACCTCCTCCCTTCTCCTAGCCTGCGGCGCGCTCCGCCGGCGCTGCCGGATTCGGATCTCCTTCATTTCCATCGGGGCCGGCACCCTAACCGACCCAAAAGCCAAAACGTACCATCTCGGCCTCGACTTGGTTTTCGGTTCCGAATCCGAAACCCGCCTCAGTTTCCGGTACTCAACGCCGGTAACCTTACTGCCCCAGCATCCACGTGGCGGGTCCCCTAGCGATCTCGACCGCCTGTGATCGGAATCTGAGAAATCGGCGATATGGGTCTGGGGTTTCTGGGGACGAGCAGGCGGTGGGGCCCCAAAAGGGAGGAGCTTGCCGCTGAGGATGACGTCATCGGCGGCGCACATCTCCGACGAGGTAGTGAGAAACTCGAAGAGGCCCGCCGGCGAATCTTCGCCGTCGGATCTCAGATCGGAGGGCTCCAAAAGAACCATGCTGTTTGAATTTTAGGGGGGGAGGTGTATTTTGGGAAGAGAGAGAAGATTTTTTTTGTTTTTGGGTTTTCTTGTTGTAGGCGCCAAAGCTATTTAAAGAGTGGAGATGGTGAAGGGCCTTTGAAGAGCAAAATTTACGTTTTTGTCCTCCGATTATAGTGGTTTTAATTGGGCTTGTGCCTTTTGGGTTAAAGGCTGAATTTGGAATGCTTTTTATGAAGGTAAAAATAAATGCAAATTGATCAACAAGGGAAAGGTATCTGGTACCCAAAAATGTACATCCAATAATCTACTAATTTTTTAAAATAAATCATAAATAAGAAAAAGAATAGAGTATAAGTATATGCATTGGACTTGGTTTGTGTTTAAGAAATACAATGCACTCAAATTTGTACTGTAGTGTGAAAAGAGTGTTTGAAAATTCAATGATGGTAATAATGAGTAATTGATAAATTACAAGAAACAGAAAAATATCGTTAGAGAATCTGGGATTTCAAAATCTTTTACTTTGTTATCTACTTTCACTTTCTTTTATTGAAACATTTCACAATTTAAATACAAGAGTGAGTTAGACATTTTTAATCATTTTCGAAATCGCTCTCACAATTTCATTTAGTTTCCAAGCATCTTGTCCTACATTATGTTTGAGTTCTCCTATGTTTGCAGAAAGTAATTTTATTTATTTATTAATTTATTTTGAGTGAAAAGCTGGACAATGTGCCCTACTCATTAAAATATGTATTTAAAACTCAATAATATTTACAAGATACGAGATGAAAGTAACTTTATTTTCACCATTCAGCTTCATTTTCTAATTGCCAGATATCTAACTAACATGTAACTGAACAAACTTCAATTTGTTCTAAGGAAGAATAAAGTGAAAACATTAACCATTAGCAGTATTAACGCTAATTGATATGTTAAGCCAACCGAAAATTTTGATCAAATTCAAATACTCATTTGAAGGAAAAAGAAAAGAAAAGAAAAGTTAGATTCTGAAACATGTTCCGCTCATTATCACAGCTTTATTGCTTGACAAATTACCCACCAGAATTTTCTTTCGATAGCCAATTACCAAACAAATGTATACTTCGATTATGTTGAAGGACTATATTCTGTTTAACTGATAATATAAATAAAAATATATAATAATCTAAATAGCACAAAGGCCTTGTATTGCATTCAAAAGAAATGCAGTGGGTTCATGGGCACAAGAATCACTTATTGTATAAGGTACAATTATAAAATTACAATATCTCTTAAAAGTCTGTTTGCATGATAATGATATAAAAAGTATATAATTCTACCTGTCCGTTTGATACTACAATCGATTATGTACAACAACTAATTTCCTAGCATCAAACATATTATTCATAGAATTTAGTCGTAATCACCTATAATAGTTAATTATACTAGGCTAAATTGCACTTAAATGGCCTACAGTTTCATCAAAACTTGCAGTACTTAAGTGACTTATATTTTAAAACGAAACAAATCAATGCCCCAAAGTGTTTAAATATTGCAGATAAATAATCCAAAGTTTAAAAAACACACTTTCTCTGCATATATATCAAAGAACACTACAAAACAAAGGGTACTAAAATTTTAGAAACTTTAGGTGATATCATTTACAAACTAAAGGTATTTATATGCAACATTGGGTAAACAAGAGGGTACCAAAATATAACATTTTGAGACTTTGAAGAATTTATCTATAATATTTAAATACTTTGGGCCATTAATTTTGTTCGGTTTTAAAATAAAAGATCACTTGTGTGCAATGGTGATGAAACTATAGGGCATTTAAGTGCAATTTAGCCATTATAGTAAGTAAAGTTTGACTTCAAAATACCAATCCTTTCAAGTTTGAATTGTTTCTTCATGTGCTATGCAGTTTTGGCATTTAAATATTTACCTTTTCGGTTTTCTAATATAATTAGGTCATGTTTTACTAATTTTGTTTTTATGTTTTCAATTTTCTAAACTATAGTGATTTTTAAAAACAAAACAAAGTAAGTCTTATGTGGTGATATTTTTATATATTCCAAGACAAACAATGCTCTTTCATAAATAAATAAATAAATAAGACAAACAATGCTCTTTTAATTTCTAGGCTCTAGTGACTTTTAAAAGACAAAACAAAGTAAGTCTTATGTAGTGATATTTTTATATATTGCAAGACAAACAATGCTCTTTCATAAATAAATAAATAAATAAGACAAAGCATGCTTGATTCCTGAATTTGGCCGTGACAAGGGAGAAACTGACAAGGAAGGTGTTCAATATTTAAATTCGAACAATAAGGGAAAAACATGAAATACCAACTGTTTTCTATAAATTAAAAAAAAGGAAAAGTAAATAACATAGAGAAAAGGAAACCACCACGAAGGACTCTATTTGAGCATAAAATTCACGTTTTTTATATATAATTACAATTACAAAGAGTGATAATTGTCATTTCTTAAAAAGTCAACGACAGTGCGGGGCGCAGTAAGACAATTAAAGATTTTGCCACTAATTGCCTTATAATTAGGTGACTGTATGAAATCATCACCATTATTGTTGTTAATTTATGCCACTAATCTAGGGTGTCGTGTGACAAATCCATGTGATTTGCATGGGATAAGTTTAATTGGATAAACTTTGAAACGTTGCAAATCTATTTTAATGCATGCTTACATACATAGTATCAATATTTAGCAGAGCAAATGGAGATTAATGTGTTATTTCACTATAGGATGACAGTGACATTTTATGTATATAGTATTTCATAGGTTTGAAATTTTCAAGCTTTTTCGTGAGTTTTAAATTTTGAGCAGCTTTGTGGTGTGCTTTTCAAAGTTAAAACTTTTATTGGTTTCGTTTGAAACTCTAATTTTTTAGAAATTTATAATTTTTATGGTTTTTAAAGTATTTATAGTTTTAGGGTATTTTACGTAAATTCTAAATCTTTGGCGGTTGTTTGTTTCTCCTTGAATTTCATTGTAATGTTTCAGATATGAAATCTTCAATTTATTTTTAAACTTAGTTTTGAGGGTGTTGGTGTAAATTTTAAAAATTTTGAGGGTGTTTGTTGCAAATTTAAAAGTTTGGTGTTTTTCTGATTCTAAATTTTTAGGGAGCTGCTTGTAATTTGTAGATTTTCGTGTAGGT